>JAQSUU010000743.1:0-1320911 GCA_038087645.1 Saccharum hybrid cultivar R570 | reverse complement strand
TACACTATGAAGCCTTCCATAGGCCTCTTCTAACATGTTAGGGCCGCGAGGTTTCCTCGGCAGGCAGATATAGAGAACCCCCCTTTCGATGGCACAATTCCCGCAGGCTATACACATCAGAACAGAGGCAGTTCTATACCCAAAGTGGCAAGCCCCTCTTGCGCCCTTTCGGGTAACCTCTAACAAGCTAGAAAAGATCCTATTACTGAGCTAAAGTCAGAGCCATATGACTCTCACGGTTGCACTGTATGTCCCAGCTTTTGCCCTACAGACAAGTCCTTACGGAGAGTTTAGGGCAACATGATCGACATCATTTGCACCATCACCCTATATTTCAATTATTACCATCATGTTTATCCGTTTGTTCCATTAATCATAGTATTGATCATGTTTGAATAGAGCACTAGCATTCTACCCATATGCAATAAAACCCATAGGTATCGAGATATAAGTCATAAATGGCTAGGATGTCCTTATAGTCGAGCAATATTAGACACATGCATAATGATTAGATTATATAATGAATAGGAATCAAGGAAGGCCCATGCTATACTTGCCTTGGTTCACGAACTGCTGCTGGTCCTGCTGCTCCTCGCACGCGTCCGGATTTCCGACGTACTCCTCACCGTCTGAACTCGAACGACACAAAGTACAACACGCAATTCGGAGCAGACATACAAGCAAAACATAGCTACTATTAGAACAGTACACCAACAATAAATAAATCTGAATAAAATGTTTATCAAAATCATCTACACCTCGCTACGATCACAATGACGCGAAAAGCACGAAAAACGGAGTTACGACGCACAAGTTACGAGATATTTACTGTTCCAAAAGCTAGCTATTAACTAGATTTATTTGAGAAATTCAAAAGCTCTTAACAGGTCTAACAGTAGCACTATTGCATAGATTATGAAATTATGAAACTAACGCAAGTTGAACGGGTCAAATCGGAGCTAAGACGACGATTTTATAAACGTTTTACTACAGTGGCAATTCTGTAATTAATCTGAAAGCGTATTTTTCATATATACCGAAGAAACTACGCTTTCCGAAAAAAAAACGCGCACTCCGGGAGTACGCCAAGGACGGCGGGTTCAAATCACGAAAGTGGGGGGTCTCTTTAGCAAAAAGACCCGCGAAGGGGTATTGGCCATTTCTGGCCGTTGATCAAGTGATGGACGGTGAAGAAAGAAAGGGGGGGAGAGAGAGAGCTAGCCGCCGGAGCTGGGGGTGAACGCGGCGGCGCCGCCATTACCGCGGCGTGGAGCTCGCCGGCGTTGCTCGCCCGGGCGCTACATGGCGTCATTTTCAAAAATAAAAGCTCCGGAGCAAAGAGGGGAGGATGGCAAACCCATCCCGGGGCAAAACGCGGGCGGTGGTAGGCCCGAGGGGCACCCGCCATGGCCGGCCATAGAAAAGCTCGTCGGAGTACACGGTACGGGGGCCATGGTCCACGGTTCGACGAACCGTGAGTACCGAGAGAGAGAGGGGAGCGAGAGGGTTCTCACCGCGGGGAAAAACGGGGCGGAGACGGCTCGGAGGAGGCTGTCCGCGTGGAGGGGCGGTCAGCGGAGCTTGGAGACCTCGGGAGGCGGTTCTCTCGGGCACAGCGACGCGAGAGGGAGCGGGGAAACGCGACAACTGATGCGGGGTCGGCCTCGGCTTCCCTTTTTGAAGAGGCAAGGGCGCGGGGAGGACGCTCCCACAACGCGGAAGGTGGGCGCGGGGCGGTCATGGCGGTTGCCATCGTGACCGAGGGAGTCAGGGGAACGGCAGGAGGTTGGAGATGGGAGCGCCGACAGGTGGGCCCGGGTGGTCAGCGACTCAGAGGAAAGGGGCGCGGCGGTGGTTGGCTTGCTGGGCTGATTCGGGCCGGCCCAGCAAGCGAAGGGGGAGGAAGGTGCGCGCGCGGGCCGCCTCGCCTGGAGAGCAGCAGGACGAACGGGCCGCTCGGGCCGGAAAGAGAGAGGAAAAAGGAAAGAAATTATATTTTTCTAAATTGATTTTTCAAATCAAATTTTCAAATGTTTTTAAATATCTTTTGAAATTTGACTCAAATCAATCATCACAAAAACATATAGTGCAACAGCATGAGTGCAAAACAAATTGTTAACCTTATGATTACTTTTAATTTCACAAAATTTATTATTCCCTAAATTTGAATGCACAAACAAATACATATTTAGATCAAATTTATCTATTTTCTTAAATAACACAAAAATTAGGGTGTCACAATAAACAAGACATAGGCCATAGTGTACCTGAACCATTATAAACCTATGTTATGTGTACAACACATCTAATCTACTGTGCATCATTCGTTGGATTAGTCATTGGAGGTGAAAAACACTGACATGGGTCTATCGACAATCTGATCTAAAATATTCCTAACCGGATCTTGAAATCGACTTGGCCAATTTGCTCAATGTTGTGACATCAAGCTTCTTCGCGTGTTGCACATGATGTGCTCAAGTATTGGGCGCATCTAGTTCCAACAGATCTAGGTAAAGAACTATCTTCTTATCCCCATGTGTGTGGTGGTTGGAGAAGGTGTGAGTTGCTAGTGTTGAGGACCACCAAGGCAAATAGTGGGATGATGTGGCTCTGTAGTGTCGCTTAGTGATGAATCAGTGTAGGTAAGGGATTGCAAAAAATGTGGCAATCATACTAACATATTTGTGGTTATGGGGGTCATGGCAATGCTAGATGAAAGATGACGTAGCTAATTGTCCTCAACCGATAGGCTACCCAAGATAGAAGGCAATCACTAGTAGAGAACAGACCTTTCATCTGAGGCCAAAATGGGCTCTAGTCCTGGCATTTTTTGTGCCTAGGACTAGAGAGACCTTTAGTCCCGGTTGGTGTCTCCAACCGGGACTAAAGGTCCCTGCCCAACGGCTACATCCAACCGAGACTAAAGGTGTACCTTTACTCCCGGTTGGATCCACCAATCGGGAGTAAAGGTCTACTCCCGGGCCGTGCCTCTGATCGGGGTTGGAAAGGGACATTTAGTCCCGGTTGGAGCCACCGATCGGGACTAAAGGTCCCCCTCTATAAATCCCGGCAGTCTCCTTCCTCCCCGAGCCCAAGCTTGATCAAATTTGAAGCTCAGTGTTCTTGCTTCTTTGCTTCTTGCTTCTCCCATTGTTGCTCCATCCATTCTTCAATTCATCCATCGATTTCTTTGATTCCTCCATCGATTCTTCAGTTGTAAAGGTTACCAATATCATACTCTAATTTTTCATCATTGGCTTATTTCATATTGTGTGTGTGTGTATAGTTTTTATGGTGTTTTTTTATTTGTAAACAATTTAAGCTCAAAATAACTTATAGTTTGCATATTTGGATGAAGAAAGGTTAAAGTAGGTATTTAAAATTAGTATTCACTTTTCATTTCTAGCATGCATAACACACTTCATTGTTTAGAGATATAGAGAATTTTATAGTTTCTTAATTTTATTTGTTTATAAAATGAGAAATTTATAGTGCATTCAAAAATGAGTATAGAGAGTTGATGGCAACTGCTTCCGGGTACTCGGCCTCTCATGGGTTTCCAAAGCGACTTAGGCGAGGCCTCCCTCCCATTCCATGCGGCAAGTGTCGTGATGAGACAAAGATTGTGATGGAGTACCGAGTGAAGGAGGGTCCCAACAAAGGTCGTATCTTCTACAAGTGTCCGGATTGTAATGTGAGTTATTTTATCGTATTTTATGATTATGGTTAGTTTATAACTATTTTCATGATGGTTGTGATTAAAGTTCTATTTTTTATTTTTATTTTCAGTGGGATGGTAGTGGACGATGTTCAGGCTTCTACTGGGAGGAAGAGTATGTTGAACTCGTGCAAAAATATCTTGCACAACAGGCAGATATGGTGGCTAATGAGGCAGTGATCTAGCCGAAGAAGCCCAAAGATGTTGCACAATCGGGGGATCTGTCTGTTTTAGTTGGGATTGGTCGCGAAATCCTTGTGCTCCTGAAGTGCATTTTAGCTTTGGTTCTTTTAGTGGTAGTTGGGATTGTCTACGTTGTAGCGATGCTTTCATAAATTTGTACCTTTTGTGGTGGCACCCATGTTGTATAAATAATTAATTATGATCTAGATTTTAATATGGTATTTATGTCATGTAATGCAGATGAGCCGGCATTGCATGTACAAAGCTGATCGCCGCTCCCAAGAGTTCATTGACGGCGTGCATTCTTTGTTACGTGCGGCCGAGGCAAACAAACATGACGGTTTCATGTGCTGCCCATGTGCCATATGCAAGAATACGGTGGAATATCCTTGCTCAAGGACTCTTCATTCACACTTGTTCAAGTCGGGTTTCATGCCAAACTATATTTGTTGAACGAAACACGGAGAAACTGGGGTTGTAATGGAAGAAGGTGAAGAAGAACAATGGGACGACAATGACGATGGTGCGTGCTTCAATGATACTGCAATGGGAGAAGCTGAAGAAGAGATAGCCGCAGAAGATGAGCCTGTTGATGATCTTGGTCAGGTCATTCGTGACGCACAAAGAGAATGCGAAAGTAAAAAGGAGAAGATCAAGTTCCAGCGGATGCTAGAAGATCACAAGAAATTGTTGTACCCAAGTTGTGATGCAGGGCAGAAAAAGTTGGGAACCACACTAGAATTGCTGCAATGGAAGGCAAAGAATGGTGTATCTAACAAGGGATTTGGAGAGTTACTAAAAATCCAAAAGAAGATGCTTCTGAAGGATAATGAATTGTCCGCCACTACCTACGAAGCAAAACAGGTTGTCGTCCTATGGGACTAGAAATCAAGAAGATACATGCATGTCCTAATGACTGCATCCTCTACCATAGCAAAGATACCAGAAATTGGATGCATGCCCGGTATGTCATGCACCGTGGTATAAGATCAGGCGAGATGACTCTAGTGATGTTGAGGGCGAACGTCTGCGGAAGAAAATCCCTGCCATGGTTATGTGGTATGCTCCTATACTACCACGCTTGAAACGTCTGTTCAGAAACAAAGAACATGCAAAATTATTGCGATGGCACAAAGAAGACCGTAAGGTAGACAATATGTTGAGACACCCTGCTGATGGGTCCCAGTGGAGAGCAATCGATAGAGAATTCCTGGAGTTTGCAGATGACGCAAGAAACTTAAGGTTTGCTTTAAGTACGGATGGTATCAATCCTTTTGGGGAGCAGAACAACAATGTCGATCATCGATCTGCTAATGGCTCATATGTTGATTCTAGTCAATTAATGAGTGTTATGCGTTATATGCCTATAAACACATGCAACAATCACTGGATATTGATGGACATCGATCTGGTCAGAAGTCAACTGATAATCTATGACTCGATGAGAAAACCACAACAAGACTACCAAGATATGATAGATATTATCCAGAGGTAATTTTGGTATCTCTCTAGCAACTATATATATACACACACACAAGATATACACACACAAGATGATTAACTATATCTGATGACGTGCAAAATTTTTATTTTATTGGGAAGTGTTTGGAAAACCTTTATTGAGAATCAACACATGGGAAAATGTAATGCTCCACTGCACGTAATTCCTTTGAAAGTAAGTCCCCTGCATCGCATCATCGATCTTTATTAATTAAACATACAGCTTTCACTGGATCACCAGATTGGATGACAAATCTTTTTCTCGTAAAGTGGTGTCTGAGCCAGGAACCGGGGAACAACTTTTGTGGTTACTACGTCTGCGAGTTTATCAAGGAAAGCGCACAAAGAACTGACAAAGAGAGACTCAAAGTACGTTAAACTACACTATATATTCATTTAATTATTATTACTTATGCTTAGTATATGTCTTCATACATATATACATATATTAATTCATTTTTCTTTAATTCAAACCTGTAGGCTAAATGGTTGGCTGCAAAGGTTATACGACAAGACCAGCTCAAAGCAATTCAGGAGTCCATAGCCGAATTTCTTAATGACCAGGTCATCGACTCCAAAGGCGAGTTCCACTATGACCCCACACAACCATGGAAGCTGACGTAGAGGTCAGATGAGAGAGGGAATTTGTTATATCACAATGACTGTAATTAAAACTTTTGTAATATACGCACATGAAATAATATGATGTAAAATACACATATATATGTGTGCATGCATGCATGTAAATATATATATAGTTTTATACTTGTTATTAATTTAATCCATCCAATAATGCTTGAATACGAATTCAAAAACCTAGTTTCAAACCAAAATCAATCAAATAATGAAAAGAAAACGAAAAAGAAAAAAACAACATTTAGCCCCGGTTGGTAATACCCACCGGGACTAAAGGTCCCCTTTAGTCCCGGTGGCTGACCCGGGACTAAAGGACCCCCCCTTTAGTCCCGGATGCTTGCTCCCAGGTGGAGAACCGGGACTAGAGGGGGTTCCCCACCGGGAGCAAAGGTCATTCCTGCACTAGTGAATGATGGTTCACGAGTGGATGCCATCAATCGAGGTCAACCGAGCGGGGGACAACCTAGACTAGGATGGATATGGAATGGGTGGGTTGTCATTATAGCTATTTCAAAGACATGCTTGTGTGAACTAGTGGAAAAGACATCCCTTTGCAAACTATACTTTCATACCCTCACCTTGTTTGCCCCTTTTTACATCAATTGGGTTCTTATCTTCCTTTCATATTCACAGTTGGAGGGATATGCTAAGCCTACTACAAGAGCAAATGGTAGAGCTTATAGGGATAGGTTAAGCTCCCCAATAGTAGCAATAAAGGACACAACAATGGTTGGCAATGAGGGAGGAGCTTCCAAAGATCTACCTCTGTTCGATTAGACACCAGTCTTATATGTGATGATCATGTGTGGCATGCATCATTTGGGGGAAGAGATAGAGATAGAGATAGAGATAGAGATAGAGATAGAGATAGAGATAGAGATAGAGATAGAGATAGAGATAGAGATAGAGATAAAGATATATACAGAGAGAGTTTTTTGGCTATTAGTTTTGGCATTAGCGATAGCAAAGTGCGATAATTAAAGAAAGGAATAGCAATGAAACGGAAATGGCAATAAAAATTTATTTAATGGGCAAAATTAAAGGGGAATAGATGGGTAGGGAATTGAGCCACAGTTGAAAACAGATCTGGGAAGGGCTTCCATCCTCTTCCCGTCGCACCTCTTTACTGCCGCCATCACCACTGCCGCTGCCACCACCATTGGCCCATTCCAATTTTGAATCCACAGTCTTCGTGTTGATCATGGAGTTCTCTGGTGAGAGCATGAGCTCGCCTGCTTTTGGTACTTACTAACTATTGTTTCCTCTCCTACTTTCATTGCTTTGTTTAGAAATCTGTCACATTGAAGGTCTTGTTCGTTAAATCCTTTCCCCATGGGCAAGGGATTTTATCGCCCAAATCCCGACCAGTTCCAAGGAAGGGATTGATCGAAGATTGAAATGGGATTATAGTGAATCTATACAAATGCTAAGGATTTTATGTATTACAGCATTAGATACCTTGTGATTAGTTAACAAAAGAAGACATCATGTTTCTGTGGGGATTTTATTCCCCAAATCTCGACTAGTCCCAAGGAATGGATTAATTGAAGATTGAAATGGGATTATAGTGAATATATACACATGCTAAGGGGTTTATGTATTAGAGCATTATATGCCTTGTGATTAGTAAGCAAAAGAAGATACCATGTTTCCGTGTAAGTTGCGATTAGAAAGCTTATGGATTAACATGTTAATTATATTACTTAGATCAATGGTTTACAAAAGGTCTCATTAGGTACATGTCATTACCATTTTGCATAATTTTGTATTATTCCCCTACAGATTAAGATCGAAGTTGTAGACATATATATCATCAAGATTTACTTCTTATTCGAGATATGCCATAGGTTGTGGTAGGATCACCATGAGCATATCTACCCTAAGAGGAAAGCACTATAATAAATGGGAACTTGCGTGGGCTCTGCCAGCAGATAGAAGAATGATTTTGTGGCCATGGAGCAATATTGAGCCATGCAAGAGGGGAAGAGGTTGGGGAAAATCTTTGTATCGTCATATTTCAATTCCAGAAAATTGTAATGGCAAGGATTTAATTAATCCTTTAATAAATAGGTTGAGAAGAATGAAAGTATTTTCATGCAACTATTTTATAAGTATTGAAATTGCCTTGTTTGTATAAGTGTGTATATGTTGAGATGGTAGTAGCACAGATAAAGTGCCATGTAATTATGTGCCTGGGATGAAAAAAAAATGTCCTATTTTGATTGACCCATTGCTAGGGTGTTCTCTTACTCAAAAGAGAAGACATGAGATAGTATAATGACGGCATATTTGTGCAATTTTTTTAGTACAAGAGTTTGTTTATTTGGATGTTCATGTCTCTGGTAGGTCTGTTTTGAATGAGTTGGGTTTCCCCAAAGTAATTTCTAGATTTGGACTCAAATCTATTTACATAAGCGCTCCTTTTTTATACTACGACCCTATTCGGGGAGCTTCTGGCAGCTTTCACTTCTCTAGAAAGCTTGAAAAGCTAGAAACTCCACCAAACAGGGTAGCTTCTTCAAGCTGACAAAAGTTCCAAAAGCTACATTTTGTAGTAACAACAGAGAAGCTCCCTCAAAGCAGCTTCCTGAGCTTGTACAAAAAAGCTTCTCCAGGAGGAGCTTTTGAAAAAGCTACAGCTCCCCAAACAGAGCCTATATCAAAGCCAGCAGATCTGGTGCTAAACTTGATGACACATCAGCTTGTGCCAGAATGTGAGAGTAACCATTTCTAGATCCACATTAAATTATAGTTGAATCTCCTTGATGGTGAGCTGCATGTTGTGTGGACAAAATTCAATTTTATTAACCGGTAGAAAACCTTGTAGGTACCAAATGCAATGCACTTTATTCACAAGTTTCATTTACACAGGCTGGTGAGCAATCTCATACAAGTTTATTTATTCACAGTTTGGCACCTTGTGGATGACTTAACATTATATGGTTGGCCGAGTTTCATAGTTTTATTAGAAATGTAGGTTTATTTCCATTTCTTAAAATAGGTATCACATTGGTTTAATTCAAAAATTATATAATTAAAAAATGTCCAATCTGTACAGAATCTACACCTCTTTTAGTACTTGAAAGTCTGCCTGGATGTTGAGAAAGTTGGCGCATGCCAATTTTGCTCTATGCTATGTTTTGGACTGTTTTGATACAAATTTATCATATGGATATAGAAAATTTTATCATAGATTATTATTATTTTCCATGAATGCATGGCCATCTTTTGAAATAAGCTCATATGGTCTCGTAGCCCATCATTTTTGTTTAAAAAGATATGTACAGTATATATCAATTCTCTCCATGCTTCACAACCATCAAGGCTATTGTGTAGACATCACTATCAATAATCAAAATCATAGGTTAACTGGTCCATGTATTTTAACATTATTACTTCAATATATCATTTTCCAATAATTCTATTTTTGAATCATTGTCACACCCGGTTTTAAGGACAAAACCAGACATACACTATATGTGAAATAAAGACGACAAATCTCACATATAGCCACAGATAAGTGTAATATCAAAAGACAAATGCTTAATATACATAACTCAATAGTATAAAGTATACCTTAAAGAGCATCACAGCGGAAAGACAACTCCGAACACCGGGTGCAACCTTCACTCCAGGATCAAACTAACTGGTTGATCACAAGCCTAACAATTCCAGAATCTAACAGTCTGGTACCCTTCCTGAGATGTGGGGAAATAGCAAGAGTGAGTCCATGTCGAACTCAACAAATATAACATGGGGTTCATGAGGCTCAAAAAGTTTGACACGGGTTTACTGCAATAGCTTTTAGTGAGTCATCTCTTTAACAATTGAGTAGCAACAAGTTTACCAAAACCCCAAATAACCTCATGATCATGTAAACGAGAATAATGTATAGCAAGAAACAATAATCATTAGTGAGCATCAATATCATCAGTATTATCATTATCATCAGTGTTCATCATTTATTCTTAGTGTTCATCATTTATTCTCAGTGTTCATCATTTATTCTCAGTGTTCATCATTTATTCTGTAAGGGTCCAAGGCCACTCGTGACCGTGAGCACGGCTGTTATAACAGTTTTACACTCTGCAGAGGTTGTACACTTTCACTGTGAGTCGTGATTTACCCTTTCGCCCGAGGTAGCTAATCTCTTGACCCACTTCCAAGGAAGGTCGGCAGGGTTCACTATGAAGTCTTTCAAAGGTTCGTCTAACAAGTTAGGGCCATTAGATTTCACTCGGCAAACAGATGTAGAGCCCCCCTTCCTGATGGCACAATAACACGCAGCCTATACACATGAGGACAGAGGCCGCACTATACCCGATTCGTCAAGCCATTCTTACGCCATAAAGGAATACCTCTAACAAGCTAGAAAAGGTCCTTCTATATGACTAAAGCCAGAGCCATTTTAGCCCTCACAGTTGTACTGTAAGTCCCGGATTTTCGCTTACAGATAAGTCCTTATGGAGAGAAACTAGAGCACCATAAAAACAACCAAATATGCTCTAGCCCTCTTGAGCCATATTGCTTTAAAGCACCATTTAAACATTTATTGCATATATCATTAGTCAAGTTACAGATCATGGTTATTTATCTTGAGCACTAGCATAAATACTACCCAATGCAATGTCACATGGGTGTCAAGGTACAAGATACAAAAGCTAGGATATCCTTAGTGGTAACAAGGTAGACACATGCACATGAATTAAGTATATTAAAGATGAATAGGAAACAAGGATAATCCCATGTTATACTTGCCTTAAACACCGATCCTTCGGTAAGCTTTAATCTTCAACGTTCTTCTTCTTCTTCTTGATAACCACGTATATCTCACTGACTAGACTTGATCAATAAATCACCACACACACATCGAGCAATCATACACGAAGCAAACAATAGATCTAAATTAGAACAGTACACCAAACATATGAAACAATATGTGAAAAGGTTTTAAAGATGTTCTACGCATTGCTACAAACACACAGACGCGAAAAGCACACTAATCGGAGCTACGGTTGAAAAGATACATCTACCGAAAGATTTGCTCATAGAAGAAAATATAAAACTATTAGTTTCATGAGTTTTAATTATATAATAACATATATAAAATATTTTATAAATACTATATACAGAATTAAATCAAATTTAGATTCAAATTATAAAACTAAAGTAAAACAATTCATAATTTATTCACAAAACCCAGTTGCATAATTATTAATCAAGATATGATTTAAACCATAAAATTTCAGAATTAGTAATATGGTAAACACTGTCACTAACGCGTAGATCTCGTTGCTATGAATCTAACGCAACTCGAATGAGCTAAAACGGATCTAAAACGTAGAAGATATGATTTAAACAAGATTTACTTTATTAAAGTAATAGATTAAATCTCACATCGGAACTTAAAGATAGAAAACCTAACCAACAGTAACACTAACAGTATAACAAGTTTGAAAAACTCTTCTACACATTACTACGATCACATAGACATAAAGATCACGAAATTTGGATTTAAAACATACAAATTATGAATTTTCTAAGATTTCCTATAGATAAATAATTACTTTAATATAAACTCGAAAATAAATTATCTCAAACCTACTGTACAGTTCTATAATCATGTAGAGCTCGCAAATACGAATCTAACGCAATTTGAATGGATCAAATCGGAGTTAAAACGGATAATTTATAACTAAAATAAACTCAGTGGCAAAACTGTAAATATCAGAAAACGTATTTTTCAATAACCGAGACGAAATACGCTTTCAACAGATCAAAACGAACGCGGGATAATACGTTTTGGACTGCGGGTTAATCAATTGAAAAACACAGGGTCTCTTTAGCAAAAACGCCGGCCGAATCGGTATCTTCTAATTTAGACCGTCGGATTCAAAATCAACGATCCAGATTGGATCGGGGAGGGAGCCGGCGGCGCTCCGGCCGGAACAGGGCCGCGACGGCAGTCTCCGCGGCGGCGCCATGGCCGGAGATGGCTTCCTCGCGCTACAGAGCATTACCTTGCGAAAGAAATACACCAACGGGTAGATAACTTCAACGCGATCTTACCTAGAGCAAAATCGAGGCCGAGAACGAAGCGAGGAGCGCGTGCGGCTCGGAGAGGCGGGCGGTCACGGCGGTGCTCCGAGCAATGTCGTCTCGGGGTGGTTCCAATGCTCCGCGTCGGAATAGGATGGAGCGGAAGGATCACGGGCTTGGTTTTTATAGCCCGAAGGCGACTCCACGGAAGGAAAGGGGAGATTGAGCCTTGGATTTGGCATCGGCAAAGAAGGAAAGGGGAATCCGGCGGCGGCTTGGGGAAGAAGGCGACCTGACGTGCGGGCCCGTGTCGTCAGCGACTGGAAGCGGGGAAACACGCTCGCGCGGTGAACCTGGGCCGGCGGCTGCGGCTGGGCTCGGCCCATGCGGGAGCGGACGCGGGAGGAGGAAGCGGGCCGCGCGCGGGGAGGGCAGGCCGAGCTGTGGGCTGCGGTAAGAAGCGACCCGAGAAGAAAAGAAATTCCTTTTTTTTTTTCTTTTTCCAATGTTTCAAAGCAAATTTTCAAAAGATTTTCAAATCCAAATTTGAATTTGATCAAACCACTCATCTCAAAAATTTAAATGCAACAGCATGAGTGCACAAACATGTTTCTACTCTTATATTTGATTTTTAGTTTATAAAAATTATTCTTATTCTAAATTTACATGCTCACAAAAATATATAAAAATCATATTTTCCCTATTTTTCATTTCTTCAAAATTTTAGGGTGTTACAATTCTACCCCCCTTAAGATGAATCTCGTCCCGAGATTCGGAAGATGATGACAAAAGAGATAGGGATAGTTCGTCTCTAGATTATTCTTTATTTCATCGTGTAGTTCCATCGTCTTGATAAGAATTCCGTCTTACTTTGCATACATGTAACTAATTCCAAGATTTTTGACAAATGCTCCAAACAATACTCTGGTATCTCCAATCACTAGGCACCTTTCCTATAATATGAATTTTCTTCCTTAAAATACTTATCTTCCAACAGAGCCTGACAAATCTCTTAGTCAGAAGGAATTTCTACTACCAACCTTCAAAACATTAATGATTCTGGTCAAGTTGCTCAAATTTGGAATACGATTCTTAATCCTTGGTGTCACCCGAACCTTCTTAGCATTATTCTCCATTGCTAAGGGTATCGGCTGCGACTTTTACTTCTCCAAGTAATAGCACTTTTCCAAGTCTTAATCCATTTCATTCCAACGAGGATATCACAAATTCAAGACCAACTTAGCGAAGATGTCCTGTAGATTCTTGTGACCCTCCTATATGTCACTTTTCTTCCAAAAGACAGTACTCCATAGTGGAAAACTCCAGATAACACATTAGGTAATTCAACCCACACTTCCTTAGTTGACTTAATGAACAAGGTACTATATTTTTCTTCTTGCATAAGGACACATCCCACACCTTGATAAGGTGCATCATTGTAGATATGAAGCTCTTGTCTGGATCTGACAAAGCTAATACTTGGGTTTTACTTCAACCTTTTCTTAGACTCCTTCAAACATTTGCCTGAGGTCTCTTGATCTAAACGAACTTAAAAGCCTCTCCAAAGTTATTTGTTCCTCTGCTATGACTCCAGTAAACTCATGGTCCACTTTACTATCCTTGGTGTACCTATCTTCTAATTGGTCATTCTCATCTCCCTCAGGTAAAAGTCGACCACCTTGATACTCAATTCTTTTCCTTGACGGTGTTGTTAAGAGCATTGTGCACCGAGTACCATAAATCACTCCTTTGTGTGCACAGAGCCATCCATTACCAAGAACCACGCAAATTTTAAATGACTCCAACACAATGAGTGTTGTGGTGAATTTTTCCTTGTTTATGACAAGACTGACATTCGGGCATATCTGATCTGCCTGCATTTCTCTCACTGGGGTTTGAACTAGCAAAGGCCTCCTCATTGGACACTTCACCATCTTGCACGTCTCTACCATGTCGGCGGAAATGAAAGAATGCGAAGCACTAGAATAAAGCAAAAACTTGTACTGAGCTTACTTGAATATAACCTCCCACTACTTTGGTAACTCCATGAATTTTATCCATATCCACATTGCTCAGTCTTCCATTGATATAGTTTTGCTGCGCTTTACTTCCTTGAACAGGCTTCTTATGGGCTTTTCTTTTTCGCTTTCGTTGTTGTGGATTCCGACTTAGTTCACTCCTAACTTGCTCTTCAACATTGTTGTTTTGATAGTGCTCGGCTTCATCATACCCATAACATCCTTCAATGGCAGAAACATCAATCTTTTCCCACATATTAGTGCGAGACGTCATATAGGGCTCCTGAGTCATGAGACACTACACTTCCTGTCATCAAGTGACCAACATCAGCAACACGAGCAAGTATAGATGATCATAATCATGAACTATCCAAAAGGACAACTCTTGTCTCCATGGATCCAAAATTATCAACCTTGTTCACAGAACATTTTTGCTCAAGAGTGGCAACTCAATCATGGAGACTAACCAATACTTCCAACTAAAGAGTTCAATCTTAATAATCCTTCTTTACATTGGCTACCCCCCTTAAAATAAGAGACACTAAATAGGGTAGCTTTGAACCTTTTTCTTCTAGATGAGCTACTTAGCATAAAAGTGTTCTGACATCCCAATGATACTCTTGTGTATGGGTAAGAACAAGAAATCTGAAATTTCTCACGAGCAGAAAATCAGCAGTGCAGTAAAACAGTTGTAACTCTCATTCTGTTAATCCAATGAAGCTGTAGTTTACACCGATGGAAAGCTTATAAAATTCTCTGCAACTTACTTATAGAACACACTTCCAGATTCTGCAGTTAACTTGACCGAAAACAACACATAACAGATTCTGTTCCAGGTTTCAGACAGCACGGTTGCATCGTCTTGTGATTTTTGTATCTCCCAATCCAAAATAGCTATGAGGATGGTTCTTGCATTTAGAGATAGATGTTGAAGTCCACTCTTGTCCAGAATTCTCTCATGATTTTTGGTATTTCAAGAACAGAGATATAAGTTGATAAAGACAGGCTGCTCCGAAAGACAAGATATAGAAAACAGGAGATAACCAAAACCCAGCTATTTATTTCATTAATCCTTATACCTTATACATATAAACTAAATGAAATCATGGTCAAAACCCACGAGATCATTCCACTCATTATAAAATTCCAACTCAAGCATAAACATAAGCACAAAGCAACTAAACACTTAAATGTTCATTAGCCACACATTAAGACGACTCAACTTGGCTACTAACGGTTTTATTACTCGGGACATAACTCCTATTCCTTAAACATGGTGTGATTGTAGCAGCTTCCAGAGTAGATAACGTCTCTTACATTTCTTATTGCTTTATATGGACATCTGAATCTCTGCATCTCTCTTTACCATTCTTATAACTCATACCCTAAGATGGGTCAACCTGGCATCCCTCAGGTATAGATTTAATACCCTCATACTTAATCCTTTCTCCTGAAAGTGTAGTTAGAAACACTGAACATTGGGCATACTCAATCACTCCTTTACAAGTAGATAACCAGTCTATTCCAAGGATAACATCAATGCCCATTAATTCCAAAACAATGAGGTTTACCTTAAAATTTACCCCCTTTATGTCAAGACTAACTTTTGGGCATACACGGTCTGCCTTTATTTCACCTCTTGGAGTTTCAACCATAACTATTTTCCCCCTTGGAAGCATAAGTATGTTATGATCTTTTACATATTGTCTAGATATGAACGAATGTGAGGCACTGGGGTCAAACAAAACCTTGGCATTCCTGAACTTACTGGAATTGATCCAAACACGACCTCCTTAGCTCCAGGAATGGTGGAAATATCCACATGTTTCAACCTTCCATGGATGTAATTTCTCTTTAATTTATTTCCCTGCACATGCTCCTTTTGGACATCCTGTCCTAGGTCTTGCTGTTGTTGATTCTTCTGTGGGCAAGATTTAATATAATGTCCTTCCTGCTGGCAATGATAACACTTTCTCTTAGCTGGATCTTTTGTGATGTCATACTCCAAGGAACTGTTGTTTGGTATGTTGCTATCTTGCTGGCCATAAAAGTTCACCTTCGTCCCTTTGACTTGTTTCCTAGCTTGTTTGGCCTTTTGGGGTTGATACTCCTTATAGGTAATTGTCCACCCATCTATGACTACTTCATGGGGAGTAGTTTTAGCGGGAGGGACTTCTAACTCTTCAGGGTTTGGATTTGTTTGACAGGGGATCAGGGCTGCATGTGACAATGTAGTAGAACTTGCTTGCTCATTGCTTTCCACTAGTGGTTCTAATGAGATTGCCTTTCTCTTCTTGTCCATGTTGTTCTCAAAATTTGGATCCACCTTGACTTTTCCCTTATTAGACTCGTTTCGAAGGCAGGGAAAACCATAATGCTTACAGCAGTGACATTGTTCCTGCTCTCCAAATGCCTTATTATCAACATCTTTATTGGATTTCATATTCTTCCAAACTTCTGCTACTTGTATCTTCTCTGACCCCTTGGATATGTTGGCTTGACCTTGAGATAAGCATCGTTGAGAATTCCCATGTTGAGCCATTTCTTCTAGTAATTGGTTTTGCATCGCTAATGGTTTCTTGTCAAAAGTGAGCAAGAGCGACACAATTCAGTCCTCTTAACCTCTGAAATCCACAGTCTTCTCGTCACGAGCCGTCTAATAGATAAGGTGAAAAGGTTCAAAATAGAGACAAGGTTTTTATAACAGAACGGGGATAGAATTAAGCATAACTTTGAGAAAATAACAAAGTTTAAGAGAAGCAAGAAATAGGCAACAATGAGAACATGCTAAACGTCCAGTTCTAACTAGGCTTGCGTCCTACAGTCAGCATTGCTCTGATACCAATCTATCACACCCGGTTTTAAGGACAAAACCAGACATACACTATATGTGAAATAAAGACGACAAATCTCACATATAGCCACAGATAAGTGTAATATCAAAAGACAAATGCTTAATATACATAACTCAATAGTATAAAGTATACCTTAAAGAGCATCACAGCGGAAAGACAACTCCGAACACCGGGTGCAACCTTCACTCCAGGATCAAACTAACTGGTTGATCACAAGCCTAACAATTCCAGAATCTAACAGTCTGGTACCCTTCCTGAGATGTGGGGAAATAGCAAGAGTGAGTCCATGTCGAACTCAACAAATATAACATGGGGTTCATGAGGCTCAAAAAGTTTGACACGGGTTTACTGCAATAGCTTTTAGTGAGTCATCTCTTTAACAATTGAGTAGCAACAAGTTTACCAAAACCCCAAATAACCTCATGATCATGTAAACGAGAATAATGTATAGCAAGAAACAATAATCATTAGTGAGCATCAATATCATCAGTATTATCATTATCATCAGTGTTCATCATTTATTCTTAGTGTTCATCATTTATTCTCAGTGTTCATCATTTATTCTCAGTGTTCATCATTTATTCTGTAAGGGTCCAAGGCCACTCGTGACCGTGAGCACGGCTGTTATAACAGTTTTACACTCTGCAGAGGTTGTACACTTTCACTGTGAGTCGTGATTTACCCTTTCGCCCGAGGTAGCTAATCTCTTGACCCACTTCCAAGGAAGGTCGGCAGGGTTCACTATGAAGTCTTTCAAAGGTTCGTCTAACAAGTTAGGGCCATTAGATTTCACTCGGCAAACAGATGTAGAGCCCCCCTTCCTGATGGCACAATAACACGCAGCCTATACACATGAGGACAGAGGCCGCACTATACCCGATTCGTCAAGCCATTCTTACGCCATAAAGGAATACCTCTAACAAGCTAGAAAAGGTCCTTCTATATGACTAAAGCCAGAGCCATTTTAGCCCTCACAGTTGTACTGTAAGTCCCGGATTTTCGCTTACAGATAAGTCCTTATGGAGAGAAACTAGAGCACCATAAAAACAACCAAATATGCTCTAGCCCTCTTGAGCCATATTGCTTTAAAGCACCATTTAAACATTTATTGCATATATCATTAGTCAAGTTACAGATCATGGTTATTTATCTTGAGCACTAGCATAAATACTACCCAATGCAATGTCACATGGGTGTCAAGGTACAAGATACAAAAGCTAGGATATCCTTAGTGGTAACAAGGTAGACACATGCACATGAATTAAGTATATTAAAGATGAATAGGAAACAAGGATAATCCCATGTTATACTTGCCTTAAACACCGATCCTTCGGTAAGCTTTAATCTTCAACGTTCTTCTTCTTCTTCTTCTTGATAACCACGTATATCTCACTGACTGGACTTGATCAATAAATCACCACACACACATCGAGCAATCATACACGAAGCAAACAATAGATCTAAATTAGAACAGTACACCAAACATATGAAACAATATGTGAAAAGGTTTTAAAGATGTTCTACGCATTGCTACAAACACACAGACGCGAAAAGCACACTAATCGGAGCTACGGTTGAAAAGATACATCTACCGAAAGATTTGCTCATAGAAGAAAATATAAAACTATTAGTTTCATGAGTTTTAATTATATAATAACATATATAAAATATTTTATAAATACTATATACAGAATTAAATCAAATTTAGATTCAAATTATAAAACTAAAGTAAAACAATTCATAATTTATTCACAAAACCCAGTTGCATAATTATTAATCAAGATATGATTTAAACCATAAAATTTCAGAATTAGTAATATGGTAAACACTGTCACTAACGCATAGATCTCGTTGCTATGAATCTAACGCAACTCGAATGAGCTAAAACGGATCTAAAACGTAGAAGATATGATTTAAACAAGATTTACTTTATTAAAGTAATAGATAAAATCTCACATCGGAACTTAAAGATAGAAAACCTAACCAACAGTAACACTAACAGTATAACAAGTTTGAAAAACTCTTCTACACATTACTACGATCACATAGACATAAAGATCACGAAATTTGGATTTAAAACATACAAATTATGAATTTTCTAAGATTTCCTATAGATAAATAATTACTTTAATATAAACTCGAAAATAAATTATCTCAAACCTACTGTACAGTTCTATAATCATGTAGAGCTCGCAAATACGAATCTAACGCAATTTGAATGGATCAAATCGGAGTTAAAACGGATAATTTATAACTAAAATAAACTCAGTGGCAAAACTGTAAATATCAGAAAACGTATTTTTCAATAACCGAGACGAAATACGCTTTCAACAGATCAAAACGAACGCGGGATAATACGTTTTGGACTGCGGGTTAATCAATTGAAAAACACAGGGTCTCTTTAGCAAAAACGCCGGCCGAATCGGTATCTTCTAATTTAGACCGTCGGATTCAAAATCAACGATCCAGATTGGATCGGGGAGGGAGCCGGCGGCGCTCCGGCCGGAACAGGGCCGCGACGGCAGTCTCCGCGGCGGCGCCATGGCCGGAGATGGCTTCCTCGCGCTACAGAGCATTACCTTGCGAAAGAAATACACCAACGGGTAGATAACTTCAACGCGATCTTACCTAGAGCAAAATCGAGGCCGAGAACGAAGCGAGGAGCGCGTGCGGCTCGGAGAGGCGGGCGGTCACGGCGGTGCTCCGAGCAATGTCGTCTCGGGGTGGTTCCAATGCTCCGCGTCGGAATAGGATGGAGCGGAAGGATCACGGGCTTGGTTTTTATAGCCCGAAGGCGACTCCACGGAAGGAAAGGGGAGATTGAGCCTTGGATTTGGCATCGGCAAAGAAGGAAAGGGGAATCCGGCGGCGGCTTGGGGAAGAAGGCGACCTGACGTGCGGGCCCGTGTCGTCAGCGACTGGAAGCGGGGAAACACGCTCGCGCGGTGAACCTGGGCCGGCGGCTGCGGCTGGGCTCGGCCCATGCGGGAGCGGACGCGGGAGGAGGAAGCGGGCCGCGCGCGGGGAGGGCAGGCCGAGCTGTGGGCTGCGGTAAGAAGCGACCCGAGAAGAAAAGAAATTCCTTTTTTTTTCTTTTTCCAATTTTTCAAAGCAAATTTTCAAAAGATTTTTAAATCCAAATTTGAATTTGATCAAACCACTCATCTCAAAAATTTAAATGCAACAGCATGAGTGCACAAACATGTTTCTACTCTTATATTTGATTTTTAGTTTATAAAAATTATTCTTATTCTAAATTTACATGCTCACAAAAATATATAAAAATCATATTTTCCCTATTTTTCATTTCTTCAAAATTTTAGGGTGTTACAATCATGATATAGAGAGTTGCTATTAACATATAATTTTAGGGCCATGCCATTTTTTGAAAGGCATTCATCTTTTGCCTTGTTAGAGGTTGATCCACACATTATGACAGGGGAAAATAGTGTTGCTAGCTGTTAGTTGTTACCCTTCAAAACACAATAAGCCAACGTATGGCCAGAAACTTGGAAATACAAGCATCACGGTATCTATCTGGATCTAAGAAGCATCGTGTAATTGTACACATAATCTTGTATTTTTATCAATAGCACTGTTAGATATTGGAACAAAATAATGGAACTTTTGTTCCCCTAAAACTGTATCTTCGTGAAATCAATAACATTACTGAACTATATTAAAGTCACAGTGAAAATTGGTTTCACTTATACTCTGCACTATGTCTTATGTGGAATGATTTGAAGGAAGCAAAAAGTCTACTTATGTAGCTAGCTCCAGTGTATTCTCTAATAGCATAAATTTGTTGTTTTGGAACCTTTTCTCATATCAGTATGTTTTTACAATGTTTAGTTCATCTAACATCATGACCTTAGCTGTCTAGCAAGAGACTGCATAAACATTAATGCAATTCAGCTTAATCCATTCATACTGTATTTTAACAAATAACCTATTTACTCTATACAAGAAACTGAAAGTAAACACATAATGATTTCTTTGACTACCAGGAACACCAGTGGCAGCCTCAAATTCTGCAGCGACATCTATTGGCCAGGGTCAAAAGGTGCCTGGTTTTGCCAAGCTTCAGGGTGAAAATTTTGTGTACTTTATACAAACTTATTCAGTCATCTTGGGGCGCAACACTGAAAGCTATACTGTAGACTTTGATCTCTCAAAATATGAATGCGGAAGCCAACGAGTTTCCCGTTGCCATGCATGTATATTCTATGACTTTAAACTCCGCCATTTTGCCATTAAAGTCATTGGAAGAAATGGATGCACCATTCGGGGGGTCTCTTATCTCCCAGGTAGTGTCCCTATTAAATTGAATTCTCAGGACCTCATTGAGATTGCTGGCATAAAATTCTACTTTCTCCTACCATCTCGCTCCATCTTTGCCACTCTTGCTGCTCGGGATACTACTTCATTGCCTCCACAATCTTCATCCCTTTTGCACCCTGCTGATTACCATGGGCATCCAAGTGCTAATGATTGTGGCCATAGCAATGGTGAGAATGGGGCCAAAATAATCAATGACAAGCAAGGAAAGTTGGTGAAACAAATCAGGAGTTTTTCTGGAGAAATGGATATATCTAACTGCAATGGCATCAGTAATGCTGACCACGGTGGAACGCTTGATGGATGCGGTACGCTACCTCTGCTATAGTCTTATGCTAGGTCCATTTTGCTCCCTTTTTCCTACATTCTAGCATACTAACAGAAAGTGTGGAATCACAAAATGGCTTTATCCACATGGTTTATTTGCCAAATAATTCAAATATACCTTGACTGCTATATTGATTCTTGGCAGGCATTTCGTCCTTTTGTGATGCTTTGCAATAAAGTACATTTGGCAGTGCAGGCTTGTCTTATTTTTTAATTATAGATGTCAAAAATTGTTTAGTTACTAAGAATGAATATTGATAATGGCAAGGTTTCCTTTTCGTTGGCCACAAAATATGAATATGCTGCAATTAGTTTTGAACCAAGTGCAACGTGAATGACTTTTCCTATGCCTTTTCTTGGAGGGGGCAGGAAGGATTGCCCCCCCCCCTCCCGGGGTACTGAGAGAAAACATCAAAACCAAAAGTAGCAAGATACAAGAACAAATGAAACAATAAAGAGATTGCACAAGTGTATCTAGCCATAACTCTAAAAAAGGAAAAAAAGACTTGTTTGCCCAATTAATAACAAAAAGAAAATTCATTCTTAAAGATTGCAGTACTTACCCAAAGGAGCATTATCCTACTGACCTGCATACAAAATTTTTATTTGTGTATCCCTAACTAGTTTTATTTATGCAGTCAGCAAGCTAGATATACAAAGTGCCAAGGACATAGACAATCAACAGCTCCTACTAGAAGAAGAGAAGGATGTAGCGACGTGTCTTGCAGCCCTGATATCTGACCTATCTGGTCCTAAAAAATGGGTGCCTATGGAAAAACTCCATTCAGAGGTTAATTGTCATGGAAGAAAAAACTATTTTTTGTAGAAATTCTGGATTTTTGACCATGCATTGATACAAAACAACATGGAAATATGATGGCATCTTTAATTGACATTATTATGGACTGTTGAATTATCAATCATTACTCGATCAATGGTAAACTAAATTCAAGACTTGGCTTTGTCTTGCAAATTAGTTAGATGCTGCATAATATTGTACCATTAAATTGTCCTTTTGTCTTGGTTAGTTGTTGCAGTGGCTGCCATTGCGGTAATGTTTTTCTAGACAATATTTATTATCTGCAATATAGTGGTGACTATATAGTGACAGTTGCAGTGTTGCAAACCCGTCTGTGCAAAATTATACAAAATAAAATATACATCTATTCTTCGTTGGGGTGATAGTAGAATGGCTCGATCTCTCTATATACATTAACAATTTGAAGTTTTGGGTATATTTTAAGATCTCAATATTGTTGAATGTGGTATCCAATATTATCCTGCCATCCACTCTTGAAACTTTGGTCACATACGATTATTTTACAATGTACCAGAATTGTTTCTAACATGATATGGCATGTGAACGTACTGTAAAGTTTTTTTAAAAAGAATACTAACCCTTGATTACCTGCAGCTTTTTGAACGCTTTGGTAAGAATTGGCCCCATGACAGGGTCAGCAGATACTTACCACAAAAGGGCATGTCGGGCTCTTTAACTAAAGCAGATGGTAGACCATGGTACAACTTGTGGACGCTATTCAAGAAGTACCCGGAGCATTTTGTCATGAGCACGGTGACAAGAGGACAAGCAACATCAGAGTATGTTGGCTTGGTACATCTGGTTTCTTTGGAAAATAAATCATGAATCCAAGAACCATATTCTTAGCATTCTGAGGATTCTCAAGCCATCGTGATCCTTTGATCTAAAAAAAACTAGGACATATTATTGTCATTTGAAATCTGAAATTCATGTTCCAGAGGCTATGATGTATTGTAAACCTATGCACCTTTGATGTGGGTACCTTTAGGATTGATCTATGCACTTCAGTGCTAAGGTTTCGAAACTTTGCTTTTGAAAGAGTTGTATCTGTTGGGACAATATGAATTATTAGTGTATTCCTTCAGTTTAGATCTGTGGTCACGTTTTTTTTATTTCTCTCGCTGCATATTGCAAGATAAAAGGGGTTGCCAACGCTAAGAGATGCATTGACCACTGACATTGTTGGAAATATTTTTGCTACATCATATTATTCATGATAGGGATGAAAACGGATCGGATACGGACAGATATCACTGATATTATATTTGTTTTCATATTTTTTGTTTGGATTTGGATTCGAATACGGATAGTGTCGACCATGCCGGATAGGATACGATTAGATATCGACATCATAAATATACGATTTGAATAATCGGATACGGCGGTTCGGATGTTGAATATCCGGACTCGGATACGGACAGATCTAAACTCTTCTAAACGAATTCGGTCTTGAATATGGTCGAAAAATATGTGTATATTTTTTTAGAAATTCTTCAACCCTCAATTCCCATATGTCCAGTCTATAACCAAGACAACCATAAAGGACCCCACATTTTGTTGGCAAATTGCCCATGGCATGGCTAATGGCTTGATTGTAACAAACTTTGTCCTTGAAATGGTCGAACATGGTCCTATAATTTTTTAGAATGTAATTTATACAAAGATGATATTGCGTCTCATTAGCATTGCACGTCCATAGAAAAACAATGTAAATGGAAAAAAAAGAGACATATAGATATACCGCCAATGAGTTTGACAAGCCAGGACTGTTACATGTTGTTCCAAGGTTATGAATACATCACAAAATTGTGGTACAATCAATTCTCAACGGATGCTATGCAAGCCACGAAAAGCAAAATGGAGAGCATAATACAGCCTGAGGAAAAAACTGGCAATCATTATTACAGTTAGAAAAAAAAACTAAACCTGCGGGGTAAAACAACCTTGAGCATTTTGATAAGAAGAAAACCCCTGAATCCCTACACCATCTATACAAACTGATACCATAGCCCATGTGAGAACAACCATGACATGGACCAGGCCTTTGACTTGTGTTTTAGCACACGACAAATGAGGGTATTTTTTAACCTCAGTTTGAAATTTACTCACATAGAGAGTCGACTAGAGCTATCTAATCAACCCTGGTAGAGGCTCATTCATTTATTACACATGCTCCGAATAATAATAACCATAAAATACATGATAGTATGACTAGGAGTACTTTTCTAGGAGGATAAAATGTCACTACCGGAATCCGCTTCTTTGCCGAGCGTCGGAGGCTTTGCCGAGAGTTTTTTTTCGGGCGCTCGGCAAAGAAGGCTTTGCCGAGAGCCAAATAAAAAACACTCAGCAAAGCCTCTGCACTCGGCAAAGAAGGCTTTGCCGAGCGTCCGATAAACGGCTCTCGGCAAAGAAGTTTCTTTGCCGAGTGCCAAAAAAACACTCCGCAAAGGCTTCTTTGCCGAGTGCCAAAGTAAAACACTCGGCAAAGTAATTTTTCAAACCACGTTTTGGTGCCCTAAACGAATTCAAATAAAAAAGTTTTCAACTACAAAGTTTCATAACTTCTCATGATCTACAAACTTTATATTGGTCATTTCTTCATTCGATAAAGTAATAATTACGTTGTTCATAAAATCTACATGTCTCTCATGTAGTTTCATGAAACTACAAGAGAGATATATAAGATTTGTAAACAATGTTAGCACCATAATTCGGATGGAAAAACTTCCTAAATGAAGTTGGTAGATCTCGAAAGGTTATGAAACATTGTAGTTGACCACTTTTTAATTTGAATTCATCTTGTCATGCAAATCTACGTTTGAAATTCAAAATTTTAAAATTTTAAAATTTGAATTTTTTAAAAGACCTCGGATGGGAAAACTTCCTAAATGAAGTTTGTAGATGTCAAAAAGTTATGAAACATTGTAGTTGACCACTTTTTCATTTGAATTCATCTTGTCATGCAAAACTACGTTTGAAATTCAAAATTTTAAAATTCGAATTTTTCAAAAGACCTCGAATGAAAAAACTTATTAAATGAAGTTTGTAGATCTCAGAAAGTTACGAAACATTGTAGTTGACCACTTTTTCATTTGAATTAATCTTGTCATGCAAAACTACGTTTGAAATTCAAAATTTTAAAATTTGAATTTTTCAAAAGACCTCGGATGGAAAAACTTTCTATATGAAAAATGTAGTGCTCGAAAAGTTATGAAACTTTGTAGTTGACAACTTTTTGATTTGAATTCGTTTAGGGCATCAAATAATCAATTTTCACTTGGTTTAGTATAATATTTGAGTAACCGAAATGGCATATAGACGCATATGAGTGTGTAGTGCAAGTGATAGAGGAGGTATCGCGTGAGGGAGAGGTCACGAGTTCGAATCCCGCCGACCGCGTAGCCACGAATTTTGCGCGAAAAATGCCGCGACTTGTCGAGCGTCGGGCCAGTGGGCCCCTCCCCCGATTAAAAAAAATTTAGGTTTTTTCGCATTTTTTTATTTTGCGCTTTGCCGAGCGTCGGGCTCTTGGCAAAGGCTTTGCCGAGTGCCCGATAAACGGCTCTCGGCAAAGAAGCCTTTGCCGATCGGATTTTTGCCGAGAGCGCTTTGCCGAGAGCTGCGCTCGGCAAAGGCTTTGCCAAGGGCCTTAGAGGCTTAGCCGAGAGCCTGGGGCCCTCGGCAAAGAGGCCGGCTCCGGTAGTGTGTGTACTATACTCTAGTAGCATGTAACACCCAAATTTTAGAGATAATGAATTTTGAATAAATTAGATAACAATTAATGGCAAATTAAAATTTTAAAAAAAAACTATTTGGTGATGCATTCATGCTGCTGCATTTATTTTCTGTTGTGTAGTAGATTTATGTTATTTTGATTTGGTTTGGAAAATTTTATTTGGAATAGTTTGTAAACAAGTAAATAAAGAAAGAAAGAAAAAAAAAGAAGAACAATTTACCTGTCTGTTAGCCGGCGGCCCAGCTGTTGAGCCCGCTCCCGCGCTCGTGTTGTGGCAGGCCGCGTCGGTGGGCCGGCCCAGCAGACGAGCATCCAGTCGGCCCGAGCCAGCGGCAGCGTTTCTCCCTCCTGGTTTCGCTGACCAACCGGGCCCCCTTGTCAGTATCCTCTTCCATCTTCGGTTCGTGACCGAGGCAGACTCTATCACCGATGGGATTCGATTTCCTCCGTTTCAAAGTCCTGGATCGCAAGCCGTGTACCCCTATAAGGGAATTGTGACCCCCACGTTCTGTTTTTCCTTTCACGCGCTGCCCTAGGTCATAGACTCGTCGTCGGGAGTTGATTTTGGATCTCGCCGGGTTGAAGCTAAGGCTGCCGCGATTGAGCTCGACGGTAGCCGCATCTTTGTTATCAAAGATCTTTTTGGTGCTATTCGTCTTGAGGTGAAGTAGCCGTAGTAGCTGTATTTTTCTTCCTCTTGTTCTAAGAGCTCACCCATCGACGCCGGGATTCACAGGAGGTGGACCTCCGCCTTTCCGAGCCAAGCATCACCGACGAGTTCTCTTGGCCAAAGAAAAGACTCTAGGTGAGTTCGCGATAAGCTTCTCTTTCGTTTGGAACAAGTCACGGGCCGATTGGTGGTCTAAGTCGCGAGAACCGCTGTTTCCGGCGACATGGGTCGCGGCGGTCATGGCGGCCACCGGCCGGCGTTGAAGGAGACGGCCAGTTCTTCTCTTTCTCTCTCTCGGGTTAAGCAGTAGCCGTCCATCGGATGATCAACGGTTAGGATTAGAAGGTACCCCTTCGCGAGGTAAACTTCATAAAGAGCCCCTGAACTTTTTCTAAATAGAACCCGCGATCCTTAGCGCAATATCCTGAATCCATTTTCGTGTTTTGAAAGCGTATTTTCTTCCGGTTAAATCAAAAATACGTTTTCAGATAATTACAGTTTTGCCACTAGAATTGTTTTGGTCATAAAATCTTCATTTTAACTCCGATTTGATCCGTTCAAGTTGCGTTAGGTTCGTATTTGCGAGCTCTATATGTTAGTGTAGTTGTACAGTTAATTTTGATAATTTATTTTTCGAGTTTATAATTAAGTATTTATTTATTTATAGGAAATCTTAGAAAATACATAACTTTCACGTTTTAACTCCGAATTTGGTGATCTTTGCATCTGTGTGATCGTAGAAACGCGTAGAAGAGTTTTATAAACTTTTATTACTGTTTTGCTACTGTTGGTGTACTGTTCTAATTATATCTCTTTGTTTGCCTCGTGTATGTTTGATTGGATGCATGTGTGTTGTTGATTGATGATCGAGTATAGAAGGTGAGCAGTATCTGGACGATCAGGAGTATTACTTTGAGCCAAGTCAGCAGTATCACTTGGAGAGTTTTGATCAAGGTAAGTATAACACAGGACTATCCTTGCTACCTATACATTAAATTGTCATACATATGCATGTGCTTACCTTGACAATAGAGATTATAACTTAGTGATTGATATCTTGATTCCTTGTCAACCTTGGGAATGCATATGGGTAGCTAATGCTAGTGCTTAAACTAAGAACAATGATCTTGTAATTTGTAATTTGATTAATGGATTAAGCAATCAACCTTTAAGATGATTTTATTACTGTTAAAAGGGGGCTAGAGCATGTGTATTATTTTGATGCTCTGGTTTCTCTCCATAAGGACTTATCTGTACGTGATTATCCGGGATATACAGTACAGCTGTGAGGGCTATATGGCTCTGGCTTTAGTTGTTCAAGAGACCTTTTCTAACTTGTTAGTGGTTACCTTAAATGGCGTAAGAATGGCTTGCCACTTTGGGTGTAGTGCGAGCCCCTGGCCTAGTGTGTATAGGCTGCGGTTGTTGTGCCACAGGGAAGGGGGGTTCTACATCTGCCTGCCGAGTGAATCTAATGGCCCTAACTTGTTAGACGAACTTTTGAGTGGCTTTATATGGTTCTCGGGTGTTTGGGCTTGATCTCCCCACTCATTTGGAAATCATAACTTACAGTGAAAGTGTACACCTCTGCGCAGAGTTAAAAACTGGTATACTAGCCGTGCTCACGGATACGAGCGGCCTTGGAACATTTACAGATAGATGATCACCATTGCTATATCATGTTTAATTATTGTTGATTATTATTATGCTCATGTTAATGCTATTCGTTATCATCATTACAATTGATCATTGGTTCTTTAATGGGAAGCGGTTTATCTTGATGCTACTCAATTGCTAATATATGATTAAAAGCTAAACGCAGTTAAACAGTGTCTAGCCTTTTTGAGCCTCATGAACCCTGTGTTATATTTGTGGAGTTCGACATGGACTCACTCTTGCTATTTCCACCATAACAGATGAAGATATAGAGGAAGATTATCGGAATGAGTACTAGTCTTGGTGTCAACCAGTCAACCATGTCCCTGTGTGGAGTTTCCGCTGAAGATTTATTATTAGTTATTATTATCTATCGTTCAAGACTATGTCTTAAATACTTATTCGTTATGTAATAAGCACTGTGATGATACTTTGTAATTTGTCAACTTATGTGTGCGACTGTTTCCTGGGGCGCACATGAGTCTTATATGCATCCTATTTTTGTCCTTAAAAATGGGTGTGACAGATTGGTATCAAAGCCGTGTTGACTGTAGGACGCGAGCCTAGTTAGAATGGTCGTTAATAGCATCCATATTTCACTTAATTCATGCTTCCTCTTTTCACCTTGTTAATTACGAAAGTTTTATGCTTCCTCTACTTTATTCTATTGCAAAAATACATTGATTCTATCTAATCTATGTCTAAATCTTGTAGATGTCTCCTTATCCCCGTCTGTCAGCTGCACAGTATGTTGCCCGTTTCAAACCTCAGGAGCCGTATGAAGATGGTGATCAAGAGCTATCTGATGCTGAATCAAGAGTTGGTGATACACCAATGGAGAATGTAGTTATGGGGTGGACTACGAAGTTTCATATCATAGTTCCTAAAGCTGATGCTTTCTTCCATGACATGTTGACAAGAACTTTGGACAATTACTACTACGACTGGGAAGCTACGTTGGAGTATCGTAGTGCAGAGTATAGTCATCCATGGATGGATTCCTATTGGGAAACGGAGTTATGGGTTAAGAAAAGGGATCCTACCACTAAGGAGTCTAAGGTGGAGTCAAAGTTCATTACCAGAGTGAGCCGGGCAACCGTGGAGACAAGCATGGAGGATGTCGCTTTCAATGCATTTGTTTACTACCATGGTCTACGCTCGGACAAGACGTTAAAGGGTGCACTCCGGCATTTTCCTTGTTTCTTACATGACAAGGGTATTTGGACCGTGTCGCCTGCAGATGATTCCTCCTTGACTTTACAAGCTACGGTGGGATTAGCTCGTGAATTGGCTCTCCAGGAGGTGGATTTGAAGGATGAGTTGCTGAAGGAAAAAGAACTTAAGGAGCAAGCTTATAAGGAGATTGACCAATTAAGGGCGGAGTTAGGCCATCCCAAGATTTATAAGAAGCTTAATTAGGAAATAGGAAAAATCCCTATGTAATAGGAACGATAGTAGTTGCGAGTTAATTTTAAGTTTGGATTGTTTTAAGAGTCAGTTTGTGGTGTGAACAATTGTGTGATTGATGGATTGTTATTATGATAATGTGTGATTTGGATCTTTGTAATGTGTGCTGGAGTTTTGTAGACATTCCTACAAGTTCCATGGTTAAGAATATTAAGTTTGATCAAAATATATTAGTTGAATATGAGGTTAACTTAGTTCTGTCCTTTGCTGATTTTTAGATCAGTCTGGGATGTTTTAGAAATAACTTAAAATCCGTTCATGAAAAATTTAAGAAATTTTACTAGGAATAAATAGACTTCTATATCTTTCCAACCCCACAAGAATCACTTTAATATCTATTATAAGCTAAGAGATATACCTGTTCCAAGTTGGAGTTACTGCACAGTCTGGAATTCTGAAATAGTTTCGGTTAAGTTCAGTTTTTGGCCAATTTATTGACAGAATCAGAAAAAGTGTTGTGAATAAAAGTTGTAGATAATTTTGTAAGCTTTCCAACCATGTAAAGATCATATGAATTGGACGTCTGTAGCTCGAGATATGACAGTTTTACTGAGTTGCTGAAATTGGAGTTCACCCAGAAAAATCAGATTTTGCTTATCTATTGAATACATCATCTCGGATCGTACTGAATTTCAATTTCTGTGTTTTTGGAAACAGATGTCAGGCGGAGGTCATGGCAGAGGTCGTGGAGGTGCTAACCTACCCATTACTATGGAGGAACTCATGCAAACTCAGAATCAGATGATTTAGATGTTTATGCAGCACATGCAGAACAATCCCCCTGCAGGAGGACCACCGCCTGTGCAAGTGAGGGATAAGCGTGGGGAATTTTTGAAGGGACGCCCTCCAGTGTTTTCTCATGCTGCTGATCCTTTAGAGGCAGATGATTGGGTGAGGGCAGTGGAGAAACAGCTGAATATAGCCCAATGCAATGATATAGAGAAGGTGTTATATGCATCTGGTCAGTTACAGGGGACAGCTCAGACTTGGTGGGAGTCGTATCAAGCTGCACGCCCTGACAATGCTCCTCCTATCACTTGGAATGAGTTTGTTAGAGATTTTCGAGCTCGTCATATTCCTGAAGGTATAATTGAGCTGAAGCAGGAAGAATTCAGAAACCTTAGGATGGGACAGATGAGCGTAAGTGAATATCATGATAGATTTACCCAGTTGGCTCGCTATGCTCCTAATGAAGTGAGGGAAGATGCAGACAGACAGCGTCTTTTCTTGAAGGGAATTTATTATGATCTTCGCTTGCAGTTGAAGGGGAACAACTATGCTAGTTTTCAAGAGCTGGTAAATAAAGCTATTGTGCTTGATAATGAGCGCAGAGAGATGGACAGGAAGAGGAAAATGAAGGTACAAGGCTCAGGAAGCAACAACCGTCAGCGCACTAATTCTCAGCATGGTTTTCATCAGAAGTTTCAGGGACCGGTTAGCCAGTGGAATCGTAATCCGAATCAGAGGTGGTCCCAGAATTGGCAAAGTAATCAGTCACAACAGCGTTCATCATATCCACAGCGTCAACAGTATCAGCAGACTGGGCAACAGACTCCTCGCACTGGAAATTCCAATGTTACCCCCATAAAAAATAGTGCTCCTAGCACGCGCTACTAGATGCTTTGTATGTGGTAAAGAGGGGCATATGTCTTATCATTGTCCTGAGAAGCAGAACCAGCAGACTCCTCAGAGCCAGAAGAGCAGCCAGAGGCAATCTGGTACTGGAAGGGTGAATCACGTGTCTTCTAATACAGTTCATGATGCACCAGAAGTTATGATTGGTACGTTCAATGTACATTCCATTCCCGCAACTGTTCTTTTTGACTCTGGAGCATCTCATACATTTATATCCAACATTTTTGTTAAAATGCATAGTATACCCATGCTAGCTATGAAAGAACCTCTCTTAGTAAATTCACCTGGAGGTACCATGCAAACCAGTAATCGTTGTCTTCTAATTAGTATGGTATTAAGGGGGGTAGAGTTTAAGATAACTCCTATAGTGTTGAGGACATCTGGTATTGATGTGATATTGGGTATGGACTGGATGAAGCCAAATCAGGCAGAGATTCAGTGTCAGCAGAAAGTGGTAGTTGTGACTGCACCTAATGGAGATAAAATCAATGTGGATGTAGCAGTGCAGAAGCAACCAACCGCTATGGTGAATCAACTTGAAGATACTATTAAGGAGAATTCAGTGATTGAGGAATTTCTGGATGTCTTCCCTGATGAATTGCCAGGTATGCCACCTGACCGAGACATTGAATTTCTTATTGAATTACTTCCTGGAACTGCACCTATAGCCAAACGACCATATAGGATGGGAGTAGATGAATTAGAAGAACTTAAGAAACAAATTAAAGAATTACAAGATAAAGGTTTTATTCGACCTAGTTCATCACCTTGGGGAGCACCAGTTATTTTTGTTGATAAGAAAGATGGCGGTCAGAGGATGTGTGTTGATTATCGGTCACTAAATGAGGTAACTATCAAGAATAAGTATCCTTTGCCCAGGATTGATGACTTGTTTGATCAGTTGAGAGGTGCTTGTGTGTTCTCTAAGATTGATTTACGTTCTGGTTATCATCAGTTGAAGATTAGTGCTTCTGATATTCCAAAGACAGCTTTTACTACGAGGTATGGATTGTATGAGTATACTGTTATGTCATTTGGATTGACCAATGCACCTGCATACTTTATGTACATGATGAATAAGGTGTTCATGGAATATTTGGATAAGTTTGTGGTAGTGTTTATTGATGATATACTGATCTTTTCCAAGACAGAAGTAGAGCATGCTGAACATTTGAGGTTGGTGTTGCAGAAGCTTAGAGAGCATAAGTTGTATGCGAAGCGAAGTAAATGTGAGTTTTGGTTGAAGGAAGTTTCTTTCCTTGGTCATATTATTTCTAATGGAGGGATATCAGTGGATCCAGGTAAAGTAAGGGATGTATTAAATTGGAAGCCACCTATTGATGCTAGTGAGATTCGTAGTTTCTTGGGATTGGCTGGATATTACAGACGGTTCATTGAAGGGTTTTCTAAACTTGCTAAACCTATGACATCTCTGTTAGAGAAGAATGCCAAGTTTGTGTGGTCAGATAAATGTCAAGCTAGTTTTGAGGAATTGAAGAAGAGGTTGACTACAGCGCCTGTTTTGGTTTTGCCAGATTTGAGTAAGAAGTTTTCTATTTATTGTGATGCTTCTCGTCAAGGTTTGGGATGTGTTCTTATGCAAGAAGGCAGAGTTGTAGCTTATGCATCTAGGCAGTTGAGAAAGCATGAGTTGAATTATCCTACACATGATTTGGAGTTAGCAGCTGTAGTTCATGCTTTAAAGATTTGGAGACATTATTTGATTGGACATAAGAGTGATATATACACTGATCATAAGAGTTAGAAGTATATTTTCACTCAGTCAGATCTGAATTTGAGGCAACGTAGATGGTTAGAGTTGATTAAGGATTATGATATTGAGATACACTATCATCCTGGTAAGGCTAATGTAGTAGCTGATGCTCTTAGTAGGAAAAGTTATGTCAATGAGATACAGACATTGACTATGACTAGTGAGTTATGTGCTGAATTTGAATATTTGAATTTGGGAATTATTACTAATACAATGGAATTAGTGATAGAGCCTACTTTAGAGCAAGAAATCTACAAGGGTCAGATGAAGGATGAGAAACTAAAGAAGATAGCGGAAGATATAGTGATTGGTAAGTCACCAGGCTTTCGGATGGATGATAATGGAATTTTGTGGTTTGGAAAGAGGCTGTGTGTACCTGAGGATCAAACTGTTAGACAGGCAATTCTTCGAGAAGCTCATGAGTCAGCTTATTCTATTCATCCTAGTAGTACTAAGATGTATTTAGATCTGAAACAGAAATATTGGTGGGTTGGATTAAAGCGAGATATGGCTGAGTATGTGACATTGTGTGCTACTTGTCAGAGGGTGAAAGCAGAGCATCAGAGACCTGCTAGATTGTTGCAACCAATGAAGATTCCTGAATGGAAGTGGGAAGAAGTTGGTATGGACTTTATAGTGGGGTTACCGCGTACTCAGAAAGGTTATGATTCTATTTGGGTGATAGTGGATAGATTGACTAAAGTTGCTCATTTTATACCAGTCAAGACTAAATACACGGGAGTACAATTAGCTACCTTGTATATGGAAAGAATAGTCTGTTTGCATGGAGTACCAAAGAAGATTGTGTCTGATCGAGGTTCGCAGTTTACGTCACACTTTTGGAAAGCTGTGCATGAATCATTGGGAACAAAATTGAATTTTAGTACAGCATATCATCCACAGACAGATGGACAGACTGAAAGGACCAACCAGGTATTAGAGGATATGCTGAGAGCTTGTGCATTGCAATATGGAACTAGTTGGGATAAGAGTTTGCCTTATGCAGAATTTTCTTACAATAATAGTTATCAATAGAGTCTTAAGATGGCACCGTTTGAAGCTTTGTATGGACGTAAGTGTAGAACTCCATTGTTTTGGGATCAGACAGGTGAATCTCAGGTGTTTGGTACAGATGTTCTTAGAAACGCAGAAGATCAAGTGCGAGTGATTCGTGAGAATTTGAGAGTAGCACAATCTCGTCAGAAGAGTTATGCTGATAATAGGAGAAGAGATCTAGTTTTTGAGGTAGGTGATTATGTCTATTTGAAGGTGTCACCGATGAGAAGTGTGAAGAGGTTTAACATGAAAGGTAAACTAGCACCAAGGTATGTTGGACCATTTAAAATTATTGATAGACGTGGGGAAGTTGCTTATCAATTAGAGTTGCCTGAGAATTTATCTGGAGTACATGATGTGTTCCATGTTTCACAACTTAAGAAGTGTTTGCGTGTGCCTGAGGAACAGATACCTTTAGAAGAGTTGACTGTTAAGGAAGATCTTACATATGAAGAGTTTCCGATCAAGATTTTAGAAACTGCTGAGAGAGTTACTCGAAGTCGGGTTATTAAAATGTGCAAGGTGCAGTGGAATCGATATTCAGAGGCAGAGGCAACTTGGGAAAGAGAGGATGAATTGAGGAAATCATATCCGCAACTGTTTGAGTAAGCAGTCCAATCTCGAGGACGAGATTCTTTTAAGGGGGGTAGAATTTGTAACACCCAAATTTTAGAGATAATGAATTTTGAATAAATTAGATAACAATTAATGGCAAATTAAAATTTTAAAAAAAAACTATTTGGTGATGCATTCATGCTGCTGCATTTATTTTCTGTTGTGTAGTAGATTTATGTTATTTTGATTTGGTTTGGAAAATTTTATTTGGAATAGTTTGTAAACAAGTAAATAAAGAAAGAAAAAAAAAGAAGAACAATTTACCTGTCTGTTAGCCGGCGGCCCAGCTGTTGAGCCCGCTCCCGCGCTCGTGTTGTGGCAGGCCGTGTCGGTGGGCCGGCCCAGCAGACGAGCATCCAGTCGGCCCGAGCCAGCGGCAGCGTTTCTCCCTCCTGGTTTCGCTGGCCAACCGGGCCCCCTTGTCAGTATCCTCTTCCATCTCCGGTTCGTGACCGAGGCAGACTCTATCACCGATGGGATTCGATTTCCTCCGTTTCAAAGTCTTGGATCGCAAGCCGTGTACCCCTATAAGGGAATTGTGACCCCCACGTTCTGTTTTTCCTTTCACGCGCTGCCCTAGGTCATAGACTCGTCGTCGGGAGTTGATTTTGGATCTCGCCGGGTTGAAGCTAAGGCTGCCGCGATTGAGCTCGATGGTAGCCGCATCTTTGTTATCAAAGATCTTTTTGGTGCTATTCGTCTTGAGGTGAAGTAGCCGTAGTAGCTGTATTTTTCTTCCTCTTGTTCTAAGAGCTCACCCATCGACGCCGGGATTCACAGGAGGTGGACCTCCGCCTTTCCGAGCCAAGCATCACCGACGAGTTCTCTTGGCCGAAGAAAAGACTCTAGGTGAGTTCGCGATAAGCTTCTCTTTCGTTTGGAACAAGTCACGGGCCGATTGGTGGTCTAAGTCGCGAGAACCGCTGTTTCCGGCGACATGGGTCGCGGCGGTCATGGCGGCCACCGGCCGGCGTTGAAGGAGACGGCCAGTTCTTCTCTTTCTCTCTCTCGGGTTAAGCAGTAGACGTCCATCGGATGATCAACGGTTAGGATTAGAAGGTACCCCTTCGCGGGGTAAACTTCATAAAGAGCCCCTGAACTTTTTCTAAATAGAACCCGCGATCCTTAGCGCAATATCCTGAATCCGTTTTCGTGTTTTGAAAGCGTATTTTCTTCCGGTTAAATCAAAAATACGTTTTCAGATAATTACAGTTTTGCCACTAGAATTGTTTTGGTCATAAAATCTTCATTTTAACTCCGATTTGATCCGTTCAAGTTGCGTTAGGTTCGTATTTGCGAGCTCTATATGTTAGTGTAGTTGTACAGTTAGTTTTGATAATTTATTTTTCGAGTTTATAATTAAGTATTTATTTATTTATAGGAAATCTTAGAAAATACATAACTTTCACGTTTTAACTCCGAATTTGGTGATCTTTGCATGTGTGTGATCGTAGAAACGCGTAGAAGAGTTTTATAAACTTTTATTACTGTTTTGCTACTGTTGGTGTACTGTTCTAATTATATCTCTTTGTTTGTCTCGTGTATGTTTGATTGGATGCATGTGTGTTGTTGATTGATGATCGAGTATAGAAGGTGAGCAGTATCTGGACGATCAGGAGTATTACTTTGAGCCAAGTCAGCAGTATCACTTGGAGAGTTTTGATCAAGGCAAGTATAACACAGGACTATCCTTGCTACCTATACATTGAATTGTCATACATATGCATGTGCTTACCTTGACAACCTTAGAGATTATAACTTAGTGATTGATATCTTGATTCCTTGTCAACCTTGGGAATGCATATGGGTAGCTAATGCTAGTGCTTAAACTAAGAACAATGATCTTGTAATTTGTAATTTGATTAATGGATTAAGCAATCAACCTTTAAGATGATTTTATTACTGTTAAAAGGGGGCTAGAGCATGTGTATTATTTTGATGCTCTGGTTTCTCTCCATAAGGACTTATCTGTACGTGATTATCCGGGATATACAGTACAGCTGTGAGGGCTATATGGCTCTGGCTTTAGTTGTTCAAGAGACCTTTTCTAGCTTGTTAGTGGTTACCTTAAATGGCGTAAGAATGGCTTGCCACTTTGGGTGTAGTGCGAGCCCCTGGCCTAGTGTGTATAGGCTGCGGTTGTTGTGCCACAGGGAAGGGGGGGTTCTACATCTGCCTGCCGAGTGAATCTAATGGCCCTAACTTGTTAGACGAACTTTTGAGTGGCTTTATATGGTTCTCGGGTGTTTGGGCTTGATCTCCCCACTCATTTGGAAATCATGACTTACAGTGAAAGTGTACACCTCTGCGCAGAGTTAAAAACTGGTATACTAGCCGTGCTCACGGATACGAGCGGCCTTGGAACATTTACAGATAGATGATCACCATTGCTATATCATGTTTAATTATTGTTGATTATTATTATGCTCATGTTAATGCTATTCGTTATCATCATTACAATTGATCATTGGTTCTTTAATGGGAAGCGGTTTATCTTGATGCTACTCAATTGCTAATATATGATTAAAAGCTAAACGCAGTTAAACAGTGTCTAGCCTTTTTGAGCCTCATGAACCCTGTGTTATATTTGTGGAGTTCGACATGGACTCACTCTTGCTATTTCCACCATAACAGATGAAGATATAGAGGAAGATTATCGGAATGAGTACTAGTCTTGGTGTCAACCAGTCAACCGTGTCCCTGTGTGGAGTTTCCGCTGAAGATTTATTATTAGTTATTATTATCTATCGTTCAAGACTATGTCTTAAATACTTATTCGTTATGTAATAAGCACTGTGATGATACTTTGTAATTTGTCAACTTATGTGTGCGACTGTTTCCTGGGGCGCACATGAGTCTTATATGCATCCTATTTTTGTCCTTAAAAATGGGTGTGACATAGCACGATGACATAACAAACATGGCTAATTCTCCAAGGAAAGCGTGAGCGTGCTCCTCCTTGACCAAGACCGACAGAACACTGACCCCATCTTCCCCGTTGCACAAGAAACGCACCGCGGCCAGCGACGGTGGCATGTCTTGGCCGGAGGACGTCACCCTTGCTGGCCTCCCGCTGCCAAAATTGACCTAGTCAAAGCCAAGGTTTTGCCATGACGTCACAGAGAGTGCGCGACTGTCCCTTACTTGGCGCGCCAACTGCCGGTGTTTTGTAGACCGACTAGTAAATTTATACGATTGTCACGCTGCTCCAGGAAGACGATGGTAAAATCCAAAAGACATGAGGATTTATACTGGTTCAGGGTAGAGCGCTACGTCCGGTCTCAGAGATGGTCGAGTGTGTGTTCCTCGCTTGAATGCTTTGAAGTTCTTACAATGGGAGTGCAAGAATGATGGAAGAGGTAGGAGAGTGGAGCTAGAGCTAGAGGATGGACTACCCAAATGAGAGCCTCGAGAGTCCAATGTCCTTGGAAGGGTGCCCTGGCTACCCTTATATAGAGTTCGGGTCAGGTCATATACAAAGAAGGAGGTTCTCCCGACCGAGGAGTCGTGAGCCTGAGGGAGGGAACCTAGCTAACTTGGCTTGCAAGTAATGTCATCTTGTCTTGGTGTAGTGCACGTCTAGACGTGGTTGTCATCAAGGTCTTGTGCCCACGTCGTGGCATGGTGTGTCGTGGTGCTACTGTGCCGGTTGTGGCGGCATTGTGGGCACGGTGGTGTTTTGCCAGCCGTCCTATGCAACGTGGTCTTGCCGTGGCCTTCGTCATCACCTCCTAATCTCCAGGGGCATCGTACAGGAGTTGGTAGCCGCCCCAGGTCGTTGGTCGTCTTGCTACTTGTAGAGTCGGTGGCCACGATCCTGAGCTCCAAGGTCATGTCCTTTGTTGGCTTAGAAGGCCTCAAAAGAAGGCCACTGTCGTGGTTCCCATCTCATAGTGGGTGGAGTCGTACATCTATCTCGTCGGGCCGTATTTGGACAGTGGGTCTCCATACTTTCCACCACCGCTCGACGGTGTTGTCTTGTCTACGCTGCGTGACACAGTGATGGTGTTTGACCAGGCTTAGGGGACTGCTGTCCCCTCGGTCCTTGCGGAGTCAGTGCGGCGTGCCTGCTCTTATCAGAGCAGACGTGCTTGGCAGGGCTCGATCTCTCCCCGTTCCTCCTAGAGGTCAGGACGAAGGAGAGGTCGTGAGGAGTTACATAGCGCACGGTGAAGGCTGAGGGAAGAGGTCATGGCCAACCTCTATCTTAGTCTTTGGCCCAGGTCCGCGCGGTGAAGGCTTATACTAGCTGGTGTACTGTGGGCCACCCGAGCGGCTAACTAATAGATGTCTTGAGATACCCGGGGTATCATAACCCCGACAGTGTTGTACCCAAATCCACAAACCCATGGGTTTTTAAACCTGTTCCGTCAAAGTCATCCAATAATATCCTAAATTTCTCAACTAGATTCATCCATTTAGAGGCACATATGACGGTTTTTCCATCCCAAACGGTCATATAAAGGCATGCGTATGTAAAAATATCCTTTAATGCTTAGATATTGTATTAGCAAATAATTTTATATGCTCTCTAAATATATTTAGAAATTTTTGCATAGAGAAATATTCAACAATGTAGAGAAACCAACTATAAATTGAAAGACAATAAAAAGGACAAGCCGACTCTCATCTTGCTTGGAGGCCGAACTGCTCTGAGCATCCGATCCTATTATGGGCTGGCTTGGCCTCTTGGGCATGTTTCACAGGCAGCAAGCACATTAGTCCCACCTCGCTGGGTCATGCGTTGCTGAAGCTATGCACACTCTATAAAACCAAGGCGAAACAGAAGCATGCACTGCACAGATGAAGCTGCAGTTTGTCGGGCACGGGCAACCCGAGTGTACCTGTTACCCTATTTGTACCTGTTTGCTTATGGGTTTTTAAACGGGGCATAATTTTTCTTTGTGGGCATGGGTATGGATTTGTTGTACCAAGTGGGTGTGTACCCATTGCCGTCTGTCAAGAATAGCGAAATGTCATTCATTCTTTGTATAGACCATGAAAAACCTAGTTGACCAGTTCCAATTAAGCCACAAATTATGGAGAAATCTTCTAAAAAGACATTGGCTAGCCATAAACTTACCTCTTAAGCAATTCTCTCGAGGAAATAAATATCAAACCCCATCCCTTATATGTGGTAAATCTTGGGAGGAATGAATATCAAACCCCATCCCTTATATTTGGCAATTCTCTCGAGGAAATGAACATCAACCAGTCAAACATTTGAAGATGGCTTGAGCTAGAAGCTATATGTTAGAGAAAAAGCAATTTATATAGAAATAGTGTTGTTAGCTGGTTATACCAACCTTTAGTGTAACACATTTGTATTGGCGTTCATGTATCCATGCCGCTAGTATAAATAGGTCTATCTCTACAGGCGACTGGCACAAAAGTGCCTATCTCTTCTAGTGGTTGCTTAAGTCAACCTACGGTGGAAATAGACACATTGATACAGGGGTGACAGTAGTTGTCGTAAGTTGTACTAGTAGCACGAATTCAGTTGAAAGGCTTCACCAAATTAGCTCCTTTGTCCATTCTATAGCATGAGGTAGAGGTCTAGAGCTATAAAAACAATCTTAGCGCCCATTTTAAAGAGCTCCAGCTCCGAGATCTATGTTGGAGCTATAGTTTGTATTATGTTGGAGCTACAGTCTGTGGACTAAATTAAAGTAGTTTAAATATTTAGATCTGATCTAAACAATGTACAAAATGAGTTATATAAATGCACTTAACATGATTGCAGCTCCAGATCTAAGATTTCCTTGAGCTAGAATAATCAACTCTAGATTTTCTAGAGCTAGAGATTTGCTAAACAGGGCAATCATTTCTAGGGACCATTGTAACCAACTTCCTAATAAAAAGAACAAGGTCAACAAACGGCCTTAATCCATCTTTCCCTTTATGATCTCGGTGGTGGCCATCTTAATGCGATCCCACGCGCTCCGCACGTGCCTCTCCTCCTGTAGCGTCGACCCCACCGCGAACCTCAGCACGAACTTGCCACCGATCACGGTGTTGGCCAGGAACACCCTCCCGCTCCTGTTCAGCCGCTCCATGAGCTCCCGGTTGGCCGCCTCGGCGTCCTCCTCCGTCATGCCCGCGGTGGCACTCGGCCTGATCCTGAAGCAGACGAGCGCGAAGTTCCTCGGAACGACGACCTCGAACCGGTCGTCGGCGCGCACGGACTCCTCGAACACCTTCGCCATGGCGACGTCGCTGCGGATGTGCTGCCGGAGCTTGGCGGCGCCGTAGGTGCGCATGACCATCCAGAGCTTGAGCCCGCGGAAGCGGCGGCCGACGCCGACCTGCATGTCCTTGAGGTCGGTGACGGCGCCGGACTCGCTGGCGTCGTTCCGCAGGTACTCCGGCCGCGTCTCCAGGGACTCGGTGAGCCGCCGCGTGTCGCGCACCCACAGGCAGGTGCAGTCGAGGCACGTGAGCAGCCACTTGTGCGGGCTCAGGCTGACGGAGTCCACGCGCTCCACGCCGTCCAGGTGGTGCCGGAACTCCGGGCAGATGCACGCGCTGCCGGCGTACGCGGCGTCGGCCGCGGCGCCCACGGGGTCGACCGCGTTCGACGACGTCGTACCGACCGTCACGCACACGTACGTCGGCACGAGCCCGGCGTCCGCGTCGCGCCGCATCGCCTCCAGCAACCTCGCCGGGTCCAAAGCGTAGTCGGTGTCCGCGCCGGTGGGGATGGACCGGATGTTGGCCGGGTCGAAGCCGGCGAGACGGCACGCCTTGAAGAAGGTGGAGTGCGTCTGGTCAGGAGCGTACACCGTCAGCCGCGTGATCCCGGCCATGCCGTCGGAGCCGCTCCGGCGCAGCGCGGCGTCGCGGGCCGCCACGAGCGTCACCAGCATCGCCTCGCTGGTGGTGCCGAGGATGACGCCGCCGCCTCTAGTGCCAGTGCCTGCAGTGCCATTGCCCGTGCCTCCTCGCCCAGCGGCAGCAGCTGCAGCGCTGGTGCGGCGGTTCATGAAGCTGTCGGGCAGGAGGAGGAGCTGCGCGAGCCAGTCGAGCGCGAGCGCCTCCAACTCGGCGGCGGCGGGGTTGGCCTGCCAGGTGAACCCAACGGTGTTCATCGCGGAGGCGACGAGCTCGCCGGCGATGGCTGCGGCGCTGTTGGTCGCGGGGAAGAAGGCGAAGAAGTTGGGGCTGGCCCAGTGCGTGGTCCCCGGCACCACAGCCTCGCGGAGCTCGTGCATGGCAACGTCGAACGGCGCGGCGGCGTTCGGCGGCGCGGCCGACTTGAGCTGGCGGACCAGGTATCCCGGCTCGACGCCCGGGAGCACCGGGAGGGACTCCACGGACTTGTAGTAGTCGTAGACGAAGTCCACGGCCTTGTGGAGGTAGGACCGTACGTCTTCGGCGTTCAGCGGCTCGAAGCGGTCGGTGTCAGCGGCGAACGCAGCGGCCATGGCGGAAGGGTTGGTGGAAAGGCTGCCCATTTCTGCTGATTTGATGATCGTTAGTGACCTATCTAGCTAGCAGGTAAAATTTCAGTATCTGTCGGAAGCAATGCAGCAAAGCTCAATCGATCGAGCTGTGGATCGGAAGAAAGGAAGAAGAAGCAGTTGACGATGCTCGATGCTGTGTGGTGTGATGCATGTGGACGCTGGTGGTGCGTGCGTGGTTTATAGCCAGGGCCGGTCCTGAGTTTTCTCTGACCTAGAACGAACCTAAAGTTTTGGGCCCCTTTATATGAACATGATAATACTACTAGTAGTACCCATTGACAATATATATACACATATATACAAAATGTTACAATAAGCAGCTGAATGCAAAAGTAATATTCATATGAAATAATTTGTATACATATTAAATTACCTCAAAATTTTCTTCTAACATTCCTTGATGCGAAGTCATCAATGATGGTGTCAATATCAATCTTATTCAACCACCGCTTCTCAATGTATAATATTGACAATCCATTTAATCACTCTTGTGACATTTAGGTCTCAAATAGTTCTTCAACAATTTTAATTTGGAGAAATAATTAGTAATTAATTTGACAAAGTAGGGATCACGAATTAGTAACTAAATTTCAGATTCCTACCTAGGTGGTTGCTGCAGCCTGGCGCCTGCGTCGGTGCCTCCTCTGCTGGAACTGCCGATTGCCGAATAGGAATCAGAGATGAGGGATCACGTGAGAGGTGAGATTAGGGCCTTGTGACTGTGATATGCCGCTGCTCTACTGCTGGAAAGTCAAAAGTGGAACGCCGATGCCGCCAGGCCCTGCCCGCCACGCGCCCACGCCGCATGCGCAGGAAGGAAAGCCCGAAGGCGGAAGGTCATGTCTCGCATGACTGCTGGCTCGCGTCGCACGCGCCGAGATCACGGGGAGTCGAAGATTCAATAATCTGGCCCTAGCGTGTATATACGTATTACGTTTTTTTTAGCAGAGTGTATATACGTACTAGTGTATACATATATGAGGGTAGGGGCCATCTGTGTTATGGGCCTGGGACGATCGTCCCTCCCCGCCCCCCGCCCCCCTCGGGCCGGGCCTGTTTATAGCCGAACAGAGATGACGGGCATGGAGATCAAAAAAATGGCATGAGGAAGCCATGAAACCTTGAAACTTCACGTGGAACTCATAGTTTCAATCAAAGGAGAAAGAAGAGACAAAGTGAGACCGAGATGTCGCTAACTATACTCCACCATTAATCACGGTGTGCCTCGCTCAATAGTCCATGCAGTAGGCACCCATATACCTTAGCAGCTAAGTTCACGTCCAGCGCCGGTCCTAGGATTTTGAGGGCCCTCAGACGAGCTCGTCGTGACGGCCCGACTATGTATAAAACCTTATATTATATAGGTGTTAATTTTACTCGTAAAGGAAAAGCAAATCCAATAATATATTTTTAATTTAACATGACTAAATTAAAAGAAAACATGACTATATGAGTACAAAGCATTAGAAGTCTGGAATACTATATAAATAATTAATTTAGATTAAAAATGAACAAGGAAAAAATACCTAGGGCTGGATATGAGCTGAAACAACTGATCGCAATTTGCAAGAAAGCAAGAATTAAGATGTCGTCGTCGTAGAGCCCTGCCTGGTCCTGGTCGCCCCGTCGTGCGCCATTCTCGGACTCGGCAGCGCGGCTTGTCGCCTTGTCCGACTCTGCGTGTGTGCTTCAGGACTCGGGCGTCGGCGCATGGGCACGTCGCGAACTCCGAGTCGCAATCTATGATGGGCACTACGGCACGGCTCCTTGCCTAATCTCTGCCCAAGGCAGGCCGTGGTGAAAACTGGGAAACAGAGCCAGAAAGGCCGCTGATCTTCTTGGGCCGGCTCGCCAATTCTTTGCCTTTCTTCTCATTAGTTTGATGATGCCTAATGGACTATAGGACATGGGGGTTTATATACCTGGGCTTGGGCCCCTCCTCCGTCTGGACCCTCGGCCGTCGCACCTCATGCCCTCCCCTTAGGGCTGGCACTATTCACATCCCGTTCCCGTCTTGAGGTATCATTTTATAACGTAGACATTCTCGGAACGTGGAAAATAGGAATGGGAACGTGGGCCATGTTCCCGTTCCATGGCTGCTGAGCCGTATACTACATCGCCGAATTGGTGTTATGGGATGGTTATGCTGAAATCTAAATAGCGATTTGCCACTAAAGAAAACCTAATGTTTTGAATCACGACAGATGGAGTAATTAATAACACTCTAATTGATAATGCTGGCATGATTGTCAACAGATTCGACCAATAGACCAAATAATTGCGATTAGGGAGGAGGACACGAGGTGCAGCAAACATGGCTTACCACTCTCGGGAAGGGTTCCACGTCACCTGAGAGCAGATAACATTTGTGCTGTCAGAACCTTTTGGGACCTTTGTGGTTCACACTGATAATACTATTGACTTGACAACCCTCCAACTTGGTGTGGAGCAACTTCGACAACTTACGGGATAAGAGCAACTCCAACAGAGCACACAAATCAGGGCCTCTATTTTCGACTTGGGTTCTCACCCATTTTTGTTAGCCCTCTATTTTGCATTTTCTCCAGTAGAAGCCCCTAAACCGAAGCCCCCAAATTCTCTTAATAAACACTGACCATTGGGACCCACTTGTCATCATCAATCCTTCACCATCTGAGCTACCGCAACGCGCATAGAGGAAGGGAGAGGAGCCGGCACTGGGGCTGGCCTGCTGTGTCACCACGTCCCCTGCAAGCCTACCATCGGGAAGGAGCCAGTGGTGGGGCGGGCCTGTGGCGCCACCATGTCCCCTGAGAGCCGGCCATCTGGAAGGAGCCCGAGCAGACGGCATGTGAGCACACAGCTGCGACTGCCGGAGCAGATGGCGTACGAACGGCGGCCCAGGGAAGAGCCATCCTCGGCACACGGAGGGGATGGAGGAGTCGCCACGTCCATCGCATGCCATGCTGGAGGGGAGGGAGGAGCGCATGAGCAGATCCAGCCGTGGGGAGGAGCAAGGAGGCCGCCGGGGAGGATGGGGAGCGAGCTAGCGCTGCGTAGGATGGGGGTCCAAGGGTGAGCCCAGGAATGGGGTCTGGAGGGTGGCGGATTTGGGTGCCCAACCAAATTTCAGGGCCTAAGTAGGGGCCCTGATGAACCAGGTTTTTTTGGCTCGAGCCCCCATATTTAGCTATGTGAGCTCAAGTAGGGGCCCTGCTGGAGTTGTTTTAAGTAAACCCACTCATTGGTCAAAAAACTCTACAGCGGATGGTGTTAAGGTGACTGGGGGAGTCGGACAGTGGTCGTAAGCCAAAGTGGCTTTGTGGCACCTGTTTTGGTTGGCAAGTCCAACACCATGACCAGGAGAAGGCTTTCTTGACAGAAAGCATACCTCGGTGGGGCTTAGAGGTGGACTCAAAATTACATTTTTCGTAAGGATACATCACCTCATCTTATGCTTTTGTACCTCCATACTTGAGCTCTTTAATTACAACAATTACATTTCCGCTTACTGGTTTGTGTGCTCCTTATTACGCCAAGACAGGATTAATCCTAGTTTAGCCTACTTTCTTACCTAGCTAAGCCTGTTTGGAAAAAAGCGAAGTCTATATCCAAACCCAGCTAAGCCGGTTTTGGCATATTTCAGCTCGGGAGCTTTTAGAGAAAAAGGCAATAAATGATTTCTTTTGTTTGCAGCATGTCCTATATTTGGCCAACACATGGACTCAGGACCTGTTTGGATGATAGGAACAGTTGTTACCCATGGCTAAAACATAGCCAACTAAAAATTAGCCAACCAGTTGTTAGTTCATACCTGTTTGGATCCTTGGCTAACACAAGGATAGAGAGAGAGGAAAGAGAATAGGAGACACATCACTTTAGCCCCTGATAATTGGGTTTGAAGGGCTAGTGAACTAACAACTCGTTAGGGCTTTGACTAAATTTTAGACTACCCATTAGCCCTCCTATTTTGATCCTCAAGAGCCAAACTTTAACAACTAGTTGTTAGCCCATGGGATCCAACCTCAGTCATGGCAGATGTGCCAATATCTTAATTGTTTTTAGTTTGCACAGTGGATCAACATATAGCAAGTTAGCAATCCATGTCAAAAGCAAGCATTAATTGCAGCTACGAGCTACGACGTGTTGTTCTGGACACCGATTGCGATGCCTTCACGCTGCGGCTGCTCTAATCACCTAATCTCCTTGTCATGTACCTCCTGTGATCAGATCTAATAAGATTAGCTGATAATGGTAAATAAACATCAGATACAACGAACTAGCTAGGCAGTCTAAGTCAAGGTACGAAACTTGATATAGGCTACATTGTATCTACTCTGCCTATTATGTTAGACAGTGAACGCCATTTGAAGATGTTGGGTTGCTCGATGTTGGTGTCGAGCAATCTCAAACAGACTATTCCTCGGCTCCCCATTTGCATAGCTCCAGTATCTCAGTTCCTTCGGAACCGCCTCTGGTTTCTTCACTGCCGAGGCTGTGCATAAGCCGCGTGGTAGAGGACGACATGCTCACCCCGTGTAGGAGTGGGAGGCTGGCGACGAAAAGCAAAGCAAGAGCTGCAAAGCCGAATGTGCAAGCTTGGAATCCACTACTACAAAAATGACTTTATGACAAACAAAGGCCTGGGGATTTTTGGTGGCGGACGTTTTCATTTACGGAGACGGTCACAATTAACCATCTCGCAAAATGCATTTACACAGGCAGACATTTTATTTACGGAGACGATCAAATTTGCCCATCTCATCAAATCGGTTAACGTCCTAAAATCGATTTACGGAGACGAGCGGAAATGGTCTCTATTTTCAGAGGCGGAGGCTGACGCCCAAGAGGCCCAAAAGGCCCTATAGCTATTTTCGCATATAAATACTCGAACTTAGGGTTTCAGCTCCCATTTCTCTCTCAACCGGCTCCCTCTTCCTCTCCCTCCCTCAATCGGCTCCCTCTCCTCTACATCCATGGTGGCAGCGCGGATCTTCATGTCCCTCTCTCTCTCCTAGCATGAGGCGGAACCATGGTGACAGGATCTCCCTCTCCCTCTCCCAGCCCTCGGTGACGGCGCCCTTGCCCCTCCCTCCCACCCCCCTGCAGCGCACTTGTTCAATGTGCGCGGCGACGGGGGCCTCCCTCTCCCTCGAGCTCCTTGGCGGCGGGGCCTCAGTCTCCCTCTCATGTGGGCACCTCCAAATGCGGCAGTGGTGGCGCACACGGGCGCAGCCGGCTCCCCCAGTGGCGTGCCTGGACCAAGCTCCCCCGACGGCGGCAACACGTAGCCTAGATCTGGGCCCAGGCCCGGTTCGGGCTGTTGGCTTTTCTTTTTTTTTTTTTTTTTTGTAATTGATTTTCACAAATGAGCATCGGACTGCCTCTGAAAATAGTCATTAATGCAGACCTTTTCTTGGAGCCGGATGGCTTTGCCCGCCTATGAAAATCGAAAACGACCACCTATGAAACTCTATCTATAGTAGTGATGTGCTCATGAAGAAGCTAGGGTTAATAGTCGGGGTGGCGAAGTGTGAATCTGCATTCTTCATGGAGCTCCAGAAAACCTTAGCATAATCACTCTCCACTTCAAAGCGGGAAGCCTTGCATGCGCTCTTCCCAGGTAGGCGTCGGAAGGGGGCGGTCGGGACCTAGATCCATTGTGATCAACAGCTGATTAGCCGCGCTTAGTTTCCTACGTAATCACATTTCATTGAAATTGTTGTCGTACGGTGCCCCTTGCGGTATGTTTCTCGCAATCCATAGGTAATCACCGTTGTTATAAAACTCCTTTCCTCTTAATGAAAAAATGGTGTATATATAGTTGTGTTCCCGAAAGAAGATAGAGAGTGAACGAAAAGAAAAAAAACATGCAATTTAATATAAAATAATTTAAGTTCGAGGCATTAAATAATAACTAGCCTGTATGAGAGCACGGATGGATAGTTATGAGAAAGAGGGAGCACAGTGTATGATCATGATCACATGCAGCCTTTTGGTTTAATCAAGTCTATAACCATGTATAAACTTTTAGAAGCATCACAAAGAAATCCGATCCTATCATCATTGGAGCCGATGTCAATAGTCAACACATAATTCTCTAGCACTGAGCAAGCTACAAGCATCGAGGTCCAGATAATTAAAAGAAACGATTTCTTTCCTCTGCAGCATGTTCTATCTTTGGCCAACACAGGACTCAGTCATGGCAGATGTGCTAATTTCTTTACTGTTTTTAGTCTGCACAGTGGGTCAACATAGCATGTTAGGCCCTGTTTGGTTTGCACAGGTTAAAATTTAACTCTCATCACATCAATGTTGCGGCAAATGCATGGAGTACTAAATGTAGACTAATTGTATGCATGTCGACACAGATTAGGAGTAATTTACGAGACGAATCTATTAAGCCTAATTAGTCCAAGATTGGAAACTTTTTATTAAATAAAACGAAATTGCTACAGTGTTTGTTAAACTTTAGCACCTAAACCAAACAGGCCTTTAGCAATCCATGTCAAAAGCAATCATTAATTGCAGCTACGACGTGTTGTTGTGGACACCGATTGCGATGCCTGCACGCTGCGGCTGCTCTAATCACGCACCCTAATCTCTTCGTCATGTGCGTGTGTGAACAGATCTAACATGCAAGATTAGCTGATAATGGTAAATAAGAATTAGATACAACGAACGAGCTCTGTTCGTGGTTAGCTTGATGACATCAGCATGAGGTCAAGCCTACGTGTTATACAGCCGTTTTTCTTGAGAAAAACAAACCTAGAACTACGGCAGAGGCATCGTCGTTATACACCATTTGGCCTACGTGTTATACAGCCTACGTGTAATACACCATTTGGCCACCGGGACGCAGCTCGTGCTCGCCGTGACCACGAGTGAACAAGATAAAGTTTTTGGGATTCAATTTTGGAGAACCATTGGAGTTGTAGCTTTTTTATGTCTCCCAATATGTTTTGTAAAGGTTAGAAAACTAGTTCTCTTGGTAGTACTTTTTTTTAGATAATGTTGGAAATGCTTTAAGTTGTTAGGGATGAGACTCATTAGTTAGTTATCGGGTCCAACGATAATGGACCTAGATGAGTAGAGAGCTGTTAGGCTCCTTTAAATTGGTCAAGTCATTGACCAGCATTCTTGACATGATGGGCTAGTTACGTGAAAGAGGGAGAGCAGTCTATGACCATGATCACGTGCAGCTCTTTTGTTTAATCTTACAACCTCTAGAAGCATTAAAAACAAATCTGATCGTGCCATTGATCATTGGAGCCGATGTCAATAGTCAAGACAAAATTTACAAGCATCGAGGCCCAGAGAATATAAAAAAAACGATTTCTTTTGTCTGCGGCATGTTCTATCTTTGGCCAACACAGGGGAATCAATCTTGGTTGATGTGCTTTCTTCATTGTTTTTAGTCTTCACAGTTGGTCAACATAGCAAATTAGTAGTAGGCCGTACAATCAATGCCAAACCCAAGCATTAATTGCAGCAATGACGACGTGTTGTTCTGGAAATCTGTACATCGATTGCGACGATGCCTGCACGCTTTCTTTGTACTGATCCATCAGATCTAACAAGATTACTTAGCTGTTAATGATATAACTAAACTCCGCTTATCAGATGCAACGAACGAGACAGTCAAGGTACCCGAACGATGAAAGAAGGAACATGGGCGGTGAAATAGATGGGATTGCGGGTTGGTACGGACGTACGGTGACACACAACTAATGGCGCTCGTGGTCGGCGTCAACGCCCTGCTGCCAGGAATAATGACGGTGTTAGCACGCCAAAACACTCCTTCCTACCTGCTAAATACTAATGTGAAGACATACTAGTAGCCTACTACTACAAGAGTACATCAAGGACACTGCAAAGCAAAGCAAACCGAACACATACAGTTGCAGAAATATGAAGGTCTGGGTGGGACGACTCCCTCCTGCGGCGAAAGCAATGGTCGTCGTCGCAGCCGCGGCCGTCGTCCTCGTCCTCCTCTCCGGCATGGCGGCTCTACCAATGGCCATGGCAGCTGTCGTCGAGCACACCTTCGTTGTAAGCATAATGCATGAGATCTATTCCGTGTCTTTCGCCTATCTCCCGTATTTTCATGCGTGATTTGTTATTAGAATATTCAAAAACGTATGTATGCACAGGTGAGCCAGGTGAATGTGACGCGCTTGTGCAAGGAGACGCTGGTGACGGTGGTGAACGGGCAGCTCCCGGGGCCGGCGATCGAGGTCGCCGAGGGAGACTCCGCGGTCGTCCATGTCGTCAACGAGTCGCCCTACAACATGACCATCCACTGGTAATGGATTAATAAGCACCTATAGTAGTGTAGTCTATCTTTGGTCTTTCCTTTTTCTTCCAATTGTAAACAGAGCTGGATTATTCCTACCAATCACGCTTCAAATCAAAGAACAGAATCAATTGCCGTCCTGTACGTGTTTCTTCCAATTGTAGAAACAGAGCTGGATTATTCCTACCAATCACTCGAATTTGGGTAACATTTTGCTTCTGAATTTGGTTCCTGTTGCATTGCAGGCATGGAGTGAAGCAGCGGCTCAACTGCTGGGCCGACGGCGTGCCCATGATCACCCAGTGCCCCATCTTGCCAGGCCGTAACTTCACCTACCGGTTCAACGTCGCCGGACAGGAAGGCACCTTGTGGTGGCACGCTCACGTCCCCTGCCTGCGCGCAACTCTGCACGGGGCCCTCATCATCCGGCCCAGGCATGGCGCCGCCTCGTATCCCTTCCCTAAGCCTGACAAGGAGATCCCCATTGTGATAGGTACATGAACTATGCACCAGCATTTGGTCGTCACAGATAGCTAGAAGATGTGTGCGTTGTTTAATTTGGTGTCACCAGGTTCTTCTCTGAAGTCTGAACTACTAGTATGTTGTTTTTGTGAATTAATGCATTGTCTGAAATCTGAATGACACCACAACAGGGGAATGGTGGGATATGGACCTTGCGCAGTTGGACAGGAACACGATGGACGGTGTCCTCGTCGACGTCCCAACTGGAAGCACAATCAACGGCAAGCTTGGAGACCTCTACAACTGCTCCGCCTCCGCCTCTGCCTCTGAAGGTGCCGTGGAAGAGGAAGATGGCTTCGTACTGGAAGTGGAGTCCGGCAAGACGTACCTGCTCCGGCTGATGAACGCCGCCCTCTTCTCCGAGTACTACCTCAAGATCGCCGGCCACACGATGACGGTGGTCGCCTCCGACGCCAACTACGTCAAGCCCTACGCCACTGACACCGTCGCCATCGCTCCCGGCGAGACGATGGACGTCCTGGTGGCCGCCGACGCGCCTCCCGGCCGGTACTACATGGCGGCGCTGGCCATACAGGCGCCCGAGCCTGACGTCCAGGTGCCACTGTCCATCACGCGCGGGATAGTGCAGTACAGCAACAGCAGCAACGTCGTCGCCGATGATGTGGTCCCAGCTCCGGTTATGATGCCCGACATGCCTGACCAGCACGACACCACCGGCAGCTTCTACTTCCACGGCAACCTCTCCAACCTGCGCCGTCACCGGGTGCCGGCGCGCGCCGACGAGCACATGCTCGTCACGCTCAGCCTGGGCTCCGTGTGCCGCGACGGCGGGCAGGCGTGCGCGAGGAGCGACAGCGACGAGTCCATCATCGTGGGCACCATGAACGACGTCTCGTTCCGGGCGCCCACGGCCGCGGCTGTGTCGCTGCTGGAGGCGCACTACAACCGCCGCGACGACATGGCGGCCGCCGCCGGCGTGGAGCTCGGCACGCTCCCGGACGCGCCGCGGAGGGTGTTCAACTTCACCGACCCGGCCTACATCCCGTACGGGCCGAAAGAGGCGCCGCTGGAGCCGACAGAGAAACAGACGGTGGTGCGGCGGTTCCGGCACGGCGCGGTGGTGGAGGTGGTGTTCCAGGACACGGCGGTGATGCAGAGCGACTCCAACCCCATGCACCTGCACGGCCACGACATGTTCGTGCTCGCGCACGGCTTGGGCAACTACGACGCGGCGAGGGACGTGGCCAGCTACAACCTGGTCGATCCGCCGCTCAAGAACACAGTCGTCGTCCCGAGGCTCGGCTGGGTCGCCGTTCGGTTTGTCGCCGACAATCCAGGTGCATGCGCGTGCCTACACAATTTATTTATTTACATGTCCGGTATATATGCAAAACCAGCCGATGCAGTTTTATTTACAATCTCCTACGCTACAATTGCCTAAAAAATACCAAATTAAAGTTTTGCTCCAAGATTTCGATTCGTGTTGTTAAAGCTCTAAGGTTATTGCATCTTTTATTGACACTGCTCCCTCCGTCCTAAAAATAAATGATGTTTTACGTTTCTCCTAAGTTAAACTATTTTAAGTTTGATCAAATTTATAAAAATAAAAAGTACTAATGTTTTGTTTCTTGTGTACAGGAACATGGTACATCCATTGCCACTTTGATTTCCATTTGTCCATGGGCATGGTAGCCGTTTTCATCGTAGACGATGGATCAACAGTGGACACCTCCCTTCCTCCACCTCCTACAGATTTACCAAAATGTGGCTGTAATAAAGGAGGTCTTGATTTGCCGGTGGAATTCTACCTCCAAAATGAACAGAGTCGCAAGACAGTGCCGGGCAAGTGATGAAGGAACCTGTCAGAGCACACGCTGATTACTAGCACTAGCTAGTATACAAAAGTATATTTAGAAATGATTAGGTTTTATTTGCAGAGGTGGTTTCCATAATCGCCCGAACCCATGCTTTTGAACCCTCCTCCCCTCAGTCCCTGGATCAATATATCCATGGCCCATGTGTCATGTGTTGTATATGCCATGGATGGCATCTTTTCACCACTCTGTCCCGAACAAAGCAGTTAGGGTGTGTTCACTTCGCGAAAAGTAGCTGAAAAGTTACTGTAGCATCTTTCGTTGTTATTTGGCAAAATTTGTCCAATCATAGACTAACTAGGCTCAAAAGATTCGTCCCGAAATTTACAGACAAACTATGCAATTAGTTATCTTTTTTACCTACATTTAATGCTTCATGCATGCGTCGAAACATTTGATGTGATAGGTGGAAGAGGAAATATTTTAGGTTGGGATGGGGAAGTGAACAAGGCCTTAGCTAGCAAGCTCAAAGAATTGACACTCGGAAGCTCGATGTTGTGTGCGGTGTGAAGTGGACGGTGTGGTGCTTTATTTAGAGAAAAATTCACCAGTGGTTCCTGAACTTGGCAGCTGGTGTCAGTTAGGTCCCCGAACTTTGAACAGTGTATTTCTGGTTCCCTGAACTTGGCTTCAGGTGTCATCTAGGTCTCTGAACTTGGCTTTGGGTGTCACTTAGGTCCCCGAACTTTGAACAGTATATTTCTGGGTCCCTGAACTTGGCTTCAGGTGTCATCTAGGTCCCTGATCTTGGCTTTGGGTGTCACTTAGGTCCCCGAACTTTAAACAGTGTATTTCTTGGTCCCTGAACTTGGCTTCGGGTGTCATCTCGATCCCTGAACATGGCTTCGGGTGTCATCTAGGTTCCAATGCTGACGTGGCGCGGTCCTACATGTGGGGCCCACATGTCAGTCGGTTATATTTTTATTTCGGGGTACTGTAGCTATAATTTCTAAAATATTCCAAAAATTATATCTTTTTTCATATGATCTCGGATGAAGATGATTTTATATGAAAAATGTAGCTCTCGACGAGATCTACAACGTTCTAGTTTTGAGTTTTTTAATTTGAGATCATTAAAATGCTTAAAAAATTAAATAAATTTTCAGCAGTATATTAATCGCGTACAAGCGCTTATCGCTTTGGAAAAATCATATCTTTTTTATATGTTGTCAAATGGAGATAGTTTCTCTATGAAAGTTATAGCTCTCGATGAGATCTACAACTTTCTAGTTTTGAGTTTTTTTAATTTGGGATCATTAAAATGCTTAAAAAAATAAAAAAAAAATCAGCAGTATATTAATCATGTACCAGCGCTTATCGCCTTGGAAAAATCATATCTTTTTTATATGCTGTTAAATGGAGATGATTTCTATATGAAAGTTGTAGCTCTCGATGAGATCTACGACTTTCTAGTTTTGAGTTTTTTAATTTGAGGTCGCTAAAATGCTAAAAAAAATTAAACAAATTTTCAACAGTATATTAATTCCTGAGAATTTGTTTAATTTTTTTGAGCTTTTTAGCGACCTCAAATTTAAAAAAACTCAAAACTAGAAAGTCACAGATCTCATCGAGAGCTACAACTTTCATATAGAAATCATCTTCATTTGACAGCATATAAAAAAAGATATGATTTTTCCAAGGCGACAAGCGTTTGTACGCGATTAATATACTGCTGAAAATTTATTTAATTTTTTAAGCATTTTAATGATTTCAAATTTAAAAACTCAAAACTAGAAAATTGTAGATCTCGTCGAGAGCTACATTTTTCATATAAAAATCATCTTCATCCGAGATCATATGAAAAAGATACAATTTTTAAAATATTTTAGAAATTGTAGCTACAATATCCCGAAATAGAAATATAGCCGACTGACATGTGGGCCCCACATGTAGGACCGCGCCACGTCAGCATTGGGACCTAGATGACACCCGAAGCCAAGTTCAGGGACCCAAATGACACTAGAAGCCAAGTTCAGGGACCCAGAAATACACTGTTTAAAGTTCGGGGACCTAAGTGACACCTGAAGCCAAGTTCACGGACCTAGATGACACCTGAAGCTAAGTTCAGGGACCCAGAAATACACTGTTCAAAGTTCGGGGACCTAAGTGACACCAGCTGCCAAGTTCAGGGACCGCCGATGAATTTTCCTACTTTATTAAGGTATAAAATATTTTTTAAAAAACACGAGGGAGTCTCCCGACTACTCTTAAGAAAGAAGGTGGGCGCCTGGTTCGAGCCCAGGTGACGTCGCTCACACCTGGAGCGCTCTTACCAAACGAGCTGCACTCATCCCGAGCTGGAAGCTGGGATTGCAGATCAGCATGGCGAGATGCTTGGAGTGAGGCTGCCCGTGAGCGTTGTGTGAATGCTTGGCATCATTTGCTTGACCCATCACTTTAGGCCTGGTTTAGTTTCCAAAAATTTTTGTCTTCACCGATCACATCGAATGTTTGGACACATGCATGGAGTACTAAATGCAGACGAAAAAAACTAATTGCACAGTTCTCGGGAAAATCGTGAGACGAATCTTTTAAGCCTAATTAGTCCATGAAAAGCCTTAAGTGCTACAGTAACCATCATATGCTGATGGGTTCTGTAATTTGTTTTTTTATTAGTATCCAAAAACCCCTCTCAACATTCTTCCGACACATCCGATATAACACCCAAAAATTTCTTTCACGAGCTAAACACAGCCTCAGTTTCCAAAACAGAAAGGGAGTTGATTGAGATCTTGATCCATCATTGTTTACAGTGGCCCGCTCGATAATGCACATGCATGCACCCATTACTAGAAGGTTGCGTTGACTGTATCACGCTCTCAAATCAAGATAGCGATTGGTCTCGAATATTGAGTAGGAGTATAGAAGAACCCCGGTTCTGAGTCATGACAAATGGAGTAACACTCGAATTGATAATGCTGCCATGTCAATGGATTCGATAAAACCGATGCAACAAAATGATAGATTAACGCGGACCACGAAGAGCAGCAAACATGGCCTGCGTGTCTCTCGGCCGGGAATGACCGGTAATCCTTCATTCCAAAAAAATAAAAAAAAAATCAACATCAAATACTGCTTTGCTGGCTTCCAAGCATCTTGATATAGCTGCAGGCATCGACAACTGATGCGTGTTCATATCAAGTCCGATTGCAACCTAGGAGTATTTGCCAAAAAAAAAAGCCAATAAACTCCCCCTTAGGAAGCGTCATGCGGAGGAAGGTCCCAATATTGTTTAGACCATGCCTGGATGAAATAGGGAGCACATTCTCAATTTTGGAAATCATACGTTTCTGTGCCCACTATCTACGGATACTAGTATTGTGTTAAGGGAGATCAGCATATGCTTTTGTTGCATTAGTTACTTCTCCTTCAGTCATACTGTGGGCAGCAACAAGTTCATGCAAAGTCCTGCAATATGTTGATCTGTTTTGGTTCACAATTGGCAAACAACAGGGAAGATCATAACTGTCCTATCTTACAACTAATGCTGCTGCATTGAGTCACTACAATATGATATGGCATGCACAATCTTTTGTCCTTATGTCAAATCAGTTTAGGACAATACTTAATTGGTTTCAATAGCTGGACTGCTAAGGGTGTCTGCAATGGCAATTTGCAAATAGCTAGCGAGATGATGCATAGAAATAATAAAAAATAAACATTGTAGTGGAGAGTTATGTGAGCTGTGAGAGAGGTGTTTCTAGAAGATCGTGCTAGACTAGTTATTTAGGAGTCGCTAATTATTTGATCTCTCTCCTTCATAGTCAATGAAATTCTTTCTAGACTAGCTATTCGAAAACATTGGGGACGCCCTAAGTTAGTCAAAATAATGCCTAAAATCAATGTCATGCATGGAGGCATGTGCAATAACAGTTCTTCTAGCACATTGGGGACCAACAAGCACTACTGAGTTTTCTTTCCCTAAATCCATGGTCTGATGGCACCCAAATTGAGTAGAGCAACCTATGCGAACACGCATTGACACATCAGCCTGTTTACGTTCAAATCTACTTTTCGTGTGCTATCTTCCGTGGTCTCGTTCGCGTGTGCTAGCTTGTTCGGTGACCCAAATTACTTTTTGTCTGCGAGTTCTTTCGTGTGGGGGAAAAAGTCCACTTTTCCTCTCCCAACTTTTATAAAAGTCCGTTTTTCCTCAATGAACTCTAAAACCGAGCAAATCACCTCCCTCAACTTTTTAAATTATGTGTTTTACCTCACTGGAGCGGTTTTGTCTTTTTTATTTTATTTATTTTGGCTAAAATCTTTGAAAAAATCATAGTAAATCACAGAAAAATCATTAAATAGAAAATCTAATTTTGTTGGACTCCACATGAGTAGATCTACATAGTGAATATATAATATGGCAGTGGCGGATCCAGAGATTTTCTCGAGCCTGGGCAAACATAACAACTAACATCAAGGGTGTGTTTGTTTCGTGCCTTCACTCGTCGAGCCGCAACATGAGCGACGCCAAAACTTCGGTGCTTGATTTGCTCGCCCAGCGTTTTGGCAAAATGTGGCGCCGAAACGAACTATGGAGTTGTGGTCACGCCGCAAGTGTGACAGCAAACCAAACGCATGCCAAAACTGTGACACGAAAGGTGTGGTGCGGTGCAACGCTGTGCGGACACGAACCAAACAGAGCCCAAATTTCGACAGATACATCAATTACTAATAGAAGCAAAGTCGATAACATAGATACTTCTAGAAATAAAGCTAAAATTAAATACGTATATGAATGAGTGTACATTAAAAAATAATGTTCTGGAAGTGGAAAAGTAGGCAAACGTTATAGATTTTTGGTCAGAACTGTAACATACTAGTCGATCTTGTAATTTTGTCCTCTGTCATGCTGCACGTGGCTAAAGCCTAAGGGCTGATTCACATCTCCCTCACCGTGTGCTGGCACTCGTGGCAGTGCTGCCTTTTTTTTTGCGTGCCCGACCTGTGCTGTTCTACTGTCGCTCACGAAGCAGCCCGGGCAGCCGCCCAGGCTCGCCGGGCCTTGGGTCCGCCCATGTAATATGGTATGCTTAAGTACAAAATTTTTTGCTCTAGATTTAGATCTATGATTTTCTGTAATTAATTAGAATAATTCATAACTACGGTTTCTATGGTCCAATTGTGGTGAAATTTTTATGGTAGTCTAATTATTGTATGTTTGAACTGTAATAAAAATTTCATACTCATTGGTTCATGTAACTAAGTTATACATGATCCAATGAGTATGAAATTTTTACTACAGTTGAAGCATACAATAATTAGGCCACCATAAAAATTTCACCACAATTGAACCATAGAAACTGCAGTTATAGATTATTCCAATTAATTACAGAAAAGCATAGATCTAAATTTACAATAAAAACTTTGTATTAAAGTATATTATATTATATATTCACCGTGTAAATATATTCATATAGAGTCTAATAAAATTAGATTTTCTATTTTATGATTTTTCTATGATTTACTATAATTTTTTAAAGATTCAGCCAAAATAAATAAAAAAGAAAAAGACAAAATCACCTTCAAAACCGTTGCAGGGAGGTAAAACACACGGTTTGAAAAGATAAGTAAGGTGGTTTGCCTGGTTTTGGAGTTTAGGGAGAAAAAGCAAACTTTCGAAAAAGTTGAGGGAGAAAAAGTGGACTTTTTCCTTCGTTTGGAGGCATCGGCCCGTAGTAACATGAACCTCATCAACCTATCAAGCGACGGGATAAGGGAAGCCCCTGGGCTGGCTAGTGGCCTCTCGGCCTCTTCGGCCTTGAGTGTCCAGGTAGCCCACTGGTGTCCTTCCTTTTTCTTTTGTTCTTTTCAAATTTCCAATTCTATTTGCTGCAATATATATTATATTCAAGTTTCATTTTCCAGAGCATTCCCTCATGAGCCCCACGTTCCCAGCGAACCTACTGCTCTCGTCCTCTCTCCATCCATCTAGAATCCATGGCCCAATGTCACTTCTAGCCCATATTGGTGTCAGCGCGTATGGAGGTGGTGCTTGCTGAGGCTGTGGTGGTCGGTGTTGATGTCGGAGACGGAGAACACGAGCACCGTGCCTGCGGCGGCCCACGCGACGTCGTTAGCTCATGGGACTCACGTCTCGATGCCGTCGCCAGCCACCTCCCCGCTGCCACGCCGCCGCTGTCCAACTCCACCACCGCCTACCTAGCTCTGGCGAACTAGGGTCGCCGAGGCCGCCGGTAGGGACGGAAGCTGCAGCGCCTAGATGCTGGCGACAGGCCACACAAGATTTGGATTGGTGTTCTTTTATTGACACTTTACGTTTGTCCTTAATTTATACAAAAAAAGTACAAATATTTATGATACCAAATTTTTGTTTCTTGTGTACAGGAACATGGTACATCCATTGCCACTTTGATTTCCATTTCTCCATGGGCATGGTAGCCATTTTCATTGTAGAGGATGGATCATCATTCATCAGTGGACACCTCCCTTCCTCCACCTCCAATAGATTTACCAAAATGTGGCTCTAATAAAGGAGGCCTTGATTTGCTAGTGGAATTGTACCTCCAAAATGAACAGAGTCGCAAGACAGTGCCGGGCAAGTGATGAAGGAACCTTTCAGAGCACATGCATGCTGGTTACTAGCACTAGTATACAAAGGACTTGTTTAGTTCCTCCCTTAAAGTTTAGTCTCTATCCCATCGGATGTTTGAACACATGTATGGAGTATGAAATATAGACTAAAAAAATAACTAATTACACAGATTGCATCTAATTTACGAGACGAATTTTTTAAGCCTAATTAGTTCATGATTCGACAATATAGTGCTATAGTAAAGCTGCAGTAAACATGTGCTAGTGATGTCTTAATTGAGATGTGCTAATGACAAATTAATTAAGCTTAATAAATTCGTCTCGCAGAGTACTGATAACTTTTGTAATTTATTTTATTATTACTATCCGAATACTCTCATGTGACACCCTGATGTAACAGCCGATGTGATACTCCAAAACTTTACACCCTGGATTTAAACAAGGCCAAAGTATATTTAGAAACAATTAATAGGTTTTATTTGCAGAGGTGGTTTCCATAATCGCCCCAACCAAAGCTTTAGAACCCTCCTTCCCCAAGGTCCAATGGGAATCACATATCAGTCCCTGGAGTATATCCAATGGCTCATGTGTAATGTGTTGTATAAGCCATGGATGGCATCTTTTCCGTCACTGCTCTGTCCCTAACAAAGCAGTTAGCTAACAAGCTCAAAGAATTGACACTCGGAAGCTCCATGCTGTGTGTGTATGGGGCGTGAAGTGGACGCTGTGGTGCTTTATATATAAGGTAAAATAATGCCGAGCTAGAAGCTGGGATTGCAGATCAGCATAGCGAGATACTTAGAATGAGGCTACCTCGTGAGCCTTGTGTAAACGCATATGGCTGACTCAGCTGGAACGCTTGGCATCATTTGCATGAAACTTCAGGTGCGACTTTGTTACCAAAAAAGAAATAAGGGAGTTGATTGAGATCTTGATCCATCATTATTGTTTACAGTGGTCCGCTCGATAATGTACATGCATACACCCATTACTAGAAGGTTTGCGTTGACTGTGACACGCTGAAATCAAGATAGCGATTGGTCTCGAATATTAAGGCCTTCTTTAAATTCAGGGGCTAAATGTTAGGGTGTCACATCGGGATGTTACATGAGAGTGTTCGGATAGTAATAATAAAACAAATTACAGAAATCCTCAGTACTCGGCGAAATGAATTTATTAACCCTAATTAATCCGTCCTTAGCATACGTTTACTGTAGCTTTACTGTGGCACCACATTGTTAAATTATGGACTAATTAGGCTTAAAAATTCATCTCACAAGTTAGTCACAATCTACGAGTTATTTTTTTAGTCTATATTTAATTCTTCATATATATGTGTCCAAACATCCGATGGGATAGGGACTAAATTTTAGGGGGAGAAACTTAAAAAAAGGCCTGAGAGGAGTATAGAAGAACTCCTGTTCTGAGTCATGACAGATGGAGTAACACTCGAATTGATAATGCTGCTATGTCAATGGATTCGATAAAACCGATGCAATATATAATGATAGATTAACGCGGACCACGAAGAGCAGCAAACATCAAACATGGCGTACGTGTCTCTCGGCCAGGAGTGATTACAGGTAATCCGTCCAAAAAAAAATCAACATCAAATACTTTACAGGTTCTTTGCATCTTGATAGCTGCAGGCATCGACAACTGATGCGTGTTCATATCAAGTCCAAATGCAACCTAGGAGTATTTCCAAAAAATATGCTAATAAACTGAATACAACTTAAAGCCGTTATATGAGAGCCTCCATGTACCTAGACTTTGGCCACTATGGCTGTTGGGAGCTCCGACTTCTCCTTATCATTGTAGCTCTATTATTTACTATCGTAGCAAGGAGACGTTGGATTCCTGATAAAAACAAAATGTGGAGTCACGATTTCTAGCTCCACCGGCTCTGACCCCGCTATGCTACAGTATAGCTACAGTGCACCGAGCCAGAGCAGCGGCAAACAGCCCCTAAGATAGATGTCAACTTCTCAACAAGGGTTCTTGGATGAGCGACAATGGCACTTTTGGCCTCGTCCTTGTAAGAATGGAAATGCTACGGCGAGACCTTAACGGGGCTGTGGACCAGCCCAACAAGCCTGCTGCTTTCTAGCAAATTAATTAGACGCTTCGACGGCTTGTAAAAAATCTGGACACTGTGACATTTCTCCACTTCGCCTCGCGGCGCCCTCCACCGCTGCACCGCGCTGCCAGTTCGCCGCAGCTGCCTCCACCGAACCGGTGAGCCTCCTCGCCGCCGCTGGGGTCTGACCTATGCCGTTGGTGCCGCTAGCTAGCCGGGCCAACCCAGCAACAGATGGCACGTGTGGCCAGGTAGTTTGGAGAGGGGCCCATCGCTGGCCAGGCCTAGGCCAGGCTGCGCCACCATCCTTGGCAGCCGGTTGGCCAGAACCGGTCGTTTCCCGCTCTGCTCTACGTCGCATGGAACAAGGGTGAAAAACGCACGTTGCAAGCATACGTTTCAGATGTTTTAGAGGTATGTTGCAAGTCTTTCAGATGGATATTGCAAAAGTAGATCGGGATGTTGCATATGTTGCAATGGTTGTACATGTATGTTGCAATCGTCCATTTTCAATGTTTCATCTGTGTTTTCTGACGTATGTTGTAAGTGAATTTATCTGGATGTTGCATATGTTTCACAAATATGTTGCAAGTGTTTTATCTAAACATTGCGTATGTTTGCATTGGTTTTCAACCGTTTTCATGTGTTTTTTGCAAGTGTTTTAGAAGCATGTTTCAAGTGTTCCATCTGCCTTCAAAGGAATATTGCAAGTGTTGCATTTGGATATTTCAAAAGTAGATCGGGTGTTGCATATGGTATGCGTGTGGGAAGTGGAAGGGAGAGCGAGTGGTCCCCACACGCAATAAGGCAGCGCGGCGACGTCCGAGCAGCGTGGGCCCCGCATGAGCACGTGAAATGCTGGCACAGGCGGAGGTGTGCTAGCGCGAGCGCGGCTCGTGGAGTGCAGGCGCGCGCAGGAAGCGAAGTGTAGTGCGGACGTATGGACGCAAACACCCATCCAAAGGTCCGGGCGCAAGCACTAGCCATTGTAAGAAACATCATCTTTAGAGAGGTCCCATTACTGTCTTTTTTTCATCTTCTCACTAGTATATAAAGGATGAACACTACCGGTTCGCCAACCAACATCATCGCCATATTTTGAGGTAGTAGTGGATAAATGGCAGTGATGGCTAGGCATTCCATATTTCCACCGCTGATCTCTCCACCCAGCAGTAATACATGTTCCCAAAACAAAACAAAAAGACACCAACCAGACTATTCCTATACATAGCCAAGGGTGTGTTTGCTTGTGTACATCTTCTTCGTCGTGCCTGGGTGGTGGTGGATATAGCTTGCATTAGCGGATGCAAAAATACGCCCTCATCCTGGACCGGTGGATACGCTCGAAATGTGCTTCACTAGCCATCCTGGCTAGGTGGATACAGTCTATCTTGTACGGTCACATGTGTCAACCTCTCAGCTTTGGTAGACTGCATTCACTCGTACAGGCAACCAAACAGCATCTCAAACAACCTCGCTAAACACCTTGTTTTCTAAAATATAATTCCACTCAACCTACATCTAATTATCCAGGATATATGATGCAACCTCCATCCACTAACCAAACACACCTCAACCTGAGGCCTATGGGCAGGGTGATTTGGCCTGCCCCGATGGTCGTCGTGCCCGTGTCGGCCCGACCTGACAAGATGACGTGTCTGGGTTACTCCCTAGGCACGGCGTGCCAGATCGGCCCGATTAAACCCTATCTATATAGAATTCCTCTCAATTCCTATTCTTCTAAACCCTACCCACCAAAACTTGTAGCCACTGCCACTCCTCGCACACATGACTTCCCCTCCCGATGGCGATGAGGCGTGGACCTGTCTTTCTGTCCGAGTGCATGACTTCCCTCTCCTCCTGATAGCCGCCACTTCCCTCCATTCTCGACGGTGCAGTCTGCGGGCCCTTCTTTCCTCTCGACGGCCATGACATCCCCTCCCGATGGCGGTGGCACAGCGGTACTTCCCCCAATGGTGCACTACACGACAACATTGGGGCATGACCTCACCAGTGACACAACGACGGTGCAGGGGACGACCCTAGCTAGTGTCGAGGCAAGGCGGGCCCGTCGTGCTTGGCTAAAACCCTTGTAGGACCATGCCTGGGCCATGGGTAGGCACAGCACGAAACAATCTGCTAATAGGGCCGTGCCGGGACAACCCATATTGGGTCATGCCTCAACAACCCCGGGCCGTGCAGGGAAGGGCCGCCCATTTGGCTATCTACAGCTGTTCCTCTACGATTCATGCATTTCGGTACAAACAATGATCAAAAGTTAACCAAAAATTATTCGAAACATTAAATCACATACAAGGAAATTTGCATTGTTGCCCTCGTCACTACGTCAGGCCAGGTCTTTAGGGGCGGCTGCTAAAGATTTGTAGCAACAGTTTTGGTAACCGCCCCTATCAAATCATTGCTACAAATCACCGATTTGTAGGGTCGGTTGGCCAGCCGCCCTTACAAATCGATTTGTAGGGGCGGCTGACGACCTACAAATCAATTTCCAGAAATCACGAAAAAAGGGGCAAAAAAATAGCAAAAGAAATTAATCTGAGGAGGCCCCCACTAGTTAGCCACACACCCACTCTACAGTCGCAGCATTTTTTCACGATTTTTACACACTTTGTGTCGGCCAGGATTCGAACTCGTGACCTCTCACTCGCGCGTACCCTTCTCTACCACTACACCCTAGAATCACTTGTGTTTATAGTCCATTTTGGTTCCCCACATATTATACCAAACCGAGCATAAATTGATTGTTTGAGACCCTAAATGAATTCAAATGAAAAAAGTTGTCAACTATAAAGTTTTATAACTTTCGAGATCTATCTCTTTTATTTTGATAGTTTCTCCATCCTAGGTCATTTACAAAATTTGAATTTTAAATTTAAGAAACTCAAACGTAGTTTTCCATGCCAAAATAATTTCAAATGAAATAGTTATCAACTACAAAGTTTCATAACTTTCAAGATCTACAACTTTTATTTTTTTTGTTTGTCCATCCGAGGTCATTTAAAAAAATTAAATTCAAATTTTTAGAAATTCACGTAGTTTTCCTTAACAAGATGATTTCAAATCAAAAAGTTGTCAACTATAAAGTTTTATAACTTTTTGAGATCTACAACTTTTATTTTGGTTGTTTCTCTATCCGAGGTCATTTACAAAATTTAAATTTCAAATTTAAAAAATTCAAACGTAGTTTTCCATGACAAGATGAATTCAAATGACAAAGTTGTCAACTACAAAGTTCTATAACTTTATGTGATCAGCAACTTTTATTTTGGTCATTTGGTCATCTGATATAATGGTAGTAACATTGTTCACAAATTTTACATATCCATCTTAGGTATATATAAAATTTGTGAACAATGTTACTTTAACTGTGTCGGATGAAGAAATGAAAAAAAATAAAAGTTATAGATCTTGATGAATTCTACAACTTTTATGTACATGAATTTTTTAGCTGGAATTATTTAATATTTCAAAATGACTTTTGAAATTGCCATTTTTTGAAATTCAAAATTCAAATAGATAAAACAAAGTCACATGAAAAGATGGATAAAAAGATAGCCGTAAGAATACAATAAATTGATAGAGCATGATTTTAGAAACTTTTAGAAAAAAAATCATCAAATTTGAAGTTAGTATAAAGGAGAAAGACTAGTTACAAGTTTTAGCTATAGATTAAAAAGAGAAATCATGGTTTTTTTTACAATTTCAAAATTGAATTTCAAACAGCATTTTGAAGAAGTAAATGGTTTTAAATAAAAAAGTTGTAAACAACAAAGTTACTTAACTTTTCAAGATGTAAAACTTTTATTTTGGTCATTTCTCCATCCGATGTCGTTTGAAAAAATTCAAATTTTAGTGTTTAATTTTTAATACTTGGCGTCTATTTATAGGGCAGTTTAATATTGAGTCACCCCTACAAATCTGATTTATAGGGGGCGGTTGGATATAGAGCCACCTCTACGAATCGGACCATTTGTAGGAGCGACTGATAACACCATCCGCCCCTAAAAATTCATTTGTAATAGCTGCTCATTTGACAATTATTTGTAGGAGCGGCTCAATATAGAGTCATCCTAAAAAAAAGAGGGAAGCGTTGCTACAAATCATTTCTGTAGCAGCGTGTTCAAATCATTTAACCATGATAGCAGAATGAATCACAAAATAATAATATATTGGCATATTATATACTCATGGTCACACTTAACCTTGCAAGCTGTCGTCACCGCAAAATCGAACATCGAGAGCATGAAAAACCGGCCGAGAATAAGCTGTGGAACAAGCTGTCGTTGAGCTCGCTGTCGTACGATCCGTGCCCTCAGATAACGGAGTCATGTACACGGTTGAACACGTCATGTGGACCGGCATCGGTCAAACACACGCGTGCACGCACGGCGCCCGCTCTGCCCACGACGCGCACGCCGCGTCCCCTAGCGCGCGTCTAGCAGTTTTGAGAACTGAGTCTGTACTGTATAAGTATGAGTTCATGAGATCAATACAAGCCAAGGTTGATCCATATTCCTCTTTCATGGTATCAGCAAGCGCGGCTTGATCCCCTGTCGCCAGCACCCACCTTCTCTTCCGCTGCTCGCCATGGACACCAATCCACTCTTTGTATTCGAGAACTCCATCCATGGCGGTTCCTGTCCTTCCTCTTCCACTGTCGCCTCATTAACTGCCCCATTCGACGATGGCGAACGCCGGGCGCCGCCGCCTCCTCCTCCTTCTTCTCCTCCTCCAACCACAACCTCCCTTCAAACCATCAACATCAAATCCCATTTTCCGGTGGTCCTCGACATCGTCAATCCTAACTACCAGGAGTGGTGGTGCTTCTTCGATTCAATGATCAGCAAGTTCGGTCTCCACTCCCACATCACCGCCGCCCCAACCGCTACCCAACGCGCCGACCTGGACTGGATCATGGTCGATCAGTGCCTGGTCAACTGGATCTACAACACCGTGATGCGCGATGAAATGTGCATCATCCGCGTTCTTGGGGCCACCGCCTACACCATCTGGGTCGCCGTCATCGACCTCTTCCGCGACCATCAACTGCATCGTGCCATGTACTTGGAGGCGGAGTACCGCAGCCTGCACCAGGGCGACCTTAGCATCACCGACTACACTGCCAAGCTGAAGGCGCTCGCTGATGCCCTGCGTGATCTTGGCCAGCCAATGCCCGAGCCATCCCAGGTCCTGAACATGCTTCGCAGCCTGAACAGCAAGTGCTGGCATACTGTCTCCACCATCACCTCCAAGCAGCCTCCGCACACCTTCCTCTCCGCCCGCTCCTTCCTGCTGCTGGAGGAGCTCTACGAGACTCAACACGGCAAGCTAGCTGCGCATCACACCATGGTCGCCCAGGGTGGTCACCGCCCTCCTCCCGCCACCGGTGCATCATCGACTGGCGGCCCTACCCCCGGCGGTTCTGGATCCAGCAACCACGGCGGGGCTCCTCCGGCCACTAGCGGTTTTGGCAACACCGTTAGCCACGATAGCGGTTTCGGCAACAACGCTGGCCACGATGCATACTCCGGCAACAACCGCTCTAGGAAACGTCGCGACCGTGGCGGCGGCCAGAGCGCCGATGCACCTTCCTTCCCCGCCCACGCCGAATCTTTGTTCGCTGGACCGCGGCCCAACTTCCCTAACACACCATGGGCCGCCGGCTTCAACCCGTGGCAAGGCATGGTCCAGGCTTGGCCAATGCCCTTCCGTGCTCTAGCGGCCGGCGTCCTTGGCCCACATCCCGGCATGCCCAACCAGCAGGTGTTCGTCGCCGGTGGACAGCATCTCGGCCCGCACGCAGGCTACCCTGGGGCGCTGCCTACCTATGACCCGAACGCCCTTCTTGCCGCTCTGGTGAATGTTGGCGTTCCACCCGCTAGCACCGGCACCTCCGAGTAGTTCTTGGACACTGGTGCCACATCGCACATGGCTTCAGCGCTCGGTAACCTCCTCTTCGTCCAACCCCTTTCTTCTCCTATTTCTGTCACGGTGGGCAATGGCGCATCCCTGCCCATCAGCCACCTCGCTGATTCATCTATCCCCACCTCCACCTCTCCTCTCGCTCTTCGTAATGTTCTCATTACTCCCTCTTTGATTAAAAACTTAGTGTCTGTTTGATCGCTAACCCGTGACAATGTTGTGTCGGTCGAATTCGATCCTTATGGCTTCTCCATAAAGGATCTTCACACCCACCAGGTGAAGCTCCGATGTAACAGCAATGGTGGTCTCTATCCGCTGTTTCCACCGGCGCATCAAGCTCTTCACGCCACTGCTGCCTCGGTCAACCTTTGGCACCAACGACTGGGACATCCGGGACACGATCAGCTTGCTGCCACTCTGCTATCCTTTCCATTCAGCTGTACAAAGTCCGCTGCCCACACTTGCCACGCTTGCTAGCTTGGGAAGCATGTGCGGCTCCCCCTTTACTTCGTCTTCGTTAGTTAGTTATTTCCCGTTTTAGTTTGTTCATTCAGACGTCTAGACGTCTCCTGTACCTAGCATATCAGGAAATAAATACTATTTGGTGATCACAGATGACTATTCTCATTGTGTCTGGGTGTTTCCCTTGATGAACAAGTCTGATGTGGTTCCTACTTTTTTGTCCTTCTAGTCTTATGTTCATCGTCAATTTCATTTGTCAATTCTCGCCTTTCGGACTGACAATGGCTGAGAGTTCGATAATTTTGCTCTCCACAAGTTCTTCTAGGATAATGGCATTGCCTTCCGCCTCTCTTGCCCATATACATCTGCTCAAAACGGCAAACGAAATGCACACTGCGTACCCTGAACGACAGCATTCGCGCCATGCTTCTTCACGCACACGCGCCGCCCGCGTTCTGGGCGGAGGCGTTTGCCACGGCCACCTATCTTTCTAAACCGGCAGCACTGCCGGGCTACTTGTAAGGTCCTAGATGGCTAGAGGGGGGTGAATAGCCTATAAAAATTTCTACAAGAGACACTAAGCAAACTAGTTAGAATAATAAACGGCGCAAAGCGAGTTTTGCTTAGCCTACGGTTGTGATGCAAGCCATCTATCCATAAGTCTAGTAGATTATGATCTCTAGTTCACACAAGGGCTATGTCACTAAACTTACACTAGTGAGCAAGCTAACAACACTAGCAAAGGCTACCACTAGAGCTACACAAGATAACTAGTAAATGTAAAAGCAAGAGATAGGATTGTGATGTTGCCAATCACCAAGATGATATACAACCAATCAATATTGAAAACAACACAATATGAAGACCAATCACCGGGAGACAAGAGACACAATATTTTTATTCACCCGGTGTTCACTAGTGCACCGACAAGCTACGTCACCGGTTGTGTCGACCAACACTTAGATGGTTCCTCGGTGTGACCCTTAAGTCACTTGCCCCTCAAGGCACGCCCCGCAAGGCACCGCAAGACACCACTCTCAAGTGAGGTAACTCAATGACACGCGCAATGTAATAGAGTTGCTTTTGGCGTCCCGCCGAGGAAAGCACAAGAACCTCTTACAATCAACCGGAGGTGGCCAAGAACAATCACCTTCTCTTGCCAATGCCTCCAACAATCTCCAAGCCGGCTAGGAGCGGTACTCTCCAAGAGTAACAAGAAATCCACCGGCTAAACCACCCACAAGTGCCACTAGATGCCCTCAAGCTATGCAATGCACTTTGGGATCACTCAATCTCACTTTTGATTTGCAATCAAGCAAGAGAGATGAGTGGGAGGAGATGCTCTAGCTCAAAGGATGCACAAGAATGTTAGAAATCACGAGAGACCTCCCCAAGGGCCGACCAACAAGTATTTATAAGCATCCCATCCAAATAGAGCCATTATACCCCTTCACTGGGTCTGTTCGGGATGACCGGACGTGCTGGTCATAACTGACCGGACGCGCTCAACCGCGTCCGATTCTCCAACGGTCACTGACCCCAATGGTCAAACCAACGACCGGACGCGCCTCTCAAAACGACCGGACGCGCCGGTCCCGAGTGACCGGACGTGCTCCAGTCAACGACCAGACGCGACGATCGCACAGCAGCGCACGCCCGTGAAGTAACGACCGGACGCGCCCCTCGCAACGACCGGACGCGACAGTGCCCGCGTCCGGTTTGAGTCCAGTAAGCTCCCTCGATGATCGGACGCGTCCGATCATGTGTGACCGGACGCGCCTCGCGTCCGATCGTACTCAGATTCCTCTGGACACCTGACCGGACACGCCGGTCCCGCGAGTGACCGGACACGCCGGTTGCAAACCCTATCACCCGTGCCTACGCTGTACTGACCGGACGCGTCCGGTCATACCATGACCGCGTCCGGTGCAGCGTCCGGTCACCTCTGTGACCTCCGTTCGCCTCCGTTTCTTTTCCGACTTCCGGCGTAGTGGAAAATAGGCATTTCAAGTTTCCAAAAACGCCTGAATCCCGCGCTCGCAAGCTCGGCGGGAGGGAGAGACCCAAACCCTCTCTACCGCTCAAACTTCATCGCCTTCGCAAATGTGCCAACACCAACAATTGATCACCACCTTGTGCACGTGTGTTAGCATTTTCATAAACATTTTCGAAGGTTTTCCAGTTAGCTCACTAGGCCCTACATGCAATGCACTTCATGAATTCACCTAGTGGCACCCATGCATCGAATAACCGATAAGACTTCCCATCTTAATAGTTCGGCTATCGATCCTAAACCACTCACACCCTCTATGGTGTCTTGAGTGCAAAACAAAATGGCCCTATGGTTATACCTTTGCCTTGAGCCCATTTTGTTTCTCCAAAAGATATGATCCACTTCATATCATCACATGACCGTCTCGATCCATCGACCTTGACTTCACTTGCTCTTCACCGTTGCATCTGTCCATCGGCGCCAAGTCTTGCTCAAGCTTCACCATCGCATGGTCCTTCGCTTCGAAGCCTCGACTTGCCCTTCACCTTCACAACCGGTCCATCGAGCCAAGCATCACCTCGGTCTTCATCATCTTGGTCACATGAGTCAATGTCATGTTTCATATTCAATGACCACCTTTATCTAAATCATCCACTTAGATACAAAGGTTAGTCCTAGGTTTCATCAATTAGCCAAAACCAAACTAGGGACTTTCAATCTCCCCCTTTTTGGTAATTGATGACAACCCTCACAAAGATGATTTTGATAATAAAAGTTTTGAACTTGTCATACTTGTCCAATCATTTTGCTCGTAAGTAAAGTTTGGACAATTATCACAAGCTTAGTTTTGGTAGCATTAGCTCTCCCTACATATGTGCATAGAGTTTGGATTGAAAGCTTTGCACATATGCATGAATAGAAGTGTTGAGAGAGTAATTCTACCAAAATGATGCTAAGGTGTAAGAAATGGACCTTTAAAGCGTGATACTAATCGGAGTTGCCTTTTACACCATCCTTAGCATCATGAAGTAACTAGACATCCATCACAACTCAAGAACCCCGTAAGATCAATATTATATGTAAAGGTTCTTGGACCACTTGTACCACTTGTAGAGCTTTAAGCATGTCTAGATACCACATGTAAACTATTCCTATGCATGCTAGTAGATCATTTCATCATTCAAGTTCTATACTAGCATTGCACCACACAAGCACGTATATTGAATTTAAAAAACATGTGCAATGAGCAAGTCATATGAGAATGTACAAACAAATGCAATAACTTTGTTTATGAGCTTGCTCCCCCTACTTGTGTGCATCAAAATTTTATTTAGCCCTTTGTCATGTTGAATCATCTTTTTCTCTCCCCCTTTGTCAACAACTTACCCAAAAATGAGATCAAATTGTGGAGAGAAAAACAATGTTTGATGGAGTAGGTTAAAAGTTAATTCGATACCACATGTATGGTTAAAAAATTTATCAAATTTAGTTCAACCTAGAATACTTGCCAAAGATATTTAATTCAATTTGAACCAAAGACAAGCTTTTTCACACCTCATAATAAGGGTTATCTTGCCTATGTTGAATTAAACACTTATAGCAAATCTTCTAGATTCAACACTAGGTTTGTAAGCTCACAAACATGTCATATGCCACCACTAGATCAAAACAAGCATAGAAGCAATAGTGGTAACATATATCCATCAAATTCATTTGATTTATCATGAATGCTCATGCATATCACTTATTATGTCTACATGCTCTAGAAGTCCTTAGCATAGGATGAATGACATGTCAATCAATTTTACCTTGCAATGTCGAAGGAGAGGCATGTCAATAAGTGGGTGGGGTGCATTCAACTCATGTTTGATAAATCAAGAATATTCAATTCATTCCTTAGCTTGCAAAACCTCTTTTCATCAAGTGGCTTGGTGAGAATATCGGCAAGTTGATCATCGGTGCCAACACTTTCAATGGCAATATCTCCCTTTTGTTGATGATCTCTAATAAAATGATGCCTTATGTCAATATGCTTTGTTCTTCCATGTTGAACTGGGTTTTGTATCATCTTGATTGCACTTTCATTATCACATAGCAATGGCACATTCTTGAAGTTGAGGCCATAATCCTTCAAAGTTGATTTCATCCATAGTAATTGTGCACAACAACTCCCCGCACTCACATATTCGGCTTCGGCGGTAGAGATTGCCACACTATTTTGTTTCTTTGAGGACCATGACACAAGTGATCTTCCAAGTAATTGACATGTGCCACTTGTGCTCTTTCTATTGATCTTGCAACCCCCATAGTCGAAGTCCGAATATCCAATCAATTCAAACTTTGACCCTTTGGGATACCAAAGTCCAACATCTCTTGTTTGCTTCAAGTACCTCAATATTCTCTTTGCGGCTGTGAGATAACTCTCTCTAGGTGAGGCTTGATATCTAGCACACATGCAAACACTAAACATGACATCCGGCCTTGATACGGTGACATAGAGTAGACTTCCAATCAAAGACCGATATTCCTTTTGATTCACCATTTTTTCATCAAAATTACTATCCAAATTGCCATTTGTACTCATTGGAGTTGAAATTGGCTTTGCATCTTGCATTCCAAACTTCTTCAACATGTCCCTTATGTATTTCCCTTGACTCACAAATGTCCCATTCTTCAATTATTTGACTTGGAGACCAAGGAAGTAGCTAAGTTCACCAATCATAGACATTTCAATATCTTTGGTCATCATAGCGCCAAATTCCTCACAATAAGCTTGATCGGTTGATCCAAAGATGATGTCATCAACATATATTTGCACTATGAATAGATCATTCCCGATCTTCTTGGTGAATAGAGTTGTATCAACCTTGCCCATCTTGAATCCCTTAGAGAGAAGGAAATCCCTTAGCCACTCATACCATGCTCTAGGTGCTTGCTTTAAGCCATATAAAGCCTTTCTCAACTTGTACACATGGTTGGGTTTCTTGTCATCTTCAAATCCGGGAGGTTGCTCAACAAAGACTAACTCATTGATGATCCCATTGAGAAATGCACTTTTGACATCCATTTGATATAATTTAATGTTGTGTGCACAAGCATAAGCCAATAGAATCCTTATTGCCTCCAATCTTGCCATGGGAGCATATGTCTCATCATAGTAAAGACCTTCTACTTGAGTGTAACCTTGAGCAACTAGTCTTGCTTTGTTTCTCACCACAATGCCATCTTGATCTTGCTTATTTTTGAACACCCATTTGGTTCCAATCACATTGTATTCATTTGGCCTTTCTACCAATTCCCAAACATCATTTCTTGTGAAATTATTAAGCTCTTCTTGCATAGCCATGATCTAATCGGCATCCCTCAAAGCTTCTTCTATTTTCTTTGGTTCTAAGGTTGACACAAATGATGCATGCTCACAAAGCATAGCCAATCTTGATCTTGTTTGCACACCACTTCTAATATCACCAATAACACTATCAATGGGGTGATCTCTTGCAACATGTTGTGGTTGGAGTACTTGCAATTGATTGCTTGAGCTTGGTTGATCACTGGATGTATCTTGATAAGATGAACTAGCACCATGATCTTGCACTTGAGAGTCATTAGCTAGCTTGAATGGAGAATTGAGCACTTGATCTTTATTATCATCTTGAATATCAATTACTTGCTTTGCTCTAATGTCCCCAATATCCATGTTCTTCATTGCTTCCACCAATTGAGTTCCACCAACATCATCTAGATTCTCTTCTTCATCTTGTGACCTATTGGTTTCATCAAATTGCACATCATGGACTTCTTCTAGAATGCCACTTGAATTGTTTCAAACTCTATAAGCTTTGCTTGTAGTTGAATAACCAAGTAGGAACCCTTCATCACATCTCTTGTCAAACTTTCCCAATCTAGTGCCCTTCTTCAAGATATAACATTTGCAACCAAACACTCTAAAGTAAGAAATATTAGGCTTTCTTCCATGAAGTAGCTCATATGGGGTCTTCTCTAGCAATGGATGACAATATAGTCTATTGATGTAGTAGCAAGCGGTATTGATTGCTTCATCCCAAAAAGATTGACTCACATTGTACTCATGAAGCATTGATCTAGCCATATCAAGCAATGTTCTATTCTTTCTCTCAACTAGGCCATTTGATTGTGGAGTGTACTTGGCCGAGAATTGATGTCCAATGCCATAGTGATCACAAAGTTCTTCAATTCTTGTATTCTTGAACTCACTTCCATTGTCACTTCTCACTTTCTTGATTCTAATCTCAAACTCATTGTGAACTCTAGTGAGAAAGGTCTTGAAGGTGTCAAACACTTCACTTTTGTCACTAAGAAAGAATACCCATGTGAATCTTATTAAGTCATCCACTATGACAAAGCCATACTTGTTGCCGCCTATGCTTGTGTATGTTGTTGGGCCAAATAGATCCATGTGCATCAAATCAAATACCTTGCATGTGCTCATTGTACTCTTCTTTGGATGTGAGCTTCCAACTTGCTTCCCGGCTTGACATGCACTACAAAGCTTGTTCTTCTCAAATTCAACATCTTTCAAACCATTAACAAGATTGTGAGTTGTAAGCTTCTTCAATTGTTTCATGGCAACATGACCAAGCCTTCTATGCCAAAGCCAACCCATGCTTGATTTGGAGATTAAGCAAGTTGTCAAAGAAGTTTCTCTAGCATTGAAGTCAACTAGATAGAGATTCTCATATCTAAATCCCTTGAATGCCACATTTGAACCATCCATACTAATGACTTCCACATCATCAACCCCAAAGATATATTTGTAACCAAGATCACATATTTGTGCCACGGATAGAAGATTGAAATCCAAGCTTTCAACTAGCAATATATTGGAGATACTCAAGTCATTTGATATTGCAATCTTGCCCAAGCCAATAACCTTGTCTTTCTTGTTATTGCCAAATGTGATAGAATCAACACCACTATCATTGTCATTGATTGAGTCAAACATTCTTGATGTACCGGTCATGTGTTGAGTGCACCCACTATCAATAATCCAATGCCTCCCTCCGGCTTTGTAATTGACCTACAAGCAAATCAATGAAGCTTAGGTACCCATTTTTGCTTGGGTCCTTGTAGGTTAGTAACTAAGCTCTTTGGTACCCAAATAGCCTTCTTCTTTGGGCCAATAATGGGTATACCAATAAACTTAGCTTGCACACCCTTCACACCTTTGGTAAGCACATAGCAAGAATCAAAAGGTATAGCATTAACAAATTTCTTGCTTTGGTTCTTTTTATTACAATTATGCTCTAAGTGCCCAACTTGCTTGCATCTATTGCAAAACCGACCATTGCTCTTCACAAAGCTAGGCTTTAGAGTTGCAAAGGCCGACTTGCCTTTCTTGGGGGTGTAGCCCAATCCCTCTTTGTTGAGAGAGAACTTTTGGCTACCCAAGCACTTAAGCAAGCGGGCCTCACCACCATAGGCCTTGCCTAGGGCGTGAGTGAGCTCATCCACCTCTCTCTTGAGAGTCTCATTCTCAACCATTAGTGAGGTATCACAAGTGAAACCATCACTAGTAGTGGAGGTAGAGTTGGTGGTGGTGGATGAAAAGCTACAAGAAGGGTTAGCATTTGTCATGATGATAGGTTTATAAAAAGATTCATCAATTATATCACATGTAACACCTATATCACATGATACAACAACCTCCTTCTTTGCTTGTTGCTCAAGTAGCAATGAGTGAGCTTTTTCAAGCTTGGAATGAGCTTTACCAAGATCCTCATGGTCTTCCATTAGACTCTCATGAGTGGTCTTAAGCTCACCAAGAACTTTCTCAAGTATTGCTACTTTCATTGAAAGCTTCTTACACTCCTTGTTCTTGGCAATAGCTATGTCTCTAGTTTGTTGCATCAAGTCATATAGTTGTTCTTTAGTTGGTTCATCATTATCATCATTTTCATTATCATTATTATTATCATTATCACTATCATGAACATATTCCATTTCACTTTCATCATCACTCTCATCATATAATACCTTAGCTTCTTTGGCCATGAAGCACGAAGAGGATGAATCAAATAGTGAAGGCTTCTTGTTGATAGCAATGGAAGCAAAAGCCTTGTTGGATGATTCTTCTTCTTCTTCATCATCATCACTTTCCCAAGTGACCACATAGGCTCCGTTCTTGCCCTTCTTGAAGGTCATCTTGGCTTCTCTCTTTTTCTTCTCAAACTTGCCCCTCTTGTTGTTGTTCTTCTTGTCATAGGGACATTCGGCTTGAAGATGTTCGGTGCTATAACAATTGAAGCACTTCCTTTGTTGCTCATTGCTCTTGAAGTTGTCATTTCTCTTTTTGAAGCCTCTTCTCTTAATGAACATGTGACCCATTTTCTTGACTACAAAAGCAAATGCCTCATCATCAATTTCATAATCTTCATCTTCACTATTGTCTTCTTCTTCTTCAATGATGGTAGCTTTGCCCTTGGAGGAGATGGCCTTGAATGCCATGGTCTTCTTCTTCTTCTCATCTTCCACCTTCTCCTTGTCATCAACATCTTGATCATATTTGTCATAGGTCAATACTTCACCAAGCAAATCGTTAGGCTTCATTGCTTCAAGCCCATCTCTTTGCAACATCATGATCAACATCTTGAATCTTCTAGGTAAGCTCAATAAGAACTTGTGACAAAAATCTTGATCTTGAGTATTGTGCCCTAAGCTCTTGAGATCATTGACTATCACTTGCAATCTATGAAACATTTCAATGATTGTTTTATCATCCTTTTTCTTGAAGTTCTCAAACTCACTCTTGAGCCCATATAGCTTGGCACTCTTCACAACCTTAGTGCCCTCATATGTTTCACTCAACCTTGTCCATACTTCATATGCCAATTCTAAGTCCTTGATGCCCTCAAATACTTTTGTGTCAATGCCATGGTAAAGTGTATTGAGAGCCATTCTATTGCATGTTCTATTTGCTCTATCTTCATCGGTGAGATGATCGGGATCAATGATAGCAAAGTCATTCTCGGTGACTTGCAAAACTCTCTCATGAATAGAACCAAGGTACATTGTCATCTTTCTTTTCCAATGAGCAAAAGAACTAACACCATCAAAGAACAGTGGCTTGCCCCCAACATGATTGAACACAATTTGAGCCATTTTTTACACCGAAGGATGTTAAGCCTTGATTAAAATAGTGACCACGGCTCCGATACCACTTGTAAGGTCCTAGATGGCTAGAGGGGGGGTGAATAGCCTATAAAAATTTCTACAAGAGACACTAAGCAAACTAGTTAGAACAATAAACGGCGCAAAGCGAGTTTTGCTTAGCCTACGGTTGTGATGCAAGCCTCCTATCCATAAGTCTAGTAGATTATGATCTCTAGTTCACACAAGGGCTATGTCACTAAACGTACACTAGTGAGCAAGCTAACAACACTAGCAAAGGCTACCACTAGAGCTACACAAAGATAACTAGTAAATGTAAAAGCAAGAGATAGGATTGTGATGTTGCCAATCACCAAGATGATATACAACCAATCAATATTGACAACAACACAATATGAAGACCAATCACCGGGAGACAAGAGACACAATATTTTTGTTCACCCGGTGTTCACTTGTGCATCGACAAGCTACGTCACCGGTTGTGTCGACCAACACTTAGATGGTTCCTCGGTGTGACCCTCAAGTCACTTGCCCCTCAAGGCACGCCCCGCAAGGCACCGCAAGACACCACTCTCAAGTGAGGTAACTCAATGACACGCGCAATGTAATAGAGTTGCTTTTGGCGTCCCGCCGAGGAAAGCACAAGAACCTCTTACAATCAACCGGAGGTGGCCAAGAACAATCACCTTCTCTTGCCAATGCCTCCAACAATCTCCAAGCGGCTAGGAGCGGTACTCTCCAAGAGTAACAAGAAATCCACCGGCTAAACCACCCACAAGTGCCACTAGATGCCCTCAAGCTATGCAATGCACTTTGGGATCACTCAATCTCACTTTTGATTTGCAATCAAGCAAGAGAGATGAGTGGGAGGAGATGCTCTAGCTCAAAGGATGCACAAGAATGTTAGAAATCACGAGAGACCTCCCCAAGGGCCGGCCAACAAGTATTTATAAGCATCCCATCCAAATAGAGCCATTATACCCCTTCACTGGGTATGTTCGGGATGACCGAACGCGCTGGTCATAACTGACCGGACGCGCTCAACCGCGTCCGATTCTCCAACGGTCACTGACCCCAACGGTCAAACCAACGACCGGACGCGCCTCTCAAAATGACCGGACGCGCCAGTCCCGAGTGACCGGACGCGCTCCAGTCAACGAATGGACGCGCCGATCGCACAGCACCGCGCACCCTCGAAGTAACGACCGGACGCGCCCCTCGCAACGACCGGACGTGACAGTGCCCGCGTCCGGTTTGAGTCCAGTAAGCTCCCTCGATGATCGGACGCGTCCGATCATGTGTGACCGGACGCGCCTCGCGTCCGATCGTACTCAGATTCCTCTGGACACCTGACCGGACGTGCCGGTCCCGCGAGTGACCGGACGCGCCGGTTGCAAACCCTAGCACCTGCGCTTGCGCTGTACTGACCGGACGTGTCCGGTCATACCATGACCGCGTCCGGTGCAGCGTCCGGTCACCTCTGTGACCTCCGTTCGCCTCCATTTCTTTTCCGACTTTCGGCGTAGTGGAAAATAGGCATTTCAAGTTCCCAAAAACGCCTGAATCCCGCGCTCGCAAGCTCGGCGGGAGGGAGAGAGAGACCCAAACCCTCTCTACCGCTCAAACTTCATTGCCTTCGCAAATGTGCCAACACCAACAAGTGATCACCACCTTGTGCACGTGTGTTAGCATTTTCATAAACATTTTCAAAGGTTTTCCAGTTAGCTCACTAGGCCCTACATGCAATGCACTTCATGAATTCACCTAGTGGCACCCGTGCATCGAATAACCGATAAGACTTCCCCTCTTAATAGTTCGGCTATCGATCCTAAACCACTCACACCCTCTATGGTGTCTTGAGTGCAAAACAAAATGGCCCTATGGTTATACCTTTGCCTTGAGCCCATTTTATTTCTCCAAAAGATATGATCCACTTCATATCATCACATGACCGTCTCGATCCATCGACCTTGACTTCACTTGCTCTTCACCGTTGCATCGGTCCATCGGCGCCAAGTCTTGCTCAAGCTTCACCATCGCATGGTCCTTTGCTTCGAAGCCTCGACTTGCCCTTCACCTTCACAACCGGTCCATCGAGCCAAGCATCACCTCGGTCTTCATCATCTTGGTCACATGAGTCAATATCATGTTTCATATTCAATGACCACCTTTATCTAAATCATCCACTTAGATACAAAGGTTAGTCCTAGGTTTCATCAATTAGCCAAAACCAAACTAGGGACTTTCACTACTGGCACAGTCATGCCCCACCAGCTCCTCCTTGGCACACCTCCCGCCTATGATCATCTTCGCGTGTTTGGCAGCTTGTGCTATCCCAACCAATCCGCAACAGCCGCCAACAAGCTCAGCCCACGCTTCATCGCGTGCGTGTTCTTGGGCTATTCGGCGGATCACAAGGGTTACCGCTGCTACGATCCGGAGACTCATCGCGTGATCACTTCTCGACATGTTGTGTTCGACGAGCTGCAGTTCCCCTTCTAGCAGCGCACTCTCCTCCCAGCGCCTGCATCTCCTCCTTCCATTGGTGCAGTCCCTAACGTGTACACGGTGAACATGCCTGGACGACTAGTTGAACCACCACACACGCGCACTCCTGCCTCGCACGAGTGCCCGAGCGCCGCACCGGGTGCTCCAGCGATGACTACGTCACCTCCTTCCATGATGTCGCCAATACCGCAAGCTACATCCCCGACGCCACAGGCTGTCACGCCACCTGCGCTGTCGCCCCCGGCCAACGCCATGACGCCACCTCCCTCCGGTGCATTGCACGGGGACTACGACACCACGTCGGGATCCTCTTCACCACTCCCCGCGACCACGATGCCGACGCAGGGCTCTCCTGGTACCAGCTCGCCGGCACCGCAATGCTCGCCATCACCGTAGCGTCACCCAATGGTGACACGATCCTGTGTCGGCGTCTTCAAGCCCAACCCGAGGTATGCAATGACCATGTCTGCAGGCGCCACCGTCAACATCTCGCCGATTCCAAGCTCCGCGCTTGCGGCTCTGCGTGATCCCAACTGGGGTGAGGCGATGCAACGTGAGTTCGATGTGCTCCAGTCAAACCACACATGGCGCCTTGTTCTCCAGCCACCGCGTGCCAACATCATCACTGGCAAGTGGGTGTTCAAACATAAACTCCATCCTGACGGTAGCCTCGAGCGCTAAAAAGCACGGTGGGTCATCCGCGGGTTCACCCAGCGCCCAGGTGTCGACTTTGGCGAGACGTTCACGCCTGTGGTCAAGCCCGCGATGATCCGCACCATGCTCGCGCTGGTTGCCGGGCGCCGATGGCCGATGCGACAGCTCGATGTCTCCAACGCCTTCCTTCACGGGCACCTCAACGAGCTGGTGCTGTGTCAGCAACCTATCGGCTTCATCGACGTGACACAGCCGGACGCGGTCTGCCTCCTCTCCAAGTCCCTGTACGGTCTTCGGCAGGCACCACGGGCCTGGTTCACGTGGATCGTCGGCTTCCTCCGCGCCATCGGCTTCGTCGTGATGCGCTCCGACACGTCCTTGTTCGTGCTTCACCGTGGGATGGACATGGCGTTTCTCCTCCTCTACGTCAACGATATGGTGCCCAGTGCATCCACCGAGGCCCTTCTCCAGGACATCGTCCACCGCCTCCAATCCGAGTTCGCCGTGAAGGACATGGGGCCCCTACGGTACTTCCTCGGCACCGACATACAACGACATGACCATGGCTTCTTCCTGTCTCAGGCGAAATACGCCAAAGACCTTTTGGACTGGGCGGGCATGACGAACTGCAAGCTGGCACTCATGCCGATCGACACCAAGGCCAAGCTACCGGCGATGATAGGCGCGGCTGTTCGTGATCCCGGCGAGTACCGCAGCATTGCCGCGCACTGCAGTACCTCACCATCACTCGTCCAGACATCGCATACATACGTGGTGCAGCAAGCGTGCCTGCATATGCATGAGCCACGGGAGTGCCATCTCGCCGTCGTCAAATGCATCCTGTGCTATGTGCATGGCACGACGTAGTACGGAGTTCACTTGGAGGGCACGGGCGTTCCCAAGATCACACCTTACTCGGACACCGACTAGGCCAGGTGCCTAGACACGCGTTGATCGACATCCGGCTACTGCATTTACCTTGGCAATGGGTTGGTGTCCTGGTCGTCGAAGCGCCAAGCCACCGTGTCGAGGTCAAGCGCGGAGGCCGAGTATAGGGCAGTGGCGAACGCCGTGGCTGAGTGCATTTGGCTTTGGCAGCTTCTCACCGAGCTTCGCTGCGACGTTCCATGCGCCACGGTGGCCTACTGCGACAACGTCTCCGCCGTCTACATGATCAAGAACCCCCTCCACCACCGATGAACGAAGCTAGAGCTGGACATCCACTTTGTCCGGGAACGCGTAGCGCTTGGTGAGCTGCGCGTCATCCATGTGCCCACGGACCAGCAGTTCGCCGACACGATGACGAAGGGCTGCCGACGACTATGTTTCAGGGGGTTCCGTTCCGGTCTCACTGTGGGAGCTCCTGACGCTGCCACTGCGGGGGGTGATAACAGAGTCATGTACACGGTTGAACACGTCATGTAGACCGGCATCGGTCAAACACACGCGTGCACGCACGGCGCCCGCTCCGCCCACGACGCGCACACCGTGTCTCCGCTCAGTCGCTACACCGCGTCCCCTAGCGCGCGTCTGAGAGCTGAGTCTGTACTGTATAAGTATGAGTTCATGAGACCAATACAAGCCAAGGTTGATCCTTATTCCTCTTTAACCCTCGAGCGCTCCGTGAGGTCCACTTGGCCTCGCGGCAAGCCTCGCGCGCTGCCGCAAAACACAAGTCCCAATGCCCCATGCTGCCGGGGGAGCCGCCGGCCGCCGCTGCCGCCACCGCAACTGCTGCGAGCCAGTGGTGCCATTTGGTGGGCACCACTCCTGTCCACAACAGTTCTGAAGCAAAACGGCCACCGGCCATGCTGGCTACTCAAGAACGTGTTGCACTACATCTTGATGCACAAATCTGACGATCGAATCGATAGGTTTTGATACCAATTGTTAGCAACCAGTCACACTAGTAACACCAGCAAGCACGAACAAGTATTGAAACGATACAATCCGATACAACTTAGTCAGATAGAGTTTGGGGAAGGAAGCACTAGCATGGGAATCGAGAGTAGTAGAGCAACAAGTTCTAGAAAGAGAAAGTCATCAGAGATACTACATGAGGAGTTGAGGATCTAGAGGGGGAACTAAGAAAGGACAGACACCATGGGACAAAATTTTGTTGGTACACTTCATCTTAGCCCCAGACGCGCTCGGCCCCCGCGTCGTCCCCTCCGTGGGCGGCGGCCCCAACCAACACCGCCGCCGGCCCCCTCCCACCAATCCCGTCTCTGCTGCTGCTCGAGCTTGCTGGCGGGTGACCGTGTGGAGGGATGAAGGCAGAGGCGGGCCCCTACACCCTCTCCTCTGCTAGTTTCTCCTCCTTCCTTCATCCATGGCTGCCGATTTTCATGGCCGGTGATGGCGTGGCGGTGCGGGCAATGAGCATATCCGCATGGGAGACAGCCAGATTCGTGCTCCTCCACCACGGATTTGCGCTCTCCTTGTCCTCCGGTGTGGGCTTCGCCAGGTTCACGGGAGCGACTCCACTGCGCCTCCAGGAGCTCGTGCAGGCTGCTGCTGCAGACCTCTCCCACCTGGCGGCCGGATCCGGCGGTCCTAGGGCCTGTTCCGTGCAGTGCTACGACGTGGCGGCATTTAGCCTTCTCCGGCCGTGGCGGTGTTTGGCCTTCTCCGGCCACGGCGGCCTAGAGCAGGTCCCCTTCCCCGGCGGCTGGAGCCGGCAGTCCCGAGTCCGGTTCCGCGTGGAGCCGGCGTGCCTGGCTCACTCCTACCTCGGCCCGACGGTGCATGATGGTTCTGCTGCCTAGTCTTGCTGCAGGTACGGTGGCTTGGTTGCTAGCAGCGGTGTGGCGCCTAGCCCTGCTTGGCAGCGGCTAATGCAGCACGGTACAGCGTCGATTTGATGGCGTTAGCACCAATGGCGACATGTCACTGTCTGACTATCCTAAAGGAAATCTTTAGAAGCAAGTAACCTTTGACATGTAAAACACACACCATGCCTGCAATCAGAAAATTCAGAATGGGTACGGTACGATCGACTTCTGGAGGCCTGATTGGTGGCGGAGGAGCTACTCCCTCAGTCGCATAAACAACGCAATTGTGCAGTTTAAATTTTGTCCCAAAACTTTTGCACTTTTACACACTCCTTTTGTCCTTTAAAAAAATGCAATTCTAGCTTTGAATCTAGACACAGCGTATGTCCAGGTTTAAAGCTAGAATTACGGTTTTTTTAACAACAGGAATATCATTGCTGTCCTACTCCCTCATTCCCTTTTAAATTATAAGTCGTTTTGACTTTTTTGTTCATCCATTTTGATGTGTATCTAGATATATTATTATATCCAGATGCATAGCAAAATAGATGTACCACAAATGTCATAGTGACTTATAATTTGGAACAGATGGAGTATCTCATAACTAATGCTGCTGCATTGAGTCACTACAGTATGATGACATGGCCTGCACGATCTTTTGTCCTTATGTCTAAATCCACGGTCTGATGGCACCCGAATTGGGTAGTACAACATTTGTGTTTCTCTGGAGAGCAACCTATGCGAACACACTTTGATACAGTACATCAGCATGTTTACTTTTAGGCTGTGTTTAGTTCCCCATGAAATGTAAAATGCAAAATACCAACTACTTTGGAACGATGAAATGCAAAATGCCAAAATTTTCTACTCTACTTCTCGTGTGCGATCTTCCGTGGTCTCGCTAGCTTGTGCGGTGACCAAATTACTTTTTGTCAGCGAGTTCTTTCGTGTCCAGGGATCGGCCATAACATGAACCTCATCAACCCCTCATGCAACGGGATAAGGGAAGGCCCTGGGTTGGCTGCTCGGCCTCTTGGGCCTTGATTGGCCAGGTAGCCCACCGGTGTCCTTTCCGTTTTCCTCTGTTCTTTTTAATTTCCAATCTATTTGCTAAAATTTCTTTGGAAATCTTTGTAAGGGCTCTCACCCTCCGCCACAGCTGCTGCTGCCAAGCACCACGACGTGCTCCCTAACGGCCTTTCCCTCTTCCCCGAGGGTCGCGGTGATAGCCATCCATCATGATCATGGCCACGCTGGCCTCCTCGATCACAATCTTGTTCACGTGCATGGAAATAGAGTGTGTACTGGTTAACTTTTTTAAGTTTAACTAGGTTTGTACTCCCTCTGTTCCAATTTATAAATCGTTTTGGTCTTTTTTTAGATACACAACTTTCATTTTGTATATAGACATATCGCATATCGAGGTGCATATTACAAAAAGTATATACCTAGAAAATCCAAAACGACATATAATCTAGAATAAAGGGATAGAAAATAATAAAAACATTTGTATCTCCAAATAAGTTTCTTATGAAAATATGTTCAGTAATTCATCTAACGATGTTACTTATGCACCATAAATATTAATATTATTTGGTCAAAGTTAAACTTGTTTGACTTCTTAAGAAGTGAGAATAACACTCGGTGGAAGAGACGGAGTAGTATACACTACAGGAAAACGCCTCTTTGCCGACTGCTTGCCCCGGTCGGTAAAGGCATAAACCCAGTCGGCAAAGGCTTTGCCGACCGCAAAGCCACGTGGCAGTCGGCAAAGAGCAGTCGGCAAAGCCTGGGTCGGCAAAGGCGGATTTGCCGACTGCCACGTGGCACACAGTCGGCAAATCCTTTGCCAACTGCCACGCCAGCAGTCGGCATAGCCACGTGGCGCCGTCAACCCTGACGGCAGGCTTTGCCGACTGCTGGTTCCTCGGCAGTCGGCAAAGAATTTTTTTTCAAAAATTGTTTGCCGACTGGCCGCCAGCTCGGCAGTCGGCAAAGAAAGAAAATATTTTTTTTTGAAATGTTCTTTGCCGACTGCTTTCGGAGTTGCAGTCGGCAAAGATTTGACCTCTTTGCCGACTGCCTCCCATTGCAGTCGGCAAAGACTCTGTCTTGGGTTTTTTTTGCCCAGCTTCGGCAAAGCTGAATTTTTTTTTGCTTTTGTTTTCTGTTTTCTCGCATCAAAACCCTGCAAAATCACAAATTATAATCCAATTTCACCAGAAGCACCGGTAGCACCATTTATATCACAATTTCATCACATTTGTCGCCAACATCACCACATATATCACAATAACGCACAACATCACATATATCTCACATATATGTCTCAATAACAACCACACAAGTGCATTACAACCATCACATGAAGTCCAACACGTCGAACACCACAAGTCGACGTCCATCACACGAAGTTCAACATAACAAGTCTAGGTCCATAACGAAGAAAAGAAATACATGACAACAACTTCGACAATACGGTGGATACATGATAATAGAATCGACAAGTACCTAGCTCATCGCGTCGTCCCCGGTCTCGTCGTCCGCTCCGCCCCCAGAGCCCCCAGGGTTTGCCCACGGAAACCCCCTTGGACCAAACTGAGGCGCCTGCGCGTACTGCCACCCTCCGTGCACCGGCGGCCACGAGTACGTCGGAGGAGGGTCACGCGGAGGTGGATACGGTGGATAGGGTGCAGGTGGTGGATACGACATCATCTGATGGCCGGGACCTCCAGGAGACGGGTTCGAACCCGCCGACTGTACCTGCACAAGTTAAACGCCAAGTGATGTCATTAGTATCTGCAGCATGGACGCACAAGTTAAAGCAAGAGTCAATATACTCACCGGGGTCCCTCCAGGAGTGACAGGAGCAGGCACAGGAAAAAACTCTGGAGGAGGAGGCGGTGGAGCAAACATTGGAAGAGGAGGCGGTGTAGACGCCCCGGGCGTCTGCATGGACTGGAAGAAGCTGGCCATGTTCTGCATCTGAGTGTTGTAGTGCTGCTGCAGGCTTTGCTGGTAAGCCATCTGTTGCGCCATCATCTGCGCGTGCAACGTGTCGATCCTCTCCTCCATCTTGGCCTCCATCTAGGCCTGCAATATTACATCCGCAGTGTTGATTGTATGTACAGGTGCGAAACGAGTGAACGACGAACGAAACGGCACTTACCTGTGACACTGACTGCCGCCGGGGCGCTACGGGGATGTCGCTGGAGCTCGTGGGCATGGATCGAACCTGGGTCAGCGTAGGAACCTGGGACGGGTCGAGGGCGTTGTGGGCCATGTAGTAGCGGCCGTGCTGCTTCCCTGGTCCCAACCTCTGCAGGAGGTCTGTGTCCAGGGGCTCGGCGGTGGGGTCGAATGTCTCCCCATAGCGCTGGCGAGCCGCGACGGTGTACTCGGTGGCCTTCTCGTAGGCGGTGGGGTTGGTGTACGCATCAGGCCCATCCTCCAGGTTGTAGACGTTGTTCAGATCCGTCGCCTTGCCCTTGTGAGAGAGGAGGTACGCGGTGTACTCATTGATTTCCTGCCCACCGTGCATCTGCGTCTGCATTGAAAACACAAACATGGTTATAAGTATTGACAATTGAGCGCAAGGATTAAGACATGAACGGACGCATACCCATCTTGTCGCGAACTGGGGGAGGGGCTGATTCCCTTGGTGGTGTGACACCCCTCGCATCTGCGTGCGGCGGCCCTGACGGTCGGCGCGCCTCGCGTACGCCTCATCCGTGCGCCACATGCGCACAATCTCCGTCCAGCATTCCCTGTGGTTGTCGCACCACGACGGACACACCTGCATGACATCAAGTATTTGACATGCGAGAAGATTAGTGTAATGTTTCACTGAAGGAATCTGAACGAATGTTGTCATACTTAATTACCTGCTCGTATTGCGCTTGGGTGAGGTCGGCCTCCCTCGAGTTCATTCTCTGGCGGATTTGGGGCTTCTTGATGTTCTCTCCAAGCACGTTGGCGTGGAAGTCGTAGATGGCCTGTATGCGCGCCTCATGGTACAGGTCGTTGAGACGATCTTTGCAGACCGCCTCCTGCACTCGCGCCGCCTGGGCCGCTTTACCCTCCTCGCACGTGAAGAAGTCCTGCACATAGACACATCATGTAGCATTTCCTTTTTGCAAGAAGTCCGATGAATGCGTACTATTTAGCAATGCGGTGTGATGAAAGACTCACCCAAAACTCCCTCTTTATCTTTGCCGCGATGGTCTCGCCACCCTCCTCGACGAGGTTGAAGTGGGACCACTTGGTGGGCACCTTCATCTCGCCGTTGACGTTGACAAGGCCAGGGTAGTACTCCTTAATCAGGAGGCCCTGGATGCCATTGATATGGCGTGCTTGACCTGCTCCACTCACAATCTTCCAGGAACTGCACGAGTCATTAAGAACAATTGTTAGTCTTCAGTTTGATTTTTGACATGTCATATGAACAAGTAGTGAAATCAATAATGGTTACTTACGTCTGGCCCACGGGTGTGATCACCGGGCGCCGGTGACTTGAACGCCTTTCGTGAAGTGCTTTACATCTAGCCTGAATTCATGGTTCTCAGGCAGGAATTGGCGATGCTTGTCGAAAGAAGAAAACTTGCCGCCCTTGGCCAGCCAGGTGAACATCACATCTGCCTTGCATGTCGGGCAGGGGAACTTCCCGTGAACACATCACTCGCTGAATAAGCCATACGCCAGGAAGTCATGCATTGAATACTGGTACCACACATGCATTCTAAAATTCCTCTTCGTAGCCCGGTCGTACGTGAGTACCCCCTCTTCCCAAGCATGTTCCAATTCATCCCACACCGGCTGCATGAACACACCCATATTGTCGCCCGGGTGTCCAGGTATTATCAGCGTCAAGAGCACGTTCTTAGGTTCAAACATGACGCCGGGGGGGAGATTGAGGGGGATCACAAACACGGGCCAGCAAGTGTACGGGGCCGCCATCATTCCAAACGGGTTGAACCCATCTGTTGCCAGCGCTACGCGTACATTCCGAGCCTCCATAGCCTTGACAGGATTCATGTTATCGAAGTGCTTCCATGCATCACCGTCCGCCGGGTGTACCATCTTGTCAGGATGGTATCTTTTGCCATTCTTGTGCCATGTCATCTGTTTCGCGGACTCCTCTATCATATATAGCCGTTGTAGCCTCGGTAGGAAAGGAAGGTGTCGTACGACCTTCTCGGGGACCTTAGACTGTTTCATGCTGCCATCAGAGCCTTCTACCAACACGAACCTAGAGGCATCGCACTTCGGATAGGTTTTTGCTTCCTCGAGGTCTCCCCTGAACAGGATGCACCCCTTCGGACAAGCATGGATCCCCTCATACGGCATCTTAAGTGCACGAAGGAGCTTCTGTGTAGCGTAGGTGTTCATTGGCAGGACATGATCTGCCGGAAGCAGTCCCCCAAGAATGCTCAACACGAGATCGAAGTCGTCTCGACTAATGCCCAGCTGCGACTTCAACCCTATCAGGCGTGAGACGGCATCCAGTTGCATAAGCTTTGTCTTCTCGTGAAGGGGCTTCTGTGCTGACTCCATCATGTCATAGAAGGCCTTCGCGGTTTCCTCCGGATCTTCCTCCAAATCTATTCCTTCGCCAAACCGTGCTTCGTGGAAGTCTGCCATCATGTCTGCCATCCCGGCATCGCCATCATACTCCTCGAGGACGGGTCGCACCACCTCGTCCGTAATAGGATGGTATTCACCATGGTGGCGCCAACGGGTATAGTTTGGAACGAACCCGTGCTTGAACAGATCTCTCAACACCTGAGCCTTTACTTTCTTCTTCTTGTTCCTGCACTCGCTGCAGGGACACGGCATCCGAATCGACCCTTTAGCAGCTGGGCCAAATGCATGCTCTAGGAACTCAGTCGTCCCCCTGATCCATTCGTGGCTCTTACTTGTGAAGCCCGAGTACATCCACTCACGGTCACCCATGCTCTGTCATGCGGCAATGTTAACATGTGATAAAACCAGCAAGTGCATCTACAACGCGCTCCTACCATCTAATAGGTGAAGAATAGGTCCTAATCCCACCCGAGCATGCGCAGACGAGGTTAGCTTCCATGCTCCGCTCCCGTCCGAGATGGAATTTCGGCAGCACCTTCCCGCTGTTCTCTCGATACACGTCCCGGCGGGGAGAGTGTGTATCCAGAGAACAACGGGGAGGTCCTGCCGAAACTCTGACTCGGACGGGAGCGGAACATGGGAGCTAACCTCGTCTGCGCATCCTCGGGCTGTCCAAATAACGTTGACAATCCGAAACGGATACGGTTATACATATGCGAAGAACGCATACTTCCAACCGTATCCGTTTCGGACGGGAGACGCCTAACTGGGTAACGCGACCTACGACTACATGTGGCGGAAAGAGGGGTCATACCGCAGGTGCCGGTGAAGAAAGGCTAGCGGGGCAGTGCCGAGTCGTGCTCCTCTGGCTAGCCTCCAATGGGAGCCCTCCTGAAAAAGAAAAACAATTAGTGAGAACGAAAAATTTCGGCAGCACCTCCCCTGTACGGGAAGGTTACCAAACCTGCAAGAAAAGATGGCACGATGGCCGACAAACACATATACATGTCAGGCACGATGGCCGACAACCACAAATGTATTTCCAATCCATGCAGAAGAATATAAGCAGGTATTAACAAAGTAAACTACTACTACTAGGAGTACTACTACCTTGTCGTCACTGACGAGGTCACCGGCGCGTGGAGCAGAGGCGCGCGCGAGGACGGCGAGGCGAGGCGAGGACGGCGCGGCGAGGATGGCGACGCAGGGCCAGCGGACGGCGAACGGCGCGCGGACGACGGACGGCGCGCGGACGGCGGACGGCGGACGGAGCGGGGCACGCCGGATCGGGGCGGGGCAGCGACGGCGCCGGGGCGGGTCGGGGCGAGGCCGCGGCCGCTGCGGGGCCGACGCCGGAGCTGCACGCGGCGGCGCGCCTGGCCGGGGTCGGATCGGGGCGGGGCAGCGCCGGTGAGGGGCCTAGGCGGGGCGGCCGGCGCCGGGAGGGCCCAGCGCGGGGGGCCAGCGCGGGGGGACGTGCCGCGGGGATGGCCCAGCGCGGGGGGGAGCCACCCGACGTCGCCACTTGCTCGAAACTTTCTCAAATTTTTACCACAGCCTCCGCATGCGATGACAAGACACGTCGTCAAATTTCGTCATTTTCGGACTCCGTTTCGATTTTATAAAATTTTAAAACACTTTTCACGTGCGTGGCTCGGCGTGTTCCGACACCAACACGGTCGAAATTTCACGCGAGGCCCCGCACATGGCCTCAACATGCTCCAAACATCATGAATATCATTTTCTGAATCGCCGGATTCCATTATTTCATGTACCTGCAGTTCAAATCTGGAGCTGCCGGAAAAAATCAAAGAAACAGAAAAAATCTACGGAATATAGCAAAATAAATCAAAATGATCCCAAACTTGGAATATATCATGTACTTACTGTAGCAAGGCACCACAAAAAACTGGGATCGAAAATCGAAAAAAATAAAAATTCTTTGCCGACTGCCAGGGAGGATGGCAGTTGGCAAAGCCTGCGCCTTTGCCGACTGCTGACGGAGTGGCAGTCGGCAAAGGTGACGGTGTGGATGGCGTCAACCATGGCCTGCCTTTGCCGACTGCAATTCTTTGTCAACTGCCTGGCAGTCGGCAAAGCCAGACAGTCGGCAAATCCTGTTTTGCCGACTGCAGGAAATTCCAGTTGGCAAAGGGACCTCTTTGCCGAGTGTCGAGAAAAAACAGTTGGCAAAGAAAATTGCAGTCGGCAAAGAGCCAGTTTCCTGTAGTGATACCATAGCTGGTTTCGCCAACGCGCGTCTCTCAAAAAAACTCTCCAACGGCGTTCCCATCAGAGTGATAGAAGTCAAGTGACATGAAGGTCATAGGAAGTATAAGAAGGAGAAATATGATAGTTGTCCATAGCTTTTGAATTAAAGCACATACCTGTCTAAGCACAAACCAAATACTGGGGTCGTTCCTATTAGAAACGCAATCATTGTGGTGCTTTCCACAATGTCGAAGTTCATAGGATAATCTTTGAATTAAGACATCTCATAATTTCATCACGTTCCATTATATAATATCCAATTTAATATAAAATATTTTATTTTGAGTGCCACCTCCTCCAAGGAGGTCATGGCATTCCGTTGGATTAATCAAAAATGGATTTAACCTTACCTCAATCTTATGTCACCTACCTATGGTCCCTCCCTCCTCAATAATGCTAAGAGGAGCCCGTTTGGATCCATTAGCACTAGCTAATTTTTAGCAGGAGTCTCTTTGGATCTACCTGTTAATAGGTGGTTGAATAGTGAATTCAAGGTGTATACGAACTATTAGCACCTATGAGCAACTCTAAACATGTTAATAGAACTAATAGTTAGCCGTCTTTTAGCTAATAATTAGCAGGTTTATTAGCTGACCTGTTTGGAATCAATAGTACTAATTTTAGCTGCTAATTCTTAGTGCTAATAGATCCAAATAGGCTCTAAAGCCACTTGCCAAAGTTGCACCCCCACGCAGCGTGTCGAGGATTAGTGTCGCAATATTTTGCTGTGAGTGTTGTTGCAGGCGGCGGCGCGAGCCGGCGCCGGGCGAGTGCTCCTGCAGGAATCTGGGCATCTTCAGCCCGCGCATCCTCTTCGCGTCATGTTACTAGTTTGTAGCAAGGACGAAAAGACGAAAAGTACAAAGACACCGATGTGAAGATCACTTACGCCTTGCTTTGCTGCACGGCCGCTCTTCAGTTGGTCGGGCCTAGCGTCAAGTCCTTCCTCAGGTTTTGGGTGTACATAGTCGACGGGCTGTAGCTGCCCAGTACAGCCTCTTAGAGTCTTAGGGCCTGTTTGGTTTGTGTGTTAAAGTTTAACAAACACTGTAGCACTTTCGTCTTATTTGATAAAAAGTTTCTAATTTTGGACTAATTAGGTTTAATAGATTCGTCTCATAAATTACTCCTAATATGTGTCGACATGCATGCAATTAGTCTACATTTAGTACTCCATGCCTTTACCGCAACATTGATGTGATGGGAGTTAAACTTTAACATGTCGTAACCAAACGGGGCCTTAGTTTACCTGGGGGTGCTAGCGTCCGCCCATGGGAGGGTAACAACCGTCCGGTAGCCTTTCCCGCCCACCAGTCGCGCAACTTTCCCGCCCACTCGATCAGTGCGCAACAATTTTCGCAGCAGAGCGTGCCAGCAGACCCACCTGCATAGTCACACGACCCGGGAACACCCGCTTCAGATTGCATGCAGAAAATCCAAAATAAATGACATCAGCACATATATAATGCTTTTTAAGTACTAGTTGAGTGCCCGTGCGTTGCTACGGGTATACATAGAATCCTATAACATACGACTACAAGGATATAACATATGTAAAATCTCATGACATCACAAATGATTAACACAAACACATAATTCAAATTGATATATCTTTTGATATCAAAGAAAGCAATTACAAAAAATAATAATACCTTGATAAGTTTAAACATATGTTGTATCATTACCAAAAACATTATGTTTGTATATACAAAAACATTTATGATTGCTCATGTTGTTACAACGAGATGCCAAAACATTTCTTGTGACTAATCTTCTAAATCAACATCAAATTAGATTTAATCAAAACCAAGGGGCTAGTCGTTCTATACTCGTGCACTGCCATGGCGACAAAAAATTCCAAATCGAGAAGCACGAAAAAAATTTCCAGACCATTTGGCACTACAATCTATCTATCCAATCCTAACATGTTTCAAGCCAAAAAAAAGAAGCATGAGCATCAATTTCCCAGGTTAAAAGCAACCATGAATAATTATGTTTGCTTCCCTATTAGGTTCCCCTTGGTCCTAATTGCACGTCGTATAACAACTAAAATTAACCTAGTGTGTCAGAAACATACTATCTCACCATCTGTGAGTTAAAATAAAACTGAAATGCAATCCACAGCCAGCAACCCAAAAAAGATGTCCATATAAACATCTAAAGTACGAATGGGTAGACCAGGAGACATTTTGAGCTTGTCATCTGGGGCACCATGAAGAGCAGCCCCGTTGTCACCTACTCCCTCTGTCCCCAATTAAGTGTCGTTTCCGGTTTTTGTGTCCGCAAGTTTGACTCGATTTGTAGAAAATACGTGCAACATTTATATCTCCAAATAAATTTATTAAAAAACTAGATTCAAATATCTTTCCAATGATACTAATTATATACCATAATATTAATATTTTTTAATATATATTTAATTAAAGTTGTTTCTCGGGAAGCGTAAAGCGACAGATATTTAGGAACGGAGGGAGTATCTGGTTGCGACTTTGCCAGTTTGAAATTCATCCATCCCATCGCCTTCTCCTCCTCTTGCTGTTCCTCTTTGCACAGTAAATGCTGGGTGGCAGCTGCAACACCAAAAACCTCATAGCGCAGTTACTTCGGGTGGATTGCTTATATTAATTTATAAATATATACAAAACATATAGTTTCCTAAAATCTGAAAAGAGCCTTGCGTTCAGTTTTTAAAAAATTGGTAGCACTTGATCTATTGAACGAGCTATCCGATCTGAAACAAGCTATCTGATCTGGAAAGAGCTGTAAACAAGCTATCTGATCTGAAAAGAGCCGTCAACAAGCTATCTGATCTGAAACTACAAAATAACCATAGGCAACATAGCTACAATAATCTGAACCTGGATGAAGAAATTACGGGGAGGAGAGTATTGGAACCCAAATATGACAGCATTTCATGGATCAAGAAATAAACCAGCAATGTCAACTCAGGATAAGTAGTGCCATGCTCCTTAAGCAGCAATATCGTTGACACAATAGTGCCCAACCACCGAAAACAGAATTAGGTTGAAGTTTGTACCCATGGTTCTTAACATAGTTATGGCTGAAGCAGGTTAGTTCTATATTTTAACATAGTTATAGCTGAAGCAGGTTAGTTCTATGGGTCCGTTTGGCAGAGCTGTGCTCCCTGATTCTCCAACTGTGCTTTTTGATTCTCTGGTGAAGTGATTTTGAGGCTGAAAATGGTTCTCTTTAATTCTTTGGCATAAACTCTTAAAATCACTATGGAGAATCACTTTACAGAATATGGAAAAAGCTACTTTTAACTCTCAAGCTCTTAGTTCATTTCAGAGAATCACTTTACATAATCAGCAGAGAATCACTTCGCTCTGAAAAAACCGTTTGGCAGCCGGGGAGTGATTCTCTTTGAGAATCCGCTCCATAGAGCGCTCCCAAATGCACCCTATGTTTTAACACAATTAGGAATTTAGATCGGTGTTCAGCGTACCTGAACTGCAAGTGACCGAAAAAAGCATGGGTTATCGAAGAGATGAGCTGGTGTCAAATGATTTAGATCTTTCTAGCCAATTAAGAGAAAGGAAACATGTCAGCTAGACATAACTGTAATATATTCATTCAGTTAGTGAAATAAAGTGTGTGCATATACAGAAGTAACTAAATGCACATATACATCTTTGTTTCATACATAATTCATTCTATTTCTTGAAGGATTGTTGCCTAACTGACATGAAACGAACATTTGATACAACCATGACATGATATGTGTTTTCAAAACAGGATTGGAGACAATTTCCCCTTTGTCTATAAACAAAATAATGGTAGAACCTTCTGAGTCAAGATACAGAAGAAGGGAAACCCAAATAAAAATATCTGGCCAAAGTTGCCCAAAATCTGCAGTGTAATGATGACCTCCTACAAAAAACGAATGAATTAACTAATTACTTGCAAGGTTCACCTACCTTTAGACAATGGCCAATCAACCAGCCGACAATAGGAGCAGAAATCAATTAACTAATTACTTGCAAAATTAGAAAATGGAAGTCAGGATAGGAACAATTAAAATTAGAAATCAACTAATCACCATGGTCAAGGGCTTGCAACATTTTTTTTGGCAATCTAAATTACTTTGCTGATTTGAATGTTAATTTATTGACTTCATTGTGCTGATCTGAATGTAGATTTTTTTCCTATCTATATAGTAGCATCAAACATATCAATAAAGACCAAATTCACATGTTTCCTTGCCACTATATATATAGCAGCACAATGCATAACACAGGTGAACTTTACTTGAGCTAGCTGTTGGCTTACCACAGGTTAGTAGTGTTGTCAGTAGCATTTGCTTCTCGACAGCTGCAAGTCCAGGTTCAGCACTTCATCTGCCTCCTCCCACATCTCTGTCAGTGTCATCTGGGCACAGGGTCTCCATGAACGACTCCATCATCGCTTCATCAATCTAATAATCAGACAAGAGAAACAACATTTCATCTTCAGACTTCAGTTTCGAAAACAGCCCACAAGTAAGATAGTGGAAGAAGACCAAGTGGTCCACATCTAGGAGGAGGGGATTCCTCACCGTGGAGGAAGAAGACCAGGTGCCCCACAATCTAGGTGTACGGCATGGGTTACCAACCAAATGGAGTCGCCACCGTTGAGAGGCTCTTACAGGTGGTCCATGTGTGCTAAATCTCCCTGCCATCCATGCTCGCCCGATTGAAGACGCCGCCGCCGTGTCTGTCTCAGAAGAGGCAGTTTAGGATCCGAAGGAGAGTCTAACTTGCCGGCGCCGGGGGTTACCCCCACGGATTCGTGATTACGTTGAGGGGCCCTGCCATATCTGATGCCTCCTCTGCCCGTCGCCGCGGCCAGAGGGACAGCTCTTTCACGGGTCAGCCTCAGTCAGAGGCCCACTCCTCCAAGCGGCGCCTTCAGCCGGAGGGCCGCTCCTTTGTAGTGCCAGGAGCATCTAGCGAGGTCCCTCGCGCCGTGGTCCCCGCGTTGCCTTGCTGCTCCTCCATGGGTGCCATGAGAGGTTGGGCCACAGGCTCGGCGAAGGCTCCGCAGTTCCCAGCGGTCGGCGGAGGTGGTTGCGGTCTCCTGGCTTTCTTCGTCGTTGGCGGCATCGGCGTGTAGAGCCGGGGCTGGCGGCGGCATCGGAGCGGGTGCGGCATCAGAGCGTGGAGGCATGGGGTCGTGGGGAGGCTAGGCCGCCGGGGAGTGGCGGTTTTGTTTTCGCGGAGATCGCGAGGTGCGAGGTAACCAGGGGAAGCTGTCCGATTAGTCTAATCAGACGATAACACGTGATTCTTTTTAGGTGTAGAAAAAAAAGTCGTAACTGCTACACCAAGTGTCCAAATTAAAATCCGATTGTACCATCGTATTCCTTATAATAAATCTTTTAAAACAAGATCCCACATGGATATATTTAGTTAAAAATTTATTAACAGACATTTATCTTATTAAGATAGAATATTTTCTTTTATTGATCGGAGACAATGTTCTAAGTTAAGAGAACAATGTTCCGTCTTTGTAAGAAAAATGTTCTCGATTTAGAAGAACAGTATTTTAGTTTTAGATTCATGATAATAGTATTATAATATACACAAAAATAAATACATAACGTAAATAAAAATAATAAAATCTAGAGTAAAGCATAAGGAAAAAAATAAAAACACGTAATAGAGAAAAATTTAAAAGAACATCACATGGATACTTTTCATACATCCTAAAATATACTATAGAACATCACAAGTATACTGAGTAAATATCACTAAATACATCATAGAACATCACTAAATACATTATAGAACATCGCATATATGCTACACGATATCACATGTATACTATGTGAATGTCATAGAATATATTATAGAACATCCCTAAATACATTATAGAACATTGCATGTGAACATCACAAAAAAACATCACAAATATTACATATATACTATGTGAACATCACAGAATACATCATTGAATACCAGTGTATACTTACGTGAACATCACATAATACATCATAGAACATCAGTGTATACTTACGTGAACATCACATGTATACTACGCGAACATCACAGGATACATTATAGAACATCACTAAAACATATGAACATCACAAAAAAACATCATAAACATCACATGTATACTATGTGAACATCACATAATACATCATCGAACATTAGTGTATACTTACATGAACATCACTTGTTATCATGTGAACATAAAAAAAACATCATGTACAACATGTGAACATCATAAAAAAACATAGAGCATCACATGTATACTACATAAACAAAACAAAAAACATTAGAGAAAGAAATAAAAAAACAAGAAAACAAAACAAAACAAAAAAGATATAAAAGAAACATATAATAATAAAAAAGAATAATAAAAAATCATATAACACAAAAATGAAATGAAATATAAATAAAAAATGAAGCAAAAAAAAAGAAAAAAGAAAGAAAAGAAAAAGAAAAATGAGAAGAATAAGAAAAAAGAAAAATAAAAAAGAAACTAACGTAGAGGCAGACCGCAAAACAATAAAAAAATGTAAATAAAAAATACCCCAAGAAAAAAAGAAAACAGAACAAAACAAAAGCAAATAAAATAAACATAAAAATTAAAAACAAAAGAATAATAAAAATCACATAAAACAAAAAAGATAATATAAATAAATAATGAAGCATGAAAAGAAAAAGAAAAAAAGAATAGAAAAGAAAAGAAAAGAAAGGAAAGAAAATAAAATAAAAGAAAAAGAAAAATACTCTGTACCTACTTACATGGGGAAATCAAAACCATCGATGCATGTGGACCGGCGGCTCCTGATAACCATCGCGCGGGAAAAACTGACCACGGCGTCCGTCTCCTCCGCAGAACCATCGCGCGCGGAATCATCGGCGGACGGTTCCCGAGCGGAAGAATTCCGGGTTACCTGGACCGCAACAGGAGGCTCCGGAGGCTGGCGTAGTGGCGTCCTTGCTGCTCTGCAAGGACCACCTAGACCAGCTCTGGTGCATGGCGCCGTGCAGGTCACCGACGAGTGGGCGAACTACATCCGCAGCGTGAAGGGATCGAACAGAATAGCTTGAACTCGTCTTCCTCCTCTTCCCTGAAACCCCCTTGCTGTTCTTGCTTTCCTACCTTAGTTCTTGCTACTAGCATGATAGGCACGTTGCGCTGCGCCAGTTTTTGGAGGAGAAAAAAACCCGTGAAAAGAAGGGGAAAAAATGGGTGAAATAGAAGTGAAGGTCCGTGACAGCCGAGCTCAACCAGCCATTACCACGGCTGCGCTTCCTCTCTCTCTACAGATCTAGATCCTGCCTTCACCATGAGTCCATGCCGAGATGAGGAAAGGAGAGACAGGAGAGAGAGGTGTTGGTACTCGTTAACGCACATAGAAAAATTCACGAGCCTACGGGTACCATTAACTCTCATATTTATGGATCAAATGTGTTTCCTCACCACAACGTCAGTTGTGAAGAAAATAACAACTGCTGTTTTCCTCAATTATGAAAAATCCTTTTTATTTCCATAGATATTATAATATCAATCATATGAACCTATAATTTGTTCTTCCAGATTTAGAATATTGTTCTCCTGAATCAAGAATATTTTTCTCATGAAAGTGAACCTAGAACATCCTTATGTTGAATAAAAGAAAACATTCTCTCTTTACGAGATATAAAGATTCGTTAACAAGATTTATCTAAAATATATACATATGTGGTGGGTCATGTTTTAAAGAATTTATTGCAAGAAACAAAACGATGGTACAATCGGTCTTTCGTTAGTTTATAGCCCATGTTTTTTTATAAGTATGTACAACACTATGACACGTTAGCATGTTTACTTTCGGCTCTACTTCTCGTGTGCCATCGTTCGTGGTGTGTGCTATCTTAGTATCTTCCGTGGTCTCGTTCGCATGTGCTAGCTTGTGCGGTGACCAAATTACCTTTTTTTTTTTATAGGAGAAGTGACCAAATTACCTTTTGTCAGCGAGTTCTTTGGATCGGCCCATAACATGAGCCTCATCAACCACTCTTTTTTTTATTTTATTTTTTTGAGGGGAGCCTGATCAACCATTCATGCAACGGGATAAGGGAAGCCCCTGGGCTGGCTGCTCGGCCTCTTGGGCCTTGAGTGGCCAGGTAACCCACGGGTATCCTCCCTTTTCTGTTCTTTTTAAATTTCCAGTTCTATTTGATGATAATTAATTTCAAGAGAAATTCAAGTTTGACCACCACTTAAATATGAATTTTAACAAGAAAACCCGTAAATCCCAACAAAAGGTAACCCCGACCACTAGTCGACCTTTCAGCATGTGAACCAGCTCTCGGAAGTCCACGTACGATCTCCCACCCTCAGCCACAGCTGCCGCGGCCTTGCGGCCGAGCTCCACCGCGCGCTCCCTAACGGCCTTTCCCTCGTCGCCGACGGCCGCGGCGATGCCCTCCGCCACGTGCATGGCCACGCCGGCCTCCTCGACCACGATCTCGTCGAAGAAATGGTCGGTGCCCATAGGCCAGGTGAGCATGGCCACGCCGGCTGAGGCGGCCTCGAGCACGGCGTTCATGCCGCAGTGCATCAGGAACCAGCCCACGGCAGTACGGCCCGGTGGCGCAGGATCTCGATCCACCTGCGAAGCCCACCCGCGGATCACAGTGCGTAGCTCACTCTCAGCGAGTGTGTAGCTAGTGTACGTACGTACGATTCGTGTGTGTATGGGTTTGATGTATTGTGATTGCTCGCTAATCGTGTCCAAGGATGGTCTCGATCTTAACCAAACTGTGGATAATCGTGTACGGAGTTTTTTTCGAAAGGACGGTAAAAGCTTTGCCGTAATTTTTATTAGTAGAAAAAAAGAAAAACAAAGGTTGGCCCAGTTTTTTAAGTGGAAACCGGGCCAAAAACCATAAACACTAGAGACTAGATGAGGTGCTCGAGCACCACCCTCAACTACAGTACAACTGCTGACTAGCTAGCCACTCAGCTCTATTAACCACTCAACTAAACGACTAAACCACTCGCTCCAAAGAACCCAACTAAGCTGAACACAACCCAACTAACAACTCTACTAACAACTTGACTAGCACAACTTTCACGGCCACTAGCCACTAGGAGAACTATCATAACTCACCGAGTAGGCAACATCCTATTGGTAAAGCTGCTCCGAAAAAACTCGTAAAATGACTCAAAACAAACTGAGCTGGAAAACAACGACATGCCACCCAACTAATCGTGTACGGAGTGGCGCGACATGCCACAGCACAGACGACATGTCATCGCCGACGCCGACGACGCCAACGATGGGTGTCGTCACGTTCCCGGACGTACTCTCGGCGCGCCTAGGTTCCCTTGGCGCCAACTGCCATCGATTTACCGGCACCATAAGGTCTAGGCGATGAGCCATCTGAGATGATCCGTCAAATCTTGCTCTGGAGCCTGGGCACCGACACCGAGCGCGTCGTCGTCAACCCCTTCGCGGTTCTCGAGCATATGCACTGCTGGTGCCGGTCTTGGTATCCTACGCATAGCATCTCCCGATATCATCTCCTGGACTGGAAGTCTGGAACTGCTGTCAGGTCGATCATCTGCAGTTGACATCCCTGCATGATGGACACTCCGGACATTTTTTTTGAGTATTTCTACCTATCAACCGAGTGTTTTAGCCGGTACCCAACACCCGATCTTCCGCCGCCCCGGACCTGCTCCCTCCGTCGCCCCCAGGCCAGACCCCGTCGCTGCCACCGCCGCCCCTAGGGCGTCAGGACACTCACTGGGGCGCCGCGGAAGACGGGGAGTGGCACGACCGCGACATAGGAGCCCATGACGTCTTCCTCGTCGGAGTCGTAGGGGACGGGGAGGAAGGACGGTTGCTCCAAGAATGAAATGGGGGTGTGAGAGGAATAATTTGTATTTTTTTCTCAAATTTGTGAACCATTTAACATATATTTCTTTGATATCTGTAATTTATAGAAATAATTTGTAATTTTTTTATGAAAATTTAGCATTTTTTCTCTGAGAAGTTGTCTTATCTCCAAATTTCATCACTCTGTCCAATAAATTACGGTAAAAAAATTATTGTAAATATAGTAACAAGATAGTGTAAATATAGCTAAAAGATTTTGTAAATGCCTGGGAAAAAGTCAGGTTCCAAAAGCTTCCAAAATACCGGATTGTTGGCAAGATAGTTTTTATTTTCCAGCCTGTAGCAATATTTTTTGTTTCAAACCGAGTAGGGGGCAAATCAGGACAATCCGGCACGAGTATCGTTTCTAACCACTAGATATTAGGGGGTATTTGGTTCCCTTATTTTTTAATACCTATCACATCGAATGTTTAGACACATACGTGAAGTGTTAAATATAAACTAATTGTACAGACTAAGATTAATTTATGAGATAAATTTATTAAATCTAATTAGTCTATTATTTGTATCGGAACACATATGGTTAATCCTAGGGTCAACACCCTTACAATTGACGTAACGCCGAGCCCACTGCCCACCACACCAGGTCTTCTCAGTCTTTATATTTTAAATAATCACCCCTGGTGCTGGCCTTGGTCTCCCGTGCACAACATCTTCCCATCTCCTGGAACTGTGAGGCCATCTGCACTTCTGCAGTTGCCATCCTGCACGATGGACACACCACCACCACCACCAAAGATGCGCGAGGGCAACGATGGCAATGGCAAGCCACACGTTCTCGTCGTACCCTTCCCAGCCCAAGGCCACATGCTGGCGCTCCTCGACCTCGCCGCGCTGCTCGCCATGCGCGGCGGCGAGCTCTCGGTCACCGTGGCCGTCACGGCAGGCAACGCCCCGCTCCTGGCAGCCTGCCCGTCCGTCGGCGTCGTCACTCTGCCATTCCCTTCCTCGCCGCTCCTGCCCGCGGGCTGCAGCGAGAACACCAGGGAGCTTCCCTACCACCTCTTCCGGATGTTCGTCCCGTCTCTGGCCGCGCTGCGCGCGCCGCTCCTCGCGTGGTGCAAGGCGCAGCGCCACCGCGTCACCGCCGTCGTCTCCGACCTGTTCACCGGCTGGACGCGGGCTCTCGCCGCCGAGATCGGTGCCAGGCACGTCATGTTCTCGCCCTGCAGCGCGTTCTACGTCGCCATGTCACGCCCGCTCTGGCGCGACATGCCACAGCAAAGGCGATGCGACGCCGACGACGGCGAGGCTGTCGTCACGTTCCCGGACGTACTCGGCGCGCCTAGGTTCCCTTGGCGCCAGTTGCCATCGATTTACCGGCACCACACTGTCGGCGACGAGCCATCTGAGATGATCCGTCAAATCTTGCTCTGGAGCTTGGGATCCGAGTGCGTCGTCGTCAACTCCTTCGCGGCTCTCGAACCCGCCTACTTGGACGACCGCCGTCTAGCTGTAGGCCCACTGTCCAAAGCCCGGGCCACCACCTCCTGCAACCGAGGCGGGAAGCCGGCGGTGGCGCCATCAGCGGTGGCCGCCTGGCTGGACGCCTTCACCGACGGATCCGTCGTCTACGTCAACTTCGGGACACAGCACGCGCTGTCGCCGGAGCAGGCGGCGTGCGTGGCGGACGCGCTGGCGCGGAGCTCGGCGGCCTTCGTGTGGGCCGCGGGGACGCTCACAGTGGTGCCCGAGGGGTTCGAGGCGGCCACGGCTTTGCGGGGCATGGTCATCCGCGGGTGGGCGCCACAGGTGGAGATCCTGCGCCACCGTGCCGTGGGCTGGTTCCTGATGCACTGCGGCATGAACGCCGTGCTCGAGGCTGCCTCGGCCGGCGTGGCCATGCTCACCTGGCCTATGGGCGCCGACCATTTCATCAACAAGATCCTGCTCGAGGAGGCCGGCGTGGCCATGCACGTGGCGGAGGGTGCCGACACCGTGCCTGATGCTGGGCGCATGGCGAAGGCTATCGCTGCGGCCGTCGGGGACGAGGGAAAGGCCATTAGGGAGCGCGCCGTGGAGCTCGGCCGCAAGGCCGCGGCAGCTGTGGCCAAGGGTGGGAGCTCGTACATGGACTTCCAAGATTTGGTTGACATGCTGGCAAAAGTCGACTAGCGGTCACGGTTAGGTTTTACTGGAGCTTTCCCTTAAAATTCAAATTTGAGTTGTCATCAAAGTTGTAATGTACCGTTCTCATTTGCCTAATAAATAATGGTCGAAATCAGAACCATGGATGAGAATCATGCTTAGGGTAATCCCTATAGATGAAACTAAACGCGTTGTCTAAGAGAACCACGTCACCAAAAAAAAATCATCTATAGAAACTACCCTCCACAATAGGACTCTCGCTGCAGCCGGCAAGCACGGTGGTGGTGGGCACGCACGCGGCAGCGGCCGAGCAATTTAAGAAGTAGGCTCTGTTTTGAGGGGCTACTGCTGGAGTTCAGTACATAAAACATGACCTCCAAAAGTGGGAGAGCACCCAAAGTAGGAGCCCGGTTTTAGGGGCTACTGCTGGAGTTGCAGTGGCACCTAAATTAGGTCCCTACTTTTAATTTAGGTGCTCTCCCTTTTTTTTTGGTTAGCCTAGCTTTTCTCTTTTACTCTAACAGCAGCCCCTATATTTTGGCCCCCAAAACCATTCCTGTCGACAACAACAAAGGGCCCCGCTCGTCATCCTCTCTTCTTTCTCCTACCATTCCTCTTTCTTCTTTCCTCTCGACAGCATGCGTACAGGATAGGAGCTCGCGCCGGGAGGGAGGGCCTCCCGCCGGTCCGCCGGGCTGGGGCCGCGGCGCCAAGAGGAGAGGAGATCCGGGTGGGGCTGAGCTCGCGCCGGAGAGGAGGGGATCCCGCCGGAGCTGGGGCTGTTGCACCGTGACAGGAGGGTTCCTGCCGGAGAGGTGGATGACCGGGTGCTAGGGTCTCTACGAACCGCCGGAGAGGCGGACGGCCGCATCTCCGCAAAATCCGCGCCTCATCTTGGCGGAGCAGCGGCTCGCGCGGCAGGGCAGCGCCCACGCGGCGAGGCACGTGGCCGGAGGAGAGAGGGAAGTGGATGCGAGCACGACCGAAGATTCGGAGGAGAGAGAGAGCGCACAGCCGGGCCGCCAGAGGACTGCTCACAAAATGCAGAGCTAGCATCTTTTGTCGTCTATTGATCGAGTACTACCGCCCAATTATCAAAATCATGCTCATGTTCAGTTGCCCGAATTTGACAGTGCCAAATTTATTGTTAGGTACTGTAGTGCATGAAAGGATCAAGATGCCCAAGAGGGGTGAATTGGGTTTTTCTAAAATTTATTGCAAGAATTAAATCCTACTAAGTCATAATTCACCCTAGTGCCAACAAGTGTTCCTTGTGATTCTACCGATAAAAGTTTTGCACCCTAAGTTTCAAACCTGGTCTAGCATGGCAATTCTAGAAAAGTAAATCAAGTAACAAAAGTAATGCGAGAAAGTAATTGCTTGAAAGTAAAGGGTTAGGAACACGGCGATGTTTTCCCGAGGTATCGGAGAGTCGCCACTCCCCACTAGTCCTCGTTGGAGCACCCGCGCAAGGGTGTAGCTCCCCCTTGATCCACACAAGGATTAAGTGCTCTCTACGGACTGATTCTTTGACACTCCGTCGCGGTGAATCACCCACAACCGCTCACAAGATAAGTTGGGTCATCCACAAGCTCCGCCGGATGATCACCAAACTCCCAATCACCACCAAGCCGTCTAGGTGATGGCGATCACCAAGAGTAACAAGCTAGAACTCTCACTTGACCACAACAAGCCTAATAAGAAGATGGATGCACACTTACTACTCCCTAGTCACTAATGAGGGATCTCAAACTTTGATTCTCAAATCATAACCCTCACTAGAGCTCTTGCACTTCCTTGCACTTGAAAGGTGTTTCTCAGCTGATCAAATGAGCAAGAGACCTCTAAAAGAGGTGTAGGAGATGTATTTATACACCCCACAGTCAATTCCAACCGTTATGTGCCAACTCAGCAAATTATGTACTGACCGGACGCGTCCGGTCGATGACAACGGTCGAATTTGAAACCAACAGCGCTGAATGACCGGACGCACCGATCAGGGGTGACCGGACGCGTCCGGTCGTGCAAGGACCTTACTGTACTTTGACCGGACGCTCGGTCGAGTCCGATCAGTGATGACCGGACGCGTCCGGTCAGCGAAGTACCTTCCTGGAACTGGACCGAACGCACTGAGGACGCGTCCGATCGTTTTCCAGTCGCGTCCGATTAGATCACTTACCCTCTGTGACACGTGTCAACACGATCAACGCGTCCGGTCCTCGCGAGGACCGCGTCCAGTCGAGTGAGTTGAAACGCAGTGATTGTTAGCACTGACCGGACGCGTCCGGTCAAGACATAGACCGCATCCGGTCAAGGGTAAAAGGCTCAAACGACTTCGAAACGCGACGCAACTTGAACCGAGTTTCTTCCAACTGAACTTTAGGCTTCACCTGAGCTACCTAGTGCTAAGTTTGATAAGTGTGCACCACACCTAAACAAAAGACTCACCTAGGTCAAGCTACTCGCTCATGCCCCTCTTTATAGTACGGCCAAAGGAAAAAAAGCGAAGATCCTAACGACTATTCCGAACGTAACTCAACACCTCGACGTCCGGAACTAACCGTCCTTAATCTTGACGTTAATCCTTTGAAAACCGAAATGATTTCCATCAAGGGACATGAATACCATAGTGCCCAAAGCAGTTACCAATCCCATAACCTAACTTACCAAAGTTTCTACAAAACACATGTTAGTCATGGTAATAATACGTTGGCATCAATTGCCGAAACCAACTCTCGGGGCCTAGATGCTTTCAATGCACTATAGTATTTCGTTTGTATTTGGTAATAATTGTCCAACCATTGACTAATTAGGCTCAAAACGTTCGTATCACAAAGTACAACCAAACTGTGCTATTAGTTTTTGATTTCATCTATATTTAGTACTTCATACATGTACCGTAAGTTTGATGTGATAGGAAATCTTCTTTTTTACGTAGTGCCAAATTCAGAAGTCGTCTGAGAAACTAAACAATGCCCATATCGAAAGGATCCCATCGAATCGTCTAGCGCCTTGTTTAGATTCCAGAATTCACTCCCAAATTCCACTATGCAAAAAGGAGATTCTCAATCACATCAAAATGTCGGCAAATGCATGGAGTAATAAATGTAGATGAAATCATAAACTAATTGTACAGTTTTGTTGTACTTTGCGAGACGAACATTTTGAGTCTAATTAATCAATTTTTAGACAATTTTTTGCATAAAAAACAAAAGTGCTACAGTGCTCGGGAGTGGCACTGTGCAGATTTGGCCACCCCCGAGTCGGTCATCTAAACGAGGTAGTTTTTCTTATCAGCTGCCCCACCTGCAGATACTACTGCTCACACACGCTCCTTTGACTTCAACGATCTCCGCCTAGCTAGCTCGTCTTCCACTGTCTCGCTCTCCCATTGGGATCCACGGCACCTCATTGGGTGCCACTAAAGTCTATAAACCGTGTGAACGCATGCCATTTTCTCGCACGGTCGCTTTCCCACGGCACCGCCCGCTCGATATTGACTACACAGTTGCTCCACGAGCTGAGCACCATGGGATGCGGCACTTATCATACTGTCCACTCACCGCCCACCACCACTGCTACCCATTGCCCGTGGTGTAAGCAATATACTACCTCCCTGTGTCCATCTCCAATAGATGTCATTCTCACTTTTTGATGAGTTAAGAAGTCTAATAAAAATATTAATATTTATGAGCTATAGTGATAGTTTTATTAGATAAAATATAGAATATATTTTATATTAATCTATCTTGATATATAAGTTTTGATGATATTTTTCTACAAGTTTAGCCAAATCTTAAAATAGTATGTGACTTAGTCTAGAACTACAATGACACTTATTCAGGGATGAAGGTAGGACCAGTCTTTGTGATTACCATGACAATCCAGTACACGTTTTCAGAGGCATCCATTTTGCATTATCAGAGGCCGGCATAGTGCATGCTTGCGCCATTTAGTCACTGTTTTTTTTGAGCAAATTTAGTCACTGTTAAAATATTATGTCTTTGTGAATAGTTACTATAGAGACAGGCTGTGGGCCGATTTGTTGAGGCGGGGCCTCTAAAAATTGATTAGAGAGGTGTGCCTCTGTAAACAAGCTACTTTTTGAGGTGGGCTTGATAAAAGGCCTACATCTGTACATCGATTTTTAAAGGTCGACATTTTTTCTGTTGTCTCCAAAAAATTACTGAGCATTTTAGAAGACTAAGATATTTTTAGTCTGCCTCTGTTAATGAAATAGGTTACCTCCTAAAATCCATGGTCAGGGGCGCCATCTACTGCCCCGTACACATGCTCTGCGTGAGAGCGAAGTGCAAGAAAGAAGCAGAGGCCGGCAAACGGACCCTCATGCTAGATTTTGAGATTCAACGGGGGGAGGCGCTCCCCACCTGAAAATTTTATTAGCTTGGCCCATAAATGACCCCAAGTTTGATTTTGTACAGTAGTTTACATGGTCACATAGACGTTGACCAATACCATATGTCAAGAGAGTTCAGTGAGGCAAGAAGAAGAATAGAGGGGTCGGTAGCTTCATCCTTGGCCCTGTCTCCGGAGGGAGGAAGGTGATGCCGGTCGCCGCCACACCGTGCGGAGCCATTCCCGGACTCACCCGCGACGATGGGAGGCGCGCACCGGCAAGCGTCCGCACCTGGACGGAAAAAAGGGAGGGGTGCCGGCCGCCGCCACACCACGCTTGGCCATGCTAAATTGCCTTATCCCACTATTAGCTGACGTCAAACCAAACACAGGACCAGGGATTGTTCCGCCCTCCTAACCAAACATGAGATGGAATCATCCCATCCCTTAAAACTAGGTTAGATCATCCTATTCCACAGGGTCATCAAACCAAACACACGCTAAGTTATCTCAATAAGATGAGAGCAACAGATATTCAGTAGGGTCTTGGAATGTGCATGAACTTTCCGTGGATCCAGCTGGCTCTAGTAGATGTGTCCAAGCCCTGTAAAATGAGCCATAGGTAGGCAGCACGGAGACCAATAAGTAACGACGACCATGACCTGGGAGCCAGTATATGTATTATTGAAGGCGACGAACTGAGTGGGGGGAAGCTTTGGTGCTGCCATTGCGGCAACTAGCTGTCAAGTGTGCAAGGGTCACAGTCCGACTACTAGAGAATTGGGATGGGTTTCTCTGAGGCCATGAAATGGTGGGAGGAGTGGCAGCTGCGCGTCCTCGATCGTCCTCGTCCTCGCCAGCCTCTTCCTCCAGTACTTCCTCTTACGACGACGACGACGACGTTATGAACTCGCTTGAGGGATACGTGGATGCTGCCGCGAAGTGCCTCCTGCAGGCCCAGGACGAGAGCCGGACCAGCGCTACCGATACGGAAGAAGGAGAGAAGGAAGTGGAGTGGGGAACCCAACAATCTGTTCGTGGACCTTGTGCCCCTCTACTCAGTTCGCCTCGACACGCTAAGATTCATGGTGCGGCAGGGGAAACCATGCGTGCACCTTCGCCTCTGTCCACGATGTTCGACCGTGATTTGACGATACTCCATTTGAACATTAGCCAAAGACCAATGCTGTTACTAAAGTTTCTTACTTGTTCTATATACTATGCACGTACAGTTTAATTCGACAAGACGTACATCCAAACATTTATTTGGTATTTGCCATGTCCCTCGATTCCAAATAGCAATCATCTGCATCTAAACATCTGATTTGGTATTATATCCCATTTCCAATACTAGTCTGATTTGGCAGGTACCCAATTTAATGCCAGCTATCCAATATCTACATCCAAACAAAATTTATTGAAAGTGTACAGTGTGTTGAAGAAAAACAAGATCATCTATGGATCCGAGATGGCACTCGTGATGTCTTCCTCTTTCTTCCTTAGACGACACCCGTCCATCAGAATGAGTAAAACCAATCATTTTATTAATGGAGAGGAAGGAAAGGTCGACGGAGAAACGAAGAAAGAAGAGGAAGCAAAGGTCGAGTGGAAGGAAAGGTCGAAAGAGAAACGAAAGAGAAGATTATTTTATTAATGGACATGTGAGTCCCACATATTAAAGGAGATGTAGATTTCGCAATCCAATGGAGCCTAACTTATTAGAGTCCTATTTTCTCAAACATCTTTAGCCTGATGTAGGGGATTGAGTTTTCTCAATCTAGTGGAGTTGCTATTAGCTTCACAGAGTTTAGATACTCTCTCCTACAATCATGTAGCATAGTGGTTATAGGAGCCTAAGTAGCACTTAGGTTGTGGGTTTTACTCCCTGTGGGAGCGAATATTTCAGGATTTATCGGTGTTGTGCATTAAGTGGTAGACGATGTTCCCGTCAACAACAAAGCGTCTGTGGTGACTTTGTCAATATCAAGAATTTATCAGCTCAGTCTTCAAAGATGCTCGTAAAGGTAGGGTTTACATGCTCGTGTTCACAGGGGTGGATCAGGCCCGTCCCAGAGGGGGGGGCAGGCAGTGCGACGCCCATGGGCCCATTACTGGTGGGGGCCCAGGAGTATATGTGTGTCATAGTATATGTATATGTATATGTATATGTATATGTATATGTATATGTATATGTATATGTATATGTATATGTCTTGGCGCAAAGGTCCAGGTATAGTTCACTCTGCACGGGCGACTAGTCCGTGGTTCCGTGCCGCCGTAGGTGGCTGTCTGCAGCAGTCCTTCCTCGTGACTCTGCAGCCCTTCCTCGCGACTTCCTGACTAGCGTGATCTGCTGACTGTGGCCGTTCGTCGCGTAATCTTCGCTGCTACAGTGATTTTAGTTACAGCCTTATAGGGCTAGGACTGCACCTGCTGACTGCAGTAGTGCAGTTTTTGCTTGAGCTAACATTTTGTCTTTCGTCTTTCCAATCCAGTCCATATAACCATATAGGCAGGCAACCAGGCATCATGCGAGAAGTTGATCTATTAATCAATTCATCGAGTGGCGAGTGGCTGCAAGTAATTTCTTTCTAAACTGAAATCATTTCATATTACATAAAATTTTTATACGGTCGCTATTTTTATGATCTAATTATATATTGGTTAATTAATAACTCTTATTAGTAGTATAATATATACAATATATAATCGTCATATAAGAAAGTTATCATTAGGCCCTTTTGTCTTACTCGCCCAAGGGCCCTTAAAATTGCTGGGACGGCCCTGGGGTGGATGTGCATGCGTTGTGAGTGATCTGCGTTGTACTTTGTAATTCTAAAAAAAGTCCTAAGTTGGACTTATAAACATATAAAAAAAGAGCTAATATATGTAATCTGTATCACTAGATTAATAATGAAATATGTATTTTCATAATAAACTTAATTAAAAATATGAATATTGATATTATTTTACTATAAATCTAATTTAAAACTTAAGATTGTTTGACTCTCCAAAGGGCTGGGAGAGAGTTTGCATCACGCTTGCCTCGTGGTGTCTTTACGTGATTATGTCACTGTTTGACAATCCTAAAGGAAGTCTATAGAAGCGAGTAACCTTTGACATGTAAAACACGTGTCATGTCTGCAATAAGAAAATTCAGAATGGGTACTGTATCGATTGACTTCTCAAGGCCTAATCGGTGGCTCAGCGGGAGGAGCTACTCCCTCCGTCGAATAAAGAACGTAACTCTACAGTTCAAAATTTTGTCCTAAAATTTTTGCACTCTTACACACGTTCCAGAACAAAGGTTAGGGTATCAGCACGTAGACCCCACTCAGCTGCAAGGCATGCAACCCTCACACACGGGCAGTGGCAGATTCAGAAATGGAGCGAGGGGGTGCTAAATAATATAAGGCTAGAAATCATACTAGCCAAATAACGCTTAATTTAAAGTGTTCAAACAAACAATACATCATTAATGATAGAAAGGTACCGAATAAATAGCTTTCGATAACTAAATGATCAAATATGTCTTCACAATTACACACCACTCGGACTGGCATCGTCAAATCTACATACAAAAATACAAATGTCATGGTTCTAGAAAAAATAAGATAACTTGGGCGAGCAGCGGAGCAGGCAAGCTTCGAGCAGCCGACACGAGCAGTGAACGCAAGCAGGGGGCAGGGGATGCAGCCGCTCGGTTGGGGGCTGGGGCTAGGGTTGGGTGGCATTTTGGGCTGCGCTGCAGTGGGCCTATGAAGACCTAGGGGGGGAGGCGGGGGGCTGCAGCCCCACTAGCCCCCATGCGTCTGCCCATGCCCACGGACGTGGCACGTTCCCAGCAAACATGCTCTCGTCCTCGCTCCATCCATCCAGAATCCATGGCCCAATGTGGCTTCTTGCCCATATCGGTGTCAGCGCGTATGCTGGTGGTGCCTACTGAGGTGGTGGTGGTCGATGTCAATGTCGGAGATAGAGAACGCGAGCGCCTGCGGTGGCCCGCTCGATGTTGTCAGCTCGTGGGACTCACGTCTCAATGTCGTCGCCAACCACCTCCCCGCTGCGCGCCAACCCCACCATTGGTGATGTCCATCGCCACAACACCGCTGTCCAACTCTAGCACCGCCTCCCTAGCGCTAGCGAACCAGGGTCGCCAGGGCCACCGGCAAGGACGGTAGCTGTAGCGACTGGATGCTGGCGATGGGCCACACAACAAGCAACATCTCAGGAGATTGTGCTCGGAGGTCCTGCTGCGGGCCCATGCACGGAGCGCCAGCCCGAGATGCGGGGGCCGCAGCTAAAGCTCCCAACGGCCCGACGGTGGTCCGCGGGAGTAGGGCGAGCCACGGAGGCCGCGGCGGGTCAAGGCACCGGCGCAGTCCGTGGAGGCCGCTGCGGGGCAAGCGATGTGGGCTGCTGTGGGAGCGAGGTCGTGGATGCGGCATAGAGGAGGAAGAGGACATGGGCAATGGGAAGGGAGGCGGCGGCGGCGCGTGGGGATGCAGGGAGAGTGGACGGGATGCAGAGAGTGAGGAAGGATTGAAAATACCTCTACAGGGACATGGGCATTTATGTAATTTCACTTTGTCATTGGTTTTGGGAACTAGTTCTACCATTGCAGTCTTTTTGGGACAGATGGAGTATCTATTTTATTATTTTCCTGGCATATTATCTTCTCCCATCAATGGTTCTCCCAGTTGGCCCGTCATGACCACGTCATCAGCAGCGACAGCTCACCCAAAACATGAGCTCCTTCCACACGCATACTTCCTTTTTCTTTTGTTCTTTTCAAATTTCCAATTCTATCTGTTGAAATTTCTTATATTCAAGTGTAACTACAACTCAAATTTGAATTTTAAGACAAAACCCCCTAATAAAACCAAACAAAAGGTAACCCGACCATAGCAGCCTAGGAACGGGACATGGACACGTTCCACGTTCCGGAAACATCGCTCCAATTCATGGAACGAGAACATGATGTAACATGGTTCCGAATGTCCATGGAACGTGATCCACACCACGGGAACCACACTTGGCCACTTGATGAAAATCTGAGGCCCAAAATTCAATTGATGGAAGAAAAACAAAAAGAGGAGAGGCGGGACGACGGGTTCAACTATCTATTTTATCTTTATTATTTTAGAACTTTCTTAGTTTTACATTTAGGTAAAACTTGTGCTAATTAACTCATTCATGATATCAACCAATTTAATTGGGATCATGTTCATCTTTCCGGGAACACGCGTTTCCATTACACTTGGTACGCGTTTCATTAATCGAACTAATGAGATTCTATATAACCCCTTCGTCCCATGAACTTAAGAGATCACGTACCGCGTTCCCGTGCCACGACCCATATGTTCTGGAAACTTGGCTGCTGTGGCCCCGACCACTAGTCGACCTTTGCCAGCATGTGAACCAGCTCTTGGAAATCCACGTACGAGCTCCCACCCTCCGCCACAGCTGCCGTGGCCTTGCGGCCGAGCTCCACCGCGCGCTCCCTAACGGCCTTTCCCTGGTCCCCGACGGCCGCGGCGATGGCCTCCGCCATCCGTCCAGCGTCAGGCACGGTGTCGGCGCCCTCCGCCACGTGCATGGCCACGCCGGCCTCCTCGACGACGATCTTGTTGAAGAAATGGTCGGCGCCCATAGGCCAGGTGAGCATGGCCACGCCGGCCGAGGCGGCCTCGAGCACGGCGTTCATGCCGCAGTGCATCAGGAACCAGCCCACGGCGCGGTGGCGCAGGATCTCCACCTGCGGCGCCCACCCGCGGATGACCATGCCCCGCGAAGCCGTGGCCGCCTCGAACCCCTCCGGCAACACGGTGAGCGTCCCCGCGGCCCACACGAAGGCCGCCGAGCTCCACGCCAGCGCGTCTGCCACGCACGCCGCCTGCTCCGGCGACAGCGCGTGCTGCGTCCCGAAGCTGACGTAGACGACGGATCTGTCGGCGAAGGCGTCCAGCCAGGCTGCCACCTCTGACGGCGCCACCGCCGGCTTCCCGCCTCGGTTGCCGGAGGTGGTGGCCCGGGCCTCGGACAGTGGGCCTACGGCTAGCACCCGCGGGACCAAAGGCGAACGCCGGCAGTCATCCAGGTAGGTGGGCTCGAGAGCCGCGAAGGAGTTGAGGACGACGCACTCGGTGTCCAGCAGGCTCCAAAGATAGATTTGACGGATCGTCTCAGATGGCTCGTCGCCGACCTTGTGGAGCCGGTACGTGATTGGCATCCGGCGCCAAGGGAAGCTGTGCGCGCCGCCGCGTACATCCGGGAACGTGACGACGGCCTCGTCGTCGTCGTCGTCATCGGCGGCACGTGGTCTCTGCGGCATGTCGCGCCAGAGGGGGCGGGAGAAGGCGACGTGCAACGCGCTGCAGGGCGAGAAGGTGACGTGCCTGGCGCCGAGCTCGGCGGCGAGCGGCCGCGCCCACCCGGTGAAGAGGTCGGAGACGACGGCCGTGACGCGCTGGGTGGGCGCCTGGGCCTTGCACCAGGAGAGGAGCGGCGCGCGCAGCTCGGCGAGAGCCGGGATGAACATCCGGAAGAGGTGGAACGGGAGGTCCCTGGTGTTCTCGCCGCAACCCGCGGGGAGCAACGGCGAGGAAGGGAACGGCATCGTGACGACGCCGACGGACGGATAGGCTGCCAGGAGCGGCTCGAGGAGCGAGGCGTTGCCTGCCGTGATGGCCACGGTGACCGAGAGCTCGGCCCCGCCGCGCGTGGCGAGCAGCGCGACGAGGTCGAGGAGCGCCAGCATGTGGCCTTGAGCTGGGAAGGGCACCACGAGAACGTGTGGCTTGCCATTGCCATCGTTGCCCTCGCGCTTCTCTGGTGGTGGTGGTGGTGTGTCCATCGTGCAGGATGGCAACCAGCAGATGACCTCACAGTTCCAGGAGGCCAGAAGATGCTGTGCACGGGAGAGACCAAGGCCTGAAGGCCACCACCACCACCACTGCCGATTTATAGATGGATAGACCGATAACGGCTGGCTGTGGTGGTGGGCAGTCGGCCGGCCTCGCGTTATTAATGTCTGTCATGGTCATGGTTCGAAAGGCGATAGGCATGCCAGCCTTTCCTGACATGGCAACTACTCCCGTACGGTAATCCTGGCGGCTTCACGTTGTCCACGTACTGTACTCGCCACATAAATATATGATACTCTTATCAGCTGGCCTAGACTTATCCTCTCTTGATTAATCTCGTCTCTCTCCTCTGGGGAGACGAAGGATGTCGTGGAGCTTGTGCATCTCCTCCCCATCTCTAACTCACGCAGCCACCCGCCCAACGCGGCAATACCCCACCCGCCTTTTGCGTTGCCGCTGGAGAGCCTCAAGTTGCTAGCGAGCTCCACGCCACTGGCAAGCTCCGCGTCACCGACATCCACGCGTCGTTGCTGAGCTATGCGCGTGCGGCCGCTAGCAAGCACTACGGCGCCAAGATCCACCCACCAACGAGCTATGCACTAGTGACCTCCGTGGCATGGAGCTTCGTGTCGGCGTTGACCTCCGCATCGACGAGCTTCCATTTGCCCAAACAGCAAGAAGATATTGCACTGAAAGCACATGTTGCAAGCGTATGTTTCAAGTGTTTCATGAGTTTCATATGCATGTTGCAAGTGTTTCATGCGGATGTTGTAAAAGTAGATCAGGATATTGCATATCTTGCAATGGCTATACACGTATGTTGCAAGCATCTGTTCTAAATGTTTCATCTGTTTTTCAGACATATGTTGCAAATGTATTTATTTGGATGTTGCATATGTTTCAGACATATGTTACTAAACAATGGGCAAGTAAATTTTCTTCAGTTTAAATAAATTTATATAAGATACTATCAACATTTATATCTCTAAATAAGTTTGTTATAAAAATATGTTTTATAATTAATCTAATAATACTTGGTTGGTATTATAAATGTTAGTATTTTTTTATAGATTTAGTCAAACTTAAACTCGTTTGACTGTTTGCAAGGCGAGAATTGTGAAGTGTATTTTTTTTCTAGACAGAGGGAGTATGAACAACTCATTCCGAGTACTATAAAAATCAATTTACACAAGCGGGTGTTCACATAGAGCTCAACCTCCTATGCTATATGTACCCATTGTGTCTATATTAATTTTTCATCACATAAATCACTCAAAATTTCTAGTTTAGACGGTTAATGATTTATGTACCATTACTCAGTGGTCCCTCTTTTAATTTGTCTTGGCTTGGCCGTTATGGAGATTGTCATTGCTTTTTTCAAATCCACCGATGCAATGGGCATCGTGGTACAACGAATGGTTGCTTGATGACCAGCCATGGCCACCTTTACATCTAAGGATGGTTTAAATGGACACTCAGTGATTTTTTAGTTATCTATAACTTAGTTCATTTCTTCACCTAAGCATCTCCGAGAGGTTACTAAGAGCATCTCCAGGAGTTTGGTATAATCTACTTGCTAAACTGTTAAATCTAGCAAGTTAATAAAAAAATAACAACCTTATATTTTATCCTTCTCCAACAGTCTCCATAATAGCTTTCTAAAAATTAAAGTAGGGCTGTTTAAATGAATGAGATGAGACACAAGAGAAAAAGATCAGATTGTGAGGGACCACCTTATCCAATTCTAGAGAGCTGTTCAGAAGTCACGCCCCAAAATTTCCATTTAGGTTGTGAATAGAAAACACTAATAAACTAAATGATTTTATGAACTTTTTAAGTTTCCCATGATTTAATTATGTTGTTTATAGTTTAAACAGTAGAAAATGTGATTTCCTCAAATTTTTGGAAATTAATTAAGTATGTTTGTTGCATTCATGTTGAGTGCATTAATTTTATTGTGCGAAAAATGATTTATTAAAATCACTGTTATGCCGCGAAAAAGGTTTTGTTTTTTAAAAAAACAAAGTATTAAGTTTTATTTAAAAAATAAATTTAAACCTAATTTCTAAAATCATAGTCAGATCCTTTAATCCTTGTTTGGCCAAAGTCCTTTAATCTCTAGTCCAATCTTTATTCCTTTCTTATCCATCTTATATCCTTTTCATGTGATCACTTTTAGTCCTAAATAGCCATCAGCAATTCTAAACTCTATTTTCCTTTTTCTCTCTTTTTCCTCCATACTTAATTCTTTGAATGTGCATGACATCTACAAGAAAGAAAGTTTCACACACTATATGCTAGCGTGCAAGCTAAAACTAATCTCTCTCTCTCTCTCTCTCTCTCTCTCTCTCTCTCTCTCTCTCTCTCTCTCTCTCTCTGCTGCATGGACCAAGGTTTAAGACTCCAATTAATTTAGTGTAGCAAATAGCAAGCCATGCTCTTCACGTTTTACATGCAAATCCATCTTTAGGTCAACAACAGTTAAAAGTGTGCACAGTTACCATAGAGGCAATGTGATAAATAAACATACGGGGCAACTTAAGTACCCAACTACAGCACATGTCTCACAAATCAATGTTCAAGAAACCCGGATAGGTCCAAAATATAATTGCCCCGTCTCATTTCATGCCTTCGGGAGTTGCGACATCAGGAATGAGGCAATATCTTCTCGGATTCCCAACAACACGTCAACACACTTCTATCCAGTACCGTGCTGGCCACCGCAAAATCCTTGCATATAAAGAAAGAAGAGAGCCTTTTAGGTATGACGACAGTAAATCAGCACTGAGAGAGGAGCCTTGTGGTTCGCACAATCATACCCTAGGACCTTTACAATTTGCGGCCGCCATTGCTAACTCCGTGTGATGTGCAGTGTAGAAGCCACAAGTGCGGTCATTGGGTTGCCGGTGGCACTAGCAAAAGTTATGCATGAAAACATCAGTACGTGGATACTAGTACCGATTCAAAAGGAATTCAACAACACAACAAAAGTAATTACCGGGAATTTAGTGGCATGTGAAAGTGGAGCCTTGTTAGCTGCCTTCTTTTTGTAATTTGAAAGCACAAAAGCCCTACAATCATGCAACGTGGACATGTGTCAGTATGTATACTGGTTTCCCACTTATATATGTGTACAGTAACCAAATGCAACTCAAGACAAACTAACTGGTTAATCACTGCTTTCAACGACGAATGGTCTCGCGGTTTTGATCTGTCGGAATCAAGGTACAAGACCTTGTTCCACTTAGGGATGACTACCACCAATAACCAGTGATCTCCTGTATTGTGGGCAAACATTATAAGGCTATCCGGCTCCTTTGCATAATGATTGAACACACTTTTCACATAATCCACAACAGCTGATTCATTGCAACGAATGTTGGATTTCAAGAACACCTGGGGTTCCATAATGCCCACAGGCAAACCAACTTCCATAACCTTTTGTACCATGTACCTAAATGAACACAAAACAAAAGGGGGCTTTATTAATTAATTCATGTCTGCTGTTTCCCTATCCTAATAACACCAGATTTGTTTTCCAATTTTTAATTTAATTAATAAAAACTTCAGCAGCTGGCACATGAAAACAAATTAATGGCATTGACATCAAAATATAATCCAAGTCCTAATAGCATGTGGTGGGAACTATGTAGTATGGTTTAGGGGACCTCGCTCAATGATGAGGAGGACCAAATTTTGTGGAGCTATACTTCTCATGGCACTTACTCAGTCCAATCTGTCTATGCTGTTATAAATTGTAGAGGTGTGTTTCCAATTTACACTCATCCAATCTGGAAGCTGGCGATAGCACCAAGAGTCCAATTTTTGTTATGGCTGGTCCTAATTTGGAAAAGATAAGCTGGCGATAGCACATGTCTCACAATAGAGTGCTTACAGGGGATAATTTGGAAAAGATAAGGGATGTCACTGATCCTACCTGTCTTTTTCTGTACTGAGCGTGAATCCATTATACATTTATTCTTTGAATGTTGCGTAGCTGTGAATGTATGGAAATTGGTTATTGAAGTGCTAGGTGTGGACATTGGTGCTGATTATGAATCAGTAGCCAAAACTTTGGATTTCTAACAAGAAGCATATGGTTACTAATTAATGTGATTTCTTCTGTCGTCCGTCTTATGGAAACTAAGAAATGAACTATGCTTTCAGGGAGTGGTTTGGTTAGGTGTGAAGATGGTGCTGATCAGGATTACAAGGATGCTAAGAGGATGGATATCGATGTTCAAGCAGGAAGTTGGAGCGTTGTTGGAGGGCATGATTGTCCAGCTAGAAGAATTATCAAGGCGCCTGGCGCAGAATTGTCAAGCTGGTTGGAGGAGATCATTATCATCACAGTTGGTTCCATTGGGTGTTCAGTCTTTAGCCTATGTCAGAAGTGATTTCGATGTTGCCGAGAGTCTTGTAATGAGCAAGTGGGCTAGACTATTTTGCTTTCAGGAGTTGTGCTTATGTGTTGAACCTTCTATGAACTCGAATTGTTTTGCTTGTTGAAGTACAAAAGCAGGGGAGACCTTTTGTCTTAAAAAATAAATAGAGTTCCTTAACTATATATTACCATTTGAAAACTGCTATTTCTACATTGCCAAGAAAAGAATATTTTTGGAATTTATGCACACCAGTTTTATTTACACATGTTCTATGATATATTGTTGTGATGTTGTATGATGTGTTTTGTGATGTTCAAGTAGTACATATGTGATGTTCTAGATGTATTTGCTATGATGTGTGCTATGATGGGGGCGTAATAGGCACCGTCACTACTTCAATTACCTCACAGGCAGGGATATACCACACGTCATTGATATTTTAGTAAAACAGACGGGCTACTACAAAACACGTCTCTGAAATAACAGCCGTCTCTGATATGTATTTTAAGTTCAGACAGGTGGTTAGAGATCCGCGTCTATGAATTACTAACCGTCTGTGATAGGTTCTATAGAAGAGACGGATCTAAAGCACGCGTGTCTTTGATATATTAGAGACGGCTGGTGTAAAGCCGTGCCTCAGATAATACCCTATCAGTGACTGGTGTATTGGATGTGCGGCTGTTGATTATTTTGTCAGAGACAGGTGTATTTTCACCCATCTGTACTATGTTACCTGTGACGGCGGTGAAATGACCGTCTCTGGTAGACCCATCTCTTTTCTTGCTTTGTGTAGTAGTGCATGAACTCCCTGGTTTTCCTACTTCATCCAAACCAACAAGCCCAAGCCATCATCTCACGCATGCAATGGCTTCTCGGTGAGATTTTCACCTTCAAGTCTTGATCAAGTTCAGTTCCTACTAATTGCTAATATTAATCATGTTTTTTAATTTGTTCCTCTTCCCCGCTGTGACGTTTGTCTCGCTGTTTCCACATGATGTTATCATCATCGCTTTCTCGTGTTCTTGCTCGATCATCGCCACTCACCGTTGCTCCAAACGTCGACCATCAGCAAGGTGAGAATCATCTGCCTATTCACTACCGGAATCCGCTTCTTTGCCGAGCGCCGGAGGCTTTGTCGAGCGTTTTTTTTCGGGCGCTCGGCAAAGAAGGCTTTGCCGAGAGCCAAATAAAAAACACTCGGCAAAGCTTCTGCACTCGGTAAAGAAGGTTTTGCCGAGCGTCCGATAAACGGCTCTCGGCAAAGAAGTTTCTTTGCCGAGTGCCAAAAAAACACTCGGCAAAGGCTTCTTTGCCGAGTGCCAAAGTAAAACACTCGGCAAAGCAATTTTTCAAACCATGTTTTGGTGCCCTAAATGAATTTAAATTAAAACGTTTTCAACTACAAAGTTTCATAACTTCTCATGATCTACAAACTTTATATTGGTCATTTCTTCATTCGACAAAGTAATAATTACGTTGTTCACAAAATATATGTCTCTCATGTAGTTTCATGAAACTACAAGAGAGATATATAAGATTTGTGAACAATGTTAGCACCATAATTTCGGATGGAAAAACTTTCTAAATGAAGTTTGTAGATCTCGAAAGGTTATGAAACATTGTAGTTGACCACTTTTTAATTTGAATTCATCCTGTCACGCAAATCTACGTTTGAAATTCAAAATTTTAAAATTTTAAAATTTGAATGTTTCAAAAGACCTCGGATGGAAAAACTTACTAAATGAATTTTGTAGATCTCAAAAAGTTATGAAACATCGTAGTTGACCACTTTTCATTTGAATTCATCTTTTTATGCAAAACTAAGTTTGAAATTCAAAATTTTAAAATTCGAATTTTTCAAAAGACCTCGGATGGAAAAACTTCCTAAATGAAGTTTGTAGATCTCAAAAAGTTATGAAACATTGTAGTTGACCACTTTTTCATTTGAATTCATCTTTTTATGCAAAACTACGTTTGAAATTCAAAATTTTAAAATTCGAATTTTTCAAAAGACCTCGGATGGAAAAACTTTCTATATGAAAAAGTTAGTGCTCGAAAAGTTATGAAACTTTGTAGTTGACAACGTTTTGATTTGAATTCGTTTAGGGCCTCAAACAATCAATTTTCACTTGGTTTAGTATAATATTTGAGTAACCGAAACGGCATATAGATGCATGTGAGTGTGTAGTGCAGGTGGCAGAGGAGGTATCGCGTGAAGGAGAGGTCACGAGTTCGAATCCCGCCGACCACGTAGCCACGAATTTTGCGCGAAAAATGCCGCGAAAAATGACGGGCGAGCGTTGGCCAGTGGGTCCCTCCCCCGATTAAAAAAATTAGGTTTTTTCGTATTTTTTTATTTCGCGCTTTGCCGAGCGTCGGGCTCTCGGCAAAGGCGGCAAAGGCTTTGCCGAGTGCCCGATAAATGGCTCTCGGCAAAGAAGCCTTTGCCAATCGAATTTTTGCCGAGGGCGCTTTGCCGAGAGCTGTGCTCGGCAAAGGCTTTGCCGAGGGCCTTAGAGGCTTTGCCGAGAGCCTGGGCCCTCGGCAAAGCAGCCGGCTCCGGTAGTGATTCGTAACTTGGTCACATGCTCTGCAATTCCACCGTGTTCCTTGGAAACCTGTTGTCCGAACCATTGCCACTTTATGTGCATATGTTCATCTCGCACAAACAATTGTCTACGTGAGCACCATTGACAATCCATAATTTTTATTACGGAATCATATATATATGCTAATCATTGCATCCATGCACAATTTTTCTACGCAAAATCAAGGTCCATGCTTCTATGCATGTTTAGTACATGTCCAAGTCATGCCTATACATATATCAGAACTTTTCCTATAAGCAAGATATATTTAGTATGCTTGTCTCTTGGTCGTCGAACATCAAGCGCCGGTGACAAGCATCCTCTTCTTAGCCTTTGTTCCTGTTTTACACCAAATTATCAATCATATATGTGCTCAATCCAGTGTAAACTAAATGATCCAGCCGATGGCATTCAAGAGCCGAGGAAAAGTGCAGAACGTTTGTTCCTAATCTTGTATGCATGTGCGCTATGTACATGAAGACACATACAATTAGACGATAGGCCCAAACATGTCCAGTTTATACACCTTGTCAATATCTATACCTCATGCCGATGTATACATTTCTTTTTCCTTCAAAAATAATCCAGTATATCTACAGATGTCTCTTTTGCAACCTATCTCATATCCTTTGTCCTTCTTTGTATCACTGTTCATCGATCCTTTCCATGATATAATTATTTATATTTAAAAATGTCAATTTTGTACTTGAATCCTTTGGCCTTTAAAAGTCCAAATCTTTTTAACCATAGCTCTGTTCATGCGCTCATAGGATCATGCCTTCACATTAAAATCGTTTTTATCTTGTTTTTGTAATTCATGGTGTATTGTTTTTAAGTTCAATCATCATGTTTGTACAAGGTGTTACGCTCTATAGAAGTGATGAAGCTACTCAAGGATGATCCCGAAGGAAAAGTCAGAAAAGTTTGAGCGAATAATTGGAGGTAAGTGTAACAAGAGTTCCCTTGTTACCTAATATAACCTTATAATCACTTTCATATGCATGTGTCTAAAATGATAAACCCCTAAGGACTTTACCTAACTTTTGTAGCCTGTTCCTTGTTACCCTGAGTTCATGCATATGGGTAGCTTTGCTTAGCTTACCATCACCAAATATTATAATGCTAATTTTAATTAATGATTTATGGAATCAATGTTAAAATAATGCTTTTTAGCAACATGGACAGAATTGGGCTAGAGCATTGGGCCTTCTTGGGTGCTCTAGTCTGACCTCCGTAAAGACTGAATTTTAAAACGGCAACCCAAGATTTACAGTACAATCATAAGGACTACATGGCTCTAGTCTTAGCCAAGTAGCTTGACATGCTCTAGTCTTACAACTAATGCTGCTGCACTGAGTCACTACAGTATGACATATGGCCCTGCACAATCTTTTGTCCTTATGTCAAACCAGAGTTCAATACACTCGGTTTCAATAGCTGGACTGCTAATTAAGTTAGTCAAACTACTGCGTGAAATCAACGTCATAGAATAGAAGCATGTGCAATAACAGTTCTACTAGCACATTGGCGACCAAGCACTGCTGAGTTTTTCTTAAATCCACGGTCTGATGCCACCCGAATTGGGTAGTGCAACATTTTTGTGCTTCTCTGGAGAGCAACTTATGCGAACACACTTTGACACATCAGCATGTTTACTTTCTTTCTACTTTTGGTGTGCTATCTTCCGTGGTCTTGTTCGCATGCGCTGACCAAATTACCTTTTTCTCAGCGAGTTCTTTCGCGTTGAGGGATCGGCCCATAACATGAACCTCATCAACCCCTCACGCAACGGGACAAGGGAAGGCCCTGGGCTGGCTGCTCGGCCTCTTGGGCCTTCAGTGATCAGCTAACACAAAGGCTAACACGGGTGTCCTCCCAAAAAATTATTCTTTTTTCTCAATAACCTCTGTTGGTGGTCCGCAGCATGGTGGGCCACATCGCCAGCCCAATAACCTCCCGCTCCTTCGTTTCTCAAAACTGATCATCCACTCATTCTTATCCACTCGTTTCTATCGCTTTTATCCGTTCGCCTGCTGCCTCCGAGTACAATGTTTTGCTCATCCACTCATTTCTATCCAATCCATTCACTTCCTTGCCCCTCTTTTCTTTCTCCCTAATCTGCTCCCTTGTGCGCATCTAACATAGAGCTGCGAGCACCGATGATATGCGGCGTGCCGGTGAGCCGTAGCGTGGCGGCGCAAAGGCAAGAAAGCCCCAGCGGCATGTGGTCTGCTCAGAGGCGAACTCGCATCGACACGAAGGCAGGCGAGCCCCGGTAGCAGTAGCTCTGCACGACGACGTGAGGCCAGCGAGTCGTGCGGGCGATGGCGTGTAGGCAAGAGAGCTCTGCGGCACGCGCTCCGTGCAGAGGCGAGCTCGCAGCGGCGCGGAGGCAGACGAGCCCCGAGGGCAGCCCGTGCGCGACGACGCTAAGCCAGCGAGCCACTAACGAGACACAATGCTCGGTCGCTGGCCTGCCAAGCAGAACGCGCTCGGTGCTCGGCTGCCAGCCCTGCTAGGCGCAGCATGCTGCTGCCCTCTCCTAGTCATGCGGTCGCTGCCTCTTAGCCACGTCGTGAGGCCGATGCCTTCCTTCCGCGTCGTGCCGCCGATGTCTCTCTTCCACGTCGTGCAGCCGTCGTCGCTGGGTCGCCGCCTCCAAGCTCCACCGGGCCGCTGCCTTTGGTGAACTCCACACGGCAATAAGCCTCCATTCTCCTAAGCAGCGAGTAGATGTTGTGCTGCGCTAAAAGCACATTGTTTCAGATGTTTCAGGGATATGTTGCATGTGCTTCGTATGAATGTTGCAAAAGTAGATCGGGATGTTGCACACGTTGTAAGAGTATGTTCCAAATGTTTCATCTGTTTTTTTGTCTTATGTTGTAGCAAGTGTTTTCATGTTGCAAGTTTCCAAGTGTTTCATGTGGATATTGCATATGTTGCAATGGCTATACACGTATGTTGCAAGTGTATTGTTTTCGAATGTTTCAGTTGCTTTAAACGTATGTTGCACGTGTGTTTATTTGGGTGTTGCATATGTTTGGAAGTGTTTCATCCAGATGTTGCATATGTTTCACACATATATTGCAAGTGTTTCATCTGGATGTTGCATATGTTCTACAATGGCTACACGCATGTCTCCCTGGTGTTTCATACCTATGTTGTAAGTGTTTCAATTAATTCGGATGTATATTGCAAGTGTTCAATCTAGATGTTACAAAAATAGATATAGTGTTGCACATGTTGCAGTGATACCCATCTGTAGCAGCCACTTGTTGTAGCTGCGGGGCCTGCCTGCATGCGCGTAGGTGTAGATGTCACACCCGGCCCAATTTAGAATTTGGCCCATAGTGGCCCATGTGAACGTTATGACATATTGTGGAGAGTTTAGTCCCACCTTGGTTGTTTAGTGTGGGATAGACTAACGTATAAGGCCTCTAGAGTCCATCTCACCATCTCCGGGTTAATCCTTTTACGCGAAGCGAGGACGAAAGCGTAAGTGGGATGGTGGTTGGTGTGGTTCATTCAGCGTGCAGAGTGGATCTGAGTCGTTTGGACTCTGAGGTGTTACAGTAGAGGGGGCGCCACGATACGGGCGCGGGACACAAAGCCCGCGCGGGCCATGGTGCGGGTGCAGGACATGGAGTGCGGAGTGGCACGGGACACGGTGCGGGGCACGAGACATGGTGTGGGTACAGGCCACGTTGCGACACGGGTCCCCCCACGTGAAGCAGGCGCAGCATATGCGGGCGTCCGGATGCCCTGTCTGGACATACGTCCGCGCGCTAGACATATTCAAAAAAAATTTCTTGTATCCCTTTTAAATTTCCAGTTCTATTTGTTGTATAATTGTAGAGAAATTAAAGTTTGACCGCACACGGTGGTCGATCGTCCAGGTAGGCGGGCTCGAGGGCCGCGAAGGAGTTGACAACGTACGATGCACTCGGTATAGTTGGCCATCGGGCCGTGCCGGCCCGACAAGGTACCGTGCTGCAGCGGGCCACCGTGCCTCACGGGTCGTGCCGGTGGCGTGCTCGTGCCTGGCCTCCGGCCCAAGGCACGGCCCGTGGGCTGTTTGGCCATGCCGTGCCGCCCGTTGGCATGGGCCTTTTTCACCGGCGGCAGCATGAATCACACTTCACAGTTTTTCATTTTCATAACACAAACAGTATCACACCACACATGACATATCACAGTTTCATTGTCATCAGATTTTCATACTTCACAGTTTCATTTTCAAACATCACATGAATCACACTTCACAGTTTCATTTTCTTAACAGTATTACACATCACAGTTCACATATATCATATATGAAAATGGATCACAAAAGGCAGAACACAAGACACAGATAAGAGATAATAAGATAATAATCAAAATGAGCTGTTTTGTGCAATGCTGCCTCATTAAAAACCTTTCTAGGTAAAACTCACCCTTCTGAGAAACCCTAGAAAGGAAAAAAGAGTGCAGCCAGCTCTAGAAAGGTTCAAGTTTAAATTCTATCCTATTACAATAGCCATCATCAGTGGCATGGCAAACTGACAAATCCTAGTGACTTAGACACTTAGTGAGCTAGTGTTTGTGAGTTTACTTTCACTCCACACACCTCACAGAATCTCACTACACTCTCACTGTCAGTCACATTCTCTAGCTATAGGACTCCAGACTTGCACCAAAACACCAAAATTTCCTGCATTAGATTAAGTATGTTAGTTCTTTTGCCGCTGCACCAAAACACCAAAATCTCCGGTCACAATCAAAACAAGATGAAGGCACCACACCAGCACCAGCTATTCACCTTGCTATGCAAGCTTTGTCACTAACCAGCACCAGCGGTACCGCCACCGCCGCTGCCTTCACCTTCTTCATCCAAGAAGAGGTTCTTGAATGACTCCTCTAGGTCCACGTCCTCCGGCGCATGCTGTTCTCTTCTTACTCCTTGCTCCCAGTCCTTCATGCAGGCGAGCATCTCCACATGTTCAGGCAACAAGCGCCGACGCTGGTCTTCGAGTATCCTGGATGTACAACTGAAACAAGACTCCGAAGAAACAGTAGAGGCAGGAACAACCATGATATCTTGAGCCATAATAGATAGGATGGGATAGGTTAGCTTGTGGTCACGCCACCAGAGCAATAAGTCAAAGCCCTCATCCCAATCTATTACAGGGTCACTGTCCCAGTAAGCTGAGAGCTCACTAATACCAGATGGAGATGGATTAGATGAGCCAGGGGATGCACCAGGACCTCCAAAGATCCTTCCCCATGCCTGCTTTCTCTTACCAGAACCAGATGAAGGCATTGAAACTCTTGCACCCCTACCTGCACCCCCAAATTTTTCCTCATACTTGCTAAACATTCTGCTCATTTCAGCTTTAACATCATTATAGTATAAACTATAAGAGCATCCAGTTTGTTCAGCAAGTAAGTCAAGATAGCTCAAGAACCCTTTCAGCTTACCTCTAGGATCAAGAATGAAAGCATATGAATAAAGGAGAGGAATGTTCTCCCAATACTTAAGGAATTTAAGCTTCATAGGAACTGCAATATTTCTGAAATTCACATCAGATTCAGCATTTTTCAAATGCTCAGCAAAGTAAAGCACATGATGCAACACAAGTGGAGTTGTGGGATAATAAACACCAGACAGAACAACAGTAGCCTCATAAAACAGTTCCAGGAAAACCATTATATGCTCAGCAACATACCAATGCTGTGGACTTAACAATGTTCTACCATAATTAGAGTTAAGCCACACAGAAAATACATCCTTGTATGGCAGCAAATGTTTAAGCATCAAATAAGTGGAATTCCATCTAACATCCATATCCAAGCCAAACTTCCTAGGTCTAAGACCTTGAGCAATGCAATAATTTTTAAACAAAGCAATTCTTTGATTAGAGGAATTCAAAAAATTAATTGTAGTTCTGAAATCTTCAAGATAAGGTTTCAACCTCTTCAAGCCAGACTTAACAATCAGATTAATGATATGATAGGCACAACGCTGATGCACAAGAAAATACTTAACCTTGTTAGGATCCTCACGGGTAGGTGCAGGATAATAACCCATGTATCAAATAGCATAGGTTGCAAGATCTCATAAGCCCTATAATTAGAAGAAGCATTGTCTAGAGTGATAGCAAAGATCTTATCAATCAAACCAAACTCCTCCACCACACCAGCATCTTTTCAGCTATGTTTTCACCAGAATGTGAAACCTCAATAAGCCTAAAACCAATTACCTTTTTCTGCATCTCCCAATCAACACTAACATAATGAGCCACAACAGAAATGTAATCTTCCTTAGCATTACCAGACCAGATGTCAGAAGTTAAAGAAACAGATGAACATGCAGGAAACAAAGAATTCAGAAGCAAAGCACGCTGCTCATCAAACAATTTACCCAAGTCTCTAGTGGTGGTTTGCCTAGAGACCTTCACAAAAGCAGGGTTATGAGCACGCTTAATGTAATCCTCCCAGGCCTGTGTCTCACCAATGCCTAAGGGAAGGTCAAGCCTAGCAATCAACTGGCATAACTCAGTACGAGCAACAGCAGGGTCATACTGCCAATTTTTAAAACCATCAGGATTAAGAGAGAGCCTAGACTGGACCATACTAGCATGATTTTGTTTTTTCATACAGGATTTCATGTGCCGTTTCAAATGGCCAGTACCAGCAGAAGATCTAGCAGTGTACCTTGAATGGCAATGATTACAGATAGCAGCAATTCGAATATCGTTCTCCTTAATCTCAGTGAAGTACGTCCAGACAATAGACTTTTTCTTACCAGAGGTGGAGGTGGTTGACGTACAATGAGTGTCAGTGGATGGTTCCACTCCATCGTCGTCGCCATCGAGATCGATGGGCTGGGGCTGGTTGCCATCACCGAGGTCGATGCCGAAAATCCCGGCGGCGTCATCACGCACGTCGTCGTCGTCCTCGATCTCCAGCTCCTCGTCTGGGTGCGGTGCTAGGTCCTCGCCGTCGTCGAGGGGGGGATGGTCATCCTCATCTGCCCCCCGCGTTGCGGGCCTAGCACCAGCACAGGATGGGGACGGCTGGCCCCGGCCACGACCTCCAGCTCCAACTGCAGCGGCAGCTCCAGCACCGCCCCTCAACGGACGCTTTGGTGGCCTGGCCATGTCTACTCCAGAGGAGCAAGACTCGGCGTCAGGCACCAACCTACAAAGAAAAGACAGAGGCAAGGCAGAGAGTGAGGTGAGACAGTAAGTAAAAAATAGATCTAGGGTTAGGGTTAGGGTTAGGGACGACGAAAATGAACCTACGCTCCGGAGCCCGGTACCGGAGATGAAGAGGCCAGCCAGAGGAGGAGACGGACAACGATTAGAATCGACGGCGAGGTGGGGTGGGGGAGGAAGGACTGCCATGAACAAGAACTCACATGCTTCACCGAGAACAAGAGGAGAGAGGAGAACAGAGGAGTAGAAAGGAGGGAGGAGACGGGGTCACGGGGACGAGGTTAACGAGGTGGAGTGGAGAAGCACTGGCGAGGTCACCGGAATACCGGATCCGAGGACGATGGTCGATGGTGGCGGTGGATCGAGATCGAGAGCAGGGGAGCCGCGGCCGCGTCGCCGCGGTGGATCGGATCGGGATCAGGGGGAATGAGATTAGGGTTAGGGCAGGGGAGCACCGGCGAGGTCACCGGACCGGATCCAAGGACGATGGTTGATGGCGGCGGTGGATCGAGAGCGAGAGCGAGAGCGAGAGCAGGGGAGCCGCAGCGCGGCGGATCGGATCGGGATCGGGGGAGGGGGAATGGGGATTAGGGTTAGGGCAGGGGAGGCACCACCGGCGGCTCGACGCTTATATGGGGGGCGGGGTGACGCCTCATGGGGTGGCCTGGTGGGCCGTGGCGCGTGGGCCGGCCGGCCGGCTGGGCTGAATGGGGCATCGGGCCACCGCCGGGCCAGCCTTTTTACCGTGCCGTGCCACGGGCCAAGGTGGCGGCCCAAGCACGGCCTGGTGGATCGGGCCGGGCCAAAACGTCGGGCCGCGGGCTGCATGGCCAACTATAGCACTCGGTGCCCAGGCTCCAGAGCAAGATTTGACGGAACATCTCGGATGGCTCGTCGCCGACCTTATGGTGCCGGTAAATCGATGGCACCTGGCGCCAAGGGAACGTAGGCGCGCCGAGTACATCCGGGAACGTGACGACACCCTCGTCGTCGTTGGCGTCGCCGGCGTCGGCGACGACATGTCGTCCGTGCTGTGGCAGCATGTCGCCGTGTTGCGCCACTCCCGACCCTTAGTACACGATTATCCACAGTTTGGTTAAGATCGAGACCATCCTTTCCTTGGTCACGATTAGCGAGCAATCACAATACATCAAACCCATACACACGAATCGTACGTACACTAGCTACACACTCGCTGAGAGTGAGCTAGAGATCGAGCCACTGTGATCGCACCGTGCGATGACTTCTCCACTGGGTCCCGAGGCGGCCGGGCGTGGCGTCGTCCGTTCACTTCTCCGGCGCCGGCTTGCCGCCGAAGCCCTTCTTGCGCTCCTCGATGAAGGTGGAGGACCGCTCGTTGATGTTGGACGGCACCCTCGGCGCCTGCGGCATCCGCGGCCGGAGCCCGCTCCGCTTCGGCACGCGGGCGCCGCCCTGCTCCTCCCCTCCCGCGACCGACGACGCCTGCCGCTTCCTGAACAGCGACTTCTTCCTCTCCACCGTCGCCGTCGCCGAGGCGCCGCCGCCATCTTGTGCAGGACGGTCCTCCTTGATCGTCACCGTCCTCCTCACCTTCGTCTCCTCCTCCACCGCCGGCACCGCTGGCGCTCCCGGGGCTCCGTCGGCAGAGGCGGCCGTAGCAGCTCCGTCCTTCTGTTCATCAGGAACATCCCTCGTCGTCGTCGCGGCGCTCTCTTCCAGGATGGTCGTCGCGACGACGCTGCTGTGCTGCCCTCCATCGCCATGGCCGCTCAACTGGAAGTCGAATTCGGCCCTCTCGATGGGAATGGCGAACTCGTCTTCTTCCACGCCACCGTCGCCTCCTCCCTCCGTCGGCAGAGGGTGGCCGCCGGCGCCTTTGTTCCTCGGGCCCTCGGCGATGCTCTTTATCCTGCTCACCGACAGGTTCTTGGCCAGGAACGTCAGGAACCGGTCGCACATGCTGCCGGCCGCGCTCGCCGCTGTCTCGACGTCGCCGCCGGCCGCCGCCGCCGCCGCCTTTCACCATCGCCGCCGCGTGCTTGTATTGTGTTGTACCTGCTGATTCTACTTGACGCCGAGATGAAGGACGTACGCTTTATAGATGCCTCGACATGGGCGTGTCGTGTCGTTGTGTTTGGATAAGCAGCAACAAAGTCGCCGACCGACAGCGTAGGGGGCGCCGGCGAAGCAGCAAAGAATCCATGCGTTTCTTGCAGCTGCAAGAGACGTCTCGTTTGGTTTTACTTTTACCTGATGAAAATGTCCTTGGGTAGTGAGAGTGAGAGACAGCAAGCGATTCCAGATGCCATAGACGGCAACCCGTTCGGGATATTGCAGGCCAAAGCGATTCCAAGAGTGATCAGAAACAGGCAAACAGCCTAACAGCAGGAAGGTATTTCCTTGGACACTGGAATAAGGCAAGCATCCTGTCTGGTAAAAAAATGCTCATAGTTTTGGATAAGATCCGACCAAGCTTTTGATGAAGCTCTTGCCAGTTTATTCAAATGATCTTTACTTGGTCATCACTTTTGATGCAACAGTTGGTACAACATTTTGTTCTGTGCAACGCTTGTGAGTAAATAAATAGTTCATACAGCACTTTTGAGGTAATGAAGCTATGGTATACAACATAACAACAACACAACAGAAGCTTTGTTTATCAAAACAAAAAAGAAACCACACCAGAAGCATTCTGGGTAACAAAGGAGTTGATACTGCACAGATTTATTTCCCTTCTTCTGAACCTAAAGCCCGGTGCAGAGGAACGACAAGACAGGTCCCGCTCTCCGCCGGGTCCTCTCGCTCACCTTCCACTCCTCAACGAGGAGCTTCTTCAGCCTAGTGCAGCCAGAGACGATGGTTGCCACGCCAGAGCTGCTGATTCGCCGGCAGTAGACCATCTGGCAGGACTCCAGCTGCAGGCACCCTCTGACAAGGTGCTCCAGACCGACGTTGGTGACTTCTGGGCAGTGGGAGAGCGCGATTTCTTTGAGCTTAGGACAACCATCGCCTATCTCAGCAAGCGATATGTCACTTATGATCTGTATGTTGAAGCAAGATGAGAAGTCATTAGACAAAGGAACTAGCATGCCCCACTTGTTATTTATACCACAGTCACAGAAAACGGGATCACGTGCCGTCCTGACCCAGGTACACAAGTTTTTTTTTTACCCCACCATGTAAAAAACTCTCGCAAGTAGAGTACCACATTCCTTGACCCCCATCAACTTGGGAACTTTGTGACTATGATTTATACAGAACAAATGAAAGCATATGTTTCCTTATGGATGGACAGCAGAGAACTGTTTATGAAGCTAACAGCAGAATCAAAGATAATTCCATTACATTCTTCTACCCTCTTTGATGAAGAATACAGGAATCTATCACAAGGTGGGCTGGTTCTTTTAAAGTGACAGGTTGCAGTTAGAAGCCAGTTTTAAACACCTAGACTTACTGACTAGGTTGCTGATCCCTTGCATGCAAGATTTTCATGACGAGTATTAGGAATTCATTTCCTGCCAAACTTTGTATTTGCACAGCTTTATTATGTCTCACAACTCTAATCGTATTTTGACAGGGATAAAAATCCTTCTGTGTTCCTGAAATCTTCACATTCGTTATTTACATATTTCAATTGAACTTATTGATTCCCTATAGAATATAATCAAATTACTATATGTATGCCTTACTGTATACCAGAGCCTAGATATAGAACATGTGGGTTCAACCTTTTGTAGTGCTGTGAAATGTGCTTCAAGTGTTCTTCTTTGAGGCAAAATGGAGGTAGCTTTCTTACTCAAAATACAAATATCCTATCGCAGGATAGAAAATGTACCCAAAGTAAAGTGAAGCAGTGAGGATTTTTCTGTTTACTCAAATTTCGGACAGTTTTCAAATAAGGAATGCAGCGTCACAGAGAAAATACATACCCGAAGAACACTTATATCTAGGAAGACTAGATCAGGGCATCCTCTGGCAATTGCAGTCAACCCGCTATCAGTGATTAGTTGGCACCCACACAAGTTTAACTTATGCAGAGGGCAGTTTTCCGCAATTGCAGACAACCCTGCATCAGATACCCTGAAAAAAAGAACTTGAAGATTCACAATTCAAAATAAAGAGGGCAATACAGATTGGAATACCAAGTTAAATAAGACACATCACATCATAAATTCTATTTACCTCTCACAAAACTGGAGCGTTAACTCTTTAAGTGATTTACAATTCTCAGCAATAGACATCAATGCTCTGTCTCCTACCTGCATACCAAATGCAAACTATGAATACAAACAGAAAAAATCATTTAAAGTTCCAAACTGAACACAAGCAAATATAGACTGCAGTGGAAATGCAGCTATCCATCTCCATGCATGCTAGGCTTCCCATAAACCAATGCAAATCTTTGAAAGCAAGTACCTCATAACCACGCCGAATAGAAAGTTCTGTTAAGTTCTTGCAGCCTTGAGCTATGTGGGACAAGGCACTATCACTTATTCTTGAACAGTCAACCAAAAAAAGAGTCCTGAGAAGGGAGCAGCCTCTACCAATCTCCAGAAATGCACTGTTTTGGATCCTGGGGCAGAAAATTAGAGAGAGCTCCAAAAGACCCCTGTTTGCATAGGACCACAAATCATATACTGTTGTTGCAATAGAAATTACCAATATAGCTAAAAAATGCACCTAAACAGGAAAACAAATGTAGAAGTGCAACAATTTACATTGACCATTAGTCAAAGATTATGATAGCCTATATACTGTTTCAAATTTAATATACAGACAAACTGTGCTTATTAATGGATTCATTATCCTAACATATTCTTTAGCCTGTCCCTTCTCTCCAAAGTTATGTTAAATTTACTTGAACTACAGCACATCAAGTTGACATTAAACTGTTAATAAAAAGGAGAATAAATGTCTAGGAGTGCTAACTGAAGCAAGGAATTTCAATAGCATATTATCACTAAGGGAACTTACGGACACCATCGCCCAATGTGCTCCAGTGCAACAGATTCCATGTTCTGACAACCACTGATCTTCAAACGTGCTAACTTTTTGCAGCTACGAGCTACAAATTCAAGGCTTCTATCAGTTAGTAAATGGCACTCATTGAGAACAAGATCTGTGAGATTCTTGCACCCTTTCGCAATTGAAGTAAGGCTCCTGAAATTGCAAAAGTTGGTCAGCTAATCATTCAGAAAACTCAGAAATTAACTGAAGCACATGGTGCAACCAAGGATATTAATGGATGATCAGCACCTTCAGTTGCAGAAAACATGATTCAATGAGAAAAATCAAATCAGCATACCTAACATCCTAGTTGGTTTACATCAGTCCTACATAGTACATACTACATATCATGGTTCTCATTGTTTTCATTTCCATTCTTCTTGAAATTCTGTTTTTTTTCTTCGCTTTTATCTAAATCATGGAGTTCATAAGCACATGAGGTGCGTATGACCGAGTACATAAGGTGCGATTTCAGCGCGACTAGGCACGAGGAGGGAGACGTTAGCCTCGATGGGCAAGTGGTGGCCAAGAAGGATACTTTTCGGTATTTAGGGTCGATGCTACAAAAGGATGGAGACATTGATGAAGATGTTAGGCATAGAATTTTAGTCGGCTGGTTGAAATGGCGTCAAGCTTTTGGCGTTCTCTGTGACAAAAGGGTGCCTCAGAAGCTGAAAGGTAAGTTCTATAAGACGGCGATTCGTCCGGCGATGTTATACGGTGCTGAGTGTTGGCCTACAAAAAGGCGACATGTCCAGCAATTGAGTGTAGCAGAGATGCGTATGTTGCGTTGATGTTGTGGGCACACAAGGAGGGATAGAGTCCGGAACGACGATATTCTGGATAGGGTTGGGGTGGCACCAATTGAGGAGAAATTGATTCAACATCGGTTGAGATGGTTTGGACATGTCCAACGGAGGCCTCCTGAGGCGCCGGTGCGTAGTGGAGTTCTAAAGCGGGCCGATAATGTAAAGAGCGGTAGAGGTCGACCTAAACTAACTTGGGACGAGTCCGTTAAGAGAGATCTTAAGGAGTGGAATATCTCCAAGGATTTAGCTATGGACAGGAGCGCTTGGAGATTGGCAATCAACGTGCATGAACCGTGACCTCTTTTTGTCTTGTGCCCTTTATGTGTCTCCCTGTTTCTCGTCTCTTTTGGGTTTCATCTCTAGCCTACCCCAACTAGATTGGGACAAAAGGCTATGTTGTTGTTGTTGTTGTTATGGAGTTCATAAGCCCTACTAATATATTTCATAAAACCTTCAAACATTTTTTACCTATTAATATATTTTATTATTTTTAAGGTAAGGCAAGATTGGAAATTTTAAGGGAAAAAAAGCAACTTTTTTAGCCTAGAACAAAAGGTCCAAATATAAATTGATAGAGGAAAAACAAGCATATATAAAACAAAACTGGGACTTCAGGTCATAACATTAGATTAGATAGTGCAACTAAACTGAGTACCTGTCTGTAAACCCTTCAAAGTTGTTGAGCGACAAGATTTCTAAAAGCGGACAAAATGAACCAACAGCATCTAGGGCGTCATCCCCAGCACCAATACATTGCAGCTTCAAAGTTTTTAACTGTCGGCATCCTTTAGCAATAGATATTATTCCCACACTTTGAACACGATCTGATTCAACCGATAGAATTTCTAGGTTAGGGCAGTGGGATCCAACAGCATGTAAAGATGCATCAGTCAGCCATTGACAATTTGTAACAGCAAGTGAGACCAGCGATTGCCCACAGTTCTTTACTAATCCAATCAAGCCTTCATCTGTGGTGCCTTCAACAAATCGCAAGTTCAATTTCCTAAGCAGCTTGCATCCTTTCCCGATAGCAATAAGTCCTGGATATCCAATAAAGCAAGCCTGCATTTTAAGATTTGTCTTCATGCTTTGTCCATAAATATGTATCGGGTCTACGAAAGAGGAACTATGGATTGCGACAGTGGAAAATTGTGCGTGGAACTAGACAAAATGACCTTCTTATCAGATTGCAACTCTGCCATGCATATAAATTCTTTACTTTTAACTTCTATACGTAAGGAAAAAACAATATTTACAGCTTCACCAGGACCATAAACCTCAATCAAACTTTTTCCAGATATATATTGTTTTATTGCAGATACAACATTACATGGATACTCTACAATAAATATTAATCTTTTGTTCACAGAACTAGTGTTTCTAGTCTCCAAGGTGGAAAACCAAAAAGATATGTGAAGTTCATGAAGTCAACAGCACAGCATAAGCTGAAGAACAGACAATACGGAATTACCTGGAGATCCAAAGAAGTCAATTTCTTGCAATTCTCAGCTATCCTAACCAAGCCTGTTGAGGATATGGCAGAACACCATACCAGACTTAATTTTTCAAGCCCTCTGCAACCTCTTGCGAGATGACCCAAGCCAACGTCAGTCAAACAGCTGCGCTCAGACCCTTGATCACTAACTGGCTGGTCCAACGGGAACGGGGATATGTGAAGAGTAAGATTTGATGCGAGGGGCAGCCTCCTCCGGCGCCGGATCTGATTAGGCACATGAATCTGCGTTGAAGACAAGAGTGCATAGTAACAAAGGAGCCAAATAGCTTCCAGAAAGAATTTCTCAAGAAACCTAAGTTATTGGACTAGAAGAATGACACTACAATTGAGTTGTTATGTCTCAGTCTTATGCAGCAAAGTTGTTCCCACTCTAAGAGTCTAGCATTTCTGGCAATTCCTCAGCAGCCAAGGAAAATTCTAGCGATTTAAGCACTAGAAGTAACACAGCAGAAGTATCTACGAAATCCTAGTTTTGTTAGGGGAGTTAGTGCCACCAATTCCTGGACAGGTCCTCTACATTCGCCATGTTTCTCCCAAAATAGGACGACGCCGACACAAGACGCGACATTTTCGTCGCCACTCGCGTACGGACGGACGCAGCGGCGGCAAGCGGGGGATCCCAGCACCCGGATCAAGGGAAGGGGGAGGCGAGGCGTACCATTCCCGCGCGGTACGGGCCGCGTTCCACTCCCGAGCGGTACGATCTGGAGGCGGATCCGGAGGCGGCGCCGGCGCCCGCGCCCGCGGCGGTGAGGCGCTCGTCCACCGACACCTCGGCGAGCGCCGTGAAGCGCTCGGCGACGAGGCGCAGCACCTCGTCGACGCGGTCCCCGGATGCGGCGAGCCTCGCGGAGCGGCGGGAGGCGCGCTCCAGTCGGCGCCAGCGGCGGCAGACGAAAATGTCGCGTCTTGTGTGGTGATTAGAATAGGCAAACAAAATTTTGTAGAGCACCTAGCATGCAAGCAAAACTTGCTGTACATGAAAGTTCCTGAACCTGCAAAGGTTGGCAAAAGCCAATGCGAGTTCCTGAACCTCGCCGGTACATGCAAGTTCGCGGGGGAGGGGATGACCTTTTGTCGTCATCTCATGGGTCGGTCAGGCGGCGGCGGACGAGTGCGGGCTGCACCATCACACGAGGTCCCATCGTGTAAAGGCGAGGAGGACCGATTGCAGGAGAAGAGGAACACACCTCAACCCGCACAATCCAACCTCCCCATCCTAGCCCACCCTCTACTCCTTGACAACGGTGCGGTGTATGCTTGGGTGTGCTCGCGGGGGCGGGGAAGATTTTGGCACGTATCTTGCAGCTGGATCCTACGCCTCGCCGCTAGGAGACGACGACCCGGCATCAGCGGCGACGGCGAGTAAACCTGGGAGCACGAGTCATCAGCGTCGTCTTGGGAGTTGCGTGCGAGGGCTTTTTTTTTTACAAAATTCACGAGACGCAGTATACCGACGCGCTCACAGATTTTTTTTTACCTAGTAGGGTGTAGCGCATTGGAGGGTAGATTAAAGAACAAATAATATATTTTGTGATTTTAACGCATCGCAGCTGGTTTGCCCGAGTGGTTAAGGGGGAAGACTTAAGATCTTCTGCACTCAAGTGCGCGTGGGTTCGAACCCCACAGCCAGCACACTTTTTTTCTTACTCTTTATTTAATCATTTTTATATAATTTTTCTTGCTCTTCATTTAGTCTTTTTAATATTTGTTTCTTACTCTTCATTTAATATTTTTAATACTACTACTAATCATTTTTATATTTTTTCTTGCTCTTTATTTAATCTTTTTTAATATTTGTTTCTTACTCTTCATTTAGTATTTTTAATACTACTACTATTTTTTCTTACTCTGAATTTAATCCTTTTTACATTTTTTGTTGCTCTTAATTTAATCTTTTAATATTGGTTTCTTACTCTTTATTTAATTTTTTTAATACCTTTTTTATTTTGGAATGGAAATTGTAGCATTATTCCTGTAAAACTGTGACTGCACAACTATTTTCTCTGGCCTGGTTCTCAATCCATCGAGAACAACATTGGAAAGCTATATCTACCACTCACTACAACGTGCGTGCCATCTATACTTATAAGTCATAAGTCATAACCATGATGTTCAACGGCCATATGGGTAGGGGTCCCAAAGCAGTACATATACAAAATTTGGTCAAATGAATCTTAAGGTCAATTTGGTAGAGCTCCTCTTCCTAATTCTTGAGTTTCACTTCTTATTCTCCATTTGAGTGATTCTGGTGGAAGAGCAAGTGGAATTTATTCTGAAGCTATTATCATAGTGATTGGACGAGGAGCGATTGATAATGAGTTTTTTTAGCTCCTAGCTCAATTCATAAAGGGTTTTGGTGCGGTACTCTCAAATGACTATGAGCCGTTCATTTATTTTGATCGAATGGTTATAGTCACATATTACCTCCGACGAGGTAATAGTTGGATTGTACATTTATTTTATTTTTATTTTGTACAGCATAATAAATTAGGAAAGATTTAGAATTTTTTTTAGATTTGATTGATGCATGCATGCATGGTCGGCGGATATGATTATTTTTTTATTTTTTTTTGAACTTGATATATTTAGATCACTACTGTATAATTTTACATGTGATGTGACTTAATACATTTGAATTTGCATGTGTGTCAACGTGTCATGTACTTGATTTGCATGTGACTTGACATGACGTGTTCATTATCACATTATGTGATTTGTTAAATGGTTTTATTAGTTAGCATGACGTGTTTCTCATTAGACTTTTGTGTACTATTTAACCACTTTAATACAATCGTATAAATTTTTTGACAGAAAATACAATCGTACAATTGTATGTGTACATATTTAAATATTGAGTGTAAATGGTCTAAAAACATATATCAATAAATATTTGCTTAATAATTTAAAATATCTGGGTCATTGTAAAAGGAAGGGCCACACACGGCTTGGAAAATAGTAAGATTGACACACAAAAAAGGAAGGACCACACACGGCTTGTAAAAGGAAGGAGGCACACACGGCTTCAGTCTCCATGATTTGGGCATTCGACAATATTTTTTCTCTCCTAGATTAATTAATTAATTGATTGATTAATTAATTTCAAAAATTTAAAAAAATCAAGGGCTTAGATTCATTTGATGTATTAACTCCTAAGAAGTAAAGAGTGTACTGTAGCATTACCCAGTCATAAATGAAAAGTGGTTCTCATCAGCTTTCCACCCAAATCTAGTTGATTTTTAAGCCTATGGTAGAGGTACAGAATGTGTTTTTTTTTCCTAAGGGGTACAGAATGTGGTTCTAAAAAACTGAGAGTGAAGCTCTACAAACTCACGGCTTCAACAAATCCAGATTCCACTGGACAGCAGGAAAACACAGTCCCTAACTGGTCATTCCAGCATCGACAAAATATCAGCACAGAAGATAACCCAGTAACTCCATATCCCATTCTTGCAGCACCGAAGCATTGCCAGAACTTGCGCCCAAAAAAAAAACATTGCCAGAACTACTAATCTTCGACGATTTCTTTGCCCTTGTTGACTCGAGCACCAACAGGTTCTCCTGCAACAAAAAAGTTCAAGGCACCTCAAATTGGATGGCCCGAGTGCAGACATAACAAATGATCTAGGAAGCTATAAAATAAAAGCAGCATGCTGAATTTTTTTTCATGTGAATACAGTTGTCAATGTGGTCAACCAAATTCAACTGTAAACATCATAAGATGAGCGAGTATTGATTTTTTAAAAACAAAAATTTTCAGTTTTTTTTTAGACAGTTAAGATAATAACAAGTTAACAACTGCCATCAAAATCGCTAAATTAAACATCCTATCGAAATTATTATCTTTATGTACCTATATAATAATAACTAAAAGTTGAGGTGCCTGATGATTGTGCTGAGAAATTGGGAAGATGATCTTGTATTAAATTGGGGCAGTCCTCAACATATATAATGACACCAGGACGTTGTTGCAACCCTCTAGGAATGTAATGCAGTAGAGGACAGCCTGACAAGCGTATGATTTGAAGAGAAGGTAGGTTCTCCAGCCAATCTGGTAAGACCTCCAGTTTTCTGCAGTTGTCAATCGTCAAGCATCTAATGGATAAAAGACGCTGCAAACACTGTGGAAGGCACGTCAGCTCGTCGCACCCACATATCTCCAGATTGGTCAGCTTACCAAGATCCTGAAGGCCCTCGCAGTCCGAGGAAGCTAGCTCTTCGCTGAAGGAAATCGATACATGCTCCAGGGTCTTGGCCACACCTTGCAAGGCTCCTTTCTGGTCATACAGCACCTTGTTGTTCATCCAAAGGATCAACTTCTCAAGCGATGGGAGCTCCATATGCAGTGCTCTTAATTTTGGGCATTGGATGAATTCCAATTCTATAAGACGGGGGAACATATCCGCCCTTTGCGCCTGTTCCCACACTTCAAGGTTTTGCATATACGAGAAAGTTAGTTTCTGCAATGAGGGAAATATGCCCTTCCGACCATAGAAACTATCATTGACACCACTGATGGTTTCCACTCCGCTTATCTCCGCAATTTTTAGACATGGCAATAGCGCAAGTGGAGGCCATTCACATGACCTTAGGTTAATTAACTTAATCTCCACGAGAGACCTGAGATGTGGCCCGGTGATCCACGATGGAAGCTTGTCTCCTTCATATCCAATAATCTCCAGTGCTTTCAAATGTCGGTGAGGCTCAAGACATTTAAGTACTTCATAAGCTGGTGTCGTATCAATTGAATAATAATCATCCATATTCCACCGCAATGATAATGACTCAAGATTTGTTTTAAAACTCAAGCTTGCAAAGCTTGCATCCAAAGGATCAGAAACCTTTTCAAGGTTTTGCAGGCTGAGCCTATGGAGGTTTACCAATGGATGTAACTCTGCCATTGAACTTCCATCAGTGTTGGATACTATGTAGCCCAATAACATCTGGAGGACTTTGAGTTGGCCCATCCCTCGTGGAAGACGAGTAAGCAACGGACACTTGCTAACATTTAGATATTCAAGTGTCTTCATTTTATTACCTATGTCTCGAGGCAGTTCGACAAGATTGCAACAGCCTTCAAGGTCCAACTTTTGTAGCAGTGTGAGCTTGGTTGTATTTGGATGCAGTTTCTTGAGCCTGACACAATATGAGAGCACAAGTGTCTGAAGAAACATCAGCCTGGAAATTGAACTGGGGATGTTCTCAATAGGTGTCTGCGAAAGGTTGAGGTATTTCACATGGCTGGGGTCCAAAAATTTAGTAGGCAGCAACCTGATCTTAGTACCAATTAAACTCAAGGCCTGTATACGCCAGTGGAAAAAATGTTGGGGAATCTCTGCAATCTCACATCGAGGCTGGTCAGCCAATCCTTCACCTTGTTGGCGTAGTATCAGTGCTTCCAGGTCATGGCACTGAAACAGGCTTGTAGGAAATGACGAGGCTGATGGATTAACAATTAGCGATGCACGTCGAACAGAAGCAAGGCTCTGGGCTGTAGCAGCCTGATCAACTCTGATAACTGCACTGGTGTCCCTGTCAATGTACTGTGCAAAGATGTGTAGCACCTTGTGCATCCTGTATGTACACTTGTCCCCATATTCATGTCCCTGCAGCGGGTAAAAGCACTCATCCAGGAGCTGCTGGAGGAAACCTTTGCGTTGGGCTTTGGCCACAACGGGTGGTATGTAGCCTTCGGCTGCCAAAAGATCAGTCAATTCTTCAACATCGAAGTCGTGGCCTGAAGGGAATATGGAGCAATACAAAAGGCAGCTCCGCATGTCAGACGGCAGATGTTGGTAGCTGATTGCGGCACTCTCCAAGACGGCGTTCCCTTCGGCATCAGGCAGTTCACCAGAGTGCCCCAGAAATCGCTTCCAGAACTCGTCGTGGGGGAGTCCATCGATGCAACCAAGCAGCTCTCTCCACAGGTAGATGTAGCCCGGATAATGATCCACCCTGCTGCTGGTATTGTTCTTGTTACTGATGCTTTGGGCATGCTCCAGAAACCCTTGCCAGAACAAGAGGCCCTGCGGCTGGCAAAAACGCGTGCGTGCGTGCTCCAACAGTATGGGCACGCCGCCGCATTTGTCGGCGATCGCTCTGCCAGCTTCCCTGGCGAGCTCTGTAGGCCAGTCACCGCGGTATGCGACGGTCCATTGAGCCGCCAAGGTGGAGGAGAACCCATGCTCCAGAGGCCGCAGGTACAAGGGCTTGCTTGTGTTGCCGGAGGCCTCTGCAACTGTGGCAAGATAGGATGCAACGCCAGGGGACCGGGTGGTGACCACCAGGCTACCGTTCCAAGGCAGGGCCTTCATCAGGGCGCGTACCTGCGGACAATTTCCCTCGGTGTCACCCCACACATCATCCAGGACGATGAGATAGTTCCCTCCGATGCTTAGCCTGCGGCCGACGACCGCCATCGGAACTCCTCCAGTATCTCTGTCTCCGATTCCGATGTCCATGTGAGAGGTCATCCGCATCAAGACCCTCCCGAGGCTGTAGAGCCGGTGCCGCACGACCGGCACCGCCAGCCGCACGCGAAAATTGCGCCTGACTCTGTAGTCGCTCAGTAGCGCCATGGCGAGACGGGTCTTCCCGATGCCGGGACCTCCTACGATGGGCATCACCAGCAGCCTACCGCCGGCGTCGGCGGCGCTCGTGCCACCACCATCAGCAGCAGCAGAGAGCACCATGCTGACCATCTTCTCAAGCAACTCCGATCTCCCCACCATACGTGCTCGGAGGTCGTCTATAGCGCCATGGACGCGGATGCTGTTGTGGACCTGGCGGTTCGAAACTTGGATGTGCGCCTGGTTCAAGTAGGATGCAAGTGCTCTGAACTTGCGTGAGTACTCCCTGAGGTCACGGAGGGTGTTGGAGCGGGAGAAGCCATTACTGAACAGAGATGCAAGTACCTGACGCCATCTCTCCGATCTTATCTTGGAGTGCAGGACTGCGACCAGCAGCTCGCGCATAGGGGCGGCCAGGGACTGGATGCAGAACATGAGCCTCAGGTTCGCCCCCGTGGAGACGGTGACGCTGCTGTACACGGAGGAGACGGATGAACGCAGCTCTGAGAGCAGGGTGCCCGCGCCAAGCAGCCGGAACTGCTCATCCATGTCCTCTGACCGCAGCAACTCCACCACTCTTTCCAGATCTGCTCCTGCCATTGGACTCTGGGAAGGGATGTGTGTGGGGTGTTGGGGGGCGGCCTTGGGTGTGGGGTGTGGGGTGTGGGTGGGTGGGTGGAGACTGGGTTCACTGGTTGAGGCAGTGACAACGACGGTGTCACATAGACATAGATGACCTGACCATAAGGTCCGTGGCCCAGGCACGGGCATGACGGCATGTGACTGTGCCGGCCCAATAATGGCCATGCAATGCTTAGACCGCTCCCTCAGCACGGTGTGCCGGCCCGACCTGATTTTGCTACGACAGTATATAAGTGTCATCACTCGTAAAACCTAGCACAACTCCTGTATCGTAGTTGCTCTGCTCTCACACTCTCACATCTCCTTCTCCCCCTCATGCTTCCTCGCCGCGTGGCCTTGGCAAGCGAGCGGTGTGGCTCTTGTAGGGAGCAAGACGCCTAAACGAGGGATGGGTGAATTAAGCTTTCAAAAACTTTTACTCCTAACTAAGGTCTCTAATTTCTACTTAACTAAGGTACTCTTAACTAATGTCTAAGCGGATCATGCCGTTTGAAGTTCTGTATGGGTATGCTCCATGCCACTTCGGTTTGTGTAACGACCCGAAGTCGTTCCAACAAAAACTTTTAACAAAATATTCTTGAACGCCTTAACAACACCTTAGAGTCCCTTATCAATCTCTTGTGAAGATATGGTTCTTTGTACTAGGTCAAGGATTTCCAAATCTTCAACCTTTCTTAATCCTCTATAAGTGAATACCTATCTCTTGGACATTAAGATTGGACCCAATGCCATGAACTCCCAATTTCCAAATCAAATTCTCCAAGGCAGAGGAGACAAAACATTCCGGGACGGAGTGTCTGTCAGATCACTAGTGAGTGGAAAATGAGTTGTCCTCCACTATCTAGTGGGACCCACCTATCATTGGAGAGTAAACACTAGTAGATTCAGCTCTCTCTCGCACTCACTCTCCCATTCCTCACCCCCTCACTCTCTCTCAAGAGAGAAGAGAACTAGAGAGAGGAAGCGAGAAAAGGTGAAGTAGAGAAGGGGAAGGCTCAAGAGCATCTCTCACCATTTCTTGATTTTGCCTCTCAAACCCTAACTCTCAATATCAACACTTCAACAAGCTCAAGAGCATCTCCGTCTTCATCTCAATCCATGGTTGGCTCAAGAGCTCTCTCACCATTTCTTGATTTTGCCTCTCAAACCCTAACTCTCAATATCTTCATGCATGGATGAAGCATGGAGTGTGGTGATCTCTCCATCATTACAGGGGTAAGATCAAGATCAAGCCATTGCTTAATCTCCCTATTAGCCTCTCAATCTTCTCTAATGATTTCTATGGATTTTTGCAAGAAATATCAAGAATGGCCAAATCAACCTCTCTAAGCTTGGAATAAGGTTGCTCAAAGACTTTATCCTTGTTCTTGGTGACCTAGAGGTCACAAAACCTCAGAGCTACGTTCTCTTTGCCCAATCTCAAGAAAATTCTTTCATTTTCTCAGGAATAAAATGGTTCACTAATTAATAGTTGCACTTGCTAACTAGAGCCAAAAACCTAGCTATCACTGGCCTATCATGTCCCCAACACAACCTAGGAAACATCCCACACATGCATGGTGAACTTCACCCACAAACTAGGATTGAATCTTAACCCTATGAGTATGGGTTCTGTCGACCCCAAGGCGGAGTGTCCGTCAGTTGTGACGGAGGGTCCGTTAACTCAAAAACTTAGCCAAAACTCACAGCCAAGCACTTAATCTTGCCTGTAAATGAGTTCAAGGAGCATCCGTGAATAACACGGACTGTTCGTCAACGAATAAAATTAACTTCCAAATAACCTGAGAGCACCCAGTTGCTGGCGTAGCGACATGTAGGCTCGGTCATCGGCTCGGCTCCAAGTGCAGCACCATATTGAGCGTTAGATTTGTTTTCTTCCCCACGTGTTGATGATCTAGCCTAGGAATGTATGGGTGGTTCAATGGACCCTTCGTCCACCCAATTTTTTCCCTAGTTCCCGATCCCGTTCACCTTCACCAGAATCTACCATCCCCCACCGCTAGTCTTCCACTCGTTCTTCTCTCTCACCAACGCCGCCCATCCGCCATGTCCAACCTACCTTGGGGTGACCCCACATCCCGCGGCGTGCAGGAGGACATCCTCGTTCCTCTCCATGCCCGCCTCGCAGCCATCAGCACCTTGATCGACTCGGCATCGCATCAGCCTCGCCGCCAGCAGGCGCCCTCCCCCTCCGCCCGACTATGATGCAGGGGACGCCAAATTGCGAGCCAGTGTGTTGCTGGAGAAGGTCCGTCGAGAGATGTTTCAGCTAGAGGACGTCTTCCGGCGCATCGACGACGCTGAGAAGAGAATCCGCTACAGCTTCGACCCCGTCGAGAAGCAGCTCGACGACGCGCTCCAGCACGATCCGCCCGACGCGGAGCGCATCCACGCGGGCCTCCTCTCCGTCGATGCCGGCATCAGCGACATCAAGGCCACCATCCGCGAGGCCTACAACATCGCGTGCGACGACGGCAGAAGGGTCGAAGGGATGCATCAACAGGTGCCTGCTCCAAGTCATGGAACAGCAATGGTGGTGATGACCAAGAAGATGGGCGAGATCCGCCATGGTTCGCAGATGAGCCACATCATGCTAGCCGTGGGCGGGCTCGAGGCGCGCCTACTCGGCTGTGTGCTCTGCCTCGCCGCCTTCGCCGACGGCGCCGTCATCAAGAAGCGGCTGCTCTTCCACTGGTGGCTCGCAGAGGGCTTCGTACGCTCTGCCGACGAGGGCAAGAACAGGTTCGACGAGCTCATCGCCAAGGGATTCATCATCCCAGCCCCCACCGCGCTGTGCGGCACGGTGCACCGGTGCACGGTGCCGCCGTGGATGCGCGACGTCCTGCTCAGCGTAGCCAGACGCAACGGCTTCCTTGAGCTGAACGCCGGCGATGTCGAGTTCGCGCGCCGCGCGTGCCTGCTCGGTGACAAGCAGGCAGCCGGTTTCAGCGCCGCGGTGCGAGCCATTTACAACATTGGACAGAAGTACGTTGAGCTCAACGAGCGCTGGTTCGCCGGCAAGAAGGAGCTGCGCGTGCTGCAGCTCGGGCAGTGGAGGGAGTTCAGCACCGCCCAGCAGATCGCCAGCCCCATGGACAGCCACATCGAGGTCAGCGGTGTGGAGCGGTTCCGCGACATGGAGAGCTGCAAGAACCTCAGGTACGTCAGCTTCCGGGGCATCTCAAGGATCGAGTCCCTGCCCAGCTCTATCGGCAAGCTGCGCCAGCTCCAGGTGCTGGACCTCCGGGCCTGCCACAACCTCGAAGAGCTGGGGCAGGGCATCACCAAGCTCGATCGGCTGGAGTATCTCGACCTGTCCGAGTGCCACTTGCTCGTCGGCATGCCGAAAGGCCTCGGCCAGCTCACCCGGCTCGAGATTCTCAAGGGGTTTGTGGTTGCCAACTCCAACAGCAGAGATTTCTGCCATCTGAATGAGCTCACGAAGCTGGAGAAGCTCAGGAAGCTCGCTATCGTCATCGGCAAAATGGCGGTGCCGATGGAGGACGAGTTCCTGAAATTGGGCGAGTTCAAGTCACTCGAGTCGTTGAGAATCAGCTGGGGTGTGCTCAGCTCTGCCAAGAACGGCGTCACCGCTGCAGCATCGCCCCGTCACTCGGTGGCGACGATGATGTATGCCCTTCCTCTTAACCTTAAGAAGCTAGACCTCCATTGTTTCCCGTTCGCTGACTTTGCGCGATGGGTTCGGCCGACGGGCGTGAGGAAGCTCTACATCAGGGGTGGAAAACTGGCGACGTTCGGAGAGGACGAAGAGGAATGGGGGGCAGAGGTTCTGCGTCTGCGGCTGAGATTTCTCAGCGATCTTCACTGTGATCATGGTAGGCTTCGGCGTTTGTTCAGGAATCTCAAACTTGAAAATACTGAAATCCATGAATGCCCAAACTTCATACGTGGAGGCATGGACCATGGTAAAGATGACGCAGGAGAATCTGCTGAAACTCACAGTGAAGTTGAAGAAACTGACGCATGTAATGAGTTTGTTGTTTAGTGACCTGTAAAAAGGACAAAAGGCCTCTTGTTCAAATCCTAGATGGAATGATTTCGTATAATATTAATGTTGTCCGCTCATATTCCACTTTTAATCTAAGACATATATAAGGTCAATCAAGTGTGAGTTTTATGGAGTTTTATTGGCATTAAATAAGCAAACATGGCATACTTCGGTTAAAGAGAGATGATAAAAGTTTCATGAGATGAAATAAGTTCCGTAGAGATGAAATTTATCACACAGTTTCTAATGTTTGCGAGCCTTTGAAGGACCGAAAACGGCGACCAGAGGGGGGTGAATGGGAGCCTCAAAATTCTTGCAAAGTATTTGACCGCTGTCCCAAAGTTACCCCAAACATAAGCGAGTTGGCGAAACTAAAATACTCAAGCCAACTGGTGACAAGAATACTTAGATTAATTCTTTGGAACGGTTGAATACCAACGCAACAGCCGAAATACGATTCGGAGCTCACACGACCAAGCTACGGACCAAACACGAAATCAAGGCTAGAAAAATTAGACAGAAAAACATCTGTAAAATTGGAGCAGTAAACAGGTAAGCACCGGTACTCCACTTTCCAACGGATCAAACAAGCGAGCTCACTAGAGCTCCTGACGGGTCTTCACCGAACCTGCAGCAGGGATTTCAGAAAAATAGAGAGAGCACACGCACAGCAATGGAGAGGCTGCTCTCCAACATGCTGCAAAACGAACTCACTTACAGAAGTCAAAAGGGCCACGGACAGCCTATAGCAACTAGCAAGCACAGCTTGGTGCAAATACGCATGGTGCTGAGAACGTACTGCAGCAAGAAAGTGACTTAAAACTAGAATAAACAAAATCCACCAAGCAAGGTGTTACGGGAGAAGAGAAAGTGGAGAGCTGTTCCTTTCTGAGCCTTGCCGATTTAGCACAAGAATTAAGTTGCTGTCGAGACTAATCAATGCTGCAGCTTGAGCTCTCCCCGCAGCAAGGCACAAGTAAAATCAGAGAACCTGAAAACACACAGAGAGGGAACGAGCAGTCTAGCACCAGGGCAAGCAGCCGACCACGAAGATCTACGACCAGCGCCGCTCAGAAGAGCTCACAGAGCGCCTAAACGCTCTGTGCTGGTAGCGCTGCCGCACAGCACCAAAAACTAACGACGCTGCCCGAACAGAACAATAGAGCCCCGAGCGCTACGAACAGAGGAAAGCTAGCTCAAAAAAATTCAATGAAAACTCTGTCAAATCAACAGCTCTTGAGCCCAAAATTTGTCCAGATGAAATTCAACCAGGCACATAGCTATCCCCAAAAATTCATCACTTGGAATTGATTCAAACTCCGGGAAAATCAGATCGTAGGAAGAACAAAAAATGGGGAAAAACTCAAGAACGAAGTGACGAAAATCACAGACAAAATATGTGAATCCCGGAGGACAACCGGAGGATTCGGGCCTCCATTCCCACTCCAAAATCACAGAAAAATACAACCACGAATTTCTTGTTTTTGACCTCTCTCAAGAAGAGCTAACCCTAGGTGGAAGGGGGAATGAGAGAATGGGGAGAGAGGTGAGGAGGCAAGGGGCTGCCATCCTCTATTTAACTGGGCTATTTTATATTCCCCTAAATGTCCCTGGATACATAAGAGCTAAACCAATAAGCCCAAGGGCGTAGAGGTCCAACCCGGTCTTCATGTTGATCCGACGGCCACCGCGCCTCCTCACCGGTAGCTTCGCCTCGACGCGAACTCCCCGATGCCGCCATGTGCCGTCCGTTCCTCCTCGGAACCTCCGCCCGGGTTTTGAGGCCCAAACCCTGAAAGTCCTATGTTTGGTGTTGGTAATTAGTGACAATGCCTAAGTACTAATCCCATGTCTAAGTTGTATGTAGCATATGAGGATTAGTACACTCCAAGGTTGGTGGCAAGATGGACATGGTGATCATGATGGCCACACTTGGATTTGGACGCAACCCTACGTGATCAAGGCAAAGGTATATGCTTAAGGGTTGTGTTTTAGTAACCAAGACACCTAGTGGGTGTGGTTACATTATAGGATAGATAGCCGTACTATAAAGAGGGGAATGACGCGGCTATTGAACTCCTAAGTGCCTCTAGATGTGCATTTCATGATCATATGCATTTGGATAGAACTAATATCGCCTCGAAAAATTATTGTGAAAATGCTAACACACTCACACATGACGTGATCACTTGGTGGTGTTAGCACATTTGCGATGGCGTTGGAGTTTAAGCGGTAGAGAGGGTTTGGGGTCATCTCTCCCTCCTGCCGAGCGTGCGAGCGCGGGATTCAGGCAATTTTGGGGAAATGAAATGCCTATTTTCCACTACGCCGGAAGTCGGAAAAAGAAACGGAGGCAAACAGGGGTCACAGTGGTGACCGGACGCTGGACCGGACGCGGTCACTGTTTGACCGGACGCGTCCGGTCAGTGTCCAGTATCTGCGCGTTTTTCAGTTGTTTGATCGGACGCGAGGCGCGTCCGGTCACAGGCGACCGGACGCGTCCGGTCGTCCAGGGAGCTTACTGGACTCCAACCGGACGCGGGCACTATGGCGTCCGGTCAGTTCTTCAGCGCGTCCGGTCGCTGGTTCGTTGTGCGCGGCTTAGGGTTGACCAGCGCGTCCGGTCAGTTACGGGACCGGTGCGTCCGGTCGTGACCGGCGCGTCCAGTCGTTGCGACCGGCGCGTCCGGTCGGTGCTTCGCGAAACTAGCCGTTGGGCGACCAGCGCGTCCGGTCGTTTGGACCAGCGCGTCCGGTCAGCCCGATTTCGGCTGTTTAAGTTTCTAACGGCTATATTCGAAGGGGTACGTCTATAAATACTCGTTGGCCGGCTCAAGGCACTCTCTCTCGAACTTTTGACATACTTGTGAGCACTTTGAGCTAAGCAACTCCCCTCCCACTCATCTCTCTTGCTTCTTTGCATATTCGAAGTGAGATTGAGTGATCCAAGTGCATTTGCATTGTGAGATTGCATCTAGTTGGCACTTGGTGGTTGATTTGCTGCGGGATTCTTGTTTCTCTTGGTGGTTGCCGCCACCTAGACGGCTTGGAGCAGCTTGGAGGCGTTGGCAAGAGTTGGTGATTGTTCTTGGCCACCTCCGGTGATTGTGAGGGGTTTGTGCCTACCTCGGCGAAGCGCCAAAGGCAACGTTAGTATATTGCTCGTGTCATTGCAACCTTTTGCCATTTGGTAGGTTCTTGTGGTGCCTTTTGAGAGGCTCGGTGTGTGACCGATTAGCCACCGAACCACGTGGTGAAGAGGGACACAACGGGGACTAGCGTGCCGGCAAGCACGTGAACCTCGGGATAAATCTTCGTGTCATCACTTTCATATTGTGATTGATTGATCCCGGTGTTCGGTTATCTTGGTATTCATTGTTGATTATATTGGTTGGCTCAATACTTCGCCCCTCGGTGATACCCTCCTAACTCAACTCCACATTACTTTCTTAGTTATCTTTGCTAGATAGTTAGCTTTGCTAGAGTAGCTTCTTTGTGTAGCTTGCTAGTTGTAGTTTCCTGCTCGGTTTGACTTGTGCGGTTGAGTGCAATTACTAGAATTGTGAATTGGTTAGGTGGATTGCAAACACCCCGTAGGCTAAGCAAAACTCGCATCTCGCTATTTGTTTATTGATAAACTTGTTTAGCTTGTCTTTGTAGAAAATTTTAATAGGCTATTCACCCCCCCTCTAGCCATCAAGACCTTTCAAGTGGTATCAGAGCTGTGGTCACCGTTTGTAAGGCTTAACAACCTCGGTGTAAGATGGCTCAAGTTATGTTCAATCATGTTAATGGCAAGCCTCCATTCTTTGATGGCGTCTCTTCCTTTGATCATTGGAAAAGGAAGATGAAGCAATATCTAGGCAATATACATGAGAAGGTTTGAGATGTGACTAAAGAAGGATACGTCATTCTTGATGAGGAAAACCTCACTCCCAATGACCGCATCAACAAACAATGCAATACGGCGGCACTTAACACAATCTATCGTGCCATTGATGATAAAGTATTTGAGCAAATCAAAGATCTTGAAAAGGCAAATGAGCTTTGGATAAGGCTTGAAGAAACATATGAAGGTACTTCAATGGTAAAAAGTGCCAAACTATATATGCTCAAGGACAAGTTCTCCACATTCAAGATGAAGGATGATGAATCCATCCCGGAGATGTTCTATAGGCTCCAAGTCATTGTTAATGATCTCAAGGGGCTTGGGGAGAAGGTTGAGGACAAGGACTTCTCACACAAGTTCTTGATGTGCTTACCCAAGAAGTTTGCCACCTTGAGAAGAATGATCTTTAGAGAGGGATTGGACAAGGTCAAACCAACCAATGTGCTTGGAGATATAATGACCGATGCCCAATACAATGATGATGAAGATGAGGTAGAAGAGAAGAAGGAGACCAAGGTCAAGCAAGAGAAGCCCATTGCATTCAAGGCTTCATCCTCTAAGGGCAAGAGCAAGGTAGAAAGTGATGATGATGATCCATTCGATGATGAGACCATGGCCCTCCTTGTGCACAAGATGGGAAGGTTCATGAAGAAGAAAGGATATGGGGCAAGGAAGAGGAGAGACACTATAAAGGCAAAGACCCTTTGCTATAATTGCAATAGCCCCGATCACATAGTGGCGGATTGCCCCTATGAAGATAAGAGATTTCATAATGGGGACTTGAAGCTCAAGAAGAACAAGAAGGATAAGAAAGAGAATGAGAAGAAAGCAAAGAAGAGCTTCACTTTCAACAAGAAGAAGAAGGGTGGTGGTTATGTAGTCACTTGGGATAGTGACAACTCCGATAGTGATGATGATGAAAGCTCTAGTGATGATGAGAGGATCACTCGACGAGCCACTGCAAACATCGCCCTCTCCAACAAGCCATCCATCTTCGACACTACATCAACATGCCTTATGGCCAAGCCTACCAAGGTAAAACATGATGATAGTGATGATGATTCTTGTGCTAGTGATGATTGTAGGAGTGATGATGAGGAGGATGAGGACTACTCCAAGGATGATCTATTAGGCATAATAGATCAAATGAGCAAGGGCTACAAGAGGACAACCAAGAAATACAAAATCTTGGAACAAGAGCTCATTGCCAAGAGCAATGAAAATGATGCCTTGATGGAGGAGCTTGTTGCTCTCAAAAAGAGTAAGGAGTGCAAAGGAATTGAACAAGAGCTCAAAGCTCTTAGGAAATCCTTTAATGAGCTAGAGGCTTCTCGTGAGTGTCTAAAGGAAGACCACGAGGATCTTGAAATTGCTCACACTAGGCTTAAGGAAGCCCACTCCACTCTACTTGAGCTCATCAAGGAAAAGGACCTTAAGTTGGAAAAGTTCATGAAGGAAGCTAAGGAGGAGCAAGTGATTGTCACTTGTGATATTGGACTAACATGTGATATTATTGATGATTCTTTATTTGTTAGTCCTACTAATGCTTCATGTAGCTCATCATTATCCACCACAACCAACTCTACCTCTACTACTAGTGATTCATCACTTGTGGTTGAGACTCTCAAGAGAGAGGTGGATGATCTCACCCGCGCATTAGGCAATGCCTATGGTGGGGATGCCCGCTTGCTAAAATGCTTGGGTAGCCAAAGGTTCTCTCTTAACAAAGAGGGATTAGGCTATACTCCCAAGAAGGGCAAGGTGGCCTTTGCTACTCCAAAGCCTCGCTTTGTGAAGGGTAATGGTCGTTATTGCAATAGATGCAAGCAAGTTGGGCATCTAGAGATTAATTGCAATAAAATGAACAAGAACAAGAAAAATGCTAATATACCTTATATTCCTTTTGATTCTTGTTATGTGCTTACCAAGGGTGAGAAAGGTGTGCATGCTAGGTTTGTTGGTACACCAATTATGGGCCCAAAGAAGAAGGCCATTTGGGTACCAAAGAGCTTAGTGACTAACCTCCAAGGACCCAAGCAAGTATGGGTACCTAAAAGACATTAAATTATTTTGTAGGTAAATTACAAGGCCGGAGGAAGGCATTGGGTGCTTGATAGTGGGTGCTCTCAACATATGACCGGTGATTCAAGAATGTTCAACTCTCTCAAATCAAATGATAGTGGCATTGATAGTATCACATTTGGTGACAATAGCAAAGGTGATGTGAAGGCTCTTGGAAGGATTGCAATCTCAAATGATCATAGCATTTCCAATGTGCTCTTAGTTGAAAAGTTGAACTTCAATCTTCTCTCGGTTGCTCAATTGTGTGATCTCGGTTTCAAGTGCATATTTGGTGTTGATGATGTGGAGATAGTTAGTGTTGATGGCTCTAACTTGATCTTCAAAGGTTTTAGATATGAGAATCTATACTTGGTTGATTTTAATGCTAGTGACACTCAACTTTCAACATGTTTGCTCACCAAATCAAGTATGGGTTGGTTATGGCATAGAAGACTTGGTCATGTTGGCATGAAGCAATTGAACAAGTTAGTGAAGCATGACTTAGTTAGAGGCTTGAAGGATGTCACATTTGAGAAAGATAAGCTATGTAGTGCATGTCAAGCCGGAAAGCAAGTAGGCAACACTCATCCATTGAAGAGCATTATGAGTACTTCCAAGGCATTTGAGTTGTTGCACATGGATCTATTTGGGCCAACTACATACACAAGCATTGGTGGCAACAAGTATGGTTTTGTGATTGTGGATGATTTCACTAGATACACATGGGTATTCTTTCTTATGGACAAGAGTGATGTATTTGACATATTCAAGAAGTTCATCAAGAGAGTGCAAAATGAGTTTGAGACCACAATCAAGAAAGTAAGAAGTGACAATGGAAGTGAGTTTAGAAACACAAGAGTTGATGAGCTATGTGAAGAGCTTGGAATCAAACATCAATTCTCGGCCAAGTATACACCTCAATCAAATGGCCTAGTTGAGAGGAAAAATAGAACCTTAATTGATATGGCAAGATCAATGTTGAATGAGTATAATGTAAGTCATTCATTTTGGGCCGAAGCAATCAACACGACTTGCTTCTATAGCAACCGCCTCTATTGCCACAAGTTTCTAGAGAAGACACCATATGAGATCTTAAATGGAAGAAAGCCCAACATTGCATACTTTCAGGTATTTGGTTGCAAATGCTACATCTTGAAGAAGGGCACTAGATTGAGCAAGTTTGAGAAGAAATGTGATGAAGGATTTCTACTTGGTTACTCAACTACTAGCAAAGCTTATAGAGTTTGGAATTTGGCTAGTGGTTTACTTGAAGAAGTGCATGATGTTGAGTTTGATGAAACAAATGGCTCTCAAGATGAAGAAGATAACTTGGATGATGTGAGAGGAACTCAATTGAGTAATGCTATGAAAGAAATGGATATTGGTGATATTAGACCAAAGCAAGTTATTAATGTAGATGACAACAAAGATCAAGTGCTCCAAAGTCCAATCACTCAAGCTAGTGGTTCTCTAATGCAAAATCAAGCTAGTACATCATCTCAAGTGCAACAAGATCAACAAGTGGCTAGTTCATCATCTCCAACTCATGATCAACATCAACATCCAAGCAATCAAGTCCAAGTGCTTCAACCAACTAACATTACAAGAGACCATCCATTGGATTCCATCATTGGTGACATACAAAGAGGAGTTCAAACTAGATCAAGATTGGCATCATTTTGTGCTCACTCATCTTTTGTGTCAATGGAAGAACCCAAGGACATTGATAAAGCATTAAGAGATCCGGATTGGGTAAATGCAATGCATGAAGAGCTCAACAACTTCAAGAGAAATGAAGTATGGGAACTAGTTGAAAGGCCTAAGGATCACAATGTCATTGGAACAAGATGGGTCTTTCGCAACAAGCAAGATCAAGATGGGATAGTAGTAAGGAACAAAGCAAGACTAGTGGCTCAAGGTTACACACAAATAGAGGGTCTTGACTTTGGTGAAACTTATGCCCCGGTTGCAAGATTGGAAGCAATTAGGATCTTACTTGCCTATGCTTGTGCTCACAATATCAAGCTATATCAAATGGATGTAAAGAGTGCATTTCTCAATGGGTACATTCAAGAGGAGGTGTATATGGAGCAACCTCCCGGTTTTGAAGATGACAAGAAACCCAATCATGTATACAAGTTAAGGAAGGCTTTGTATGGATTAAAGCAAGCACCTAGAGCATGGTATGAAAGATTGAGGGACTTCTTGCTATCCAAAGGATTTGTCATGGGCAAAGTTGATACAACACTATTCACCAAGAAGATTGAGAAAGACTTGTTTGTGTTGCAAATATATGTTGATGATATCATATTCGGTTCAACCAATCAAGATTATTGTGATGAGTTTGGAAAAATGATGGCCAAGGAATTTGAAATGTCAATGATTGGTGAACTTAGTTTCCTTCTTGGACTTCAAATCAAACAAATGAAAGAAGGTACATTTGTGAGCCAAACTAAGTACATCAAAGATATGCTCAAGAAGTTTGGCATGGAAGATGCAAAGAGTATTACAACCCCAATGGGCACTAGTGGAAGTTTGGATAGTGACAAGAGTGGCAACATGGTGGATCAAAAGTTATATAGATCAATGATTGGTAGCCTACTCTATGTGACGGCATCAAGGCCTGATGTGATGTTTAGTGTATGCATGTGTGCAAGATTTCAAGCCTCATCAAGAGAAAGTCATTTGAAGGCAACAAAGAGAATATTGAGGTACTTGAAGCATACACAAGATGTTGGATTGTGGTATCCCAAGGGTGCTAGTTTTGAGCTAGTTGGTTATTCGGATTCCGACTATGCCGGTGACAAAGTTGAGAGAAAGAGCACCTCAGGGACTTGTCAATTGTTGGGAAGATCACTTGTCTCATGGTCATCCAAGAAGCAAAATAGTATTGCACTATCTACCGCCGAGGCCGAATACATCGCCGCGGGTAGTTGTTGTGCACAAATCTTGTGGATGAAGGCAACATTGAAGGATTTTGGAATCAATTTCAAGAATGTGCCATTGCTATGTGATAATGAAAGTGCCGTGAAGCTAACCAACAATCCGGTTCAACATCAAAGAACAAAGCATATTGATGTTCGCCATCATTTTATTAGAGATCATGAACAAAAGGGTGACATCGCTATTGAGAGTGTGGGCACCGAAGATCAATTAGCCGATCTATTCACCAAGCCACTTGATGAGAAGAGATTTCACAAGCTAAAGAATGAGTTGAACATACTTGACTTCTCCAACATGAGTTGATGCACCCCATATATGACATGCCTCTCCTTTGAGCCCCAAGGTACAATTGGTTGACATGTCATACATTCTATGCTAAGGACTTGTTTAGTGCATCTAGTCATAATTTATATGTTCTAGGCTCATTCATGAAAATCAAATGAATTTGAAGTTTATATGGTACCACTATTGTTTCCATGACTTGTATGATCTAGTGGTAGCATATAACTTGTTTAAGTAGCTTGTGATCCTAAGTGTTTAATCTAGAAAACTTGTCTAAATATTTGCTTCAACATGGTGCATGATAACCCTTCTAGTGAGGTGTGAAGAAGCTTGCCCTTGGATCAAACCGAAGTATTTTATTTATGCAAGCAATCTAGGTTGATTCATGAACTTGATCCTCACCCCATATTTCAACATGATAATCTATCTAAAGTTTGCTCCTTGTGGTCAATTGGTGCCAAAGGGGGAGAAAATATTGTTCACAAAGATAGAACTCAAAGGGGAAGAAAATGTTGTGGGGGAGAAAATGTTGTTCACAAAGATAGATCCTAAAAGGGGAGAATTGATAAAAGAAGGGGATCAACTAAAATTTTGAGCACACAAGTAGGGGGAGCAAGCTCTTAAGCATGAATGTTGCATTTCCATGTGCACTTCATATGTATGATGCATAGTTATGCATTTCGTTTTCTCTGATACTTTGCTTGTGTGGTGTCTTGCTAGTATAATTTGAATGATGCATTGAGGTACTAGTATGAATAGGAAGTAGCTAGATTTTTTTTCTTGCTTCATGTTTTTCAAAGTGGTACTAGAGCCTTGCTTATAATGTTGATCTCACGAGGTTTCTAGTTATGTTTGTGCTTTTCCAAGTGGAATCTAACTACACAAGGTGCTAAGATGGTGTTTATCGCTACTCCGATGGTATCACGCTTCAAAGGTCTATAATCTAAAACACTTAGCACCTATTGGTAGTCAATGCTCCTAATCTTTCCTATCTAACATGTATGCTTCCAAAATCCAAACATATAGCATACATGTAGGGGGAGCCATTGCTATCAATTTGAATTCATGATCACATGTCCATAATTCTTACACATGGTAATATACTTGGACAATGTGACATGGATTCAATCAGAATTTTATTATAACATCTTTGTGAAAGGGTTGTCACAAATTACCAACAAGGGGAAGATTGAAAGTCCTATGTTTGGTGTTGGTAATTAGTGACAATGCCTAAGTACTAATCCCATGCCTACGTTGTATGTAGCATATGAGGATTAGTACACTCCAAGGTTGGTGGCAAGATGGACATGGTGATCATGATGGCCACACTTGGATTTGGACGCAATCCTACGTGATCAAGGCAAAGGTATATGCTTAAGGGTTGTGTTTTAGTAACCAAGACACCTAGTGGGTGTGGTTACATTATAGGATAGATAGCCGTACTATAAAGAGGGGAATGACGCGGCTATTGAACTCCTAAGTGCCTCTAGATGTGCATTTCATGATCATATGCATTTGGATAGAACTAATATCGCCTCGAAAAATGATTGTGAAAATGCTAACACACTCACACATGACGTGATCACTTGGTGGTGTTAGCACATTTGCGATGGCGTTGGAGTTTAAGCGGTAGAGAGGGTTTGGGGTCATCTCTCCCTCCCGCCGAGCGTGCGAGCGCAGGATTCAGGCAATTTTGGGGAAATGAAATGCCTATTTTCCACTACGCCGGAAGTCGGAAAAAGAAACGGAGGCAAACGGGGGTCACAGTGGTGACCGGACGCTGGACCGGACGCGGTCACTGTTTGACCGGACGCGTCCGGTCAGTGTCCAGTATCTGCGCGTTTTTCAGTTGTTTGATCGGACGCGTCCGGTCGTCCAGGGAGCTTACTGGACTCCAACCGGACGCGGGCACTATGGCGTCCGGTCAGTTCTTCAGCGCGTCCGGTCGCTGGTTCGTTGTGCGCGGCTTAGGGTTGACCAGCGTGTCCGGTCAGTTACGGGACCGGTGCGTCCGATCGTGACCGGCGCGTCCGGTCGTTGCGACCGGCGCGTCCGGTCGGTGCTTCGCGAAACTAGCCGTTGGGCGACCAGCGCGTCCGGTCGTTTGGACCAGCGCGTCCGGTCAGCCCGATTTCGGCTGTTTAAGTTTCTAACGGCTATATTCAAAGGGGTACGTCTATAAATACTCGTTGGCCGGCTCAAGGCACTCTCTCTCGAACTTTTGACATACTTGTGAGCACTTTGAGCTAAGCAACTCCCCTCCCACACATCTCTCTTGCTTCTTTGCATATTCGAAGTGAGATTGAGTGATCCAAGTGCATTTGCATTGTGAGATTGCATCTAGTTGGCACTTGGTGGTTGATTTGCTGCGGGATTCTTGTTTCTCTTGGTGGTTGCCGCCACCTAGACGGCTTGGAGCAGCTTAGAGGCGTTGGCAAGAGTTGGTGATTGTTCTTGGCCACCTCCGGTGATTGTGAGGGGTTTGTGCCTACCTCGGCGAAGCGCCAAAGGCAACGTTAGTATATTGCTCGTGTCATTGCAACCTTTTGCCATTTGGTAGGTTCTTGTGGTGCCTTTTGAGAGGCTCGGTGTGTGACCGATTAGCCACCGAACCATGTGGTGAAGAGGGACACAACGGGGACTAGCGTGCCGGCAAGCACGTGAACCTCAGGATAAATCTTCGTGTCATCACTTTCATATTGTGATTGATTGATCCCGGTGTTCGGTTATCTTGGTATTCATTGTTGATTATATTGGTTGGCTCAATACTTCGCCCCTCGGTGATACCCTCCTAACTCAACTCCACATTACTTTCTTAGTTATCTTTGCTAGATAGTTAGCTTTGCTAGAGTAGCTTCTTTGTGTAGCTTGCTAGTTGTAGTTTCCTTCTCGGTTTGACTTGTGCGGTTGAGTGCAATTACTAGAATTGTGAATTGGTTAGGTGAATTGCAAACACCCCGTAGGCTAAGCAAAACTCGCATCTCGCTATTTGTTTATTGATAAACTTGTTTAGCTTGTCTTTGTAGAAAATTTTAATAGGCTATTCACCCCCCTCTAGCCATCAAGACCTTTCAAACCCGTAAACCCGCCTCCGATGGTTTTGAGGTCCAAACCATCAAACCGCTCCGCGAGTAGCATACTTCATACGCGTCCCCCGCCATTCGACGCGTGTCACCTCCACGGTCAACACGGTCACTCCCATGTCTTCTCACGCTTGTCGATGTCCCAAGTGTCAGCCACCGCGGCTAGCCACCCGGCCTCCGGGTCCCTCGGTCCAAGCCTCACATCCGTCCTTCACCCCTCCGGTCCATCGGCACAGCACGCCCTCCTTGACCTTCACCTCGCCGTCGGCTACCGCCTCCGTGCTCCACACATGCACAACACAAGCCAAGAGACATGTCGCACACAAGGCTTTCGCCAAGGTAGGGTTAGTCACCACTCAACCTACTTCGTGGATCACATTGACAATCACTCATCACAAAACGAACACATAAGGGTACTTGTCAACCTTGTGTTCGCAATCTCCCCCTTGATGAGTGCATTGTCAACACCAATACACGAACAACTTGAGCAAAAGAAAAAGAAGAAGAAAAGAAAAACAAGGAGCTCAACCAAATAACTAAAAACCAAAGAAAATTCAAAACCAGGTCATTTGAAATGAGCAAAAACTTGGTCCCCAAAGACATGGGCAATGGCTCGACGCAACCAAGTAAAACAAAGCTAGCCCTTAAGATGAGGCAACGGGCTCAACACCACTAGCAACAATCGAAAAACCGAAAAACTGCTAGATCCTCCAGAAGAGGCAAAGGCTCAACACATCTAGCAAAAACAACTCAAATGCAACTCCCCCTGAACAAATGCAATCTAGCAAAAACAACTCAAATGCAACTCCCCCTGAACAAATGCAATTTCACTCAAATGAATGCATATCTTGTGATATTGTGAGTGTGGAAACTTCTCCCCCTTGTTGACATATGCACTTATTAAGTTAGAGCCCAAGGAATGCAACTCCCCCTCAAAACATGCTATGAATGCAGAAATGCACAAATGCAGAAGCTTCAAGATTATAGCAAGTAGATTGAAAAAGATGCTCTAGCTGATGCTGTCATGTATATATAGCAACAAATACAAGTGCTAGCAAATGCTCAAAATGATCAAATGAGATGAAATATGTCATTTTAGCAAGTTTGATCAAGTTTGAGCAATTTAAAAGAGGGTTCACCACCAAATGAGCACATAGCAAATATAGACAGGAGATCAACCTTGTGCTACACATGTATGCAAAATGAACTACCCCAAACAAAGTTCACACATCATGTCATGAGACAAACTTGTGATTTGATCAAATTTTGAATTTTATTGGAGTTATGCAGCTTATCACAAAAGTTTGTCAAACAAACGTGTGCGGGAGGTTATCGATGCCATCAAAACCTGACTTATCGATCATGTCAAGCCTATGACAAAAGCAATCAGAAGCTTAAGACAGTGATCTCGGTATCCATTACAGAGCTCAAGTTCACCCTTAAGTGCAATAAGGAGTTGTCTCGATACTCTGACATGGGACAGCAAAGACCCATCCCGATCTTTTCATACCTTGTTTTTTTTGTTTTATCACAAATTCAAGTTTCTCAAGCAAGTGTGTAACTCAAGGTATGAGCCGTAGCAACTAAGCATATATATGAAGCAAAAGGGTTCTCGACACACCTACACCTGCTAGTTGCCACAAGTAGTGGTGAACATGTTTCAAGTTTCATCAAGTGTTATTCAAGTTCACAATTAAAAAAGGCATTTTTAGCTCATATCAAGAGATCAAAGCGAGCCTAAGCAAAGCACATCATGTATATCCATAACATCCCCAACAAGAGCATAGTGTCAATCTAGCTACTATAAAGATGAAGCTCAAGATGTAATATGATACATGATGATATGATATGCAAATATGATACAAAAGTAAAAGCAAAAGCTAAAAAAACAAAAACTAATGTACAAGAACCAAAACTTCCCAAGCTAAAAAGGAAAGCAAACTCCAAGCTCTCCTCGCAAGCGAGCAAACTGGGCTTGGTCAAGGGGTTTGGTGAACATATCTGCGAGCTGGTTGTGGGTGTCAACATGAATAAGGTCAATGTCCCCTTTCTCATAGTGGTCTCGCAAGAAGTGAAAACGGACCTCTATGTGCTTGGTTTTGGAGTGAAGAACGGGGTTTTTGGCTACACAAATGGCACTGGTGCTATCACAGAACAAAGGTACTCGCCTAAACTCTAAGCCATAGTCTCGCAAAGTAACAACCATCCAAAGCAACTGGGAACAGCAAGCAGCAGCAGCAACATACTCAGCTTCTGTGGTGGATTGGGCTACAGAGGACTGCTTGCGAGAGGACCAAGACACAAGTGAAGACCCAAGAAACTGACAAGTCCCAGAAGTGGACTTCCTCTCAGTACGACAGCCAGCATAATCTGCATCAGAGTAACCGCAAAGAGAAAGAGAGGAGGAAGCCGAAAACCAAAGACCAAATTCGGGTGTGAAACGAAGGTACCTCATGATCCGCTTGACGGCTTGACGATGCGATGTGCGTGGTGAAGACTGAAAGCGCACCCACAAGCAAACCGCGAACTGGATGTCCGGTCTCGTTGCCGTCAGGTACAGCAACGATCCGATCATGCTTCGGTACTCCTTCTGGTCCATAGCTTCTCCTTCCTTGTCCTCGTCCAGGGCTGTCGTAGTCGACATGGGCGTCGAAAGAGGCTTGGCCTCGCCCATATCAAACTTTCTCAGAAGATCCTTGGTGTACTTGCCTTGGTGCACAAATGTTCCTTCTCGAGTTTGCTTGATTTGCAGCCCGAGGAAGAATGTCAACTCGCCCATCATGCTCATCTCGAATTTCCTGCTCATAGTCTCAGAAAACTTTGCAACAAGAGCGTGAGAGGAACCACCAAAAATGATATCATCCACGTAAATCTGAACCAAGAGTGTGTTAGTGCCTTGCTTGAGGAGAAACAAAGTTTTATCTACGAAACCCATCTTAAAGCCCTTAGCAAGCAAGAAGGCTTTCAAACGCTCATACCAGGCTCTCGGGGCTTGTTTCAACCCATACAAGGCTTTGTGGAGTTTGTAAACATGGTTGTCATACTTTGGATTTTCAAAGCCAGGGGGTTGTCTCACATACACCTCTTCCTCTATGTACCCGTTCAAAAAGGCGCTCTTCACATCCATTTGATACAGCTTGAACCCTTTCGAAGCTGCATAAGCTAAGAGCATCCTTATAGCCTCGATACGGGCCACAGGAGCAAAGGTTTCTTCAAAATCTACTCCCTCTTTCTGACAAAACCCCTGAGCCACTAGCCTAGACTTGTTTCTCACCACCACTCCATCCTCACTTTGCTTGTTCTTGAAAACCCATTTTGTACCTATAGGGTGACACTCAGGTGGAGGTGGAACTAAGACCCAGACTTCATTTCTCTCAAAGTTTTGTAACTCCTCGTGCATAGCATTGACCCAATCGGGATCAGAAAGTGCGTGTCCAACATTTTGTGGCTCAAAATTAGCGACAAAAGCGGAATGAGCGAAATGTGAGATTTCATATGACCTTGAGCGTGTAACACGCTGACTGATGTCGCCGATCATCGTTTGAGGCGGGTGGCGACGCTGGATGTGCCGAGGGGCTTCCCTCAAAGATGTCGCCTCCCCCTCAATAGCTGCTGGGGCCTCCTCAGGTGCAGCTGACGTAGGCTGAGGAGGTGGCTCGTGCGGACCCCATGTAGTGGAAGAAGATGGGTCTGGTCCATGAGCCGATGTAGTCGTCGTAGACTCAACTGGAGCAGCCGAAGATGTTGGCTCTGCATCTCCCCAATCAGCATCTTCTTCATTCTCCTCAACGAAGATGCTGTCACCAATCTCCTGATCACCTGCACTTTCAAAGACAGGAACAGAACAAGGCATGGTCTCGTCGAAAGTGACTTCACAAGTCTCTACGACTCGGTTAGTTTCAAGGTTAAGTACTCGATATGCATGAGAATGTGAAGCATAACCAAGAAAGACACCATCCGAGGATCGAGACTCAAATTTGTCTAAATTACCTTGTTTCAGAATGAAGCACCTGCATCCAAACACTCGAAAGTGGCTCACCTTGGGTAGTCAACCGAATCGCAGCTCATAAGAAGTTTTCTTCATGAAGGCTCGAAGAAATATACGATTGGAAACATGACACGCGGTGTTGATCGCTTCAGCCCAATATCTCCTAGGATTCCTATGCTCATCGAGCATCGTCCTAGCCATCTCAACAAGGGTCCGATTCTTGCGCTCAACAACACCGTTCTGCTGAGGGACATAAGGCGAGGAGAACTGATGCTCAAGACCCAAAGAAGAGCAAAAGTTATCAAACTGAGAGTTCTTGAATTATGTGCCATTGTCACTGCGTATAGCTCTTATGGCATTCTTTGGCAACTCAGTCTGTAACCGAACAATCAAATCTCGAGCATGAGAAAAAGCCTCATCCTTACCCTCCATGAAAAACACCCAAGAGTAGCGAGAAAAATCATCCACGATCACTAGAACGTACCACTTCCCTCCCTCAGACCGAACCCGAGCCGGACCAACAATGTCCATATGGAGTAGCTCACCGGGTCCCTTGGTCATGACCTGAGTCACAGGAGGGTGAGAAGCGGCAACCATCTTCCCGTGATGACAAGGGTGACACACCAAATCCTTCTCAAAATTTAACTTAGGCAATCCTCGGATTAGATCAAGTGAGCTCAACCTAGCTAGTAAGTCAAAGCTCAAGTGACCAAGTCTCCTATGCCACTTCCAAAGCTCAGAGAAGGATCTGGCCACCAAACATCGAGAAGAACCGAAAGAGTGAGAAAAATCAGCTTGAAAGACACGGCCAAAAGGAACAATCTAGCAAACAAGATTTCCCTGAGAGTCGAGAACTCGAGACAAGCTGGTCTTAAAGCGCACTTAAAAGCCATCTTGAAGAAGTTGCGAAACAGAAAGCAAATTGAAATGCAAGTTTGAAACCAAAGCAACATCCTTCAAGACAAAACTCTCATTGACCCGAATGGTCCCACGAGAAAGCACTTTACCTTTGCTATTATCCCCAAATGTGATGTACTCCTTACATTGCACGGGGTCGAGGCTGGAGAACCATTTGGAACTTTCGGTCATGTGGCGCGAACATCCGGAATCAATGAGTCATGTGTTCTCTAGACCTCCGTCCTGCATCAATAGAAAGACATAGGATGAGCAAATGGCGCAACACTGGGGTTAGTAAACTGTGAAGGATACCAGTGTTGGCTCATTTGCCCTGGAAAAGTGTTAGGGAAAACACCAAACAAGCCATGTCCCATTTGAGGAAAGCGGGCACCACGTGGGAGAAAACGTGGTCCGCTAGAGCTGTAGGACTGAAAGCCACTGTCACGAGGTCCAAAATCATATTGATCATGATCTGAACCACGCCGGGCATGACCACCATGACCACCGCGTGGTCTAGCAACCTGAGGCCTAGCACCTTGAGGCATTGCACCTCTTGGCCTAGCATTGCGTCTCTGAACAGGAGGCACATGTACGCCATGGGGCGGACGGTACATGTTCCGGTTGTTCAACTCATACTCCCACCGCTCATCTCTCTTCCTCCTGAAGCAAAACTCAACAAGGTGACCATCCCTATGGCAATAGTCATAGTGATACCTCACCTCTCTCTTAGGTGGTTGTTGGCTCACTCTCTTATGGGTATGGTTCACTCTTGGTAGCTTTTTGGCTTTAGGAAGGGGATCCTCAGAGATGTTCGGTAGAGTGTCAAGTGGGTTTCTGAGATGGTTCGGTTTTGGAACCCAAACTTGTTTCTGGGGTGGAGCTCTTGGAGGTTCTTCAAACACTCCATCTTTCACAGTGGGTTCGGTAGGCTTAGGTGGATTGATCTTGATTAATTTGGGAGTAGTGAAAGGTTTCTCACTTGGACTCAAACCACTGAACTCATCAACTTTGCCATAGACATTTTCACCCTTCCCACCTAGAGCAAAGCCTACTCCTGATGCCTAGTTCCCCGTCTAAACTGGCTCATCATCATGCCCAACTGCGGTTCACTACAAGACACCCAATTCAAGATGGACCGAAGGTATGTGTTGTCTTCCTCGGATCTCATCTTGTCATGCCTGCAAGACTCAAGCTCCAACACCAAACTCTCACAACGTGCACACTCAACAACAGTGCTATCTGAACTGGCCTTCTCAAGAGCATGGATCTTGGCATTCTTCTCTGCCAGCTCAGATTGCAAGCCTGAACAAGACTTGCACGCACCCAACAAGCTAGACCTAGCCTTTAGCTCATCGTTCTCATCTAACAAGGCAGCATACTTAGATTGCAACTCAGAAAAGTTAGTCATATGAACAGCACAGTCATCGCACTCAACCTCGTCAGACACATGAACAACAAGCTTCTTAGCCTCTTCAAGTTCTTTCTCCACAACTTCTAGCTTGTCCTTAAACTCTTTCCTCTCACGAGCAGCACGTTTCAGCAACTTATCTTGACTCATCAAAGTATCGGTCATGATATCAAGCTCAGCAATAAGAGCATCGACGGAGGGTTTTACCTCGGTAGAGTCGTCGTCGCCGGGAAGCACGTCCTTGTTGGGCTTCACACCTTCATCCACGGCCATGGTGCAGTAGCCTCCGTGGATGGACTTGGCGATGAAGCAAAGCCCGGTCAACTTGTCCTCACGCCTCTTCTCGGACTCATCATCGCTCGAGGGAGAAGAAGACCGGTCGTCGTCAGTGTCGTTGTCGAGGTCGCTGAGGGAGGCGAGGAAGGCGCGCTCTTGGGCCTTGGCCTTCTTGAAGTACTTCTTCTTCAACGCCTCCTTGTCGAATCCTCCCTTCGACTTGTGCTTGGAGGTGTACTCGCGCTTGTCCTTGCACTTGCTGGAGTCGTACTTGTCGGAGGAGTGTTTGTTCTTCTTGAGGCAGTGGGCGATGAAGTGGTTGGGATCTCCACAGCCGTAGCATCCTTCCTTCGGACCACCACCACGTCGGCGATTCAAGCGGTTGTTGTGAAACCGCGAGAACCGACTGATGATCAACGCCAGCTCGTCGTCCCCAAGACTCTCCATCTGCTCCTCTGTGACAGACACCAAAGAAGACAAGGCAAAAGACACCTGTGAAGGGTTAGCCAAAGAACTTGAGCCATTACCTGAGACCAAGGCCATAGTCGGTGCAGAGGGATTCTTGAGCTTGGCTTGGGCCTGGTAGTCGATCTCGGTGGACTTGAGCTTGCTGAAAAGCTCATCCACGGTGAGGGTCTCATACCCCGAAGACTCAATGATAGCGGTCACCTTCACATCCCATACCTTCCGATCTAGGGCATATAGAAGCTTGAGTGCCCTCTCATGATCATCATAAGGTAACTGTGCCTTGTTTGCTCGCATCTTGTTGACGATGGTCTGAAAGCGAGAAAACATGGCATCGATGGACTCGCCATCAAGCTGGGTGAAGTTCTCGTACTCCCTCTTGTACGTCTCGTAGAGTCTGGTTTTGACCTGTGCGGTCCCCTCGTGATAGATCTGAAGCCTCACCCAGATCTCCCGAGCAGTAGTACAATCAGAGACTCTTTCGAACTCCTGAAGAGAAAGACTCGAGAAAAGAACTGCGCGAGCTCTGCTATTAGCGTTGTGTCGATCTCTTTGATCTTGCGTGACACGAGCACGAGGTTCAAGCACAACGTAAGTAGCATCCTCGCAAATCTCCCAAACAAGCCAATCAACCCCATGGAGATGCGCGGACATGCGGATCTTCCAATAGGGATAATTTGTTCCATCGAAGAACGGTGGTTTGCTGGAACCACGCTCCATGTCGCCTTCGTGGATCACGGACCGATTAAGGTGGAATGATCCTTAACCGGCTCCGATACCAATTGAAGGACCAAAAACGGCGACCAGAGGGGGGGTGAATGGGAGCCTCAAAATTCTTGCAAAGTATTTGACCGCTGTCCCAAAGTTACCCCAAACATAAGCGAGTTGGCGAAACTAAAATACTCAAGCCAACTGGTGACAAGAATACTTAGATTAATTCTTTGGAACGGTTGAATACCAACGCAACAGACGAAATACGATTCGGAGCTCACACGACCAAGCTACGGACCAAACACGAAATCAAGGCTAGAAAAATTAGACAGAAAAACATCTGTAAAATTGGAGCAGTAAACAGGTAAGCACCGGTACTCCACTTTCCAACGGATCAAACAAGCGAGCTCACTAGAGCTCCTGACGGGTCTTCACCGAACCTGCAGCAGGGATTTCAGAAAAATAGAGAGAGCACACACACATCAATGGAGAGGCTGCTCTCCAACATGCTGCAAAATGAACTCACTTACAGAAGTCAAAAGGGCCACGGACAGCCTATAGCAACTAGCAAGCACAGCTTGGTGCAAATACGCATGGTGCTGAGAACGTACTGCAGCAAGAAAGTGACTTAAAACTAGAATAAACAAAATCCACCAAGCAAGGTGTTACGGGAGAAGAGAAAGTGGAGAGCTGCTCCTTTCTGAGCCTTGCCGATTTAGCACAAGAATTAAGTTGCTGTCGAGACTAATCAATGCTGCAGCTTGAGCTCTCCCCGCAGCAAGGCACAAGTAAAATCAGAGAACCTGAAAACACACAGAGAGGGAACGAGCAGTCTAGCACCAGGGCAAGCAGCCGACCACGAAGATCTACGACCAGCGCCGCTCAGAAGAGCTCACAGAGCGCCTAAACGCTCTGTGCTGGTAGCGCTGCCGCACAGCACCAAAAACTAACGACGCTGCCCGAACAGAACAATAGAGCCCCGAGCGCTACGAACAGAGGAAAGCTAGCTCAAAAAAATTCAATGAAAACTCTGTCAAATCAACAGCTCTTGAGCCCAAAATTTGTCCAGATGAAATTCAACCAGGCACATAGCTATCCCCAAAAATTCATCACTTGGAATTGATTCAAACTCCGGGAAAATCAGATCGTAGGAAGAACGAAAAATGGGGAAAAACTCAAGAACGAAGTGACGAAAATCACAGACAAAATATGTGAATCCCGGAGGACAACCGGAGGATTCGGGCCTCCATTCCCACTCCAAAATCACAGAAAAATACAACCACGAATTTCTTGTTTTTGACCTCTCTCAAGAAGAGCTAACCCTAGGTGGAAGGGGGAATGAGAGAATGGAGAGAGAGGTGAGGAGGCAAGGGGCTGCCATCCTCTATTTAACTGGGCTATTTTATATTCCCCTAAATGCCCCTAGATACATAAGAGCTAAACCAATAAGCCCAAGGGCGTAGAGGTCCAACCCGGTCTTCATGTTGATCCGACGGTCACCGCGCCTCCTCACCGGTAGCTTCGCCTCGACGCGAACTCCCCGATGCCGCCACGTGCCGTCCGTTTCTCCTCGGAACCTCTGCCCGGGTTTTGAGGCCCAAACCCGTAAACCCGCCTCCGATGGTTTTGAGGTCCAAACCATCAAACCGCTCCGCGAGTAGCATACTTCATACGCGTCCCCCGCCATTCGACGCGTGTCACCTCCATGGTCAACACGGTCACTCCCATGTCTTCTCGTGCTTGTCGATGTCCCAAGTGTCAGCCACCGCAGCTAGCCACCCGGCCTCCGGGTCCCTCGGTCCAAGCCTCACGTCCGTCCTTCACCCCTCTGGTCCATCGGCACGGCACGCCCTCCTTGACCTTCACCTCGCCGTCGGCTACCGCCTCCGTGCTCCACACATGCATAACACAAGCCAAGAGACATGTCGCACACAAGGCTTTCGCCAAGGTAGGGTTAGTCACCACTCAACCTACTTCGTGGATCACATTGACAATCACTCATCACAAAACGAACACATAAGGGTACTTGTCAACCTTGTGTTCGCAGCCTTGACAACTAAGACATGAAACACCACCTGGGACCAACCTAAAGGAGCCTCTACACAAAGCGAACTAAAAGAGCTCATGAATAGTCTCACCTATCTCATATACTCCATCTGTCCACAATAAATATAATTCTAAGATTCTTTACAAATATTAGTAATAATAAGAAATGGGATAAGTACTCCTAGAAAGATATTCCAATATGCAATGATTGTACTATGAAAACACAAAAATATCTAAACCTACTAATTCTAATTGGTCTAAAATCTAGAAGTGAACTTATTGTAGGACAAATTTTAAACACTGACATTGCACTTATTTAGGACGAAGGGGAGTAGAGCAGTCGATGTCCCAAGAATCAACAACCACCCAAAAGGCTCACGTGTGGGTGGGGGCTAAGGCCTAGGGTTTTATTGTGCTACAATAGGGCCTATTTGGTAGCGCTCCCTTCGATTGTGACTCCATGCTACAGCACATAGAGGAGCCAGAACATGTGAAGCACGTTTCTCTGATTTCACTGACTTCTAGTTTATTTCGGGAATAAAGGAAAAAAAAATAGTTCCTTCCTATGATGTATAAGATTTCTTTGAAGCCAAAGTTGTTTGCGAGAAGAAACCAAATGAAATGAGGCTTAACACACTGCTAGCCACAACTCCACACTTATACTGAGCCCTCTCCCAATCTTTGCCATCTATGAAAAGGAGCAATGCACAAATATTGGCATGCAAAACATCACTTACATGGTACTCCATCGGTTCTAAATTATAGTTTACTTTAGTTTTGTCCTAGCTCAAACATTTCAACTTGGACAAGCTATATAGAAAGATACGCCAGGAATATCTTGAAAATCAAATTAGTCTCATTAAAATTCTTCATAAAACATATTTTCTATTTTGATAAAGCATTTATTTGAACTTGTAGAAATTAATATATTTTTTCTGAAAAAAGATCAAAACCCAACAAGTTTGACTTTAAGAAGAAGCCGGAGTAAACTATAATTTAAAACCAATGAAGTATATAATAGAAATAGACACGCAAACTCAAACCTTCGCTGGTCTGAGAAGTAGTATTTATGACATCGGATCAATAATTTTGCGAGATCAAGGCAATATAGTCCTATAAAAACCACACAAATCAAATTTAAATTTAATATTTTTAAGACAACATAGTTTAATTTTTGTGGTAGGAGCTTAATTTATTTTGGTTATTTGAATAAGGCCCACGACTTGACATCGTTTAATAATAATATGCCTATTCAAATACTTCTTCAGAAAATCGCAAAAAAAACTTCTTCAAAAAACGAAAAAAAACTCGGGGAGTCAGGTAGACTTTTTCTTACTATAAAAGGGGATACTATGCTAGTTTTTTTCCATGTGAATTGAAAGGCCACCAACCAACTAGTGCTCCTAGTTGTAAAAAAAAAAACTAGTGCTCCTAGTTGCCAGACCAAGTGGACTGCTAGAATCCAAGATATGGAACGAAGTTCCTCATTTGTTTTTTAGTGTCTAGATAGACTTGAGGTACGTTAAGCCTGTCACTGTTAACAGTAACATGTTACTCCTTTCTACTCCCTCCGTCCCAGAAAGAAAGACGTTTTCGCTTCCCGAGAAACAACTGCCGGAAATTATATATTAAAATATATAAATATTTATGCTAAGTAATTAATATCATCGGAAAGATCTTTAAGTCTAGTTTTTTAATAAATTTATTTAGAGACATAAATGTTGCACATATTTTATACAAATCGAGTCAAACTTGTGGCACGAAAACCCAAAACGTTTTTCTTTCTGAGACGGAGTAGTAGACCACAGCCTAATAAAGTATTATATTACATTATAGTACTATACTCCATCAGTTCTAAAATATCTATCGTTTTCGCTTTCTGATAAACAACTTTGACAAAATATATATTAAAAAATATTAATATTTATGGTAAATAATTGGTATCATTAAAAATATCTTTGAATCTAGTTTTTTTAATAAATTTATTTAGAGATACAAATATTGCACGTATTTTCTAATCGAGTTAAACTTGTGACACAGAAACAAAATTTACAAATATTATGGGACTGAGGGAGTACTCAAACTATAAAGGTCCTTGAAAGACGATCCATCCCAACTCGCCTTGTTTAGATTACAAGTTTTTTCACTTTCTCTCTATCACATCGAATATTTACATATATGTATAGAGTATTAAATGTAGGTAAAATAAATAACTAATTATACAGTTTGTCTGTACTATAGGAGACGAATCTTTTGAGTCTAGTTAGGTTATAAATGGATAATATACTCCGTCCCATAAAAAGAGTCGCCGTGAGAAGCGTGCTGGTCAAACTTTCTCAACTTTGACTACGTTTGTAGAAAATGCGTGCAACATTTATATCTTTAAATAAGTTTATTATGAAAGTATATTCAAAGATCTACCTAATGATACTAATTATGTACCATAAATATTAATATTTTATTAAATATATTTGGTCAAAGTTAAAAGCTGTTGACTTTTTGGGAAGCGAGAATGACTCTTTTTATAGGACGGAGGGAGTAATTGTCAAATACAAACGAATGTGCTACAATGCGATGAAATTTTTTCAACCCCAGTCTAAACAAGGCCTCGTATCGATATCGTCTTGACGTTTTCTACAGCACCCTCTGCGGCTCCGCCAGATGCGCAGCTAAATGTCCAAATGCACCACACGGTCCGACCCGGCACGGCCCACAGCTCACCTAAAAGGTCGGGCCGGGGCAGGCGGGCAGCACGGTTCACGTGGTGCCGTACCTATTCATGGGCTCACTGGCCGGCGATAATCAGAGCCTCAGACACAACACGACGAAGCTCTAGCCGTGCTCGTGCCATAGGAGCCGTTTCCTGTTTGGTTTTCTAGCTAGCTAGCCTCACTTTGCTTTGCCAAACGAGATAAACTTGCCCAGTTTAGTTCCCCAAGAATTTTGCAAAATTTTTTATATTTTCCGTCACATCGAATCTTTGGACGCATGCATGAAACATTAAATATAAATAAAAAATAAAATTAATTATACAGTTTAGACGAAATCCACGAGACGAATCTTTTAAGCCTAATTAGACTATAATTGGACATTAATTGTCAAATAACAACGAAAATGCTACGGCATCCATTTTGCCAAATTTTTTACATCTAAACAGGCCCAACGCCTGGCAAGCTGCTTTCGCTCTATTGTCCAAACGCATGCTCCCTCCGTCTCTTTATATCTGTCATCATTTTGGTATACGTGTTATAAGTTTGACTCGATTTATAGAAAATATGTACAATATTTGTATCTCCAAATAAATTTATTAAAAAACTAGATTCAAAGATCTTTTCAATGATACTAATTATGTATTATAAATATTAATATTTTTAATATATATTTAGTTAAAGTTGTTTCTCGGGAAACGCAAACGACGGATATTTATGGCCCGTTTGGTTAGAGGTGTTAAAGGTTAACAAATACTGTAGCACTTTCGTCTTATTTGACAAAAAGTTTTCAATTTTGGACTAATTAGGCTTAATAGATTCGTCTCGTAAATTATTCCTAATCTGTGCAGACATGCATGCAATTAGTCTATATTTAGTACTTTATGCATTTGCCGTAATATTGATGTGATGAGAGTTAAACTTTAACATGTGGAAACCAAACAAGGCCTTAGAGACAGATGGAGTAATAGCCATCTTCACTATTTTGGTCTAGCAAGGCAACACACAGTAGTTGGCAAGCTATCCAAACGTCCCGCTAGTAAGCTTGTCGTCTCCACTACCACGATAGCTAAAAATACAAATTCAAGTCACAGATCACAGAGGAACTCAAGAACACCGATAAATCCAAGCCACAACATCATTCATACATATACACAAGAACAAATCCAATTTAGGGGCTGTTTGGAAGGCATGTTGTAAGACTAAAACATCTATAAATTACAATCGTTCCAGGGCGGCCTCAGAAATTTTCGCTCTATTCGCTTAAGTTTATCAGCCAAATTAGCCAGCCATTCAGCAATATTTTTCTCTCACAACAAATCAGCGAACAGTACTTTCAGCCATGACTTATCAGCCAAACGAACAGGGTTTTTGTTTGGATGAATGGTTAGCACATGGATTTTACAACCCATTTGTCCTAATACCGCAGCAAAAAGAATAATTACCTGAGAAGGTCCGAAAAATAAAACAACAATTATTAGGAGCCTCCGCACCTGCGTGGTCGATGAATGGACCTTTGCGACAGAGCTCATGGCGATCAAACCAGCAGCATCACAAAGCTCATTGGCCAAATTCCCTGCAACTGTTCCAAAATCCACCAGCATATATATAGCCTCTGCGTATCAATCTCCCCTATGGTGGTTGCTGTTGCTGGGCCTCTATAAGGAAAATGGCTTCCATGGGCCATTAAATGATTTTGTTGTTTGAGTGACAACATGGTCATTTGGACTAATTAACACCTTTTGCTAGTATACAAGATATATAGTTCAAATGGATGCAAGGTTGGTTATGACAAAAGAAACATAGAGATCGAAGTGATCAACACCTCAAGCAAGACATAAGAGCTGTGTTGAAGACATACAAGACGTGCAAGAAGTCCAAGACACCAACTGGAAGGAGTCTGGATGAAAAAACACGAGGAAAACAAGTTGAATGCATGTTGATTGCATGCACCAAATTTATCCAATGCCTGTCTGAACAGGAGCACCAGACAATAGGCATCGGGCAGTCTGCACCTAGGTTCCGAGGACCCACTGAAAATCTTTGGTGCTTGTGGTTAGGAGAGCGCTAGAGAAATGTGTGTAGCAAATAGTGTTATGCAGAGAATAAATCACATCACTGGAATTGTTCGGTGACTAGAGTAGGGAGGCACCGAAGAAAAGATCACTTGCTCGAGAAGTCTGTAGAAGGAATTTGGAGTCACCGAAATCTCCGGTGTGCAGCAGACAAAAGGCTCCAACAGTTGGTTGATCCAATGGCTAGTTTTCAACATGTAGCTAATGTGGCCTCACCAGATTTTTCTGGTGGGAAGGCTGGAACCCGACCTTCTGGTGCAAAAGCTACAACAGCCACCAAAGGCTATATATATTTGAGGGTTGGGCTATATATATCCCCCTTGGGCGGCCATTTGGGCATGGTTGGAATGTGTTGAAGTTGTTATATTGTTGAGGCACTCTCCCCAAGTGCTCTAGCCACCACAAGTGTTGAAGAGAAGATTAGATGATTAGCATAGTGCTTTGCAAAGTGTGTTTATGCTAGTTATATTAGACCACCACATTAGCACTTGCTCTAGGTTTACGTCTAGTGTTTTGTGAGGTTTCAATTCCTCTTGTTACCTCCATGCTTGCATGCGCCATGCTTTTATACTAGGGGCTCGTAATCTTGCAAGATCACACCAACTGTGTTTGTGGTATGGTCGTTGAGTGTGTACACAAGGTAATGTGTGATCCACGACATTTGAGATAAAAACACGATAGTGAAGACATCGGGGAGCGATCAGGGAGAAGGCCTAGTGGAGACCCCACTTGCACATGGGGAAGGATCATGAGGTCCATGAAGTTACCAGAGCTAGAGCTTGGTCCTTCGTGAGTGGCTTCAACGTGGACTATGGGATAGCATGAGCTTCTCGATACCTCAGGAAAAATCGAGAGTTGTCAATGGGAGTTTGCATCCTCTACCACTGATGCTTCAGCATTTACATTGCTACCTTGGTTGTGTGCTTTACATTCTAGTTTAGCTTGTTATGCTAGTAATAGTTTTGGAACCTAAGTTGCATAAATCTTGTGCGGTGGAGATAGCAACACTTAGCAACACCTTAGTTGCACATCTAGTTAGTTTATCTTAATTTGCATAGGTTTTGTTATGTAGGAAATAGAGGCCAAGTTTAGAGTAGAAGTTTTTAAAAAGCCTAATTCCCCCCTGAAAGGTCCTAATATGGCTAGAGGGGGGTGAATAGCCTATTAAAAATTTTACAAACTCACTAGAGCAAAAGGTTAGTATAATAAAAGGCGAAATGCAATTTTGCTCTAGCTCTATAAGGGTTGCAAGCCACCTATCCCAACAATTCTAGTTGCTATAGTCACTAAGACAAACAAAAGCTATGTCAGTACAAGCTCTCAAAAACTAGTTACACTTAAGAGCTCAACTAGGTGAGAAGCTACACTAGCAAGGATAATACAAGCTCTCAAAACTAATTACACTAAAGAGCTTGTTACAACTAGTTTGCGGAATGTAAATGGAGGGGATGTGATCTTTATACCGTCGCGTAGGGAATGAACCAATCAATGAATATGAAGATCAATCACCGGGAGAAGTCAATCAACACAAGATGGACACAATGATTTTCCCCTGAGGTTCACGTGCTTGCCGGCATGCTACGTCCCCGTTGTGTCGACCACCACTTCGTGGTTCGCGCGGCTAATTGACAATCCAAAGCCAAGCTCTCCAAGAGCACCGCAAGGACCTACTGCAAGTGAGGTAACTCAATAACACAAGCAATTTACTAGAGCTACCTTGTGGTGCTTCGCCAGGAAAGGTGCAACACCCCTCACAAGATCACCGGAGCCGGCCACGAACAATCACCAACATGTGTCAGACCTCCACCGCTGGTCCAAGCCGTCTAGGTGGCGGCAACCACCAAGAGAAACAAGAATCCCACAGCCAAAGATCACCCAAGTGCCACTAAGATGCAAACTCACAAGCACAATGCACTAGGATCACTTAATCTCACTTTGGATTAGCAACCAAGCAAGGAAGATGAGTGGGAGGGAGTATGCTCAGCTCAAGAGGATGTCAAGATGATCAAAAGTCCAAGAGAGATCCCTTGGAGCCAGCCATTAACTATTTATAAGCCCCTACAAAGAATAGAGTCGTTATACTCAAGGTGGGGCTTAACCCGACACCACCGGACGCGCCGGTGAGTCGCACCGGACGCTGCCCCTGCGTCCGGTCGCACCGCGCCAAACACATCGATGGACGCCATGCGTCCTCGTTCAAATTCGTGCCACACGATCTCAACGGTTATTTTCGTAGCACTGCTCGCGTACACGATCGCACCGGACGCGCCGATGGAATGCACCGGACTCCACAGGGCCAGTGTCCGGTCGACTCCAGTAAGGTATCAGAGAGGGAAAACGCGCACCGGACGCGTCCGCTGGGGGGCAATCGGACGCACCCCAGCGTCCGGTGATCACTCGGCCTCGCCACGCGCTTACGTCATTTGCACCGGACGCTGACGCCGGTCCCCTGTGTCCGCTGCCACGCAAAAATGCACCGGTGTACCATGGCCAGCGTCCACTCGCTCAGCTCCTTCGCGCGCGCCTCTGCCTGAACTAAGGCTGGGCATTCGGGTTACCCGAAAAATTCGGGTCAGGTAATTCGGGTAGTTGAAAATTTGGGCATTAAAAATTGATACCCGATTTTTGCCCCGAAAAAATATTATCCGAAATTTCGGGTACCCGATAATTCGGGTTCGTATTCGGGTTCGGGTTTTACCCGATATATCCGAAATTAAAAAAACCAACCATTTTGGAAGAATTCAAACATCATTTTAAAGCAATAAACAATAGTCCTATAAATCACATCATGTCTTCATATCAATTATCAACAAATCAATTATCAAGTGAGCATAAATCTACATTAATTCATACCAAATAATATATTCATATGGCATTGAAATACTTCATGTCTTTATATTAGGAATAGAAGATCAAATATTTAAGATATTTCGGGTAATTTGGGTAGTTCGGGTACCGGAAAACATTACCCGAATTACCCAAACTAATTTCGGGTTTTTACAATCACTATCCGAAATTGTGATCAAGTATTTCGGATTCGGGTACTTCGAGTCTGGGTTCGGGTAATTCGGGTTCGGTAATTGGGTATCGGGTATTTTGCCCACCCTTGGCCTGAACGGACCGGACGCGCAGGTGCCCTCGAGGTCAGCGTCCGGTCACTTCCAGTGACCTGTTCGCTTCTGTTTCTTCACCGAATCCTGCCTCGCAAGCTCGGCAGGTGGGAGAGGGAGTCTACACTTTTCTGTTCCTCTCAAAACCCTTGCAAATGTGCCAACCACCTTGTGTATCACCTTGTGCACATGTGTTAGCATATTTTCACAAACATTACCAAGAGTTATGTTAGCTCTCCACTAGATCCTAATGCACATGCATGTAAGTCATCATCTAGTGGCACTTATGAGACCAAATAGCCAAAGGATTCTCCCCTTTATAGTACGGCTATCGATCCTAAACGTGATCACACCCTCTATAGTTTCTTGATCACCAAACCCAAAACCCTAGCAATACCTTTGCATTGATTTCCATCGGGTTTTGTTTTTCTCTTTCTTCTTTTCCAAATGTGAAGCACTTGATCATCTTTTGGTCACCTACATCACCATGACCATCATCTAGCTCCATCACTTGGCATGGGACTTATCATTTCATGTCTACACACTTAGCATAATGATTAGTCCTTAGGTTTCATCAATTATCCAAAACCAAACTAGAGCTTTCACCCCCCTAGGCATTACGGTCCCTTCAACCCCAACCCATGGCACCAGCCTCACCTAGCAACTAACTATGTTGTCGTCGTCCTTGGATCATAGATGCATTGTATCTTTGATGGTCGTGGCGCGCATGTGGTCCATCGAAAACTTGACTTGGGACCCTCATGCTCTCGTTAGGGACACAACCTCTTCTGGTCGTCTAAAAGTTCTTCAGTTTTGTGTCTGGCTTTCAAGTTCCAAATGCTTGGTACATATTAAATTCAAATGACTTCAAAGTTAAATTTGGATGATTTGGGGATGAAATCAGGTTCAAGGTATGCACCAATGCAAAAGATTGTTTCAGGGCTTGGGGTGTTCATTTGCTAAGAAATGAAAATCTCTTTCGCTCTCTAGCATGGTGTGCTGAAACTTTTAAGGTAGTTGTGAAATATGAGACACTTCCATGAGTATCAGTAGAGGACATAATTACCATGTTACATGGGGAAAACTTACAGAGGTTTTTTCTTGTGCACAAGAAATTACAATTAGAAAACTCATTACAGGTGTATCACTTTGTAATTCTTCCAAATAGGCCCTTTAGTCTCACAGAATCCATCATCCATACACCGTACATATAGAAAATGATGGCAGTCTTCAATCTCACTACATCGCCATTGTATCTCATCAAGTGACACACTGCCAACCGATCCATTCACATATTATCCAGGCACCACCACTACTGTTGTTACACCATCCAGCTATCAACAAGAATATTGGTGGAGGGCGGGAGGGGGAGGGAGGAGGAAGGAGGGAAGGGAGCGTGATGGTGGAGGTTGCAAGAGGTGGGAAGTGCGATGATGTACATTGTGAAGGGACCATGAAGCCTAGAAGGGGAGTTAATTAGGTCACTTGAAAACTACAGGCTTTGAAAACCACTTGTGAAGATGTTTCATCAGGAGGGAATCATTCTGTAACCTGAGGTTTAGGACGCCTAGTCCGCCTTTGTCCTTTGGCTTTAGCACCATCTGCCAGGCCGCTAGATTGCCACCCTTTTTTTTCAGTGTCATTCCCTCTCCAAAGACATTGTTTCCGAGCTCTGTCAATGCTGTCAATTACTCCAATGGGGAGCTTCAGGGTGCAGATGGTATATGTGACGATGGGTGTGATCACTGAGTTTATCGTCTCCAATCTTCGTGAGTAAGAGAGCAGCGAGGAACAGGAGCTAAGCCTGCGCTCAATTTTGTCCATCAGTCATCCATTCGAGGCTTGGTCGTTCTCATGGCCAAGGCCAAACCTAGATAGGTAGCCTGTCTGACATGCAAAGGTACCTGCTAATTAAAAACGCGCATTTTCTCTACTGTAACATTGATCGGCAGCACGCATGATTTGTTAACTCTTAAACCTATACACTCAGTGAAGGAGTTCAATAGGGCTTTGAGGCAAAAAAAAAAAAAAAAACTGCCTAGCATCAGCTTGCATCAGTAGGAGCGTGTTGTCTGCGTATTGAATGATGGGGAAGTTTTGAGTGTAGGAAGGAAAATTTTCACCTGACAAAACTAATTTATTATTTACGAGACATATATCCTATTTAAATCGGAAGGAATAATTGCTTTGGTAAACTGATTTTGACAGGACCTGTGCCAGTCAACGGCAATGTGTCGATGTCTTGTACCGGTCGCCATGGCCGTAGCCCGTAGGCACGAAACCTCTGAGCTCTGCGCCTCTGCCTGAAGAGGAAACAGCGGTCTTCTCTTGCCGTCCATGTCCTTTGGCGTGCAGTGCTCTGGATGCAGAGGCAATGAGGCTTATGGAGTCATGGATCTAATTATTTTACGACTGTACAGATAAGCCTCTGAGTTGCTGGAACAGAGTGGATTGTCGGAGATGAAGCTGAAGCATGCCTGGGACGTATGGGGGGAGTGGGAGATCCGCGTGCTGGTCCTCTCCAGCCTCGCCCTGCAGGTCTTCCTCCTCTTCGCCGGCGGCCTGCGCAAGCGCGTCGCCGAGTGGTGGCTGCGCATGCCGCTCTGGCTCGCGTACCTCCTCGCCGACTACGTCGCCATCTACGCGCTGGGCAACCTGTCCCAGAACCAGAAGCTCTGCGACGGGTCCCGTGACGCCGAGATGCACGTGCTCGTCTTCTGGGCGCCGTTCCTCATCCTCCACCTCGGCGGCCAGGACACCATCACCGCGTTCGCCGTGGAGGACAACGAGCTCTGGCTGCGCCACTTGCTCAGCCTCGTGTCGCAGGTCGTCCTGGCCGGGTACGTCTACTGGAAGTCGCGCCCGGGCGTCCGGCTCATGGTCCCGGCGGTCGTCATGTTCGTGGCCGGCGTGACCAAGTACGGCGAACGGACGCTGGCGCTCCGGGCGGCGAGCATGGGCAGCCTGCGCAGCTCCATGCTGACGCCGCCGGACCCTGGCCCCAACTACGCCAAGTTCGTGGAGGAGTGCCAGTCGAGGAGGGACGCCGGGCTGGTGGCCAAGATCGTCATCGTGCCGGAGCGGCCTCCCGACGACGACGCCCACGTCGAGGTGAAGCGGGTGGCGTACTGCGACCTGGTGTACAGCGCGCACCGGCTCTTCCACACCTTCCGCCGCCTCTTCGTCGACCTCATCCTCAGCTTCCAGGACCGCATCGACAGCCTCGCCTTCTTCCGGACGCTGGAGATGGAGCAGGCGTTCAAGGTCGTGGAGATCGAGCTGGTGCTCATGTACGAGTCCCTCCACTCCAAGGCCCCCGTGATCCACGGCTGGCTTGGCCGGGGCCTGCGCGTCTTCACCCTGGCCGCGCCTGTCGTGTCACTCGTGCTCTTCGCGCGCGCTGCCGGCGAGACGCGAGGCTACGGCTACGCGAGCGTCGACGTCGACATCTCCTACGTGCTCCTGGGCGGCGCCGTCTTCCTGGAGACCTACGCCATCCTGCTGATGGTCATCTCCCCCTGGACGTACGCCGACCTGCGGGCCAGCGAGCGGCTCCGACCGGCGGCGAAGGCGGTGTTCTGGCTCATCGAGTTCTTCCAGCCGGAGACGAGGCCGAGGTGGTCAGACCAGATGTCGCAGTACAACCTCATCAGCTACTGCCTGAGGGACGAGCGCCGCTGGTACAAGGAGCTCATGGAGTGGCTGGAGTGGAGGTGGAACATCCGCGTGAAGACCATGTGGGACAGCTGGAGGTACACGAAGAAGATCGCCGTGTCGGAGCCGCTGAAGCGCCTCGTCTTCGAGCAGCTCAAGAGCAAGGCCAGCAGCAGCATGGACCCCAAGAGCTACCGGAAGCTCGGCGAGCACCGCGGCCAGTGGGCGCTCCAGCGCAAGGGCCTGTACCAGCAGTTGGGGTGGAGCGTCGACTGCGAGTTCGACGAGAGCATCCTCCTCTGGCACATCGCCACCGACCTGTGCTTCTACGCCAACCCTGAGAACGCCGGCGGTGGTCCGGAACGGGAACGCCAGGACGCTCTGCCGGCGCTGAGCAGGGAGATATCCAGCTACATGCTGTTCCTCCTGGTGATGCGGCCGTTCATGATGACGGCGAGCATCGGGCAGATCCGGTTCGGGGACACCTGCGCGGAGGCCAAGAGCTTCTTCCGGCGAGCCGACGAGGCCGGCGACGAGGCGGGGTGCGCGGACAGGCTCCGGGCCGTGGACACGTCCATCGCCGAGCCCCGCGACGTGAAGGGGGACCGGAGCAAGTCGGTGCTGTTCCAGGCGTGCAAGCTCGCGAGGCAGCTGCTGGAGCTGGAGGGCGCCACGGAGGCCAAGCGCTGGCGGCTCGTCGCCAGCGTGTGGGTGGAGATGCTCTGCTACGCGGCCGGCAAGTGCGGCGGGAGCGCCCACGCCCGGCAGCTCAGCCAGGGCGGCGAGCTGCTCACCGTGGTGTGGCTGCTCATGGCGCACTTCGGCGTCGGCGACCAGTACAGGGTGGAGTCCGGCCACGCCAGGGCCAAGCTCGTCGTTGACACGTAATGTAAGCCACGTACTGAAGCGTACTGTGCCGCAAACGACCCGCAGCAATAAACATGGCCTTGACGGCCCGGGGCATGGCATGACAGTTGGGAGTTTGGCGACGGGGGTCGGGGAAGGGACAAGGGACACAAACCAGCTGGAGAGAACCGGATGCCGGCAGCAACGGCTGTTTGCATGCCTTCACTGATGCAGCGAAAAGTCTCAGCAGAGTACAGACATGCAAGTTACGCAGTCCAGGGTTCTAATGTTTTGTGGTACAAGAAATCAGTATACTGCAACTTGTTTTTCCACACAGTGAGGTTTAGTACGAACATATAATTCCAAGTTCTTTGTTTTTCGTTTTCTATTTGAAAAATTAGTTCTTTGTTTTCCAATCGTTGAAGTATAACATAATATAAGTATAATTCCATGCTCTTCAGTGTATTGTTATATTTTATGCAAAACTAGTCAGATTTTAACACCCTGAGAAGCCGAGTAACCATCATTCTTACAGCAGAAAACTACAGAAAACACTGAAGCTCTAAGGCCAGAACATTGATGTACACATGGAACGCGACGTTGCTGGAAATGTCATTCAGTCTAACACTAACGCAGGGCCGGGAAGTTTTACATTACACTCTTCTTTGACTAACAGGCATCAACCACTACTCTGAGAGTGATGCGAAAACGAAACAACACAGGCACACATAATTACAGACAACACACTTACATGACTTTGTAGTCAAAGCACATCGAGTGTCGGGTTTGCAAGTTGACCTGCTACTCCAACACCTTAGTGTTGTTCCAAGATCCGTTCATCTTTTTCTTCGATGGATGTCAAGGAGCCTTCTTTCCTAGCCACCTTTTCTTTAGTAACCACTGAAAATCAGATCACGGGAACATGCCTTCCAGGTAGTCCTCGAACCCTTCGTCGTTATTCCCTGAACTCCTTGAAGAAGCTCCACTCCGATCTGCAGAATTGTTTGCAAGATTGAGTTTCCAGCTACCAGAATTTATCGCATCCTCAATTCCCCAAGGAAAAAAAAAACACACAACTATAGCATGGAACAATCAACAAAGCTCAATCCCATCACAGGTTCTAGTGAGCCTAATGCCAGCCATATGTTCTCTCCAGATATGTGGCACCTTGTTGTTGCCTCGATGGGCGCCAGGCACCACAACCACACCATTTTTTATCATTTTAATTTTCTGATTCTTTTTCCTTACCATATTCTATACAGTGATTTTCAGTGCCAGAGGGGTTCACCCACCGCTCCAAAATTATCATTCTACCAATCTACCATATGGCTGGTTAGGCAACAGGGATGTCATAAAAAGCCGGTCTGCGGGTTTATTAGACTGAGTTTTTAAATTTGGGGCCAAACAAGCCCTTAATTAAGCATAGCATGCCTGCCCCAAAATGCATCATAGTTCATAACCACACACAAAGGTGTCCGCAATCATGGATACCTTTTTTCTTTCTTCTATATTTCTCGTCCTCGTCCTCTGAGGTATCATCATTTTCCTCATGTTTTCTGCAGTATGAAAAGCGGAATTAAAGAATATAGGGTAAAGAAACATAATGGGGGTGGAGAAGAACTAGAAGTACCTCTTTCTCTTGTCGCTGTCTTTCAAATCAATTTCCTTTTCACCATAGAGCTCATTTTCCTTCTCTTTCTCCTTTTGCCTCTTATAAGCAAGCTTTTCTGCACATCTTTCATAATGTACTACAATCAGGCTAAATAACCAATTTAATGCTTGCTTGAACAAAAAGAAGGCAGGAAAGACAGAGAAGGACTCAGTGGTCCATGGAATAGCTTAATTAAAGAAATATCATAACAAGAAAGTACAGCAGTGACAGTTAAAAACTGTTTCAAACAAATCCTATCACGGAACAATGAATTCGCTAACCTTTTGCAAGCTACCAACTTCACTAGTGCTTGTTTCTGTTCCCCTGCTTCAACATAAGAAAAATTGACCTGAACATGAGATAAAGAAAAAAGAAAGGTAAGGGCTACAAATACAGCTAAAACAGTTCTTTGGCGAAAAAAATGCATTGTACATATTTTAGCATCAAGATATTAGCAAATTACATACCTCATAACTACCTAAACCATGTTTTTCATCACAATGCCTATTGCCACAGATAAATTGCCCTGCATAAGAGCATATTATGGTTATTACTAAATATTATTGATATTGATCAACAAATAGCAGATCCTGTTTGCAAGAATATATATTTCTGATCTCTCAGGGAACTGTCTGTGGTTTGCTACAGATAAGTATAATAATATGAGAAAACTACAACGATGGCTTTCAAAAACTAGAATTCAGTTCTGATCTATTTTGGAGTTTGTGGTTGTTCGCTGCAAGCAACCCCCACCTGTACTTTGCTAAGTGTAACAAGCAACCCTTTAAGCTTGGTAACATTGATAGTTTGAGACAGTTTCTTTAAAAACCCTTTGAAGTTCTAGACTTCCATTTTAAAGGTCTGTTACTAGAAATAGAATACTCGCATGATCGAAGTTCAGCCATAGTTTTCAGGTAAACCATTTTAGATGGTATTTAACTGACAGGATTACTGAAAAATACCCTTGCCAGATATCACCTCCTTTTCTGTTCTCCATCTCAATCCAATCTGCAGCAGAAAATGCCCTTATAACATGCAATTCACATCCAAAACTACATATCATTTCAGGAACAAAAAATGTGGTTGGACACTCATTCATCATCCTATCACGAGTATGCATGACTGTCATATGCTTACTACTTGTTTTCACTTCTGATAACCAGTGTTTGTGCATGCCTGTCATATCTTAAACATTAAAAATGGGTGTGGCAAGCATGCTTATTGCGATATGCACATTGACACAAATCCAAAACCAAGGAGAACAGTCATCTTGCTATTACTGCCAACTTATTAATTTATGAAATATGACATCAAGTTGAAAGAGTATCACAATTGGCATGATATAATTCTTGCAATCTTGCCCGTACATAGAGATCATTCTCTAAAAGTACATAATGGCCCCTCTAAAAGTCATGCTACAAGCATTCTTTCGGTTCCATGTCATTCAAGAGTGAAGGAAAAACTAAGTGTTTACATCAAGAAATGGCTCTCAATGACAGTATGACACAGGGTTAAAGGAACACACCTTGCCTTTTTTGTACTGGGTCATGTCAGCAATGCAATACCTGCCTCATGTTAAGGACCCTAAGCACAATATGACAATAGAGTTAAACCTTACAAAAAAAATACAAGGAATAATACAACCCCATAAAATATAGCTCCCATGTAGGCAAACATCAATCAATCCTAGCTGACAGAATGCATAAGTTCATTAGGTGAAAGTATGAACTATGAAGTGCTTAACACAGAAGTATGTGGCAATGCAGAGGACACCAACAGATACATGTCCTTCATACGATAACATTCACATGACTTATGCCTATTTATATCACCAAACTATTAAATAGCTTCCTGTAACAACATTAGCTTCAGCATATATGAACATGTTACTTCACAAACTTAAGTGAAAAAATATGTCATGTACTGACATGTCCTTACAGAAAAAACAAAACAATATCAAATATACCAAAAAAAAGGATACTCTTTAAAAAGCTTGTCATAGTAACGTTTGACCAGCCTCTTCTCCCAAGTTGAATCCATGTCATCTTCCTCGGAAAGAATGAACCTTTTACACAATAGAAGCAAAGTGAGGCACTTACAAGTTTCCCAAAACCACAGGCATATGTTGTACCATGAACATTTAACAGACATCATTATGACCTGTATCCTTCTCTCAGTGTATCTTTATCAGTTTTGATGGGCAAACTACTATCCACATTTTTCTCATGGCCATAAAACTGAACTGTTTAAAGACAAAACATGTATCAGTGGCAATACATAGACACATCATACAGGAAAAGAAGGATAGATGTGACCTATACTAATATATAATAGGGCTTTAAAGAACTGTAAGGTTGAGTGTCTGATCTCCAACTCTTTCTGATGAAGGGGAAATTCTTTCACACCACTATTCTTGAAGGTTGGGATACATAAAACAAAAGTTTTTGAAACCTAAAATACATTCTCCTAGTTTTGAATTCATGCATCAGAGATTGTTCATACATATACTATATATACAGTAGAAGTACACAAGTACTGCCCGATTAGAAGTATGCCAACCAAACCAGTTGCTAAAGAAATCCATCAAAATCCAAGCAACCCCACTTAAGATTATACTTGGCATGCTTTTCAAAGGTTCATACTTCTCCTAGATGTACATGTAGTCAGGTATCAGTATATCACCAGACTGGGAATTGGGATAACAGGACATCATATTGATTCCTTTGCGAAGAAAATAATCCAGATTTGAATATGTTTTGTATTCAACTAGGGGGTGGTAAGTTACAGATCGAAGTATATGACCAATGTATGGATGAAGGTAGACCCCAATTCTTTCTACAATAGAGAGGACTGTTCATCATCCTATTTCTTTTGGAAACCAAGAGTAAGCAAATAAATAGCTTGTTACATGCCACTATCTTAGTTTCCTTCTCACAATGAAAGGTCCATTCTGTGATCTATCCATGGGTTGGCATTAGGCGAAAAAAGTAAGATTGCACCAGGTTCGAGACCAGGACATAAAACCAATGTAAACAAAAATACACATTAGAATGTTTTTTTTTTTGCATTAAACTAGCTGACAAGTTATATTTAGAAATACATAATCCATGTATGGATGAAGGTAGCCCCAAATATTTCTAAAGTAGAGGGGACTGTTCATCATTCAGTTTATTTTGGAAACCCAAGTTAATTAAGCAAATAAATAACTCATTATATGCCACTGCCCCAGTTTCCTTTTCATCATGAAAGGCCAAATTAACCATCTATCCAGACATTTGCAGTGGGACAATGTACCAATATATCAAATTTAAAGCTACGCCTAAAGTAGGCACACCAGCACGTTGAATGATTGTGATCAGAAGCCGAAGCCTATAAAGGAATTCAATAAGATTTTTAGTGTGTTGGTTGCTCATCAGTGCCTTACATAGTTCAGCATTTGAGGACTGAGGTAATTAGTAATATCAGAAGCAGCAGCTTGCAGCATATACATTAGAGCATCATGAGTATGTTGTATGTGCTGGTTTCTACAGTAACAGAAGAACTGCAAGTTACAAATGTTCCCTGATTCTTTTGACATAGAGAACACCATCAGTTTACCAGGTATAATTTGGTTTACATAGCTTATTATTCCATTACCATGCTATTCTATATTCCAGAACCATTTATTTAAACCTAAAATACAATTCTCATAGTTTTGAATCCATGCATTCGAGATAGCTCACAAATAAATCCACTATTAGAAGTATGCCAACCAAACCAGTTGCTAAAGAAAACCATCAGAATCCAAGCAGCCCCACTTAAGATTATAATTTCCATGTTTTTCCAAAAGTTTATACTTCTCCTAAATGTACAACTAGTCAGGTATCGGTATATCACAAGACTGAGGATTGGGATAACAGGACATCGATTCCTTTGTGAAGAAAACAATCCAGATTTGAATATATTTTGTATTCAACTAGGGAATGGCAAGTTACGGATTGAAGTATGTGATCAATGTATGGATGAAGGTAGACCCCAATTCTTTCTACAATGGAGGGGACTGTTCATCATCCTATTTCTTTTGGAAACCAAGAGTAAGCAAATAAATATTGCTCATGACATGCAGCTATCTCAGTTTCCTTCTCACAATGAAAGGTACATTCTGTGAATCTGTGATCTATCCATGGTTTAGAATTGGGCAAAGAAGTAACATTTCACCAGGATGGAGAACAGGGCGTAAATCCCATGAAAATAAAAATCCACATTAGAATGTTCCGTATTAAGCTAGCTGACAAGTTATATTTAGAATTAGAAATACCTAATCCATGTATGGACGAAGGTAGCCCCCAATTCTTTCTAATGTAGAGGGGATTGTTAATCATTCAGTTTATTTTGGAAACCAAGGTTAAGCAAATAAATAACTCATTATATGCCACTGCCCTAGTTTCCTCTTCACCATGAAAGGAATAATCAAATCTGCCCACACATTTGAAATGGGACAAGGTACCAATATATCAAATTTAAAGATTTGCCAAAAGCAAACACACCACCACGTTGAATGGTTGTGATCAGAAGCAGAAGCCTACAAAGGAATTCAATAAGATTTTTAGTGTGTTGGTTGCTCAGTTCCATACGTAATGCAGCATTTGAGGTAATTAGTAATAATAGAAGTGCGAGCAGCTTTCAGCATATACATTAGAGCATCGTGAGTACGTTGTATGTGCTGGCGCATAGTGCATACTGTAGCAGAAGAACAGCAAGTTACAGATGTTCCCTGTTTCTTTTGTCGTAGAGACGCCATCAGTTTACCAGGTATTAATTGGTTTACATAACTATTATTCCATTACCATGCTATTCTATTCCGGAACCATTTATTTCAACAACAGATAATACCTTAACCTACACAATTCCCAAATGAATCAACGAAGAATGGAGGGGAAAGACAAGGTTGCCAGAAAAGATTGCGGAAAAGGATAATACCATAATCCTTCATGAACTTCTTATGGCGATCATAGGCGTTGAGCCCGCGGATGTGCGATTGGTACTGCCTGCATCCATCAAACCCCCATTCAGATTAATGAGACCACAGTTCAGCACAAACACCGCAAGAGTACTGAAGGACGAGCTCATGATTCCTCGCCTTCGATTACTGCACTAATAACCTAGACTAACTAGTAACTACTGCAAAACAATTACAGACAAATAAGTAAACTACTAGGGTTCGTGGACCCAGTAATGATTTTACATTTGCCAATCGAATGGACCAAGGCATGAGGCTAGGGTTTCTCTATCCAGTTCGAACCTCTGGAATCTATCTAAGAAACGGAAGGCGCCAGAACAACGGGCACATCGAATCGAAGAATGTTAAGAGAGGCACGTGGATTGGCGGATTGCCGCATGAGAAGCTTACATCTTTCTCTCCTCCCTATCAAAGATGGCGGACTTGAGCCGCCCCAGCGACGCCATCGCACTCGCCCGCCTGCCCGCTCCGCGTCAGCTTCGCCTCACCCTAGACAGCCGCGGCGGGCGCTCGAGCACCAGCTCCGGCCGCCGCACCGCTCGGATCCGCGCCGGGGTTTGGGTTTGGCGGCGGCGGGGAAGCGAGCGCCTGGTGCGGCGACGTGCCGGCGTCGGTCGAGTCGTGGAGTAGCTTCCGGGCCCAGCAGACCTCAGGCCTGAGCGTAGTGGAGGTGGAAGAAGAACGACGGGGCGAGGTGGGCCGTGGGCCGGAGCGCTCGTGTGACCATCCTGCCGTGTAGCCTCTTGCAATTTCACCTTGAAAAGTATATGGACCTTAGAAATTTCCCAGAGCTAGGGGGGCCATGGCTCAGTATGGTCACCATAAGCTCCGCCAGTGACTAAGAGAGTTTAAAGTTGTTTGTAACTTGACTCTCAAAAATGAGTGTCGCTGTGATATTTGTGCCGCAAAGTTTAATTAGGTTTGTCAAAAATATTTTCAACATTTATATACCTAAATAAGTTTATTATGAAAATAGATTCAAAGATCTATCTAATGAAACTAACTGTGTACTATAAATATTAATTATATATATATATTTAGTCAAAGTAAAAACGTTTGATTTTTGAAAAAGCGAGAACGACACTGATTTGGGACGGAGGTGTAAGTTGAACAAGGTGCAGCCAAATGTTGTCCCTACCCTTTGCACGGTGGACTGAGGAAGTTGGGGCCCATACATGGCGCTCTCATTGCACGAAAGCAAAACAGACGTCACGCTTGGCAGGCATCGTCAAGGAACGTGATGTCCCTTTTGGCCTTGTTTAGATGCTAAATTCACCCCTAAATTTTACTATGCAAAAAGAAGATTCTCAATCACATTAAAATACCGGCATATATATGGAGTACTAAATGTAGATAAAAATCAAAACTAATTGCACAGTTTGGTTGTACTTTGCGCGACGAACGTTTTGAGCCTAATTAATCAATGTTTGAATAATTATTATTAAATAAAAACAAAATTGCTACAGTGCTGCACAGTAATTCAGGGAGACCCAAATCGGGTATCTAAACACGGCCTTTGTTTGGTACTACAACTTGGCTTAACTTTGCTGCTAGCATGACATGGAAATGTACCTAAGACTAAGACACATTCCATTATGCTTACATGACAATTATGCGTGCATTGTTTAATACACCTCCGTTTGAGACGGGACTGTTCTTATAATTTGATCTCAACGCTATGCTCCATTAATAATAGTGATTATGAGTTACATGTACACTTTTTTTACTTTTAGGGTTTTTACCATCAATTTGATAGAGCTGGAGTCCATGCTTGTGCTTAGGGGGAAAAAATATCTTCCTACACCTAAAGCATAGCTGTATACCTTTTCAAGATGAAAGCTGCTAAAGGTATATCTGACTCCTTAACTATTGGTCGTCTCATATCACAGAGCGAGATATAAGATGAAGAGGTTGTATATAGGTAGAATCGTAGCAGGGCGTGTGCTGACAAGCCTTTTTGCTTTACTTTAATAGAAAAGTAATTTTGGCTCACCTGGCCTAAGCTACCAAGACAGGCCTTGCTCGAACGAGCAAAGCGATGTGATCTAACCCTAGAGCCAAATGTGCCCTGGAGCCCTCGACTTCAGGTACCATAACAAAGCACACCACATACCACATTAGGATTGGAACACTTGAAATACTAAAAAAAATAATATCACACCCACAAAGCCACATAAGAATGTTTATGCTTATTAGATTGAGGTTAAACATTTGCAGGAAAAAAATTACACGAGCAACAAAAGGCAATGAAATTCATAAAACAATGTAAAAAAACACCATGATCCAAAAGAAACAAAAAACGAGAATATAGAAGAAAATAGCACCTGTTGGTATATGTTAAAAAACACCATGATCCAAAAGAAACAAAAAACGAAAATATAGAAGAAAATAGCACCTGTCGGTATATGTCCATTTATCAGACCAAATCCAATGCAGCCACCGCCTTCAAATAAAAATCTAACGACAAATTAAATACGATTGCGACTTCAAAAAATTCTACAAAATTCAGGCCCAATGATTTCACCAGCCACGTCACACGCACGCACACAGGCTGATCGTAGTCATCAGCTAAAAAATAACAAATGAATAGACTAACTAATTCTTAATTCCACGTGGCCAAGCCTAATTGGGCCGTGCCCCTGGCCCACCCATCATTTCCCTATCACCATCCCCTTCTCCTATAAACACCAACCAAGCAGAAAAAAAGCTGCTAAAAAATACCCAAAAAATCAATAATTACATAAAAACACCTCTCGGCCACCTCCCCCGACCCCCAGATGCCGGCGGCCACGGCGAGCGGCGGCGGCGCGCGGCCGGAGGAGGCGTCGCCCGCCGCGCCACCCGCGTCGACGTCTGCGTCGAGCTGCATGGGGACGAGGCCGGAGGAGCTGACGGCGAGGCTGGCGGCCGCGGGGGCGGGGCCCGCCCCGGTCGCGGGCGCGGGCTGCGGCGCAGCCGGTCCCGGTCCCGGCGGAGAGGAGGTGGAGCACGAGCGTGTCCGCGCGCTGCGCGAGATCAAGAATCAGATCATCGGGAACCGGACCAAGAAGCTCCTCTACCTCCGCCTGGGCGCCGTGCCGTCGGTCGTGGCGGCGCTGGCGGAGCCCGGAGCCTCGCCGGCGGCGCTCGTGCAGGCGGCGGCCGCGGCGGGGAGCTTCGCATGCGGCGTGGAGGATGGCGCGCGCGCCGTGCTGGCTGCCGGCGCTGTGGAGCACCTCACTCGCCTCCTCTCTCACCCCGACGACAAGGTAGGGTCTTCCCCTTACTTGCTCGTTGTTGCTTGTGTCTGCGGGAATCGGATTGGTTTTGGTAATAGAAAAGTGAGTTTCTTGCTTAATTGGGAAAAGATCTGTTGCGCCCAGCAGAGTTGACGGAAGCTAGCAGCAACAACTGCCAACTGCTTGGCTTGTTTCGTGTTGTAGATTTTGGGATACCTTAGCAATTATGCTTGAAATTTTGAGTCTGAACTGGGTAGAGATGGTGTCCATTTCATCATTTATATGACAAACTATTGATTGGATTGGTGAAGAATTTTGACCTTACTTTCTGCAATTGGGAATTTGGGATGAGGTGTGTGTGGCAACTGGCAACTACATCATTCCATTCGCTGTGAACATGATCTGTAGTATAAGGGTTCTGATCTAGTTAAAATTTGAAATAAATTGGGGTAACTTTGATGGCAAATAACTATGGATTGGTTGAAAAGAAGTAAACAACTTTGCATTAGGGAATTATGATTGGTGGTTTGTGGTTCAAGCCTTGGAACGAGGGCAATTATTTGAGCTAAACTGTTGGAGAATAAGTTGGTTTAGTTAAGGTGAGAACTACTATGGTGGTTGGCATTTCCTTTTCTCTTCTTTTCTATGCCCCTTCTTTTTTATGCTATTCTCATCATTTGGTTGAAGTAGTGTAATTGTTGTTCATTTGTGCTTGAAATCAGGAGAGTTTGGTAGCGGGTCAATGGTTAGGTTTGGTGATGGTGGGGGAGGATGTGCTGGAAAGTTGTCTTTTTTATTATTTATTATTTTGAATTCCTGTAGAGATCGTCTATATTTATCTATTACAATTTTCTTCCTCTTTTGAACACAATCTAAAAAGTATGTTTTAAATTGCTTCTGTTAGTTATGGTAAAACTAGACCTCATGATTTATGCTTGAATTTAGAACTTGTTTGTTTTCTGATGTCAGAGTAGTAGCACTCAGTCAGGGATTGCAGTTCGGAAACCCCACATGCATTAGTCAGAATTTTGCCTCCCCAAAGATTTCAACCAATATATAATCGCTCACATGATCTATAAACTGGTGATGCAATCGATATATGAACTTGAATGAACTATGGAGGTAGTCTGCAAGTGAACTAACTGTTTAGTTTGGTGAACTCTGCTGTTCATTATTCTACTATGAGGCCAAGGGTCACTCCTTTATGGTACAAAATGACTATTAATGGGGAAATATAACACTGTAGCTGGGTAAGAAAAGAAAAAAAGGAGATGAAATGAATACTTTGGTATTTCTCTATTGTCACATCTCAACATCCTTTTCACAACCACTGCTTTCGACCTTAATTATATAGGGATTGTTATAAAAGGATAAGCATGCCCGTTTATCTGACATAATGATGTGGCAGTTGCTGGGTTTCTCCCTTTTTCTAGTTTGGGACAAGGTAATTTCTGATATTTATATTTGAAAATGGTTCTTGTGCATATTCAGGTTATAAACATGACTCTATTTAGCAAATTTTGCTAATGCCTTTACCAGTTACATTCTGATCAACAAGCTTTCGTCTGATTGTCTTACTTCACAATTCTCTTTCAGAAAATGTGACTAATTATGAGAGAAAACTTCAAAATCTCCATTATGTTTCATGACTAAGTAATTCATTGTTATCTCTTTGAAATCTTAAGTTTTCATTATTGCTTAATTCAACAATTATTTAATTGTGTTTTTTTGGTAAGCTGTAGCAGGTGTACAATTGTAAGAAGGGGAACCCAAGAAAATCTTCTTTGTTGAACACATGTTTTTATATTGTGCTTATGAGCCAATTTTGGTTAATGATTAATTGATTATTCATATTGTTTTGTATGATATGGTTGTAGCTAATGATGCTGCATATGTTTTATTTAATGTTGTTCTCTTGATTACAGGTTGTGGATGCAAGTGCGCGTGCTCTCAGAATGATATATCAATCAAGATTAGCTCCAAAGTTTGATGTTAATAGTGGGAAAAACATGGATTTTGTTCTTTCGCTTTTGGACAGTGAGAACGAGAATGTCACAGAGCTGGCTGCTGCTATTATATCTCACTCTTGTGAGAGTAGTGCAGAACAATTGTCACTATGTAGTGCTGGAGTTCCACAGAAACTTGTTAGCCTTTTTGGAGGATCTATGAATCTACGGGATGCTTGTTTAGGTTCCATCACTGCAGTCATTCGAAATAACAGAGACGTTGCTTCAAGATTTGCATCAACGGACCATGGAAAAGGTTTTCGTTCAGTAGTTGGGTTAATACATGATCGGAGTCCACGCACAAGGCTACTTGCTTGCCTCTGCTTGATTGCACTTGGGCATGCTTCTCCCTGTCTTTTTCAGGACAAACAGATTAAGACCAAGTTGATAATGGTTTTGCTTGAGCTAATTGAAGAAACTGGTCAAGTAGGAGATGAAGCTCCCTTGGCATTAACCACCTTGATTAAAGACAGCTTTGAACTGCAGAAACAAGCTCTTACAATGAATGCAGTTGAGAAGCTCAGCAACCATCTGCTAGCAAATCCATTGGAGACAAGGCGAGCAGTGACCATATTGCTTGCGTTATCTGAACTTTGCTCAAAACTTGAAGAGTCAAGATCTCAACTGATGTCGGTTGAGGTATGTCATGTGTGAAGTTCCAAAGTTTTCAATTCTAGTTCAGTACTCTGTAGTGTCCTATTGTTATTGTTAATTTCAGTTAGGTTGGTAATTCAATCAATCGTCTCAATGTCAGCTCCCAACATTTAAGTTTTTAGTAGTGGATGCATACGGTTGTCCATTGACAAATAACTTATGACTATTAACACAATCTCTTAAAATAGGTATCAACCTTACTCCTTGAGGCATTGAAGCATGATTGGGCTGATATCCGCGTTGCAGCATGTTCATGTCTGAAGAATATCTCCAGGTCACCAAAGGTAAGATGCATGCATCTTTCCGTCTTGACATTTGTTGTTCATCCCAGATGGTTCAATCGATGTATTTAATCTCCAGGTACTCAGTGGAGGTCGATTATCCTGCGATACAGTTATTGGTCCCCTAGTCCAGCTATTAAATGACTCATCTACTTCGGTCCAGGTATGTGGATCCTGCCAAATCTACAATAACATAGTCCTGAGATAGTGTGTTTTTTTCCTGGAAGGTGCAGTGCAGGTGCTTCCATGTACCTTTTCTTCTTCCAATGGTCTAGTTAAGTTATGAACATGTGGTATTCTAAAAGGAAATAGTGTGTCAGTGTATGGCATGTCAACTTATGTATGTGCCCACCCATCATGTAGCATGTTAGCTGACTCCTGAATTTAAAACTACAAGGCAGCTTACCCCTTTGTGGCATGGTGTGGTTGCAGTTTTACCTACTCTCTCTTTTTTTAATCCAGTTTCTGTAAAGTGCCCTACAGAATTTAGAGTTTTGTTGTTGAAATATAAACTTGTAATCAACATATAGTTGCACAAAAGGGACCTAAAAGCTAGCAGGTGAACTTGTACCACTGCTAGGATTCTGTTATTGGAGCAAACCTTGTTACAGAAGCCATGCTAAATTCAGTACTCCCTCCATTTCAAGATATAGCGTATTGGAATCTAGAAAAGTCAACATTATTAGTTTGACCAACAGTTTATGAAATTATATAATTGTTTAAGGCATAAAAGATATTTCATTGGATTCATATTTCAAATATCTTTCAATGCGAGTTGGTTTTATTGAAATTCCTAATATATTATTATGTGATGTGGCTAGTTGGCTCATTAGTTGGGAATGGAAGGGTAGATGGTGAGATGGTGTACTCGCCCTCACAAGGAGGCTCTGAACAGGCTCTTTAGATGGAATTAAGTTTAAAACAGACTCTGAACTAACTGAACCGAACAAACCCTGAGTGAACTGAAACAACTCCTGAACAAACTCCATCCTAGCTACTTGTGGACGATGTGGTTCCTTCTTCCTGCGCCGCTCATATATTTTCCTGATGAATGTGTCAACAACAATAAGAGATTGGTCAAATTATATCTCAAAAGTTTTTTGCAAATCCTAACATGTGTTATAAAAAGAAATGGAGGGAGTATTAATTAGGCAACTAGCTAGTGAGGCATCACTACATTAGGTCTTTTAGACATTAAGAGTTGATTATAATCTATATACCAATGCACAGTAGCAAAGTAATGATTTGAAAGCTAGCAGGTACACTTCCTTATTTGGCTACTGATAGCTTGGCCACTGTTTCATTGCTTTATGGGTGGAGGAACCTTTCTGGCACTATGATGTGCTAAATTTGGTGTCGATTAGGCAATTAGCTGCATTTCAGACGTCAATAATCAAGCCTTTAAGACATTATCTTATCAAACGCAAAGTTGCACAACAATAATTCAAACAACAATGACAACAACATAGCCTTTTGTCCCAAGCAAGTTGGGGTAGGCCAGAGATGAAACCCAAAAGAGACGAGAATCAGGGAGACACATAAAGGGCACAAGACAGATAGAGGTCACGGTTCAGGCACGTTGATTGTCAGTCTCCAAGCGATCCTGTCCATAGCTAAATCCTTAGAGATATTCCACTCCTTAAGGTCTGTCTTAACAGACTCGTCCCAAGTCAGTTTAGGTCGACCTCTACCGCTCTTTACATTATCGGCCCGCTTTAGAACCCCACTACGCGCCGGCGCCTCGGGAGGCCTCTGTTGGACATGTCCAAACCATCTCAACCGATGTTGAATCAATTTCTCCTCAATTGGATTATCAAAAAAAAAACTCCTCAATTGGTGCCACCCCAACCCTATCCCGAATATCATCGTTCTGGAGTCTATCCCTCCTTGTGTGCCCACAACACCAACGCAACATACGCATCTCTGCTACACTCAATTGCTGGACATGTCGCCTTTTTGTAGGCCAACACTCAGAACCGTATAACATCGCCGGGTGAATCATCGTCCTATAAAACTTACCTTTCAGCTTCTGAGGCACCCTTTTGTCACAGACAACGCCAGAAGCTTGACGCCATTTCAACCAACCGGCTGAAATTCTATGCCTAACATCTTCATCAAAGCTAGTGCCAAACTTTCTCTTCTGGTAATCTGCACCCTGGCTACCAATTCTCAGGTTTATTGTTCCAGCAACCTTTTTGTCATTGAAATTACTAAAGTCAGTATGAATTTGGCAATTAGCTGTACTTTGAAACATGACTATTTAGGTCTTTAATCCATTATGGCTCAATAAAAGTTTCCTAGTTTATCCCTCACTTATTGATTTGAAGCAGGTTGCTGCCCTTGGTGCCATTTGCAATATTGCTGTTAATTTGACACCCAGGAAATCAGTTCTTCTTCACTCTGGGGTTGTCTCACAACTTGTTCATTTGTCAAAGTCCATGGATCCAATGTTGAGGCTAAAATCTGTATGGGCTCTCAGGAATATTATGTTCCTTCTTAGTCCTAAGGATAAAGACTTCATTGTTAAAGAGTTGACCTTATCTACTCTTTCAAGCCTCATATGTGGTAAGTCTAATGCCTAAATATGATTATGAGGGAACTGCCATAGTATGTTGACTGCTAATTGTGAAATGTCATGCAGATTCTGAACATTTTGTTCAAGAACAGACATTGGCACTTGTGCACAATCTTGTTGATGGATATGTGGACTCTGCTAATTATGTCATTGGCGAAGATGGAATGGTTATGGATGCTATTGCAAGACAACTGAACAATGCATCTGCCCCAGGAGTGTGCATTCAGGTCAGTTTTCTTCAAAAGTATAGTCTGTTTATTTACTTATTTTGAAGATTTGCAATAATATAACCATATGTCAATTCATATGCATATGCATTTTGTAATTTTGGAGGGATAGCCAGACAGGAGAGGAGACAAACATCTATTCTAGTCTGCATAGTTTTTATCCTATTCTTTGATATTTTGGACATATGTGCTTCTCTATGACTTACTATTTTACAGAAGAATGCAAAAACCATTGTAGGGCAAGTCGCTGATCTTGCTGTTCCATCTCTTCAGGGTATGTATGTGCTTGCAAACATTGCAGCTGGAAACGAATTGAACAAGGAAGCTGTGATGAATGTTCTTCTTCCTCACAGAGCAGGTCGCATCAAACCATCATTTGTAGTGAACTTTCTGCAAAGCAAGGATAAACAGTTGCGGGTTGCCACCCTGTGGTGCCTTCTGAACTTGATTTACCCCAAATGTGAAGCCTCATCTGGTAGAGTTGTCAGACTACAAAATGGTGGAGTGATCCTACAAGTGAAAAGCATGATAAATGACCCCTGCTTGGATTGCAAGGTACTCCCCTCTCCTTAAACAATTTGATCCTATGATGATTAGCATCGCTGGTATCTAGTCTGTCCTAATTGACAGTTCTCAAAACTAATCTCGCTGTGTGATAAACCTAATGTGCAACGTTGAATCTCTTCTCCAGCTTAGAGTTCGTATGGTGCTTGAACACTGCGTGGACAATGCGGACGATTGTTTCATGTGAGCCACCAGTATTTAATCTTGGCAACCAAAGTTTGGAACCATATTCAGATCAGGAAAGAGGAAATATAAGTGTGCTTCAGATTCAATATATGCCCTGAACAGTGGAACATGGGCACCATATTCAGATCATTAAAGAGGAAATCAGTGTGCTTTTGCTGATCTCTCGAGGTCGGCAAGAGCCAACTGTCATTTTTGCACCATGAGAACCTGACAACCGGTACCTGTTGTGCATATTGTCCATTACCTTGTTGTGACCGTGCTGTCTGGAGAACTCGAGCTGCCTGCTCGCACACTGAAATGCTTTAGGCGCTAGATCCAGGTATGAATCCCATTTTTCCCCGGTGCCTGCCGAACCTGGTGCATGCTTTTTGCGATGTTGAGTGTATAATTGAGGGACTGCTGTCGCTGTTGTACAAAATTTGTATTTCTGTTGCAATAAGGCCTTTATTTACATGCGTTAGATGTTGTCCATGGAGTCCCATGTTCCCTGAAAAATAAAGAAGCAAATGTCTAGCATGTTTTGAGTTGCAGAGCAAAGTTTGCGCCTAGCATATCATACTTGTTGCGGTTAGCTCATCTTGGGTCCATTGTGATGAAAAAGCCATCTGGCAAAATAGCATTGCATCAAAGTTCAAAACTATTTTATTGGCGGTTGCCATCTCAGTTTGAAATATTATTACCAGAACACCGTATAATCAGCAACCCCAAAAATCAGTGGTTGATGCTCTGCTTGTTCTGAGGTCGGGGTACTCGTACTTATTACTTTAGATTTAGATAATCATGTTACGCTCAACTACAAAATTTGTGTGATTAATTACTTTAGATCTAGATACTCATGTACTAGTACACTGCGCTACAAATTTTGGCTATCATTGATGATCACCATCACTGCTTTCTGCCCGAAGTGCACGCATGCATGCCTGCCGCGATGTTTTCCTTTTCCTTCCGATGTTAATTAAAACGCAAGAAGAAGAAGAAGAGTTGCTACTCGATCCGTTGCTGCTAGTTCATCCCGTGGAGATTCAAATCTAGGCCTTGTTTAGATGTACCCTAAAAGTTGAAATTTTTTTACTCTCTCCATCACATTAAGGTAAAAAAAATAACTAATTACACAGTTTAGTTGGAAATCACGAGATGAATCTTTTAAGCCTAGTTGATCCACGATTGGACAATATTTGTCAAATAAGACGAAAGTGGTACTATTTATTGGGTTGAATTTTTTTGCGATGTAAACGTGGCCCTAACGCATGCCGCACGCGGCACGATCATGAATGGCAGCGCGCGTGCCGCGTGGGAAATGGAAACGGCCGCCACGGACGGCGGAGCGGGCCGATCCAGACCGGCGGGCCCAACAGCCAGCCGCACGCCATTACGGCTTTCCTAATAAGATAGTGTTTAGTTCACCCAAAATTTCAAAAATTTTACAAGATTCTCCGTCACATCAAATATTTGGACGCATGCATGGAGCATTAAATATAGGTAAAAAAATAACTAATTGCACAGTTTGTCTGTAAATGTCGAGACGAATCTTTTGAGCCTAGTTAGTCTATGATTGGATAAATTTTACCAAATAACAACGAAAAGTGCTACAGGAACTTTACACACACTTTATACCCAACTAAACACACCCTAAACCTGCTATTATATATAATTAATTAATACAACTCGTATACAGCGCACAAGGTGCCGAGATTAATGCGACGCCGCGTAATTCGTCGGCTTCCGTTCCGTCCGTTGGATTTATTCCGTGTCAACAGCTGCCGCATCGGAGGGACCAACGGCGTTTCCGGCGCGTTCTCCTCCCGTCCGATGCCCAGAGCAGAGCCATACATACAGCAGCCGCCCACAGCCATACATACAGCAGACCTCTCACCTACCAGCTGCCTCACAATCACAAGCATATCCGTCTTCTTCCCCTGCCTTCTTCTCCAAAAGCATAAGCTCCTCTCATCTCAACTCCCAAGTTCTTTAGCCCTGCTAGCGGCATGCTCTTGCTCTCAAGCATCAGCAGCTCCCTTGGCTGGCCATGGCATTCTTGCTCTCAAGCTCGAGGGCACCATCCAGTCTCAGTCGTGGATGGAACCAGAGGCACGTTTTCATCGGTCAAAACATGTCATCCAATCGCAGATCTGAAGCTTCTTTGTATGATTTCTCTTTCCCCGCTGAATTTATGAATTTTTGGATTTTTGTTGTTGTTGCTGCTGCTTATTATCATGTTTTATTATAGGTACTACTACTAGAAATTTGGCACCGTAGCTGCACCGGGCCACGGCGTACTCGCCACGTTCGCCCACTGACATGGGGGACCTGTCGCGGCTAACCTGCGGGTCCGCGTGCGCCGATGCAACGTCTGCAGCTAGGGCCTGAGATCCTATCGCCGACAAGTAGGACCTTACATACCCACCCGAAGGATCCCGATCCGCCTCTGCCCAGCCCCGCTGCCTCGTCCGCCGCCACGACCCACGAGAGGGATTTCGATCCACGTTCGTAGCCGGAGCCGGCTGGGACATCGCGGGATGGAGGTGGAGAAGGTGCTGGAGGTGGGAGATCGCGGGATGGAGCTCGAGAAGGTGCCGGTGGTGGGAGATCGCGGGATGGAGGTCGAGAAGGTGCCGGTGGTGGGAGATCGCAAGATGGAGGTCGAGAAGGTGCTAGAGGTGCGCCCGCGCTTTGTTTGGGGCCGCCGCCCTCGCCCCAACGGCAGCGGCGGCCGCCTGCGCGGCTGGTACGGATTCTACAAGCACGCCCCGGTGGTCTCTCACGGCTCCTACCCGCTCCCTGCGAAGGCCCCCCTTGTCATAGAATCGTCCAAATTATAAGAGCACAAGTACAAAAACAATCATCGAAGTGATCAAATTCTCACACTTGAGCCCATATAACTCCGGTAGTCCAATAAAATCACGAGAGATTTCAAACCAACCAACATACAAGTCAAGATCGTAATGATTCAACATAATAAGTCACATGTTATATCCATTTCACAAGTAATTCAATATACATCGGAGATTAACATAACTTAAGTTGAAAAGTAGCGGAAGCAAAGTAATTTAAAACTAACATTACTCTTATTTCAAATACATGTCAGTACCAAGATCAACTTTCAACAGAAGCATTAGAGACAAGATAACTTAGAAGGATCATGCCCATGATCACACTCCGCCACTATGGCATGAGTCATCCAATTCTTGCAGTATCCATGATACATCACAACCTGCAATAAGTGGGAATAAACCATGAGTACAAGAATGTACTCAGCTAGACTTATCTGTCATAAACTATAAACAAAGTGACACTAAGGAGTATGCAAGGTTGATGTAAGTGGGGCTAGCTTGATAACATTTTGCATAAAAGCTTAGTACATATAAGTAATCATTAATGCTTAAGCATCAAGTTAATCATCATGAACCTGTCATTTAGATTAGCACCTGTACTATAGCAATCACTTTATTAGGAGTAAACAATATTAACCATAACAGGTATAATAAGGCTATCATTATGATTATCATCATTTCGGAACCATCAAGTTATTTAGTGAGATCTACTTTCGAGATAATCCCATCAAGTTCTCACTAACCGGGAGAGGCGGCGACTCGAATCGAATTACAACTCAGCTGAGAGGGTATTTCTAACTCTCACCCATGACTTCCCCCATCGGGGAGCATTAGGTCACCTTTGGTACAACTCAGGAACCAACTTCGCGGGTTCGGTCAGCGTCAGCACTATTAGGGATTACTCTTCTGCCAGGGTGATTAGGACTTTTAAATCACCTGCCATTGGACTCACGCCTACGGCTCCCTTTCGAGGCACACTTTATACTTATCGGAGCCTGGCCTGAGTTGAGCTACTCGGATTCGCAGTCAAGCACTCGGGCCCCGCCAGCTAAGAGAGAGGCATGTGTTCAACATGAACATGGAAAGTGAAAGGATCAAGATGCCCAAGAGGGGGGGTGAATTGGGCTTTTCTAAAAAATTAAATGCAAGAAATAAATCCTACAAGCCGGAATTCACCCCTAGTGTCTACTTGTGTTTCTAGAGAGTCTATCAATATAAAGTTTTGCACCCTAGTTTCCAATCCTAGTCTAGCATGGCAAGTCTAGAAATGTAAACAAGCAATGAAAATAAATACAAGAATGTAAATGCTTGAATGTAAAGGGGCAAGGAACACGGCGATGTTTTTCTGAGGTATCGGAGAGTCGCCACTCCCCACTAGTCCTCGTTGGAGCACCCGCGCAAGGGTGTAGCTCCCCCTTGATCCGCGCAAGGATCAAGTGCTCTCTACGGGTTGATTCTTTGACACTCCGTCGCGGTGAATCACCCACAACCGCTCACAAGATGAGTTGGGTCATCCACAAGCTCCGCCGGATGATCACCGAACTCCCAATCACCACCAAGCCGTCTAGGTGATGGCGATCACCAAGAGTAACAAGCTAGAACTCTCACTTGACCACTACGAGCCCAAATGAGAAAGTGGATGCACACTTGCTACTCTCTAATTGCTAGTGAGGAACTCTCAAGCTTTGATTCTCAAATCTCTATCCTCACTAGTGCTCTTGCAATCCCTTGCACTCCAAAGGTGTTTATCAACTGATCAAATGAGCAAGAGACCTCTAAAAGAGGTGGTGGGGATGTATTTATACACCCCACAGACAAAACGAACCGTTACCTGCTGACTCAGCAAAACACGAGCTGACCGGACGCGCCGGTTGAACTGACCGGACGCGCCGGTCGCTCGTAACGGTCGAAAACCGAAAAACAACTGAGTGACCGGACGCACCGGTCAGGGGTGACCGGACGCGTCCGATCGTGCAGGGAGCAAACTGTACTCGCACCGGACGCGCGACCGCGTCCGATCGGTGATGACCGGACGCGTCCGGTCGTCTCTGGACCTTACTGGACTGTGACCGGACGCGCCGATCACACCCAGGTCGCGTCCGATCGGGTGTTTCCCTCAAGTGACACGTGTCGACTTCTGACCACCGCGTCCGGTCCTCGCGAGGACCGCGTCCGGTGTTCAGAGCTGAAACCCTAGCCGCGGAACTGAACTGACCGGACGCGTCCGGTCATGCCGAGGACCGCGTCCAGTCAGGGGAAAACGACCCGAAACTCTCCGAAACGCGTCACAACTTGAACCAAGTTGCTTCCAACTGAACTTTGAGCTATTCTAGAGCTGCCTAGCGCCAAGTTTAACAAGTGTGCACCACACCTAAACATAGGACTCGCCTAGGTCAAGCTACCTGCTCATGCCCCCCTTAATAGTATGGCCAAAAGAGAAAAACGAAGATCCTAACGACTATTCCAAATGTCTCTCAACACCTCGACATCCGGAACTAACCGTCCTTAATCTTGACGTCACTCTTTTGAAAACCGAAACGATTTCCATCAAGGGGCATGAATACCATGGTGCCCAAAGCAGTTAAAACCTCCATGACCTAACTTACCAAAGTTTCTGCAAAACACACGTTAGTCATGGTAATAAAGCGTTGTCATCAATTGCCGAAACCAAACCTCGGGGCCTAGATGCTTTCAATCTCCCCCTTTTTGGTGATTGATGACAACACTAAGATATAAAAGATTTGAGTTGAGGTTTTCGAGTATGCATGGTTCACATAAGCAAAAAAACAATAAGCACAAGGGGTTAGGAATTGCTTATGTGCCCCAAGCCAAAAGAGTGTACTCATAAGATAAGACAAAGAACGTTAGTACACATACAGATATAGCTCATAAGAAATCGGAGTAAGGCACGGAAGCACAACCTTAGAGCTATAATTAAAAACGGTGACAAGCGCTAACACTGTGACTGGATAAAACATTAAGGCTCAAGGTTTATCACACGACGACATGTCACACGAATGCAATGACTGAAAAGTAAACATGATGCAAGAATGTAGCACACAAGAAAAAACGAAAACCCTCTCTCAAAACTCCCCCTGAAACTACTCTCTCTCCCCCTTTGGCATCAAGCGCCAAAAAACTAATCTAAGGATCTGACGGGGGGACAGACAGAGTCGTGTCGGGTGCCGAGGTGCGCGGAGTAAACACGAAATGTAGAGAATCTCCCTCGGAATCTGAGCTATCTGCCTGACCCTCTGAAGAAACCCGTGGCTGTGAAGCGGTCTGGGTCTGAGCTGCAGGAACAGGTACTGACGTAGTAGCAACAAGAGGATCCGTCTGAGTGACCTGAGCCTGTAGCGAGCCAATAGCAGGAGGATCTGTCGAGGCAACTGACGAAGGAAGAGTCTCTGTAGTCCCGGTCCCTGTCACTGGAGGAATAGCTGCCTCTGAAGCTGACAACCCTGAAGAAGTAGCAAAGGTAGTGTGCGAGGGCGTCGGCTGACCAGTCAACTCGCTGTAGGCAGCACTGAAATCACCGAAGGGTGTGCCTGTCAGGAGGTGAGGGCGAGGCTGGTCTGAAGGTGTAAACCCCGTGTGAATAGGCGTGAAGCTCGGGGACTGGAATGACTGGGGAACCTGCTGCTGTGGAGATGTGAACTGGAAACCCGGCTGTCCCTGACTCGATGGATCACTGGATTGTAAAGCAGAAGTCAGGACAGAAGCAGGCGGAGGAACCCCAACAGTGACTAGGTGGCGCAGGAGATCCAAGTACTGCTGCTGACTAGCTGCACTTTGTCGCTGAATCTCGTACTGCTATCACTGCATTTCAACCTGCTGCCTCTGGATCTCAAGCTGCTGACGCTGAAACTCGTCCTGATGAGCCTGAATCTGTGCAAGTGCTGCAGCTGTGTCCTGAGCCTGTCGCTGTATCTGCTATTGCTGCTGCTCCTGTGCCTGGGTCAACCTCTCAAGTATGGCCACCATGGCTGGGTCTGTGCGGGAGGCTGAACTAGAGCCACCTGCCTCGTGGTCGTGAGACCGAGGAGACCGGTACCTGGGGATGGGCTGGTAGTCCTCATCAGTGCTGTCAGATGTCACATCCTCAGGAAGATCAGCAGGCTGAGCGTCAAGATCGGCAAGCTCTGCCTCTGCAAGCTTATCAACTGTGGCGTCCTGCTCAGCTGCTGTCTCAGGAACCTCAGGTCGCACACGCTGTCCTGGCACTGGGGCCTGATCTCTGGTGACTGAAGCCCAAAGCTGACGGATATCATACTCAGGGAAAGCAGTAGTCGTATCTGATATCTCAGCTCGGATCTCTGCTGGTAACTGGATGGATGATCTAATGATGAAGCAGATCCAGTGTGCATAGGGCAGCTGACGATTACCCTTGAAGCCCTCAGCTATGGTGTCCTCCATCTCACTAAGTATGAGATCCCAAATGTCAAACTGTGTCTGTGAGAGGAGGTGGTGAACAACCCATAGCTGCATCCGAGTCAGTCCCTCTCTGTAGCCAAGTCTGGGAAGAAGAGTGCGTCTGACTATGGCATCCAGAACTCTTGCAAGAGGTGTCAAACTGGCAGGCGTGCGACGAGACCCTTCGCCAAAAGGCTCACGGAAGCAGGGTCGAACCAAGTCTGTAGGTGGCACTGCACCGCCATGAGGGCGTCTCGGTGGAGGAGTCTGACCAAAGCATAGCTGATGTATCTTCGTGTTGGAAGCTGGGAGTCTGAGAATCTCCCGTACTCTGGTGCTGTATAGGCGGTGATCGCGGCCTCGGAATGCAAAGTGAATGAAATCATGGGCAGGATCAATCCATAGTGAAGCATAAAACTCTCTGACCCATGTGCCGCAGTATGCACCTGTCCGTTCAAGAAGATCTGACAAACCTGGCAGAAAGGACAGGTGCGGACGTAGCTACTCTCCCACAACCTCAACTAGTGACTCAAGTCGACAGACCCTCTGTGGTCGGAAAGCAATACCGCTGTCAACTAGAGCCCTGTAGAAATCCTCCTGAAGTGGGGTATAAAAACCTTCTGAAGCTCTGGGATCCCTCACAGGTGGAAACCACCGACTGACCTCCACGAACCTCAACCCCTGCACCTGACGTGCCGTAGCACCCCTCAAGTCAAAGTGCTCGACCGGGGGTGAACCTCTAGCTCTGGGAGGAGGACGTGCTCCACGACGCTGGCCCTCTGGCCTAGGAGTCACCTGAGTACGTGCGCGTGTGGAGCGGCGACGTGGTGGAGACTGAGCTGGCTGCTCCTCTATGTCCTCTGTAGCCTCTGGAGCCTCTGTGGCCTCTGTGGCCTCTGGAGGTGGATCAACTGACATACCCTCTGTAGCTCCAGTATCCTCAGTGCCCTCAGTGGCCTCTGTGCCGAGCTGTCGACCTTCAAGATGAAAGCGACGCTCGCCTATGCGTATGCCACTGCTCCTGCCACCTCTCTCTGCCTGCTCTGCTGCATCCGCCACGGCCTGAGCAATCTCTGCCTCTGTAAGTGTCTTCTTCTTCTTTCTGGCCATGACCTTGATACGCTTTCCACGTGCAATCTCAGACCGACGAGGAGGACTGTCGTCCCCGTCACCAGGAGCACCACCGGCGTTCTTGCAACGCACCATGCTGACAAACTGACCGAAGACCTATGTAAGATGGTGAACTGTCACTCGAGAGGCTTGGCCTCAATCCGTATCCGCAGGCTTGGCCTCGGATTCAGCAAACTGATCTCACCCTGACACACGGACAGACTCGCTGCAACGACAGAATAGAGAGATCTATTATAAGCATATATATAACTAAAAGGTACGAATCCCTAGAGATAGCAAGCATATGTGATACGATGTGAATCGAAAAGGCAAAGCTACCTCGGATCGACGAGACGACGGTGACAAGAAGAGATGACCTAGATCGCGAGATTCCCCGAAATCGTCGGACGAGCTCTTGCGAAGAAGACGACGCGCGACAAAACCTCGACGACGAACGATCGAACGACGTTACGCGAACCCTAGGGTTAGGGTTAGGGCAACTCGACGAAGATCGATCGGAGGCGAACGTGAGGCCGTCCACTGCCGGAGATGATGCTGGCAAGCAAGGAGCGCGGCTCATCGGCGGCAAGGGCGCGGAGCGGGCGGCGGTGGCGCGGTGGCGCGTGGGCGGCGGTGGCGCGCGGGCGGCGGTGGCGCGGTGGCGCGGTGGCACGCGGGCGAGGGCCGGCGCGGGGCAGGACGGAGGCGAGCTTGCCGGAGGCGAGAACGAAGGCGATGGCACGGCGGCGGCTGCGGCGGAGGCGCGGAAAAAAAACTCGGGCGGAATAGAAGAAACGCGGCCGAGGACGAACCGGTATATGAAGGGTCAGATCCGCTCGACGCGTGATGACCGGACGCGGTGGTCGTTATGACCGGACGCGGTGGTGCAGCGTCCGGTCACACTCCAGTAAGCTCCTGGAGTGACCAGACGCGTCCGGTGAGGACTGACCGGACGCGGTCAGAGTCCGGTCGAGGGGAGCTCGGGAAATCATCGCGAATGACCGGACGCGGTGGTGGTAACCGGGACCGGACGCGGTGGTCAACAGAGGCGCGTCCGGTGCAGCGTCCGATCACTAGATCTGGAGTTGGTCATCTGGATGACCGGACGCGCTGGTGGACGCCGGGACCGGACGCGGTGGTGAAGCAACACTGCGTCTGGTGCAGCGTCCGGTCCAGCGTCCGGTCACTGTTCTTCGCCCTTCTTCATTCCGAACTACGACGCGACTTCTCCCAATCAAGTTCCAATTCAAGAAGACACACATAAACACCAATTGGAACACGATATGAGTGACCTCACTCAAACCCTCAAATTTTGTAAAATAGATTACCTTAGGCTAGTATTATTTTTAATAAAATAGGCAATAAACACCCAAGGAGCAACGTATGGCCATGCAATAGAGATTTTGAACCTTTAGGAGCGTCAAAATGCTCTCTCTATCCAAAGACGAACACAGAGGTTGCTCAAAGCTTAACTGAAAAGAAACGACAAGAACAACAACCATGCATATGCAATGCAATACTAGAAGGTAAAACTAGAATGCTTGTCAAGTTTGATCCACGGTTAGGCTTCTTCACTCCTCCAAAGAAGGGTTATCGTAACCGTGTTAGCCAAGCCCTAAAACATTGCGATAAAATAAACATGGCATATTATACAATGCAATGCAAGGGACAACACACGCTCATTTTTTAAAGTTACTAGAATCAAGCACATTGAGTTCACTTCTTAACCTACAAAAGGTTGCCTCATCCAAAGGTTTAGTGAAGATATCCGCTAATTGATTTTCACTTCTTACACCTTCTAGTGATATGTCATTTTTAGCAACGTGATCTCTTAGAAAGTGATGGCGGATATCAATGTGCTTGGTGCGAGAGTGTTGTACCGGATTGTTAGCAATTTTAACGGCACTTTCATTATCACATAAAAGTGGCACCTTTTCAAGAACAATTCCATAGTCTAGGAGGGTTTGTTTCATATATAAGATTTGTGCACAACAAGCCCCCACGGCAATGTATTCCGCCTCGGCGGTGGACAAGGCCACACTATTTTGCTTTTTAGATGACCAAGATACTAAAGATCTTCCAAGCAAATGGCACCCTCCGGATGTGCTTTTTCTATCAATTTTGCAACCGGCATAGTCCGAATCGGAATAGCCAACTAGTTGGAATCTAGCTCCTTTGGGATACCAAAGACCAATGCTTGGGGTGAGCTTAAGATATCTTAGAATTCTTTTTACGGCACTTAGGTGAGGTTCTTTAGGGCACGCTTGAAAGCGAGCACACATGCACACACTAAACATGATATCGGGCCTAGATGCGGTAAGGTACAACAAGCTACCAATCATAGAACGGTAGAGAGTTTGATCAACCGGTTTACCTCCCTCATCTAGGTCGAGATGTCCATTTGATGGCATTGGGGTCTTGATTGGTTTGCATTCTTCCATCTTGAATCTTTTGAGAAGATCCTTGGTATACTTTTCTTGAGAGATGAAAATCCCTTCTCTCATTTGCTTTACTTGAAATCCAAGGAAGAATGTGAGCTCACCAATCATTGACATCTCGAACTCCTTCGACATCAATTCACCAAATTCCTTGCAATAATCTTCATTTGTTGATCCGAAGATGATATCATCAACATATACTTGACAAATAAAGATCTCCCCGTTAAACTTCTTGGTGAATAGTGTGGTGTCGACCTTCCCAATGGTGAAGCCCTTCTCAATGAGGAAGTCCCGGAGGCGCTCATACCACGCTCTAGGGGCTTGCTTGAGCCCATATAACGCCTTGGACAACCTATAAACATGATTAGGATATCTAGGGTCTTCAAACCCGGGAGGTTGATTAACATAGACTAGTTCATTTATAAAGCCATTTAAGAATGCACTTTTCACATCCATTTGATATAGTTTCATATCATGATGTGATGCATATGCAAGGAGGATACGAATGGCTTCAAGTCTTGCAACGGGTGCAAAGGTCTCTCCAAAATCAAGACCTTCAACTTGAGAGAACCCCTTTGCAACTAGTCTTGCCTTGTTCCTCACCGCTATGCCTTGGTCATCTTGCTTGTTTCGGAACACCCACTTGGTTCCAATGACTCTTGCACCTTTAGGATGCTCTTCAAGTGTCCATACTTGATTGCGGGTGAAGTTGTTCAATTCTTCATGCATTGCATTCACCCAATCCGGATCTTGAAGAGCTTCTTCTACATTTTTAGGTTCAACGCAAGAGACAAAAGAGTGATGTTCAACAAAAGAAGCTAGCTTTTGGGATCGAGTCATTACTCCCTTTGTAGGACTCCCTATGATGAGATCTTGTGGATGTGCTTGAAGTAGTGGTGAGTTTCTTCTATCAACCACTTGAGGAGGTGGATGGGGAGCATCAACATCTTGAGCTTGTGCCTCGGCTTGTTCATGAGAGACATAAGTGTCTTCATTTTCAACTCTCTCATTCTTGTCATCATCTTGAGGCACACGTGATGAAGATGGTGGATCAACAATTTGTACATCGTCATCATCATCTTTTGGCTTGATGTCTCCCACCGGCATGTTCTTCATGGCCTCCCTCAAGGGTTTATCACCTACATCATCACAATTCTCAATTGCTCCTTGGGAGCCGTTAGATTCATCAAATTCCACATCATATGTTTCTTCAACCAAACCGGTGGCATGGTTAAATAATCTATATGCTTTGGACTTTGATGAGTAACCAACAAGAAAACCAATATCACAACGTCTTTGAAACTTCCCTAGGTGTTGACGCTTCTTGTAGATGTAACATTTGCAACCAAACACCCGGAAGAAGGAGACGTCCGGCTTCTTCCCATTAAGCAACTCATAGGGGGTCTTGCCAAGAAACTTTTGTAGGAAGAGGCGATTTGAAGCATAGCATGCGGTGTTGATTGCCTCGGCCCACAACTTCTCCGGAGTGTTGTACTCATCTAGCATTGTTCTTGCAAGGGTGATCAATGTTCGGTTCTTTCTCTCAACTACACCATTTTATTGAGGAGTGTAGGTTGAAGAGACCTCATGCTTGATTCCAATTTCATCATAATAAGCTTCAATGTTGGTGTTGTCAAACTCTTTGCCATTGTCACTTCTAATTTTCTTTATCTTGACTTCAAATTCATTTTGAGCTCTCTTTGCAAACTTCTTGAAGCAATTTGCCACTTCGGATTTGTCATGAAGGAAGAAAGTCCAAGTATACCTTGAGTAGTCATCCACTATCACAAGACAATAGAGATTACCACCCAATCTCTTGTATGTTGGAGGCCCAAACAAATCCATGTGTAGAAGTTCTAGCACTCTTGAAGTTGACATGAAAGCTTTGGTTGGATGAGTGTTTGCAACTTGTTTGCCCGCTTGACATGCACTACAAGGTTTGTCCTTTTCAAACTTCACATCCTTCAATCCTCTCACTAGTTCTTTCTTCAATAGCTTGTTGAGAGTGTTCATTCCAATATGAGCAAGCCTCCTATGCCAAAGCCAACCAAGTGAGGTCTTGGTGAACAAACATGTCATCAAATTTGCATCTTCGGAGGTGAAGTCAACAAGATAAAGATTGTTGTATCTAAAGCCTTTGAATATCACTTGCTTGTCATCTATCTTTGAAACTTCCACTTCATTTGGTGTGAACAAGCATTGGAAGCCAAGGTCACAAAGTTGCCCAATGGATAACAAGTTGAAACTCAATGAAGCAACATAGAGCACATTTGAGAGTGAGTGATCATGTGATATTGCAATCTTGCCTATACCCTTGACTTTGCTCTTTGAATTATCCCCAAATGTGATCTTCTCTTGACATATTCCATTCTCTTCAATGGTGGTGAACATACGAGGATCACCGGTCATATGTTGAGTGCAACCACTATCAATAACCCAATGAGATCCACCGGTCTTGTAGTTCACCTACACACAAGAGATCAAGCTTTTTGTTTAGGGACCCAAACTTGAGAGGGGCCCTTGACTTTATCCACTAGTGACTTGGCAACCCATATTTTCTTTGGTCTATTCTTGTTTGGGGGACCCAAAAACATGACTTTCATCTTTCCATTTGAATCTTTTCTTAGCATATAATGAGCATTGAAAGCGAAAGGTCTAGCATGCTTGGGCAAGGGTTGTGGTGGTGGAGTTTTGCATTCATGAGCAAAGTGACCTTCTTGACCACACTCAACACATCTCTTTGGCTTGGGCTTTGACTTGCTTTGTTGTTGTTGAGCTTTTGCTTTCTTCTCTTGATTTGCCAAGTACCCAATACCACTTCTATCCATCTTCATTACGGTGTTCATGAGGAGCTCACTTTGCAAATGTTGGCCTCTTGTGAACTTGCTTAGGCCGGTCTTGAGATGCTCTTTTTCTTGTTTGAGCTTTTTGTTTTCTTCAATGAGTGACTCATTTGTTGGTTGCTTCTCAAGAGCCATCAAACCTTTTAGCTTCTTGTTCTCATTTGCAAGCTTCTCATTCTCACTCTTAATCTTGGCATAATCATCATGGTTGCTTGACTCAACCACACTCTTGCCTTTGCTACTAGAACCTTGCTCAATGCTTTCAATGATCAAGTCATCACATGATGTAGCTATATCACACTTAACAACATGGTTAGTAGCATCATGTGTTTCAAGAGCAAGTTCATTAGCAACCACAAGACTATCATAGTCGATTTTTAATGTGGTGTATTTGTCCTTTAGAGAATTATGTCTAGTGATGAGCTCATCATGCTTCTTCTCAAGTTTATCATGTTGATCTTTAAGCTCTTTATAAGAGGTTTTGAGCTCCTTGAGAGTAGAAGACATCACTTCATTTTGAACTCTAAGCTCACCACTAGTCTTTTGAATATTTTCAAGCTTGGATGAGAGTGATTCATTTTCATTTTGAAGATCATCATTTTCACTTCTAGTCCTTCTTATGATTTTAGTGTATTTGTTTAGCAATTTTACAAGTTCATCATAAGAAGGTGAGTCATATTCATCATCACTATCACTATCATCATCATCATCACTATCATGGTTTTGTACCTTTCGTTCACCCTTGGCCATAAGGCATAGGTGAGTTGTGGACGATGATGGTGAAGAAGGCGGTGAAGGTGGTGATGAAGATGTTGGTGAAGATGATGGCCCCATCACAAATGCGGCAACCTTCTCTTTCTCATCATCGCTCTCATCTTCGGAGGACTCACAAGATGATTCAATGTCGGTGAGCCAATCACCAACAATGTATGCCTTTCCTCCCTTCTTCTTCTTGTGGAACTCCTTCTTCTTGCCATCCTTCTTCTTGTATGGCTTGTTCTTCTTCTTCTCTTCTTCTTCATCACTTGAATCATTTTTCTTGCCCTTGTTCTTGTTCTTGTACTTGTCTTTTGGTGGTCTAGGGCATTGATGAGCTAGGTGGCCAAGTTCACCACAATTGTAGCAATCTATCTCCGAGATTGGCTTTCTCTTGCTACTTGTGAAGAATTTTTTCTTCTTGCCATCGAACTTGATGCCACTCTTGTTGAGCTTCTTTAGCATCTTGGTGGTCTTTCTCACCATGAGTGCAAGTGATTCATCATCAACATCACTTTCACTTGAGCTTTCTTGCACCATCATGGCTTGGCCCTTCTTCTTCTTCTTGTCATGACTAGCTTTGAAGGCCAAGTCTTTCTTCTTGGAAGATGATGAGCCCTCTTCCGGAGTGATATGCATGTACATCTCATGAGCATTGATTTTCCCTAAAACTTGAGTCGGTGTTGCGGTGGAAAGATCACTTTGGTGAAGCACGGTGACAATGTGTCCATACTTCTCAACGGGAAGCACACTCAAGATCTTCCTTGCAACATCCGATTGGCTCATTTTGGTGAGCCCAAGAGCATTGAGGTCCTCTACAAGAACATTCAAGCGAGTGTACATGTCATTAGCACTTTCTTTGGGAAGCATCTCAAAAGAATTAATTTTCTTTAAAGCTATGTGATAGCGTTCCTCACGCTCACTCTTAGTTCCCTCATGGAGATCACAAAGATTTTCCCACAATTCATGAGCGTTCTTTGCATTACGCACGCGATTGAAGATATCTTTGCCTAAGCCCCGGTAGAGTGTATTTTTGGCCTTTGCATTCCACCGGTCGTACTTCTCCTCGTCACCACTTGGGTTAGCGGGATCCCTTATGGGGGGAAGCCCTTCGGTTGCTGCTCTAAGGCACCCAACATCTATGGCTTCGAGGTACGCCTCCATACGAATTTTCTAATATGGAAAATCGTCTCCCTCAAAAGTGGGAGGTGGTCCTTCCCCATTAGACATCTTGCTCTAGGCGGTAAAGCCTAAAAATAGAGCAACACGGCTCTGATACCAATTGAAAGGATCAAGATGCCCAAGAGGGGGGGTGAATTGGGCTTTTCTAAAAAATTAAATGCAAGAAATAAATCCTACAAGCCGGAATTCACCCCTAGTGTCTACTTGTGTTTCTAGAGAGTCTACCGATACAAAGTTTTGCACCCTAGTTTCCAATCCTAGTCTAGCATGGCAAGTCTAGGAATGTAAACAAGCAATGAAAATAAATACAAGAATGTAAATGCTTGAATGTAAAGGGGCAAGGAACACGGCGATGTTTTTCTGAGGTATCGGAGAGTCGCCACTCCCCACTAGTCCTCGTTGGAGCACCCGCGCAAGGGTGTAGCTCCCCCTTGATCCGCGCAAGGATCAAGTGCTCTCTACGGGTTGATTCTTTGACACTCCGTCGCGGTGAATCACCCACAACCGCTCACAAGATGAGTTGGGTCATCCACAAGCTCTGCCGGATGATCACCGAACTCCCAATCACCACCAAGCCGTCTAGGTGATGGCGATCACCAAGAGTAACAAGCTAGAACTCTCACTTGACCACTACGAGCCCAAATGAGAAAGTGGATGCACACTTGCTACTCTCTAATTGCTAGTGAGGAACTCTCAAGCTTTGATTCTCAAATCTCTATCCTCACTAGTGCTCTTGCAATCCCTTGCACTCCAAAGGTGTTTATCAACTGATCAAATGAGCAAGAGACCTCTAAAAGAGGTGGTGGGGATGTATTTATACACCCCACAGACAAAACAAACCGTTACCTGCTAACTCAGCAAAACACGAGCTGATCGGACGCGCCGGTTGAACTGACCGGACGCGCCGGTCGCTCGTAACGGTCGAAAACCGAAAAACAACTGAGTGACCGGACGCACCGGTCAGGGGTGACCGGACGCGTCCGATCGTGCAGGGAGCAAACTGTACTCGCACCGGACGCGCGACCGCGTCCGATCGGTGATGACCGGACGCGTCCGGTCGTCTCTGGACCTTACTGGACTGTGACCGGACGCGCCGATCACACCCAGGTCGCGTCCGATCGGGTGTTTCCCTCAAGTGACACGTGTCGACTTCTGACCACCGCGTCCGGTCCTCGCGAGGACCGCGTCCGGTGTTCAGAGCTGAAACCCTAGCTGCGGAACTGAACTGACCGGACGCGTCCGGTCATGCCGAGGACCGCGTCCAGTCAGGGGAAAACGACCCGAAACTCTCCGAAACGCGTCACAACTTGAACCAAGTTGCTTCCAACTGAACTTTGAGCTATTCTAGAGCTGCCTAGCGCCAAGTTTAACAAGTGTGCACCACACCTAAACATAGGACTCGCCTAGGTCAAGCTACCCGCTCATGCCCCCCTTAATAGTACGGCCAAAAGAGAAAAACGAAGATCCTAACGACTATTCCAAATGTCTCTCAACACCTCGACATCCGGAACTAACCGTCCTTAATCTTGACGTCACTCTTTTGAAAACTGAAACGATTTCCATCAAGGGGCATGAATACCATGGTGCCCAAAGCAGTTAAAACCTCCATGACCTAACTTACCAAAGTTTCTGCAAAACACACGTTAGTCATGGTAATAAAGCGTTGTCATCAATTGCCGAAACCAAACCTCGGGGCCTAGATGCTTTCAGAAAGGCTCCAAGAATCAGTCTTTAATCGACACAGATGAGGATAGATCCACACCCAAGACCTCCATGCCTTGTTGCTTCACTATCATCATCCCGCCCGGTCTCATTTTATTTCATTAATACATGGTTCTTCTTCACGATAGAAAATATAGGCAACCGTGCCATATATATCCCTAAAACTCACAGGTGGCAGGGGATTACCTGACTTCTACCGGTTAAAGCAGGGCTAAGCATCTACTCAATCCTAGTCTACGTAGGATTCAAGGTATGCTTTCTGGACAAGGATGAAATATCAATGTAGCAAGTGTTTTCATCCAACATCTATCACTTAATGCAACAATACATATAACATATAAACTCAATTGCATTTTCAGAATTTAGGAGGCTTATAATGCTCTGGAGCTTGCCTGAGATCTGACACAAGTCAGTGGTTGTCAGATGACACTCGCTTGGCGAGCACCTCCCATTCTAGCACTTGTCCAGTCCTTCCGTCTTCGAGATAGGTCCACCAAACACCACCTTCGGGTTAGGCTCCACATCTCGTCCTTCACGTGGTGCATCTAGCGTACCTAGATGAGATACAAGATGCAAAGGTATAAATATGAAGAATGGTAACACAAGATGCATCACATAGGAGTATTTAGGACAAGCACAAGATTAAGCAAGACATAGGCATTCATAGTCACTCAACTAAATAGCACACCACCCATTAAAGAGATATATCATGCATAACAAGTAAAGACACAAGCTTCACAGAGTCTTAGGCGTATTAACTTAACATTATAAAAAACATGAGCCACACTTACCAACACATGAAGTAAACACATAAAACTAGAATATGTCACATTCATGACTGCAAATGCTACCTACAAGATTTAGCTATAACTGGAGTTACACAAATCCAAATGACTTGTAAGAAGCCATTCTGGAAAGCTTATGAAATTCTATACATTTCATTTATAATCATCACAATATGATTCCAAAGTTAATCATGTTGAATTTACACAAACACAGAAAATGATCTAACAAGACAGAGTGCAAGCAATTCTATAACCGACTTTAAACAGCTATAACTCCTAAATCACATGGTCAAATGCCACCAACTTTTAACAGCAGCTAGATACATAAATTATCTATAACTTTTGTATAAACAAGTTTTACAACAAAGCACATTATCATGAAGAACTTTGCTAAGTTCCCAGATCTGTCCAGAAACCTCATTTGCAAGAAATAATTATTAACTTATGTTGCAAACATATAATTGGACAAAACCAACTTTACCAACATGTCACACATGACTAATGAATACCAGAAAACATAGTTTCCATTGATAAATAAATTATTTTAATATATTTCTTAATTTATCTAGATAATTAGGTGGAATTATGAACATATATCAAAATTACACAATAAATTCTACCAAAATTACAGTGGCCTACATATGCTCTCCAATAGTCTACTGTCCAAATTTCAAGTCATTTGTACATGTATATTAACCTCTATGAAAAAGACAAATAGCTATAGCAATAAATCATGTGAGAGAAAGATACACTAATAACTCACTCATACAGCACCCAAAATTTCACATCAATCATCATATGAGTAGCATGCCACAAAAATTTCACTTTATTTGGATCCCTACATTTGCATTTATGAAAATGACAAATACAACTAACAATGAAAACCTAGATGCAAAGATCTATTTTTAGAAGTAAAACCTTAAACTAAAACATGACATATTATAGATCTACTGCATAGACAATTTCACAAGGATTCCAAAAAGTCCTCATTTGCTATTTTACGAATTTCCTATGATTTATTATGATTTTCTAAACTTTCAGCCAATTTAAAACAAATAGGTCCTTAGGTGCACTATTCATATGAGTCTATGACATTGCAGTTAGGCCCTCCCCTTTCCTCGAATTCTTGTATGTGGTCCCTCACGAGAACTTGAACAGAGGAGGCATCGGGCTCGCGATTTCCGGCAAATCGGCGGCACATTAGTGGCGGGGAGGTGGCAGCGCGGCTTGGCGACGTCGAGGCGCACCTGTGGCTGGCCGTAGCACAGCCGGCGGTGAGCCGTGGCCTCTTGGCCATGTGCACGGGCGGCTCGATGGCGGCCGTGCCGGTGGCAGCGGTCCTCCGGCGATCTGTGTCTCGGCCGAGGTGCGCCGGGCGTAAGAGGAGGAATAGGCGGAGGTGGTGACACACGCGGTGGGGTAGGAGGGGGCTTGGAGGCCGAGAAACGGCGGCTGCCATGAAGCTCGGCGGCGGCGCCCATGGCAGCTCTGCTCTAGAGCGACCAGGGAGCGAGGGAAAGGGCCAGGGAGGTGTGGGAAGTGAGGGGCGAGTGCTTGGGCACTCCACATCGGCACAGGGGCACATGACGCGCGTCCAGCGAGGAGGGGGTGTGCGCTCGCGCATGGCTGCCACGTATAGGGCAGGTGTCTCCCGTTGAGGCATTGCGTCGAGCGCATGGCGGGCAACGCTGTGGGTAAAGTGGACGTCAGTTTTGGGCCTCTTACGGGCCGAATTGGACCTTGGACCCAAAAGAAAGTTTGAAGCTCGTGAGATGCTCTATATTTTTCGTTTAAGGGACATGGTCATTAGAGAAAAGGATTAATGGGTAATTAAGCACCAAAGTGGCTGAGTCAGCGTGTTGACAGCGATCAACAAACTCCAAAAATTGATGGCCAAAATGACGTCAAACTGATGCCATCTTGTTACATGCTCTTTCCCACAATGTATGCTCCAACTTTTATAAAAGGACCAACTCAAGTTGCTCGACCAATTTGGGGAACGCGGAATGCCAACATGTTGATGTCAAAGGTAACAAAATAAACTTTTGCTGTTTTGGGAACTATTGTTGATGGTCCAACTGAGTTCCAAATTGGGAGATACTTGATTCATTATGTCCACCATGAAAAGTACTTCAACTTATAGTAAGGAATTAAATTTAGCTACCACATAGATTTAGAAGATACAAATTCAAGAACATGTCAACTTTCTGCTGTCAATCTGGGACTTGGAAAAATTCCTGGAGTGATCAAAACAGCACTGTATTGAATCTTGGCAGCTATATTTGACTAGGTTAGAGGCCAACCTAGGTCTTGACTTTTAAACAAAGTTTGTTCTACACAAGATGAACTACAACTTTTGTTTAAGGTCAAACATCATAAATGGTACAAAAGTCAAACTTTCACTTTGGTCAACGCAACAACTTAATAAAGCCTAAACTAGGGTTTTAGGCCAATTGGGGCATTTTTTTGGCATTTGCTCAACATGAACCCTTCATGACTTTTGTTGTAGAGTTCATCTAGAGTCATTTGGGCAAGTTTTAAAGGTTTGATTGATGATCTATAATTTCATTCACTTAATAGTATAATTCCAATAGGAATAGAACTTATCATTTCATGTGACTTTTTGATTCTAAACTTCATGAAACTTTTTCAGGGGTCACTATAGATAGAAAGTGATGTGAGACACATGAAAGAAGTGACATCAACACATACTTGCATTACCAAGCATGAGCATGTAACATATACACACATTGAAAAACAGAATGACAAGGTATGTTGCATATGTTTTAAGGAGATGTTTCAAACACATTCTATACACATGTTTCACATGTTGCACTAGCATGTTTTATATGTTTCACTAGTGCATCACATATGTTCCATGATCATACATAAACAAATTATGCTTAGGCTTATGCAATGCAAGTGCCAAATGTAAGCCTAACACCTGGGGTGTTACACCCCTCACCGCTCCACGTCTAGATGAGGTAATGCCTCGCTCCTCCTCCTTTCATTAGGGTTTACTCATCTAGCCGCGAAATCCTCCATCAGGGTTTACTCATCTAGGCTCGAAATCCTCCATTAGGAGAAATCCTCCATTAGGATTTACTCATCTAGGCTCGAAATCCTCAATTAGGGTTGAGGATCGGTTCGGATTTGTGACGCCAGATACAATGGGAGTAAGGTTACCTAGATCGGTGGGTTGTGGTGGATCTATTCGGATTTGTGACGCCAGAGATAGTGGTAGTAAGGTTACCTGGACCTAATTGTAGTGGTTACTTGGATTGGTTGGGGCTCCTTATTGTACTATTTTTATACCTTGATTTTATAAGTTCTATATATTTTGTTCTTGTAGAATGCTGAATGTGCAAAGTTGATTCCTGTTTATGAAGCATGCTGCATTATCCCAGATTAAATTATGCCATGCTATTCCACAAGTAGAACAGGTGAATAATCCATTCCCTGCAATTTGTGGGTGGTGGAGTGTTCATGCGAAACATTATTGTTCCACACTCTGTGGATATATGGTTTTTGCTGCGATGTATGGTTCGTGTTTCTAATGAGAATTCTTATGAGATAGTGTCACTTCCACAATACAATTGCCTGAAGATCATTATATATTAGTACAGAATAGAGGAGGTTAGGGCAAAGCAATTTTTATGTAATCAGAATAGGGGCAGGGCAAGTGTTGAGCAAGCATCATTATCAGTACTGAATAATTGCTCTATCAAAACTAAACATTTCAGGGTTCAGGGGGTGTTGTAATCTCGCAATATTTCTGCTGCCTTTCCAATATCTTAACATGTTCTTTTCTTCGTGGGCTCATTGTGGCAATGCAAATTGAGTAGATTAAGAGAACTTAAGGTTATGGGGAAATCTGGGATTTTCCCAGACCAACTTTGTCCAACTTCCAGTGGCTAGTAGGTTAATGTTATTTTTCAGTTACCGTTGTCAGATAATGAGCTGCAGTGCTGCCTCATGTAGTAAAGTTGGCATGTAATACTATCTAGTAGCATAGATTACTTGACTAACTCTGAATTTTGTTAACTTGACATTATGTAAAATTCTCACAGCTACCTATTACCACTATGCCAGAAAAGTAGATTAGTGATGCGTCCAGAGGCTCATCAGTGACGCCGAAACGACGTGTCACCTTTATTGCGTCTCTGATGTGGACAATTTAGTGACGTGTAAACACGCGTCACTGATATTTAGATACTAGCGACGCGTATTCAGTACACGCGTCACTAATATGACAATAGTAGCGACGCGTATTTATTGTACGCATCACTAATGTTATAATATGAGCGACGCGTATTCAGTACACGCGTCACTGATAGTATAATATGAGTGACGCATATTTTCTACACGCGTCACTGGTCTTAGTATAGTGCGACACAAACTAAGAAACCGCGTCACTGGTAAGGATATATGAGTGACGGACATTGACCGTACGCGTCACTGCTAATTTGATATCAGTGACTCATATCAACCTAACGCATCACTGGTACGATGTTACAAGTGACGCGTGTTAATATGACATGTTGCAAATAGGACCGTAATAGTGATGTGTCTACTTTTTCATGTCACTCGGTACAGAGCCACATACCACAATATTGTTCACAGCACATATATATGAAGCCATTAATATATCACTACACAATCACAACAGAAGCTCTTCAAATAGATATCAAGTTCAACATATTCACATTTATATCAAATTCATTGACAGTTTCACAACTTGTTCCAGATCCACTAAACTTATACATTCAGTCACACACCGGTGGTTAACTAGGATGATAGAACTCTCCTTTCTTGTTGATGACCTGTTCCACTAAGAAATTGGCCAACTTTTCTCTGATCATGCGCCCATCGAAGGGCGTCGTCAACACTTCAAACTCCTGTGTCAAGATAGAACTTTAGTAAAAAACAAAACATAGTACAGTACAATATAGAAGATCAATGTAAAAAATTACACCAAACAAAGCTAGCAATATTTAGCACCAGGTGGCTTGTGGTCGGTTGCCCAACAGTTGTGCAAGTAGTCACACCAAATGAGTATGCTAGACTTTCGGTAGCAGGATTCCATGCACTTGTGTACACGTATTACTGAAGGTATCTTTTACTAAGAGAATGAGGCAATAGGGTGAAAATATAGATAGCCAAACTAATAGCAGGCTATTTTGCAGGACACGTGTACGAGGGATTAAAATGCAAAGGAAAAATAATGCATGTCACATTCACATAAAAGTACGAAATTGGTGTCATTTGAACAGGATAGCTTGTAAGTTGTAACAGGCACTAAATTTGATTTTAAAGGACTTGACATGGAAGTCAAGTATCAATCACATCTAATCATCTAAAGTTAATGCAGTTATTGCTATAAAGTGATTTTCAGGTCCTAAGGGGCTTATGCTATGAGCAATAACAACTGGCATGGACAACATATATGTTGTGAATACCTTCATCAGCAAGACCTAGTGACCTACTCACGTCGCAAGTAGCAAGAAGTGTCCACCAGTGGCTAAGCTTATCCTAGTTGAGAGTCTGTTCAAGTTTGTTTGAATTCATTGCTTAAGTTGCATAAGTTATTTGAGAGGAGAAGAAACAACAGTATGTGTTAGTCAGCTATGTTAGGCTGAGTCTATATAATAGAGTAGGGCAGATTCATTTGGTTTAAGGAGTAATAAACATAAAAACTAAGAGCCTCTTCGGAGGGTGAGCCCAGTTTATCTCTGCATTACTACTCCATAATCAATCCACGTTCCACAAAATTCAGCCATATTAGTATATGTCTATCCTCGATCAAGCACACCCAAAAGTCATAATAGCAGTGTAGTACAACAGAACCTGGGGACATTTAGACAGGATGTGTTAATGCAACAACAGAACCTAAAAGGACTAACACCTTCTTAAGCAGGTGCAACTGCAGAAGCACAGAGTAGAGGCAGAGCAGGCACCTGCTCCTCCCCCCTCATCAGAGAGGCACAATTTATGTTTTTTTATTACATGAACTGATATAAGAAGTTGAGAGGTGACTAGCAGCACATGTACACTTAATTAATTAGATGTGAATACCTCAGGACATTCCAAGTTTGTCTTTCCTATGCCTAAAATCAAGTGGTGTGTAGCAAAGAAGCCAGATCTCTTGCCAGAAGTAGATTGTTGTTGGCACTGCAACAAATATATATATAGAACATAATACACTTAATGAATTAGATGTGAATACACACAATTATTTGAAAATGGAAGTTGAACACAATACTGAATTTTATTTTTGGAAGCACTTACCGCATATTTAAGAGCATGTGTCAATGGCTTTGGTTTGTCTTTCATCTTGCTTGTGTGTGCTGCAAAAGCCCTACATGGAAGAGTGCAGCACACATATATGCCTCATTATGTTTGTTCAATGACTTTGGCATTTATGAAACAAGTCAAGTAGGTTATCAAAGAACTCACTCGTCAATCAACAATTTTAACATGCTAAAATCATGGTTATCAGATCTGTTGGAATCAAGGTATATGACCTTATCCCACTTTTGAATTACTATCACAACGATCCAATGGTTACTATTGTTGTAGGCAAACATTATGTAGTCTTTCTTGGTATATTTGGTGAAGGCCTTTTGCACATAGTGAAGAACAGCCACTCTATCAAACTTTATGCTGTCCAGTGACATCAGTTGTGGATCAAGAAAGCCCACAGGAATGTCCTTAGCCTTAGCTTCTACAACCAGGGATCTAAAAATAAGAAAGAACATGTAGAGAAAATGAGTACAAAAACCAAAAGATATGCCAAGGAGTAAAGACACATGAGAGCTCTAGATCGTTTTGGTTAATAATCCAAGTGTGCAAAAACAAGATACTAGTAAACAGTTACATCTATTACTACTTAGCATGTCATCAGTTAGCATTTCATTCCAAGTCACCTCAAATGATTGCTTGCTGTTTATCAAGCCAGTCTTGCAATAGTCAACATTCAAATAATAACTTGAGTGTGTCTTTTGGAAACTCTTGGAGATCCCCACCTAGATATATATTGACATAAAATTTGACACAGGAGTGTCTTTTGGAAACTCTTGGAGATGCTCTAAAAATATGAGCAGATCACTAGGAATGAAAACCCCAAACAGTAAAGAGGTCTAATTTGTTTTAATTTCTTATATTCCAAGAGCGAAATAGGGTTGCAGCACCATTACCAACCACATAAACGACCATAATAGAGAAGAAGGCTTCGACAGATGTTTGGACTGGTATATTGAAGACAGTCCAAGGACGGTTAGGATAAAGCACGGGCACAGACCTAGATATCTATGTGCATTTGGTACCGATCATTTAATCTTTAGAAATTCATAACTTATTCATTTCAACTCAGAAAAATACCAAACCAGTTTCTAAATTTTTCTTAAAATGAGCTCTACATCTTAGGCTTATGTTTGAGTGCATTTGGATCTTTTGAATTTCTGTTGCTTCTTTGTGCACCTATATAGGAGTCGTTAATGCGGCTCTACGTTATGTTTAACAGAGCCGGAGGACCTGCCGACTGAGGAGTACGACCCTGACTACAGCGAGGACTTGGGTGACGACCTGCCAGGTGCCACGCCCCACCCATCTCCATAGAACCTATTACGCATGCAAATATAGAATTGCTAGCGCTTTATTTTTTGTACTTTATTATTGATGATAAGCTGCATGGTAGATGCTTTACTTTGAGCCTTTTACCTTGTCGTAACCTTACTCCTGCTCACCCTGTTGTTAGGTTAGATGCTCGCATGTTACATATTACTGCTTTTGCTCTTACTCGCATTATATCTGTGATGTGATGCCGGTGAGAGAGAGACGTATATGTATAAGGCACATAGTGCCAAGAACTTGATAAACCTGACTAAAGAACCGGGGAGATCTTGGCGTGCGTCTTGGGTGAGTGGTGAGGGTTGAGTCGATCGGACAGGATCCTACGACGAGTCTTTGGGGCAAGTCTTGCTGGAGGGGTGCGACCTGGGCATCCCTCACGAGAGATACTTGTGGCGGGTATATTTGAGAGGTGAACTGGGGTGTTGGTTATCCCTGGTGGAGGTGCTGTCGTGGCACGGGGAAGACGGTGTCTCTCTCTTGAGAAGACATCTTGTCTGGTCATCCTAAGGACTGGTATGTCTTGAGAACCGGAACCATGGGACCTTCGTGCACACCACTCGCTCCCGATGGACGGGAGACGATTACCCGACTGACTAGGGCGGTACCACTACTACTAGGTTGGAAGGTGATAGTGTAGGGAGGTACGGGCATGGGGACCCACACCCTCCTAAGACAGCGTAGTGACCTTGGGGGCCCGGTACTACGTCTCACAGTCTCAGCGTTTCGGTGGATGCCGGGGTGGCCCAGGGCTGATTGGTAGGGTGGTACTGTACTGGTTGGAAGGCAGTTGAAATCAGCCTAGATGAGCCGGATCGTCGAGGATGGCGATCTTGTGGATTACCAGGTGTACACGCTCTGCAGAGTTGATCGATCTATACGTATAGCCGCATCCGCGGATATGGACATTCCCATGACCTACGCTTCACTTGATTAGATGAGAGAAGTCCTTTCTACCTTTCCCCCGGGTTCTGTGTCGGATTCCGGCTTTGGCCGTTGAGACGAGATCTGAGCGGGAGTCAATCTCGTCGCCTAGAGAGAGAGTGAGATGAGATGTGTTGTGTGTGGTGGGACTGGGAAAATGTGTGACTAAGATGAGATAAAAACTGAGGAATATCTTATTAAAATATTAACTACTTGCATAGGAAACCCACGGCCTAAGTAGGTCTCTTCCTACTTCCCTCAATGCATTCCACTTTCCACAAACCATTGCAAGCATAGGGTGGGCGATGCGTGGCCAGTACCAAGTGTACTGATAGATTTTTGACAGGTTCCGAGCCTGAGTACGACTACGAGGGCGATGATTGGGAGAATTAGAGGGTCTGTTCTACGCTCAAGCTGGATCCAGAAGATTTTTTTTTCCGCTGCTATCTACGTCGGATGCTGTTCCGTATGCTTGTGTGAGTGTGTTCCGCCCTGCGAGGCGAAGAGAATAAATTATGTAAAACTATCTATTGTACTCTGATATTCGTGCATGACTTTATGTATCGCTGAGATTTGGGTAAATTGACGGAATGTTTCGTCATTTTACACTTCGTTTCTGTGGATTTCCCTTCGTGGAAATCAAGGACGTTTCAGTTGGTATCAGAGCCATGCTGACCCTAGGATGGACCCATAGGATTGGACAATAGTTTTAGGAAAGATCTTGACACTTTCGGTTATATTACCGACCGTGCTGCATTTTCATGCACGGCTTATCTCATTTTCACACTCTCTTACCTATATTTCGTTCTACCTTACCTATCACATCGCTCCGTTCCACCCTGAATCACCTAAGAATTCATCAAGTATCACTCTGAGTTACAGTGATTCGCCTTGTCTTACCAAGTTTCACTCTGAAATACTCAAGTTACTACATGCACAACAAGGTACTGACTTCGTCTTACGGTTAATTTGCAGATGGCCCCTGTTGCCGAGCTCCCTGTGGATGGATTGGCCTACCATGGGTTCACCACGATCCTGTACGACGTGCTGGACTCACTAGGCGTTCCCACAGAGCAGATCGAGTACGTGTGCCGGGGTGAGCCTGGACCCGACGGGTTCAAGGGCCACATCGTGGTCCACCTCAAGGTCCCCGCCAGTGAGTTCATACCCGTACTGCGTGCCTTCAAGACACTGGAGGTGGAGAACTCTATTGCTTCATGCGTACAGTCCGTCTCACGCACAACTCTTCACAGTGTGATGCGTGACGCACACGACTACCTCAAGACGGGACCGTACCGCCTACTGCCTGCCGCTCTGGACCTGAATAGGTTCTTAGAGCCACAGATCACTGCTGCAGATCGTGCTGTGCGCGACGAGGTCGACCCCTGTCTGAGGGCCTCCGCACAGTACATCATCGCCCAGGATCACTACATCATGGATGTAGAGATGCAGAACCGCCACCACCGAGACCTCCTGTTCCGTTGCGACGAGGAGTTCCTCAAGGTGGAGAGCAAGGAGGGGGAGATGATCGGCAAGCTCGAGGAGGAGCGCATGGGCTATGATAGGATGAAGACCTTCTATGAGAACCATGAGCAGTCACTTAGGAAGGAGATCACCGATCTCAAGGACAAGGTTGGGGAGGCTGAGCTTCGCCATGACTATCTTGAGTCCAAGGTGCTTGAGTGTGAGGATCGGATTGAGCGTGAGAGGCTTACCCTGAGAGAGCTCCACGAGAAGGAGAAGCAGCGTGGCTTTAGGAAGCTTGCCCTGGAAGCCCGTTGCAACACAATGGAAAAGCTAGCTGTGGAGGCTGCCGTCACCACCACCTACAACATGCACCACTTGGTTCACTACATTAAGAGCACCGAGTATCTTCAAGACAAGGTGAACCGCATCAGTCAGGCTTAGATCGACGCTGATCGTAAGCGTGTCCAGGAGATCGGAAAGGTCCAGGACGTCCTCTTACCTGGGATGCGCAAGAAACCGCGCAGACAGCCTTTCCACGTTGAGGCCACCAAGCTCAACTTCAAGGCTTGCCCGACTGAGGGATACTCAGAGGTTCCGAGGACTGAGATGCTGGACTACGCTCTCACTTACGTCGCGAGGATCCACCACTCCGACGACGAGCTTCGTGCCATGGAGGGCACTCCCAAGGCTTCCACTTCTGGTCCTTCTACACCACCCGCCACTCCCGGACAGGAGTAGTCACCTTTTTCACATAATCATGTAATAAGGTAGTAGTAGACATGTTGAGCCCTGTGTGGCCAGAGTTATAATGATGCACTTAAGGAGTAATGTAGGATGTCCCACTTTTGGAGCTGCCTGCGAGTAACACGATTCCCGCGAATCTGTCAGTGTAGCTACTGGAGATATCGCTATGTAATAAATTAATGTAATGAATGTTTTGGATCTTATCGCATCTTATGGTTCTTATTGCATCTTTGTATGAGTGTTGGATAGCTATCTCTTTTTAAATTGATAAATTGCTTAACCATGCATCAAAAAAATGTGTGTGTTAAACAACGATCTGACCCTGCAGAGAGATGTCTTGCCGCCGATCCGCTCGTCTGAACAATCGCTCGCTTTCCCCTGCGCCTATGGCCCGTGGTAGTGGTCGAGGCCATGGAGGAGACCGGGGAGTCCCCTTCGGTGTTGGGGAGGAGCCTACACGAGAGGAGCCTGCACTGGGGGCGGGTGCCGCCCAGCATCTTGGAGAAGAAGCACCACCGCCGCCACCACCACAGTTGGCGGAGGTGATGGACCGCCGAACCCGCCTCTTGGAGACACTGGCTCAGGGAATGCTTCATCGCCACGGGGGTCCTCCCAACGACTTCCAGCGGAAGTTGGAGGGTTTTCTCAAGCTGAGGCCTCCTACTTTCGACACCGCCGACGATGACCCCATCGCCGTTGAGGACTGGCTCCGTGAGATGGAAAAGAAGCTGGACCTCACCACCTGCACTGATGAGGAGTGTGTGGGGGTAGCCGCCCACCAGCTCACCGGCGCTACACGCGCATGGTGGGACAGCTACTGCGACGCCCACGAGGACCCAGGGAGTATCTCTTGGGAGGAGTTCGCCGAGGTTTTTCGTGAGCAACACGTGCCTGAGGGCGTCATGGATGCCAAGGTAGAGGAGTTTCGCAACATTTCCCAAGGCTCCCAGAAGGTTCAGGAGTACACTACTCGTTTCACCCGCATGATGAGGTATGCTCCAGGTGAGACCGATACCAAAAAGAAGAAGATGTACTGTTTCAAGAAGGGGCTGAACTCTCGTCTCAAGGTCGCCCTCTCGGGTCATGCTTGTCGCACCCTTCGTGAGATGGTCAACAAGGTGCTGGAGATGGAGAGGGACCGTCTGGAGGCAGACGCCCTCCACAAGGAGAAGAAGCGCTGGTTCGAGAGTTCCACTCGTGGCCCGACTCCGCAGAGGCCATGTGCTCACGTGCTTCCTCCGCCCCGCTCTCGCTATACTCAGGGGGCAGTGACCGCTCTGATCCGTGGAGGTGGTACCTACAGCGCCAACTACCACCGCCCCGCTCAGAGCCGACCCGCTCCAAATCGCCCCACTCAGGGAGCTGGCACGTGGAGGACCGCTACGCCTACCTCCACAGGTAGCGCGCCCTTCACCTGCTTCGGTTGTGGCCAGCCCGGTCATAAGATCGTTGAGTGCCCTGTCAAGAAAGGCACACCGCCTGCTTCGACCCAGACAAGACAGGCTGCTACACCTGCTGCTCCGTGCAAGAACGTTGCTGGGGCTGTCCGCAGTCGTCTCAACCACATGACCGTGGAGGACGCCTAGGACACTCCCGACGTGGTGTACGGTATGTTTTTGGTACAGGGAGTTATAGCTTCAGTCTTGTTTGATTCTGGAGCTACTTGTTCTTACATTTCCACTAAGTTTGCACGAGAACATAGCATACCTGTGACTCCCCGCAAGGAGCCCATTGATACTAGTTCACCTTTGGGTCGCATTTTATGCACCAAGAGATGTTAGGGAGTGAGTATCACCATTGAGGGCTACCCTTTTCTAGCCGATCTCACCTTACTTCCATCTGAGGGACTAGATGTCATACTAGGAATGGATTGGTTGACACAACATAAAGGAGTGATATCTTGTTCACCAAGGTATGTGGAGATCACACACTCAAGTGGACACATAATCCGCTGTAAGCCAAATCAGGGAAAATCAGTCTCTAAGTTGTGTGCCCTAGAGGCCAAGACAATCGAGGAGGTACCCATTGTGAATGAGTACCCTGACGTGTTCCCTGAAGAGTTGCCAGGCATGCCACCTGATCGGGATGTGGAGTTTGTGATTGACCTTCTGCCTGGTACCGGTCCTATTGCTAAAAGGCCCTACCGCATGTCAGTCGATGAGCTAGAGGAGCTAAAGAAGCAACTCAAGGAGTTGTCAGATAAGGGATACATTAGACCCAGTGCTTCACCCTGGGGTTCCCCTGTTTTGTTCGTGAAAAAGAAGGATGGATCCATGAGGATGTGCATTGACTATCGGAACTTGAATGCCATAACAGTCAAAAACAAATATCCTCTGCCCAGGATCGATGATCTCCTAGATCAGTTGAAAGATGCTAAGTTCTTTTCTAAGATCGATCTCAGGTCCGGGTATCATCAGATGAAAATCAAACCTGACGACATTCCTAAGACAGCTTTTGTCACCAGATACGGGCAATATGAGTTCACAGTGGTGTCCTTTGGACTCACTAATGTCCTGGCTTATTTCATGAACATGATGAATAAGGTATTCATGGACGAACTGGATAAGTTTGTAGTGGTGTTCATTGATGACATCCTTATCTATTCTTCCACCGCCGAAGAACATGAGCAACACTTGAGAGTGGTTTTGGAGAAGTTGAGGCAAAATCAGCTATATGCCAAGTTCAGCAAATGTGACTTTTGGCTTGAAGAAGTTGCTTTCCTTGGTCATGTACTCACTGTTGAGGGAGTTGCTGTAGATCCCGCAAAAATTGAAGCTGTGAAAGAGTGGGAACAACCCCGCAATGTGACCGATGTCCGCAGTTTTCTTGGTTTAGCTGGGTACTATCGCAGATTCATCGAGAACTTCTCAAAGATAGCCAAGCCCATGACTAACCTGCTAAAGAAGACTAATGAGTTTGAATGAACGGCCGAGTGCGAGCACAGCTTCCAGACTCTGAAACAGAAGCTTACCACCACACCTGTTCTTGCCTTGCCCGATATCTAGAAAGACTTCGTGGTCTATTGTGATGCATCTAGACAGGGACTTGGTTGTGTTCTGATGCAAAGTGGAAGGGTCATTGCCTATGCGTCCCGACAGTTGAAGGACCATGAGCAACGCTACCCAACCCATGATTTGGAGCTTGCCGCTGTCGTGCATGCCCTAAAGATATGGAGGCACTACTTGATCGGAAATAAGTGTGATATCTACACCGACCACAAGAGCCTAAAGTACTTCTTCACTCAAGAAGATCTAAACATGAGACAGCGCCGATGGCTTGAGCTTATAAAGGATTATGACCTAGAGATTCACTATCATCCGGGAAAGGCTAATGTAGTCGCTGATGCCTTGAGCCGAAAGAGCTATTGCCACAATCTGTCCATGGAAGCCGTACCACCTGAGCTATGTCAGGAAATGGGCGAACTTCGTCTCGAAATCCTACCTAGGGGTATGTTGAACGAGCTTCGAGTGCAATACAACCTTAAGGATCGGATCCGCAATGCTCAACTGGAGTGTCCTGAAATTTGGGAAATCCGAGAACTCATGAAGAAGGACAAGTGCCTCGAGTTCAGGGAGGATAAGCAAGGAGTGTACTGGTACAAGGATAGAATCTGTGTACCGTCTAATTCCGCCTTGCGGCGAGAAATCTTGGATGAGGGTCATGACTCCAAGTATTGTATTCACCCGGGAAGCACCAAAATGTATGCTGATCTAAAGAAACAGTTCTGGTGGAAGAACATGAAGGAAGATATTGCTGGGCATGTCGCGCGATGCGACATCTGCAATAGAGTCAAGGCTGAGCATCAAAGACCAGCCGGATTGCTTAAACCCTTGGACGTTCCGGTGTGGAAATGGGAAAGCATATCCATGGACTTTATAGTAGGCTTACCTCGAACTCCTAAAGGCCATGACTCGATTTGGGTGATCGTTGACCGACTGACCAAGGTAGCTCACTTCATAGCTGTGAGGGCTAACTACATAGTTGAGAAGCTAGCAGATCTGTACGTCGAGCACATTCTCAGACTCCACGGAGCCCCCACTAGCATAGTGTCTGATCGTGGTACGCAATACGTGTCCAAGTTCTGGAAGAGTCTCCACAAGGCTATAGGGACTCGACTTGACTACAGTACCGCATACCACCCACAGACAGATGGTCAGACAGAGAGAGTTAATCCGATTTTGGAGGATATGCTCCGAGCTTGTGTCTTGAAGTATGGAACCAATTGGGAGAAAAGTTTGACCCACGCAGAGTTCTCTTACAACACCAGCTACCAGGCTAGTCTCAAGATGTCACCATTTGAGGCTTTGTATGGTAGAAAGTGTAGAACCCCTCTGATGTGGTCAGAAGTGGGAGAGAGATCATTCTTTGGTCCCGCAAAGATCAAAGATGCCGAAGAAGGAGTAGACCAAGTACGAGAGAAACTGAGGATTGCCCAAAGCCGACAGAAGAGTTATGCAGATAACCGTCAGAGAGACCTCGAGTTTCAGGTCGGGGACTATGTCTATCTCAAAGTCTCCCCACTCCGAGGTACCATCAGATTTCATGTGAAGGGAAAGTTGGCACCTAGGTATGTGGGACCTTACAGGATTGGTTAGAGGATTGGCAAGTTAGCATACAAGGTAGAGTTGCCCGAGGAGTTAACAGGAGTACACCCAGTGTTTCACGTATCTCAGCTACGCAAGTGCTTGCAGTTGCCAGAACAAGAGGTACACACAGAAGCACTGGATATCTAGGACACCTTGGAGTACAAGGAGCACCCAATCTTAATTTTAGATAGAGCTGAGAAAGAAACTAGAAGCACAGTGATACCCATGTGCAAGGTTCAGTGGAGTAACCACACAGAACGGGAAGCTACTTGGGAGAAAGAGTCCGAACTTCGGATGCTTTACCCCTACCTCTTTGAAAGGTATGCCACACCTTAAATCTCGGGACGAGATTCCTGTGAGGGGGGAGGACTGTAACAACCCAGAATTTCCAAGAAACAAAAATCACAACCACAAATTTTTTTTTAAAAAAAATAACCAATGTTTGGTGAGTGACATATAGGAAACCAACCCTAGCTGCACAAGTAGCACCTAATCTAGTTAATTACATGTTGCATTTAATTATATATTCATGAGTTGGTTTTTATGTTCTTTGTATTGTTAAATAAAATCAACCACCTTTATTTAAATGAGATCCAAATTAAATAAATGTACTAATACAATCTTGTGATCTAGTATAAACCCTAAAATACATCCTGTGGGCCCCATTGTGGTAACTAAGTGGAGGCAATATATATTTGTATAAAATACAAAATCCTTGGCTTAATTGGAATAAAGAAAATAAAATGGAAAAGCTTTAGAGTTTAAATAGAAAAGAAGAAAACCCTTTTGTGCGGCCTAGCCAGCCCCGCTGAGCCGGCCTGCTCATCACCGAGCCGGCCCGGCCAGCCATCCCGCGGCCCAGCAAAAGCTGCCACGGCCGGCCCAACGAGGCCGCTGCCCCTCCCGCAGCCACTGCCGGCCCAAACCGCACCGTGGTCGCTCTTGGCACGTCAGGCTGCTTCACTCGCTGACCGGTGGACCCCGCGTGTCATCCCCCACCTTGAGTTCTCTGTCATGCGTCGCTGAGGTGAAATCAGTGGGGAAAAAAAACAGGAATCTTCATCGCCAGCCGTTCAGTTCACGTCGGTTGCCAGCGAGTGCTCGGATGGGATGCCACATCACCGATCCACACTGCCACCGCCGCCAGCTGGAGCCGTCCAGGCCATGACGCCATCACTGTGGCCCGTGCCCTTGCAACCACCCCTGACATCACCGTACGGAGGTGGAGCTGTTTGTTACACCCAAAACGGAGGCGCCAAGGCAACCCAAGACCGTGCCACAACTTCAACCCTAGCCTAAGCACGCTGATCACCTCCACGTACCCTCCCCTGCTTCTCCACCATCCACCGTTCACCATGCCCATAACCGAACCATGAAAATCAGGTGCCGCAGCCACCACATCTTCTCCATGCCTCGCCACCACCCTGGTGGCACCACAGCCGCACCACACCGCTAGGAGAAGAGAGGAGAAGGCCGCGGAGGAGGAGACCGCCGAAGTGGAGGCCGTCGAGGTGAAGCCGCCGGAGACCGAAGCGCCGCTCGTACGACCACGTCGACGCCGCTGATCTCCCTGCACTGCACGGCTACCGATCGACACGGCACCGACCCACCCTGCACCACTATCCTATCGCCACCGCCACCCCTGGTAAGACGCCATGGCTGATTCCCTTTGCTCTGTCAACCGCCACCGTGAACTTGGGCACCGCTTCACCGTCTCCATACCGAAGCCAGTCAAGAGGGAGCCCCGACACTTGCACGTTGTCCGCACATACTCATGCACCCTTGCGAACCACACCATGGACCGTATCGCGCACAGAACAATGGGGAACGCTGAGAAACAACGTGACGCGGAGCGCGCCCGCCATGGCAAGAGCACGCCATGGCAAGGTCCCATTCTTACCATGTTAGGCCGGAAGAAGCAAGGGGAGGAGGACTATCTCGTTCGCCTTGGCAGAGAACGCGTCACGCGTTTCAAAGAAGGGGAAAAAAAAGGCTAGGAGGGGCGCTGGTCGCATTCGCCTCGCTGACGAGGTTGTGCACCGGAGCACCGCCATACCAAGGCCGTTCTACACCACCCTAGCCGCCTTCTTCAACAGGAAGAGGTCACCGAGTACCACTGTGATGAAGTGAAGGCAGCCGTGTAGTAGGAAGATGGCGAATCGACCCTTGTAGCGGCCGTAGTCGTCTCGCCACCGCCCGTCGGTGCGGCCGAGCCACCGCTACCGTGGAGACCCTCTCTGGAGATCCCAATCTGCCGCCTAGACCTTACTGTTGTGATCTTGGAGATCGTGCGAGGCCGTAGAGTCCACTAGAAATCATTCCGAGCCACCACCGGGCGCTAATCGCGGGAACTCACCGTTGGCGAAGCACCGCCGGGAGAAACAGGGGAGGACGGGCGCTCGCGGAGCCGGTCTGTGCACTCGGTGCACATGAACCGTGAGAGAGAAAAGAAGGCTGGACGCGGTCCACCGTGAACCCTGTGGTCTTCCATGCACCGCACTCACACGTCCACCGTGAGCCACACCCCGTGGACGCAAGCCCGATCCAAAACCCTGGAGGCGACGTGGTAGCGCCAGCGCTTGCCACGTGGCAGGCCAGCCCGGCCTAGACTAGCCCAACCCGGCCCGTATCCAGCCCTCACCCGGCCCACCGAGACCTGGTCTCGGCCCGGTCAAAGTTGACCATTGACCGTTGACCATTGACCAGACAACGGGACCCACTTGTCAGTGACTCGTTCTATTTCAGCCAATCAGACGCTGCCACGTGTCACCACTGGGATTTCCTTTTTCTTTTTCTTTTTCAGAAAATCATTTAATCTTTAGAAATTCATAACTTATTCATTTCAACTCAGAAAATACCAAACCAGTTTCTAATTTTTTCTTAAAATGAGCTCTACATCTTAGGCTTATGTTTGAGTGCATTTGGATCTTTTGAATTTCTGTTGCTTCTTTGTGCACCTCTATAGGAGTCGTTAATGCGGCTCTACGTTACGTTTAACAGAGCCGGAGGACCTGCCGACTGAGGAGTACGACCCTGACTACAGCGAGGACTTGGGTGACGATGTGCTAGGTGCCACGCCCCACCCATCTCCGTAGAACCTATTACGCATGCAAATATAGAATTGCTAGCGCTTTATTTTTTGTACTTTATTATTGATGATAGGCTGCATGGTAGATGCTTTACTTTGAGCCTTTTACCTTGTCGTAACCTTACTCCTGCTCACCCTGCTGTTAGGTTAGATGCTCGCATGTTACATATTACTGCTTTTGCTCTTACTCGCATTATATCTGTGATGTGATGCCGGTGAGAGAGAGACGTATATGTATAAGGCACATAGTGCCAAGAACTTGATAAACTTGACTAAAGAACTGGGGAGATCTTGGCGTGCGTCTTGGGTAAGTGGTGAGGGTTGAGTCGATCAGACAGGATCCTACGACGAGTCTTTGGGGCAAGTCTTGCTGGAGGGGTGCGACCTGGGCATCCCTCACGAGAGATACCTGTGGCGGGTATATTTGAGAGGTGAACTGGGGTGTTGGTTATCCCTGGTGGAGGTGCTGTCGTGGCACGGGGAAGACGGTGTCTCCCCCTTGAGAAGACATCCTGTCTGGTCACCCTAAGGACTGGTATGTCTTGAGAACCGGAACCAAGGGACCTTCGTGTACACCACTCGCTCCCGATGGGCAGGAGACGATTACCCGACTGACTAGGGTGGTACCACTGCTACTAGGTTGGAAGGTGATAGTGTAGGGAGGTACGGGCATGGGGACCCACACCCTCCTAAGACAGCGTAGTGACCTTGGGGGCCCGGTACTACGTCTCACAGTCTCAGCGTTTCGGTGGATGCCGGGGTGGCCCAGGGCTGAGTGGTAGGGTGGTACTGTACCGGTTGGAAGGCAGTTGGAATCAGCCTAGACGAGTCAGATCGTCGAGGATGGCGATCTTGTGGATTACCAGGTGTACACGCTCTGCAGAGTTGATCGATCTATACATATAGCCACGTCTGCGGATATGGAAATTCCCATGACCTACGCTTCACTTGATTAGATGAGAGGAGTCCTTTCTACCTTTCCCCCTGGGTTCTGTGTCAGATTCCGGCTTTGGCCGTTGAGACGAGATCTGAGCGGGAGTCAATCTCGTCGCCTAGAGAGAGAGTGAGATGAGATGTGTTGTGTGTGGTGGGATTAGAAAAATGTGTGACTAAGATGAGATAAAAACTAAGGAATATCTTATTAAAATATTAACTACTTGCATAGGAAACCCACAACCTAAGTAGGTCTCTTCCTACTTCCCTCAATGCATTCCACTTTCCACAAAGCATTGCAAGCATAGGGTGGGCGATGCGTGGCCAGTACCAAGTGTACTGATAGATTTTTGACAGGTTCCGAGCCCGAGTACGACTACGAGGGCGATGATTGGGAGAATTAGAGGGTCTGTTCTACGCTCAAGCTGGATCCAGAAGATCTTTTCCGCTGCTATCTACGTCGGATGCTGTTCCGTATGCTTGTGTGAGTGTGTTCCGCCTTGCGAGGCGAAGAGAATAAATTATGTAAAACTGTCTATTGTACTCTGATATTCGTGCATGACTTTATGTATCGCTGAGATTTGGGTAAATTGACGGAATGTTTCATCATTTTACACTTCGTTTCTGTGGATTTCCCTTCGTGGAAATCAAGGACGTTTCAGCACGCCTGCACGACGTGTTTCATGTAGGCCTCCTCAAGAAATTCCAAGGGACCCCACCGGCCGTGCCTCCACTTCTTCCGCCGGTTCACCATGGCGCGATTGCTCCGGAGCCTGACCGGGCGGTGCGCTACCGTCTTGCCTGGGGTGTGCGCCAAGTCTTGGTTCAGTGGAAAGGTGAGTCTGTTGCGTCATCCTCTTGGGAGGACGTTGACACATTCCGCGCCAAGTATCCAGCATTCCAGCTCGAGGACAAGCTGTGTCTCGACGGAGGGGGAGATGTCATGTGGGGAAAGGTCTACACCAGGAGGCGCGAGGCCAGAGACCTACGCCGAGCAGCGGAACGCGCGGCGGAACGCGTGCCGCGCGGTGACGTGGTGAGCGCGGCGAGGGCGGACGCAGGGAGTGCGTCCACGGTTGGCTCGGGCAGGTCGAGTGGCTAAAGAGGAAAGATATTATTAGTTTCCTTTTTTATTATTAGTTCCTTAATTTCTGGAGTTTGTTACTCCTGTTGGTTTGGGCTATGCCCTTATATTCTTGTAACGGTGACAATTGAGGATTAAGCAAGTATTATCAATCTATTCTTCTATCTCTCTCTCTCAAGCCTGCGGCCAGGGAAACCTGCCGGAGAAGAGCAAAGCCTGCGGCAGGGGCAACCTCGCCGGAGAAGACGACGGACCGAGACTATGAACTCTGTAGTCGAGGGCCAGCTACCCTAGATCATAACGCCCTTGACACTATTGCATCGCTTCGCCTTGAATCAAACGCAAATATGACGCAACAGGTGGCTGCAATTGCATCAATTTGCAAATCTGATGCAATAGGTGGTCGTTATTGCATCGAGAAGGATTTGGATGCGATAGTAATTCATGTCGATGCAATAGGAAGAAATTATTGCATCGGACAAAATTGGTTGTGTTAGTATTAATTTTTGATGCAATATGTACGTGGTATTGCACCGGTTTAGAACATTGTTGCAATTAGGAAGTACTATTCCATTGGACTGCTGTTGGACCAGTTTAGCAGTGATTCGATGCGATACATGGTGACGTTGCAAGAGACTAAAACATATCGTTGGGCCACAATGCAAGTGCCTAGAGGGCCCAGGTAAATGACATAGGGGCATAGTGCTGGCGGTCGTTATGCATATATTTCCGACCTTTAAAATAATAAAGAATGACCTTACACTACTAAAAAAAACTTGACCGCGACCTTTTCAAAACCCCCTCGGAGTTGGGCACGATTTTGAACTGCCTCGGTTAATGCCTCAGATTAACTGAGGTGGTCGTTTTTCATTAACCGAGGTAGTTATAATCAATAGCCTCGCCAAATCAATCTACGGAGGTGGTTAAAAAACAACCGCCTCCTAAAATCTATTAACCGAGGAGGACACTATAAGGGGCCCGCCTCCAAAAATGCCTTCGTTTTCAGAGGCGGGCCTATTAAGGGAGCCGCCTGGGTTAATGTGGTCAATCCCACTAGAAAGCCCATTTAGCCCATAAATCACGTCCCACTATAAAAGGCAGGTGAAACCCTAAATCCCCAAATCCCCCCATCTCTCTCTCTGCGACACGACCCTAAGTCCCCGAACCCTAACTCTCTCTCTGGGGGCGTGGCACGGTGCGCGAGGCCTCTCCCCGGCGGCGGCGGGACACAGGGCGCGCGGCCCCTCTCGGGCGGTGGCGTGACACGGTCGTGGGGCCCTTCCCCAGTTGCGGCCCTCCTCCCTCTGGATCCGGTGGCGCCGCGGCGTCTTCCCCAAAGCAACGACGGTGGCAGATGAGGATCCGAGGCGGAGATCCGGTGGCGGCGCGGCGTCTTCCCTAGAGCTACGGCAGCGGTAGATCCGGATCCGAGGCGGAGATTCGGTGGTAGCAGCGTCCCTCCTCCCACTGGATGCGGTGGCGGCGCGGCGTCTTCCCTCTAGATTCGGCGAGCCCGAGGCGCAGCGTGCTCCTCCGGCGAGGGCTCGTGGTGGTAGATCTAGCGACTACGATGGCGACAACGCGCAGATCGGGCTAGCTGCGGCGGCTGTCCGTGGATGGGCTCGGCGGGCCTGTCCACGGGTTTTCTTTTTTTTGTTTTTTTCTATTTGATTCACCGAGGCGGGCAGGCCAACCGCCTCGGTTAAGCATTTTTGCCCCCCTCGGTTAAAATTAGTGTAGTAGTGTTATTTAAATAATACATCATAGTAAAATTGCAGGACATGTCTAAATTAGGTAGGAAATGACTCAACATGGACATGCGCAAATTTGGCGCAAACGGATGTGAGAAATAATTTAAATATATCATCATCACAATTATTATTCTCAGGAAGAGCATGCCAAAATGATTGAAATGGATATATTATTTAGATGTTTTAGAGCTCAAACGTGAAAAAATAATAAAATAAATAAATATGTCTACACACAGAGCACAAACGCACACAGACCCTTGTGTCAACGACCAGAGCGCCGTACGCCGGCCTCCACCTGCACAGCCTGCACATCACGCAGGTCGACGCGGGAGGGCGCTCCGTGCCCGAGTGGCGGCAGCAGCAGGCCACTGGCCATCAGCCCATGTGATATGTAGCAGCACAACACCAGCCCATTCACGCCAGGCACGAGGGCACAAGCTAGTCGCGCTCCGTCACGTGCCAGCGGCGAAACAATCCCCGGCACTGGAGATCCCGCAATGCCCAAGTTCAGCCCCAGCCCAAGGCACGGGAGCGCACGCACGCTCGCGGAAGTCTGCCGAAAACGAGCTCGCCAGCAGGCCGAGCACACCACGGCCGGTCCAACACCTGGCCGAGATCAGCACAAGCAGCAGTGCTATACACACACTTCAGTTTAGTACCAAATGGATTAGCCATGATCAGTTCTCGCCAGTGCCACTCTATAAATACAAACCTTCTCCATTTGTAAACTTGGTAGATTTGGATTTCCATGGCCTGCCAGATTTGGATTTTGAGACCTAAAGCAAAACATTGGCTGAAAATAATGACAGGGAAACGAAGAAATTCAGTAAACAAGATTATGAGTATTTTATAGGATTTTGTAGAATTTATAGTAAATCATAAAATATAATATTTTATAAGAATTTGTGGAACATCTCTTCCATTTTGTTTGCATTAAGAATGTGGCAAAAATCCAAGTGTTATATTGAATCATCTGCAATAAAATTTATTTAATTGGGTAGCTGGTGTTTCTGCTCGTACTTTGGACTGCAATAGCGATTTTACCCCTATTTTTATGTTTTGTGATTTTGCCCTGGTAGTTTTGAAGCAAAGTGCCCGTTTACCCATATTATATGACACCGTTAGGTCTGAGCTAATTAAAGAACAAATCGGGCAAGGGTGCCTAGAGACGTTTGACGTCGATTCCTCAAAAATTCAGTGATCGGTGCGTGGTTGCCTCTGGATATCATCCAACGACGCGTGAGGGTCAGAAATTGTTGCGGTCGCAGATTGAAGATGACATCAAATGCCATATGTTCTCTGATCAGAAATGGGATTCTGAGATGAGGGATTTGGCAGCTGCTTCTGATTGCTTGGAGGAATCAATGGGGAGGATGCTGGCGATTGGATCCACCATTGTTGAGCAAGGTAAGTAGTTGGCAGAGCAGAGTCCAAGTGATGGAGACGACAACCCAATATGGAACGGATTGGACTCCCGCTTTGACCACTCTTGGACCCCAAGTGGACCCAGGCTGGGCTGGTACTGCATACTCAAAGGGAGACTCTGTTTGGATATTGCCTACCCAGCTTGTGCAGAGGATGTGCGAAGATTTGGACGTATGGCATGAAAGATTAGAGCCACACCTCTCCTCCACACTGTTGAAGTAAGTTCAGCAAATATTTCTTTGATCACAAGACCATAGGACACAGCATAGAGGTATAAAACACACACCAAATTTTTTTTTCGTAAGTATCAAAACTTGTGAAAAGAACTGGGACAAAATTTCTGGAAAATCTCAAACTGAGGTACCTGATGCAGAGGAGGTATGCTTTATAACTTTGGGGTAATTTATGGATAAATGTTATTCAACTGCATCTGTAAGATTCTTTTTTTGTTAAAAAAAAGTTCAATGCCTACGGGCTAGGCCTTGGCACAAACCCAGCCTCTTTCATGTTTGCTAAAGACAGTTCAGTTTTACTAAACTTAGATTCATTTGAAAGACTATATGTCTTCTCATACCTTAAAAGAGAAATCAAGCTTTATTTTATCTTGAAATTTTGCAAGGCCATAGAGCAAAACCTCCTCTAGCATTTGGTTTGAGAAATTTGAAAAACTTTGTCACCTGGTTTTCAGCTGTTTTGAACACTTCTTACAGGCTCAGTTTAGTCTTTTGACCGCTCCCCCTCTGCCACTCTTGGTGACCCCAGGGCGGTGCCTCCGCCATCCACCGCCACCTCAAAACCTTTGATGTACCACAGCCTCTTCTTCCTCCTCCTCGTCGTCGTCCATGGCTTCGTATGTAACATAACCTTTGGTCTCATACTCGTGCCCAATCTTCTCCTGGAACACTTCTTACAGTTCTCAGATCCTTGTACTTCTCCTTGTCCTCCTCCTCTAGAAACTCAAGGCCTTTGTGCTCATCTCAAGGTCTGCACTTGTAGTTGAGGATCATCTGCACCTTATATGGTGGCATCACGCAGAGCTTCTTGCTCTTCTTCTCTTCCTTTTCCTCCCTCTCCTCCTTTTTCTTGATATACTCTTCCGCTTCGGTGCAGTAAAACTTGCATTCGTCTGGGATCTGGGCATAAAGGTCGTCTAGGTCAGCCATAGCTTTCTCCATCTCCTCAGCCATACAACACTTGCTCGAAGAGGCTGCCATTGAAATTGCTCAATCTTGCCTACAGCCAAACTTTTGATCCCTGAATCTCTCGCGACGGCACCCTGCAAATCAATCAAATCGATTCAAGGTTCAGCGAAAAGTCGGGACCCATCGGGGGATATACATAGCTCCCAGCCTGCACCGAGCTGGAAGATTGATTTTGATGCGAAATCCGCATCAGAGTCGAATCCTTGACGCTGTAGGAAGGAAACTGACCCGGAAATCGACCTTAATCCACGACTGTGCAAAAAAGATATCGGAAACTACTTACATACTGGTAAAACAAGGAGTATTAATGTACCTGATGCCCTCGCTGCCGGCAAGTGTGGATGACCTAGCAAAGGGGAAGAGGAAGAGGTGGCGCACTGCAGAGTGCGGAGTCCGAGAGGCACAGCGATGCAGTATTGCAGTTAGGCCGCCGGCTGCGGTGCCCATCAGATGGACCGGATCCTTTGCCTAGCTGAGGCCCATCATAAGAAAAGGCCCACCTAGTGGCCCTGGCTCGGTTGGCAACCTACGTTGTGATCTAGGCCAGCCCTTGTATTTTTCTTCACGAGTACATTTCCTTCCTATTCTAATTGTTGCTCCAAGTGCTGTGCGAACATTCATTTGTTTAAAGTGATAAATTACTATTAGAAGCTTCAGCAGTACCCAAAGTTGAAGCAAGATTTATTGCACAGCTTTGAGTTGGCAGGAAGTTTGTAGTATGCTTTTTAACTATACCTATTTTTGCCATTTTTGTTCCTTTGATTGTTCCAATAATCCCTCTTACCTCTATAGAAAAGATTGATAAAAAAATGTTCCTTTGATGATATTTCTTTCTGTTACTTCTGCTATGCAGGATTAGATGTCAGTTAAAAACAAGTGACTTGATAAATTAAGCCTTGTTTACTTTTATAGTGGCAATGCACGTGCGGCACGCACGTGATTACAGTTTTGATAAACGATGTCCTATGTGTAAAGAAGATAGCATATCCCTAAAAAGATATCACAATAGCTAAGCCCAAAGTGCGTCAAAAGACACATCAAGAACTAATCAGGCACTATCAACATCACATTGATCATTGTGATTATCAGTGAACAACCTAGCGTGATGACGCTTGTGGACCATGAGTCAATGACAAAAGTAACTGGAAGCTGCCAAGAGGACTCCATTCATGCATACGCCTATGTCAATGGTGGTCAGAGAAAAAATAAAGATGAAGACGCTACCAAACTAATGCACTCAAATCACAGAACTTGCTAGAACCGTCCCTTACACCATCCCTGAAAGTGCTATTACATATCATTAAATGACTATGGCGAATAAGCCAGAGCATACCCAACTGGGGCCTTGAGGTTATCTAGCACTAACTTCGCATACACAAAACTATCAGCTGACGGTAAAATCATACACCCTCCTATTGCAAAGTGAGCAGGATTAGCAGCCATAGCTGCTCAAATGCTAGCTCCATAAAAGCCGCCACCATGTGCAGCTGCTTTCTTTTGTTCTGCCCATCAAAACCATACTGTTGCTTTCTCTGTCCAGTCAATGGACCTAATCTCACAAACTCATTTGAGCTCACCAATTTTGGACCCTTTTCATTTCCATAATAACAGTGCTGCTGCTGCAAGCACATCCATGCTGCTATGCACTGGCAAATGTCCTTTCATGGGCACATTGGAGGGCTTGTTAAGCGCCAGTATAGCCAAGTCATGTGATTGAAAAGCTTTTCCTTATTGCATTGAATCTGAATCATGTAAAACGAAAGCAATAAAATCTGAAACACTGAAATGATAACAAGCTGACACCTTTATGAACATACAAGCTTAACAAACAAGCTGACACCTTTATGAACATACAAGCTTAACATATCATTAATAGTCTTTTGAGTTTACAAATATCCAGACAGACTGACCTTTTCATTTTTTATTTCAAAATACCATATGTCTAAGTTGGAGAATAATGGCATACAGAGGCCAATTATCGACAGAAAACAAAATTTTCTCTATTAATGCAGGAGTCATGTAGGCTATTGACTATACTCTATAGATCAACGTGGCAATTAGCAATACAACCTACAAAGAAAAATTACCTAGTGGATGACAATCCTCCTCATGTACCAATCTCATGCAGAATGGTCTCATAATGCTTTCTATAGAAAGATGAATGCTCATTCTAGGCTCCATTCATCATTATGTTTAATCTGCAACAAACAAAGGATTGTATGTACTCTATTCACAAAGCACAACTACACCGTACAAAAAGAATTACAGAGCAAATACTTTTTTTATGAAACTGGATGGGCCGGAGCCCCTACAGGGATTTTATTTTATTAAACAAAAGGGAAAGAGCAATAGCAATCCAGAACAAAACTCAAGAAACAAAGAAAGAAACAAAGAAGAGGAAAACAAGAAAATTACAGAGCAAATACTTCACTGGTACCCTTTTTCAGATGATGCTTCTCATTCAAATGTTGTAAGCTAAACCTATGATAATATCAGTAGTCAAACTATTCTTAGTCAACACTAATTGAAAAAAAATGATTATTGTAGTAACAAATTAAGCTGCAACAATAGTTAGGAATGCCACTCCAAAAAGGGGCAGATAGATTTCAATCTACTAAATACATACAATCTCTTTTGAAGACATGGTTAAGAATGGGAAGTGGCTATATCTTAAACAAATGGGTCTGTAAAGCAGTGCATTTTGGTGTTTATTAGTCATATGAGACTGTGAGTTTGAGAGTCGATTATTTTTTTTCCTTTGAACCTGAACCTTGTCGAAACATTAGTCCAATATATATCCAGTAATCCAGTAGGACATTATAGAGCTGTTCCTTTTTTATAATCTTTCGGATGAAGTAAAGGGTTGCAGATGCATTGTGGCTGACAGATAGAACATGAACATAGATATCCAGTAATATCTTGTTCAATTTGTGTAGAATGCTGAATATATATTATAGCATGCTTATGATCACTTAACTCTTTACCAATATGTGCTTCTAATTTGGTTCATGGTGGCACCACAATAGTAATAACAGTACATAAGAAAACAGTTCATAAACTTTGTCCTGATACATGCTAATATCTATAATTGGAACTGATTTGTTTACCCTGCAAGTGATTTGATAGCTACATGTATTAACCAGATATTTTTCCTGCCTCTTTTAGATCTATGATGAATATCATAAACATATATCTTGGCTGAATAAGCCTGGGTTAATCCCTAAAATTCTAAAAACATGCTATTGGCCTGAATAAAAAAACAAATGACAGTTTGTATGCATCCCAACAACTTGGTTCAACATCATTATCTGTTTGTGAATTGAGATTAGATGCACTCATTAGTGCATACCAGTAGAAACAGATCAGATCAGATCAAGGCACGCAACCGTCGTAGCCGCCCGCCGCGCCGCCGCCTTGTAGGCCCACCCGCCACGCCGCTGGCTAATGCCAGCCTACAGCCGCTGCTCCTGCAGCAAACAGCCGCCGCCGAGAAACAGAGCAAGAAACGATCTTTCTAAAAAGAGAAAAAAAAAACAGAGCAAGAAACAATTGGGGTTCAGTTCAGTGCATCAGGTTATCAGCAGCATTGCGATATTCAGACAAAGTTTTGCATAGGATCGGAGCTTTTCGTTTAGGGCAACACAAAGAAAGGAAGTAGAAAGTAGAAACTAGACAGTTTCAGATCCGTCTTTCAGGGACAAAAGAAACACGAGAAAAATAACCACAAAGGAGTTCTCGGATTTTCAGAAAGTTATGCTGCCTATATGAATTCACATGTGCACCTATATGAATTGACATGTGCGGTCGTGCAGAGAAAAGAGTACTACATGCGGAAGACCAAGAACTACCTACCAGATTAAGGCTGACCGGATGCTTTTCTGTGCAGAACGCGGTGCAGCTTGGTATCTCTGTCGTCCAAAACTCCAAATCACTGTCGTGCCATCAAGCAACGTAACCAACAATCGACGCGGCCGGCCTTGGCATAGGCATCCGCGAGCGCCTTGGAGATGAACATGGACAACACGGCGGAGGAGCAGACGGTGAACGTGTGCAGCGTGGGCAGAACCAGAGATACGATGAATTTGAAACATTAGCAGATCCAACCATATGGAAAGGAATCGACATCGACTGACCTTAGTGCGGAAGTCGACGACGTGCACCACGGACCTGAAGGACGTGATTGCGCGTTCTGCCAATGCTCTTAGGCCTTCACCTTCGCCTAGAAAAGCCGCAGGCAGTGTCACCGTCATTCAAGAACACAGACTCCGCTGGCTTCTTCGACCTCGCTGGCCACCAGCGAAGTCGTCGATGACGTGCGCGGTGACGCCCTCCTCAAGTGAGCACTTGAAACGGTCTCGTGGTATGCCTGCTTGGCCACGAAGAGCTGCGCGCACACGCGATCTCCACCAGTGGCGCCGGCGAGCAATTCTCGGTCCTCCTCGAGCGAGCACTTCTCGATGGCCTCCGCTGGGACCCATCCTGCGGCGGCGATGTCTCGTTGTCCAGGGTTTCTCCTCCTCCAGGCGCAGGCGACGGCGACGACTCAGCGGTGCGCCGCGCGATGTCTCATGTTTATAGCATTAGAAGTGAATCCTGCGGCGGCGACGTCTCGTTATCCAGGGTTTCTCCGCAGCCTCCGTTGCCTCCGAGCCCGACGAGTGCTGCGGCTCCTTCGCGCTCCGCGACAGCCGCGCCCGCCTCGTCCCCGATCGAGGATATTATTATTATTATTATTATTATTATTATTATTATTATTATTATTATTATTATTATTATTATTATTATTATTATTATTATTATTATTATTATTATTATTATTATTATTATTATTATTATTATTAAAAAATGAACGTAAAAAATTCCTAACCAATTGAGATTGACATGTGGACCCACGAAAAGAACGACAGCAGGAACACTCCCCTCGTTTTTTCCCACCCCGCGCGGCCGCCCATACCCACACCCACACCCACCGATGCGGCCCCGGCCCCTTTCTACGTCCTCGTCAGTCGCGACCCTTCGCGCCTTCGGAAGTTCGGAGTCGCACTGCACGCAGTCTCCGCAGCAGTTCCACGCCTCCGCCCGTCGGCCCATCTGCTCGCTACGAAACGGTCGCCGGCCACTGCCCCTCGCATCCCTCCATGGAATCCCGGCGACGTGGCCACAGCGGGCACCACCACCGCCAAGCCACAAGCACCGTACGGTGGGCAGAGGCCTCGCGACGACTTGGCAGCCATCGCTGCCACCCTCCACCAGGTGCCTAGGTCGGCGCGACGCCTTGGCAGATTTATCCGCTCCGATCCCACCACCACCGTGCCCCGCAGGCGACGTCGTCGTCGTCGATTGGGGCGCACAAGAAGGCCTTCAGCCCCCCCCCCGTGTCGCATCTCTCCTGCCCAAACCCCGCCTGCCTTCATCACAGTCATTTAGGTATGGTAGTACAGGTTTTGTGGTGCCAGATAACAGGTTTCTCAGTCGGACAATCCAAATAAAGTAGTAATCATGTTTACTGCAAATTGGCATTGCTATGGTTATGCGGCTTCTGTTTATGATTGAATCAGCATGCCCTTCGACGAATAGGATTCACAAAATTTCAAGTCTCTCTCTTGCTGATACATATCCTTTGTTTATGATTGAATATTCTTTGTTTAGACTGATCGGCATGCTTTTGGTGCGACAAGTGTGTACGGTTTCCTTTCATTCTCTCTGTGTGTTTGCTTTACGGAAGATGAACAGTACAAGCTAATTAGAACTTGTGCATTTGTACTAATCTGTACAGAGATTTGTGAAAATCGGAGGAAAATAATTAGAGATCTAAATACTGTGAAATTAATTTTGCTAAATTCATAACTTTATCCTCTGCATGTGAAAAATATGTTTTCATATGTTACTCTAACCAAAATTTCTTCATTTATTATAATGATTTATGTGATTTAGTTTCCTTATGTTGGCAAAAAAATAATAAATTTGTGTAGACGTAATAGGAATGTAAAGCATTTAAAATGTAACGCTCAAGCATTCTGGAGTGTCAAATGTATGAAATAAGTGCTGACAAAGTTTGTTTAGGTATGCCTAACAATGAGGAAATTTGAGCCAAAAAACGTGAGAATCAACGAGATAGATATGCTGCATTGCCTAGCGATGAGAAGGACGATGTTCGAGGCAAAAAACGTGAATATCAGCGTAGTCGTCGGGCTTGTCTGAAGGCTGAGGCTGATGCATCCAAATTGATTGCACTATCTAAAATCACAGCTCAGAAGGAGGAAGCTCGGGCCAAAAATCGTGAGTATCAATGAGAAAGGTATGCTGCATTGCCAAACCACAAGAAGGAGGAATTTCGGAAAAAAAAACAATCGTGAGTACCAACGTAGTCGTTGGGCTCGTCTAAAGGCCGAGGTTGATGCATCCAAATTGATTGCATCATCTGAAATCATTGATACTAGAATAGATGATAAAGGCAACTCTTGAAAGAGGAAACGGAACATTGCTTCACAAGTTGATAATATAGGTATTTTCCTCTGGTTTTTGCTCTCCACTTTTTTTTTGTTTCTGCTCTTCTTTTGGTTTTTGCTCTTCACTCTCAATTGTCAGCACTGTTCATTTTAGCAAAAATAGTACTTTTAATTATTTTTGAGTCTTTTAGATCAAGGCACTCGTGAACATCAGGACACTGTAAAGCACATGGCCAAGAAGAGGTATAGGCATGCAATGCCTGGTGATAAGAAGGATGAGGTCCTTGCTAAAAACCGTGAGTACCAACGTAACTATCGATCTAAGTTGAGTGCTGCCGCCAAGTCCAAGAAATTCTTAGCATCAACTCTTAATATGTCAGGTATAATACTAATATATCTTTAACTATACATGTAGTGTACATGTAGTGTCAAACATGTTAATATCTCAGGCATGATACTGATATATATTTTCATCTATACATGTAGTGTCAAACATTTCAGGTATGGTAGTAATGTTTCCTGCTTAATCCTATCTGTTTTAGGTGTTGGGAAAGGTGTATATCAACGTGATTATCGTGCACAGAAAAAAGTGGATCAAGGAGCTTTCAATTCTAGCATTTGGGAACTAGAAGACACATTGCATGGAATAGAGGGTATGAAAGGTTTAAACTGTGTATATGTAGATCCCAAAAATACATTGTACGTGCAATGAGTAATGGTCTAATATTTTTTCAATAGAAAATGATTTAGATCAACAAATCCCAAATGAAGATGGCCCTGACATCTACAAGGATGATGAAGCTAGAATGTTTAATGATAAAGGTGAGCTTGGGAGGACATTTTCTTATACTATTTTTTATTGATGCTCATGCAAACTTCAGAAATTCTGATTTTAAATTGCATATATCAAATACGAGTATTCTATAGAACCCACAACAAGAACAAATGGTCATGATCCTTTTAACTTTGTGTATATGCATCTTCCTAAAACCCATCATGTCTTGAAGAAAGTGCAAAACTGTTTTTATTGTTGTGCAAAGAGGTTTGAAAGTGAAGGTCTTGCATTTTGTTGTAGGAACAAACAGGTTAATATATTTATACCAGAAGTCCCAGATGGGCTTCGTCGATTGTTCACAAATCAAACTGATAAGGGTGCAAAGTATTTCAGAAGGAACGTTCATCACTTCAATTCACACTTTTCTTTCACCAGCATGGGGGTTTCCATTGATCGTAGTTTGGCAATAGCAAAGGGTATTGGTATTTATACATTTAAAGCTCATGGCCAAATATATCACATGTTGGATCAACTTATGCCCAGTGCTAAGGGACCATACCACATGCAATTGTACTTTTATGACATAGATGAGACTATGCATCATAGGATGAAAAGATCACCGCACCTTGACGCTAATGTGATCCGCACTATATTGAACATCATGCAACACAATCCATATGTTCAAGCATTTAAGAGTCTAGGCACTCTTACCAACTTGGATTGCTACGCTATTGAGCTAAATACAAGTATTTCTGATGACAAGAGAAGGTATAATGCGCCCGCAATGGAGCAAATGGCTGCTATATGGTTTGATGGAAATGACCCACAACAAAGGTTTGAGTGAAGCATAGTCATTTACGGTAAAAAAATCAACCTCATTATATAAGGCCATACCATGGATGTTATGATCCATTAGCATATCTCATGTTCAATCCTAATGGTGAAACTGGTTGGGAGGGCATTACAGCGACGCACTATGGACCGTGGTGGTGTCGTGGAGCCGAAGAAGCCTTGGGCATCGTCCGGCTGCTTTGTTTTGACACTATGCATGTCAGGCTGTGTCGGCTTGGACCAGCCTCCCCCAGGTAGACCTTTCTGGAGTCTTCTTGGCGGTGAAGGAGGTCGACTCTAGGGGCTGACGCGCGGGCCCGGGGGCCTATGAGCCCCTGGAGGCTGCAAGGAAGTTTTGTTTCCTTGTGTGACGCCCTGTGCGTGACCTTGTCGGGAAAGTGGCTGGCAATGCCATGCCCAAAGGGCAGCGCTAGGGAGCCCCCGAGCCTCGGCAGCTCGGGGCATGTCTTCTTGTGCCCGGACCTTGGCTAGCGTCGTTAGCGGGCCAGAAGCCAAGAGCCGAGCCGAAGTGTCATCGTAGATCGGGAGCCTCAGGGCTCAGGCAAGCCCTCGAGCCCCAAGCGGAGGTCGTGGCGGAGTCAAGCTCGGCTGGATTTCTTCTCAGAGGGTGCGCACGAGTGTACCCAACGGGTATAGCCCTCGAGCCCCCGGGCGATCCTAGAGGGGTCAGTCGGGGGGTCTTCATCGTTTGGGAACAATTGGACCCGAGGCTTAACATACCCATATGTTAGGATCTCATCAGGCAAGGTCGCTACTTGGGAACATGTCACTGAGTTTCAACAAACGGGATTACCACATGAACATTTCCTTTTGGCTATGGAAGCCGAGAGAAAAGTATGTACTCCTGATGATTATGACAAGTATATATTGACAAAGCTTCCTGATTAGAAGAAATATCCAGAATTGCATAGCCTTGTGTGCAAACATATGATGCTTGGAACATGTGGTCTCCTCAATCGTAAGTGCCCATGTATGATAGATGGTAATTTCCGCTTTGATTATCCCCGTGACTTTTGTGAAACCACCCTGCAGGGAAAGAACTCATATCCTATTTATAGAAGGAGAGATGATGGACAAGAAGTGAAAATAAGAAGGGAATGGTTGGACAACAGATGGGTTGTGCCATACAATCCAATCGTTCTAATGAGGTATAATTGCCATATTAATGTAGAGGTTTGCAGCAGCATAAAAGTGTGCCAAGTATCTATACAAGTATGTATTTAAGGGCCACGGCCGTGTTTCAGTTTCAATAAATCAAGCTCGGGCAAATATGGATGGGCAACCACTAGTTATTAATGAGATTAAGCAGTAAAGAGATGGAAGGTGTATAACTGCTATAGAGGCAATCTATAGATTATATGGTTTTCCTTGGTATGATATGTCACCTTCTGTGTTACAAATGCAAGTTCACCTTTGTAAGGTCCTAGATGGCTAGAGGGGGGGTGAATAGCCTATAAAAAATTCTACAAGCACCACTAAGCAAACTTGTTAGAATAACAAACGGCGTAAAGCGAGTTTTGCTTAGCCAAAGGTTGTGATGCAAGCCTCCTATCCACAAGTCTAGTAGATTATGATCTCTAGTTCACACAAGTGCTAAGTCACTAACTTACACTAGTGAGCAAGCTAACAACTACTAGAAAAGGCTACCACTAGAGCTACACAAGATAATCTAGTAAAAGTAAATGCGAGAGAGAGGATTGTGAATCTTATACCGACGGTGGAGTGAAGATGTTGCCAATCACCAAGATGATATACAATCAATCAATATTGACAACAACACAAAATGAAGACCAATCACCGGGAGACAAGAGACACAATATTTTTGTTCACCCGGTGTTCACTTGTGCACCGACAAGCTACGTCACCGGTTGTGTCGACCAACACTTAGATGGTTCCTCGGTGTGACCCTCAAGTCACTTGCCCCTCAAGGCACGCCCCGCAAGGCACCGCAAGACACCACTCTCAAGTGAGGTAACTCAATGACACGCGCAATGTAATAGAGTTGCTTTTGGCGTCCCGCCGAGGAAAGCACAAGAACCTCTTACAAACAACCGGAGGTGGCCAAGAACAATCACCTTCTCTTGCCAACGCCTCCAACAATCTCCAAGCAGGCTAGGAGCGGTACTCTCCAAGAGTAACAAGAAATCCACCGGCTAAACCACCCACAAGTGCCACTAGATGCCCTCAAGCTATGCAATGCACTTTGGGATCACTCAATCTCACTTTTGATTTGCAATCAAGCAAGAGAGATGAGTGAGAGGAGTAGCTCTAGCTCAAAGGATGCACAAGAGTGTTAGAAATGCCAAGCAACCTCCCCAAGGGCCGGCCAACGAGTATTTATAAGCACCCCAAACAAATAGAGCCGTTGCCACTCCACTGACCGTTTTTTCGGGACGACCGGACGCGCCGGTCGAAACTGACCGGACGCGCTCAACCGCGTCCGGTCGCCCTGCGACGTCCACGTGTCCCTCAAATTTCAAATGCGACCGTTAGATCCTCCAACGGTCACTGCGCGCCAACGGTCAAACGCTATGACCGGACGCGCTGCTCAACCGACCGGACGCGCCGGTCGCACAGCACCGCGCGCGCGAAGCAACGACCGGACGCGCTCCTCGCAACGACCGGACGCGACAGTGCCAGCGTCCGGTCGGAGTCCAGTAAGCTCCTTCGACGACCGGACGCGTCCGATCGCGTGTGACCGGACGCGCCCCGCGTCCGATCGTCCTTGCGAACCGCAGTTCCTTCTGGGCACTTGACCGGACGCGCCGGTCCCGCGAGTGACCGGACGCGCCGGTTGCAAACCCTAGCCCGCGCGCCCGATACCGCGCTGTACTGACCGGACGCGTCCGGTCACACCGTGACCGCGTCCGGTGCAGCGTCCGGTCACCTCAGTGACCCCGTTCGCCTCCGTTTCTTTTCCGACTTTCGGCGTAGTGGAAAATAGGCATTTCATTTCCCCAAAATCGCCTGAATCCCGCGCTCACACGCTCGGCGGGAGGGAGAGAGGAACCCAAACCCCTCTCTACCCGCAAACCACAGCGCGACCAACGCCACCTTTGCAAATGTGCCAACACCATCAAGTGTACATCTCCATGTGCTTGTGTGTTAGCTTTTTCTCAATCATTTTCAAAGGTTTTCCAATTAGCTCACTAGGCCCTACATGCAATGCACTTCATGAATTCACCTAGTGGCACCCGTGCATCGAATAACCGATAAGACTTCCCCTCTTAATAGTTCTGCTATCGATCCTAAACCACTCACACCCTCTATGGTGTCTTGAGTGTAAAACAAAATGGCCCTATGGTTATACCTTTGCCTTGAGCCCATTTTGTTTCTCCAAATGATATGATCCACTTCATATCATCACATGACCGTCTCGATCCATCGACCTTGACTTCACTTGCTCTTCACCGTTGCATCGGTCCGTCGGCGCTAAGTCTTGCTCAAGCTTCACCATCGCATGGTCCTTCGCTTCGAAGCCTCGACTTGCCCTTCACCTTCACAACCGGTCCATCGAGCCAAGCCTCATCTTGGTCTTCACCATCTTGGTCATATGAGTCAATGTCATGTCTCATATGCAATGACCACCTTTATCTAAATCATCCACTTAGATACAAAGGTTAGTCCTAGGTTTCATCAATTAGCCAAAACCAAACTAGAGACTTTTAATCTCCCCCTTTTTGGTAATTGATGACAACCCTCACAAAGATGATCTTGATAATAAAAGTTTTAAACTTGTCATACTTGTCCAATCATTTTGCTCATAAGTAAAGTTTGGACAATTATCACAAGCTCGGTTTTGGTAGCATTAGCTCCCCCTACATATGTGCATAGAGTTTGGATTGAAAGCTTTGCACATATGCATGGATAGAAATGTTGGGAGAGTAATTCTACCAAAATGATGCTATGGTGTAAGAAATGGACCTTTGAAGCGTGATACCAATCGGAGTTGCCTTTTACACCATCCTTAGCATCATGAAGTAACTAGACATCCATCAAAACTCAAGAACCCCGTGAGATCAACATTATATGTAAAGGTTCTTGGACCACTTGTAAAGCTAACCACTTGTAAAGCTTTAGGCAAGTCTAGATACCACATGTAAACTATTCCTATGCATGCTAGTAGATCATTTCATCATCCAATTTCTATACTAGCATTGCACCACACAAGCATGTATATTGAATTTAAATACATGTGCAATGAGCAAGTCATATGAGAATGCACAAACAAATGCAACAACTTTGTTTATGAGCTTGCTCCCCCTACTTGTGTGCATCAACAAATTTTATTTACCCCTTTATCAAGTTGAATCATCTTTTTCTCATCATAAATTTTATTTACCCCTTTATCAAGTTGAATCATCTTTTTCTCTCCCCCTTTGTCAACAACTTACCCAAAAAAGGGATCAAATTGTGGAGAGAAGGAAAAGTGTTTGATGGAGTAGATTGAAATTAATTCGATACCACATGTAAGGTTAAAAAATTTATCAAATTTGGTTTAACCTAGAATACTTGCCAAAGATATTTAATTCGATTTGAACCAAAGACAAGCTTCTTCACTCCTCAAAATAAGGGTTATCTTGCCTATGTTGAATTAAACACTTATAGCAAATCTTCTAGATTCAACACTAGGTTTACAAGCTCACAAACATGTCATATGCCACCACTAGATCAAAATAAGGATAGAAGCAATAGTGGTAACATATATCCATCAAATTCATTTGATTTATCATGAATGCTTATGCGTACCACTTATTATGTCTACATGCTCTATCAAGTCCTTAGCATAGGATGAAAGACATGTCAATCAATTTTACCTTGCAATGTCGAAGGAGAGGCATGTCAATAAGTGGGTGGGGTGCATTCAACTCATGTTTGAGAAATCAAGAATGTTCAATTCATTCCTTAGCTTGCAAAACCTCTTTTCATCAAGTGGCTTAGTGAGAATATCGGCAAGTTGATCATCGGTGCCAACACTTTCAATGGCAATATCTCCCTTTTGTTGATGATCTCTAATGAAATGATGTCTTATGTCAATATGCTTTGTTCTTCCATGTTGAACCGGGTTTTGTATCATCTTGATTGCACTCTCATTATCACATAGCAACGGCACATTCTTGAAGTCGAGGCCATAATCCTTCAAAGTTGATTTCATCCATAGCAATTGTGCACAACAACTCCCCGCACTCACATATTCAGCTTCGACGGTAGAGATTGCCACACTATTTTGTTTCTTTGAGGACCATGACACAAGTGATCTTCCAAGTAATTGACATGTGCCACTTGTGCTCTTCCTATTGATCTTGCAACCCCCATAGTCGGAGTCCGAATATCCAATCAATTCAAATTTTGACCCCTTGGGATACCATAGTCCAACATCTCTTGTTTGCTTCAAGTACCTCAATATTCTCTTTGCGGCCGTGAGATGACTTTCTCTAGGTGAGGCTTGATATCTAGCACACATGCAAACACTAAACATGACATCCGGCCTTGATGCGGTGACATAGAGTAGACTTCCAATCAAGGACCGATATTCCTTTTGATTCACTATTTTGCCATCAAGATCACTATCCAAATTTCCATTTGTACCCATTGGAGTTGAAATTGGCTTTGCATCTTGCATTCCAAACTTCTTCAACATGTCCCTTATGTATTTCCCTTGACTCACAAATGTTCCATTCTTTAATTGCTTGACTTGGAGACCAAGGAAGTAGCTAAGTTCACCAATCATAGACATTTCAAACTCTTTGGCCATCATAGCACCAAATTCTTCACAATAAGCTTGATCGGTTGATCCAAAGATGATGTCATCAACATATATTTGCACTATGAATAGATCATTTCCAATCTTCTTGGTGAATAGAGTAGTATCAACCTTGCCCATTTTGAATCCCTTAGAGAGAAGGAAATCCCTTAGCCTCTCATACCATGCTCTAGGTGCTTGCTTTAAGCCATATAAAGCCTTCTTCAACTTATAGACATGGTTGGGTTTCTTGTCATCTTCAAATCCAGGCGGTTGCTCAACAAATACTAACTCATTGATGATCCCATTGAGAAATGCACTTTTGACATCCATTTGATATAGTTTAATATTGTGTGCACAAGCATAAGCCAATAGAATCCTTATTGCCTCCAATCTTGCCACGGGAGCATATGTCTCATCATAGTCAAGACCTTCAACTTGAGTGTAACCTTGAGCAACTAGTCTTGCTTTGTTTCTCACTACAATGTCATCTTGATCTTGCTTGTTTTTAAACACCCACTTGGTTCCAATCACATTGTAGTCATTTGGCCTTTCTACCATCTCCCAAACATCATTTCTTGTGAAATTGTTAAACTCTTCTTGCATAGCCATGATCCAATCGGCATCCCTCAAAGCTTCTTCTATCTTCTTTGGTTCTATGGTTGACACAAATGATGCATGCTCACAAAACATAGTCAATCTTGATCTTGTTTGCACACCACTTCTAATATCACCAATAACACTATTAATGGGGTGATCTCTTGCAACATGTTGTGGTTGGAGTACTTGCACTTGATTGCTTGAGCTTGGTTGATCACTTGATGTATCTCGATGAGAAGAACTAGCACCATAATTTTGCACTTGAGAGTCACTAACTAGCTTGAATGGTGAATTGAGCACTTGATCTTTATCATCATCTTGAATATCAATTACTTGCTTTGCTCTAATGTCCCCAATGTCCATGTTCTTTATTGCTTCCATCAATTGAGTTCCACCAACATCATCTAGATTCTCTTCTTCATCTTGTGACCCATTGGTTTCATCAAATTACACATCATGGACTTCTTCTAGAATGCCACTTGAGTTGTTCCAAACTCTATAAGCTTTGCTTGTAGTTGAATAACCAAGTAGGAACCCCTCATCACATCTTTTGTCAAACTTCCCAAATCTAGTGCCCTTCTTTAAGATATAGCATTTGCAACCAAACACCCTAAAGTAAGAAATATTGGGCTTTCTTTCATGAAGTAACTCATATGGGGTCTTCTCTAGCAATGGATGACAATATAATCTATTGATGTAGTAGCAAGCGGTATTGATTGCTTCATCCCAAAAAGATTGACTAACATTGTACTCATGAAGCATTGATCTAGCCATATCAAGTAATGTTCTATTCTTCCTCTCAACTAGGCCATTTGATTGTGGAGTGTACTTGGCCGAGAATTGATGTCCAATACCATAATGATCACAAAGTTCTTCAATTCTTGTATTCTTGAACTCACTTCCATTGTCACTTCTCACTTTCTTGATTCTAATCTCAAACTCATTGTGAACTCTAGTGAGAAATGTCTTGAAGGTGTCAAACACTTCACTTTTGTCACTAAGAAAGAATACCCATGTGAATCTTGTGAAGTCATCCACTATGACAAAGCCATACTTGTTGCCGCCTATGCTTGTATATGTTGTTGGTCCAAATAGATCCATGTGCATCAACTCAAATGCTTTGCATGTGCTCATTGTACTCTTCTTTGGATGTGAGCTTCCAACTTGCTTCCTGACTTGACATGCACTACAAAGCTTATTCTTCTCAAATTCAACATCTTTCAAACCATTGACAAGATTGTGAGTTGTAAGCTTCTTCAATTGTTTCATGCCAACATGACCAAGCCTTCTATGCCAAAGCCAACCCATGCTTGATTTGGAGACTAAGCAAGTTGTCAAAGAAGTTTCTCTAGCATTGAAGTCAACTAGGTAGAGATTCTCATATCTAAAGCCCTTGAATGCCACATTTGAACCATCCACACTAATAACTTCCACATCATCAACCCCAAAGATGCATTTATATCCTATATCACATATTTGTGCCACGGATAGAAGATTGAAATCCAAACTTTCAACTAGCGACACATTGGAGATACTCATATCATTTGATATTGCAATCTTGCCCAAGCCAATAACCTTGCCTTTCTTGTTATTGCCAAATGTGATAGAATCAACACCACTATCATTGTCATTGAATGAATCAAACATTCTTGATGTACCGGTCATGTGTTGAGTGCACCCACTATCAATAATCCAATGCCTTCCTCCGGCTTTGTAATTGACCTACAAGCAAATCAATGAAGCTTAGGTACCCATTTTTGCTTGGGTCCTTGTAGGTTAGTAACTAAGCTCTTTGGTACCCAAATAGCCTTCTTCTTTGGGCCCACAATTGGTGTACCAACAAACTTAGCTTGCACACCCTTCACACCCTTGGTAAGCACATAGCAAGAATCAAAAGGTATAGCATTAACAAGGTTCTTGCTTTAGTTCTTTTTATTGCAATTATGCTCTAGGTGTCCAACTTGCTTGCATCTATTGCAAAACCGACCATTGCCCTTCACAAAGCTAGGCTTTGGAGTTGTAAAGGCCGACTTGCCTTTCTTGGGGGTGTAGCCCAATCCCTCTTTGTTAAGAGAGAACCTTTGGCTACCCAAGCACTTAAGCAAGCGGGTCTCACCACCATAGGCCTTGCCTAGGGCATGAGTGAGCTCATCCACCTCTCTCTTGAGAGTCTCATTCTCAACCATTAGTGAGGCATCACAAGTGAAACCATCACTAGTAGTAGATGTAGAGTTGGTGGTGGTGGATGAAGAGCTACAAGAAGGGTTAGCATTTGACATGATGATAGGTTCATTAAAGGATTCATCAATTATATCACATGTGACACCTATATCACATGATACAACAACCTTCTTCTTTGCTTGTTGCTCAAGTAGCAATGAGTGAGCTTTTTCAAGCTTGGAATGAGCCTTACTAAGATCCTCATGGTCTTCCACTAGACTCTCATGAGTAGTCTTAAGCTCACCAAGAACTTTCTCAAGTATTGCTACTTTCATTGAAAGCTTCTTGCACTCCTTGTTCTTAGCAATAGTTATGTCTCTAGTTTGTTGCAGCAAGTCATATAGTTGTTCTTTAGTTGGTTCATCATCATCATCATTTTCATTATCATTATTATTATCATTATCACTATCATGAACATATTCCATTTCACTTTCATCATCACTCTCATCATATAATACCTTAGCTTCTTTGGCCATGAAGCATGAAGAGAATGAATCAAATAGTGAGAGCTTCTTGTTGATAGCAATGGAAGCAAAAGCCTTGTTGGATGATTCTTCTTCTTCTTCTTCTTCATCACTTTCCCAAGTGGCCACATAGACTCCATTCTTGCCCTTCTTGAAGGTTATCTTGGCTTCTTTCTTTTTCTTCTCAAACTTGCCCCTCTTGTTATTCTTCTTCTTACCATAGGGACAATTGGCTTAAAGATGTTCGGTGCTATCACAATTGAAGCACTTCCTTTGTTGCTCATTGCTCTTGAAGTTGTCATTTATCTTTTTGAAGCCTCTTCTCTTAATGAACATGTGACCCATTTTCTTGACTACAAAAGCAAATGCCTCATCATCAATTTTATAATCTTCATCTTCACTATTGTCTTCTTCTTCTTCAATGATGGTAGCTTTGCCCTTGGAGGAGATGGCCTTGAATGCCACGGTCTTCTTCTTCTTCTCATCTTCCACCTTTTCCTTGTCATCAACATCTTGATCATATTTGTCATAGGTCAAAACTTCACCAAGCAAATCATTAGGCTTCATTGCTTCAAGCCCATCTCTTTGCAACATCATAATCAACATCTTGAATCTTCTAGGTAAGCTCAATAAGAACTTGTGACAAAAATCTTGATCTTGTGTCTTGTGCCCTAAGCTCTTGAGATCATTCACAATGACTTGCAATCTATGAAACATCTCTAAGATTGTTTCTTCTTCTCTCATCTTGAAGTTCTTAAACTCACTCTTGAGCCCATATAGCTTGGCACTTTTCACAACCTTAGTGCCCTCATATGTTTCACTCAACCTTGTCCACACTTCATTTGCCAATTCCAAATCCTTGATGCCCTCAAATACTTTTGTGTCAATATTATTGTAAAGTGTATTGAGAGCCATTCTATTGCATGTTCTATTTGCTCTATCTTCATCGGTGAGATGATCGGGATCAATGATAGCAAAATCATTCTCGGTGACTTGCAATACTCTCTCATGAATAGAACCAAGGTACATTGTCATTTTTCTCTTCCAATGAGCAAAAGAACTAACACCATCAAAGAACGGTGGCTTGCCCCCAACATGATTGAACACAATTTGAGCCATTTTTCACACCGAAGGATGTTAAGCCTTGATTAAAACGGTGACCACGGCTCCGATACCACTTGTAAGGTCCTAGATGGCTAGAGGGGGGGTGAATAGCCTATAAAAAATTCTACAAGCACCACTAAGCAAACTTGTTAGAATAACAAACGGCGTAAAGCGAGTTTTGCTTAGCCAAAGGTTGTGATGCAAGCCTCCTATCCACAAGTCTAGTAGATTATGATCTCTAGTTCACACAAGTGCTAAGTCACTAACTTACACTAGTGAGCAAGCTAACAACTACTAGAAAAGGCTACCACTAGAGCTACACAAGATAATCTAGTAAAAGTAAATGCGAGAGAGAGGATTGTGAATCTTATACCGACGGTGGAGTGAAGATGTTGCCAATCACCAAGATGATATACAATCAATCAATATTGACAACAACACAAAATGAAGACCAATCACCGGGAGACAAGAGACACAATATTTTTGTTCACCCGGTGTTCACTTGTGCACCGACAAGCTACGTCACCGGTTGTGTCGACCAACACTTAGATGGTTCCTCGGTGTGACCCTCAAGTCACTTGCCCCTCAAGGCACGCCCCGCAAGGCACCGCAAGACACCACTCTCAAGTGAGGTAACTCAATGACACGCGCAATGTAATAGAGTTGCTTTTGGCGTCCCGCCGAGGAAAGCACAAGAACCTCTTACAAACAACCGGAGGTGGCCAAGAACAATCACCTTCTCTTGCCAACGCCTCCAACAATCTCCAAGCAGGCTAGGAGCGGTACTCTCCAAGAGTAACAAGAAATCCACCGGCTAAACCACCCACAAGTGCCACTAGATGCCCTCAAGCTATGCAATGCACTTTGGGATCACTCAATCTCACTTTTGATTTGCAATCAAGCAAGAGAGATGAGTGAGAGGAGTAGCTCTAGCTCAAAGGATGCACAAGAGTGTTAGAAATGCCAAGCAACCTCCCCAAGGGCCGGCCAACGAGTATTTATAAGCACCCCAAACAAATAGAGCCGTTGCCACTCCACTGACCGTTTTTTCGGGACGACCGAACGCGCCGGTCGAAACTGACCGGACGCGCTCAACCGCGTCCGGTCGCCCTGCGACGTCCACGTGTCCCTCAAATTTCAAATGCGACCGTTAGATCCTCCAACGGTCACTGCGCGCCAACGGTCAAACGCTATGACCGGACGCGCTGCTCAACCGACCGGACGCGCCCCGCGTCCGATCGTCCTTGCGAACCGCAGTTCCTTCTGGGCACTTGACCGGACGCGCCGGTCCCGCGAGTGACCGGACGCGCCGGTTGCAAACCCTAGCCCGCGCGCCCGATACCGCGCTGTACTGACCGGACGCGTCCGGTCACACCGTGACCGCGTCCGGTGCAGCGTCCGGTCACCTCAGTGACCCCGTTCGCCTCCGTTTCTTTTCCGACTTTCGGCGTAGTGGAAAATAGGCATTTCATTTCCCCAAAATCGCCTGAATCCCGCGCTCACACGCTCGGCGGGAGGGAGAGAGGAACCCAAACCCCTCTCTACCCGCAAACCACAGCGCGACCAACGCCACCTTTGCAAATGTGCCAACACCATCAAGTGTACATCTCCATGTGCTTGTGTGTTAGCTTTTTCTCAATCATTTTCAAAGGTTTTCCAATTAGCTCACTAGGCCCTACATGCAATGCACTTCATGAATTCACCTAGTGGCACCCGTGCATCGAATAACCGATAAGACTTCCCCTCTTAATAGTTCTGCTATCGATCCTAAACCACTCACACCCTCTATGGTGTCTTGAGTGTAAAACAAAATGGCCCTATGGTTATACCTTTGCCTTGAGCCCATTTTGTTTCTCCAAATGATATGATCCACTTCATATCATCACATGACCGTCTCGATCCATCGACCTTGACTTCACTTGCTCTTCACCGTTGCATCGGTCCATCGGCGCTAAGTCTTGCTCAAGCTTCACCATCGTATGGTCCTTCGCTTCGAAGCCTCGACTTGCCCTTCACCTTCACAACCGGTCCATCGAGCCAAGCCTCATCTTGGTCTTCACCATCTTGGTCATATGAGTCAATGTCATGTCTCATATGCAATGACCACCTTTATCTAAATCATCCACTTAGATACAAAGGTTAGTCCTAGGTTTCATCAATTAGCCAAAACCAAACTAGAGACTTTCAACCTTCCAGGATTGCATATGGTTGCCTACAAAGCTTGGGATGATCTAAACAATGTTATGCGAAATCCTAACTCTCAGAGGTCCATGCTTACAGAGTACTTCAACATAAACATGTATAATCCTGGTGCATGAAAGTATTTATATAGAGAGTTCCCTGGGTACTTCACTTGGATAAAGTCAAAAAAAAGTTTTGGAAATCCAGAGAAAAAACCGGTTAGATTGGAAGATTGGTGTATGCCCATCCCGCTGAAGGAGAGCGATACTATCTTTGTGTGCTTCTTAACCATGTGAGGGGTGCAACTTCATTCGAACATCTTAGAAGTCGACATGGAACTACATATGCAACATTTAGAGATGCTTGTGAGGCCTTGGGCTATGTGAAAACTGACAAGAGCCTAGATGAGTGCCTCACTAAATCTGCACAATTTAAGATGCCTTGTGTTCTCAGGAGGCTATTCGCAGTTATCATAGTTTTCTGCGAGTGTAATAATGTCTGAGCACTATTGGACAAACATATTGATTCAATGTCCGAGAATTATCGTCACTCAAATAGCTGCTCTAAAATGGTTGAACAAATGGTGCTTAGAGATATATCTATATATGTTAAAGATATGGGTAGAGACATTACAAACTATGGAGTTCCTGAACTAGATGCCTCAGATAAATTGATTCATAAACATTTTATTTACCTTAACATCACAAACAACAATTTGATATGTCACTAAATATTATTAAAAAATTAATGCTTCTTATTCATCAATTTTGACATGACCCTTTACACTTTATTTGATTAGATGAAGTCTCAAGAGGCCATTATAGAGAGCTTACAGAAGAATTGAATATTGGATATGAAGAAGAACATCTAAAAATGATAGAAACACTAAATGGTGAGCACAGAGCTAGGTTCGATTTGATTATGAATTATGTGGAGAAGAAAGTTGGCCAAATATTTTTTGTTGATGGACTAGGAGGAACTGGCAAGACATATCTGTATAAGGCTTTGCTTGCAAAGGTGTGCTTCATGAATCTTATAGCAATTGCTACAGCCACATCTGGTATTGCAACAAGTATCATGCCCGGCAGACGCATTACACACTCCCACTTCAAGATTCCCATCAAGCTAGATAATAACACTGTGTGCAGCTTTACAAAGCAGAGTGGTACTGCTGAATTACTACGCAGGGCTGCCTTGGTAATAAGGGATTAAGTGGCCATGACAAAGAGACAAGCAGTAGAAACAGTCAATAGAACATTGAAAGATATAATGGGTTGCAATCAACCTTTTGGTGGTAAGGTCACGTTGTTCGAAGGTGACTTCAGGCAACTACTTCCCGTTGTGACACCAGGAACAAGAGCACAGATCACTGATGCTACTTTACTAAAGTCATATATATGGGACAATGTGCGAAGGATTCGGCCTACCCAAAACATGCGAGCTAAAAACAAAAATTGGTTTGCAGATTACCTGTTAAGGATTGGGAACAAAACAGAAAAAATATTTGGTGATAACTATGTACAGTTGCCTGATGATATCATCGTGGAATGGAGGCAAGATTCTAGTAAGAATGCAAATAAAATAAGTTCAAAAGACAATCCAATTGACAACCTTATCGAAAAGGTGTTTTCCAAACTCAAGGAAAATTGCACCTCTGCAGAATATATGCGTAAACGTGCAATTCTTTCTACTACAAAAGAGCATGTTGATGCATTGAATGCAATAATGATCGAGAAGTTTCTTAGAGATGACAAGGTATTCTATAGTTCAACTCAGTGGATGACGATACAAGGAATAATTACCCTCTTGATTTTTAAATTCTATTACACCTAATGGCTTGCCTCCTCATGAGCTTAAAGTTAAAAAAGATTGTCCCGTTATCCTACTACGTAATCTTGATCCTCACAACGGCCTTTGCAACAGCACTAGGTTGGTAATTAGAGGATTCTAGAACAATTCAATTGATGTTGAAATAGTTAATGGAGATTATGCAAGAACCAGACTATTCATACCAAGGACTCCCATGTCCCCTCTGAAGACCTTATATTGCCACTCAAGTTTAAGCGAAAGCAGTTCCCAATAAGATTGAGTTTTACAATGACAATAAATAAAGCCCAGGATCAGACAATACCGAATGTTGGTGTTTATCTCCCTGAACCAGTTTTTTCCCATGGCCAATTATATATAGCACTGTCAAGAGGTGTTTCTCGTAAGAGCACATGAATTTTTGCCAACACAAATAAGGATGTTGACCCCACTGGAAAGAGCACAAAAAATATTGTCTTTAGAGATGTATTAGAGATGTGACACCGGTATATTCAATACTTTTATTTAATCTTATTTCAGTTTCAGAGATATAATACTAGAAACAAATATATTTACTGTATACACAAATTTTCTTGCAGGAATGGACTGAGGTTTTTTAGAGCACCAAAATGTTGGACCCAGGAAAGATAGCCAGGTCTATCACTTCCGGTGGGAGTTCAAGACTACGCTTGAGGAAACAACACTAGGAAAATGTGATTTATACAAAGATTGCATCATTTTCGGAAGATTGACACTTGTGGTTGGTTTATTTTTACTGCATATGTTTACCGAGTCCTTGCTCTGATGAACTGAATAACTGATCTCCAGTACCATTGCTACATGTACCTCTGTTTGAATTGAAAATCATTATATTATTATTATTATTATTATTATTATCCAACTAACTGGAGTAGCTACCTTTAACTGATTGTACACTAATCTCTTCGATTCAGGCTACTTATAATAGTAGGCTGCTGGCACTATTGTCTATTACAAGCTGATGCAGCACTATGCTAGCCTTGATTACTTCAGGCTGAGTTTATCTTAAATGTTTCCATTATGGGAAAATGTTATTCTATATGCCATATTCATTTTTGTTGAATTATAAACATTCATCTCTCATATTTTTGAACTGTAACTGCTATAATTACTGTTCTTGGGGCTGCGCATCTCAAATTTATTGGTTTGATTAAATATGTGATAAATTTAGCAACGGATTTGGATTAACTTGCCAATTTCGAGTTTTGATAAATTGACTGAAGTTTGGTGATTTTTCTCATCGATCTGCTTCTTTAGTCTTTGAACCTGAAAACATGCTTCACCAATTTTTTCTTGGATTTTCATTAAAATGAAGGAAATTGTTTCGAGTGTCAACACATAGTTCTTTACATGCTACTATGATAATTTTCAAAATGATGTATGCAAATACTCTCCAGAGTTTCATTGTTATTATTATTGTTTGATTACAAAGATTTTTTTGGACAGGCACGTGTGTGACGCAAGTGCGTGACACACGTGCATTTCTACTAGCCAAATTAATTAGTTAGAAATGGAAAAATTCTATATAACCCCCTACTATTCAGGCAGACTACTTCACTCTCAAACTATAAACCAGATTTTCTACCCCTAGAACTTTCCAAAACTGGTCAAATAACCACCCAAGTGGTTGACACCGGTTTTGCTACAATAACAGTAGTTTTGTCTTTTTTTTATTTTTTTTTGCTGAATCTTTGAAAAATCATAGTAAATCACAAAAAAAATCATAAAATAGAAAATCTAATTTTGTTGGACTCCACATGAGTAGATCTACACAGTGAACATATCATATGATATGCTTTAGTACAAAGTTTTTTTTTGTAGTTTTAGATATATGCTTTTCTATAATTAATTAGAATAATTCATAGCTGCAGCTTCTATGATCCAATTGTAGTGAAATTTTTATGGTGGGCTAATTATTGCATGCTTGAACTATTGTAAAAATTTCATACTTATTGGATCATGTATAACTTAGTTATAGATTTATTCAGGTTTATGCTTGTTAAATCTGTGCTTTATCTATAAATAAGTTATACAAGATCCACAAAATTTTTACAATAGTTCAAGGATACAATAATTAGCCCACCAAGAAAATTTTATCATAATTGGACCATAGAAGCTGCAGCTATGAATTATTCCAATTAATTAAAGAAAAGCATAGATCTAAAGCTACAATAAAAAATTTGTACTAAAGCATACCATATTATATGCTCACTGTGTAGATCTACTCATGTGGAGTCCAACAAAATTGGATTTTCCATTTATGATTTTTTCTGTGATTTATTATGATTTTTGAAAGATCTAGCGGAAATAAATAAAAAAGAAAAAGATAAAACCACTATCACTGTAGCAAAACCACTGTCCAAAACCGCTTGGGGGTTATTTGACCGGTTTTGAAAAGTTCAGAGGGTAGAAAATATGGTTTTATAGTTTGAAGGTGAAGTAGTCCACCTTAAATAGTTGGGGGTTATAAAGACTTTTTCCCGTAAGAAATGGTGTGGCTAGTAGCTTCGAGAAAGGTAACAACATCGGAACTGAACAAAGTCTTAGAATCAAAATAGTTTTAAATTTGATGACAAGAACACCAGCAAAGGCTTACAACTAAATGCTATGGTTTACAACTCACATGCCAAAGTAATGCTTGCACTTATCATGCTTGCAGGTCATACATAAGGATGTACATACTTTGTCAATTGACATTGTCGATGACTCTAACCTACTGATGGCACAACAGCTCTTTTGATGTAGCCACAAGATCAGTGAGAGATTGCTTGTGTTCCATGATTCCTGTATTGCCTAAGAACATCCTGTACCTTTCAACCCTTGATGGCGTCATTTCTACCATCAACAGTGCCTCCATCATGAAGTATTCGTTGAAAATATTTGCATAACAGGAACTACAACAGGTCATCAAATATATGGCTTGTTCAATTATAACCCTCTTGATTCCAGGACAATGAATAGAAGGTTTCATGTTTGCTTTCAGCACATCAACAAGCCTCTTCACATTCGTCGCAAAAAAAAAAACAAGCCTCTTCACATCAACAAGCCTTAGGGTGACCATTCTCTAGTTCTCGGGCAAGTCTTCAGGAACGATTTTACACATTTGTGAACTAAGTCCAGTCATGACCTCTAGTTCAGCCACTTCTGTTTCTGCACCTAGTACTGTGTCAAGAACCTGTAGATGGGGAGTCAATGGAACCTTCACATAACTCAGGAAGTCAAAACAAAACTGAAAAACTATAGTTACTCTTATGTACTTAAATGCCAATCCAAAGGTCCTATAAATTATTCTCTAGTTAGCTTTTTTATGGTTTATATTTCTTACAAGTATAGGTTCTGAATTATGTGAAATACACATGCACTATATACTGCCGATTCCAAGAGCATCTATGCATTGGAATGTCCACAAAACGAAGTCAAATAAAGTAACAAAATGTAGTGCAATGATGAGCTAGTTAACAGGGGAAGAATGGCTGACATTAGGCAAAATTTCACATAGATTCATCAAGTCCAAATTGCTTAAATCAGGTTGCATGTGGTGCAACAGATTCACCAACAGTCTAGCTGCCATATATTTTTTAATGTTTTCACATATCATGCTTGCGAGTTCTCGAATGACATTCCCTGTTTCCATCTTCACAGCTTTACAGTTATCAGCACTCTCCATTGTCACCATTGCTAGTGCTTGCCCAGCAACCTTTTGTAGACACCGATTTGAACTTTTATTTGAGGGTGCAGCTTGCACTACTGGAAACCAGGACTTTGTTGAGTGGCTTTGCCGAGTGCTTTTTATCGAGGCACTCGGCAAAGTAATATTTTGCCGAGTGTCGCACTCGGCAAAATAAACCCAAACCTGGTTTGCACTCGGCAAAAGGTGGCTGGACGTCACAGCGGCCACCTGCCATCAAATTTTGCCGAGTGCCTAATGGTCGGCACTCGGCAAATTTTTTTTATTTTTTTTAAATCTATTTTGCCGAGTGTCTTCACATAGGCACTCGGCAAAATTTCTTTTTTAAAACAATATTTTGCCGAGTGCCAGAGGGCTGCCACTTCGCAATTTTTTTTGTTTTTTTAAACAATTTTGCCGAGTGTCGTCACCCTAGCACTCGACAAATTTTTTTTATTTTTTTAAAACACATTGTTGCCGAGTGCCAGGCCCCTGGCACTCAGCAATTTTTTTTTAAAAAAAACTATTTTGCTGAGTGCTTTAGTATTACAGTCCGCGAAGTATACTTTAATTTTTTAAAAATCAATTTTGCCGAGTGCCCCCAGCACCGGCACTCGGCAAAGTAATTTTTTCCGAGTGTTCCCTATGGCACTCGACAATTTTTTTTTGATTTTTTGCCCCAATTTTTTTGTGTAGCCTTTTGACAGTATTTAAAACTTTATTTTAAAAATTGGTGCAATTTTGAATTTTTTAATATATTTTGTTAATTTATTTTGTTTCGTTGAATTTTTCGAAATATTTCAAATTTGAACTGTAGGTACATGAAATAATGAATTTTAGTGATTCAAAAAATGATAGTCATGGTATTTGGTATATGTTGAGGCCATATCCAGGAGCTCACATGAAATATCGAGCATCTCGTTGACGCAACATGCCGAGTTACTTGCGGGAAAAGTGATTTTAAATTATAAAAAAAATTCAAACGAAGTCTGAAAATCACGAAACTTGTCGAGACATCGTGTCATCGCATGTGGAGGTCGTGGTAAAAAATTGAGAAGGTTTCGAGGAAGTTGCGACATCAGATGCCAAAAACTCCAACCTCCACATGTTGCCAAGTGGACTCTGCTGGGTGCCACGCTCGGCAAAGCCTTTGCCGAGTACAAAAGACTCTTTGCCGAGTGTAAAAACACTCGGCAAAGTCCTGGTTTCCAGTAGTGTTGTTTTAGAAAGGCATCCATCAATCTGCCAGAGTGCCAGTGATCACTTGGATGCGTCCGATCTCCTGGCTTATGTCTGCATCAAGAGCAAGGTCCCTGTGGATTCCTATCACCAGCTTGCTTAGTCCTTGGCTGCTAAATCTATCACCAAAATCTCCGCAAGATTCATTAGTAGTAAAGTTCGGAGATCTTATGCCGCAGTATCATGCCGATCTCCCCATCGGTTTTGGACAGCCTTTTCAACAATTTAAGCGATGACTGCATCAATCACTAGTAGAAAAGAGTACAACGCCGACACCCCTTTTTATACCACAGGCGGTTTTAGTTATCACGCGCCTGTGGTATAAAAAGGGCGGTCTCAGAGCTGCCAACCGCATGTGAAAATGCATCTGTGTAAATGTATCATTTACACAGGCACCTGTGGTAATACATCTTCACAGGCGGTTGAATAAGTCAACCGCCTATGTAAAATGCAGTACCACAGGCGGTTGGCTTATCCAATCGCCTGTGATTTCTCTAGGTATAAATACACTTTCTTCCTCCCCGAGCAGCATTGTATCTCGCAGCCATCTTCCATTGGAGGCGATTTTGGAGGTCCAGATTTTACAAAATACAAGGGGGGAGGTTTTGATCTTGATTTCTTGGAAGGAGGTTGCCAAAAAAGGTTAGTTTATGTCCCAATTGCTTCAATTTGCTCATTAATGCTCAATTAGAGCCACTTTTTGGATCTAGGGTTTCACCATGAGTGTGGGAGAAGAATAGCTAGCTTCTTGTCTTTATTTCTTAAGATGGTTAGATGAGGTTGCTCAAGATGGTTGGATAATGCCTCTCCTCTCTCCCTTTTCATGTTTGCTTCTCAATTTTTAGCTATTTTATGCAAGATTGAATGAATGGTGTGTTCTTGTATATTTATGTAGAGAGAGAAATGTAGATTTTTTTATTTTTCAATTATGTGGTACTTTGGTTTTTTACTTCAATATCTCACCTTATTTCTCAATTTATTTTTTCCACATCTATACATTTCTAATGAATTGTGTGTTTCTATTATTATGCTATATACTTAGATTTATTTTAATTATGCAACTTTGGTTTTGTCCTTGAATCCCAAGCTAAACCATAAACCTAGATAATAAACCCTAGATAAATCCTATCTAAACCATAGATCTTGAATGGTGTTTTATAGGTAGTGATGGAGAGGTCATTCTGGAGGTATAATTTATCAAGACTAGATTCATCATACATAACTGAGGTCCAGAGGTTTATTGATGCTGCTAAGAACCATGCTTCAAGAACAAGAAAGACGCACATACATTGTCCATGCATGGATTGTAGAAATTTTGCTGTATCTGATGAAATTCAACAAATCCTTACTCATCTAGTCCGTCAAGGATTTATGAAGGATTACTTGATTTGGACAAAGCATGGAGAGGGTAGCTCTGCGCCTTATGCAACTGGAATTCCTACGAACATCGATGCCGATGGTCCAGAAGTGCTTGTTGACGGGTTTGAGTTCGTAAACGAGACACAACAACCTGACACCAATGGTCTTGCCACTGAATATGTTGTGCCAAATAATGTTTCTAATCATGGTTTCGCTGGAGAATAACTCGAACATGTCCAACAATTATATAATGTCTTATTCCAATATGTATTGAATCATGTTTGCAAAGCACGGGCATGTACGGAGCAGATCGACAATGCGGCTACGAGCGGAGCCGCGGCGGTGACAGAGGGGCCGAGGGGAAGGCGACGGAGGGGCCGGGGCCAAGGACGGAGGACTGGAGGTGGCATGGAAAGCTCGTGAGAGAGGGATCTGGTTTTCACGGAATAGTGAGCACTTGCCAGCGTGGCAGGGTCGTTTAGAACTAGGGACTGGGACACCAATGCAGAACTGGCTGAGGCCGTAGATAGCCAATGTGTTGATCGGCACGAAGCAGTCATAATCGCCACGTGCAACGTAGGCATAGGCCAATTACACGCAGATGGCCGGGCCGTGCTTCAATTTATTCACGGTTGAAGCTCTACTATATATTAAAAATTATATCTTATTCCCTTATTAAAAAATAGAATATTACAAATGAGCTCCATTGCAATCATAAACACCCCCTTCGGATTCACTTGCTGGCATGCCAAATGAGCTCCATTGCAATCATAAACACCCCCTTCGGATTCACTTGCTGGTCCACGACCAAATTGCCATCGGAGACACCGGCTAAAAAATGTGCTGCGACGACATGTCCATAGCAGCGTCACCGATTCACCCGTCCATCGATTCGTCACGTACTATTACATACATCTTATCAGCTACCGCATTCGCCGAGCTATAAGAAGGCGTGAAGCATGCTCTTTGTGACACCAAACCATTCAAGCAATAAAGCAAATAGCTCGAGCTCAATTCTTCTACACAAAATCTATCTGCTTGCACGGTTGAAGCGGCAGCACTCGCAATGGCGAACCGCCGCGCCGCCGCCGCCCTCCTCCTGACTGCGTCCCTCTTCGTGGCGGTCACCATCTCTAGGGCCGACGCGAGGCCCACCATGCGTCCCAACAAGACGGCGGCACTCCGCCGCGACGCGCATGGACAAGGTATGCAGCTACATACTCCGAGCTGTTGTCGAAGCTATCATCCGGCATGAAATGCATCTGTGCCCAAGTGTTGTTGTCTGACCGTATGATGAGCGTGCATGCCGAATGCATGAAATGCCGCAGTTTACGTGGCGGAAGCTGCGGCGCCGCCGGAGCCGGAGTCGGCGCCAGAGCCGGAGCCGGAGCAAAAGCCAAAGCCGGAGCCGGAGCAGAAGCCGAAGCCGGAGCCAGAGCAAAAACCGGAACTGACCTGTAAGAAGGTGCACGGGGTGCAGGCAGGCGAGACGTGCTTTTCCGTGGGGGAGGGCGCGGGGCTTACACAAGACCAGTTCCTCGGCTTCAACCCCAACCTGTGTTGTGAGAAGATCTTCATCGGCCAGTGGGTCTGCCTTGAAGCCACATCCGGTTGTCATGACTAACTTTAATTTGCGCTGCCCCCCGGGACCCTGGATCTGCAACGCTACCGAGTTGTGCTTTGGCTTTGAATAAGTTAGCGCGTCCTATGATGGTTTAGTTCTCTGTTTTGTTCCCCTCCATGTATGAGTGAGCGAAGTATTTTTTCTGGAATAATGTATGAGCAAAGTTGCTAATCAGCTAGGGTCGATATAGAAGTTGGTATGCTTTGGACTCTGCTAATTCAACCGCCACCGGCCTGAAACGTGTCTCCTCGCAGTCACCACACATTTTGATGGTTATACAAATTTGGATCCCTAATTAATTACCACCAGAAAATACACCTTATGATGCTAGGATAAATGCTATTCCATCCGTTCCAAATTATAAGGTATTCCAACATTCTTAAAGAGTCAAACCATCTTAGTTTTGACCAAAATTATGGAGAAAATTATAAAGATGTATGATATCAAATAGGTATATTATAAAAATATAATTAATAAAGAATCTAATGATAGTTATTTATTGTCATATTTGTTATTTTTTAGTATATAAATTTGTCAAATTTAAGATGTTTTGACTCTCCAAGAAAGTTAAAATCTTCTTATATAAACACCTAAAAAATAACTAAGGTTATCGTCTGTGCCCCCGGCCCGATCGCCCCGCTCCCCCTCCCCCGGTCACAGCGAAACGAAACAGATTCCGCACCAAGACAAGCTTTACAGCGAAACCGATGAGTCCGTGTTGGCCTACCTGTCGCCTGCTCCCGGTTCGGAACCGAAAGCAAGCGTCAAAGCCAATCAGGCCGTAGGTGTCGTGCGGCCAGTCACAACCCGCCTGCGGCTGGTGCTCCTTCTTCCTGCGTGCCGGGTGGCCGCGCTGGTCGCGTAGCTCGTGCGACGCAGCGACGGCTGGCGGCGGCGTTAGCCACGGAGGCAGCCACGCCGGGTGACAAACATGATCTTGTGCGACGCCATACGTCCCAGCCGGCGAACCACCCATCCTCATGGCCAGACTGGTTTGCCCTCGCCAGTCGCCATGGTCGGCGTCCGGCGCTGTTTTTGCGAGAAAAACTATTCGACGGAGGAATCCGAAGCGCTGGCTCAGAGTCATCTCTCATCTGTTGGATCGCCTGGGCCTGTTGGGCACACGGTCCACGATGAACCCCAGTTGGAAGGAAGGCAAATAGACTCTGTTGGCTCTTTTGCAGTTACTAGCAAATGTACCCGGTACATTACAACGGGAGAACATAAGCTATCGAAAATATAGGAATGCTGAGAAAATAAGCTATCGAATATTCCTAGAAAATGAGAATAAGAATGCTATATCGCTATTTATATTTTATCCTTCAATAAAATTTTTAAACTAGTTTATTTTACAATGATCAGAACATCCTTAATATACAATATAAAAATTTAATACTGATAATACTTAGATCTGTAAAGGTGGCTCTGATTCATGTAACGGCTTGGCAGGGCACAAGCACCAAGCCCGTACATGATTTTTTCAATTAAATAAACGGCAAAGTGGCCAGCACCTTACGCGCTTCAGTTTAGTTGTGTCCGTTTCCTTAGAGGAAGGTTCCTGTGTCGTCCAACACGAACTCCGCAGACATGGGTGTCGAAGTCTACAGGCAGGGCGGGCGAGCCACTAGTTAAAGACGGTAACTCTTCATACTTTTTATTAGACGTGTAGTACTTATGTGTATGTTCTAGCAAAACATGCCCGTGCATTGCAACGGGACTATAGTTTAATATGCTACTAGCAGCACAGGCGTAGCTACACAACAGAGCCCGATGCAGATGAAGCGACCACGGCAATACAGGTTGAATTGGCAACATGACGGCCATAAAATGCAGGACGTTTGCATAGTGGCACCAGCCACGGCCAGGCACGACCAACGGTACAGTGGCAACATCATGTAGAGTTAGGCCTCCACGACGCCCGTGCGGGCGCAACTCTTGTGGTTGCTGAGTGGCCGCTTGAATTGGCAATGTGGCGGCCACAACAGCACGTTGCGCGGAATAGAATTTAGTGGAGCCTAGGTCCAAACCCATTATTATACAAGCCCCCGCACGGATGGCTGTCACGAGGCGTTGTAAAAAATCAGATGTCACCAAACTGATGAATCCTCGGCAGCCTACAGTCGGTCACACGTCCATGTTGATTCTGCATTCACTTGATCCAACCACCTTCAGCCATGTGATTTCCTCCCCATGACACATGTCATCCATCCATGGTAGGAGTCATGGGAGAGAATTGGACTCTGGGTTCATACAATTTTATTTCGTTCGGACAGTGTCACCAACCACGACCATGCAGTATCAGTGCCTAGTGGCGGACCTAGGATTTTAGCATAGGGTATGCCCATACAAAAATTCTCTTATACAATTTGATAAAATCATTTCTAATTTGTAAAACCATATTCCAATTTGGTAAAAAACCACATGTATTAAATAACATGATAAGCCTTAAATTCGAGGATTTATGATTTATTATGATATTAGTAAACATGCCCATTTCATGGTGTATCTCACATGGCACAACAAGATGTGATGAAAAAATTGCAAAATAAAGGACAAAACATATTGTTATTTATAGTTATAATATCTAAGGGGATAAAAAATTGAAAAAATAAAAACAAAGAAACATTTGAGATCTCATGGGACAAATCAAGAGGGGATGAAAATAGAAAACAAAAAGACGAAGTATATTATATATACTTAATTTTAAAGTAGACAAAATTAATTAGATATTAAATTTAAAACGACATTGTACATAACTATTGATAAGTATAATGAAATGATGCTGAAGTGGTATCACTTTCATTTGTCATTTCATTTCATGACATGTCTCACGGGACACAATAGCATGGGTCAAAAAGTTAGAAAATAAAGGAAGGAATATATCATATATAGTTATTAGTATAGAGACAGGATAAAAGATCGAAAATTAAAAACTACTCTCAACTAAGGTTTCACAAGACACAACAAAGATGGTATAAAATTAGGAAGACTAAAACGGACACAAAAATGAAAAATAAAAACAAAAATGTGGCTGCAATGGATTGAACCAGCGAAAACTACCCTGTGGGTCCACCCCCGTCAGTGCCATTGGTCTCATTGGGGAGCAGCAAGTAGGAGCTTGGTAGATGTTTCGCTATAGCAAGCCAACGACACGAATAAACACAAACACATTTAATGTGATTCAGTAGACTGTTGCACCTAGCTACCTTATATTTGCACGATCTAAACAGTTGGACCTAGCCATCTAGCCGAGCGCTCGTAGTGCACACGCTTGGCTTCGGCGTAATGCCCATAGGCAGCAGGGGCTAGCAGGAGGTAACAGGCTCCGGCGGCCCAATGCGATGGACGCCCAAACTGTCCAACATAACACCTCTTTGTCGTCCATAGCCAGCTGCACAGTCGCAGCCGCTAATGTTAGCCGCCTCCTCCGCCACCATTGCTGTAGGACCTGCTGCATGCGCCACCACCGATCTTCTCCAACATGCGCCGCCACAGGGGTTGAGGCTTTGATGGGTGGCCATGCAGCAAGTTAGAGCAGCGGCTCTGGTTGCGTGGGCGGCTCTAAGATTTTGTGAGTTCCAATCGCTTTTACTTGATGATGCCCTGAACTAAATAATTGTTTGTTGCTATATATATATATATATATATATATATATATATATATATATATATATATATATATATATATACACACCGGAGGTAAATGTGTTTGACCGAGTCTCTTTTCACATGGATGGAAAAAATATTAAAATTAACGGATCAAAACTAACGGAACAAGTACCCTGGCTGTTTTTTCTATCCGTTTTCATGTAGACGTGGTCTAACTTGTTGACATTACGTTGGAATAGCGATGCGGAAGTATGACTCACGAAGTTATGGCTGCCGCAAGTTTTTTTGGGGAAAAAAGTTGGTAAGCTACAATACCAGTGAACAGTGCCATGTGGGGTGGAGTAGAGTTTTTTTTTTCTGGCTCTTCTTGTTACCGTGACCGGCCTGAGCTCTGGCTTGCGTGGCCTTTTTACTTTTTTTTTCCTGTTTTCCCCTATCATGATCCCATCTCATTAGACCGTATCTTTAGTACTTGTTTTTCTTAAACCATGGCCGCCAGCTCCAGGGATTTTTTTGCCCTCTTCCACTTAGGAAAGGCATAGGTAAAATAGGCAAAAGAAATATATAGATACATCCTTTCCTATTTAGTTTAGGATTTCTGTTAAGATTCATGATGGAAGAGATCTATTTGGATTAGAATTCCTATATATCCAAATCGGACTCCATATTGCCTTGCACGAGAACTATTCTAACTCATATGAGCATGGATTATATATATATAAGTCTGGACGGAAGAAACTTTCCATCATCCGGTAGTTAGAGGGAGACGGACCAAACAAATGGATGAACGAAAAAAAAGAGCCTGAACTTTTGTCTCTTTATTATTACTAGCAAAAGTGCCCATGCGTTGCAACGGGTTGTCCATATTCACCGTGGTACTCTTGTTGTTCACCAACCTCCACGCTTACGTAATGCCTCCCGTACTGGTATCTTCCAATAGAAACTGCCTTGCCCTGTGCATGAGCTCACTGTGCAGGATGAGCATGCCTAGTCCTGTGTTGCTAACATGGAGGGTGTTCGGTGTCGACACATTTGAATCTATCTTGGAATTGGACTTCTAGTGTGTTTGGACCTGCGCTTCTCTAATTCACCTGGACATAGGAGGTCTAGAGATTTATCTAACGATCGTATCATGTGTGTCATGTATGTTGTCTTGTGATATGACTCTGCATGATGCTCTAACATCTTTTTCATCCACCGCTCTTAACTAACTCTATGAATGTAGAAACGGTCTTTGTTGATCTATCTATAGCCCTCCTATTTTATATAATAATTGGTTATGGATAGCTAGCTACGATTCCAAGCTAAATAGGAACCTTATTATTAATAAGGAAGAAGTAGAATCCGATTAGACCATGAAGTAGATATTTTGCATGATGTTGTTCACGCGTGACGACGTTAGTTATTTTGGAAATTTTCTCCATGCTGTTATTCAGACAAGTCACATGCACACGTGAAGGAATGGATTGGAGTTGGAGCCAGAATCCAAGTGTCTCGTTTGCATATACGTGATCCTGATAGGCAAAATAGGAAAAGAAGCGTAAACAAAATACGATGACTGATGTTAGCTATTCTTTGATTTGATTAGCTTTGATGCAGCAAATTGGTTTTATATATAGAGGGGTGCAAGTCTTCCTACGGAGTTCATGTCCAGTTGCTTTACCATGTCCGAGTCCTTGTTGTTGTTTTTTAACTTAGATTAGTAACAAGGTGTTCGCATATATAATATAATAGTATAATGATAACATGACAGTTTGATAGGAGGAGCACATCACAGACTCGATTTTGGGTCGTGAAAAAATCTGAGTTCTGAACTGGAGTTTGAACTTGATTTTTGTGACTGAAACCAATATGAATAAGAATTATACTCCATATTATCGCTATTTTCTATTTGAATTAGGATTTCTATTCCTATTCAGTTTATTCATACTCGGAGAGATCTATTTGTCCTAACTATTTAGGGTCATATAAGTCTAGACGGAAGAAACTCTCGACTACCGGTAGTTAACTCTCCATTGTTCGGTAGTTAGAGGAAGACAAACAAAAAGAATGGATGGACGAAAAAAAGAGCTTGAAATTTTGCCTCTTTATTATTAGGTATAGAGACATAGATATGTATGTGTATGTGTATATGGGTAAACATAAATAGTAGATTGAAGTTTTTTTTCTATTTGGATACGGACTCCTATTCGCATTTGTCAGGATTAGAGGAATTAGATTAGGATTCCTAGTTATTTAAGTTATCTCAAAAAGCCCTACATATGCTATATGAAATGAAGTTGTAGAGAGATGAACAAAGATAGTTTTCATATTCATGGAGTTAGTTAGAGAAAGATGGACAAAAAAATGGTCTGAAATTTTGCCTCTTTATTATTAGGTATTAATACATCATAGGTCCGGTGTCCGTACGTGTCTTAGTCTTAATATGGATATTCATATTTGTATTCGATTTTTCAGGGTAGTTTGTTATCTGCATATAAGAATTATATTGGATATTTGACATTTTTTTGAAATACGAATGTGAAATCTGATAGAGAAAAATTATTGAAAATAAATACGGATAAAAACGACTTAGTATCCAGATTAAAATCAAATACGAATATGAATACAAATATCCATATTGACACTACTGAATTATTGATGTAATTTGATTTAGAATAGAAATTATTCTTATTATAACCTAGATCAGATAATGGTCTAATTAATTAAATCATGAACAGAAATCTTCGACAGTTAATTGTCCAATCTAACCGGCAAGCGGTAGCGGGGGTTGCGCCTTCAGCAGATGTGGCGCCGCGGGAGGCGGTAGCGCCCAGGCGGCGAGGTGGCCATGACAACTTGTTGGGATGGGGAGGCGAGCAGAGAAGGTGCAGGGGATTGGGAGGAGGTGGCAGACACCGAAGAGGTAGCTGCCGCCGATGGCAGCAACGGCAAAGCGGCCGTGGCCGCTAGGGGAGAGCCCTAGCGAGCGAGGTGGGCTACCTGCAGGGATTCCTCTTTTCTACTAAACTTTTCTGCTGTTTCATGTATAATTAAGTATGTTTACATATTTATACTGATTTTACACGACATAAGGAATTTGCTAATTTGGCTGGCATTATTCTAAATTGCACATTTATAGACGGTCAATCTTCTAATGTAATTATTGCTTCATTGCCGATGGATTAAATGCAAAATATACATATTAGTAACTAAGTTGAGATACAAGTTTTGATTCCCTCCCATTGCAACGCACGGACATGTTTACTAGTATAATGTAATAAGTGTAATAAAAACAAAGAATAAATAGGAGATCATAGCCGTTTTATTCTTTGACTCGGTAAGAAAAAAAAGATTTTTATCACTAAGTTAATTTGATTACACGTTCCATATGTAATTCGGACTCATGACCCTTGCTAATATGAGTTGAACAACTTGCACATGTCCAACAATGATATAATGTCTTATTCCAAATAAGTATTGAATCCCGTTGCAAAACACGGGCATGTACGGAGGAGATCGACGATGCAGCTACAAGCGGAGCCACGGCGGCGACAGAGGAGCTGAGGAGAAGGCCACGGAGGGGCCGGGGCCAATGACGGAGGACTGGTGGTGGCATGGATAGCTAGTGCGAGAGGGATCTGGTTTTCGTGGATTGGTGCGCACTTGCCAGCGCGGCAGGGTCGTTTAGGACTGGGGACTGGGGACACCAATGCAGAACTGGCTGAGGCCGTAGATAGCCAATGTGTTGATCGGCACGAAGCAGTCATAATCGCCCTGTGCAACGTAGGCATAGTCCAATTACACGCGGATGGCCTGGCCGTGCTTCAATTTATTCACGGTTGAAGCTCTAATATATATTAAAAATTATATCTTATTCCCTTATTAAAAAATAGAATATTACAAATGAGCTCCATTGCAATCATAAACACCCCCTTCGGATTCACTTGCTGGTCCAGGGCCAAATTGCCATCGGAGACACCGGCTAAAAAATGTGCTGCGACGACATGTCCATAGCAGCGTCACCAATTCACCCGTCCATCGATTCGTCACGTACTACTACATACATCTTATCAGCTACCGCATTCGCCGAGCTATAAGAAGGCGTGAAGCAAGCTCTTTGTGATACCAAACCATCCAAGCTATAAAGCATATAGCTCGAGCTCAATTCTTCTACAAAAAATCTATCTGCTTGCACGGTTGAACCGGCAGCATTCCCAATGGCGAACCACCGCGCCACTGCCGCCCTCCTCCTGATCGCGTCCCTCTTCGTGGCGGTCACCATCTCTAGGGCCGACGCGCGCCCCACCGTGCGTCCCAACAAGATGGCGGCGCTCCGCCACGACGTGCATGGACGAGGTACGCAGCTACATACTCCAACCTGTCGTCCAAGCAATCATCCGGCATGAAATGCATCTGTCATCGTTGTCTGACCGTCTGATAAGCGTTCATGCCGAATGAATGAAATGCTACAGGTTACGTGGCGGAAGCTGCGGCGCCACCAGAGCCGAAGTCAGAGCCGACCTGCGACAATTGTGAGAAGCCAAAGCCGGAGCCGGAGCCAGAGCCGGAGCAGAAGCCGAAGCCGGAGCCAGAGCGAAAGCCGGAGCTAACCTGTAAGAAGGTGCGCGGGGTGCAGGCGGGCGAGACGTGCTGTTCCGTAGGGGAGGGAGCGGGGCTGACCCAGGACCAGTTCCTTGGCTTCAACCCCAACCTCTTCTGCGAGAAGCTCTTCGTCGGGCAGTGGGTCTGCCTTGAAGCCACATCCGGTTGTCATGACTAACTTTAATTTGCGCTGCCCCCCTGGACCCTGTGTCTGCAACGCTGCCAAGTCGTGCTTTGGCTTTGAAGAAGGAAGTGCGTCCTATGATGGTTTAGTTCTCTGTTTGGTTCCCCTCCATGTATGAGCGAGCGAAGTATTTTTTTTCTGGAATAATGTATGAATGAAGTTGCTAATCAGCTAGGGTCAATAGAAGTTGGTATGCTTTAGACTATGCTAATTCAACTGCCACCAGCCTGAAACGTGTCTCCTCGCAGTCACTACACATTTTGATGGTTATACAAATTTGGATCCCTAATTAATTACCCCCAGAAAATACACCTTATGATGCTACGGATAAATGCTACTCTATCCATTTCAAATTATAAGATATTACAACATTCTTGAAGAGTCAAAGTATCTCAATTTTGACTAAAATTACAGAGAAAATTATAAAGATTTATGATATCAAATAGTTATATTATAAAAATATAATTAATAAAGCATCTAATGATAGTTATTTATTGTCATATTTGTTATTTTTTAGTATATAAATTTAGTCAAATTTAAGATGTTTTTGACTCTCCAAGAAAGTTAGAATCTTCTTATATAAACACCTAAAAAATAACTAAGGTTATCGTCTGTGCCCCCGGCCCGATCGCCCCCGCTCCCCCTCCCCCGGTCACAGGGAAACGAAACAGATTCCGCATCCAAGACAAGCTTGACAGCGAAACCGATGAGTCCGTGTTGGCCTACCTGTCGCCTGCTCCCGGATCGGAACCGAAAGCAAGCGTCAACGCCAATCAGGCCGTAGGTGTCGGGCGGCCAGTCACAACCCGCCTGCGGCTGGTGCTCCTTCTTCCTGCGTGCCGGGTGGCCGCGCTGGTCGCGGAGCTCGTGCGACGCAGCGACGGCTGGCGGCGGCGTTAGCCACGGAGGCAGCCACGCCGGGTGGCAGCACTGGTCTTGGATCTCGTGCGACGCCATACGTCCCAGCCGGCGAACCACCCATCCTCATGGCCAGACTGGTTTGCCCTCGCCAGTCGCCAAGGTCGGCGTCCGGCGGTGTTTTTGCGAGAAAAAACTATTCGACGGAGGAATCCGAAGCGCTGGCTTGAGTCATCTCTCATCTGTTGGATCGTCTGGGCCTGTTGGGCACACGGTCCACGATGAACCCCAGTTGGAAGGAAGGCAAATAGACTCTGTTGTCTCTTTTACAGTAATAGCAAATGTGCCCGTACATTAAGCTATCGAAAATATAGGAATGCTGAGAAAATAAACTATCGAATATTCGTAGAAAATGAGAATAAAGAATGCTATATTGCTATTTACATTTTATCCTTCTATAAAATTTTTTAACTAGTTTATTTTACAATGATCATAATACTTAGATCTGTAAAGGTGGCTCTGATTCATGTAACGGCTTGGCATGGCACGACCACTGAGCCCGTACGTGATTTTTTTTCAATTAAATAAATGGCAAAGTGGCCAGCACCGTACGCGCTTCCGTTTAGTTGTGGTCGTTTCCTTAGAGGAAGGTTCCTGTGTCCGGCGCGAACTGCGCAGACATGGGTGTCGGAGTCTACAGGCAGGGCGGGCAAGCCATTAGTTAAAAGACGATAACTCTTCATGCTTTTTATTACACTAGTAAAAATGCTCGTACGTTGCAACATGAGAAAAAATATTGTCAGATAGATATTTATGGGAAACAAAGACATAAATAGTATATAGTTATTTATACTTTAATACTCTTTCTATAAATTTTAATAATTTTTATTTTATGATGACAAGACACACATAACAGTAAGTTGATAGTGGCAATAATATGTAAATGCCATATATAAAACCTATGTTGAATTAAAATACAATATTTATAGATTGTATTGGTTTGTTAAAGTGCTCAATATTTTAGTTGGTGGTTTGATTAGCTAGACTATCGGACGATCCAAGTTTTAAAAGAATAATTTTGTTTCTAATAAAAACTAACCATCAATGTGCTTCTATGGGAGGTCCTTGCACATCCATATCTGCCGCCATGGTCAAAATGCTTGGCGTGCGCCGTCTGCCCGTTGCTCGATCAAGCAGCGCCTCGAACGAGTAACAAGGAAGTTGAAGCGCCATTGGTCTGCCCCTTCCCTATCTCTCAGGTGTCGGCGTTGGCGATCACGGTGGAGTCCCCGAACATGTCCTAGAGACGGCAAAGGCGTGATGACTTCGTCCTCACCAAAGAGCATGGCTGGTTGTTATAGCACGCGCACGGACCGGATGACCTCCTCCCTCAGGAGAGATTCCTCGGTCTTCGACTCTCCGGGCGAGGCCATCTCGACCACATCCAGACCATGGTCGGCTTTGTCATCCTGCCCATCCCCAAGGAGTATGCACAGATGTCCTATAGAGGCCGATATCTTTTATGGGTATCTATATATATTTTTTTATTGTTAAGGAGAAACACAAGGGAGAGGTTTTGACGCAACATAATCGAGTTCGTTTGTATACGACGCGCGGTGCCTTAGTTTCCAAAACTAACACAAAAGAAATCTGATTGGGACATCTTGTATTTGGATTAGGATTATAGTTATATTCAGGTTATTTGAAGATGTCATACATATGTCACATATATATAACACGAGCTATAGATAGACGTGAAAAGAGACAATTTCCATATTTACGGATTTAGTTAGAGGAGGAGGGCTAAAATTTTGCCTCTTTATTAATTGTTAGATTAGATTAGAAAAAATAAATACTGATAGAAACCGAGAAATATTAGGGAAAAGTAAAATAACGGAAAATTTTCATGTAGGGTGGCAAGAAATTTTATGTCTTTATTATTAGGTATAGGTATAGATATAATAAAGATATAGATATAGATATATATACAGATAGATAGGGTTGTTGGTCTTTCCTGAAAATAAAGTTGAGACTCAATCTCACGTGAATTCTCTAAACCGAAATCTATTTTTCCTATTCGGTCAACCATGCGTGCATGCAAATATTGCACATTAATCTCTCCCCGTTTTACACACGTATGGCTACATGCAAAGAATATACACGCCTAGCTCATCTAAGTCCACACGTTTCCTCTCTATTGTCTTCCTTTTTCTCTTATCCCGAAAACACTCATCTAAGTCCACACATTTTCTCTCTATTGTCTTCCTTTTTCTCCTGTCCCGAAAACTAGCAGACAGTAATATGGTCGGACTCAATCTTCATATTGTATACGTGGTATCCCTAACCGGATAGAAAATTAGATTTCCATATTTTTTAATCGGTTACACATTTGAGAATAGGAGACGAAGTCGTTTTGGAATTGGACTCTGTATCGTGCTAGACAAAAGCTATCAGAAGACTTATATATATATAAGTCCGGATGGAAGAAACTCTTCATTGTTCGGTAGTTAAAGGGAGACAGATCAAACAAATTGATGGACGAAAAAAAGAGTCTAAAATGAAGTTGTAGAGAGACTGGAGGTGTGGCACGGAAAGCTGGTGCGAGAGGGATCTGGTTTTCGCGGATTAGTGCGCACTTGACAGCGTGGCAGGGTCGTTTAGGACTAGGGACTGGGGACACCATTGCAGAACTGGCTGAGGCCGTAGATAGCCAATGTGTTGATCGGCACGAAGCAGTCATAATCGCCACGAGCAACGTAGGCATAGTCCAATTACACGCGGATGGCCTGGCCGTGCTTCAATTTATTCACGGTTGATGCTCTAATATATATTAAAAATTATATCTTATTCCCTTATTAAAAAAATAGAATATTACAAATGAGCTCCATTGCAATCATAAACACCCCATTCGGATTCACTTGCTGGCATTCCAAATGAGCTCCATTGCAATCATAAACACCCCCTTCGGTTTCACTTGCTGGTCCACGGCCAAATTGCCATCGGAGACACCGGCTAAAAAATGTGCTGCGACAACATGTCCATAGCAGCGTCACCGATTCACCCGTCCATCGATTCGTCACGTACTACTACATACATCTTATCAGCTACCCCATTCGCCGAGCTATAAGAAGGCGTGAAGCATGCTCTTTGTGACACCAAACCATCCAAGCAATAAAGCATATAGCTCGAGCTCAATTCTTCTACACAAAATCTATCTGCTTGCACGGTTGAAGCGGCAGCACTCGCAATGGCGAACCACCGCGCCGCCGCCGCCCTCCTCCTGACTGCGTCCCTCTTCGTGGCGGTCACCGTCTCTAGGGCCGACGCGAGGCCCACCATGCGTCCCAACAAGACGGCGGCACTCCGCCGCGACGCGCATGGACAAGGTAAGCAGCTACATACTCCGAGCTGTTGTCGAAGCTATCATCCGGCATGAAATGCATCTGTGCCCAAGTGTTGTTGTCTGACCGTATGATGAGCGTGCATGCCGAATGCATGAAATGCCACAGGTTACGTGGCGGAAGCTGCAGCGCCGCCGGAGCCGGAGTCGGAGCCGGAGCTGGAGCAAAAGCCAAAGCCAAAGCCGGAGCCGGAGCAGAAGCCGAAGCCGGAGCCAGAGCAAAAACCGGAACTGACCTGTAAGAAGGTGCACGGGGTGCAGGCAGGCGAGACGTGCTTTTCCGTGGGGGAGGGCGCGGGTCTGACACAGGACCAGTTCCTCGGCTTAAATCCCAACCTCTGTTGTGAGAAGCTCTTCATCGGCCAGTGGGTCTGCCTTGAAGCCACATCCGGTTGTCATGACTAACTTTAATTTGCGCTGCCCCCGGGACCCTGGATCTGCAACGCTACCGAGTTGTGCTTTGGCTTTGAATAAGTTAGCGCGTCCTATGATGGTTTAGTTCTCTGTTTTGTTTCCCTCCATGTATGAGTGAGCGAAGTATTTTTTTTCTGGAATAATGTATGAGCAAAGTTGCTAATCAGCTAGGGTCGATATAGAAGTTGGTATGCTTTGGACTCTGCTAATTCAACCGCCACCGGCCTGAAACGTGTCTCCTCGCAGTCACCACACATTTTGATGGTTATACAAATTTGGATCCCTAATTAATTACCACCAGAAAATACACCTTAGACTACCCGCACTCATGGACCTCTATATTCATCCTCTATACGTCCTAGTCAGCAAGATTCTCTCCTCTATACTCAATTCTCCCGCACCCATCCATCCTCTATATCATCCTCTATCTACTCTATTCACTGTGGGACCCACTTGTCACTTTATCTAAATATATCCATGTGTGATCTAGTTTTAAAGGATTTATTGAGACGAATTTAATGGTGCAATCGAAATTTAATTTGGATTTTTGGTTTGTGAGTTATAGCATTTTTTCCTTTGTTTAGCTAGTGGGGTCCGCCACTACAGAGTACAGACTAAGTACAGTACTACTCTAAATATAGAGTGAGAGAAAGGATAGAGTATCGTTTTAGAGTATCCAGTGCAGCAGTTTTTACTCTATATTCATACTCTAAAGCTTTAGAGTATTGTTTTAGAGTACCCACTGTGGTTAGTCTTATGATGCTACGGATAAGTGTTACTCCATCCGTTCCAAATTACAAGGTATTCCAACATTCTTGATGAGTCAAACCATCTTAATTTTGACCAAAATTATAGAGAAAATTATAAAGATGTATGATATCAAATAGGCATATTATGAAAATATAATTAATAAAGAATCTAACGATAGTTATTTATGGTCATATTTGTTATTTTTTAAGTATATAAATTTAACTAAGGTTATCGTCTGTGCCCCCACCCCGATCGCCCCCGCTCCCCCTCCCCCGGTCACCCTCCCCCGTCACAGCGAAACGAAACAGATTCCACATCCAAGACAAGCTTGACAGCGAAACCGATGAGTCCGTGTTGGCCTACCTGTCGCCTGCTCCCGGATCGGAACCGAAAGCAAGCGTCAAAGCCAATCAGGCCGTAGGTGTCGTGCGGCCAGTCACAACCCGCCTGCGGCTGGTGCTCCTTCTTCCTGCGTGCCTGGTGGCCGCGCTGGTCGCGGAGCTCGTGCGACGCAGCGACGGCTGGCGGCGGCGTTAGCCACAGAGGCAGCCACGCCGGGTGGCCGCACTGGTCTTGGATCTCGTGCGACGCCATACGTCCCCACCGGCGAACCACCCATGCTCATGGCCAGACTGGTTTGCCCTCGCCAGTCGCCATGGTCGGCGTCCGGCGGTGTTTTTGCGAGAAAAAAACTATTCGACGGAGGAATCCGAAGCGCTGGCTTGAGTCATCTCTCATCTGTTGGATCGTCTGGGCCTGTTGGGCACACAGTCCACGATGAAGCCCTGTTGGAAAGAAGGCAAATAGACTCTGTTGGCTCTTGTGCAGCAGTGACTAGCAAATGCCCATGTGTTATATATTGGAATGCTGAGAAAATAAGATATTGAGTATTAGTAGAAAATGAGAATAAAGAATGCTATATCGCTATTTATATTTTATCCTTCTATAATATTTTTAGACTAATTTATTTTACAATGGTCATAACATCCTTAATATATTATAAAATTTAATATTGATAATACTTGAGATCTGTAAAGGTGGCTCTGATTCTTGTAACGGCTTGGCATGGCACGACCACTGAGCCCGTACGTGATTTTTTTCAATTAAATAAATGGCAAGGTGGGCAGCACCGTGCGCGCTTCCGTTTAGTTGTGGCCGTTTCCTTAGAGGAAGGTTCCTGTGTCCGACGCGAACTGCGCAGACATTGGTGTCGGAGTCTACAAGCAGGGCGGGCGAGTGATTAGTTAAAGACGATAACTCTTCACACTTTTTATTAGATAGACGTGTGGTATTTATGTGTATGTGTATGTGTATGTGTATGTGTATATGGGTTAACGTAAATAGTAGATAGAAGTTCTTTTTCTATTAGGATTAGCACTCCTATTCATGTTTGTCAGGATTGGAGGAATTAGATTAGGATGCCTAGTTATCTAAGTTATCTCAAAAAGCCCTACATATGCTATATAAAACAGAGTTGTAGAGAGACGAGCAAAGATAGTTTCCATATTCATGGAGTTAGCTGAGAAAGACGGAACAAAAATGGATGGACAAAAAAATGTTTGAAATTTTACCTCTTTATTATTAGGTAATAATACGTCACAGGTCCGGTGTCCGTACTTGTCTTAGTGTTAATATGGATATTCATATTTGCATTTGATTTTTCAGGGTACTTTGTTATTTGCATATAAGAATAATATTGGATATTTGACATTTTTTTTGAATAAGAATGTGAAATCGGATAGACAAAAATTATTGAAAATAAATACGGATAAAATGACTTAGTATCCAAATTAAAATCAAATATGAATACGAATACAAATATCCATATTGACACTAAGACAAATACACAGATACTGAACCGATGACATAGTGTGGGCCTAGTTCATGTATGTGCAAGTGCATTTTAAAAGTTTAGGAACCTAGATAACACACTCTGGCAAGTTTTCGGGTGGTCTAGCATCGCTAATACTAGCATGGACCACCACGTCAGCAAACGGGTCTAGTATGGACCCATTTGGACCTACAATGTATTGTGTGCCTAGTTTATGGACCTGGATGTGCATTTTAGGAGTTTAGCGACCTAGATGATACTCTCTGCCAAGTTCAGATGCCGCTGGTGTATTTATTTGGAATGCACAAATGAACGACTTGAATTGAGTTAGTGTGAGAAAAGTAAGTGTTTCTTTACTCTAAGGGCCTATTGGCTGTCGTGGCTCTGGCTCCTTCTAAATCAGCTATTGTAGCAACGCTGCTCATAGAGAATATTTTTCTTTTGTCTCCCAAAATAAATTGGGAGCATGAAGAAGCCAAATTTTCGGGCTCCTCTGGCTCTGGCTTTGGCTCCTGTGACACCGTAGCATGGAGCCGGAGCACGATAGATCCCTGCAAAACATGGCCTAAACTCTAGCTTATGCTACTCTATCTTGGTTGACCCACCGATAAGCATACCATCGTAGTGTAACTAATAGCCTGTTTGGATTCACCGCAACTAAGGGCCTATTTGGTTTGCATCTCCTAAACCAGCTCCTAAACTTTAGTCACCCTCTGTTTGGTTTGGCGGACTAAAAGAGCCTTTTAGTCCCTTTTAGTCAGGGTGTTTGGCTCCAAAGTGATTAAAAAGTAAGGCAGCCTGATAAAAAAAGTGAGGTTTAGTCCCATTTAGCAACATTTGAGTGACTAATTGGTTAAAGCCCATTTAGTCCCATTTAGTCAAAGTATTTAAGTAAAAAGTGACTAAATGGGACTAGATTTAGGAGGTGATGAGTGAACCAAACACCCCCAAAAGCTTAGCTAGCTAACCATTAGCTAGGGTGTTTAGATCCTCTAGCTATGAAGACCTTGGACCATGCTACATTGCTACTCCTCATTAAGGGCCTATTTCGGAGAGACAAAAAAGGACATGGGCTCTTCTTCTTCTTGAGGACCTGCTCGCACGTAGGAGGCAGCCGCAGCCACCATGGGCATAGTCGTCGCGACCATGGACAATCACTGCCAGTGCGGCTACGGCCGGGTGCGACCAAGCATGGTGCGGCGGATCCGGCAGTGTGGGAGCAGCCAAGCGTGGCGCGGCGGATCCTGCGCGGCGGCAGTTCCTACGCGGTGTAGCGGCAGAGGAGGCGCGCAGCGAGGCGGAGCTCGTGGGCGTGACCAAGTGTGACACGGTGAATCCTACAGGGCCAGGCATGGCCAAGTGCGACGCGGCGAGCGGAGGTGGCGCTCGGGGAAGAAGATGTAGGCTCGGTGAAGAAGAGGGAGGCACCTAGGGTAGCAGCGGTGCGATGATTGCGGCGGGAAGGATAAATATCGTGCTGTGTGAGCGTGGACTCGTGGAGGGAACGCGCCCGATGCGGAAAAAACCAAGGGCAATTTTGGTCATTAACCACTTTTAGCTGCCGTTAGCTAGGTTAATAGCTAATAGATAATGGGGTTCTCATTAGCTAGGAGCACTTTTTGGGCTTGTTTGGATTTACCAGCTAAACTTTAGCTGGCTAAATTTAGCTTCCAGAGATCAAAACGGCACAGCTAAAGCTTAGCTAAGTTGAGCTGTTTTAACACAGCTAAAGTTTAGCAAAGTCTATTAGTAGGAGCATCCAAACACCCAGCTAAAGTTTAACTGGGAAAACTTTTAGCTGGCTAAAGTTTAGCATTGAAATTTTAGCTAGCTAAACTTTAGTTGGGTGGATCCAAACAAGACCTTAGTTGATTATAGTTTGGGTTGTTTGGATCCACGACAGCTAAATTTAGCGAGCTAAAGTTTAGCTGATGCATCCAAACAGGCCTAAGAGTGCAGCCTATGAACTAAAATAAAGGCGACTTATAAATAAAACCATAATAAATATCAAAGTTTAGACTGAACCGTGAACAAAAACTTTAAAGGAAATTATAAATATCTAAATATCAAGGTTAAAATCTGGATTCATGAGATCAAGTGACAAGAATGAATTGAGCCAGAATTTACGAGCTAAATGAAGTATTAAAGGCACACATAAAAATCTGTACGGAGAGAGAAAAAAACTATGGCTGTGTTTATTGAGAAAAAACATAGAGCAATTGATAAGGTCATAACAACCGGGTCCAGATTATTTTCAACAGTCGAAAATAAAGTCATCACACTATTCATTCGTGAAACTATATATGAGTTCTCAGGTACCAGGGTTTAGGAAGGAGAGAGTACTAGCCATATACTCTGCATCATATACATACCTTACTGCTTCCAGGAAAACTATGGTGGTGGCGAACGAAAAGTCGTCATACTGCCCGAGCACCGTGGGATGATAGCCACCCAGCAGGACGACGGTTGCCAGGTGAAGGCCAGCGTGCCGAGGGCGTTGCCCACCCGCTCGATCAGCGCCACCGCCCGAACAAAGCAATTAAGCTGCTTCTCGGGCTTCGCCACCTTGCCATCTTGGCCGGCGGCGACGACCTCAGCCTGAATATATTCGAAGTCGGAGCCGGAGCTCTCCGCCGGTGCCCTTCGCCATCACCCTCGCCTGGATAATTGGCCGGCCGGCGTTCCCCCGCGTCTGTCCGGGGTATACATAGCGCAACGCAGCAGGACAGACACATGCGCCACAATAAAACTACAACGCACGCCGGCTTGCTGACGCTACGCTGTACATATCACTCTCACTCGACCCTGACTCTTCAGGTAAATGGCAACGGCCGGCTGATGTGCTTGATCCATATATCCGTCCACAGATCGCCGAGCCGGCCGGAGATTATATATCTGAAGATCGAGGGATTAAACGTCGTTTCCTTTTGTCCAGGAATCATCAGTAGGGTTATAATTGAGCCAACGATATTTTTTATGACCTGTTGTACTCCCCGTCACGCAAATGATTCCAATCAATGCTTCGTGATCGAAGCACTCATGATGGTTGAACAGACGCCATCTTGTATTCCTGTGGCCGCAGCAAAAGGGAGGCCCAAAATTTTGCCCTTATTAAGGGAACAGAATTGCTAGCCCACACCCGGTTATTTTGGGAGCAGGGATTTCCATCCATTAGATTATACTAGTACATATGTCCGTACGTTACAACGGGAAGAAAGAACTATCAAACTTTAATAAATAATTAGGATATGAATATTACATGTCTATTTAGTTTTTTACTCTTTTTATAAAATTTTAAAGTTATAACTTATTTTAGGATCACTATAGCATCCATAATATAAGGATGCAGTTGATGCAGCTCCATGTCAAGTGCTCCTTGCCAGCGGTAGAGGCCTACCGACAGCTATTTTTTAGCGCTGTCTCCGGGCACCGGCACGGCTCTAGCTCCGTGTACATGAGGGCAGAAGTGCTCCACCATACTATCTCGTTTGGTGCGGCTTTGCTTGCTCCGGTGCTAAGCCATACGTGGAGCCAGTGCGGGGTCGCACCATACCTGCCCTAGGTTAATAAGAGCAATACTATGATAATATCCTTTTAAGCTTGCATTGAATTAAAATACAATCTTGATAGGCACGGAATATTTATTACCTGTAAATATGTCATAACTTTATTATTCATACTATGTATGTGTTGGTAGAGTTATATATCAAATTCCGTGATTTCTTTATTTTTTGAAGACTGTATAATAAAAATAAAAAATAGACAAAATTATGGGTGAGAGGAAAAAAATAGCCAAGACGGAGTCGGCTCAAGAAAACCATAAAAAATCAAAAGAGTAGGAAAACTGTAAAAAAAATAGAAGAGTCGGCTTTGGTAAAAGCAGCGATCGAAAAAAAGCAAAATGAGCATATAGGAAAACCGTAAAAGTTGAGAAGAGTCGGCTTTGGAAAAAACGGTGACATAGATATAGATTGCTTGGAATATTTTGTTTTTGTTCTATAAATCATGGTTGCATACTTGCATGCCTACGTGATCGGCTGCTCCAGTCCTCCGATGGTGGGCCTAATTGGGCTGTTTGCTTTGCAAAGGAAAAACAATCGCGCTCCTGATCGTGGGAAACGGACGACGAGGTTGGCTTCGGACGAAAAATCAGAGTAAGAGACGTGGTAATGGGAGGGAGTCCGATGATGTTCAGGATGGCAGAAGAAAATCACGATGGCAAAAATTTTGCCTCTTTAATATTTAGAATACCAGTAAAAGGGCCCGTGCGTTGTAACACACGAAGCTCTGGCCGTCCATGCTGGCGATCCATGCAAAGAAACACACGAAGCTCTGGCCGTCCGATCTGCCATAAAGAAATATGCCCACGTCTATGTATACTGCTCGTCCGTCCTGCATATACCCACACGGCCTTTCTTTCTCATTTTCCCACCCTCCATCCATGTTTTGACTTTTGAGTCCTCCCATCTTTTCTCTCTGGTACGCTGGCGGCCGGCTCTGCTCTTGCGCGCCACCGTGGGCTCATCCTCCACACAGGCGAGCTCGTTCTCTGTGCCACCGCCGTCAGGCTTGTCCTCCCACGCTTGACCTCCGCGCCGGCGGCGGGTATGCTGCGCTCGACCTTTGCACTGCCGGTGGGCTCCCTGTGCTCGACCTCCTGTGCCGTCGTGGGCTCATCCTCCACACGGGCGAGCTCATCCTCCTCGTGCTCAACCTCTGCGCCGCCGACGGTCTCATCTTATCCTCCCCGCCTTTTCATCCGAGGTTTGTCCCCACGCTTGTCCACGAGGAGCTTGTCATCCATGGCGGAGAAGATGGAATCTAGCCGCAGAGTCCCCAAACAGATATGCCTCATCCCCGATCGACATAGCGCTTCTACGATCAGTTGGACTGTGGGTGTTTGCCCTGCTTCGTGATTTTTTTCTCGCTTAGCTTCGGCCTTCGGGTGTTTGATTCAGTGATAAATTTGATTGTTTGGTGGGATGTTTTTGTTTTTTCCTTGGGTTTGTTTAGGACTTGTATTGGCTGGATTGGATTTCAATGGTTGTAAGAGTCCGATTTGGAGAAACAACGAAAACAGTACAAACTCTAAACGTGCCCCAACTGTGAACAAAATTTTTCTCCCACGGGGATGGTGAGTTTCTTTTCTTCCCATTTCTCTTCGAGCCGTGATTCTCGCAAGCCATGAAGCTTGGCCTTGGAAAGTTGGCTGTTGCTGGCTTGGCTTTGTCTTGGTCTCCCTCGTTTTGCCTGTCTATCTGATGTTTATTTCTTAGTTATCTTGGTGGATTATATGGTGGTATATATTTGTGCTATATGAAAGATAGAGCTCTGTTCTGATCCGCTAATCCATGCTCGCTATCCTTGCATTGTTGGGTTTTCGTAGTTGGATTTAAGATTCAATTCGATTCAATTTCTATTTTGATTTTGATTTTTGATTTTGATTCCTGATGGAACACGGAAGAAACCAGCGTTCACATCTATAAAATAAACTATAAAAAAAACGCTGAGCAAATAAACGGAACAGCCGAGCAAATCCCATGGCAGGAAGAAGTAGCTAGTCAGTTGGGCTTTTCCAGTGAGTGGGCTGAGCGAGTGATATAGTTGGGCCAAATTAAATGAGCTGGACGAAAAAAATAACCAGGAAGATGTTACCGACAGGCGAGTCCTCTCCAGAGTCTTCTTCCTCCTTCGCTCGCTACTGTAGCAACGAAAAAGGAGTTCCTTCGATCCGGCTCATCCTTGCCGGTTCCCTGCACCTCCGGTGGCCTTCTTGGCCATGGAGGTGTGGGGAACCGGGCAGTTGAGTAGGAGACTGTATAGTTGTTTTTCTTCTCGCTTCTTCCACAGCTCTACAGCTGAGCAGAGGCAACGAAGAGGCGATCTACGTCCGGCACTGATTTCCTTCGTTCCTCTTCCTCTCCAGTGGCTAGTTTGGCGCTGGAAAGGATGTTGAATGGGGATTGTGGTGGCTGTTGTACATATACCTATCTAGTATAGGTCGTTCGGATCTAGGCAGCGTTTGTTTGGTGGAGGCGGCGCTGCGACTGTGGAATAAGGGTCTCCAGCTCCTCCTCCACTGCGCTGGTGAGTCTTCTGGTGCCAGTGATGAGCTGTTGAGGTACGAGCACCCAGGATCTGGAACTTTGGTGCTTGCTCCAGATCTCGGGTTCTTTTGTCCCTTCCTTGTCTTCGTCGTTGATGCTCGCTTCTTCGGCGATGGCCTCGGAAGGTATGTTTACCAACTTGAAGTGAAATCGGGCTGGTCTACAGTTCCCACCTGTTTTGGTGGTTCAGTTCCTCTTCAAGGTGACTTGTCGTCCGGCGAGTTGGGGTTTCTGTCGTTCTTTGAGGCGTCAGATTCCTCGTTGCCTGGCGATGCGATTCTTCGGCCGGGTTGTTCAGCGTTCATAGTGCATGTCGGATACGATATGCTGCTTAAGACGGCAACAAAAAATTATGTTTCTTCGCTAGGGAGGAGGTCGGCTTCAAGCTCTTCGCTCCGGCCGGGGGCGGCGAGGAAGACCGGAAGGAGGTTACAAGGACTAGATTGTATTTTTCTTTTCTTTCCAGGGTGTCCTTGTAACAAATGTGCTGTAATCACCAAAGTTTATGAATGAAATATAAACCCGGTTTCTCAAAAAAAAAAATAACCAGGAATTTTGCCTCTTTATTATTACTAGCAAAAGTGCCCGTCCGTTGCAACAGGAGAGAAAAGCTATCTAATATTTAAAGAAAACGATGACAAGAAAATAGTACCTAGTATCCGTGTTTCTATTTTTTTCCCTGTTCGTCTGTGCTTTAATTTGTTTATCCCCTCCGGTAGTTTTGGGTTTTTTCATAATAAATTAATATAAAAATAATAAATATAGCATTATGAGTCTTTTAGCCATAGACTCTTTTGCAAAAACAAGTCACCACCAAATTATTTGTGTAGTTTTAATTGAAAATAAAATTTGTTGTTGGTGGACCCCTGGGTTTTTTAACATAAATAAATAAGAGTTCTAGTTATTGAAGCGTGTAAACCATTTTAATCATGCAATTTGAAAAACAGTGGGCTCCTCTTCCTTTTGATCGCTTTTTTTTGTTATTTATATAGGTATAGGGTGGATAGTATTTCTTATATATATACAATATATACACGCATATAGATGGAAACGTGCATTTTTTTATTCTACATATTGCCCACTCAAACGTGTAGGAAACATGTACTTGGTCATGCCTAGTAATATCAGACTCGAAAACAAAATCGGAAATCCTAAAACTATAAGAGAAGGATATCAAAAACCAAAACAAAGAATTGATCGATCGGTGTGGAATTGGATTTAGACTAAAAGACACCACGTTCACAGTGGCCTGGTGACTGAGGCTTCTCTTAGATTGATATCCTATTTTTTCTATTTTATATCTATACTATTATTTCCTCTAAATCGTAAATAGCTACAAGAAAAAAACAGTTGCAAAACATAAATGCAAACCATCACGTACATTACATAGGAGAAAAACAGGAAAAAATGGTTTCACGCAAAAATAGTTTGTAAAAATATAAAAGTTGATTCTCAAACAAAAAGTGTTGAATTAGGATTCCTATTCAAATTATTCAAAATCGAAGAGAACTATTTGGATTAGAATTAGGGTCTTAGCTATCATAACTATTTAGGGTCATATAAGTTTAGACGGAAGAAACTCTCGACTACCGGTAGCTAGGAGAAGGTGGACGAAAAAATGGATGGACGAAAAAAGACCTAAAATTATATATATAACTATTACTCTATAACTGACTACAAAATAAGTTATTTTATAGCCACTTTGAGTTACGATAATTGCTATGCTAATTTACGAGATTATAGTAACTCCTTACTATGTGATTTACTATAACATTATGGTAAATATCCTCATGTGTTATAGTAATTCAACTATCGTAAATATATACTGACATTGTCGTAAATTAGTATATAAAATTATCGTAAATAGAGGTGGCTACAAAATAACTTATTTTGTAGCTAGCTATACAGTATACTCTCCCTATATATATATATATATATATATATATATATATATATATATATATATATATATATATATATATATATATATATATATATATATATATATATATAGCTAGCTACCTCTATTTACGATAATTTTATATACTAATTTACGACAATGTCAGTATATATTTACGATAGTTGAATTACTATAACACATGGGGATATTTACCATAATGTTATAGTAAACCACTTAGGAAGAGTTACTATAATCTTGTAAATTAGTATAGCAATTATCGTAACTCAAAGTGGCTACATAATAAATTATTTTGTAGCCAGCTGTAGAGTAGTAGTTCTAGGGAGAGTATACTCTATAGCTAGCTACAGAATAAGTTATTCTGTAGCCACCTCCATTTACGATAATTTTATAAACTAATTTACGACAATGTCAGTATATATTTACGATAATTGAATTATTATAACACATGAAGATATTTACCATAATGTTATAGTAAATATTATAGTAAGGAGTTACTATAATCTCGTAAATTAACATATCAATTATCGTAACTCAAAGTGGCTACAGAATAAGTTATTTTGTAGCCAGCTGTAGGGTAATAGTTCTATATATAGAACTATTACCCTACAGCTGGCTACAAAATAACTTATTCTGTAGCCACTTTGAGTTACGATAATTGCTATGCTAATTTACGAGATTATAGTAACTCCTTACTATATGATTTATATAACATTATGGTAAACATCCCTATGTGTTATAGTAATTCAACTATCGTAAATATATACTGACATTATCGTAAATTAGTATATAAAATTATCGTAAATAGAGGTAGCTACAAAATAACTTATTTTGTAGCTAGCTATAGAGTATACTCTCCCTATATATATATATATATATATATATATATATATATATATATATATATATATATATATATATATATATATATATATATATATAGGCGTCGCATTCTGGATGATTGGATCTGCCTCAGTTCACTGGCGCTCCCTCCGCTCGTACCACGGCCGCTCACTCTCTCTCTTTGGCTCTCGTGTGTTCCGTCGCCATCCCCCGGCACCGGCCCCCGGCACAGTACCGCCCCCATGCATCAGTCACCAGCCCCCTAGGCTGTTCCCTCGGTCACTACCTCGCCAGGACACCCCAAGGCTAGCTTCCACCTCCGCCGCCGCCGCCACCAGGCCAGCAGAAGCTGGTTCTCGATTGAGGTGGCCGCAGGTCGTGTCAGCTGCCATTGGAGAATCTCACGCCACCCATCAGCATCAGGGGCGGAGACCCGTCCGCGATGTCCAAGACATTGGCGGATAGGGACGCGACCATCCATAGGCTGAGCAGGTATACCGTGCACCAGCTGGGGTGCACGACCGGCTGTGTCTCCTTCGGCCATGTCCCTACTGACCAGCGTATGCACCGTCCCGGCCCCCAACCATTGCTGGACGAGGCTAGGCACGAGGCGGGGATGCCGCCGGCCATCGAGCGACGTCCAGGTACGTTGCAGGGCGGTCGTCATCGGACTCCTCTGCATCATCGGGCCCCGGGAAGAATGAAGCCGTGTCCTGTGAGAGGAGGGTCAAGCTGGGGGTTTCCGGTGGCGCCGAGCCGGCGGCGGCGCTAGAGGCAGCGTCCTCCGCATCGACGGGCACCCTAGGCCTGCGGTTGGAGGCCACAGTGGCGCCAGCACCCGGCCCTGGCGAAGCAGCGCCAGAACTGGCTTCCACGGTCGACTGGGAGCCGGCGCTAGTGCTGAAGAGGAGGCGATCGCCGGGCAGGTCCTCGACGGCGGCAGTGTCTGACGTAGGGACGGAGACGGGGAGGAGATCTGCAGGGGCGCTCCAGTGCCGGATCCAGGGGCGGGCTTGATGCCGCCATTGCCAGAGATGGAGGCCGTGGTGTTGGGGCCCGGTGTCGCTGGAGGCTGGGACGGGGAGCTCCCCAGAGGCGCATCAGTGCCGGATCTCGCGGGGGAGGCCATGACGCTAGTGGTGGTCGCGGTGGCGGGTCCCGACTTCGGCGTCGGCTTTGGTGGGGAGGGGGGTCGCGGAGGCTCTCCAACAATGGCACCCGCGGTGCTGCAGTAGCCGGACGTGGCCATGGCAGCGCGGCCCGTAGCCAGCTGCTGCGCGGGCGGCAATGGATCCCGCGGCGCGGCGAAGGGGCTAGGGCCAGGGGTGCCGCGGGTGGGGAGGGGAGGGGTTGTGGAGGGGAAGGTGTGGAGGGGGGGCGCCGGCGTCGTGGTGGCCACCGGCACCGCCGGCAGCGGCGAGGTCGGGGGCGTCAGGGTCGGGCTAGGGTTGGGGGTGGTTCCTACCAAAGTGATCAGGAAGGAAGCTTTGACCAGTTCCGTAGCCATCAGCAACTACACAACCTTAGTGCCATGTGCGGGCAAGGAAAACGGGATAAAAACGGGATAAATACGGGTCTATTCCGTATTAAAACGGGATTACTCGGAAACGAACGGAAAACACCATTTTCTACTTCCGCAAATACGAAAACGGGATCTCGCAAAAACGGAAACGGACGGGAAAATGTAGAAAACGGAATGGGACGGTACGGGAAAAATTCCATCCGTTTTCATCCTTGACCGTGTGGCTAGGCGGCCAGAACTGGGGCCGTCGTTTGCTAGGCCCAGGCCAATCGTAGGCGCAACTGGCCGCTGCCAGGTTGCGCCACCATCCTTGGCCGCCGGCTGGACGGAACCGGCCGTTTCCCGGTCAGCTTTGTGTCATCTGGAAGAAGGGCGAATAAAGCATGTTTTAAGAGTATGTTTCAAGTATTTTCAGGTGTTTCATAGGTATGTTATAATTATTTCATATGCATGTTGCAAAAGTAGATCGGGATGTAGCATATGTGACAATGGTTATACACATATGTTGCAAGCTTCTAGTTCCAATGTTTCATCTATTTTTTAGATGCATGTTGCAAGTGTGTTTATCTGGATATTGCATATGTTTTCATACATATGTTGCAAGTGTTCTATTTGGATGTTGCGTATGTTTTGCAATGGTTTTCAAGTGTTTTTAGATGTTTTCACCAATGTTTTAGATGCATGTTTCATGTGTTTCATCTGTCTTCAGACGTATGTTTCAAATGCTGCATCTGGATGTTTCAAAAGTAGATCGGGTGCTACACATGTTGCAATGAGACCCACCTGCTGTAGCCACCTGTAGCAGCTGATGGGGCGTCGCTGCGTCGCCGAGTGGGCGCAGATGGCGGAGGGGGCGCGAGCTGTCCCTATGCGAGGTCTAGCAGCGCGGGTGACGTTCGGGCAGCACGTGCCCTGTGTGGGCGAGCAAAACGCAAGTGCGGCCAGGACATGCAGGCGCGTGCGGGAAACGAAGCGTGGACGCGGGGCGGAGTGCAGGCTCACGGGAAACAATGTGCAGGCGCGGGCGTCCAGACGCGTATGTCCGTCCAGACGTCTGGGTGCTAGCACTTCCATTATATTTGAGAATAAATTTTGAATGCTAGAATGTATTATATTACCGGCCGGAATGAGTAGGTCCTCTTCGGTACAGTTTATAGGGGAAGCACTTCTCAATAAGCAACATAAAGAAAGTAAGTCCGATTCAACTTCTGCTTTTTAATACGAATGAGTGCTATGAAAATAATCATGACCAGGATAAGCTGCAAAAAAGCATGACATTTTGCTATTGATTTCAACTTATTTTGGCCATAAGAAAATTATAAGTTGTACCAAACTGGCCCATAATAAAACGGGCTGGCCAGTTTAGCCTTTTTTTTTGCCAAAGGATGCTAGATCAGTTGGTCTAGCACTCCGGCGGCACCCCTCAGGTCCGGGGTTCGACTCCCAGTGGGAGCGAATTTCGGCTGAGGGTAAAAAAACCTCCCTCGCTGGTCCCGTGTGCCAAAGCACTAGTGTGACGGCCCGTTTCCGGCCTGCGGCGACGTTCTGCGGACTGGCCCAGGTGACGGGGCCCACGGTCTCCCGTCCTAGTGTCAGGGCGGGGCCAGGGTTCGGGGGTTTCTCGGTCCGGGCTACTGAGAAACTTCTTCTTAAGTGGAATGCCGTGGGGGAGGTCTTTCCCCTACCGGGCCGAGTTTTTTTTAGTTTAGCCTTTTTTCCCCTTAGTTTTTCTGTTACTAACTGGGATATGTCTTTCGAAGTTTTTTTAACAACTTGTTTGGATACATAGGGCTAATTTTTATCCTCAGCCCATCAAAGTATGGAGCTTATGATGGGCTAAATTTTATAGCCTAGTGGTCAACTAGTTATCAGTCAATTCCTTAACTAGTATAGATTATTTTTTAGCTCCAGCTAATAACTAGCCCTGGTTAATCTAAATGTGCCCTAAATCGTGCATCATGGAAGTCAACTTCTAAAAGTGTCGGCATTTTAACTGTAACCCAGAGCATATCACTAATAATGATAATTCAGTAGTGAATGGCCGTTGACCTGCCACAACTAACATCTGTAACTTTTAACGATAACGGTACTGTGCCACATTATATGGTCAATAGCAACATTGCGCAACTAACAAAGGCCGGTATAAGTAGGAGTTTCATCTGCATTTAATAGTTTGCCAAAAAAGTGTTTTTATGACATAGCAAAGTTTAAGAAGAGACCCTCAAATAAAAGTTTAAGAGAGAAGATGCAAATTATTCTTGGCTTAGATTTCATCTTTATATGAGTCTTGAAATTAAATGCCTATGGAACAAAAGAATGAAACCAGGTACCGAAGGTGATTGTTTCATCCATATTTTATTGTATTCTACATTCTTGAAAACAATGCTGTAAAACTCTCAACTCAAAATGACATAATGTACGTTACTTTTTACTCATCAATATTGACACATTAGTCAACGGTTGATGTTGATGTTATTATTGTCACGTGTTTCATAAATTAGATTGAAATCCCCCAAGCACAGCCAGAGCTCGTCAAGGAACATGATCTTTTGGCTGTCTTCTGTAGGCTCGTACACCGAAGTGATCAGGAGGGAAGCTTTGACCAGTTCCGTAGCCATCAGCAACTACACAACCTTAGTGCCATGTGCGGGCAAGGAAAGCAGCCAGTAGAAGGAAAAAAAAGGGTATCCAAATCTAAAATTCACCATATGCATATTCAGAAATTAACTAAGTTGCCCTGAAAGAATTATAGATTTTAAAAATAAAACCTGAACCTCTAGTTATATATTTAAAATGAATCAAATTAATTAGCTAGAAATGGTGGGGCCACTAGCTTCGTGAAAGATAACAACATCGGAACCGAACAAAGTCTTAGAATCAAAATAGTTTTAAATTTGATGACAAGAACACCAGCAAAGGCTTCCAACTAAGTGCTATGGTTTGCGATTCACTTGCAAAAGTAATGCTGCCATTGAGCATGCTTGCAGGTCATACATAAGGAGGATGTACATACTGTGAATTGACATTGCCGATGACTCAAACCTACTGATGGCACAGCAGCTCTTCTGCTGCAGCCACAAGATCAGTGAGAGATTGCTTGTGTTCCATGATTCCTGTATTGCCCAAGAACATCCTATACCTTTCAACCCTTGATGGCGTCCTTTCTACCATCAACAGTGCCTCCATCATGAAGTATTCGTTGAAAACATTTGCATAACAGGAACTACAACAGGTCATCAAATATATGGCTTGCTCAATTATAACCCTCCTGATTTCAGGACAATGAATAGAAGGTTTCATGTTTCCGTACAAAATTCAGATACATTCCATTTTTTACCCACACATTCCAGAAGTCAGTCTACGGTTACATTTACATAGTCATTCTAACGACATTGTTTTGGTACAATCAGCATGTTCCAGAGCTGTACTCGTGTACCACATCCATGCCTTGGAGATTTTGTTGCGTCCATACAACGGATCAGAGGGGAAAGCAACAGTTGAGTCAATCAATTATCTAACACTTTTACCAACAGAGCTCCAGACGTCCACGAACCATATATCCCCTGTTAGTTGCTCCATGCACGCTTTTCCTATAGCTCAAAACAATGTATGCATATACTGGATTACGGAATACTCCCTCCGTACTAAAAAATGAAGTCGTTTTAGACAGCGACACGGTCTCCAAAACATAACTTTGACTCTTTGTTCTTATAAAAATATTTATCAAAAAGTGATGTGTATATTTTTATGAAAGTATTTTTCAAGACAAATCTATTTATATGGTTTTCATATTTCCAAACTCAACAACTTAAAAGTTATTCATGATTTATATTCCCAATGTTTGACCCAAACCTTGTTCAAAACGACTTCATTTTTGAGTATGGAGGGAGTACGAGCTAGTTCATGAACTTCTCAGCCGATTCAGGTTCTTGATTGAAGCAAGCAATTGCCACTGCCTCAATAGAATCCCAGTGGTAAAGCTGATTTGTGGCAAGCATTTAGGGAGGCTCCATGCCCTGCCACAGAGAACAAACAGTTGAAATTTTATTATTTCCACATTTGCTAGCTAGTATATTGATTGTAAGTGCACATTGTCTTGATAAAGATATGCTTCTATTTTCTGAAAAGTGAAACTTCATAGGTACTAGACTTCCAATAAATATGAATCCTACAAAAGTTGATGTCAAAATGATAATATATGTGCTGCTAATCACAGCTATACTAATATTTGGCTTGACCAACGCAAGCAGTATATTAATTCATTTTCCCCATTTTCACTGATCTCAGAACTTCCTTTGTGTGTTTCTTTTAATTATTAAAATATCTATTCAACTAAAATTGTTGAGGTTTATGTGCATCGGTATTTTTCTCACCTCGTTAGTCTGGCTGCCTTCTGCTACGCCACAATAACCGAATAGGGGTGCCCAGCGTCTGACCGGAGTTTCTTTTTCCATGTAACGGCGGTATGTATCAGCGAAGAGCTTGGACGAACTGTGATGTGTAGAATAAATTTGTGGACACGCACGGCATGGACGAACTGGGATGTGTAGACTACGATTTGGTTGGACTCAAATATGACACATGAATAGAATTCAGAAAATGCTAGGCCACAACATACTATAGGAGCAGCAAGCAGCAGGAATGATAGCAAACCAGAGCAGAGTAATCCTTCGGAACTGAGCAGAAACACATATAGAGTAATTGGTAGTAAATTTTGGCCACATCGATCCATCCGCGACGGCGGAAGATGACCGAATTTGGCAGATCATGCGACGGCGGCAACGAGCCAATAAGTGCACCCACGATGGATTGCCCGCAAAACAATAAAAAATCGGTTGGACCCATGAACAATATTGCTTGGACTTATAAACGATATTGTAACTTTTATGAAAACATAAACAAATGGAAATATTGATAAAAGAACTATAAACAATATTGTTTGGACTTATTGCTTGAATAAAAAAACGCAAAACAAATAAAATAAACAGTTGAATGGAAAAATAAAGAATAATAATGTCAGGAAAAGAATGCAATGAAAGATGATATAACTTCAGATAAGATTTTAATTACATACATATTAAAACCTAATAGATGGATAAAGTAATGACAGAAACTTATATAGAGTAATTGGTAAATTTTGTCGCAACCAGATAGAGACTATAGAGCAGGGTGTTCCGTTAGGAAATGAATATGTATAGAGAATATAAAGATAAACACATTCGATTAGTAGTACATACAAAATTTTTACACATAACTTTTAGCACTTATATGTAAGATATAAGGGGTTGTTAGGATCCTTTCATTTGGAGGAATAAAAATCTAATTAATAAATTAGGCTATTTAGCTTTGAATTTGACATTCTACTACTTTCCAAAGTTCACATATAATTCTATCTCAAACTTATAGGGTGTGACATGGAAATTGATTCTATAGATCACCATTCTATGTTTGTACTTTGTAAGTTATAACATGCTCTTCAACTTACTCTCGTACGGTAGAAATACAATATATAAATATCTCTCTCGTACAGCCAATATACAAATATAATCCATATACAACCATAATAGCTTAATTAATATATGTTTAAATTATGATTATTAAAATAAATTCAATTCAAGGATCCAAACGGGCTCTAAAAGATATTAAATCATGCCTAAGGACACGGCTAGTTAATAACTTAATATCAAACAAAGGCAGTAGATCGAGAATCCTGAGCACTGGGATAGGCCGCAGCTTGGGTGGATGTCGCAGACAGCATCTAGGGGAGGACGACGGTTCAATGCAACGGGTGCGATAAGCACGTGATCCAATTAGCTTGTATTGAGAGAACAGACTTCTGACTTTCAGCTGATTGTGGTCTTAAAAACTTTTCTTATGGTGCCTTGTTAAGCTATCAATCAGTCCTACAAAACCTGCAGAGTGTGTACTGATTAGCTATCGTTCCTATTCTGTTGGAACGGTGGTATTTATTGGACAATAAATTCTGTACAATGCACACATTAATATTTAATATTGCATACATATATTAGTGCATTTCGGCAGTGAACTTACTTGAATAATATTTATGTGAGCCAGCTTGGTCTTGTTCTCTTCTGATTGACACCACTTCTTCAGTTCCGGGTTGTTTCTAATCTCCAGCTTCTGAAGCTTGGTGAGTTGCTGTATACATGAAGGCAACGAACTGATGCTCCTACATCCTGAGATAACTAGACTTTTTAGAGAGGAGAGGTTGCCCAGCCATTCTGGCAGTGCTGATATGTGATCACACCGATGCAATGTCAAGCACTCAAGGGAAGTGAGGTGCCGCATGCTTTTCGGCACGCTCGTCAGGTGATCTCCAGAGATATGCAACTCTCGGAGGGCAGGGAAGTGGTGGAATAGTCTTCTGCTCTGGCAGGAGTCGCCCTCTATAACCAAATCCAATTTGATGGCTCGACTAGAGGAAGAGCGGAGACGACTGGTTTTGTCTACCTTCTTCAAACAAGATATAACTTGGTCGCTCCTATATATACTGCACTCACGAAATGTTGGTGGGCATGGCTTCAACCTCAACCTTGGACACCATCGTATCTCCAAACGGTCAAGCACAGGGAACATGAACTCCTCAACACCATCCTCAACAGAGTATGTTGTGTTCCACTCCTCCAAGCCTTCCATATCACCGACATGGAAGTATGACAATCGACGGAATGCTCCTTTGCCACCACAGAATTCCTTGTCGATTTTCTTAATGCCACGCTACCTCCAGAGGTCCAGATGTTCTAGGTGCGGTAACTGTCCAAGTGGTGGCAGGTCTCTACACGTACGCAGATCACACAGTTTAATAGAAACAAGATTTGACAGATGACAAGAAGAAGTGCCCGTCAGCCAGCCTGGAAAGCCTGCACTGCTGTAACCTTGGAGGCACATGTGCTTCAGGCCTCTGGGTGGCACTAGCTGTCCCAACAAATCCTTGTCCTCTAGAAGTCGAACAGCACCCACGGTCCAAGCCAATCTTAACTCCGAGAGATTTTGTTTCTCCAACAACTTAACTTTATTTGCTTCTTCTAGAGACCTTACATTTTCTAGAGAATGTATTCTTAACTCACCGACGTTGATGCCTTCGAGGAGATGAAGATTGCTGCAACCGTTCACATCATCCGCACGAACTCTGAAGTAAGGCAATGTTTGTGAAAAGTGCACCAGAGAACTGGCCTGATCCACCAGTTCATCGGAGCACATGTGCAGCACTAAAGACTTCAGCCCAAGTGCACGTATACTCTCTGGTAGGGACTTAAGGCCGAAACATGCTGTAAGATCCAGTGTATGCAATCTTTTGAGGTTACCAATACTTTCCGGTAAACATTCTAAACCAAAATTACAAGATAGGTCCAGGTGCTCCAGATATGTCATACCACCGATCCAGTCAGGGACATAACTAGCACTTCCCCCCAGGCCACTACTTATGCCCAAGTACTTGAGACTGGTGAGGTTTGCCAAAACACCTGATAAATACTGAAGATCAGTTTTCCGTAACCGTGACATATCCAGGTGCTGTAGTGCGGTGAAGCCACGCACACCTCCCAGGTGTTGCATTCTACTGCAGTCTGACAGATCTAGATGCAATAAATTCTGGAGCTTCATCAGTGTCTCTGGCAGTTGTCTGATTTGTTCACAGCGTGACATGTTCAAATATTGGAGTTGTCTGAGGCCACACAGCGGTTCAGGTGTTGCTTTTAATCTAGAGCATCCAGATAACTCCAGATGCTGCAAATTCGTGAGCTTTCCAAGCGAGTCTGGCAGTTTTGTTATCCCAGAACAACCTGACATGTCAAGACGAACCGTAGATTTTAAGTCACCAAATGATTCTGGCAGTTCTCTTATCCCAGAACAACCTGACATGTCAATATGAACCATCGATTTTAAGCCACCAAATGATTCTGGCAGTTCAGATATACCAGAACAACCTGACAAACATAGATATCTCAGACACCCAAGCTTGCCAATTGATTCTGGTAGTGCAGAAATTTGAGTAGATCCATTTAATCTTAGGTACTGCAGTTTAGAAAGCTCAGTGATGCACTCTGGGAGACTCTCATTTTGCATTCTTGGAGCAATAAGACACCTCAGCTGCTTGGGTTCACCAATTGAAGCTGGCAACAATATACCAGTGCATTCACTGAAATCCAAAGTGCGCAAGCACTTCGCAAATGAAAAAGCACCACCCTGGATATCCAATAGTTCACCACAATCAGAGAAACGAAGTGCCCTCATCTTTGAAGGCATATTTGCCAACTTCATTTTCCGGTCATAGTTTCTAAGCACTGAATAGCGACAATATTTGTTGGCATGTGTATTTCTCCTTGGCGCAACATCAAAAACTTTTAACTCGTCTGCCACGGTCAATGTCGCCAAGTCATGCACCAGATCATGCATGGTGTATCGCACCACATGCTCTTGGGAAGTCTGAAACCAATAAGTATATAGCAACATTCATTAGAGGCCAGAACTAACGTCCACAGTTTGCAAATTAAAGAAAAGTTAAATTCATCAGTGACATGCAAATAAAGTGTCAGTAAACCTTGTTTACTTATGAAAAAGATGAACAATATTTTAAATCTTCATGACATTGATGTAATGATACATAAATTATACAAGAATGGAGAGACGGAATTAAGGAATAATGTATTGACAAAAAAAATAGACACCCAACTACAAGCTTGTAGAATTCAAGCATAATTAGTGTGCAGTCCGCATCTTATTTTATTTTAATGGGCTTTAGGTCACTCCCAATGGTATGGGCTAGTTACTGGCTCTAAGACAACCTCTCATATGATACTAACTTTTGGCACATAGCTCATAACATAAATAGCTCCACATGACATCCTTGTATAATCTTGAAATATGTGCATTAGACTAGCTCTTTTCAAGAGCTAGCTTTTCTCTCTTCTATTAAAATATGAAACAATACGCTATGAGCTAGCTTATAAGTTGCCATTAGAGCTGCTCTTAGTATGTAGCCATAGTAATTCTTTTACTAAAAACCTGATGTTTTTCTGAACAAATTTCCATTCAAAATTTTAAATGTCTAAGGTATTTAATCTCAAATGTCAAACACATATACACAAAGTATCAAGTTAAAGCACTGCCACTACATCCCAAATTTTTATATGGCTGTAGGATTTAGGGCAGTCCCAACCCAGAAACTACAGTATAGTCCGGGCCAGCCCTAGGGGAGGGGCAAGGGGTGTGACCACCGGGGGCCCAGCCCAAACAGGGGCCCAAACCTAGGTATGCAATCCCCCATAGACTATGAGGAGCGACGAAAGAAAGGCCCAAGCTGTATGAAGATGAAACGTCCGCACGTCCATGATCCATCGACTCATCCTTAGAGCATCTCAAAGAAATTAGCCAAATTGTTTTCTAAAGATAAATTTAGCTATCATAAAAGGAAAAACATCTCCAATAGACTACGTAAATAACTTTATAAAAAAAGACTAAGTAAACGACTCTTCAAATTTAATAGCTCTCTATCTCACCTCATTCGCTTTCTACTTTTAGATAGCCTACCTCACTAGCCATCCAGCCTCTTGGTTTTAGTCTGTTGGAGTACTTTAGTATTTCTTTGTCAAAACTATTTTAGAGAGTAGCTAAATCAGTAAATTTGGCTAGTTATTTTGGCTAATCTCTTGGAGATGCTCTCACGTCACTACTCCGGGCCTGGCCTTGTGTGCTTTGGTGATTCAGTTGCGTCATGTAGTGACGCATGCACCGCCCGCGCCTACTACCCGATCCCCGATTCACCATGGCCCCTCGCGATGCAGACATCGGCCACGCAGTGCTGGCGTGCCACATGCAACAAGCGTGCAAGGACCCGGCATCCTGACCAGCAGCATGCCAGGGCCATCAGGCATCGGCCATTAGATTCACGGATCAGCACTAGCATGTGACGTCCTGAAGTCCGAAGATTCAATTCTCAACCGGTAACGTTTCTCTGTTGAAATAGAATCACTTGGTAAGAATCGGTGAAACAATTTGGCTATTGATCCAGATTCTCCTTGAAATGAACAAGAATCACTGCAAAACACCTATTTGGTTGATTTTGATTCCTAGTTAAAAACAGAGAATCATTTCTAGGTGTTTCATGGAGAATCGCTTCACTGAAAAATATGTTTGGCAGGGATTCTGGTGATTGACCTGAGAATCCGAAACATTTCTGTCATCCAAACGCACCCTTATACTAAACAAACATATACAGTCTTGAGGGCCCATCGTAATGAGTTCGCCTTAGAGCCCTCGAAAACATAGGCCGGCACTGAGTATAGTTTCCATAGTTGCCATATAAGCTAGACTCTGCGTATAGCAACTAGAACTCCTATCGCATGGTTTCCTTCTTGTGGGGCCATAATATATTTAGCAACCCTATCCTCTCTCTCCCGTGCATAGTCATCTTCTTTCTCTATCTGTCGGTACCTCTGGTGATGCGTGCGGCATGTGAGAGGCCTGACGAGGCACATACTGCTTGGCCGGCAAGGATGATGGCGAGCAGCATGCAGCCTAAGATTGTGCAGCTGAGCGAGGTAGATAACACAGGCAGCGAGCGTGTGGACGCTTGGCCAAGCAGCACGCTCATGGACATGGCCGGACACAAGGTGGGCAGCACGAGTGCAGGGAAGACTGCAATAACAAAAGAATAAGAGAGGTACTATGTCACACCCGGTTTTAAGGACAAAACCAGACATACACCATATGTGAAATAAAGAAGACAAATCTCACATATAGCCACAGATAAGTGTAATATCAAAAGACAAATGCTTAATATACATAACTCAATAGTATAAAGTATACCTTAAAGAGCAACACAGCGGAAAGACAACTCCAAACACCGGGTGTAGACTTCACTCCAGGATCAAACTAACTGGTTGATCACAAGCCTAACAATTCCAGAATCTAACAGTCTGGTACCCTTCCTGAGATGTGGGGAAATAGCAAGAGTGAGTCCATGTCGAACTCAACAAATATAACATAGGGTTCATGAGGCTCAAAAGGTTTGACACGGGTTTACTGCAATAGCTTTTAGTATGTCATCTTTTAGCAATTGAGTAGCAACAAGTTTACCATAAACCCAAATAACCTCATGATCATGTAAACGAGAAAAATGTATAGCAAGAAACAATAATCATTAGTGAACATCAATATCATCAGTGTTATCATTATCATCAGTGTTCATCATTTATTCTGTAAGGGTCCAAGGCCACTCGTGACCGTGAGCACGGCTGTTATAACAGTTTTACACTCTGCAGAGGTTGTACACTTTCACTGTGAGTCGTGATTTACCCTTTCGCCCGAGGTAGCTAATCTCTTGACCCACTTCCAAGGAAGGTCGGCAGGGTTCACTATGAAGCCTTTCAAAGGTTCGTCTAACAAGTTAGGGCCATTAGATTCACTCGGCAAACAGATGTAGAGCCCCCCTTCCAAATGGCACAATAACGCGCAGCCTATACACATAAGGACAGAGGCCGCACTATACCCGATTCATCAAGCCGTTCTTACGCCATGAAGGAATACCTCTAACAAGCTAGAAAAGGTCCTCATACTTGACTAAAGCCAGAGCCATATAGCCCTCACAGTTGTACTGTAAGTCCCGGATGTTCGCTTACAGATAAGTCCTTAGGGAGAGAAACTAGAGCACCATAAAAACAACCAAATATGCTCTAGCCCTCTTGAGCCATATTGCTTTAAAGCATCATTTAAACGTTTATTTCATATATCATTAGTCAAGTTACAGATCATGGTTATTTATCTTGAGCACTAGCATAAATACTACCCAATGCAATGTCCCATAGGTGTCAAGGTACAAGATACAAAAACTAGGATATCCTTAGTGGTAACAAGATAGACACATGCACATGAATTAAGTATATTAAAGGTGAATAGGAAACAAGGATGATCCCATGCTATACTTGCCTTAAACACCGATCCTTCGGTAAGCTTTAATCTTCAACGTTCTTCTTCTTCTTCTTGATAACCTCGTATATCTCACCGACTGGACTTGATCAATAAATCATCACACACACATCGAGCAATCATACACGAAGCAAACAATAGATCTAAATTAGAACAGTACACCAAACATAAAATTAAGATGAAAAGTTTGTAGAACGAATCTACGTCTTGCTACGAATACACAGACGCGAAAAAGCACACTAATCAGAGCTACGGTTGAAAAGATACATCTACCGAAAGATTTGCTCATAGGAGAAAATATAAAACTATTAGCTTCATGAGTTTTAATTATATAATAACATATATAAAATATTTTATAAATACTATATACGGAATTAAGTCAAATTTAGATTCAAATTATAAAACTAAAGTAAAACAAATCATATTTTATTTACAAAACCCAGTTGCATAATTATTAATCAAGATATGATTTAAACTATAAAATTTCAGAATTAGTAATATGGTAAACACTGTCACTAACGCGTAGATCTCGTTGCTATGAATCTAACGCAACTCGAATGAGCTAAAACGGATCTAAAACGTAGAAGATATGATTTTAACAAGATTTACTTTATTAAAGTAATAGATTAAATCTCACATCGGAACTTAAAGATAGAAAACCTAACCAACAGTAACACTAACAGTATAACAAGTTTGTAAAACTCTTCTACACATTACTACGATCACATAGACATAAAGATCACGAAATTTGGATTTAAAACGTAAAAGTTATGAGTTTTCTAATATTTCCTATAGATAAATAATTACTTTAATATAAACTCGAAAATAAATTATCTCAAACCTACTGTACAGTTCTATCATCATGTAGAGCTCGCAAATACGAATCTAACGCAATTTGAACGGGTCAAATCGGAGTTAAAACGGATAATTTATAACTAAAATAAACTCAGTGGCAAAACTGTAAATATCAGAAAACGTATTTTTCAATTACCGAGACGAAATACGCTTTCAACAGATCAAAACGTATTTTCCAGATTACGCTTTGGACCGCGGGTTAAGAACTTAAAAACTTCAGGGGCTCTTTAGCAAATTTGGCGGCCGAACCGGTATCTTTTAATTTAGACCGTCGGATTCAAATCGGAAGGTCCAGATTGAATCTGGGAAGGAGGCCGGCGGCGCTCCGACCGGATTCTTCTCGACGGCGACCTCCCGCGGCGGCGCCATGGCCGGAATAGCCTATCTCGCGCTACGGAGCACGAGCTTACGAACGGAAAACACAGGGAGAGAGAGAATGACATGGCGAGCTCACCCCGCGCGAAGATGGGACCGGAGGATGACCGGAAGGCGGCGGCTAGCTCGCGGTGGCGGACGGTGGAGGCGGAGCTTCGGACGTAGCCACCACGGGACGATAGAGGCTGCGATTTGTAGTCCAATGTGAAGCGGAGGGAGGCGGCACCCCGTTTTTATAGCCCGAAGGCATTGCTAAAGAAGGAAAGGGGAGGATTGAGGAGATGGAATCGGATCGGGGAAAAGAGGGAAAGGAATCCGGCGGCGTGGGGAGGAAGAAGGCGACCTGACGTGCGGGCCCGTGTCGTCAGCGACCGGAAGCGGGGAAACGCGCTCGCGCGGTGAAGCTGGGCCGGCGGCCGCTGGCTGGGCTCGGCCCAAGCGGGAGCGGACGCGGGAAAACGGCGGGCCGCGTGCGCTGGGCTGCGGAAAGAAACGGGCCAAATTCCGAATGAAACGGATTTCTCTTTTCTTTTTCTTTTTCTAATTTTTCAAAGCCAATTTTCAAAAGATTTTCAAATCCAAATTTGAATTTGATCAAACCACTCATCTCAAAAATTTAAATGCAACAACATGAGTGCACAAACATGTTTCTACTCTTATATTTGATTTTAAGTTAATAAAAATTATTATTACTCTAAAGTTGCATGCTCACAAAAATATATAAAAATAATATTTTTTCTATTTTTCATTTCTTCAAAATTTCAGGGTGTTACAATTCTACCCCCCTTAAAATGAATCTCGTCCCGAGATTCGGAAGATGATGACAAAAGAGATAATGACACTTTGTCTTTATTTGATCCTCATTTTCCAAATTACTCTTTCGTGCAGAGTCATGAGACAGTTTCTCATATCCCAACTGACTAATCCGCCTAAACATGATCATCTCTCCTATTGAACTCCTCCAAAATTATTTGTTCCTTTGTTATGACTTCAGTAAACTCATGGTCCACTTTACTATCCTTGGTGTACCTATCTTCTAATTGGTCATTCTCATCTCCCTCAGGTAAAAGTCGACCACCTTGATACTCAATTCTTTTCCTTGACGGTGTTGTTAAGAGCATTGTGCACCGAGTACCATGAATCACTCCTTTGTGTGCACTGAGCCATCCATTACCAAGAACCACGCGAATTTTAAGTGACTCCAACACAATGAGTGTCGCGGTGAATTTTTCCTTGTTTATGACAAGACTGACATTCGGGCATATCTGATCTGCCTGCATTTCTCCCACTGGAGTTTGAACTAGCAAAGACCTCCTCATTGGACACTTCACCATCTTGCACGTCCCTACCATGTCGGCGGAAATGAAAGAATGCGAAGCACTAGGGTCCAATAAAGCAAAAACTTGTACTGAGCTTACTTGAATATAACCTCCCACTACTTTGGTAACTCCATGAATTTTATCCATATCCACATTGCTCAGTCTTCCATTGACATAGTTTTGCTGCGCTTTGCTTCCTTGAACAGGCTTCTTATGGGCTTTCCTTTTTCGCTTTCGTTGTTGTGGATTCTAACTTAGTTCACTCCCAACTTGCTCTTCAACATTGTTTTGATAGTGCTCGGCTTCATCATACCCATAACATCCTTCAATGGCAGAAACATCAATCTTTTCCCACATATTAGTGCGAGACGTCATATAGGACTCCTGAGTCATGAGACACTACACTTCCTGTCATCAAGTGACCAACATCAGCAACACGAGCAAGTATAGATGATCATAATCATGAACTATCCAAAAGGACAACTCTTGTCTCCATGGATCCAAAATTATCAACCTTGTTCACAGAACATTTTTGCTCAAGAGTGGCAACTCAATCATGGAGACTAACCAATACTTCCAACTAAAGAGTTCAATCTTAATAATCCTTCTTTACATTGGCTACCCCCTTAAAATAAGAGACACTAAATAGGGTAGCTTGAACCCTTTTCTAGATGAGCTACTTAGCATAAAAGTGTTCTGACATCCCAATAATACTCTTGTGCATGGGTAAGAACAAGAAATCTGAAATTTCTCACGAGCAGAAATCAGCAGTGCAGTAAAACAGCTGTAACTCTTATTTTGTTAATCCAATGAAACTGTAGTTTACACCGATGGAAAGCTTATAAAATTCTCTGCAACTTACTTATAGAACACACTTCCAGATTCTGTAGTTAACTTGGTCGAAAACAGTACTTATCAGAAACTGTTCCAGGTTTATGACAGCACATATACATTGCCTTATGCTTTTTGTATCTCCCAAACCAAAACAACTATGAGGGTAGTTCTTGCATTTAGAGAGAGATGTTGAAGTCCACTCTTGTCCAGAATTTTCTCATGATTTTTGGTCATCCAAGAACAGAGATATAAGTTGATAAAGACAGGCTGCTCCGAAAGACAAGATATAGAAAGCAGGAGATAACCAAAACCCAGCTATTTATTTCATTAATCCTTATACCTTATACATATAAACTAAATGAAATCATGGTCAAAACCCACGAGATCATTCCACTCATTACAAAATTCCAACTCAAGCATAAACATAAGCACAAAACAACTAAACACTTAAATGTTCATTAGCCACACATTAAGACGACTCAACTTGGCTACTAACGGTTTTATTACACGGGACATAACTCCTATTCCTTAAACATGGTGTGATTGTAGCAGCATCCAGAGTAGATAACGTCTCTTACATTCCTTATTGCTTTATATGGACATCTGAATCTCTGCATCTCTCTTTACCATTCTTATAACTCATACCTTAAGATGGGTCAACCTGGTATCCCTCAGGTATAGATTTAATACCCTCATACTCAATCCTTTCTCCTGAAAGTGTAGTTAGAAACACTGAACATTGGGCATACTCAATCACTCCTTTACAAGTAGATAACCAGTCTATTCCAAGGATAACATCAATGCCCATTAATTCCAAAACAATGAGGTTTACCTTAAAATTTACCCCCTTTATGTCAAGACTAACTTTTGGGCATACGCGGTCTGCCTTTATTTCACCTCTTGGAGTTTTAATCATCACTGTTTTCCCCCTTGGAAGCATAAGTATGTTATGATCTTTTACATATTGTCTAGATATGAACGAATGTGAGGCACTGGGGTCAAACAAAACCTTGGCATTTCCTGAACTTGCTGGAATTGATCCAAACACGACCTCCTTAGCTCCGGGAATGGTGGAAATATCCACATGTTTCAACCTTCCCTGGATGTAATTTCTCTTTAATTTATTTCCCTGCACATGCTCCTTTTGGACATCCTGTCCTGGGTCTCGCTGTTGTTGATTCTTCTGTGGGCAAGATTTGATATAATGTCCTTCCTGCTGGCAATGATAACACTTTCTCTTAGCTGGATCTTTTGTGATGTCATACTCTACGGAACTGTGGTTTGGTATGCTGCTATCTTGCTGGCCATAAAAGTTCACCTTCGTCCCTTTGGCTTGTTTCTTAGCTTGTTTGGCCTTTCGGGGTTGATACTCCTTATAGGTAATTGTCCACCCATCTATGACTACTTTATGGGGAGTAGTTTTAGCGAGAGGGGCTTCTAACTCTTCAGGGTTTGGATTTGTTTGACAGGGGATCAGGGCTGCATGTGATAATGTAGTATAACTCGCTTGCTCATTGCTTTCCACAAGTGGTTCTAATGAGATTGCCTTTCTCTTCTTGTCCAAGTTGATCTCAAAATTTGGATCCACCTTGACTTTCCCCTTATTAGACTTGTTTCGAAGACAGGGAAAATCATAATGCTTACAGCAGTGACATTGTTCCTGCTCTCCCAATGCCTTATTATCAACATCTTTATTGGATTTCATATTCTTCCAAACTTCTGCTACTTGTATCTTCTCTGACCCCTTGGATATGTTGGCTTGACCTTGAGATAAGCATCGTTGGGAATTCCCATGTTGTGCCATTTCTTCTAGTAATTGGTTTTGCATCGCTAATGGTTTCTTGTCAAAAGTGAACAAGAGCGACACAATTCAGTCCTCTTAACCTCTGAAATCCATAGTCTTCTCGTCACGAGCCGTCTAATAGACAAGGAGAAAAGGTTCAAAATAGAGACAAGGTTTTTATAACAGAACGGGGATAGAATTAAGCATAACTTTGAGAAAATAACAAAGTTTAAGAGAAGCAAGAAATAGGCAACAATGAGAACATGCTAAACGTCCAGTTCTAACTAGGCTTGCGTCCTACAGTCAGCATTGCTCCGATACCAATCTGTCACACCCGGTTTTAAGGACAAAACCAGACATACACCATATGTGAAATAAAGAAGACAAATCTCACATATAGCCACAGATAAGTGTAATATCAAAAGACAAATGCTTAATATACATAACTCAATAGTATAAAGTATACCTTAAAGAGCAACACAGCGGAAAGACAACTCCAAACACCGGGTGTAGACTTCACTCCAGGATCAAACTAACTGGTTGATCACAAGCCTAACAATTCCAGAATCTAACAGTCTGGTACCCTTCCTGAGATGTGGGGAAATAGCAAGAGTGAGTCCATGTCGAACTCAACAAATATAACATAGGGTTCATGAGGCTCAAAAGGTTTGACACGGGTTTACTGCAATAGCTTTTAGTATGTCATCTTTTAGCAATTGAGTAGCAACAAGTTTACCATAAACCCAAATAACCTCATGATCATGTAAACGAGAAAAATGTATAGCAAGAAACAATAATCATTAGTGAACATCAATATCATCAGTGTTATCATTATCATCAGTGTTCATCATTTATTCTGTAAGGGTCCAAGGCCACTCGTGACCGTGAGCACGGCTGTTATAACAGTTTTACACTCTGCAGAGGTTGTACACTTTCACTGTGAGTCGTGATTTACCCTTTCGCCCGAGGTAGCTAATCTCTTGACCCACTTCCAAGGAAGGTCGGCAGGGTTCACTATGAAGCCTTTCAAAGGTTCGTCTAACAAGTTAGGGCCATTAGATTCACTCGGCAAACAGATGTAGAGCCCCCCTTCCAAATGGCACAATAACGCGCAGCCTATACACATAAGGACAGAGGCCGCACTATACCCGATTCGTCAAGCCGTTCTTACGCCATGAAGGAATACCTCTAACAAGCTAGAAAAGGTCCTCATACTTGACTAAAGCCAGAGCCATATAGCCCTCACAGTTGTACTGTAAGTCCCGGATGTTCGCTTACAGATAAGTCCTTAGGGAGAGAAACTAGAGCACCATAAAAACAACCAAATATGCTCTAGCCCTCTTGAGCCATATTGCTTTAAAGCATCATTTAAACGTTTATTTCATATATCATTAGTCAAGTTACAGATCATGGTTATTTATCTTGAGCACTAGCATAAATACTACCCAATGCAATGTCCCATAGGTGTCAAGGTACAAGATACAAAAACTAGGATATCCTTAGTGGTAACAAGATAGACACATGCACATGAATTAAGTATATTAAAGGTGAATAGGAAACAAGGATGATCCCATGCTATACTTGCCTTAAACACCGATCCTTCGGTAAGCTTTAATCTTCAACGTTCTTCTTCTTCTTCTTGATAACCTCGTATATCTCACCGACTGGACTTGATCAATAAATCATCACACACATCGAGCAATCATACACGAAGCAAACAATAGATCTAAATTAGAACAGTACACCAAACATAAAATTAAGATGAAAAGTTTGTAGAACGAATCTACGTCTCGCTACGAATACACAGACGCGAAAAAGCACACTAATCAGAGCTACGGTTGAAAAGATACATCTACCGAAAGATTTGCTCATAGGAGAAAATATAAAACTATTAGCTTCATGAGTTTTAATTATATAATAACATATATAAAATATTTTATAAATACTATATACGGAATTAAGTCAAATTTAGATTCAAATTATAAAACTAAAGTAAAACAAATCATATTTTATTTACAAAACCCAGTTGCATAATTATTAATCAAGATATGATTTAAACTATAAAATTTCAGAATTAGTAATATGGTAAACACTGTCACTAACGCGTAGATCTCGTTGCTATGAATCTAACGCAACTCGAATGAGCTAAAACGGATCTAAAACGTAGAAGATATGATTTTAACAAGATTTACTTTATTAAAGTAATAGATTAAATCTCACATCGGAACTTAAAGATAGAAAACCTAACCAACAGTAACACTAACAGTATAACAAGTTTGTAAAACTCTTCTACACATTACTACGATCACATAGACATAAAGATCACGAAATTTGGATTTAAAACGTAAAAGTTATGAGTTTTCTAATATTTCCTATAGATAAATAATTACTTTAATATAAACTCGAAAATAAATTATCTCAAACCTACTGTACAGTTCTATCATCATGTAGAGCTCGCAAATACGAATCTAACGCAATTTGAACGGGTCAAATCGGAGTTAAAACGGATAATTTATAACTAAAATAAACTCAGTGGCAAAACTGTAAATATCAGAAAACGTATTTTTCAATTACCGAGACGAAATACGCTTTCAACAGATCAAAACGTATTTTCCAGATTACGCTTTGGACCGCGGGTTAAGAACTTAAAAACTTCAGGGGCTCTTTAGCAAATTTGGCGGCCGAACCGGTATCTTTTAATTTAGACCGTCGGATTCAAATCGGAAGGTCCAGATTGAATCTGGGAAGGAGGCCGGCGGCGCTCCGACCGGATTCTTCTCGACGGCGACCTCCCGCGGCGGCGCCATGGCCGGAATAGCCTATCTCGCGCTACGGAGCACGAGCTTACGAACGGAAAACACAGGGAGAGAGAGAATGGCATGGCGAGCTCACCCCGCGCGAAGATGGGACCGGAGGATGACCGGAAGGCGGCGGCTAGCTCGCGGTGGCGGACGGTGGAGGCGGAGCTTCGGGCGTAGCCACCACGGGACGATAGAGGCTGCGATTTGTAGTCCAATGTGAAGCGGAGGGAGGCGGCACCCCGTTTTTATAGCCCGAAGGCATTGCTAAAGAAGGAAAGGGGAGGATTGAGGAGATGGAATCGGATCGGGGAAAAGAGGGAAAGGAATCCGGCGGCGTGGGGAGGAAGAAGGCGACCTGACGTGCGGGCCCGTGTCGTCAGCGACTGGAAGCGGGGAAACGCGCTCGCGCGGTGAAGCTGGGCCGGCGGCCGCTGGCTGGGCTCGGCCCAAGCGGGAGCGGACGCGGGAAAACGGCGGGCCGCGTGCGCTGGGCTGCGGAAAGAAACGGGCCAAATTCCGAATGAAACGGATTTCTCTTTTCTTTTTCTTTTTCTAATTTTTCAAAGCCAATTTTCAAAAGATTTTCAAATCCAAATTTGAATTTGATCAAACCACTCATCTCAAAAATTTAAATGCAACAACATGAGTGCACAAACATGTTTCTACTCTTATATTTGATTTTAAGTTAATAAAAATTATTATTACTCTAAAGTTGCATGCTCACAAAAATATATAAAAATCATATTTTTCCTATTTTTCATTTCTTCAAAATTTCAGGGTGTTACATACTACGCATATGCGGGCCTGTTCCACGTGAGGAGCAAGGGCTTAAGAAACTTCTGGACGCGGGGTGTTGCATTGCCTCTCAGTCGACAAGCTAGAGTGTATATCAATGAAGGTAGGGTTGGTCAATGGTGTCAACACGTCGTCTTGGTGGCGGCTTAGTGAAGGTGTAGCCTATCAAAGACTAGGATACTAGAGTGGGATAGAACTAGAGGTGGCATCGCCATTAGCTAGGGTTTGGTGTCACTTCTAATGGGTTAGGTTAGGTCGCTATTAGCTAGGGTCTAGGGTACCTCTTAGTAATATGCAAACTTTTTTATGGATAAAAGAGAACTAATATAAATTTCTAAAAGTTAAATATATATCTAAAATGTCACCATTACTTCTTAGGTTAACTACAAATATAAACTACTCTATTCGCTACCTTATAGTTATCTTTAGTTATTACCTTTTTTTGGAACAAGATTAAGTTTGTACTTCCGGGCAAGTATACTCCTAGTTAGTATTCTTTTCTCTACCACAACTAGAAATGTGTAAGGGGAAAACATTTCATCTTTTTACCATCTATATAGTGTATATTTTGTGCATGTTGCATAACAATATGAATGCATGACATACAATAGGAATCAACAGAGAGATAATCGTCACGAAATAAGTAGTGTTAAAGAAGTTGTATTGTTGCATACCAAGGGCAACTTTGAAACTTGAAGCAAGGACATCCCCAAAAGTTTGTTGATACATTCCTTTCCCTTCGATTGCTCGATGAAATCTAGAGCAATCCAATGTTGAACCAAATCATCTTCTATAATATTATGGCCTTTGGGGAATATGGCACAATAGGAAAAGCATATCCTTAGCTGTGGTGGCATCCTTTCGTAACTTAATTTCAAGGATGGAAGCACATCACTGGCTTCGGAAGATCCATTCAAGATATCACTGTTATTTATTTCTGTCCATCCAGATAGATCATTTATGGATCGTAGCATGAATCCAACTGCTTGAGCTGCTAATGCCACACCTCCACATTTCTTTGCAATATCCAATCCTACTTGCTCCATTTTTTCTTGGTTAGATTTAAGTTCAAACTTACTAAATCTCTTAATGATTTCCCAACATTTATCATCTTCCAATCTTTGTAGCTTGTATGCTTTATTGCTGGAAACTTCCATTGCAATCTCTTCCTTGCGTGTGGTTACTATGACATCTACCTTACTGCCCTTGACATGAAGCATCACTCTCAATTTACCCAACTCAGTCATCTTTTCCTCCCATAAGTCATCTAGAACAACCAGAACTGTCTTGCCATGAAGTAGTTTATCAAGGTGTTGCTTTATTGCCTGCTGTGTACCCACATTTTGTTGACCTTCCTGTGTTGGTAGTTGAGAAATTATAGAGCTTCCTATTTTGCTCAAATTGAAATCTTGTGACACATAAACCCATATACGATAATCATACTTCTTTAATTGGGCATCATTGTAAACTAGTTGTGCCAAAGTACTCTTCCCCATACCTCCAAGGCCATATATAGCAACAATCACGGACTCATCGTCGTTGCTGGTTTTTGCAGATAACATGTTGATGATTTCCTGCTTTTCTCCATCCCTCCCTACTACTGGTTCTTCAGGCAAATATGACATTGTTTCACGTTCATCATAAGGCTGCTCATTATTAGTACTGCTGCCCTTTTTGAAGTTAAAGACACCAACTTCTTTTGCAATTTTTCTCAGCTTTTCTCTCAAACTCTTCATCCTATTAGCCATGCCAATCTTCTTGTATGACATTGGTAGACCTGAGAGAACTCGTGGCATCTGCAAGAGTTTGATTTAGTTCTTAGTTGGAACCTACACTAAGCAAAGATGCATCAAATTGTATAAAATTGTAATGAATATAGCCTATTTAATCACCACAAACTGAAATAAGAACAAGCCAGATACTTGAAATCCTTAAGTAAAGAGGGATCAAACGATAATATCCCTACACATTGTCACACACAAATTAAGAAATATTGTTTTTGGTTGCATATTTATATAAAACATAAGAAAATCGTTTCCATCAATAGCCTAGAACATCACTAGGTTGGCATTCATATTACATACACTCCTTGTTTGAAAATATAAAAATATCTTCATGATCAGGGAGGTGACACCTTACCAATTTATATAAAATATGTTACAAATAATGGTAATTAAATATCGTAAAAATTGATTTTTCAATAACAGCTATAATCCAAGTATTTCTTTAAGATGAAAAACCAAGAAAATCAAACTACTCAATCTTGAGGTAGAACACCACTACACCTGTGACCCTTCAAGCTAGAAATGATATCCTAATAACTAATGAACAAACAGTAAAAATTGCTGTGCTAAACACAAAAAAGAGACCATGCCAACTCAATAAGCCAATCACTTGCCCAGCAGAGCACCATCAATATTGATCTCTGCTTCTGGTGGCCCTCTACTCAAAATAGTGATGTGGTAAGCATCACGTGGCCCACTGCCCTCTTGCAACCTCCTAGCATCCTCACTCACTCATGCCCGCACCATGGTCACTCTACTAGTGGAGGAAACTAGCTAGCCAAGGTGCCCCACTAAACAAGACAAAACAGGGCTATGGCTAGCATCATTTTACATACCTGCTCTGATTCTCCACTGCACTCAGCTTCTTCCTCTCCAGAACAAATTGGCCTCATATCCCTAAGTCTCTTTCTCTATTTATCTAAACCATCGCGTCCCATTATCCTCGTATTTGACCACCATGTGTGCAATTAGGAAAAAGTCTACTTCACCCCCCAACTATGGGGGATGGACTACTTAACCCCCCTCAACTATAAAACGCTCTATTCTACCTCCTGAACTTTCCAAAACCGGTCAAATTACCCACCAAGCGGTTTTGAACAGTGGAAAATCTTTGTACAAAAAAGAGTTACTTTAGTTCAAAACTGCCTGGGAGGTAATTTGACCGGTTTTGAAAAGTTCATGGGGTAGAATAGAACGTTTCATAGTTGGGGGGTTAAGTAGTCCACCCCCCATAGTTGGGGGGTGAAGTAGACTTTTTCCGTACAATTACCAAATCACACTTAAGGGTCATTGGCAAGGTCCACAGCGGACATACTTCTATAGTCAACCAATGGTCCACAGAACCACTGAGCCAGTCCATGAACCCATGGACCAAATCATACATGCATCTAGCGCATGGTGGTGCAACCCATAAGGAAAATATAAGGAACCAATGGCTGACAGCATTGCCCTACTAATCAGTCTCTCAAGCTAGAGAAACATGTATTCTACAAATAAAACTCATGAGTAAGCAAACCTACACGTAAATCCATTTACACTCCATTGTTCCCTCGAAAAATTCTCAAAATCATTAATCAAAAGTGCTTTAAATTCTGAAGACCAATTCATGTGTTTCTAGCCACACTCCATGTCCAAATAAATTTCCTAAAATCCTTGCCCTGTCTGAAAGCACCAAAGTGCAGCATATCTAAATCGAATTATGTTTTCCTACTAAGTTCCAAAATTTACAAAATTAAGCCTCTTGCACTACAAACAAACTTCGCAAAATATTATGTTATTTTACCTTAAATTATCGACTTCATCCAGAAAAAACATGACATTTAAGGATTTTTAGGATACAGATTAAAAAGGTAGTGAAATAACCATTGAGGGGGCTAATGGTTGGACATGAGGTGTGTTGGTCTAATGTAGATGAGCCCTCACTAAGTGTCAAGTTTTTAGAATGACATGTTTTGGCGCACAAAGTTTGAAATATACAACGTCAAGTTTTCTGTATCCAACCTTAAGCTTTAAAAAGTCTCCCATGCAACCCAAATTTCTAAGTGTATAGTAGTTGTAACACATCACGTCTAAAATATGCTTAAATGCCTAGCTCCTCACGTTGATCGGGCCTGCCTATGCGTAGCGCCTCTCTTATACTTCCGTCCTCACTTTTACGCAGAGGTGCCATATTTGGAATGACAAGGATTATAATCTGGCCCTCACCCTACTAAGCTTCCAAGGTGGTACTCCACCAACTAGAACTCCTCATGTGCCACATTGGCCAACAACACAACTACTACAGGCCTCTAATGAGCTTCAGATACCATCTGTTACACCCCACATCCAAAATCTGCTTATATGGTCCAGCTCCTCACGTGGAACAGGCCTGCCTACGCATATCACCTCTCTTACACTTACGTCCTCGCTTTATGTAAAAGGATGTCGGAGATGTCTATGGCACAGCATCTTCAAGCATTTCATATAGGGTACCGAACTGGGATGTGTAGACTACGATTTGGTTGGACTGAAATATGACACATGAATAGAATTCAGAAAATGCTAGGCCACAACATACTATAGGAGCAGCAAGCAGCAGGAATGATAGCAAACTAGTGCAGAGTATTCCTTGGGAACAGAGCAGCCAACAATGTCCTCTGCAATAGAATAGGGAGCAAAGCAGAGTCGCTCAGCAATGACCGCACGGTTGCAAGATCAAGACGCCCGAATCCACAGGGACCAGGATAGGATCGGAGACAGGGGCGAGCCAGCGCGCGAACGGTTTCCCGGATGAGCGTGCCAACCCGAGGCGAACTGGCACACGGGCAGCGTGCAGTGTTAAAAACCACAACTGGGACAAGGAGGACGGCCGCGCGGACGGACAGCGCACAGGCGGGCTGCAGATAAGTGCACCCACGACGGCGGTAGATGACCGAATTTGGTGGATCATGCGACGGTGGCAACGAGCCAATAAGTGCACCCACGATGGATTGCCCACAAAACAATAAAAAAATCGATTGGACTCATGAAAAATATTGTTTGGACTTATAAACAATATTGCAATTTTTATGAAAACATAAAAAATGGAACTTTTGATCAAAGAACTATAAACAACATTGTTTGGACTTATTGCTTGAATAAAAAATCGCAAAACAAATAAAATAAACAGTTGAATGGAAAATAAAGAATAATAATGTCATGAAAAGAATGCAATGAAAGATGATATAACTTCAGATAAGATTTTAATTCAAAAGACGATTGGTAAAGTAATGACAGAAACACATATAGAGTAATTGGTAAATTTTGTGGCAACCAGATAGAGACTATAGAGCAGGGTGTTCCGTTAGGAAATGAATATGTATAGAGAATATAAAGATAAATACATTCGATTAGTTGTACATACAAAATTTATACACATAACTTTTACCACTTATATGTAAGATATAAGGGGGCGTTTCTGTAACACCCTAAAATTTTGGGATATTAAAAAGTAGGTAAATATGATTTTTATATGCAATTTTGTGGGCATACAAACTTAGAATAATAATAATTTTTATTAACTTAAAATCAAATATAAGGGTAGGAAACATGTTTGTGCACGCATGCTGTTGCATTTGAATTTTTGTATTGAGTGGTTTGATTTAAATTCAAAAGACGATTCAAAATAATTTAAAAATGCTTTGAAATATTTGAAAAGGAAAAAGAAAAGGAATTCTTTTCTCTTCTCAGCTTTCATAAAAGATCAGTCGGCAGCCCACTCTCGCTCGCGGCCCGCTTGCCTCCCGTGCGCGCGTGGCCTGTCTCCCGCTCCTCCGTTTCTCCGCTTGGGCCGAGCCCAGCAAGCGCCAGTGGCCCAGTTCGCGCGAGCGCGCCGCGTTTCCTTCTCTGCGTGTCGCTGACACCATGGTTCCGCTTGTCAGGGCCGCCTTCTTCCTCCCCACGCCGCGCCCGATTTCCTTCCTCGTTCTACCGATCAAATCTGCCGCTCATATCCTTTCTTTCCTTGTTTAGAGCATCTCCGGGTTATAAAAATGGGATGCCGCACCCCTCCGCTCCATCTTACACCGAAGCAAAGGACCGACGTCGTCCCGAGGAGGCCACGCTCGAGCCGCAGCCGTAGCCGTCCGCCATCCCGAGCTCCACACCATTTCCGGGTCGACTCCGTCTTCGTTTCCTACCTTGGTGAGCTCGCCATGTTCCCCACTCCATCCCAGTGCTTTTCTTTCGCGATGTAACACTTTGAATCGCGAGATAGCGTTCTCCGGTAATGGCGCCGCCGCGGGACTCGCCATCGCGACTCTGTTCCAGCCGAGCACCACCGTTGGCTGTTCCCGATCCGATCCGATCCATCCATTTTGTATCCAACAGCTGAGATTAGCCGATACCGGTTCGGCCGGAGATTTTGCTAAAGAGTCCCTGCACTTTTTAATTATATAACCCGCAGTCCAAGGCGCATTCCCGCATCGCGTTTTATCCTTTTGAAAGTGTATTTGGTCTCGGTAATTCAAGAATACATTTTCACTTATTTACAGTTTTGCCACTAATTTTGTTTTAGTCATAACTTCTCCGTTTTAACTCCGATTTGACCCGTTCAAATTGCGTTAGGTTCGTATTTGTGAGCTCTACATGTTAGTAGACTGTACAGTAGGTTTGTGACATTTTATTTTCGAGTTTGAATTAAAGTAATTATTTTTCTATAGGAAATCTTTGTAAATTCGTAACTTCGTTATTTTAGCTTCGTTTTTTGTGATCTTCACGGCTGTGTGATTGAAAGCCCAAGTTTGGTTTTGATAATTAATGACACCAAGTTGCTAATGCCATGTGTTAAGTATTTTGAGTTAGGCATAAGCAACACATGTGATGAAGGTGTATGTGGCAAGGAGTGGTGGCCACAAGATCACAAAGAGATGGTGCATGGACATGAAATGATGATCAAGTGGAAGAGAAGGATCTAAGAGCGCAAGGCAAAGGTATAACCATAGGGTTTTCCTTTTGCCGGTCTAAGATGAGTAGAGAAGTGATTGACCGGGTTTAGGATACATAGCCGACTATCAAGAGGGGCAATCACGGTTAGCTCGGAAATCAAGTGCCACTAGATCAATGTCTTGAGCATATGCATTAGGATCTAGTAAAGAGCTAACATAACATCTTGAGAAATGATTATGAAATGCTAACACACATGCACATGGTGATTTACACATGGTGGTGTTAGCACATTTGTGAAGGCGAAGGAGTTTGAGCGGTAGAGAAGGGTTTGGGTTCTTTTTGGAGAAGTGAAATGCCTATTTTCTACTGCGCTAGAAGTTGGAAAAGAAACAAAGGCGAACAAAGGTCACAGAGATGACCGGACGCTGGACTGGACGCGGTCTCTGTATGACCGGACGCGTCCGGTCAGTGTTCAGCGTTTGCGCGGTTTTCAGTTTGAGGATCGGACGCGCAGCGCGTCCGGTCACTGACGACCGGACGCATCCGGTCGTCCAGGGAGCTTACTGGACTCTAATCGGACGCTGGCACTGTGGCGTCCGGTCAGTTCAACAGCGCGTCCGGTCGTTGTTTTGTTGTGCGCTACTCAGGCCTGACCAGCGCGTCCGGTCAGTTGCGGGACCAGCGCGTCCGGTCGCACCCAGCGCGTCCGGTCTGCGCAACCAGCGCGTCCGGTCAGTGTTTCGGAAATTAGCCATTGCGCGACCGGCGCGTCCGGTCAGTGTGACCGGCGCGTCCGGTCAGCGCGATTTCAGCTGTTTGAGTTCCTAACGGCTAGCTGCGTGCCCCTTCGTTATAAATAGACGTTGGCCGGGGTTTGATGGTAACTCTTGCACATTTTGAGACCTAGAGACATACTTTGAGCTAGAGAACAACCCCTCCACTTATCTCTTTGCATAGTTGCACATCTTGAGTGAGATTGAGTGAGATTCAAGTGCTTTGCTTGAGAGTTGCATTCTAGAGGCACTTGATCTTTGAGTTGCTACGGATTTCTTGTTACTCTTCCGTGTTTCCCGACACGTTAGACGGCTTGGAGCAGCGGAGGTGATTGAGCTCACAATTGGAGATTGTTGGAGCCTTCACCAAGTGTTGCAAGGGGTTCTTGATCCTTCCCCGCGGGAGTTCGCGAATTGGATACTCTAGTGGAGCTCGTGGCTTGGAGGATCCCTATCTTGTGTGCGGTTGTATGGCGCCCGCCGAGGGCTCGACTCTTGATAGTCGATTAGCTCGTGAACCGACAAGTGGGTGTATCGTCACAACGGGGAGTAGCTTGCCGGGAAGCAAGTAAACCTCGGGATAAATTCTTATGTCATTCTCTTCCCGAGGATTTCTCTTGTGTGATTGATTGATTGATTGATACTTCTCATCTCTACACGGCGGTATAATCACTCGAAGCTCTTCTCTCGTATTACTTCTTGTTTATAGCTTGTAGTTGTTGTTGTGTTTAGTGAATAGCCTTGTACTAGACTTGTGTAGGTGGCTTGCTTAATTAGTTAGAGCTAGTGCATTTGCTTCGCCATCTTTCGTACTAACGTGTGGTTAAGTAATTCTTGTAGAAGTTTTAATTAGACTATTCACCCCCCCTCTAGCCTATTTGGACCTTACAGTGATCCTAGCGAGTTGTAGATTCGTTTTAAAAATTTTTTATCTTATTTTATTACTGTTGGTGTACTGTTCTAAATATAGTCTTGTTTGTTTATGCATGATTGTTCTAGATGAATGTTGTTGCTATTGTTGATCGAGTATAGACGGTGAGCAATTCGTTGGGGATTAGGAGTTTTTCTACGAGCAAGATCATCAGGACCAGTTTGAGCAAGGCAAGTATAGCATGTGATTATCCTTGTTGTCCTATTCACATTAAGCAAATAATATCATTATGCATATATTTCCTTGTTAAGGATGACTTAGTGTTGATCTTATTCCTTGATACCTATTATATTGCATGGAGTAGTATTGCCAGTGCTTAACATGAACTATGATCATATAATTTGACTAATGGAATATGCAATAAATATTAAAAATGACTTTTTATTACTGTTTAAAGGGGACTAGAGCATGGGGATATTTTGGTGCTCTCGTTACTCTCTTTAAGGACTTATCTGTAAGCGAACATCCGGGACTTACAGTACAACTGTGAGGGCTATATGGCTCTGGCTTTAGTCATATAGAAGGACCTTTTCTAGCTTGTTAGTGGTAATCCTTTTTGGCGTAAGAATGGTTTGACGAATTGGGTATAGTGCGGCCTCTGTCCTTATGAGTATAGGCTGCGTGTTATTGTGCCATTTGGAAGGGGGGTTCTACATTTGTTTGCCGAGTGAATCTAATTGCCCTAACTTGTTAGACGAATCTTCGAAAGACTTCATAGTGTTCCCCTGTCTGCTCACCTTGGAAGTGTTTTCGGAGTAATTAACCCGGGCATATGGGTGACATGACTCACAGTGAAAGTGTACAACCTCTATAGAGTGTAAAACTGTTATAACAGCCGTGCTCACAGTCACGAGTGGCCTTGGACCCTTATGGAATAGTTTATCATTAATAATGAATATATTTTTGCTATTCGTTAATCATTTCACATGGATCATATGTTTATTGTTTACATTGAGACACTTTGAGATTATTGATATACTGAAATAATACTAATTAAAAGCTATATGCTGATAAACCAATGTTATGCCTTTGAGCCTCATGAACCCCATGTTGCACTTGTTGAGTACGAGATGTACTTACGCTTGTTTATTTTTCTTACTTGGATAAAAATCCCAGATGGGTAAAAGATGATGCAAATAGTGACTACTACTACTTCCCTGAAGATTACTAGACTTGCAGTCAACTAGTCAATATGCCTGTGATTGGAGCTACCACAAGAGTTTTATATTTTACTTCCGCTATATTTGTGTAAAGACTATGTGTTAATAATCGTGATGTAATAACATTTGTGATGATACTTCCTTTATAATTTATTAAACTTATGTGTGATTGATCTCTAGGCACACATAAGAGTATGCACTCTATTTGGTCGTTAAATGGGTGTGACAAATTGGTATCAGAGCTATTGTTGACTGTAGGACGCAAGCCTAGCTAGAAATGGTCGATTTAGTATCTTCTTTTTCACTATTTTTATGCTTATTATCTTGCTCTTGTTAATTGATAAATTTTTATGCTTCTTATGTCTTATTCTATTACGAAATTGTGCCTCTATTCTAACTACATCTAAAAACTCTATAGATGGTTCGTGGCTGCAAGACTGCCCGCATCACCACTAGAGGACACTACCCACCTCGTGCTTTGCTTGCACCTGAAGAGCCACAAGAGGAAGTACCCCAGGAGAAGGAGCAGACCCCTGAAGCACCAATCCAAGCGCCAGCACCTCCCCAGGAAGAACCCGAGCCTGAAGAAGACCCTAAGATCATTGAGATTGAAGATGATGAAGAGGAGGAAGCCAATGGAGGAGAGCAACCCCCGTCTCCACCATATGATGAAGTTGCTGAGGATGTGCCACCTCCTCCAATGGGATGGACTGTGAAGATCTACCACAAGGCTGGAGGAGATGTTGTGTCTCACTATCGACTTGTGGGAATGCTCTCTGTCTACTTTGCTGATTGGCACCCAGCTGTGGAGTACGTCTGTTGGGAGTATACTCATCCGCTGGAGGACACTTACTGGAAAGCAAGAGCGAGTATTTTTCCTAAGGATAAGAAAAAAGGGGCATACCAGCTGGACAGGATGTATGCTCACATGGGTCGTCGAGCTACCATGGAAGCTAGCATTGAAGACGCCGCTTTTGAAGCATGTATGGGCCTCCGCTACCTTCGCTTTGACAGCATGAAGCATAATGTTCACCGTTACTTCCCTCGCGCACACCCTGACCTTGGATGGGCCATGATGGATCCAGTGCAGTTGGAACCACTTCCTCGGGTGATGGTGAACTTTGTCTATGATATGATGGAGAGGAAGCTGCAGTTAGAGGAGATGGTGAAGGCACAGGGGAAGACCATCAAGAGGTGTCAAGCAATGATTGATGAACTCCGAGCAAACCAAGGCATGGCCAAAATTTATGAGACATTAGAGCATGAGCCACGTCATTAGAAAATAGGAGTCCTTTATGTAATAAGAACGTTCTTAGTAACGTCAGTTGAGTCTTCGAGTCTGTCGTGTGGTTTGAACTTTGGTGTGATAGTTGCTTTATCATTATGCTTATGTGTGAGTTAGATTTTTGTTATGAGTGTTGGGGCTTGTAGGCATGTCTACAAGTTCCATTTTTAAGAATAATAAGTTTATTAGTCTAGGGAATAATAGTTGGGTTTGGTATTATCACGTTTCTGTTCTTGCTGTTTTCTGGAGCAGTCTGTAATGTTTCTGCTATGGTTCAAAAACGGTTCGTGCAACATTTATGAAATTTTTATGAGAGAAACTAGACTTAAGCACCTTTCAAATTCCACTGGAATCATCTTTTTATCTGATCTGGTTCGAGAGATATAACTGTCACAAGTTAAAGTTTCTGCACAGTCTGGAATCTGGAACAGTTTCTGTTGCACCTTATTTTTCATTAACTTAACGACAGAATCTGGTATTATGGTCCAAATAAAAGTTATGGAGAACTTCATAAGCTTTCCAACCATATAAAGAACGCCTCTATTGGACTTCTGTAGCTCGAGATATGATTGATTTACTGAACTGTTAACATTGATATTCGCCCAGAAAACTTTCAGATCTCATTCTTTCTCTTATAAGTGGTTGATAATGTAGAAATCTCAAAGTTTGCATTTTTATGGATGGCAGATGGCCGGAAGAGGAAGAGGCAGGGGTCGTGGAGGTGTTCCCCCAAATCCACCACCACCACTGCCACCAACTATTGAGCAACTATTGGCAGTGCAGACACAGCTTATGCAACAACTGGTGCAGAACCAACATAATCAGCCAGTTGCTGGGGCACAACCACGTGATAGGCGTGGTGAGTTTTTGAAAGGTCATCCCCCGGTGTTCACGCATGCCGCTGATCCATTAGTAGCAGATGATTGGCTTCATGCCGTGGAAAAGCAACTCAACATTGCACAATGTGATGACCGGCAGAAGGTGTTGTTTGCTTCTGGACAACTCCAGGGAGAAGCTCAGGATTGGTGGGAATCATATGAGTATAGTCACCCCGCCAATGCTCCCACGGTCACTTGGATGGAGTTTAGAGAGAACTTCAGAGCTTACCATATACCAGAAGGGATGATAGAACTGAAGGCAGAGGAATTCAGGAACTTGACCCAAGGGTCATTGTCTATAGCTGAGTATCGTGACAGGTTTACCCAGTTGTCACAATATGCTCCACATGAGGTGGATAATGACAATGATAAGCAGCGCTGCTTCTTGAAGGGATTATATGATGGACTACAATTGCAGCTGATGTCCAATACTTATCCCAACTTTCAGACGCTTGTGAACCGTGCTATCGTGGTGGATAACAAGCGCAAGGAGATGGATGCCAAGAGGAAAAGACTTCAGGGATAGACTTCTGGTAGTAACACTTGTCCGCGTACTAGTTTCTAGCAAGATAATCAATAGAGGCCTCCCTCTGGTCAGTAGAATCGTGGTCAGGTCCCTTTCCGCAATCAGTTCCCGCAACATCCCCCATTCCAGCCGTAGAATGGCAACCCACGCCCTCCGCAGCAGAGTGGGAATCAGACTCAACGTCAGGGTCCTTCCAATAATACTCCCATGAAGACTAGTGCTCCCAATACACCCAACAGATGTTTTAGATGTGGGAAAGAAGGTCACTTATCTTCCAATTGTCCTGAGAAGCCCAACCAACAGACTCCCTAAAGGCAGGGTAGTCACCAAAAGCCTGCACCTAACACTGGAAGGGTGAACCACTTGTCCCAGGAAACAACAATGGAAGAACCGGAAGTTATGCTTGGTACGTTCGATGTCCATTCCACTCCTGCCACTGTTCTTTTTTATTCTGGAGCATCACATTCTTTCATATCACAATCATTTGTTAGAATACATAGAATTCATTTATGTGCCATGAAGAACCCTATATTAGTAAACTCACCTGGTGGAAGCATGCCAGCATCTTATCGTTGTCTCCCGATTAGTCTCATTCTAAGAGAGGTAGAGTTTAAGGTAAGTCCTATAGTATTGAGAACAACTGGGATTGATCTCATATTGGAAATGGATTGGATGATGCAACAACAAGCAGAGATTCAGTGTAAGGGGAAATCAGTAGTGATGACAACACCGAAGGGAGATAGGATCAGGGTTGATGTGAAAGTGCAAAAACAGGAGACCGCTATAGTGAACCAGCTTAATGATGGTGTCAACAAGGAGGACCAGGTTGTGGAGGAGTTCTCCGATGTGTTTCCTGAGAAATTGCCAGGTATGCCACCAGACCGTGACATTGAATTTATTATTGAATTATTACCTGGAACTGCACCTATAGCTAAGCGTCCATATAGAATGGGAGTAGATGAATTAGAAGAACTTAAGAAACAAATTAAAGAATTGCAGGATAAGGGTTTCATTCATCCTAGTTCTTCACCTTAGGGGAGCACCAGTGATTTTTGTGGACAAGAAAGATGGCACTCAGAGGATGTGTGTAGATTATCGGTCTCTCAATGAGGTTACTATCAAGAATAAGTACCCGTTGCCTAGAATTGATGACTTGTTTGATCAGTTGAGGGGTGCTTGTGTATTCTCCAAGATTGATCTTCGTTCTGGATATCATCAGTTGAAGATTCGTGCTAGTGATATACCAAAGACAGCTTTTACCACACGGTATGGGTTATATGAGTACACAGTGATGTCTTTTGGTCTGACTAATGCCCCTGCATACTTTATATATTTGATGAATAAGGTGTTCATGGAATATCTTGACAAGTTTGTAGTGGTATTCATTGATGATATCCTAGTATTCTCCAAGACTGAGGAGGAACATGCCGAACATTTGAGGTTGGTCTTGCAAAAGCTCAGAGAACACCAGTTATATGCCAAGCGGAGTAAATGTGAGTTTTGATTGAAGAAAGTTTCCTTTCTTGGTCATGTTGTCTCAAATGGAGGAATATCAGTAGATCCTAGCAAAGTGAAAGATGTATTAGACTGGAAGCCACCAACCAATGTAAGTGAGATCCATAGTTTCTTAGGATTAGCAGGCTATTACAGGAGATTTATAGAGGGATTTTCTAAGCTTGCGAAGCCAATGACTGTACTATTGGAGAAGAATGCTAAGTTTGTGTGGTCTGAGAAGTGTCAGGCTAATTTTGAGGAATTGAAGAAAAGATTGACCACTGCACCAGTATTAGTTTTGCCAGATCTGAGTAAACATTTCTCTATCTACTGTGATGCATCTCGTTTGGGTTTGGGATGTGTTCTTATGCAAGAAGGTAGAGTGGTGGCATATGCATCAAGACAGTTGAGAAAGCATGAATTAAATTATCCTACTCATGACTTGGAATTAGCTGCAGTGGTTCATGCACTAAAAATATGGAGACATTATTTGATCGGACATAAGAGTGATATATACACTGTTCATAAGAGTCTGAAGTATATCTTCACTCAATCAGATCTGAACTTGAGACAGCGTAGATAGTTGGAGTTAATAAAGGATTATGATCTGGAGGTGCATTATCACCCAGGAAAGGCCAATGTCGTTGCTGATGCTCTTAGTAGGAAAAGTTACGCTAATGAAGTGCAAGTAATGCCTATGCCAAGAGAGTTGTGTGCTGAATGTGAGCATCTGAACTTAGGGTTTACCACCAATGCAGTAGAATTGGTACTAGAACCTACTCTGGAACAAGAGATACGCAAGAGTCAGATGAAAGATGCAAAATTGAGAGAGATAGCGGAGAATATAGTGAAGGGCAAATCACCGGGATTCCATAAGGATGATAATGGTACGTTATGGTTTAGAAAAATGATGTGTGTGCCTGAGGATAAGACTATCAGAGAGGCAATTCTGCGTGAAGCTCATGAGTCAGCTTATTCCATACATCCTTGGAGTACTAAGATGTATCTGGATCTGAGAGAGAAATATTGGTGGTATGGCTTGAAAAGAGATGTTGTTGAATATGTTGCTTTGTGTGACACTTGTCAAAGGGTGAAAGCTGAACATCAGAGACCTACAAGATTGTTATAACCTATGCAGATACCTGAATAGAAATGGGAAGAAGTTGGTATGGATTTTATAGTTGGATTGCCACGTACTCAGAGAGGGTATGATTCAATTTGGGTAATAGTAGATCGTCTAACAAAGGTTGCTTATTTTCTGTCAGTTAGGACTACATATAGCAGTGCAAGGTTGGCAGAATTGTATATGGAAAGAATAGTGAGTCTACATGGAGTTCTTAAGAAAATTATGTCTGATCGTGATACTCAGTTTACATCTCATTATTGACAAAAGATACATGAATCACTAGGAACTAAGCTGACCTTTAGTACAGCCTACCATCCACAGACAGATGGACAGACAGAGAGAATTAATCAGATATTGGAAGATATGTTGAGGGCTTGTGCTTTACAATATGGTACTAGTTGGGATAAGAGTTTGCCTTATGCAGAGTTCTCTTATAGCAATAGTTATCAGAAGAGTCTTCAGATGACACTGTTTGAGCCTTTGTATGGACGAAAGTGTAGAACCCCGTTGTTCTAGAATCAGACAGGGGAAAGTCAAGTGTTTGCGCCTGATGTACTCAAGGATGCTGAAAAGAAAGTAAGAATGATTAGAGATAATCTAAAAATAGCCCAGTCCATACAGAAGAGTTATGCTAATACTCGGAGGAGAGAGTTGACTTTTGAAGTAGGGGATTATGTCTACTTGAAAGTATCTCCAATGATGAGTGTGAAAAGGTTCAACATGAAGGAAAAATTGGCACCAAGGTATATTGGACCTTTCAAGATCATAGAAAGACGTGGTGAAGTGGCGTATCAGTTAGAATTACCTGAGAGTTTGGCAGGTGTACATAATGTGTTTCACGTGTCTCAACTTAAGAAATGTTTGCGAGTACCAGAGGAGAAGATTCAGTTAGAAGAGCTCACTGTTAAAGAGGACCTCACATATGAAGAGTTTCCAGTTAGAATTTTAGAGACTGCTGAAAGAGTCACGAGGACCCGAACTATCAAGATGTGTAAGGTTCGGTGGAATCGGTACACTACAGATGAGGCCACCTGGGAAAGAGAAGAGGATCTGAGGAAAACCTACCCGCAACTGTTCGAGTAAGCACCAGTCGAATCTCGGGACGAGATTCATCTTAAGGGGGGTAGAATTGTAACACCCTAAAATTTTGGGATATTAAAAAGTAGGTAAATATGATTTTTATATGCAATTTTGTGGGCATACAAACTTAGAATAATAATAATTTTTATTAACTTAAAATCAAATATAAGGGTAGGAAACATGTTTGTGCACTCATGCTGTTGCATTTGAATTTTTGTATTGAGTGGTTTGATTCAAATTCAAAAGATGATTCAAAATAATTTGAAAATGCTTTGAAATATTTGAAAAGGAAAAAGAAAAGGAATTCTTTTCTCTTCTCACCTTTCAGCCCAGATCAGTCGGCAGCCCACTCTCGCTCGCGGCCCGCTTGCCTCCCGTGCGCACGTGGCCCGTCTCCCGCTCCTCCGTTTCCCCGCTTGGGCCGAGCCCAGCAAGCGCCAGTGGCCCAGTTCACGCGAGCGCGCCGCGTTTCCTTCTCTGCGTGTCGCTGACACCATGGTCCCGCTTGTCAGGGCCGCCTTCTTCCTCCCCACGTCGTGCCCGATTTCCTTCCTCGTTCTACCGATCAAATCCGCCGCTCATATCCTTTCTTTCCTTGTTTAGAGCATCTCCGGGTTATAAAAACGGGATGTTGCACCCCTCCGCTCCATCTTACAGCGAAGCAAAGGACCGACGTCGTCCCGAGGAGGCCACGCTCGAGCCGCAGCCGTAGCCGTCCGCCATCCCGAGCTCCACACCGTTTCCGGGCCGACTCTGTCTTCGTTTCCTACCTTGGTGAGCTTGCCATGTTCCCCACTCCATCCTGGTGCTTTTCTTTCGCGAGGTAATGCTTTGAATCGCGAGATAGCGTTCTCCGGTAATGGCGCCGCCGCGGGACTCGCCGTCGCGACTCTGTTCCGGCCGAGCACCGCCGTCGGTTGTTCCCGATCCGATCCGATCCATCCATTTTGTATCCAACGGCTGAGATTAGCCGATACCGGTTCGGCCGGAGATTTTGCTAAAGAGTCCCTACACTTTTTAATTATATAGCCCGCAGTCCAAGGTGCATTCCCGCATCGCGTTTTATCCTTTTGAAAGCGTATTTGGTCTCGGCAAGAATACGTTTTCACTTATTTACAGTTTTGCCACTGATTTTGTTTTAGTCATAACTTCTCCGTTTTAACTCCGATTTGACCCGTTCAAATTGCGTTAGGTTCGTATTTGCGAGCTCTACATGTTAGTAGTACTGTACAGTAGGTTTGTGACATTTCATTTTAGAGTTTGAATTAAAGTAATTATTTTTCTATAGGAAATCTTCGTAAATTCGTAACTTCGTCGTTTTAGCTCCGTTTTTCGTGATCTTCGTGTCTGTGTGATCCTAGCGAGTTGTAGATTCGTTTTAAAGACTTTTTATCTTATTTTATTACTGTTAGTGTACTGTTCTAATTATAGTATCGTTTGTTTATGCATGATTGTTCTGGATGAATGTTGTTGCTATTGTTGATTGAGTATAGACGGTGAGCAATTCGTTGGGGATCAGGAGTTTTTCTACGAGCAAGATCATCAGGACCAGTTTGAGCAAGGCAAGTATACCATGGGATTATCCTTGTTGTCCTATTCACATTAAGCAAATAATATCATTATGCATATATTTCCTTGTTAAGGATGACTTAGTGTTGATCTTATTCCTTGATACCTATTATATTGCATGGAGTAGTATTGCTAGTGCTTAACATGAACTATGATCATGTAATTTAACTAATGGAATATGCAATAAACATTAAAAATAATTTTTTATTACTGTTTAAAGGGGACTAGAGCATGGGGATATTTTGGTGCTCTCGTTACTCTCTATAAGGACTTATCTGTAAGCGAACATCCGGGACTTACAGTACAACTGTGAGGGCTATATGGCTATGGCTTTAGTCATATAGAAGGACTTTTTCTAGCTTGTTAGTGGTAATCCTTTTTAGCATAAGAATGGCTTGACGAATCGGGTATAGTGCGACCTCTGTCCTTATGAGTATAGGCTGCGTGTTATTGTGCCATTTGGAAGGGGGGCTCTACATCTGTTTGCCGAGTGAATCTAATGGCCCTAACTTGTTAGACAAACCTTCGAAAGACTTCATAGTGTTCCCCTGCCTGCTCACCTTGTAAGTGTTTTGGGAGTAATTAACCCGGGCATATGGGCGACACGACTCACAGTGAAAGTGTACAACCTCTGCAGAGTGTAAAACTGTTATAACAGCCGTGCTCACGGTCACGAGTGGCCTTGGACCCTTATGGAATAGTTGATCATTAATAATGAATATGTTTTTGCTATTCGTTAATCATTTCACATGGATCATATGTTTATTGTTTACATTGAGACACTTTGAGATTATTGATATACTGAAATAATGCTAATTAAAAGCTATGTGCTGATAAACCAATGTTATGCCTTTGAGCCTCATGAACCCCATGTTACACTTGTTGAGTACGAGATGTACTTACGCTTGTTTATTTTTCTTACTTGGATAAAAATCCCGGATGGGTAACAGATGGTGCAAATAGTGACTACTACTACTTCCCTGAAGATTACTAGACTTGCAGTCAACCAGTCAATGTGCCTGTGATTGGAGCTACCACGAGAGTTTTATATTTTACTTCCGCTACATCTGTGTAAAGACTATGTGTTAATAATCGTGATGTAATAACATTTGTGATGATACTTCCTTTATAATTTGTTAAACTTATGTGTGATTGATCTCTGGGCACACATAAGAGTATGCACTCCATTTGGTCGTTAAATGGGTGTGACAGTTTCGATCCTTTCATTTGGAGGAATTGAAATCTAATTAATAAATTAGGCTATTTGGCTTTAAATTTGACATTCCACTTCTTTTCAAAGTTCACATATAATTCTATCTCAAACTTATAGGGTGGGACATGGAAATTAATTCTATAGATCACCATTCTGTATTTCTACTTTGCAAGTTATAACATGCTCTTCAACTCGCTCTCGTATGGTAGAAATGCAATACATAAATATCTCTCGTATAGCCAATATACAAATATAATCCATATACAACCATAATAGCTTAATTAATATATGTTTAAATTATGATTATTAAAATGAATTCAATTCAAGGATCAAACAGACCCTAAAAGATATTAAATCATGCCTAAGGACACGGCTAGTTAATAACTTAATATCAAACAAAGGCAGTATATCCAAACACTTGAGAGAATCCTGAGCACTCGGATAGGCCGCAACTTGGGTGGATGTCGCAGACAGCATCTAGGGGAGGACGACGGTTCAATGCAATGGGTGCCATAAGCACGTGATCAAATTAGCTTGTATTGAGAGAACAGACTTCTGAATTTCAGCTGATTGTGGTCTTAAAAACTTTTCTTATGGTGCCTTGTTAAGCTATCAATCAGTCCTCAAAAACCTGCAGAGTGTGTACTGATTAGCTATCGTTCCTATTCTGTTGGAACGGTGGTATTTATTGGACAATAAATTCTGTACAATGCACACATTAATATTTAATATTGCATACATATATTAGTGCATTTCGGCGGTGAACTTACTTGAATAATATTTATGTGAGCCAGCTTGGTCTTGTTCTCTTCTGATTCACACCACTTCTTCAGTTCCGGGTTGTATCTAATCTCCAGCTTCTGAAGCTTGGTGAGTTGCTGTATACATGAAGGCAACGAATTGATGCTCCTACATCCTGAGATGACTAGGCTTTTTAGAGAGGAGAGGTTGCCCAGCCATTCTGGCAGTGCTGACATGCCATCGCACCAATCCAACGTCAGCGACTCAAGGGAAGTGAGGTGCCGCATGCTTTCCAGCACGCTCGTCAGGTGATCTCCAGAGATACGCAACTCTTGGAGGGCAGGGAAGTGGTGGAATAGTCTTCTGCTCTGGCAGGAGTCGCCCTGTATATCCAAATCCAATTTGATGGCTCGACTAGAGGAAGAGCAGAGACGACTGATTTTGTCCACCTCCTTCAAACAAGATATAACTTGGTCGCTCCTATATATCCTGCACTCACGAAATGTTGGTGGGCACGGCTTCAACCTCAACCTTGGACACCATTCTATATGCAGAGAGTCCAGCACAGGGAACATGAACTCCTCAACACCATCCTCAACAGAGTATGTTGTGTTCCACTCCTCCAAGCCTTCCATATCACCGACATGGAAGTATGACAATCGACGGAATGCTCCTTTGCCACCACAGAATTCCTTGTCGATTTTCTTAATGCCACGCAACCTCCAGAGGTCCAGATGTTCTAGGTGCGGTAACTGTCCAAGTGGTGGCAGGTCTCTACACGTACGCAGATCACACAGTTTAATAGAAACAAGATTTGACAGATGACAAGAAGAAGTGCCCGTCAGCCAGCCTGGAAAGCCTGCACTGCTGTAACCTTGGAGGCACATGTGCTTCAGGCCTCTGGGTGGCACTAGCTGTCCCAACAAATCCTTGTCCTCTAGAAGTCGAACAGCACCCACGGTCCAAGCCAATCTTAACTCCGAGAGATTTTGTTTCTCCAACAACTTAACTTTATTTGCTTCTTCTAGAGACCTTACATTTTCTAGAGAATGTATTCTTAACTCACCGACGTTGATGCCTTCGAGGAGATGAAGATTGCTGCAACCGTTCACATCATCCGCACGAACTCTGAAGTAAGGCAATGTTTGTGAAAAGTGCACCAGAGAACTGGCCTGATCCACCAGTTCATCGGAGCACATGTGCAGCACTAAAGACTTCAGCCCAAGTGCACGTATACTCTCTGGTAGGGACTTAAGGCCGAAACATGCTGTAAGATCCAGTGTATGCAATCTTTTGAGGTTACCAATACTTTCCGGTAAACATTCTAAACCAAAATTACAAGATAGGTCCAGGTGCTCCAGATATGTCATACCACCGATCCAGTCAGGGACATAACTAGCACTTCCCCCCAGGCCACTACTTATGCCCAAGTACTTGAGACTGGTGAGGTTTGCCAAAACACCTGATAAATACTGAAGATCAGTTTTCCGTAACCGTGACATATCCAGGTGCTGTAGTGCGGTGAAGCCACGCACACCTCCCAGGTGTTGCATTCTACTGCAGTCTGACAGATCTAGATGCAATAAATTCTGGAGCTTCATCAGTGTCTCTGGCAGTTGTCTGATTTGTTCACAGCGTGACATGTTCAAATATTGGAGTTGTCTGAGGCCACACAGCGGTTCAGGTGTTGCTTTTAATCTAGAGCATCCAGATAACTCCAGATGCTGCAAATTCGTGAGCTTTCCAAGCGAGTCTGGCAGTTTTGTTATCCCAGAACAACCTGACATGTCAAGACGAACCGTAGATTTTAAGTCACCAAATGATTCTGGCAGTTCTCTTATCCCAGAACAACCTGACATGTCAATATGAACCATCGATTTTAAGCCACCAAATGATTCTGGCAGTTCAGATATACCAGAACAACCTTACAAACATAGATATCTCAGACACCCAAGCTTGCCAATTGATTCTGGTAGTGCAGAAATTTGAGTAGATCCATTTAATCTTAGGTACTGCAGTTTAGAAAGCTCAGTGATGCACTCTGGGAGACTCTCATTTTGCATTCTTGGAGCAATAAGACACCTCAGCTGCTTGGGTTCACCAATTGAAGCTGGCAACAATATACCAGTGCATTCACTGAAATCCAAAGTGCGCAAGCACTTCGCAAATGAAAAAGCACCACCCTGGATATCCAATAGTTCACCACAATCAGAGAAACGAAGTGCCCTCATCTTTGAAGGCATATTTGCCAACTTCATTTTCCGGTCATAGTTTCTAAGCACTGAATAGCGACAATATTTGTTGGCATGTGTATTTCTCCTTGGGGCAACATCAAAAACTTTTAACTCGTCTGCCACGGTCAATGTCGCCAAGTCATGCACCAGATCATGCATGGTGTATCGCACCACATGCTCTTGGGAAGTCTGAAACCAATAAGTATATAGCAACATTCATTAGAGGCCAGAACTAACGTCCACAGTTTGCAAATTAAAGAAAAGTTAAATTCATCAGTGACATGCAAATAAAGTGTCAGTAAACCTTGTTTACTTATGAAAAAGATGAACAATATTTTAAATCTTCATGACATTGATCTAATGATACATAAATTATACGAGAATGGAGAGAAGGAATTAAGGAATAATGTATTGACAAAAAATAGACATCCAACTACAAGCTTGTAGAATTTAAGCATAATTAGTGTGCAGTCCGCATCTTATTTTATTTTAATGGGCTTTAGGTCACTTCCAATGGTATGGGCTAGTTACTGGCTCTAAGACAACCTCTCATATGATACTAACTTTTGGCACATAGCTCATAACATAAATAGCTCCACATGACATCCCTGTATAATCTTGAAATATGTGCATCAGACTAGCTCTTTTCAAGAGCTAGCTTTTCTCTCTTCTATTAAAACATGAAACAATACGCTATGAGCTAGCTTATAAGTTGCCATTAGAGTTGCTCTTAGTATGTAGCCATAGTAGCTCTTTTACTAAAAACTTGATGTTTTTCTGAACAAATTTCCATTCAAAATTAGTCAGTTTTTAAATGTCTAAGGTATTTAATCTCAAATGTCAAACACATATACACAAAGTATCAAGTTAAAGCGCTGCCACTACATCCCAAATTTTCATATGGCTGTAGGATTTAGGGCAGTCCCAACCCAGAAACTACAGTATAGTCCGGGCCAGCCCTAGGGGAGGGGCAAGGGGTGTGACCACCGGGGGCCCAGCCCAAACAGGGGCCCAAACCTAGGTATGCAATCCCCCATAGACTATGAGGAGCGACGAAAGAAAGGCCCAAGCTGTATGAAGATGAAATGTCCGCACGTCCATGATCCATCGACTCATCCTTAGAGCATCTCAAAAAATTAGCCAAATCATTTTCTAAAGATAAATTTAGCTATCATAAAAGGAAAAACATCTCCAATAGACTACGTAAATAACTTTATAAAAAATGACTAAGTAAACGATCTTCAAATTTAATAGCTCTCTATCCCACCTCATTCGCTCTCTACTTTTAGATAGCCTACCTCACTAGCCATTCAGCCTCTTGGTTTTAGTCTGTTGGAGTACTTTAGTATTTCTTTGTCAAATCTATTTTAGAGAGTAGCTAAATCAGTAAATTTGGCTAGTCTTTTTGGCTAATCTCTTGGAGATGCTCTCACGTCACTACTCCGGGCCTGGCCTTGTGTGCTTTGGTGATTCAGTTGCGTCATGTAGTGACGCATGCACCACCCGCGCCTACTACTTATCCCCAATTCACCATGGCCCCTCGCGATTCAGGCATCATCCATGCAGTGCTGGCGTGCCACGTGCAACAAGCGTGCAAGGGCCTGGCATCCTGACCAGCAGCATGCCAGGGCCATTGGGCATCGGCCATTAGATTAATGGATTAGCACTAGCATGTGACATCCTGAAGTCCGAAGATTCAATTCTCAACTCTCAATCACCGTGCAGCATGCCAGCAATAGCTAAGCATTCAGGATGATCTAGGCAATGGATATGACGGATATTATCAGCTTTATAATAGTGTTGTTCATCGATCATTATTAAATAGTTAAAATTGGGAATGTATTCCCATAAAAAAATTACGAAATTTAGAATATGTCATTACATTTGTTTTTTTGCAGGTGAAATTAGATATACGTATATATTTAGGGTGCGTTTGGTAGAGATCCATATTCTTCTAGAAATATTTTAGATCCAGATTTTCTCCAGAAACGTTTCTCTGTTGAAATAGAATCACTTGGTAAGAATCGGTGAAATAATTTGGCTATTGATCCATATTCTCCTTGAAATGAACAAGAATCACTGCAAAACACCTATTTGGTTGATTTTGATTCCTAGTTCAAAACAGAGAAACATTTCTAGGTGTTTCATGGAGAATCGCTTCGCTGAAAAATATGTTTGGCAGGGATTCTGGTGATTGACCTGAGAATCTGAAACATTTCTGTCATCCAAACACACCCATATACTAAACAAACATATACATAGTCTTGAGGGCCCATCTTAATGAGTTCGCCTTAGAGCCCTCGAAAACATAGGCCGGCACTGAGTATAGTTTCCATAGTTGCCATATAAGCTAGACTCTGCGTATAGCAACTAGAACTCCTATCGCATGGTTTCCTTCTTGTGGGGCCATAATATATTTAGCAACCCTATCCTCTATCTCTCCCGTGCATAGTCATCTTCTTTCTCTATCTGTCGGTGCCTCTGGCGATGCGTGCGGCATGTGAGAGGCCTGACGAGGCACATACTGCTTGGCCGACAAGGATGCTGGCGAGCTGCACAGATGATGGGGTGACCAGACGTGGTCGGCACTGTGCAAGTAGGTGACGAGCTCCTTGTGGTGTGGCTCGGGCTCCCACCTTGCAGCTGACAACGAGAACTACGGCGAGAAGCACTCACGCGAGAGCAGTGAGCATGACCGTCGCAAGGGCGAGCAGCATGCGGCCTAAGATTGTGCAGCTGAGTGAGGTAGATAACGCAGACAGCGAGCGTGTGGACGCTTGGCCAAGCAGCATGCTCATGGACATGGCCGGACACAAGGTGGGCGGCACGAGTGCAGGGAAGACTGCAATAACAAAAGAATAAGAGAGGTATTACGCATATGCGGGCCTATTCCACGTGAGGAGCAAGGGCTTAAGAAACTTCTGGACGTGGGGTGTTGCATTGCCTCTCAGTCGACAAGCTAGAGTGTATATCAATGAAGGTAGGGTTGGTCAATGGTGTCAACACGTCGTCTTGGTGGCGGCTTAGTGGAAAATATTTGTACAAAAAAGAGTTACTTTAGTTCAAAACTGCCTAGGGGGTAATTTGACCGGTTTTGGAAAGTTCATGGGGTAGAATAGAACGTTTCATAGTTGGGGGATTAAGTAGTCCACCCCCATAGTTGGGGGGTGAAGTAGACTTTTTCCGTACAATTACCAAATCAGACTTAAGGGTCATTGGCAAGGTCCACGGCGGACATACTTCTATAGTCAACCAATGGTCCATGGAATTTCTTCAAAAAAAAAAACCAATGGTCCATGGAACCACTGAGCCAGTCCATGAACCCATGGACCAAATCATACATGCATCTAGCGCATGGTGGTGCAACCCAGAAGGAAAATATAAGGAACCAATGGCTGACAGCATTGCCCTACTAATCAGTCTCTCAAGCTAGAGAAACATGTATTGTACAAATAAAACTCATGAGTAAGCAAACCTACATGTAAATCCATTTACACTCCATTGCTCCCTCGAAAAATTCTCAAAATCATTAATCAAAAGTGCTTTAAATTCTGAAGACCAATTCATGTGTTTCTAGCCACACTCCATGTCCAAATAAATTTCCTAAAATCCTTGCCCTGTCTGAAAGCACCAAAGTGCAGCATATCTAAATCGAATTATGTTTTCCTACTAAGTTCCAAAATTTACAAAATTAAGCCTCTTGCACTACAAACAAACTTCGCAAAATATTATGTTATTTTACCTTAAATTATCGACTTCATCCAAAAAAAACATGACATTTAAGGATTTTTAGGATACAGATTAAAAATGTAGTGAAATAACCATTGAGGGGGCTAATGGTTGGACATGAGGGGTGTTCATCTAATGTAGATGAGCCCTCAATAAGTGTCAAGTTTTTAGAATGACATGTTTTGGTGCACAAAGTTTGAAATATACAACGTCAAGTTTTCTGTATCCAACCTTAAGCTTTAAAAAGTCTCCCATGCAACCCAAATTTCTAAGTGTATAGTAGTTGTAACACACCACGTCCAAAATATGCTTAAATGCCTAGCTCCTCACGTGGATCGGGCCTGCCTATGTGTAGCGCATCTCTTACACTTTCGTCCTCACTTTTACGCAGAGGTGCCATATTTGTAATGACAAGGATTATAAGCTGGCCCTCACCCTCCTAAGCTTCCAAGGTGGTACTCCACCAACTAGAACTCCTCATGTGCCACATTGGCCAACAAGACAACTACTACAGGCCTCTAACGAGCTTCAGATACCATCTGTTACACCCCACATCCAAAATCTGCTTATACGGTCCAGCTCTTAACGTGGAACAGGCCTGCCTACGCATAGCACCTCTCTTACACTTTCGTCCTCGCTTTATGTAAAAGGATTAATCCAGAGTTGCTACATTTGGAATGACATGGATTACAAGCTAGCCCTCACCCTCTTAAACTTACAAAGTGGTACCAAACACACAAAGTAGTAGATCTCCTCATGTGCCACATGGGCCACATGGGCCAACAACACAACCACTATAGAATTCTAACGGGTCGGGGTGTTACAATAGATATTATTGCATCCATGTTTGTTGTTTTCCTTTGTGGCAATGTTGACGGCATGCCAAGAATCCAGATTAGATGATGTTGTTATCAAGATTGATGACATGATCAAAAGAAGAAACCAAATATCTTCGTGTCAATATGTTAATCTAGGCGAAATTTCACATAATCACTGACCAAATCTAGATTGTGAAAAACCTTTAAGTAACTAGATAAATTTAAATTACCTACATCTATCACTGAAGAAACAAACATCTAAAGATATTTCTTTATATGTTTCTTTGCTACTTTAATTTGTTCCACAATTTTAATACAGTAACAAAATTCATGATATAAGCCCCTAAATTTAAAACCAAATTACACACTAGGTCGTTATTCAATATGAGCTAAAGTAACTCTTGAAGCCAAAGTGTCAAAATATCCCATGGTACTGTATATATTTGCTTCTAAACTCAAGGTATACATGCTTGGTGTGTCACTATGTAACAATTTATCATGTGGATGAAGCCATGATCATTTCTATTTCCAAGACAAATACACACACATTGCCGAATCTAATGTTTTAACTGAATGCATATGGAGGTGTGATACAAAAAGGAGAAATATGGATGGGGACAGAAAAATATAAATGGTAACTAAAGTTTATCACGAATGGATAAATACAAATAACCAAGGTAAAGGCACACAAGAGTTTCAACACACACGAGAGCTTAATAAAACCAAAAAAATGTCAAACACTAACTGAAATGGGATGTGAAGGAGATACATATTGGTAACTTTCTACAACACTCAGAACAACACAACAAAATATCTACATGACTATTGTGTTAGAATATGAGGAAATATAATTTTTTTATGTGTCATGATATAATCTTATGTGAATTTCTAATATCTGTAACTCTGCTAAAATCACTGTTTGGGCAGCGCGGGTCATGGACTAGTATCCTAATTAAATTTATACTCCCTCTGTTCCAAATTATACGGCATTTCAAATTTTTATACATTACTTTTATTATGTTTCTGACATAGTTTATATCTAAGCATATAGCAAAAACTATGTATCTGGAAAAGCAAAAACGTCGATAGTTTGACATGGAGGGAGTGTATGCACCTAAACTCATACACCCGCAGGCACTTTTATAATTGGTAACTAAATTTTATTAGAAACACATAGACAGAAATTATGATATGGATCAACACATGAGAGTTTCAACTGAACAAATTGTAAGCACACATGGAGATGCGATATGAATGGTCCAAAAATTAATGGTAATGAAAAGGTAGTCGTAATAATTGTATCAAAACTTATGAGAACAGGAGAAAGAAAAAAAATAACAATTGTAGGGTCGGTGTGCTTGAATACGGACACAAGAGAGAGAATATTTTTTCAAGTATAACACAAGAGAGAAAGTTAATAAATAAAATGAAAACAATGTCAAACATAAATGGAAATGGGATCCGAAGGAGATACATATGTAGGAATTGGGATAGACAATACATATCGAGTAATTGGTAAGTTTCTACAACACTAGCGACAGAAGAAAATATGTGCGTGAGTACAGTGGTATTAGAATATGAGGAATAATTTAGAAGTTTTTTATTTGGCACGACAAAATTATATGTGAATGTCAAATATCCAGAACTCTATTAAAATTACTAGTTGCGCAGCATGGGTCATGAACTATCCTCCCTCTGCTGTTTTTGACATGCACACTAGCTTTACCGTAATTCAAACATTACCATGTTTGAACATCCATTTCAAACAAATCCTTAAAAGTTCACAACATACAATTATGTATAATGAAAGCAATTCCTTATAGTCAATCTAAAAACATAAATCTTATGTCAGGAACCTATATAATTTTTTTTCGAAATCGATGGTCAAATATACCAATGTTTAACTTAATTACAAAAAAAAAACTAATACGATGACGGAGAGAGTAGTATCCTAATTAAATTTATATATATGAACCTGACAGATACAGACGCAAGCACGTTAATCTTTGCGACCAGATCTCACCTATTGAACAGTTCCATTTTGGATCGGTAGAAATAGATCAATTCCTAATTAAAAGGTAATCTGGAGACATTTTAGTGTGTGCAATAACTACGCACCTTGGCCCTTGCTTGGTCGCTACTATCTTGGTACTCTTCAAGCATGTCGGAGATGTCTATGGCAGCATCTTTCAGCCGCTTCAGCCATAGCCGCACCAGCTCCTCTTTGACCGACTGCCTCTCGGCATCCACCATAGCCATAGTCTCCAGATGGTCCTTCATCTCCTCCAGGTCCTTGCCGAAGTTCCACAGTAAACTGGCCTGCCCTGTGATGGCAGAGCCCAGCTTAGCTACGGCGATGCGGACGAAAGCGGACGCGAGCAAGCCAGCTACTGCTGCTCCGGCCATGGCTGCGGAGCTCTGAATCGCTCTCACTGCTTGTGCCCCTCACTGAAGAATGGCGTACGCAGAAGACTGACGAACAAAGGTGAAGTACAAGTACATATGTTAATAATAAATTATTAGGCGGTAAGTGATGTCCTCGAATGGAGATTGACGCGGTTCTCCATCTCCAACGAAGCAACGAGGAAAAAACGGAGAAACTAAAGGAGATGCGCTGAGGAGAAACGATGATGTGGAGGAGCAATATATAAATCTGCATTAGGTACCGCGCATGCCAGGGCCACTGCAGGGGGGAACCCAACATCTTTTATTTCCTTTATCCATCACTCTTTTCCATTCGTTTTCGTCATACGATGCATAGGCCCTGCCACTACGGATAATTTGTCGCTCCGTCTTATTGTCGCCAAAACTATTAACAGGGCATGCATATGTATGCAAAGCATGCATATACCAGTATATATGTATGTACAATAAAAAGTTTTAATGGGGGAGATTAACTGGAGGTTTTACATGCCTGCATCGTCGTTGCAACGACGACGACTGTACATTGTCAGATTAGCGCGCAGCTGCTTTTGGTTAATACTCCAGTATAATCCAATCAGCTTTCGGCAAAAAGGAGGGTATGGAATCCCACCATATGCGCTGCCAAGTGCCAACTGCCACGGCACGCGTGGTATAAAAAATCTATATATGGCGGCAGCCCTCACCAAACACACAGAAGCAACGCAAGCTAACCTTTGCTGTGTGGTGGTCATTATGTTCACACACACTGTATACAGCTTGTTTATTTAGGAGTCTGCCATGCAAGCATGCTGGGACCGCCGATCGAGTCAAAATATACCTCGATGCTCTAAATTACATTCTAGTACAATTTGCACAGTCCCTAGCTGGAAGCCTTAAGACGAAGTATATAATAAAGGTCCGCTACGACGGGTAAAAGGAGAAGAGAGAGGGAAATAGAGAAGAGAAGCAGACTGTAAGTTTATAACCAGTTTATACATAAAAAATAAGAAATTTTGTGAGAGAAATAAGTGAGTCATAGGTAGACTAATTACTATGTGAGTAGGCTGATAGATTTACAGTAAGTTTGATGCAACCAACAGCGAGCTATATTATTAGCCTTGCTCTAATTCAGATAGCATCACCCACCTGCATCGCTGAAATCTTCATCTTGAGATCTGGGTTCAGATCCCCAAGTGGCTGAATAAAAAAGGTTCCCACTAATGCTGGCATCTCCTTTCGCGCCTCCGCACATGAGACTAGCACGCTTCAATTCGCAGGCACACCCCGGCTCTCGCCGCTCTGCTTGCTCGGCGGCCAAGGCTCATCCTTGCTAATGACTACTGACAATGGCCCATGTGTGCACCTTCACAGTGACCCGCATCGGCATGCGGCGGCTTGGCTCACACGGGCCTCGGCCAGCCGGCGGTATCCGAGCCCCTTTGTCTTCTTTTTTCTTTGGGACACTGGTTAGTGGTTACACATATCCATCCGATTAACGCTTGACAATTTTACCTTAGCGCCCCCATCTGAATGAATAAATTAATACTTGTGAAGTCCTGCAGTCCTCAACGGGTCTGTCAAGTCGCTGGCTGAGGTGGAAACGAGAGACCGAAGAAAATATTATTTTATTTCTTTTCTTACCTCATAGTGACATACAACAAACTAGAGCCCACAACATCTGCTCTCACATATTTTCAATCCATGTGAAATAGCATACCAATTTGTTCGTTGCTATCGAGTGATCTCTCTCCTCTTTTCCTCTGTACCACGTCAGATCGCGTCCAACAGGTCTTTTTCACTCGCCTCTTCATTACAGTTTTTGCAAAAAGAACCCTGTGTTAGCTTGGAGATGGAGTCCGTGTCATTTTGGGAGACAACGTGGAAGGCCTGTGCTTCAAGGCACTCAAGCAGCATTGTAGGACTCGCCTCCCCAACTCGACGGTTTGCGGATCCTGTGCGCTTGCGGTTCTGGTTGGGTGTGAGCAAGAGAGAGTTGTCGCGCCAAATCTGTTCTGGTTCATCCTATTTCCCCGGTGGTGGCTCCGGCATCTAGGAAGAGCAAGAGTGCCTCGGCGGTGGCTCAGCCCACACCTTCGGCCGCTAGAGGATTGGTTGCCAACGGCCGCCACTTCGCTGGGCCACGACATGAGATCCTCCACTCGCGAGAGTGCCATCGAGCTTCCAGGAGCCAATGTTAGCAACCCAACTGGGATTGCCCTCAGATACTTGATTCAAGTACAAGGAAATGAATAAAGTACAGAGTCCTAGGAAGAAGATGAACAGTAACAACTAAGAAAGAGATATTCTGTTGATAATTTGATTGATTCCCTTCGCTGCTGCCCCCATGCCTTCTTGTAGATGATGCCCTGCTGTCCAGCAGGCCATTGCTCGACCAGGCCCAAGCCCACAGCCCATATGAAGGCCCAACCATGGATAGTCCCTGGCATTCCCCCCTTCTTAAGCTTCGGCTTGCCCCCAAGCCGATGGAGAAATTCGGAACCACCGAGATCCCAAGTGAACTGGACGATCACCTATTTCTTCAATTCCGTCTTGGGAAGCTGTCGTTCAATATCTTTGGGTAGTGCAAGTGGAGCTGCTGCATTCGGCACAGTTGATTCAACAGGGACAGCATCTTCTGCTTCATGCTCATGGTCCTCATCATCAACCACATCATCAAGGCCAGCATCTATGACCTAAACCAATGCAGGAAGCTCCTATGGTGGCTTCCAGAGCAAGCGAGAACACAGCCAATTAGAAAGCCAAACGACTACTGGGAAGGTCCAAAGTGTTGCTTCAGTTTCAGCAAATGGAACTTCCACCAGGACATGTACACCGTCCACCAGAAACACTCCTTGGTAAATGTATGCAGGTAGTATAATCAGGCCCCAATTGTCAACACCAAGTAGCAGCCCAGTTCTTCTATCAATGATGAGATGCACAAGGTATACTTCTACTATTCTTCTCTGCAACTTCCAGCCAGCATCAACAAAGCAAGCAGTGACACAAAGATAAATATAATCATTATAATTATCACCATCCGTTGGCCAGCCAACTTTACCAACAATAATCTCTTGTGTGCTTGACCATCTGCACAAAGGCCCTCCAATGGACCTTTGCCTGTACCACAGTTTGGCATTTGAGGATTACCGTTGCCTTCAGCCAAGAAGGGTTGTGCAGCACATTCTGAAGACAGCTGCAAAGAGAAAGGTAGTAATACATTGTTGATGACCGGTGAACTTGCAACCATGTCCTCACCTCCTGACAAGTGCAAGATGAACCCACTATAACCTCCTGCAGGGAAATGAGTTATATGACTGTTGTCACCACTATGGACTGCAGCAACAAGAGCTTCTAGTTTTGCAGGCCTTTCATCATCAAATTCACCGGAGTCAACAACCTCAACATAGCAAGGACTGCAAACTGTATCAACAGTAGCCATATGTTCTAACATTTCCAGATATATCTGGATGGCTCCAAAATTCCAGCATATAACCATCAAGTGTTCCCAAGACTCTTCAAGTTCAGCAAGCACACACATGGCTGTTTGTTGAATTGGTACATACCATGGGGGCTTCCAGAGTTGGCCAAAGTGACACGTATCTGAGTTCCTCTCAACCACGTTGAACGACGGCCATGGTAGAGGACGCAGCCCAGCATCAAAGCCCACCAACCGAAGTTCTGTAGGTGGAGGCCATGGCATGTGCTTCCCGTGTAGCACTGCATCCCAGCGACAACAAGGTGGAAGCCAAAAACAGCTCCGTATGAGGATGAGGGCTTTCATCAAACACCTGTTGTGCAAGGTGCTGGACACCTCGGCCTCCTCCTCGGGCACCACCAACTGCAGCAGTGGCGGTGTATCCAGCGGTGGATCCAAAGCCTTCGGGGTGTTCCCCTGCGCCAGCAAGAGCCCGGCGCGGATGCAGCGATCAGCAGTCGCGACGCGGCAGAGCCTATCGACGAGGAGCTCGATGGTGGGGTCAGCGACGTCCACGGATATCTCGCCCATGCCCAGCTCGTAGACGCGCTCCTCCATGACGCGGGAAGGCTCCTCGAACAATCCGCCCCATTTGTCGGCAATGATGTGAGCGACGACGGTGAGCTGCTCCTTCATCGGCTTGTAGACGCGCTGCTCCAGGAGGGGGACAGGCTCAAACAGCCCTCCTCAGTTGTCGGCGACCACAACGGCATTGAACTACGCTGCAGGGGTCCGCTTGGGGATGATGATGCAGCACTCGAAGGCGGCGATGCCCCCCCGTGCGGCACGGGACTCGGAGAGGCGCCGCTCCCAGCGGGCCTCGATCTCGACGAACTTTCTGAAAATCTCATCGAAGGCAAGCTTGTGGGAGGGATCCATGGTGGAATACCAAAATCGACGGCTCTGATACCAGATGTTAGCAACCCAACTGGGATTGCCCTCAGATACTTGATTCAAGTACAAGGAACTGAATAAAGTACAGAGTCCTAGGAAAAAGATGAATAGTAACAACTAAGAAAGTGATATGCATAGGATACCTCCTGCTGCACCCCTGCTGCTACAGTATCTATCAGATTAAGCTGTTGTGGCTGGCATGCGGCGCCTCCCTTCACCGCACCCCTAACAGCAGAGATCATGGGTTGTCCGGGCGCCCTAGGTGACTGAGAAAGTCGATGAATCCTACGTGCCGGTGCTAAGAACGCCCCCGCTAGTCCTGTCGCTGCAAGAGATGCAACATTCCTCACATTCACCGATTGTCCTTTTTGAATTCCTACAAAATTACGTGCGGACTCACTAAGATCATTCTCCTCTCCAAGTAAATCATCATTTGACCAGTCATATTCTATCTGAGCCTTAGGAGCCTTGGCATCATTTCCGGACAAGGTGTTATTTGTTGCTCCAACACTTGCATCCAGTACAACGCTACCCTCATTATTCTGAGCCTCCTTCATCTCGGTATCTTTTGCTGCCCCGTTACCATGATCCTCATTCCCATCATTCTGTGGGTTCCACATATTCCGCAGCCCAATATTAGGAGTGAAGGGTTCCACCTCAAAGAGCAACTGAAAATATCTGTTACCGATGATGACGTCAAGTTTAGTCGGTATTGCCTCGGGTTCCAGCACTGCCACTGCAAATCTCCCAAAATTACTAGCTCCAGTAGTCACCATGTCCACTTCCTGAGTAACTCCAAAAAGAGTTCCAAGTGCCCAAAGGATGACATACTCTCTTAGAATTGTTGGTAGGTTAGTGACCCGCATCCAGACCACCGGTAGGGCATGTCCATAATACTCTTCATCCTCCTTAAGTTCTTGGAATTTTAGCGTGACCCCCTCTTTCATGTCTGCATTGAACTTTGTCATCTTCACCAGGTCCCCTTTTGATGGAAAAAGGACCTTGAATTCAAAACCATTGTGTCGCTTTACCTCCCAAGCAAAAGAATCAGAAACCAAAACCCACAAAAAAAAGTTACCACTTCCTCTTCTGTCACATTCTTGCCTGAAGTAGAGACTAGTGCCATTCTAGAGTCCTTCTTTGCCGGCTGTATAGGAGCACGAGGAATATAAAACCCAGCAAGTGCATCTGCGGCCTGACCAATTAACTGGACAACTGGCTTTGGTTGTTTGAGGACCGGGCACCGAACCATGGCATGATCATTACTCCTACAGATTTCACAGAACACTATTGCTGTACACTCAAACATCAAATGCCCTTTGACACCACACCTTCTGCAGATTTTAGTAGTGGCAGCCCTATGTGTTCCCTCCATTGCACCCGCACCAGATAAAACGACCCCCGAATTTTCAATTTGTAGATCACCTGCTGCAGCCGCCAACGAAGAACCGTGTAGCACCTGAGGCACCGGCTGCTTCTCAGCCTTGCCCATTGCTACAATGGATGGGGCGCCTGTCCCTGTTGCTTGCTGCTGGGAGGACACAGCATGTTGGACCGCCCCCTGTCCTACTTGCTGTGTTGGCTGTGTCGTCAAACCAGGCGACGCCGGAGGAGGCTGAGGCAGCTGCTGTTGATTTGGCACTTGTGGAGGTACTGGCGCCTGCTGCTGCGGTTGCTGTGGATGACCCTGGTGCTGCCCCCACTGCTCCCGAAGTGGCACATGTCGTTGATAATTGCGCCCTTGTCGGTAGAAGCCGTTCCATCCACGGCCACCATTGCCGCCATGCCGTCCACGTCGACCACGTTCGTAATCCCAACCCGGGCTGTAATTCGGCGGATGAGACCCTAGGTTGGGATTGAATCGTGGTCCGCTGAAGCGCGAGCCATCATCGTTGTAGGTTGGGATTTAATTCGTTGTAGTTGAAGCCCGGCCCAGCGCCGTTGCCTTGCCTGCCACCACGTGCTCCAACCCCGCCGCCTGTACGTCCACCTCCGCGACCGGCCATGAAGCTTCTCCCTCCTGCTCCCCCTCCATCACCACCAGCACCACCGCTTGCACCTCCAGCCGCGCCTGCCGCTGCCATGCCTGCAATCACTTGTGCGTATGAAGGACGAACCGTGTAGGGAGTGGCGGCTAGGCCGGGTTCTGAGATTGATTGCGTCAATGTCTATGTTCGTACGAAGGAAACGATCCGCGAGTTTGCCTCTACGGCATCGTATTCGTCTGCCACATCGGGCTGCAACAGTGGGTCCGCCCGTCCCTGCTGCGGGCACGGATCTGTTCCCTGCTGAAACGGATCGTACAAGGCCCTGTTCAGTCACGTTGCAAAAAACATAGTGCGATTGTGTATGGCACTGTTCCGCTTTCGGCCCACGTCGGGATGCAGCAGCACACCCGCCCGACCCTGCTGTAGGTACGTAACCCATCCCTGCTGAAGCCACGGGTCTTGCATGGCACTGTTCAGCCGCCGAAGAAATCGGATCAGGCTCCCGTGCATGGCACTGTTCCGCTGCCAAAGAAAACGGATCAGGCAGCTTTTGAATTTGAACACGATCAATCGGCATTGTCCTCGCCGGTGACAAGAACGGTGATCTCCCTAGGGCCTCGGCTAGAGTACCCCCTACCACCGATCGTCGGCCACGCAGGATCGTTGCCGCACAATCGCCTAGAGTCATCGCCGGCGACGTTCTTGGCCGTGGCAGCTTCCCGGACCACGGCGTCATCAACACCCGCCGTCGATCCGTCCATGATTTAATAATATTACGCACCAACACAATCTTAGTGTTTGAACTTGCCGGAGACGTAGATGCTTCTACCCGTCGTTGGATCGACGAATCCTGCAAAGCCATCTCCGCCTCGACAAGCTTTTCCTTTGCGAAACCATGAACTGCTGCTTGGCGTACCAAGTCCGGGGTGTACGGTGACTGGACAATCTCCTCATCGGATTCGTCGTCATCCGTTAACGCCCAGAACTTGGACTTTCCACCTATAGGACGGAGGTCTATCGCGGGATCGGAGACAACTCGATCACCAACGGATACCCATCCGTCGTCCTCATCCTCCGTCACATCTCCATTTGAGTCACCATCGATGCTTACCTTGGTTACCTCAACCAGATCCGATGCACGCCCGTGGAGCTCCAAGATCGCCGGAATGCGAGGACGTCTGGCGAACAGCCTGCCAAGCACCGCGGTGTTCCTGTTCCCCGTCAGGCTGATGTCGCCTGGGTCAGGAACGTCGGCCTGGACAGAGCTGCTCGTATTCCCCGTCCAGTTGTTGCCGGAGTTAGGAGCACCAATCTGGATAGAACCAGTGATGCGACGTATGCCTCCATCGCTATCTTGCTTGCCGTCGTAGTCTTCGAAGGCTTGGAAACGTCGGCCACCAGAGATCGACTCGAAGCCGATCGTGAAGGAGTTCTCCGAACGCCTCCTGCCCGCGGAACTGTACATCATCCCGCTATTGTCGCCGGGAACGGCTTCCGAGGAAAGACCGTCTTCGGCCACACGGCCAACTCCGTCGCCGTCGAGATCTGCTTGGTCGCCGGTGACAGGGGGTCTCCAGCTATCTCCGTCGTCGAGGTCTTCGGGATCGCCATCCGAGGAACCCTCAACGGTCATCTCGCAGAGTAGTATTCATATTTTGTGAAAGGTTAGTACTCAAAGGTAAGGCTGTCTAGAATTTCCTCCTGTCCGGCAACCCTTTTTTTTAAAAAAAAGCACCAAAGGGGTTTGAGTATGTATGAAATTTAGGGGCTATTTCTCAATTTTCACTGTTGAGCCATTCAATTCCAACATATATGTAAGATTGAACGACTATGTTGTTAACCAATTACTATAATCCTTCTGAGTTTTGCTCCGGTGGTCCTTTCCATACAAACTGGAGAGGGGAAGAAGACGAGCACGGAGCAGGACGGTCTGGCGGCTTGGTGTGGTGGAGGAGGCTGCTCCAGAGCTCGTGCCCGCCGGAGGGGGCGGTCAGGGCTGCGCCCGCGCCGGAGTCGCCGCCGGCCTGGAGATGCAGGGGAAGGAGAGGGCCGCTGCCGGAGTGTCAGAGCCCGCACCCTCTGCCATTGGGCAGGGGACCATCTGGGCCGTGCTGGGCAGGGCGGTACAAGCACCCGCCGCTGCCGCCGGAGCCCGTGCCCACTGGAGGGATCACGCACGACACCTTCGTTTCCTCGCGACGCGGATAGGAAAAGAAGAAGATAAAACGAACCGGTACCCATCATAACTAGTGGCATGTGGGTAAATAATATTTGACCGAAAAGCAGCTGAAATCATGGAAGACCTGCTTTTAGTTTTATACTAGAGCAAAAGATGCTTTTGGCCAAAAGCAGTTGTGGCTTTTACGTCCTTTGGTTAGTTTTTGGCTTTTGCAAAAGCAAAAGCATTTTCAAAAGCCCAACCAAATAGGGCCTAAACCTTTGAAAATATATGAAGTCATCATCTGCCTATTTTACACGGGCGAGGTCGATGCAAGTTGTATACAGCTCACCACATATGCATCTTACCCTTGGATCATATTCTGCTGCTGGCACATATACATCATGATCACGTCAATGCTTACCATTCATCCCAGTTTCACTTCCTCCGATGTTTGAACCGTGCCGCCCACCTCTTTTTATTTTTTTAAATAAAGTATTTTGTTAAAAAATTCCGGCCACTACTCACCAAGAAACACATAGCCATGAATCAGGGGCGGAGACACGGGGCGCCCCCCCCCCTAACGTTGCATATCACTACTATTTTTAGTTATTTCTCACTAATCACTAGAGATTATAAATAAACAAGTTGTACTAACTAATTTTAGATTGCTTTTCTCAAATACATCTCTTGATTATCTAATGTTTAGTGGCTAAATAAAATAAATATATGACATGAATTGTTGATCTATGAAGAATGTCCCTTCAATTCTTATCTTCAAATTTAGATATTTACTTCCTTCGTCCTATAATATAGTGCATTCCAAAAAAATTAAGATAACTTAAGGGAATCTTTAAATGGCGCAAACCCATGATTATATCAAAAACAAGCACATTATAGTGACCATCAATTTATAGAATAGATCATAACGCAATTTCTATGTTACAGTGCTTGAAAAAAAGCCCATGGCCACCCTTGCCATTTTTTGCGAATCCCTTACAACCAAATCCTGTAAATGTGAGGATAGCATACGGAGCCAGCAGGTAACATAGAAAATAACCCAGACGAGAAAATGATTTTTTTCAAAGATCAATGAATGATTTTGGTTTCCTCTCTCTTTGTGCATGAATGATTTTTTATCAACTATTGGGGCTTTCTTCTTGTAGGGTTACTTCAATTCTGCATCTGTTTGGTCTTTCTTCCATCATTGAAGATGTTGTCTGTTGTAATTCATCATGCAAGCACAAACAGAAAGAACAGAGAGCAGCAAATTCGTTTGCAGCTGATAAGAACAAATGAAAGCAGCCAGCCGAACAATCCTCAGATAGTTCTTGTCGAGAAAGGACTATCGCAGCAGCAACAGGGGAATCCTTTTCATAAGGTTAGTCTCAGTCAGAGGTTTGATGTCCAGTTTCCAAAACTCCATATGTTGGAAACAATTTAGATAAGTTTCATCTCAATAAAACTCATTTCATCTCATTAAACTTTTGTCATCTATTTTATGTTTTGTCAACTTATTTAATGCCATGAAACTCCAATTGAGGCAAGTAAGGATGAAATGGATCGATTCGCATCGAATTGAATCTGGATATCACCTTTTACCATATTTTAGTTCGAATATGAATACAGATACTTTCGTATACGAATACAAAATGGATGTCTCAGATTCGGATTTCTATTTAGATATTTATTCAACTCAACTCAATGTGGATATTGTTAAATTCAACATACATGAATAGAATTTTACTACTAAGTCCATTGATAAACAAAGTGAGATAAAATCAAAATATATTTCTAACAATCTCCAATATCCAATAAACTAATTTACAATGGATAATATTTAATAAAATGATATATTGACTGAAGAAATTATAATAAGAATGGTATGCAAGAAGTAGACATTTTGCTTTAAAGTGCTTTTATAATTACGCAATTATTACTCAAGTCGAATTAAAGTATGTGGGTATATAACATAGACAAGGTTAGTTCATCAATACTAACATGGTTATCAATAAATATTTAATAATTAAATATAACAATTAACCAATCATTATTTATATAATGTTTATCATGAAATTATAAATTATATAAAATAATTTATATCAATAAATAATATATTAAAATATTAAAAAATTGCAACAATAAATATATTAAGTTTAAAATAAGTTGCAAAAATACTAAAATTAATTTATTCTTTATGTATTATTGTGGGGCCACATCTAACCTCCCACCCTCGCTAGGAACAAGGATGGTGGAGGGTTTCCCATAGGTACGAGAAACAAAGGTCAAGACTCGGTGAGGTGTGGGAGACTGCACCAATAAATTCTGGAATAAATGGCCATTAAGTCATCTTCGATACAGTGCAGCCCACCGGGTATTTATAGGCCATACCCGGTGGCGCCGTGAAATTACGCAGCAGTCTACCGACCCGAGTGACTTGCTTGCATATACATGAGGGTATGGTAGTAACTTCACATGCTCCCACAAACCACCAATTGACGGTGCCCTTCATACCATCTCCGTGGTCGCTGCGTTTCGTCCTCCATCAAGCAAGCTGGAGCATCCTTCGTTCTGGGCCTCACCTTTGACGAGGGTTCCCTTCTACCTCCTAGCAAAGGACCTGCAGCGCTAGAGGATCAAGACAACCTTCAATCAGTGTACCTTCGCCATGGCCATTGCCTGTCCGGGATCTCCCACGGAGAGTCGCCGAGGATTCTACCAGCGGCCGAGGGTCTGTAGGGGCTTCCCACCGGAGGTGCTTCTCCCAACAATTATTAATGATATCATATTAATATTAAGATTTATTTATAGATACACTATTAGGCAGTTTCAATGCGTCATTAGTGATATTAAAATTAAATAGTTAGTCACGCATCATAGAGAGAAAACTTTAAAATAGGTTCGTTATACCTTGTTCTTCGTGCATACAAATAAATGTCTAATATTCTAAATTTTTATTGAATACGGATCTGGAATTAGATAGGGAAAAATAAGGAAAAACAAATCATATACATCCATTTAGTATCCATATTAGAAATCCATATGAATACGGATACGTATATTACAAGTTTTAGTGAACAATGAGAGTTTGCAAACCAAAGAATCATGGTGGCTTAGGCGTAATAGACATTAAGAGTCCGAACGATGCTCTAGTCATGAAGCATTTAGACAAATTCTATTATCAGGTTGATATCCCTTGGGTGACACTGACATGGTCCAAATTTTACTCAAATACCCAGACTCCACCACATGCTAGCTAGAAGTCCTGTTGGATCCTTTTGGTGGAAGGACATAACGAAACTCTTTGAGAAATTCAAAGATCTTGCCTCATGTCATCCTCATAAAGGAAATACTGTCCTCTTCTGGTCTGATTGTTGGATGGGTGAAGCCTTGAAAAATTCCTATCCACAGTTGTTCTCGTTTGCTAAGAAACCAAAATGCTCCATCAGATTCTTTTTGGACCAAGAGACCAACAGAAATTTCAGTCTCCCCCTCTCCATATAGTCTGCAACCCAATTGGAGGTGCTCCAGGCCTTACTTCCTGACAGAGTATGGGATGATAACATGAAAGATAGCTGGTCTTTTTCCTGGGGGTCATCAAACATCAGTAGCAAAAAGGCCTATAAGATTCTCATTGAACATACTGAAGCATCCCCCCTCTCCTCCTGGCTATGGACCTCAAGTAATTTGGGCAAACATAAATTCTTCTTCTGGTTATTACTAAGGGACAGACTCAACACTAGAAACCTGTTGAGAAGGAAAACATGGATTTAGAAGACTTTAGTTGTGTTCTCTGCAGCAGTGGTTCTAAAGAAATAAGTTTTCACCTCTTCTTTGAGTGCCCCTTCACCCAGGCCTGATGGGACTCCATCCCCATTATCTGGAACCTAAGTATACCACACCTTGATATGGTAATTGAGGCCAGGTCCAACTTTGGCAGTCCAATTTTCAGAGAAATCTTCATCACAGTCTACTGGATCATCTGGATAACTAGGAACAGGGTAATCTTTGATCAAGGTCAAGTCAACATCAACATTTGGAGGAGAGAGTTCAAAGAGGAACTTGGTTTAGTTTGCACTAAAGCCAAGCCTAGCAGACAATCCCCACTCAATCTTTGGAGAGAGAGTTATAATTTATAGGATGCTTTTTTTCAATTTGGGCCTAGCTGCCTTGTAACTTTTTCTTGTACATATCATTCTTTCATTTAATGGAAAAACAAAAAAAAATAGGTAGGGGATTTCCCTACTGATTCGGTCAAAGAAAAGTTTTAGTGAACACGAATGTCGCATAATTCAAATATCCATTTCCATTTTCCATCCCAAGAGGAGAACAGCCATTCGTCAAAAAATTGACTACGTTGGCCTGAGCCTTGCAACTATATTGTACAAACATTCTAATAAATTACACAAATAGTGAAAATGATAAACAATCGGAGGGCTATTTGGATACAATGGGCTAATTGTTAGCTAGTTAATTTTTAGCTCAAATTAGTTTTAGTGCATCCAAACACGAGGGCTCATAAGTGGGTTATTCTTTTAACGGTCTTCAACTAGTTGTTACCCAACTAGCTAGCCAACCACAACTAATTTAGGCCAATTTTTAATCTCAACTAGTAACTAGTCAAGTATATCATCCGCACAGGTTCTAATTACATACAGAAATTATAAATTACAATTTGCACATCCAAGCTATGTCTAACTGGAAGCCTTGTTCTGTTTGGTTGGGCTGTGGCTTTTGGAGAAGCTACAGTGAGCTGTGGGTTGTGGAAAAACAGTTGTGTGAAAGCAGCTGTGAAAAAAGCATAAGGCTGTTTGGTTAGAACAATTGTGAACTGTAGACTATGGGGGTCTGTTTATAAAACTGTAGAACGTGGGGGTCTGTTTATATGCGAATTGCTCATGACAAATAATATGTTCACTAATTTGCATGTAAATAACTATTTTAGAAAGGAAAAGAGTATTTTTTTTCTAAGCTTTACAGCCATCAAAGTGATTGGTCCACATAAATAGAACAATATCATGTATACATGAAGGTGAAATTTTTACCACAGATTAATCACATGATTAGCCTACCACAAAAAATTCACAGCAATTGAATCAATATAATTACAAAAAAATTTTCTAAAATATGTCATATTATATTTTTTATATTCGTATTTAAATAACTATTTTGAAAAGAAAATTTAAATTTTCTACGTGTTTTCATTTATCAGAGCTGATGAGAGTGTGGTCCATCGTTCTCGTATTTCTACTGTATTTCTTGTTTTATTTTTCTACAGGAAAACAGCTAGAAAACATCACGTGTTCTCCATGGAACGGAGCAAGGCACCGCTTGGCATAAGGCGGCGGCCGCGGTCAGCATAGGAGGGGGCGCCTTGAGATGCGCCGCCGCAAGCGAGGGGGCTAGCTCGCCGTTGCCACGACCGTAGCAGAGGCCTGCGCCGGCCGTCTCAAGCAGAGCCGGTCACGGCGGGGCTGGCGGGCCGGCGAGCAGCTGCGTTGTGGCACGGGCAGAGGCCCGCACCGGCCGCCGGAGCTGGGGTAGGGCTTCCCTCCGGCCGGACATGGTTGAGCGACGGCGGCATCTCCTCGTCAGACTGCAGACAGGGAGAAAGAAACAACAAACCGGTATGGCAAATGGGTAATTTTTTACCCCAAAAGCAGCTGAAAGCACAGGGGAAGAGGTGCCTTTGGATTTATTACAACAAAATCTGCTTTTAGGCAAAAGCACTTAAAGCTTCTGGGCTTTTTGGTTGGCTTTTGCCTTTTGTAAAAAGAAAAACAGATTCAAAAGCCCAACCAAACGGGTAATTCGGATCGCAGCACCTTTATTGCTGGAATCGTCATCTTCGTATCTGTTTTCAGATCACGAAATGGTTGAGAAATGTCGCACCGACACAGTGTGAGGTCAATCCTTGACTTTGCATTGTGAAGTATCTACTCTGTAGGCAATCTTCCACCGTGGGCTCGAGCAGTTTTTTTTAGGAGCTTCGCTCGATGAAGCCATCTGTGAAGCAAGTCTTCCATCAAGCTAAAGATGTTGGATTCACTCGCCTGCGCTGGCCACGCCGAATCTTTCAATTAATTAATGGAGAGCTAGGCAAATAAAAAAGGTGCCCGCAGTGCATCGATCGCAGCAGGGAGCCTCGGTAAATATAATGGCGGCCGGCATCTAGTCTCGCGCCTCCGCGCATGACAAACTGGAGTACTTCGAGAGGCACATCCCGCGTCTTTCGCCGCTTAACTTGCCCGGCGGCCGCGCGCGGCTCATCCTGGTCAATGACAGGCCCATCGTAGGTGCTCCCATCCCATGTGTGCCCCTTCACATGCATGCGGCGTCAACCCGTTGCCCGTCCAACAGCGGCCGGCCGGCTTGGTCGTGACAGGTCGTTGGTCTTCTGTTCCTTTTGAGAGCCCAAGGCATGAGCCTACTGCCTGCTGCAGCAAGATCAAGGAAAAACTACGTACAGTACCTCCAAAGAGGCAACGGCTTAGTCTTTGTCCAACAGGATAAAGAAAAAGATCGAGGTCACTGAACACTTGAAGCAGCATCTCGGATGGACCGTAAACAGGCTGTCCACTCCTTCAGCTGGACTTTCTTTGGGCTACCAACACTATAACTGCGAGAAGATGATTCTCTAATGTGAGCCAGGCCGGTTTGTCTTGAGGCTAAGCATTTGCAGTCCAGCACAGACCCACGCTTGCTTGTCAAGCTAGCTGTTGCTGCAAGTAGGCAGGATCGGAGTTTCAGAGGCCGGTGAGGTGGCGTGTGTACATGCCTGCCGTTTGTCGATCGTGTCATGATCCAGATGCCTGTCTGATCCGTCCAGATGAGGCTGTACTGTATGTAGTGTGTGTCCAACGCACCGTTACTTACCGTACATCAGTCACGACCAACGTGTCTGGCAGTGGTAGCAGTACCTAGGTAGCAGGCTGGTGGTCCTCCACCACCAAGTTTTCCATTAGTAGGCATGCAGTGGGCCAAGGGGGATATACAGATTCAATACGGCGGCGACCCAGGCCCAAATGTCTCAGCCCTTGTTTAGTTCCCAATTTCCCCCCAAATTGCACTATGCAAAAAGGAGATTCCCCATCACATCAAAATGTCGGCAAATGCATGGAGTACTAAATATAGATGAAATCAAAAACTAATTGCACAGTTTTGTTGTACTTTGCGAGACGAACATTTTGAGTCTAATTAATCAATTTTTGGATAATTTTTATAAAAAAAACAAAAGCTGCTACAGTATTCCGGCAGGAACACTGTAGCAGCCAGAGCCGAATCGGGGCACCCGATTCTGGAACTGAACACGGGCTCAGTTTACCTTCCCTTCCATAGCACCCAGCAGGGTAGTGAGTGGTGGTACCCTTTGGATGATGACGTCGTTGATGTCCCCCCCACGTCGGTACGCGGTCCAGCCAGCGAACGAATTAACGGATCGGAACGGGTCATGCTGTGCCTAGCTTATTTGTCGTCGTTGTGATCTTAATCTTCCTCATTTTCTGGTGGCAAGACCTCACGCAAGGTCTGTTTGTGTATATGTATGGAGTAGTAACATTGAAATCGCTGGCTGAAGGTCTTTAACTTAAAGGAACCACCTCGTAAAATATGCAATGCATGGAAAGTTGCCAAAAAAGAAACAAAAAAGACTATGTCAGCTGATACGAGCGTGGGTTGTGAGCATCATGGGAAAACCTCGCAATTCTTGCTAGCTGGTCGTCAGCCAGCTGTGATATCCATTATCTTAAGACTAGTATAATGCCCGTACTAACGCTACGGTGACATTTGGTAATGCAAATCAAACAACCAGAAGTGATTTACTTGCATAATACTTAGTTTCAAAAGATCTGGATCCAATATAACTGAACCTCTTTGCCAAAGAGAGTTTTATTGTCTCGGATTCAACAATATCATTATAAAGCAAGACTCTTGACACAAAACTGAAAACAATACTCAGTCTTTGACATGACATATTGAAAAAACGTGCACATTCATGCATAACTTTATTTCGCTCCACTCCAAACTTCTCAATTCTTGACCAGTTGAATCCTCATATTACCAGCTCCGCATCTCCACTGCACGATAAGCTAATGCAGTAGCACTATTGATGCATGTTACAAGTAATTTGAAGTGTTTCTATTTATTAACTACCAAACACAACAAACAATCTCATCGGTCTGCAGCGACAACCACAGCAGCTAAAGAGGCACAAGTTCGAAGATCAAAAGGCCACCACACTGCCCCCTTCAACTTCCATGCCGCCGCTTCTCATCTCCTGGCAAATTGCCGGATCTATAAAATCTGCATCGTTAAAAATTAGCTACAGATTGCAGATACAGATTGAAGTGATGAGTCCTTTTAGATTTAATAACTACTCTATTAGGAACCTGTTAGCAAGCACTGTGGTTAAAAAGATGCAAGATCCAAACGCACAGGATAACCAAACTGTATGTGTTCATCACTAAACCTAAGCTTAGCACACCCAAGTTCAACTATTCCATCAGTTCTTTAGGATAACCAAATATTGTATGGCGACCATCGGTAGTACAAATCAAACATTCAAAATATAATATATGCATAGGTGACAAAGCATAGATTGATAGATGTGATATATTTAAGATTCACTCATAAACAACGATACATAGTTAGATAACACTGATCTCATTTGAAATACTCCCTCCGTTCATTTATCTCCATAATTTTAGCCTTCGGCGTAGTGACCAAGGAGCAGAGCATAAACCACTCAGTTTGCATTTAATCATCGCGTGCTGAGCGCATACGAGGAGTCACATGCTAGGAACAGCCAATGAGCAACAAAGAGACAATAAATATAGGCGGGTGGTAGTCAATGAGCAGCAAACAGATAATAAATACGGGCAAGTCCCAAGCTAATATGAAGGAGATTTTTGAATAAAAAGTTTTTGCTTAGATGAAGGAGATAAATGAATGGAGGGAGTACTTGATAACTTCATAGGACAATCTCAAAGAGTTAGAACTACAATAAGTAATTCTGTCAAATCTCCCTAGCCAGCAGATTATCCATTTCATTCAGAATCATTTGAAATACATTGATAACTTCATAGGACAAACTCAAAGAGTTAGAACTACAATAAGTATTTCTGCCAAATCTCCCTAGCCAACAGATTATCCATTTCATTCAGAAGAGCATTTTAGGAAAAAATATGAACAAAGATCACAAAAGAAAGGCATCACCTTGTATCCTGTAAATAGGAACTCCTCGCAGTGTTCTCAACTCCTAGTAGCATATAAAGAAAACTTAGGAAAAACTTAGCCAATATTAAATTACTGAAGTCAACACCCACTATTGTAGTTACTAAAGAAAACAAGCTTGCAGCAAGTAAATTTAACTTCCAACCAACCATAATAATTCAATTGCCAATGGCCAAAAGCAGGGGGGCCAACGTTTGGTTCAAAATAGAAGACCAAGTTCACCAATTTGTTTTTTTTCTATTATTTAAATTCTTGGCTAACTTTATGCTGGAGCCTAAGGCCAAGGTTAATCACATCAAACAGTAACAATTAGGTAAAAGCTATAAACCAAAATAAAAGAGATGGCAAGAGCAAGGAATCTGTACTTTATGAAAGCAAATCTTAGCTTTGTTTTCTAAATTTTTTTCTTTTCAATCCTTTGCATGGATTTTCTATGCAAACTTTTGGAAGAAATGAGAATAAGGAACAATAGAAAAATGAGACAAACATCCCAAACCTCCACTCGAAAGCATAACTCAGCTCTGATTTGCCTCTGCAAACATTTAGAACAAATGAGAGCAAGGAACAACTTCATAGCTACATCAATCTTCTTGCCTCTTCTATCCTGACCACGGAGCAATACTCAACAAAAAATGGCTGCATTAGCATAACCGTCATCTTCTTTAGCATATCCCTCTTTATAAAGATACCTCTTGATCCTACAGTTTATGAGGTTGTCTTTTATTAAGCAAATGAAAAGAATGGAAGAATTGAAAACAAATATATTCGACTGTAAAACAGCAAAGCTACCTCCATCATCAGTGCAATATCTATGCATTCGTGCAGCGTGTTCTGAAATTTGCCAATCAATCTCAGGATCCATTTTAAGAAAATGCCAGAGTAATAAACATCCATCTCAAGAAAATAGCATACACATTGCACACAATATTATCTGGAGCTGGATCGTTAGCAACATATGCAAGCAGGTTTGGACAAGGTTCTAGCTTCTAACTTATTTACTACACATGAAAACCAGCTATGCAAATGACAGGATTCCGGGTCAGTAAAGAAAGAAAGAAAAGAAATTGATGATATGCCTCGTTTCCTTTGTAGAGATAGTGATCCTTTTCAGGTGAGATTCAAGAAATTCCTCCTAAAAGTAATCAGCTAGTAGCGAAATTGCTTGAGAATGGAGATCCCCTACCACCCTCTGCACCAAGTTTCAGATGCCCATATCAACCGCATGAGAAACCCTGAAGATGACGACAAGAAGCAAATAATTTAATCCAACAAGCAGGGCTGGGGAGAATCGAACCTTTGAGCAACAACACAAGGTCGTCAGACTGATGGCAGGTGGACAGCAGCCTCTGTGCTCCGCCGCTAACCTGCACGTTGACGTCGCAGTGGTTGTTGACGTGTGGTCGCTCCTGTGTTGCGCCCGCTACCTCTGAGTCCTCATCGATAAACCAAGTGCCAGATCCACTCCTCCCTTCGCAGCATCCGATCGTACTTCGCCGGATCCGGCTGCTCCTTCGCCTCCGCCGGAGAGGGAGATCCCATCCTTGATGGCTGATGTGGGGCCGCCCATGGTGTGGAGGACAGGAGGTGGAGGTGGAGTAGGCCCCGAGCGGAGGGATCGCCGCGCGCCCGCGCCCGCGTGGCCGCGGTGGAGGAAGACGAAGAGGTGGATCGCATCGCATCGCTCATTTTGCGAGGTGAGGGACGCCGAAGAAAGATCGGTGTTGGATTTTTTTTTCTAGAAAAATCGATTGGAGGGCGTCGTGGGAATCGAACACAGGATCGCTGGCTTGGGCGCGGCGCGTTGTGCGGTACGGGGTGGAGGCGTGGAGGTGCGAGTCCATCACCTCCGGCGCCTTCGGCCTGCCGCGGGGTGACACCGCCAGGGTGGCAGCTGGTCCAGGGGAACTCTAGCTGCGGGATCCCCAGCTCCCCCTACTCGTCCATGCCACTGCAGCACGCCCTAGATTCCGCCCGCTTCGAGGAAGAGCTGAGCCGCGCCTCGTGGCAACAGGAGAGAGGAGGAGGTTCTAGGGGAGGAGGAGGAGCACGGGTGATGGTGATTCGCCTACGGCGGCGGCGAATGGAAGGCAGAGATCCGCGTCGTGGGCTCGGGGCAGAGAGATGCGAACGGATGATGTTTCATTTTTATTTTTTTTTTGTAAATCTCTACAAAGACTTTTCCCTGTGTGCCATTATAAAAGATCGCAATCCCCTGTGTGCCCCTGGAAAAATTCAGTGGTCTTCAGCGCCACTACTCCAACTTTTTTGTGTCCTCCATGCCACTTCCGTCAGTTTAGGTTCTAACGCCGTCAAACTGCACGTGTGAAAAGACGAAAATACCCTTAAGTCTAAATATGTTATTAAATTTTTTTTGAGCATCTTAACGACTTCAAATGAAAAAACTCAAAACTAGAAAGTTGTAGATCTTGTCGAGATCTATAATTTTTATATAAAAATTATTTTCATTTAATTCCGCAAAAAAAAATATGATTTGATATGATTAATATATCTTAGAAAAATCATAATTTTTTTTTGCGGAATTAAATGAAAATAGATTTTATATGAAAATTATAGATCTCGACAAGATCTACAACTTTCTAGTTTTGAGTTTTTTTATTTGAAGTCGTTAAGAACCTCAAAAAAAATTAATAACATATTTAGACTTAAGGGTATTTTCGTCTTTTCACACGTGCAGTTTGACGGCGTTAAAGCCCAAACTGACGGAAGTGGCATAGAGGACACGAAAAAGTTGGAGTAGTGGCGCTGAAGACCGCTGAATTTTTCCAGGGGCACATAGGGGATTGCGATCTTTTATAATGGCACACAGGGAAAAGTCTCCTACAAAGACTAAAATAAACAACCTGCAGCAGGGGATCGAACCTAGGCCGTGGGGTGTTGTTCACGGCATTTGAAGCCTCGCGTGATGCCGCCGAGTGAGGCTGAGTTTGAAGCCTTGCATCAAACTTTCATCGGCAACCATCGGATCAGGGTTTGGTTGGTTCTGTAGCCCTTGATTTTAATGGAGATAATTTTATGTGTATAATTTTTAAGGTGGACAATGATTAGAAATTCTCAGCGGGGGACGTTTTCTTTGGTAGACCTAGGATAATTTAAGTGTTCCATTATAGGAGAGATGTATAATTTTCAAGGTGGACAATGATTAGAGACTCTCAGCTGGGGACGTTTTCTTTGGTAGACCTAGGATAATTTAAGTGTTCCATTATAGTAGAGATACATTTGTCCGAGAGCCCGCCTCCCCGAGTGATGGTGGCGACAGCACCACGACGTCCTGCTATTTAGTTTGTTGCCCTAGAATGGAACTAAAAGCAGCACACAAGTTCATTAATATCTTATCTTACTATTACTAATTGGAGGCCCCAATATAGGCTCCACGTTAATTCTCTCCGGATGCTCTCGAAAAAAAGATAAATGTTAAAAATTCACACGTTAATCAGAAACATCTAGCCACCAAATCGAAAGTATATAGGCATCAATGACCATTGGATCCATTTTGTTATTGTCTACAAAATTAGCCACTTTGCCATTATAAATTGAAATAGGTTTTATGAGAAAAAAACTTCAACACGTTTTGGGGGAGAAAAAATATACTTTGACTGCAAAATACTTCTACCATTCGGAGTAAGCTATTACGATGAACTTCAAATCTTGATTGGTTATTAGAATAGATAGATGGACACGTCCACAGTTAGTTAGTGTATATATTAGCAGAAATTCTGATTAAAAGATATCAGAGAAAATCTATTATAAAATAAAATAAATACACACGTCTGCCATTTTCTGAACCGCATTGCCTCCAGGTTAATTGTCACAGGACATGCTAGAAAAATAGAAAAGTGCTAATTCACAATAATTAGAAAGATCTGGCCATTAATTTGATAAGGTTTAATCAGCACGAAGAATTATAACCATCGGATCGATTCAGTTTCTTAAAAAGACTAGGTAGCGTGCCCGTGCGTTGCTACGGGACAGTTAAATTTTTATACTATTAAATATATGGATCACACGATAAGATAACAATAGTATAATTAGATAACCTAGACAAAGGAATGCCCACCAATAAATCATTGTTTTTTGTTTGAGACTATATAGCATCTAAGAGAATCTCGTAGATGGTACACCATTAGGTATGTGGCCATTGTTTTGGTTCCCTTGTATGTAAGTAGGTGTAACAAGATGTGATTCCTTAATTCGTACGCATCCTATCGTCATATATTTGTTAAACGTATATAGTTAAAGGTAGCATGCCCGTGCGTTGCTACGGAACAACTAAACTTTTGTACTAAAAACACAATAAGATAACAATACTGTGAAATTAAATACCGACGTTAAAGTGACATTTAATCCAAAAAGCAAAGTTCGTGAAATTAACACGATCACAGAGAGCGCGGCGTCACAGGCTCACCAACTCTACTATATAAATCTTTTCCATGCATTGCAACGGGTACAAATGATGCCCTGATAATTTGAGTATGAACTTGTTGTATTGTTAAAAAAAATAATGCGAGTGTGATGTTCGTAATGTCAATATTACAAATTGAATTTTGTGCATGGCTAAAACTCTTATTGATGGTTTACAATCATCAAGGTATGCATTTATTATATTGTACATTTATACATACGCACATAAATGTTCATATCACCATAACAAGATTAGTTGATTCCTCAATCTTTTAAAACTAACCATATCTTTGAATTATCAGTTTGCTTCATAAAGTATACCCAGACCACCAGTCTTCATATTTAATGTTTGAAGGTTATAAAAAAACAATTATCCAAGTGTGATGAGGCACTCATAACACTCTTGCTATTGGCTATCTTCCACAATTTTATTTACTATGGAAGATGATTTTTATTTTTTCCTAAAATAATGGATCATTGAGAAACATTAGCTGTCACAAATAGCCAAGCAAATTACAATATCTTATATCTTATAGTACTCCAAAAGACTTTCACTACTACGCCAAGTACATCTTGGTAGTCATTGCTCCGAACTATTCCAATAGCTCCGTGGTTGTGGTTACATACTGCATTGGAATGAACGTTGTCAGTGATTAGTAAACAGTCAATTCTAAATGAAAAACTTTTAGATACTATATGTTTATACTGAATCATAACAGAAAGTGGTTTTCTCTAGATTGCAGATATGATACTTCAATTTTACGCGTAGGGGTTAATGGACAGACAGCGTGCAAAGCAATGTGCTGAAAGAGTTACAGGGAATCAAAGAGTGGTGCCCACCAATCCATATCCATGGGAAAAAAACTCATGTAAGCCACATGCATAGTATGAATTAAAATTCAAACGTACTAATAACAATGGAAATTAGCTTTCCTCATATAATGATAGAGCCTAAGATATGAGAATATGCCACAATAACAATGGAAATCACACTGCTAATAACAAATCATATATCATGTATCATAAAATCAAAATTCAGATATTCTTGCATATTGTAAATGGCTCCAATATTCTTTAGTGCTGTGAGCTGCTACTTCCACATTAATCACAAATTCCTGATAAGGAAGGTCTGTCTACATTGAGTTGCTTGTGAAAGTTGAACAGAACAGGCAAACAAGAGTTTGAGGACAAGCCATTAAAAAGCTAGCGTGGGTGAAAGTTTTGTTATGGTCACCTAGAGCATGGGTGAAAATTTTGTTAAGGTCACCTAAAGTTCTGTTGTGGTGATCTACCTAGTTCTGCACTTCTGATCAGCAGAGGCAGTAGGCTGAAGCTTTCTCGTGGTGCATATTGCAGTTGACAACATAATACTGACATCCAGTTTTCAGTGGTATATATCCGTATAGAAACATACATATAATAGTTGCTTCTTTCACTATAGACATTTAATTAGCTCCCAGAACCAGTGAGCACAGAAAATTATAGTCATCTTCATTTATAGTAAATAGATTAAATTAATTCCAACACCTCTGCATGCCATCTAGACTCGGTGAATCATGAAAATTAAACTTTCCATAGACAAAAACGAAAATAGGTATTGTTCATGGACTCTCAGGCTAATCACACATACATTGGAGCCTGGTAAATCTTTGCTTCACGATTCTCGACCGGAGCGAGCATTCGGGTTTTTCAAAACTGGCAAAGTTTTTTCCAATGATAGGTATGCTTACTGAGTGAGCGAGTAAGAAATAAGGAACATAAAATAAAGGTTTACAGGTTCTATGAATATGTGCATAGATATAAGTTGATTTAGCATCTGGCCAGTTCGAATGTAACTATAACAATAAAGCTTACCATTTTCCCCATTGGGGCCGAGAAACATGTCATTATATTGAAAGAATTGGACAAACTCTCATTATGTATTTTCCACAGCAAAATGAAATGTGCAAATAAATTACTACTCACAGAGCAAATTGTGGATCAATGTAAGAACAAAGTTTTCCTTACAATAGATGTTGGTGGTTTTCTCATGGATTTTCTTTCTGATAGATTTCCATGTACTCAGAATGTTGCGGGCTTTCACAAGCATCAATTTCAGATCTCTTATCCGCATACGCATTTAAAAGATAGAATATTTAATGAAAAATACAAAACAATAGAATCAAAAGAACACCAATTTGAAAAGTAACATCCAGCTTACCTCCCAGCACCAAAGAGCCGACTCTGATCCATATTCTAATACATCAGTGTCCAAAGGAAGATTTCCCATACATGATACATCGTCCTCTGCCCAACGAGCAACATAAAGTTATGGACTGAAGCCACACAGATGCCTTGAGGTAGGGCAGTGTATTAACATATCTTCCATGATAAATTCTTTTACAATGTCAGCCGGCCCAGGGGAAAGCAGAGCAGTCTGGAGCTTTGTTCAGTATCTAAGTGTTAGATAGGCAAAAATAAGAAAGTTCATTTATCCTTAATGTGATGAACCGAACCTCAAATTGAAATATTGCACACTGCATGTCACAACCTCTAATCAACACAGATAGATCAAGCCAAAAACAGCAATTTCCGCTAAAAACCATACAATTTCCACTGATAGCTCCATCTGTTTTTGGCAACATGACATCATCACAACCTTTAAGTAGCTCCTTCTGTTTTCAATAAACAAATAGCCATGCAAAAGATAATTGCTATTCAGTTAGAATTATCAAATGACCAGCAGCTGTCCAGAAATTATTTCTAGCCATGATAAACAAAAAACTCTGTAACTTGAAAATAAACTCTTAATTGAGCCCAACGTGTATAATTGGAAGCTCTGTAGCTCCATATGTCCAGACTCCAGACTAAAAACATGTGGTACTGTTTCTCAGAGCCTGCAGTGCTCCTGTCTCTCACAGAGATGACTGATGCATGGTGAGGGTGCACTGATTATGAATGCAGAAACAGAAAAAGAATTGCAGTTGAGTACAGATAATACAAACATTGTCTGAATCAAGTTATAAGGGCCGGACATTTACATGCATTTACATCAGGTACTTGTCTCTTTGATGTCTCAGGATCAGTTGTCCCAATTAGCTTAAGTTAGGATTGGGTGCTCGGTTTTGCACAGGGTTGCAATTTTTAGTAAACAAAGGGTAAACCTTTTCTAGTCAAGAAATAATGGGAAAACATGCAACATGTCTTATAAGATCTCTGTGGCTTCTAATCAAATCTCCATCAATGAGAAAAGAATAGCATGGAATAATCAAACTCTATCACGCAGACTAATCGGAATCCACATTCAGGTTCACTAAACTGAATCAGTAAAAGGGGAACAAAATAGGGGGAAGCATACCTTGACAGTGATAGTCGAACTCATAAATCATGTAGTAGTTAGCGAGCGCCACCACGTTCTACTATCAGAGCTAAGGAAAAAAGAGATACAAAATCTTAGAGTATTGTTCATGTGCAAATGTAACCAAGATACTTGGCAATGCAAGTTGAATTCCATAGAAAAACATGGAGGTTGAAGCTAGCATGTGCAGATGAAAGGGAAAAAAAACTATGTATTCACGCTGACCAATACTTGAACCAATGATAAATTAGTTCACATGCCACAAAATTACAGAATTAAGGCCCAAACACTACTGCCCGTTCTCAAGGAGGTGTTGGTGACATCCTTGTTTGCTGCATTCCTATGGAACATTGCAGAAACCACACTTGTAAATTCGCCAATAGAGTTAGCCAGCTTTACCTAATTGTTAGCAGCATCTGAAGTGGACAAGTGACTCAAGGATCGCAATGGTATCTATAGAGAAAATAAAATAATCAAATCACTTAGATATGCATTTTTTCATGTCATATAAATCATATTGTTGGGGGTAGCTGATAATCTGCATTTTTACAAACCACTACTGTATGCCTTTGTCCATAGAAAATTCAGTCTAGCACCGCACAAATGAAATGAAGAGCCGGCAGTTCAACCTTAATATATATCAAAGCCACGAACCAATACTTTATCCCATTCATGATTTCTTATAATAAAGCCCACAAGCCGGTTCCGATTCTTACTAAAATTTTAAGAAAACAATGCTAAGATGAACTTTAGGAGGTAAAAGTACAGTCCTAAAAGGGTTAGGATTAGTTAGTGTCAACATCAAATTTAGCACTGTACGAATGTCAATAAATATTTTTGAGAAGATAGGTTGATTGATTATTACCAGTAACAGCTATACTGTGAAGGCCATGCTATAGTATCAGGAAACAAAGATTTGGCTGTTGGGGCTCAATTTTTGCTGTAAAAACTAGAAAATAGCCTCCACAACAAGGATACCATATCTGTTGGAGCTGCTCTTATATCCTTCCTAATTTATATGAATAGTGATTTTAGTGAAACAAGTACCCTCCACTGGTGGCTATATTTTCCTGGCCCTTAAAGAGTACTTTAGATTAAAAAGTCAATTATTATAAGGTTTAAGTATTAAAATTCTCATGAGGTTAGCACTGGTACCCCTGTCCAAGATCTCACTACAAGCTCTAAGATTTATCTTAAGCAATATGATGCATGTGTTCAAATAATGGCTTATGCTATTTTAGTACTTAAGAATGTACTGTATGACCTTAAATCCTTATTTTAATAAGTACAAAAAGGAGAGTTAATGAAACATACAATACGCATAAGAGTTTTAACTTAAGGAGAGAAAAAATCCAAAGCATTTAAGAACAAAAATTGAAATCAAAATTTAGATTCATGACTTCATAAGATACATGATGCAACAAGAGCCACCATGATTAATGGTAAGGTTTCAAAGTAATTGCATATTTAAAATATATAGAGATGACATGCAAAGGAAAAATATGAACATAGATAAAAAAAATATATAGATTAGCTCCTTGAAAAAAATAGTAATTAATAAATTTATGACAGCTAGATATAGACTGTAGAGTATCTATTATATCTCTTATGTTAGAAAGTAAACAAAGAAAACATACAATTTATTATAAGTAATTCTTTATTAGTTAGATGTACTCCCTCCATTTCAAATTATAAAACATTTGGAGTTTTCTAAATACATAGCTTCTACTATACACTTAGATGTACTGTATAGATACAAAGTAAAAATAATATATCTACAAAAAGTCAAAACGTCTTATAATTTAAAATCAATGGATTATTAAATGGTACATAATACTTATATCTTCTAAAGTTCTAGCCCGTGCGAGAGCACGGGTTGATGGACTAGTACTAGAAAACCAGGCGCGGCTTTGCTGCGCCCATTGCAAGTGTTGTAGCCATGTCTCTGCCGTTAGGTTAATCTATTTTGTTGCTTCTTTCCAAAGTCCAAACAACGATGCTGTGTACATCTATGTGCAGTGCAACTATTCTTGGTTGTATATGTGCTTCCTGATTTTTGCTGGTCGAAGCTACAATCTTCGGTGTAACAGTAGAGAATGAGATCTCCAAAGAGACTTTAATAGGAAAAGTGAAAGATGAAAGGAATGTAGCCAAATAAATCATGTTGCTTTGATTTCAGTACAAAGAGGGACTTGAGATTCTTTTACCAACACCATATAATCTTTATGTTCCTACAGACTCATCTACCTTAGTAGTTAGATAACATCGTTATACTTAGAGGATCACTAGGTGTAGATCTATTTGGGTACAAATCTTGCATATGAGATAGACATGCCCTAGAACATGATCTACAGAGAGATAGAGAGGAAATGGGGATGGAAGGGCTGACCATCAGCGGCCTTGGATCTAGAGGCGTTGGCCATGGCGTCGGTGTGTAGCGCGTGGAGGAGTGGAAGCAGTGGTGTCCCGGCGGTGGCTTCGACGTCGCAGTGACGCACAGCAGTGGTGGCGGTGTAGACAGAGGCGGAGTGAAGACCGGTGGTGCTTCCCGTCGCTGGCAGCGCCCCTCTCAGATCGGATTAGGGTTTAGATGTCGGTGCGGAGTGGCGGCTCAGAGGAACCTCGTACCATGAGCCCCGGCCCCCACCTCCTCTATATAGCACTATGCGACGGGTGCCCACCAGTCATGTATTGGGTTGGGAGCCCCCGATCAGGGCGCGAGGTCAAGGCCCAGGTGGCCATTGGGCCAGCCATGGTGGAGATCAACCTAACATTCTCCCCCTTAATCTCAACTTATACTTTAAACTTTATACTTAAACTTAATACTCCTTTCTTTTCCCATTACATCACAGATCAGTGCATAGAACGTGCCTTATCATCATGGTCAGTTGCCATTAGATTAACCGCTACCATACACCTCTCTGTTTTGAAACATATTCTCAACTAGGCCCTTATTGTCCAGGAATCATAGGCTTTCCCGTAAACCTATACCAACTAAGTGTTCTCTGAACACGTTGGGCGGTAAGCCTTCTGTAAGCGGATCCGCGAGCATCTTCTCTGTACTTATATGCTCAAGACTAATTATATGATCTCAGACTTTGTCTTTCACAACATAATACTTTATGTCAATGTGTTTGGCAGCACCACTTGACTTATTATTGTGAGCATACTGTACTACTGGATTATTGTCGCAGTACAACTTGAGTGGTTCATGTATGTCGTCTATCACTTTCAACCCGGGTATGAATTTCTTTAGCTAATTTACCTATTCCATGGCCTCATAACATGCTACAAACTTGGCATACATCATAGACGATGTAGTGACGGTTTGCTTGGAGCTTTTCCACGATATAGCTCCTCCTACGAGAGTAAATATATAACCTGACGTGGACTTTCTATCATCTCCCACAAAATCTAAATCTGAATACCCCTCTGTGTGTAGGGAATCAGATCTTCTATACGTTAGCATGGGGCATTTCGTCCCTTGCAAATAACGCAGAACTTTCTTTACCATTCCCCAGTGTTCTATTCCTGGATTACTATCATATCTGCCAAGTAACCCGATAACAAACGCTAAGTCAAGGCATGTACACACTTAAGCATACCATAAACTTCCAACAGCCGAAGCATATGGAGCTGCTTTCATTCGATCGATCTCATATTGGTTCTTGGGACATTGGAATTCCCCAAATCTATTGCCCTTGACTATGGGAGCAGGTGAAGGCTTACACATATGCATACTATATTTCTTTAGAACCTTTTCTAAGTATGCATTTTGTGATAATCCTGAAACCCCTTTTCTTCTATCTCGGTGAATCTCTATCTCCAGAACGAAAGAAGCTTAACCCAGATCTTTCATATCAAAATTTGAGGACAAGAACTTCTTCATCTCTAGCAGTAAATTGATATCACTACTAGCGAGTAAGATGTCATCTACATATAGGATTAGGAAAATATATTTCCTATTCTTGAACTTTGCATTTTCTTTAAACCCAAACTTCCTTATTGTACTATAAAACTTCGAATACCACTATCTTGATGCTTGTTTTAAACTGTAAATAGATTTCTTCAGCCGGCATCCCATACTTTCTTTTTCTTCCACGACAAAACCTTTTGGTTGTGCCATATAAACATTTTTCTCTAAATCCCCGTTAAGAAATGCCGTCTTTACATCCATCTGATGTAATTCTAGATCGTAATGTGCCACTAGCGTCATTATGATTCTAAAAGAATCTTTACATGAGACTGGAGAAAATGTCTCTTGTAATCTATGCCTTCTCTTTGTGTAAAACATTTCACCACAAGTCGCGCTTTAAATCTTTCTACATTCCCTTTGGAGTCATATTTAGTTTTGTAGACCCATTTATAGCCTACTGTCTTGGCTCTTTTAGAAATTATTTTTAAGTCCCAAACTTTGTTGGTACTCATTGATCTCATTTCATCTCGCATGGCTTCAAGCCACTTCGACAAGTGATCGCTTCTCATGGCTTCTTCAAATGAGGTGGGATCACCCTCTATTTGAAATTCTTCAGTATCATAGACTTCGTAGTCATCTGAAATAGCTGATTTTCTTGTTCTTTGAGACCTTCTTGGGGCCTCAATAGTTGGTGCTTGTTGCATATGAGACTGTTGTTGCTCTTCCTCATGTGCGACATCAGGTTCTATGGGATCCTAAAGTACAGGTTCCTCATGTTCATTCATTGTCACCACAGGAGAACCAACAACAGGTACTGTCACCACAGTGTCTTGCATTGTTGGTGCAGCAACAACAGGTAGCGTGAAGAATGGCTCCTGAACCATCGGAGTGGGCATATGTACCCGCTTCTTCTCAAGGTTGATTTCCCGCGCTACCATGCTCCCTCTGATCAACTCTTCCTCCAAGAACACAGCATGTCTTGTTTCTACAAGCTTCATATGTCTATCAGGACAATAGAAGCGATAACCTTTTGATTTTTCTGGATAGCCAATGAAATGGCAACTGACTGTGTTGGAGTCTAACTTTCCTATATTTAGGTTAAAGACTTCAGCCTCAGCTGGACAGCCCCACATGTGTAAATAGTTAAGTGAGGGTTCCCTTCCTGTCCACAACTCATATGGTGTTTTGGGCACCGACTTACTTGATACTCAATTAAGAATATGAATGACGGTTTTTAATGCCTCCATCCACAAACTTATCGGTAGAGTTGAGTAACTTGTCATACTTCTCACCATATCCATTAAGGTACGGTTGCATCTTTCAGCTACTCCATTCTGCTGAGGCTCCCCCGGTGTGGAGTACTGGGTAACTATGCCATTTTCCTTTGGGAACTTTGCAAAAGGTCTAGAAACTTGGCCATATGGGGTATGACGCCCATAGTACTCTCCACTATGGTCTGATCTTACTATCTTAATTATTAAATTATGCTGATTTTCTACTCCAGTCTTAAATATCTTAAATTTATCCAATGCTTTTGATCTTTTCTTAATTGGATAAATGTAGACATAACGAGAATAATCATCTGTGAATGTTATGAATGAATCATAACCATCCACACTTTCACAAGAAACGGACCATAGATATCTATGTGAATTACTTCTAAAATTCCTGCGCTTCGTCTGGCATCTTTCTTTATCTTCTTAACATACTTTCCTTTAATGCAATCAATGCACTGTTCTAAATCTGAAAATTCTAATGGCGAAAGAATTGATTCTTTAATCAATCGCTCTATCCTCCTCCTCTAAATATGGCCTAAACGATAATGCCATAATTTCGACGATACATCATGAACTCTCTTCCGCTTCTTACTTGCATTCATAGATGAGGAGTCATTCTCATTCATAGTGCTCATAGCATTCACATTCTCAGAGACTGATAACAAATAAAGCTTGTCTTGTCAGAAGGCAAGACCAACACATTTATTATGAAATGTAATCTTACATTTGCCATCACCAAAATGGCAATCATAACCATCATCATCTAATCGTGAAACACTTATCAAGTTTCTGCGCAAAGAGGGTACATAGAGCACATCTATAAGCCTAAGTACAAAACCATCATGTAATTCTAGAGGAAGATCTCCAATGACTTCAACTTCAGCTTGTACTCCATTTGCTAGTTTAATTGCTCTTTCTCTTCTTTGCAGGGTTCTCGTATGGAATCCCTGTAATGAATTTGCAACATGAATAGTTGCACCTGAATCAACCCACCAAGTAGATTTGGCATAACTTAAATACAAGGATTCATCTATAAATGTAATAATATCCTCACCTTTTCTCAGCAGGTGCTTCAGGAACTATAGACAATCCCTCTAGTAATGTCCCGCCTTCTTCTTGCAAAATTTGCAGGTGTCCTTGTCAACTTCAAAATGGTTGGGCTTTTGATGGTGATCATTCTAAGGGGCCTTTCCCTATGACTTGGAGGAGGAGCTACCATCCCACTGAGGTTTCCCTTGTGGTCTAGCATTCTTGTTAAAATTTTTCTTTCTATTGTCCTTCACAAATGAGCAGAGTCATTATGTGAGGACTTTAGCCTCTCCTCTTCTTGCACACACATTGCAATGAGCTTCTCAATGTCCCATGTATCGGGCTACATGTTGTAGTTAACAACAAAAGTTTCATATTCTTTTGGCAAGGAAGCAAAAATCAAATGAATCAGGAACTCATCCTTGAGCCCCATATCCATTGAATTTAACTTAGATGTCATGGTGCTCATCTTTAGTTTGTGCTCTCTTATTCCACCACTAGAGTATTTCTTATTCACTACCTTCTTAACCAGTGTACTTGTTGTGGCCTTTGAAGAGCTAGTAAACTGATTGTTCACTTTCTGTAGATACTCTGTGGCGGTGTCACAATCTGGGATTGGTCCCCTTATTGGATCTGCAATAGTGGCCTTAGCCACCATCAAACACTTGCGGTCCGAGATGTCCATTTCTTCTTCTCAAGATCATATTTCATTCTCATTTCTGTATGATCTCGCTGTCAAGCAGTGAAATCAGCATCAGTTTCATTCTCTGCCCTCACCGAGTCCGCTGGCTTAGTAGGATACGGTAAGGTAAGTGCTAGATCATTCTCGGACAGCACAAGTGCCAATTCATACTTCTCTTGCCATACCCGATAGTTGTTCCCACCAAGAGACAGGATGTGTGAGATATACGTCATAGGGTTGAGTCCTGAAAGCAATGTCACAGAAAGTGAGAAAATTTAACATAATAATTGCATGCCTTAATTCAACATTGGTCAAAATTAAAACATACAACTTTCTTCTACACTAATTCTACATCACCGTTAGGCAGAAATAGAATTAATGCATAACATCTCATGAATAATACATTAAAATATTGCTATTATCAACGTTGGTCAGAAAATAACAATATCATAATTTTACTGAATTTTATAACTGCTCTTAAAACTAAATTCTTCCGTTGGTTCGAATTTATCTAAAAGATAATAAACATCATCATTCGCAGTGGAAATATGAAAAATAATCTTAATTATTTACTTTTCAGAAGCATTTTCATGTATATATCTACTCTCTGGAAAAATATGACACATTGGTGCAATTTTACCAAGAATTTAAACCTTCAAAATTGATCAAAAATTCATTTAAATCTGCTTCTGAAAATGATAAAACAAAATTGTAAACGTCACTGTGCATCTCGGCCCGAAAGCCAACTTCCACGGCCCAGCGGAGAAAATGGCCCGTGGCCTAGCCATGCATGCGCGCTCCCCCGCACCCAGGCCGCAACCTGGGCCTGGGCCGGGATTTCGCAATCCCGCTTGGGCTGGATCTGGCCGTGCAATCTGAGCCACTCATCTAGATTCAACGACCAAGCACCGTTTTCAGGAGAACAAACCCCCCCCCCCCCCGGGTCGTCGTCGCCTCCCCCGAACCCTAAGCATTTCTTTCTCCTCCCTCCGCTCTCCACGAAGCAGCGGCGACCTTCCTTGAGGAAGGTGGCGACGCCACCGCGGTCCCTTTCGCTGGCGCGCACGCTCCCCAAAGGGTGAGTGCGCCGCCGTCGAGCGGCCCCGCATCGGCGCTTTGAGCCCACGCCCGCGTGTATGAACCTCAGCGGTGAGCAGCGGCTCTTGTTTCTTCCAATGCGCCGGTGAAACTGCAGCGTGGTGTCCTCTCGCGCAGTGGCGATGACTACAGCAGCGAGAGGACCAGGTAGGTTAGGGTTCAAATGTTCTTGGGGATCCGGAATCCCCTCCTTCTAATTGCTGAAATTAGACTACCCCAGACTAGATCTACTCACTAGTTAGGCTCAACTGATACCATTGTTATACTTAGAGGATCACAAGGTGTAGATCTATTTGGGTACAAATCTTGCATACGAGATAGACATGCCCTAGAACATGATCTACAGAGAGATAGAGAGGAAGTGGGGATGGAAGGGCTGACCATCGGCTGCCTTGGATCCAGAGGCATCGGCCATGGCGTCGGTGTGTAGCGTGTGGAGGAGTGGAAGCAGTGCCATCCCGGAGGTGGCTTGGACGTCGCGGTGACGCACAGCAGTGGCGGCGGTGTAGACGGTGGCGGAGTAAAGACCGGTGGTGCTTCCCGTTGCTGGCAGCGCCCCCCTCAGATCGGATTAGGGTTTAGATGTCAGTGGGAAGTGGCGGCTCAGAGGAACCTTGTACCGTGAGCCCTGGCCCCCACCTCCTCTATATAGCACTGTGTGACGGGGACCCACCAGCCATATATTGGGCTAGGCGCCCCTGATCAGGGCGTGAGGTCAAGGCCCAGGTGGCCGTTTGGCCAGCTGTGGTGGAGATCAACCTAACAAACATAGCTTACAGGTAGGATCAAAACTTCAGAATACATAAGTTTGTTTTTTTTCAGGGAATCAGAGTACACAAGGTCAGAGAAAAGAACTTCTGAAAATAGGATATTGTAGCTACATTGTGGTCAATAGTAAACTGATATTCAACTCTATATTTTTATATTGGTATCATGATACTTACCTATGCCAGCGTAACTCATTAGATCGAAAATGTAAAATCAACTGAACAATTAGATGTTGCAGTAAATGGAGACATTTAGTTGAAATGAACTTTGCAGTTGTGTACTGCCTTTTAGAGGCAATTGAATATGAAGCAGAAGTTCAAGCCTTATTTTTCTTAAAAAAAAGTATCAAGGAATTGGAGAATCATCGTTAAAAAAATCGCCAGCTGCTGCATGACTTCAAACATATGACACTGTCTTGAAGAGAAGTACATACATAAGCAACGAACACATGGTTTTAAAACATATACATTAGCTCGTAGCTGTAAGGAGATCTGTAAAGAGATTGCTGACATTGTCTTGAAGAGAAGTACATACATAAGCAAGGAACACATGATTTAAAAAAAAATTTACATTAGCTCATAGCTGTAAGGAGATCTGTAAAGAGATTGCTGATTTAGATTCTCCAAACACTAAATATGCAAGTTACCGTTTCCATTTCCAATATGTGCACAGAAACAATTTCAAGAGTTGTGAACTGTCAGTTCATGGGGAGCATTTTCAGAATTAGATGTAACTCTGCTTCAAGAAATTACGATTAAACTTTGGTGATGGAGTATTATTGGAATACTGAAAAATTAAGGACATCAACTGGAGCAGGTATGAATGGCTGCTTAAGGATGAAAAATATTTGCTCAAGATTGAAGATAGACAACTCAGTTAGTGGTAGACTGGTAGTAGAAACAATATAAATAGAGTATGTTCTATTTACACTACACTGCAAGTGTTGCCTATATGACAAGTAAGTATCCTTCTTCCCTGCCCAATAATATTGTTTGGATCAAAGAATAAAACTTACAATTATCGCATATCACATGGCGCTTCATTTGGATCAGTTTATCAAAAAATATTGTTTAATATTAAGTAACGGATCTTTCTCCTTCTATGCTAATCACTCTTAATTGACATTCCTCAAGTATCTATGTTTCTCTGAATAATTACTGTGATGGGTAGATACCTCAAGGAATTGTGGACGTGAGCAAGACATCGCCAAGGTCTGGTGAGCAGGACATTTCGTCAAACAGCTAACTGGCCAGTGTCATCAAAATTAGCGGCTGTTCTGCCTGTCCGCTATGTATGATGGGGAGCACCCAGGGGTACAGCCGTGCGGGGGAGCTGAAAAGCACTGCCGCTGGTTGGGTAGCGTACATCGTCGCGTACCTGCCATCCGATCCTCTCGCGCATGCCACCATCTCTAGGCAGGTTTTCCACTCGTGTCTCCGTCGCTTTGGGGATGGCCTCCACCTTGGTTCGCTGTGGAAGGGGTCAAGGTCACGCGGGCTTCAAGCGTACGCGTATGAAGTGGAGAGGCCTGCGGGCGGCGCGGCTGGTTGGCACATGCCCGCCGCAGCAGCCGCGAGGAAAGGGAAACGACCGTGTTCGGGACGAAGGGTCTAGAAGGTATGAAGTGGCCGCTTTTGGACGGCCGGACACGTGGCTGGATGAGGGGCCGGAGTCCATGGTGCTGATTTCGTATTGTAAAAGACGCGCTATAGTAGCATTAGTAGAGACAATAAAGTGCATCTCAAAAGCAATATATATTAGATACAAAATATATATGGGACGGAGGATCACAGAATCGATCCTGTGATGGGCTCAGTGGATGGATCAACTGGTTTCCTTCAGCTGACGGTGGCGCAATGTTTGTTCAGGTGGGTCAGGCCGGCTAGATGGATTGATGGCACTTCCTCGGAATGCCATTAAGCTCTCTACCACCCCTGCAACGTGAGGCGCCGCTGATCGAGGTACTGATTAGTGACGTTGCACAAAACAAAATGATATGTCCAGATCCTACTAGTCTTTTATACACCTGATTCTGACCTTATTATAAACTTGCCTTATGATGCCCTTTTAATTTTTTTTTATCAAGTACCACCATTCAATCAGTCCTCACGAAACTGCACAGTGAAAATATATAGTGTGTACTGGTTAGCTATGGTCGGTAATTCAACAAAAAAGCATAATGCGTATGTAAAACCAAATGACCGTTCTCAAGTGCTTTGAGCAGTCATACCTATTAATAACTCCTATGAGGTAACAGGACAAAAAGGGAAAACTATTTAAAATAGGATAAACAGGAGAAAATCTGTTCTAGATGTAACAAAAAATTTCTTCTACATCTCACTGTTGCATGCGCGATTTCATAGATGTGACATTTTTTCCGTTGCTACTTTGAAACGTGTCTGGTTGTGATTAGTTTGAAAGCGTGCTAGCTCTTTTTTTTTTTTGCCTGCAACGGGAAGCAACTTGATCACAAATGTGAGCTTTTTTTTACGCCTAGAACATGTGTTAGTTGAGACATGGAAATGAGAGGCCAAATAATCTATGCCCTTGAATTGTAGAAGGGATAAAAATTATATATATTAATAAAAGGCCAAAATTTCTGGTGCTAGTAACGCACCGAACATCATGCACGACTGTGCCAAATGTCCACAGGCGCAGCCACGGCATACGTGCATCTCAAGTGTGTGTGTGTGTGTGGGGGGGGGGGGGGGGGGGTGAGATGCATCCTAATGATTACTGCAGAGCAACTCTAAGACTGTGTGTATTCTTTTAAATGGCTATGAATAGAGAATTTGGTGAAAAAATACCTTCCAATAGCTTCTTTAGTTTGCTATTATAATATACCCATCTTCTATTTCTGATTTCTCGCTAGCCAAAGATAGATACCGAGAATAAATCTCTAGAGTGCACACGAGTCATGGGATTTAGAGAAACTGTTGGACGATGCAAAGATATAGAAAGCAGTTTTTATGCAAATGGTTCTCCGAATAATGATTTAGAAAGCGAGCTTTAGAAAGACTTTTGGAGATACTTAAATGAAGTTTGGCATCAATGCCGTAATTTAAGGGATTTTTCTTTTACAAGGATTTTTCTGGTTTTTCAGGTATTGAATTGTTTTATGAAGTTTAAAATCAATGGCTATGCTTTATTTGAGCTATTACTTTCTACAGAGTAACGGGAGTACAGTATCGTCTGACTTTCATTACTTCGACATGTCATCGATGATATTCTGTTTTCTTTTGACAAACACGAATGTCTTTTCTGAAGCAGTTGTCCTGCACTGTTCTGTCATCAGCGAAATAAACTAGTATCGCGGTTGTTTAATTTAAGCGTGCTAACTAACTAATTACCCATGTGACAGAGTTGAGCTTCTGAAATAGTTGCTTATTTCTTTAAAAAAACTGCTGTAATTTTATCCTACCATTTGTAACGTACACACACTCTAGAATAAAAATAGCTGAAGAAAACAAGAGTATGTATATAGTTATATAACAAAAAACTTGAAGGCTGAAATTAGATATGCTACAGATTGTCAGTGAACTTACATGAACGTTTATGTGAGCGAGCTTTGCCTTGTTCTCTTCAGATTCACACCACTTCTTCAGTTCCTTGCTGGACCTAATCTCGAGCTTCTGAAGCTTATTGAGTATGCATGGAGGCAACGACTTGATCCTACTGAACGAGATGGAGAGACATTTTAAAGAGGTGAGGTTGCCCAGCCATTCTGGCAGTTCTGATATGCCAGAGGAACCCAGCGACAGTGACTCAAGGGAAGTGAGGTGCCGCATGCTTTCTGGCAAGCTCGAAATGGAACAATTTGACAAAATCAACTCTCGGAGTAGAGGGAAGTGGTGAAATATCCTTATGCTCTTGAAGGACTCGACCTCCAATTTGATGGCTCGACTAGGGGAGCAGAGATGATTGATTTTGTCCATCTCCTCCAGTGAAGATATAACTTGGTCGCTGCACCATATATGACACTCACGAAATGTCGGTGCCCGTGGTTTCAACCTCAACCTTGGACAACTTCCTATCACCAGACGGTCTAGCAGAGGGAACATGAACTCCTCCACACCATCCTCAATAGAGTACGTTGTGTTCCACTCCTCCAAGCCTTCCATATAAGAGACATGGACTGATGACAACCGACGGAATGCTCCTTTGCCACCACAAAAATCAAAGTCGAATTTTTTGACCATAGGCAACATGCGGACCTTCAGCTTTTCTAGGTGCGGTAACTGTCCAAGTGGTGGAAGTTCGGTACAAGTAGGCAGTTTCACGAGGGCAATAGAAACTAGATTTGTAAGATGATGAGAAATGCTCATGAGCCAGCCAGGAAAGCTTTCACTCCTGTAACATTGGAGCCTCATGTTCTTCAAGCCTCTTGGTGGCACTAGTTCTCCCAACAAATCTTTGTCCTCGAAAAGTTGAACTGCACGGTCATCCACATCTGACCATGACAATGCTAACTTTGAAAGATTATGTTTGTCAAATAACTTCAATTTTTTTGCTTCTTCTAGAGACGTCACATTTTGAAGAGAACGAATTTTTAATTCACTGACATTTATGCCCTCAAGGTGATGAAGATTACTGCACCCATTGACAGCATCAGTACAAACCTTGAAGACTGGCAATATTTGAGAATAGTGTACCAGAGAACTGGCCTGATCAATCACTTCATCCGGGCACTTGTGCAGCACTAAAGACTTCAGCCCAAGTGCACGTATACTCATTGGTAAGGAGTTAAGGCGAAAACAGTTCGAAAGATCCAGTGTATGCAATCTTTTCAGGTTACCAATACTTTCAGGTAAACATTCTAAACCAACACTCCAAGATAGGTCCAGGTGCTCCAGATTGGTAAGGCTACCGATCCAGTCATGGATACAAAAAGCCCTTCCAACCGCGTGGTTTGTGATTAAATTACTTAAGCCCAAGTACTTGAGATTGGTGAGGTTTGCGAAAACACCTGACAAATCTTGCAGACCAACTTTCCATGACCGTGACATATCCAGGTGCTGTAGTGTGGTGAGGCCACGCACACCTCCCAGGTGTTGCATGCTGCTGCAGCCTGACAGATCTAGATGCAGCAAATTTTGGAGCTTCATCAGTGACTCTGGCAGTTCTCTGATTTGGCGACAAGATGACATGTTTAAATACTGTAAATCCACGAGACCGCCAATACCTTCTGGTAGTCGATCAAGACATTTACAAGAGGATAGGTTCAAATATTGGAGTTGTCTGAGGCCATACAGCGGTTCAGGTATTGCTTCTACACTAGAGCATCCAGATAACTCAAGATGCTGCAAATTCGTGAGATTACCAAGAGAGCTCGGCAATTCTCTTAACCATGAACAACCTGACATGTCGAGATGCGCCATACATTTTAAGTCACCAAATGATTCTGGTAGTTTTGATATACTAGAACAACCAGACAAAGATAGATATTGCAGACACCCAAGATTGCCAATTGATTCTGGTAGTGCTGAAATTTCAGAAGATCCATTTATGTTTAGGTACTGCAGTTTTGATAGGTCAGTGATACACTCTGGCAGACTATCATTTTTCATTCTTGGAGCAATAAGACACCTCAGCTGCTTCAGTTTGCCAATTGAAGCTGGCAACAATATACCAGAGCATTCACTGAAATCCAAAGTGCGCAAGCACTTCGCAAATGAAAACGAACCACTCGGGATATCCAGTAGTTCACCACTATCTGAGAAAAGAAGGGCCCTCATCTTCGAAGGCATATTTGTCAACTTCATTGTTGGCTCATATTTTCTGAGCAATGAATAGCGACAGTATTTGTGGGCTCGAGTATTTCTCCGTGGTGCACCATCAAAAACTATTAACTCATCTGCCACAGTCAATCTTGCCAAGTCATGCACTAGATCATGCATGGTGTATCGCACCACATGCTTTTCAGAAGTCTGAAACCAATAAGTACATATCACCATTAATTTGAGATGTCAACTGATGCCCACGTACCCATGAACTACAGTATATCTATTTCTAAATTATACATTTCTATATATCACCATAACTAAGATATTACTATGAGCTCTTATGGAAAATAACTTAATCGCCATGAGCTATGCTATATCTGTTTCTAAATTAATACATTTCTATCACTGCTATGATAAAAGACCAAGTAAATGTATATACATTGGGATAAATATTTATTTTAGTAGGCCATCAGGGGGTGGAAAAACATTGCCTTAACAAACCACATATCAGTATCACTGACACTAACAATTGACTTTAATAGTTATACTCCATGAAAATGAAATTTGTAAGTTAGTATTTTAAAAAAGTTTATACATTTTGATTGAAACATTATTCCATATCAAACTAGTCTATTAACCCGTGCTCTCGCACAGGCTAGAATTTTTGAGACATATGTTTAATACATATGACTAATGAAAAATTGTTTTATTAAATTGAATGCTTTTATCTATGTTTATTTCTACAAAATAGACATAATAGATATTTCATATAGTCTATATTCAATTATCATAAACATATTAATTACTTTTTTTGCAAGGGACAGATTTATATGTTTTTTTATCAATATTCGTATTTTTGCCATTACATGGCATCTTTTTATATTTTAAATATGTAATTAGTTTAAAATCTTGCCTTTAACTATGGTGGTCCTTGTTACTGCATCACATATCTTATGAAGTCATGAGTCTCTCAATTTAATTTTTCAAATTTTATTCTTGTTGACTGCTATAAATTTTTTTGCCATCAAGTTGAAACCCTTGTGATTATTGTATTTTTTTTATTAACTCTACTTTTTGCACTTTTAATAACAAGGATTTTTGGTCTATAAGGGGGTGTTCTTAAATACTATAATAGCAAAAGCAATCATTTGAAACCTGCACCATGTCATTTAATATAAGTGATAGAGCTTGAAGTGAGATTCAGATGGGGGCAACAGTTCTAACCTCATGAGAATTTTAATACTTAAGCTATATAATGATCGACATTTTACTCTAAAGTAATATTAAAGACTTGAGAAAATATAGCCATTAGTGGTCTCTCATACTTCTCACAATGATTGAATTTCCTATGAAGGAGTTATATGTGCAATTATGATTATACTATCAATATAGACATGTCAAATATTTAGTTAGAACACATCAATATATCTAAAGCAACAACCTATATAAATTATATACCATGATTACTAATGTAGTTTTAAACAATTTGTTAGTATCATTGGATATGATTTGCTAAGAAAAATATTATTTTGTGATGAAACATAACATATATATCGCTCATGCACGCTTGCTGTCGACGCGGGACCGATAGGGTTCCTCAGCGATATGACTGCCAGTCGTGGGCCCTGGCCTGGGCCATGGACTGGAGCAAGGAGAGGTGCAGCATCCGCTACACCGAGTCCGAGTAGAATAGGCCAGACTAGCCAGATTCCTATGGAAAGTAATTTCTGTGTTTAGTTCAGGACACCTTCTTTGGATCCGACTAGGATTGTAACTGCACCGTAGCCTTCTCTATCGATATAAAGAGAGGGCGTGGGCACCCCTGTAACAAGAGACAATAGAACACAATCAAACCAACACAAAGGCTAACACTGACTGGACGTAAAGTTATTACTCGATCACGATCAAGGGCCTAAACCAGTATAAATCGACTGTGTCTATGTCCACCGTCGAGCTCTAGCATACACCAAAGCCTAAACAACTGTCCCGGGTACCCCGTAGCAGGCTATCGGTTGTCAAACACCGACAGCTAGCGCGCTAGATAGGGGCTTATGGCGCAATCGCGATCAAGAGCTCTACGGATTTCGACAACATGATCTTCCCAACGGGATCAATCTTCATCTTCGGATCGTGGATTTGCGAGGCGGACAGTGAGGGCAACCTCCAAGGATGTCTCATCGAAGTTAGGAAGGCCCATGAGGAAATCACTCTTCCGACGGGGTCAACCGAAAGATTCTCAGGCCTTACGGTGTCCGAATCGACTCAGGCTCCGACGACAACCAGTCTCGACTTAGTGTCCAGGTCGGATTCCTCTTCGGGGTCCAATCCGGGTTCTTTTAGAGACGAACCAAGTTCTTTTCCAATTGGACTCTGGAACGCAGCATCAACTCTTCAAGAGATCAATTCGAACCTACTTTAGGTTTCTTTCAGGAAGTTGAGTCACCTCCCAACTGGACTTAACAACGTGGCAAGGACGTATCAAGACTTACTCTGAAAAGCAGCCAGACCAGTACGGAGGCTACGTCTTACTGGGGTGCAGGAAGATCTTGTATTAACCGTAACATCTCAAGATTGCCTAGTCCACTGGCCGAGTACTTTTTCCTAGAGCAGCAACACTCGACTAGTTGAAGAAGCTATCACTCTACCCTACCAAGAAGGTGGTGTGTTCCGCGATGCCAACGCTCTAACTAAAGTCATCAACAACTCCAGCAGGGCAGGGCTGGTGCCAGCTCGAGAAGTCTTCATGATTCGGCGGCCACCACCGATGCCACCAACTGCACCCGACATCAGGTCTTCAAATGAATCAGAATTAAACATATCGCCCAACGCTCCTGAGTACGATGGCGAGTCTGAGGTCCAGAAATAAGCTAGAGAAAGAAGGAACAAACTAAAAAAAGGTCGTAGACGTCGTGCCAGGCAACGAAAAGAAGCGTGGGACACGTACGAAGCAGAGCTGGCTGAATACAACAAGAGAAAATCAGAGAGAGAAGCTGAAGAGAGGCATGCGGCCAAAGCACATAGAGCTCCTTATGACAAGATACGAGAGGCGTTAGAAGAACTTGAAGCGATCTCGCATCCCAACGAAGGACAAGAACAACTTTGAGAAGTTCTCCGGACAACAGTCCTGAAGGTTCATTACGGAAGAACTCGTTCCAAGCTTCCCACTAGGACAACATCACATGAGCAAGAAGCACAAAGCCAAAAGGAGGTCTGCCCTCGAAAGGCTGGGACCAAATGAGAGCCAGAATCAAGAGAAAAGAAGAGGCCACGCCTGGAGTAATCAAGTTGAGCATCCGAGAGAAGAAAGGAGCGGAGCATCTTTTCACTCACCCCCATGACTTTTTCCTTGGCTAAATAATAGCTGGCAAGAAGGAGAGGCTGTGTCAGAATACAGAGAAACCGGGACACACGATAGATTCCCCTGTTTTTCAAGCCGACTTGCTTCAATACGACTGCCTCACAAGTTCAAGCCATCAAACCACTCCAAATATGATGGAAAGACCAAACCAAGGCAGTGGTTCAGAATCTACTCGCATTCAATTAAACTAGCCGGCGGAGATGACGATATCAAGGCATTATTCTTTCCCATGGCCCTAGAAACCATGCCCCTCCAATGATTCGACAAATTGAACCCGAGATCAATTAGAGGCTGGGAGGACTTACAAAGAGCTTTCTGCGAAAACTTCACAGTCATCATTACACATCCCATCATACATGCAGAGCTAAAAAGACTCAGGCAGAAAGGAGGTGAGAGCCTCAGGGATTATTATCGATGTTTTGGAGACTTACGTGCCCAAGTACATGACATCACCGAACGAGAAGTGATCGAAGCCTTTTCTCACGGGATCATGGCTAAATGGCAATTTCAAGATTTTTGCAAAGAGAACCCAAGGAACAATGAAGAATTCAGATACTAGGTAGAAAAGATGAGGGAAAGATTCCTAGACAGAAACAACCGAGAAAATAACAGAGACAGCTCGGACAGGAGGAATTTTTCAAACAACGGACACCAGGACAGAAAGCATGGACCCAACAACACCATCGCAAAGCCTAACAGAACGAAGAAGTTTTCAAAGTTCAGGAAATTTGAAGATATTGAGAATATGCATTGTATTTGGCACCCGCAAGGAAACCACACAACAGGAGATTACCGAATCTTCATTGATCGGTATGCAAGAAAAGGAAAAAACAAAAATAAAGAAGAGGATAACAAGAAAAAAAGAAGACAACCCCAAAGATAAAGGTTTCTAGAAACCAAAGGGAACAGTTGCAGTAATCTTCTCTAGAGTTCCAGGTTCCAGAAGCAAGCACCAAGACAAACTGGCTCCCGCAGCATCATGGCGGCTGAACCAGCGGTCCAAAGGTACCTGAATTGGTCACAGACAGTTTTCAAGAGAAGATCAATGGACTAGCGTTGGAAATACTGGCCTATATCCACTAGTCTTAGATTCAACTATAGCAGGGATGACAGTCACCAAGGTCTTGATCGATGGAGGAGCTGGACTCAACATCATATTTTCAGAAACGCTAAGGAAGATGGGGCTAGACTTTGCTGGGTTGATTACCCCAACAGGAGTGCCATTCTATGGAATAGTACCCAGCAAGACCGCTATGCCACTTGGACAAATCACTCTGCCAGTTACATTTGGAACATCGACCAATTATCGAACCGAATTCATTCAGTTTAAAGTTGCAAACTTTGAGACATCATACCATGCCATCTTTGGAAGACCAGCACTTGCCAAGTTCATGGCTATACCTCACTACCCATACCTCCTGCTCAAGATGCCAGGGCCTCACGGAATACTCTCCCTTCAGGGCAATTTGAAGCGTGCTTTTGATTGTGACCTACAAGCAATCCAAATCGCAGCCAAAGCACAGACAGCCGACGATAGAGAAGAAATTGCCACTGTTGCTGCGCAGATGAACCCATAAGAACTAGAGATCTAGGCTAAGAAGCCTCACATCCTTGCACCACAAAAAGAAGCCGATGTGAAGAAAATTGACCTAGGTACTGGTGATCCAGAGAAAACGGCAACCATCAGTGCTCACCTCTCGGCTAAATAGGAACTCGCGCTCACCAACTTTCTTCGCGACAATAAAGATATCTTCGCTTGGAAGCCGACCGACAGGCCAGGTGTCCTAAGAGAGTTGGCTGAGCATAGAATCGATGTCAATGAAGGCTCCAAACCAGTCAAACAACGGTTAAGAAGATTTTCACAAGACAAGAAGGTAGCAATCAAAAAGGAGATTATAAAATTAATGACAGTCGGATTTATAAAAGAAATTCTTCATCTACATTGGCTAGCGAATCCCATTCTAGTACAGAAATAGAACACGGCAGAATGACGCATGTGTGTCGACTACACGGATCTTAACAAACATTGCCCAAAGGACCCATTCGGGTTACCGTGAATTGATCAAATTGTTGATTCAACGGCAGGATCAGCCCTGCTATCTTTTCTCGATTGTTATTCAGGGTATCATCAGATCGCATTAAAGGAAGAAGACCAGAGCAAGACATCTTTCATCACTCCATTCGGTGCCTATTGTTATAAAACCATGTCCTTTGGACTCAAGAATGCCAGCGCCCCCTATCAAAGAGCTATTCAAACATGCCTCGGTGAACAGATTGGTGACAACGCGAAAGCTTATGTCGATGATATAGTAGTAAAGACAAAGAACCCAGACATGCTAGTCGAAGACTTGAAGCAAACTTTTAAAAACCTAAACAAATAGAAGTAAAAAATTGAACCCAAACAAGTGTGTTTTTGGGGTACCATCAGGACAACTACTCAGATTCCTGGTCAGTAATCGAGGAATAGAAGCAAGTACTAAGCAGATTTGAGTCATAACAGAAATGAGACCCCTCGCATTGTGTAAAAGATGTGCAAAAACTAACAGGAAGCATGGCAGCCCTCAGTCGCTTCATCTCACGACTCGGCGAAAAAGGACTCCCTTTCTTCAAGCTATTAAAAAAGACAGGCAAGTTTGAATGGACAGAGGAAGTCAAGGAGGCTTTTGAAAGCCTTAAGGTGTACCTCACCTCATCACCCATACTCACACCACCTAAGAAGCACAAAGACATGATGTTATACATAGCAGCAACATCTACGGTGGTCAGAGCAGCAATCGTGGTAGAAAGAGAAGAAGGGCACGTATACAAAGTACAGCGGCTGGTATACTACATTAGCGAAGTTCTGACAGACTCAAAAATACGATATCCGCAAGTACAAAAACTACTCTATGCCCTCCTGATTACTTCCACAAGCTATGACACTACTTTGAAGGCTAGAAGATTACCGTGATAACAGATTTTCCTCTTGGAGACATCCTGCACAATAGAGATGTGACAGGACGCATATCAAAGTGGGTAGTAGAACTCGGAGCTCTAAATATCGATTTCTCTCCACGGAAAGCAATAAAATCATAAGCACTCGCAGACTTTATGGCCGAATGGACAGAAATCTAACAACCCACGCCAGATGCCTTCTTTGACCATTGGAAAATGTACTTCGACGGATCACTCAAGCTAGGCGGGGCTGGCGCAGGTGTCCTTTTCATATCCCTAGAAGGAAAACAACTTAAATATATACTCCAGATACTGTGGCAAGCCACAAACAACGAAGCAGAGTATGAAGCACTCATCCTTGGACTGCGGATCACGACTTCTCTTGGAATCAAACGGTTACTTGTCTATGGCGATTCAGCTGTGGTCATCAATCAAGTCAACAAAGATTGAGACTGCACCAAGGACAACATGGATGCCTATTCTACTGAAGGATGAAAACTAGAGAAAATTTTCCAAGGACTAGAAATCCTGCATGTTCTACGAGATTCAAACGTTGCGACAGATGTTCTCGCCAAGCTAGGATCAGATAGAGCGAATGTCCCGTGAGGTGTGTTTGTAGAAGAGTTGTCGTCACCCTCCATAAAACAACCCAGTGAGATAACCTCTAAGCCACCAGCACCAACAACCCAGATCATGGTAATCACCAGATCATGGACTCAAGACTTCATCGACTACATTAGAGAAAACAAACTACCATCTAATAAGGAAGAGGCCATAGGATAATCAGAAGAAGTAAGAACTATGTCCTTGTAGGCGACAACCTATACAGAAGAGCCGCGTCATCAGGAGTACTTAAATGTATCTCAAGGGAAAAGGGAAAAGAAATCCTAGATGAAATCCACTTAGGTTGTTGCGGCAACCATGCATCCTCAAGGACACTGGTGGGCAAAACTTTTTGTACTGGTTTCTATTGGCCAACAGCCTTGAAAGATGTATAAGAACTAGTCAGATAGTGCAAAGGGTGTCAAATATTCGTAAGGCAAGTTCACGTACCAGCACACGACCTAATTTGCATCCCTCTTGCTTGGTCGTTCACATGCTGGTGGCTAGATCAAGTAGGACCACTCAAAAAGATCAAAGGCGGATTTGAGTACATCTTCGTTGCAATCGACAAATTCACTAAATGGATCGAATACAAGCCGCTCGTAAAGTACAGTGCAGCAAAAGCAGTCGAATTCATCCAAGATATCATGCACCACTTCGGAATACCCAACTACGTCATCATAGATTTGGGTTCCCCTTTTACATCCATCGAGTTTAGAAATTAGGCACAGAACTGTGGCATCAGTATAGATTATGCGTTAGTTGCACACCCTGAAGCCAATGGACAAGTAGAAAGAGCCAATAGACTCATACTAGCCGGGTTGAAACCAAGGTTATATGAAGAACTTGAGGATTATGGCTCCAAGTGGATTGAAGAATTACCTTAAGTAGTCTAGGGGCTACGCACTTAAGTAAGCAGAGCGACTAGATACTCACCTTTTTTCTTAGTATATGGATCAGAAGCCGTGCTACCAGCAGACTTGATCTGGACATCCCCAAAAATCGAACAATACGAGGAGGGAGAAGAAGAACACACCCGAAGATTGGAACTTGACAGTACAGAAGAAGTCAGAGTAAACGCTACCCTTCAGTCAGCTCGATACCTCCAAGACTTAAGGCACCACTACAACAAAAGTATTCAACAACGCTCAGTTCAAGTCGGAGACCTAGTACTACGAAGAATACAAAAACCTGATGGATGCCATAAACTACTTAGCCTATGGGAAGGTCCTTTTATTGTCACAAAAGTCACCGGACCAGGCACATACAAGTTGATGATTGAAGATAGAATAGAAGTAAGGAATACGTGGCATATCATCCAGCTAAGAAGATTCTACGCTTGAAGAACTCAAGACCAAATTTATATAGCAAGAGAGCAACATGTAATCAGAATTCATGACCAATAAAATAAAGATGATGTTCCTCATCAACATTTGTCTTCTTATGACCTATCCTGAGTTGTCTTCACAACCGGATGAGAGCAAAAGAGCTGAAAAGATGCTTGAGCTCGCAATCCCAAGTCTTTTCAGGCTTGGATGAGAGTAAAGCTGATAAGCTGACACTCGAACCGATCCTGGGTTGTTTTCACAGCCTAGATGACCTGGATGAGAGCCAGAGGTGCTTGCCCTATCTCAAGTTGTATTCACAACCGGATGAGAGCAAAAGAGCTGAAAAGTTGCTTGAACTCGCAATTCTAAGTCTTTTCAGGCTTGGATGAGAGTAAGGCTGATAAGCTGACACTCGAACCTATCCTAGGTTTTTTTTCATAGCCTGGGTGAGAGCCAGAGGTGCTCGCCCTATCCCGAGTTGTTTTCACAACCGGATGAGAGTAAAAGAGCTGAAAAGATGCTTGAGCTCGTAATCCCAAGTCTTTTCAGGCTTGATGAGAGTAAGACTGATAGGCTGACACTCGAACCTATCCTGGGTTATTTTCACAGCCTGGATGAGAGCCAGAGGTGCTCGCCCTAACCCGAGTTGTTTTCACAACCAGATGAAAGCAAAATAGCTGAAAAGATGCTTGAGCTCACAATCCCAAGTCTTTTCAGGCTTGAATGAGAGTAAGGCTAATGAGCTGACACTCGAACCTATCCTGGGTTGTTTTCACGGCCTAGATGAGAGCCAGAGGTGCTCGCCCTATCCCAAGTTGTTTTTACAACCGTATGAGAGCAAAAGAGATGAAAAGACGCTTGAGCTTGCAATTCACAAAATCAAGAGCAAAAGAGTTGTAAATATACTTGAGCTCGTTTCATCTGGAACCCTTCAGACGTGGATGGAAACTAAGTCTAAGCTAAGTAAATATAAGACTACAATGGGCAAGAAAGGATAAAAGAAGCCTGAGCCCACCAAGACTACTCCTGATATAAACAAAAGTGCCGGTGCTCACCAAGGTTCATGATCAACAAACAAGACAGAAAGAAGTCACTAAATGGAAACTCCCTTACAAAACAACAAGGAGAAAGCCTAATTTCTTAGAGTCATTGCCAAAAGAAGGAAAAGGCACTTTGAGAACAGAGGCAATCTTCAACGATAGATTTTCAAATTCGGGCACCACCACAAGAAACTACTCGGATTCAAGGAAGAACAAAAGATTTACATATTAAGATGATTAAAAGAGTTCAGATGGGCATGACATGAACTACTAGATACATTGACAACCTAGCAAGATGAGTCTATGACTGGACAGCCCGCCCTTCGATCCCCTTTACACCAACATCAAAGCAAGGGCTAATGGTAGTACACCCAAGCCGCCATCAAATCCTCGATGAGGACCAACTACCCACGGACTAAACGTCATCGTCATCTTTGCTGGCAAGAGTTTCCCAGTCGATTTTGTCCTCAGCGACGAGCGCTTTCCAGTCAACCTCATCCTCACTACCGCTGCTAAGAACGATCAAATCCACATCCATAGAGGCGCAATTGACAGGAGGGACAGAGATGAGATTGACCACAGGGGCAGACTCTGGATCCTCGTCCTTCCACAAAGAAGGAATTGGCATTGATGTCCTGACGGGCGGAGCCTTCTCCACCACCGAAGCCTCTCGAACTCCAAGGGACAACGATGCCGGCAACGAGGACGATGACGATGAAGACCCTCCACTTGATGATGCCGCCAAAACAACCGCTCTTGGAGAGCGGGCAAGCGATGAATGTGGCACCTTATGGACACATCGCCTTTAGATAAACTTCTTCTTCACCATTTTGGCTGTGGCAAGATTGAAAAGATGAAGGTGTCAAAACAATCGTGAAAGGGGCAGTTAAATTGGGCAGTTATTTTTTTCTCCTCAAGTTAAGGGTAGAGTTAGTTCTTTCACCAAAACCAACATGGCGCTTCAATTTCCAACATTAACTGCACAACACAACCGGTGTGAAAGTGGTGCACTTTTTCATACGGAGCAGCTCAATGGACAGATTTCAGATTCCCCCGTACGATATCTAAGTGGATGAGAACCCGCAACAACAGATCAACACAAGGCTAAAACATCAAAAAGTACTCATCAATTGATCAAACAGAGGGTTATAGAATACAGGGAATAGCAGTACAAAAGAAGACCCAACAAAGGCAGCAAGAGCAACAATACAAATACCGACAAGGAAACTATTGGAATGCCAACTCTAAAGAGAACTAGTTGGCACTGAGCAGACCAACCGAGTTCTTCTTGTTACTAGATAGAAGATAAAAAAATTGGACAATCCTAGAATTTATCAACCCGGAAGAGAGCAAAAGAGCTGAAAAGATGCTTGAGCTCACCCTATCCCAAGTCTTTTTAGGCTTGGATGAGAGTAAGAAGGCTAAAAAGCCAACACTCAACCTATCCTAGGTTGTTCTCATGGCCTGGATGAGAGCCAGATAGCGTTTGCCCTATCCCTAAGTTGTTCCACACCAGACAAAAGAACCCGACTAATCTAGCGCCTACGCTCGACAAAGACTATGGCCAGTTGGAAGGACATAACTCGAAAGCACCTGGATACGCCTACAACGATTAAGACTTATATTCAGCACGTATTTAAAAAATTCCAAGATCTGAGAAAACAACTCGGACAGATTCACTCGAACAATTCAAGTAGAATAGTAAAGATGTATCCAAAGAGCCAGAATTTCTTTACAAGGCAACATATAAAATATATCTTTACAAGAGGGAGGCGCCCGAGCACTATAAAGTCTAACTATTAGCTTCCTCATCAGAAGAAGGCAGCTTAATATCAAGCTTCTCGGCGATAAAGTTGTCCAAATTATCAAAATAATGAAAAAACGATGAAGAAAAGCAGAAGCGGGCAAGCAGAGACCAGCTCGAATGAAAGAGATAAACAAGACAATGTCACCAAGACCAGGAGTAGGAACCCGGTGCTGGCCTAGGATCTTCCAATCGGTAAAATTCTTCTCCTAGATAAGGTCGTCGCTGACTAACTCACGCAATTGATCCTCCGTTGTAGTCGGAATTGGCCAGAGCTTCTCTGTAGCCCTCATGGCAACGAACTCCTGATTCTCGATGATCGAGAGCGACGCCTCCTTATCATATTCATAGTTGTGGAGGCTTCAGACTATACAACAAGACACTTGACGAATCAAAGCAGCACACCGGGAGGGTATTTATAGGCTAAAGAGCGGTGCACATAGACCGGGAGCACCAACAGAACAAGCCTGACAAAAGTCCTAGCGAAAAGACAGAAAGCAATAAGAGAGGACACGTGCGTGAAGGAATAGTACTCAAGGACAAGCATATCCGAAAGAATATACCAACACTATACACCTTGTGACTACAGAGAATTCAATTCAACTGCCAACCATCACTAACCTCGGACATAAAGCCGGCTACCTAAGAAGACGATAAAACACCCTCTATCCGATTTCTTAACGATAAAAAAGAACTGGAAAGATGCTCGGGGGCTGCATGGTACATATCCTCTAAAGAGATTTTCAGTTTTTTCAATAATCAAAATTCAAGACCCTCTAACTTTTTGCTCCAAATAGCAAGAGGCTCGGGGGCTACACTCAGTGAGTGCGTTTTTTCTTCAAAAAAGCGCATGTCACGCAAAAGACTTCTTTAAGACAGGATCACTTCAAGCCTTCATGTCGAAAGAACCCGGAACAAGCTTGATTCATCAGGCAAAGCCAGAAAAACAAGGGGGTCTTCGAGTTCAACCATGAAATGTTTGGGGGCTTTTCGACGCAGGACCGACAGGATTCCCCAGCGATATGACTGCGAGTCATGGGCCCTGACTCGGCCCACGGACTGGAGCAAGGAGAGGTGCAACATCTGCTACACCGAGTCCGAGTAGAATCGGTCAGACTAGCCGGATTCCTATGGAAAGTAACTTCTATGTTTAGTTTAGGACACCTTCTTTAGATTCAACTAGGATTGTAACCGCACCGCAGCCTTTTCTATCAATATAAAGAGAGGGCATGGGCACCCCCTGTAATAAGAGACAATAGAACATAATCAATCCAATGCAAAGACTAATGCCGACTGGATGTAAGGTTATTACTCGATCACGATCGAGGGCCCGAACCAGTATAAATCGACTGTCTCTACATTCACCGTTGAGCTCCAGCATACGCCGAAGTTCGAACAACTGTCCCGGGTACCCTCGTGGCAGGCTATCGGTGGTCAATCACCGACACTTGCACAACTTGCATGCTTACTTTTATGAAATCTTAATATATTAATATTAATAGGAATGGGCAATGTAAATATATACTTGCTCTATGCTATTTTAACATTTTTAATAAAAAGATGTTGGTAATTTAAAGAATATTTATTTTCCCAAATAAAAAGATAAAGATTGGGTTACATGAATTATATATCATAATAAGAATACATGGGTAATTAGATACAAATTTAGACATATTTTAGATAATGTTTCTTAATGGCACACGTGGGTAGTTTGAATACAGAGTCATGTGTTGATTCATGTTGTTTTACGCAATATGAGAGGTGGGTAATTATTTATAAATTAGATCCAATGGTTACTATTATTAATGTAATTAGGTTCTACCGAATTGATAGCCAAATGCTTCAGATTTTGTGAGAATTTCTAGTATCTATCTTTTTTCCTACCATGTCTCATGAGGATTAACATGGAGGCTCCATTAGAAACCTCTAGTTAGAATTTCTAGTATTTATCTTTTTTAGCATGACGTGTATTTAGATGAAACATAATATTAAGATATATAAACTCTAGTTGCATTCTTTTCTGTGACTTCATAAATCATAGTTTAGCTTTTGATTCTCAATCGATTTGTGCAATTTTTTTCACAAGTTAGGTAGAAACTCTAGTGTTTTCCATCTTTTATTCAAATATTATTTTTTTATTAAAAAGAGTTTACGTCCTAGTAGTATTGTTTTAGTTAAAACTCATATTGTACCATAGCACCGAAATTGTTGAATTTATTATATCACAGACTTATATGTGTCTAGTATTGTTTTGTATATCTTAGAGTGCTTAAAATTAAATTACTAATAGTGATATGACATAATGTTACAATTAAAATATCGAAACTAATTTAAAATAACAACTTACAAAATTTCTATGTGGTTTGTCAACTAAGCATTTTTCCATGTTCATAAGCAATTAAAATAAATATATATCCTAATGTATATATGTTTACTTACTATATAAATGGTGAAGTATAACATTTTGGTTATTTAATTTCATGGTTGTAGAAGTTTATAATATAGAAATATGTATGTCCTGTACTTTATTGTATCGATTTATTTTTTTTGTAATAGCACATATTGCTATTTACACGTAGATTTGAGAAATATTTTTGTTTTTTTATAATGGCTGAGGTAGATACAAATATAATGGGTAAGTCAAATGTAAGTTTAGGAGGTTATTTTTCATGATCTTTCATAATTACAAAGGTGGATAATTTACAAAAAATCATTCTTTGTATTTTAAATTATCTTTCATAATGACATATGTGAGTAATCTAGATACAAAATTAGTGGGTTATATTTTAATTTATCTCTCGTAATGACATATGTGAGTAATCTAGATAAGAAGTTAGAGGGTTATTTTAAATTGTCTTTAATAATAGCAATGATAGGTAATTTAGATGCAATGTGAGTGTGTTATTTTGAATTATGTGTCATAATGACAAATGTGGGTGCTTCATATACAAATTTAGGGGGTTATTTTTATTTTTCTTTTGTAATGGCAAAGGTGGGTAATTTTTATGAAAAATTAGGGGGTGTTATTTTTCTTTTGTAATGGCAAAGGTGTTATTTTATGTATTTTTATAATGGCAGGTGGGTAATTGTTTAAAAAATTACAATAGATCCAATGGCTATTATCGGTGATGACAATTAGAGTCTACCAAATGAAAGGCTAGATGTTTCTGATTATTATGAGAATTTCTAGGATTTATCTTTTTTCTTAGTGCATCTCGTGAGAATTAATGTGACGCCTCCGTTGGGGCCTCTAATTAGTAATAGTAAGATACTAATAATTTAATTTAAGCACTCTATGTTTTTATATAACATTGCTACTACGCATATAATTCTTTGATGTCACAAATTCAGCTTCTTTTAAGAGCCAAGATCCGAGCTGAAAGAACTTCTATGCCATTGTAGTATCTAGGTGTGTGGCCCAGGACCAAGACTCTTTTAATAAAATGGAAATCTTGAATGAAACATACAACAAACACTAGAGTTTCACCGTAATACATGGATAAAAATTGGAAGAGCTAATAACATTAAAATTTGAAAGCTAGAATACAAATTCATGATGGCATGGGAAGGGATGCAACAATAGCTTATATACCTTAATCTTAGGTTTTAACTAAACACATATAGTGTAGGAAAATAAATTATAAATTTTAGTTATTCTAAATGGAGGTCTCTAATGGAGCCTCCACGTTAATCCTCACGATATGTGCTAGAAAAATAAATGTTAGAAATTCTTGCAAAAAAGAGAATCATCTTGACATCAGTTCGGTATATTATGATCACTGTATATAATATTAACCATTGAATCCATTGTGTTTTCTAAATATTTACACACCTTTGTGATTGTTTAAAATAATAGAAAGTACTAACCTATTAATCTTCTATTACAAAAAATTTAAATAACCATAAACTGCATGCAGCAGTGTAACACCCTAAAATTTGCATCTTTTGAAATAAAGTTAAAATGGTTTATTAATGTATTTTTATGCTCATGAAAACATAGGGAAATAAAATTTTCAATAAATTAAAATTAATCATAGCGTGTAGCAACATGGTGGTGCATTCATGCTGGTGCACATGATTTACTTTGATGAGTGGTTTTGAACCAAAGCTCAGAATGATTCAAATTGCTTTTGAAAATGGATTTCAAATAAGCTTTGGAATAAAAGAAAGTAAAAAGGAATTTTCTTCCTCTCTCCCACTCTTTCTCCTTCGGGCCTGTGGCCCAATTAGCCGACCTGTATCTCTTCCCTCCCGTCGGCCCGCTCTTCCTTTTCCTCCCTGCCTTCCTCTCTTTTCTCTCTTGGGCCGGCCCAATTCGAATTGGGCAACCGCTGCCGTGCCCCTCCTCCTCCCATGCCGCTGACACCCTGGGCTTGCATGTCGGCACCGTCGCCAACCTCCTGTGCCACGCGCGATCAAGGTGGAAACTGCCGCCCGCGCCCACGTTCTCACGTCGTGGGAGCGTCCTCAGCGCCCCGGCCTCTATAACGGGGAGCCAGACCCGTCGCCGCCCCCCTGCTGCATTTTCCCTCGCCATAGCTCATAGAGCCGCAACCGCAGCGCCGCCGCTCGCCGAGATCTGCCAAGCGCAAGCCGCCATTCCCGCTCCATCTCCAATCGTTCCGAGGCCTTGGTGAGCTCGCCTTCATCTCCTCCCTCTCCCAGTGCTTTCGGTTCGTCGAGCCGTGGCCCGTAGACCACGTTTCCCGTGCGCTAGCGAGCTTCTCTCCACCGTCCGTGGCAACCACCACGCCGGCCATGTCCTCTGGCTGCGTTTTATGCCTAGGCGGGATCGCCTAGCCCTCCCCTTCGTCCCTGCGCAATCGGTTTGTCAAACTGTGGCCCATAGGGCCAGTTTTGCGCTCTCCGGCGAGCTTCCGGCCGCCGGCCATGGCTGCTCCGCTGTGGCCGCTACTGTTCTAGCCGCCGGCCCCCTCTCTTCCCCTCCTCCATCTAATCCTGGTTGTCCATCACAAGATCAACGGCCGAAATCAGCCGATACCCCTTCGTCAGGCACTTTTGCTAAAGAAACCCTCCCTTTTCCCATAATAGAATCCGCTGTCCCCCTCCGGATTCAAAATCTGATTTTCATTTTATTTATTTCAATTCATTTAAACTTCGCAGTATTTACAGAATTGCCACTAGAAATGTTTTGCTCATAAAAGTTTCGTTTTAGCTCTGACTTGATCCATTCAACTTGCGTTAGATTCGTAATTGTGTAATCGACGTGTTAATGCTATTGTTAGACATGTTTTCAATATTTAAATTTCTTAGTTAAGTTTAATTAATTAATTAGCTATAGGAGAACTTGTTTAATTGGTAACTTTCGCGTTCTAGCTCTGATTTTTGTGAACTTCGCGTCTATGTGATCGTAGTGGGACGTAGATGATTTTCATAAACCTTTATCTTGATTTATTTATTGCTGGCGTACTATGCTAACCATAGGATTGTTTACGTGTATGATTGCCTTCAGAATGCATGTTGTCGGTCCGTGTTGATCGAGTTCAGACGGCGAGGAGTACCTCGGGAACCCGGATATCTTCGAAGAACAGCAGTACCAGCAGGATTTGTGAACCAAAGCAAGTATAGCATGGGCCTACCTTGATGTCCTATTCACTTTAATCATCTACTCATTTGCATGTGTCTAACTTTGACAACCATAAGGACATCCTAGTTATTTGATGACATGCTCCTTGACTCCTACGGGTTAATTGCACATGGGTAGATTGCTAGCGCTCTAACTGAACATGATCTATACAATGGTTAATGGTTCTATAGAAAAAGGTAAAACATTCTTTATAACAACTAATCCATAGGGCGAAGGTGCAAATGACTTTGATCATGGTGCCCTAAACCCTCCGTAAGGACTTATCTGTCCGCAAAAGCTGGGATTGACAGTGCAACCATGAGAGTCACATGGCTCTGACTTTAGCTCAGTAATAGGATCTTTTCTAGCTTGTTAGATGTTACCTTTATGGCGCAAGAGGGGCTTGCCACTTTGGGTATAGGACTGCCCCTGTTCTTATATGTATAGCTGCGAAGGAATTGTGCCATAGGAAGGGGGTTCCTACATCTGCCTGCCGAGGAAACCTCGCGGCCCTAACATGTTAGAGGGACCTATGGAAGGCTTCATACCCTGCCCGCTCACCTTTTGGTAGTGTTAGGGGTCGACGGGCCCCGGGCATTTGGGCAACACGACTCACGGCGAAAGTGCACAACCCTCTGCAGAGTGAAAACTATTATAACAGCCGTGCTCACGGTCACGAGCGGTCCGAAAAACTCACAGAATAAATGGTTACTTAATATATTGTTAATCCATGATGATAAATGATGATGTTATAATGATGTTCAAATGGTTCTATTTGATTCCAATATATGATCATGTGGGTTAATTTGAGAGCTTAAGCATAACATGATATTAATCAATGATAAAATTTTGACTTACTAAAATGCTAAACGCAGCAAACCGTGTCTACCTTTTGAGCCTCATGAATCCCCATGTTATGCTTGTGGAGTATGAAATGTACTCACGCTTGTTCATTTTCTTTATTGGATAAAAATCCCGGATGGGTACCAGTTTGCTAGAGATTGGACAGTTAGGCTTATGATCAACCAGTTAGTTGTCCCTGTGGAGTGGAGTCTTCACCTGATGATCGGAGTTGTCTTTCCGCTATTTGCTATCTAAAGTTATATCTTTTATACTAAGCACGTTATATATTAAGCATTGTCATTTGATATTACCCTTATTTGTTGCTATATGTGAGATTTGACTTCCTGGACTCACATATGGTGTGTATCTGGTTTTGTTCTTAAAACCGGGTGCTATGCATGCAGCATGCCTATATGTATGTATGATGATGCTCAATATAAAAAAGTGAGTATGAGAACACATAGATAATAAGAAGGAAAATATTGTCCAGATAATTGTATTGTAGCGTACCGAGTGCAACTTTGAAACTTGAAGGAAGGACATTCCCAAAAGAATGTTGAAATATTCCTTCCCCTTTGATTGTTCGATGAAACGAAGAGAAACCCACTGTGGAACCAAATGATCCTCAATAATATTATGGCCTTTGGGGAATATGGCACAAAAGGAAAAACATATCCTTAGTTGTGGTGGCATCCTTTCATAACTTAATTTCAAGGATGGAAGCACGCCACTATCTTCAGAAGATCCATTCCAGATATCACTACTATTTATTTTTGCCCAACCAGACAGATCATCTATGGATCGTAGCATGAATCCAATTGCTTGAGCTGCTAATGGCACACCTCCACATTTCTTTGCAATATTGAATCCTATTTGCTCTATTTTTTCTTTGTTAGATTTCTGTTCAAACCTGCTAGATCTTTTAATTATTTCCCAACATATATCATCTTCCAAAGGTCGTAGCTTGTATGGTTCACGGGTGGAAACTTCCCTTGCAATCTCTTCCTTGCGTGTAGTTACTATGACATCTACCTTACTGCCCTTGACATGAAGCATCCTTCTCAGTTTATCCAACTCGGTGTTCTTTTCCTCCCATAAGTCATCTAAAACAATCAGAACCTCCTTGCCTTGGATTAGGTTTTCAAGGCATTGGTTTATCACCTGTTGTATACACATATTTTGTTGACCTTCTTGTGGTTGCAGTTGAGAAATTATAGAGCTTCCTATTTTGGTCAAATTGAAATCTTGGGACACATAAACCCATATACGATGATCATACTTTTTGAACTGGGCATCATTGTAAACTAGTTGTGCCAGAGTGCTCTTACCCATACCTCCAAGGCCATGGATAGAAACAATCACTATATCATCATTGTTGGTATTTGCAGATAACAGCTTTATGATTTCCTGCTTTTCTCCATCCCTTCCGATTAATGGTTCTTCAGGCAAATTCGACGTTGTTTGACGTTCATCATAAGGCTGCTCCTTAGTAGTGCTACTGCTGTTTATAAAGTTAAAACTATCAATTCCATTTCTGATTTTCGTCAGTTTTTCTCTCAATCTCTTCATCCTATTAGCCACGGCAATCTTCTTGTATGCAACCGGGAGACATGAGAGAACTCCTGGCATCTGCAGACTAATATACAAATTGTCACACCCAAAATTTCCTATTTTGGGTTGTGCATGAAAAATACTAAGTAAAATAAATTATTTCAATATTTGAATAAATTTATTAGATAAGTTAAGTTGCTGCTAATTTAAATATAGAAAATTGTGGTTTTAAACTTTTTCATATTAAATTGATAATGTGGTGTTTGTGTGATGCTTGTCTTTGGTGTTGGTGAGTGCTATTATTTTCAAAATATCACGGGACGACGTTTACTTTTCATCGGAAAACTTTTTAGCATTTTCTGGATTTTAAATTTTAATTTCCGTGAGCTTAATCTTTTTCCTTGATCTCTTCATCAATCTTTTCATGAGTCCAAACTCATTTGGTTGAGTTCCTTATCTCCCCAAGAGTCTCCAGGATTTTTCCTGTGATTTTTCTGAGCTCCGGGCTATTTTCGCGGCTTAAAAGGTAATTCTAGATTTTCTGGAATTATTTTATTCGCGGAATTAAAATAATCCCGAAATTAAGAAATTCCGAAAAGTTTCCAAACCCTACGACTATATATATGCCAGCGTAGCCTTCGACGCCCTGGTTTCAGAAGTAAAACCCTTATCGCGAGCCGTCGCTCGTAGCTCCCTCTATCCCTCGTCGTATCTTAAATATATATATACATGTATATGTGCATCCAAGACCCGCTCGTAAACAGCCCAACTAGCTAGCTAATGTCAGGACCGTACGTGCTCAGTTTGGACTCAGCCGAGCGAAGAGGCCGCACGTCAGGCAGACTAGGAAGCCAAGTTCAACTCGATGTCGATCCTAAATCACATCCAACTCGATGATCTGCTAGCCTATATATAGAAAGGCCGCATCCTCATCTGCATGTGAGTCGTTGCCCTAGTCCCACGTGCGCAGCCCCTGCTTTTGGATCTCGCCGGGTTTGGAGCTCAAGCTGCCGCTATTGTGCTCGCCGGCCGCTGCCTCGCTAACGTCGAAAAGCCATCCGCCGCCACCGATCTCACCTCGGCGCTTAGTGCCGTCCACCAAAGCTCCTCCCCTGTTGTGTTGCAGCAGCCATGGTCGGCGCCTTCTCAGGCTCAGATCGCCGTGGCCGTCTCCCGGGATTGCGCGGCTGTGAGGACCATCTGCCGAGCGCCGCACTTGAGCTCGCGAAACCTTGCATCTATGTGCCGTCGTTCAAGCCCAAGCTTGAGCTGCTTTCCGGTTGAATCGTGCCGAGGAGCCAAGCCGTCCATGCAGTTGTTCGGTTTTGCTTAGCAAGCTGGCGACCGAATTCAAGTCGGATCCGTTCATAACAGCGTGTCAAAACTTTCTGGAGGCCGTAGTTGGAGTCGAATCGGATCAAGGGCTGTTTATCCGTCATCTAATCAAACAAGGACACCTGCTGTACAGTACAAACAGAGCCATGCAAAGCTAATTATTGGGAGCCAATCAGGATATCAATCAGACTTGCATATACACGTATATCCTCATAAGACATGCAAGTACGGAATTGTCTTCTCTTCCGTGCATAAGTAGACAAGGAAGCACGTGCCCCTGGTGGCGGCGGCTACGCAGGCCCGAACACAGGCGTCCTCGGTTCGAAGATGTAGCCAGAAACAAGCTGTTCGAGTACTCGTCACAAGACGTCACGATGCAAGCAAGCCGACTGATCAAGATTCTTGCGTGCCCTACATTTTGATCTACAAGCAAGTTAACAAGGACGTCATACATATACGTGGGAAGAAGACTCGTGCAGATCAACTACCGCAACGGGACACGATGAACAACTACATATACATGGGAAGAAGACTCTACAGATCAACTATCGCAACGACGCACGATGAACAACTTCATCTACTAGAACTCGACCAAGTACTCGACGGGTACTTGACAATGACTTCCGGGTACCCGACAAACTGGCCGGTGGACTGGTTTACTTCATCAACATCGGCTACTACGGCTTGCTGACTTCTCCACTTGGCGATAAATCAAGCTAAGTCACGCTTTAATTTTCAAATTTTTATACGTTCTGAATACTATTTGCGTACCTCTGAGGTCGCACTATCCCCGGCTACTCCACAGCTCCGAGCTTGTAGCCGAGATGACACCCAAACATGTGCTCTAGTCTCCTCTTAATGGTCGCTAAAGCACTCGGGTAGTGCATGCCTTAATCCGTGAAGCCTTGGCTCTTCTTTGCGTCTGTGTGATCGTAGAAACGTGTAGAAGAGTTTTATAAACTTTTATTACTGTTTTGCTACTGTTGGTGTACTGTTCTAATTGTATCTCTTTGTTTGCTTCGTGTTTGTTTGATTGGATGCATGTGTGTTGTTGATTGATGATCGAGTATAGAAGGTCAGCAGTATCTGGACGATCAGGAGTATTACTTTGAGCCAAGTCAGCAGTATCACTTGGAAAGCTTTGATTAAGGCAAGTATAACATGGGACCATCCTTGTTGTCCTATTCACTGAAATTATCATACATATGCATGTGTCTTCCTTGACAACCATAGAGATTATAACTCAGCTATTGATATCTTGTTTCCTTGTCACCTATGGGTTATGCATTTGGGTAGCTATTGCTAGTGCTTAATTATGAACAATGATCTTGTAATTTGATTAATGGATTAAACAATTAACCTTTAATGATGATTTTATTACTGTTGAAAAGGGGGCTAGAGCAAGGGGTTATATTGTTGCTCTGGTTTCTCTCCATAAGGACTTATCTGTACGTGATCATCCGGGACATACAGTACAACTGTGAGGGCTATATGGCTCTGGCTTTAGTTGCTTGAAGGACCTTTTCTAGCTTGTTAGTGGTTACCTTAAATGGCGTAAGAATGGCTTGCCACTTTGGGTGTAGTGCGAGCCCCTGGCCTAGTGTGTATAGGCTGCGGTTGTTGTGCCACAGGGAAGGGGGTTCTACATCTGCTTGCCGAGTGAATCTAATGGCCCTAACTTGTTAGACGAACCTTTAAGTGGCTTTATATGATTTCTGGTGTTTTGGGGAGTCGCGAACCCATGCATTTGGAAGTTATGACTCACAGTGAAAGTGTACACCTCTGCGGAGAGTTAAAAACTGGTATACTAGCCGTGCTCACGGATACGAGCGGCCTTGGAACATTTACAGATAGATGATCACCATTGTTATATCATGCTTAATTATTGTTGATTATTATTATGCTCATGTTAATGCTATTCATTATCCTTATTACAATTGATCATTGATTCATTAATGGGATTGGAATACCTTGATGCTACTCAATTGCTAATTATATGATAATTAAAAGCTAAACGCAGTTAAACAGTGTCTAGCCTTTTTGAGCCTCATGAACCCTGTGCTATACTTGCTGAGTTCGACATGGACTCATTCTTGCTATTTCCCCCACACTCCAGTGTGTAAAAAGATGCTACTCGGAAAAAGGACAAAGGTGTAGTGGAGTTTCCAGAAGACTAGTAGAAGTGCTAGGCATATGTTACCCCCAGTCAGCCGTCCCTGAGAAGAATGGAGCCCGAAGTTTAGTCACCGTTCCGCGATACTCTGATGTAAGTGTTAATATAGCTATGTATACGTTATATAATAACATTGTTTATGATACTTTTTCATTCTGGCATATGTGTGGACTTCCTGGGCACACATATGATTAGCCTGGTTTTGTTCTTTAGAAAACCGGGCGTGACACAAATACAATACTCCCTCCGTCCAAAAAAAAACATGTAAATCTCGTTTTACGAGAAGTCAATAGAATCTTAAGTTTGACTAAGTTTCTAGGAGATATTATCTACATTTATATCTTTAATTAGGTTTATTATGAAAATATATTCTATAATTAATATAATGATGCTTATTACGTATCATGAACATTAATACTTTGTCATATATATTCAGTCAAAATTAAGAATATTTGACTTCTCGGGAAACAAGATTTACATATTTTTTGGGACGGAGGGAGTAACTAAAAATTAAAACTTGAAAGCTCAGGATGACAGGATCAGTAGCTCACCAATTCCAGTTCTAGTAGCCATTTTCTTGTAGCCGTGGAGGGGAGGTGGAGCAGAGTAGCAGGGTAGCAGTGTAGCACCAGAGCAGCAGCCTGCCAGCTCGGAGCAGAACCAGAGAAGCCTGCAGCCCCCGCCGAGCAGCACCAGAGAAGCCTGCAGCCCCCCTCTCGGCGCTCGCCCGTAGCAGTAGCCTGCAGTTGCAGCCCCCGCCGATGGCCGATGCCCACCCAGAGCAGCACCAGAGCAGTAGCCGCCAGCCGCCCAAGGGGAAGCCAGATGCAAATGCGCCCCAAAAAGGAGATGCCAGTTCCTTCACGTGTACAGGCCCTACATTTTCACACTTTTCCAACAATACCCTCGAATGGATCAGCTTCTCCTGAACCCACCGAGGTCATTTTTGGATAACTTAAAAAACCGCCCCGGTTCACATGGAACCGGCCGGTTCACCGGTTTCGTTAAAAACCGGCCGGTTCAACCGGTTTTTACCGGTCCGATTGCATGGCCGGTCTTTTAAGTGAACCGGACCGGTGTAGGCTCTGGTTCGATCTTTTTGCGGTCGAACCGCCGGTTCGGTCCGGTTCGAAAAACTAGGCTCATAAGTGCTGACAATGGCTGTAAGCATCTAGCAGCGTGCAGATCGAATGATGGACTTGCATGATTGTTGGGAATGGCATAAGGTCACGACCGCGCTCAAGGATGTCTCTAGATGTGGACTTCGACAAGCTTCATTGTTACACTCTGATAGATCGACATTGTATTCCTTGCTTGTGGATTGATCCATGAAGATTCAATCTCATAGTTTGTAGTAGGTTATTATCCAAGTGTACTTGCAATTTGTAATAAATGACTTGTAACACTTTGTATGGAAATAAAATCAGCTGAAATAGAGATTGCACGTGATAGCTTTCATTCCTAGAACTATCACATCGGTGCAGGGATTTTGATTTCTATCTTGGAAATCTCGGTTTGTTTCAATGGTAGTGTTCTACCCCACATGAAGAGCAGCAGGGAGCGGATCCAGCCGGCAAAACACATCCCAAAGATCCTCGTCTCCTCCACCACGAGATCCACATGAATCGCATCACCTCCCACGTCTCTCTCTCTCTCTGTCATAACTGAGCAGCGGACACAGCTCTAGCAGTTGCTCGAGTTGGCATAGCGACACACCTCCTCCACTCCACGTGGATGTAGTGAAGGCTTGCGGATCTGGACATCAAGACCCCAGATCCAGTTATTGTGGCATGGACAAGGGCTGCAACAACACATCATGGGAGCGGTGGTGGTGGTAGGCTTGGTTGGTTTGATTAAATGATATCCCATGTTACATCTGGACATGTTTCCCGCCTCGGAAGATTTGTTAGAGCTGTGGGGATCTCCCCCACAGTTTTTTGTGCCAAAAAAAAAAGATTTGTTAGAGGAAGACATGTTGCCCCACCTCGTACTAGACCCTGTTTGTATACCCTTTCTGATTATAATAATCAGGTTATATAATCAAATTTTGACCCAAGTAGGATTTGTTATATGATAGATTATTATGACCAAAACTCTTGATTACCATAATCCTATCATCCAGGTGAGACCAGGTTATAGGAAAGCAATTGGTGATGAAACTCCAACTTGCCCCCAACTGATTGTCCAACTTGCCAAACTACAAATGATAGGATAGGAATTTTCTACTTTAACTAACCATAATCCACTGACCCAAACACTCTAACTATTATAATCTATAATCTTGATTATAATAATTCTATGCATAATCCAGATTATAATCGAGCAGTGATCCAAACAGGCCCTTAGTGTCCATGCATGGCATGTTGGTAGAATTGATTGATATCTTGCCTAGTATTTTTCTTATCTTTCTATTTTTTGAAAGAAAAAATATATGTGCATATTTCTCTTATATGTGATAATAGTTATCTATATCGATGACCCAGTCATTTAGAACTATGTATGTATGTGCATATTTCTGGTTTTTTTTTCGACGTGCATATTTCTGTTATTAACCATTAATGATAAAAGCATGGTGCTAGTATGTCAGTTGGAAGCAGTTAGAATGTAAAAGTGTGGGCCTGTTGGTTGGAGTTTAGTGTGATTTACTTAGCAAAATGTGCTGCCTCAGACTTGCCTAGAAAGTCGATGTTTTTTGCTTGGTGAGGCAAGCTTAGAGAGAATATGTTTGGTTGGAAGCATGTGCCTGCATAGTCTAATGTGAGGAAAAATCACTTTTCTATGTATACCTGACTATTGAATACTATTATAGTGTGTTTATCAAAATAAATGATTTATATTATCACTTTTCAATTAATCAAATCAAATTATCAACATGGCTAAATGTTGCAGATGAAAAATCTCAATTTGTATTCAATTTTTTTGAACTTCTACGTATAACAAGTACTTTGTTTTTATTGATATTTCCACATAAATAATTTCACATTGAAAGAACATAGGAAGAGAGACATCTGATGATTGGTTAAAGAGAGAAATAAAAACCGGACAAACAATAAAAGAGAAAAGGCAGCCGCACTATCTCCGTCAGGTAACTCCACTAATTATCCCAGGCGATTGATTTTGTCAACCTGGACGACGCAGCGCATGCTTGGCACTACCATAGAAACGATTCTATGAGACAGCCTCTCTGACTAATAGAGGCGGACACCTCTAGAGACTCACTCCCTAAATAGTCACCCAGCTTCCACGTAAATGTCTACTTCTACTAATTATTTAGAAAGACAAAAAACTTAAGAGGTCCATCTCTAAAAATCACTGTTAACAAAGGCAGCCATTCTAAGAGTCTATCTCTAAAAATCGATTAACACATGCAGGCATATTAAGATGCCCATCTTCGAAAGGGTTGCATCAAAAAATAATTCATATATTTCCATATGAAGTCGGATGTAGACAAACTATATCTCAAAATTGTAGTGCCCTCGATGCAATCTACAACTTTTTAGTTGAGATGTTTTTATTTGAAACTTTTTAATTAGAGTCCAAAACATTGTTTTAAGTTCACGTATTTTAAAACTCAAAATTTAAAATTTACAAACAACCTTACCTGGTCCATATCGAAGTTGTAGAAGTCAATACAATATACAATTTTGTTGTCAAAATGTTTTTGATGTGAAGATGTTTAGAGTCCCAAATATGTGTTTAATTTCTTAGACTTTGAAATTCAAAATTTAGAATTTCCAGACCACCTTGAATGCTTACATGGTTAATAGAAAAGTTATATTGGCCAACCTAGTCTACAAGTTTATTATTGATCGTTTTTTGTTTGAAGCAGTTTATAGATTCATAAATAGTTGTTTTAAATTAACATATTTTAAGATTCAAATTTTTGAAATTTTAAAACATGTCTCAGATGGAGACACGCCCTTTATCGAAATTGTAAAGCTCAAGAAGACCTAAAACTTTGTAGTTGAAACTTTTTCCATTTAAGACCATTTGTTAAAAGTTAAAATATTAAATATAAGATTATGAAATGTTGATAAAAAATACTTGTTTATATGTAATTACATATCAATGTGTAGCCTTGTGGAATATAGAAACGTTATATGCGTTAAAGGTACTGGGTTTGAACCTTTAAAAAAGAGGCGGACACATTGTGCACCTCTAAAAATCATTTTTGACCGTGTCTCTAAATCCTTTCCATGGTAGTGTAGCCTGGGTAGGTACCAGGACAGGACACCAACTAAACCCATCACAGGCAGAGTTGTAAACAGGCAAAATTTTTTGAGTGTCTAAATCAAACAAGTCCTACGTACCTTTGCAGTTGCTTGGTCATTTGTGTCTTGGTAGTCTTCGAGCATGTCAGAGATGTCTAAGGCGACATCCTTGAGCCGCTTCAGCCATAGCTGCACGCGTTTCTCCTTGACTGACCGCCTCTCGGCGTCCTCCAGGACTGCCGAGATGTCGTCCAGCTTATCTTCCATGTCCTCCAGGTCGACGCCGAAGTTGCACAGCAAACTGGCCTGCCCTGTGATGGCAGAGCCCAGCTTATCTTTCGCGATACTGACGAAAGCGGACGCGAGCAAGCCAGCTACTGCTTCCGCCATGGCTAGCTGCAGAACTCTGAATCGCTCTCACAAGGTTTGTGTAGAATGGTGTGCGCAGGTCGTCTGCAACTGCGCGAAGGACAAAGGTGAAGTATAATAGTATGAATGTAGGAGTAGTTAGTGGCATCACATACAACCACTTTAGTTGACATAAGGCCATATTATTATACGAATCCCGAATAAAAAATTAGTGCTGACAGCTGCGAACAGGTATATAGGGAGAGTATACTCTATAGCTAGCTACAAAATAAGTTATTTTGTAGCCACCTCTATTTACGATAATTTTATATACTAATTTACGACAATATCAGTATATATTTACAATAGTTGAATTACTATAACACATGGGGATATTTACCATAATGTTATAGTAAATCACATAGTAAGGAGTTACTATAATCTCGTAAATTAGCATAGCAATTATCGTAACTCCATGTGGCTACAGAATAAGTTATTAGCCAGCTGTAGGGTAGTGTGTGTGTGTATATATATATATATATATATATATATATATATATATATATATATATATATATATATATATATATATATATATATATAACGATGGTTGGGAATGTACCTTGTACCTCTAGGTTCTTTCATCTTTTTCTTTTTTCTAAATAATTAACTGAAAAATATATTATAGAGGGTATTTTAGTAATTATGGTTATGGGCTGCATGGGTATGGCCTGGCATACTCTAGGCCCAGCCCAACAAAAAAAAAATCCCCTCCTTCCTCTCCTGCACCTGCTCGGCCGCTCCAGCCTCTCGCCCTCGGTCGCGATGGATGGACGACTCGTGGCACGAGTGCTGCTCCCCTGCCCCTATCACTGCCAGCAAGCGACTCACGGTGGCATGCATGGCTACAGGAGCGCGGTGGCAGCACTGGCGGAGCGGGCAGCGCCGCAGTTGCATAGGCTTGGCGGCGGTGGCAACGGCCTCGCACTCGTGCCCAGCGGCAATGGCAAGATGTAGCAGTGCTCCTCCCTCTACTCCTCCTGCTAAGCGCCCCTCTGCCTCGAGCTCCTCCAGCGTATGCGGGTAGCAGTCAGCTAACCGGCGGCACATCTGGCCGCCCATGCTCCCGGGCTAGAGAATCTGGCCAACCGTGCTCTGCCGGCGATAGATCTGGCTACCCGTGCTCCTCGATGGCGGATCTGGTTTTGGAGGCGTGGATCCGGTGGCGCAGGCGTGGCGTGCGGCCTCTGGTGGAGGCGCGGGGCCTGTCCCTTCTCCGGCGGCAGCACGCAGATCCGACGGCGGCGACGGCACATGGATGAGCTCAGCGGACCCGTGGTTGGGCTCGGTGGCATCGTCGATCAGTTTTTCTTTTTTTTTTTGTTTTTTCTGATTGATTACCGCTTCCGTAGGTGTGCATTAACACAGACCTTTCGATGGAGGCGGTTGCTTTGTCTGCCTCAGAAAACCTAAAATGCTCTCTGTTAAGATTACTGTAATAGTGGTCGTGAGCCTGGGCGCCGGGGTGGAGCTGGATCCTGGTGTGCCATCGCGCAGCACTACTAGAGGGCCTCAACGTACCGGCGAGCTACGCTTGCCGCTGCCGGTGTTGGTATCCATGCACGATGTGTGCTTGCTCTTCCCGCAGCACTGCACGACGCGCACAACCTCAACACCTGCGCCTAATCGACGCAGGTAGCAATGGGGGTTGGGGAGCCGTTCGGGGCGTCGTGGGTCTGGGCGTCAGCGATGGGGATTCATCCAACAAACTTGATTCATTCGAAAACTTGAGGAGAGATGCTGAGGTGCGTGGGTGGGGCGCATGGCGGCCTCGAGAGCAGAGAGGCGGTGGTTCAACCTTCGAAGGAGCCGACGATGGCGTCATTCCTGTCCGCGTTCCTTGGCTCCACTGCATCCAATCCCGCAGCAAGTTCACTCGCCCGGGGAGATCTCAATGCGGAGAGGAGAATGTGCCAAGGATCAGGAGCCTCGGATGGTGCGAGCAACTATTCGTGTGCGAGGATGGCCACGCGACGGTGGCAGAGCAATCGGCGACCGCCGGCATGGCAGGACCTTCCAGCAAAGGGAAGAAGAAAGGGATACTGATACGGGAACCAACCGGCCACGGCATTGGTTCAGATTCAGATGGACTGTCCGGGTATGGCAAGGCCCTAAGCCCAGCCTAACAATAAACCTACCTCTACCTCTACCTCTACCTCTACCTCTATGTCTATGTCTATATTTATATTTATACCTACCTATATATATTATATATATATTATATATAAAGAGATAAAATTTCAGGCTATTTTTTTCGTCCATCCATTTTTTTGTCCACCTCCCCCTAACTACCGGCAAGAGTTTCTTCCATCTAGACTTATATGACCCATGCTCATATAAGTTACAACAGCTCTTGTCTAGCGCGATATGGAGTCCAATTCCAAAACGTATTCTTAAGGTAACCAGATAACTATTAATCCTAATAATCGAAATATATCTTACTATGAGTAGGAATTTTAAATCAAATAGAAAAGGATAAGAGTAGGTCCATATTTCTCTATATACCCATGCCTATTAATTACTACTAAAGAGGCAAATTTCCGCGGGTTTTTTGTGCCATTTTTTTGTCTGGCCTATTCCAACTGCAACTCCACTCGCTCCTCCGCGTGACAGCCTCACAGCTCGTTCATGAGTCCGTAGCGTTGCTGAGACGGTGTTGTATTCAATTTCAATTTGCATCCCAGCTACTTAAACAACTTTACTGCCAAAATAATCTTGTATTAAATACACGTTCGACAATCCTACTTGAGTACAGCTGAGCCAAATTACCATAAGACAAATATAATACCATATATATCGCATACCGACAGGCGTGGTGAATGCCCGACGAAATTAACTATCGTACCCGTCGTGGTATTGTACGTGTATGCATGCACGAACCAACCAACCAGATGTGTGCACAAGTACCGGTGTACCGTGACGAGAAGCAAAGGGTGGCCGGTGCATGCTGGACTAGGTGGCGGTGCGGACACGACGTACACAACTACAGTGATTAGCGGCTCCTCAGACACCGGCTAGTGGCTGCTCCGGCACGCGGTAGAGGCGTGGACGCAGGCCGGCTGGGCATGGATGCATGTTTACATTCGTGTGTCAATAACGATTTGATTTTGGGTTGCCTTGCATGCAACGTCGGGTGTGCATATAATCTCCATGTTGCGTGTGTCACTAACGGTTTTTGTTGCGTCGCGCTGCTTATTTTGCATCGACGTCGTCGTCTTGTGCGGTTGTGCCTCCCAGCTTGCAGATGGTATGTGCACAACTGTTTCGGGGTCAAAGACGCCTGCGCGGCTGCCGATGGCGATGACGGTTACAAGGACGGTCTGCGCGCACCCCACGGCAGCTGAAAAGAAAATTAACGGCGGCAGCTGAAAAGAAATTTATATGGTTAATATTGAAGAGCCAAAATTTCATTACTATTTTTTTCATCCACCTCCACCTAACAACTCAGACAATAGAGAGTTTTTTTTTCATCCCGCTATTTTACTTACTATAAACTGTACTCACGCCTTCCATATCTCATATGTGACCTGGACTTATGACTTATGCTCATACGAGTTAGAACAACACGCGTCTAACGACGATCAATACAAACATACTAGATCACGACTTCCATGTCTTACATGTGACATGAACTCATGACTCGTGTTTATACGAGTTAGAACAACTTGTGTCTAGCGATATTAATACAAAGTCCAACTTCAAGACGTATATGTTGCGCTCTTCGTATTTAGCATTTGACTCGATTTCTATATGTATTGGGTTCCGGTTGCAACACACGGGCACATTTGCTAGTCTGTAATAAAAAGTGACATGGAAAATCCATTATTGTCCCTAAATGACAGTACTAAGATCACTGATCTACCCTTATTCGAAAATAAAATATAAAATATAAAATAGATAATTCCCCACATATTTTGGTACTAGCCCCATCTAATTTGGTACTATCCCAACTATTTGGTACCTTCAGTTGGGTACCTCTTATTTTTTTCATCATCTGATCTCGCCCAAATGAATAGTATCCCCTCCTGTTTGGTACCTCCAGATACTTACATTTGGGTACCTCTTATTTTTCACTATCTGATCTCGCCCAATGAATAGTATCCCCACCTATTTGGTACCTCCATATACTTTTAGTTGGGTACCTCTTATTTTTTCACCATCTGATCTCGCCCAATGAATAGTCCATGTTTTTTCCAACTATAGTAAAATTTCTCTAATATGAATGTGTAGTAGCCATTACTTATGTAGGCTAATCTTTCATGTTTTCTCCTATTGTGGATGAAAACAGGATAGTGTATGACCAGTTTCGACTTGCCGAAAAACTACACCAAAAATCCGGAGGCACTCCCAAGGAAGAACTGGTCCCGTACCGCTTCTTCTTCTGCTACTTCACCGGCAAACGAACCAGTTGACCCCACGCCATCCGCTACTACCACTATGGCTGTCGCCAATGTGCCTGTTGGGCCTGCTGTTGACATGGCCAACAAGTGCTTTGAGCTCAAGACAGGCCTGATCACGATGGTGCGGGCAAACCCATTCTGTGGTTTGACAAGTGAGACACAAACGCGCACCTGCAACCCTTCCTGGAGCTATGCGACACCATCGTCTTGAAGGATGTCGCACCTAAGATCATCAGACTCCGTCTGTTTCTCTTATCCCTTGTGGGGATGGCGAAACAGTGGTTCTACAAGGACTAGGAAGTGGTCAACACGTGGCCAAAATGCTCCACGGCATTCCTCGTGAAGTTCTTCCGCACGTGGCAAGGGAGTTGGCGTCGGTCGGGAAATGTCGAGGACATTGACCGGGCAACTGCTCAAACCTATCATAGGACATTCGGGCCGGATTAGGGAAAGGTTGGAAGGCGTGAGGCAACCCTTACTCTGGCGCAAGTGTATGGAGGTTTTGTCCTATCCTTCCGTATGGATACAGTTGTACACCTCTGCAGAGTTCAAAAGCCTAGAGTCCCTCGGGACGGAACCCTTTTTGGTTATCCTTCTTTCTATACCCATGGTAGTGGACCGATGGAACTTTGAACAATACCATGATTACTTTGGTACTTACCGTTACTTATGTAAAGCATGGCATTTCATATTTAATTGTGCTTCATATGCTTTTCAGCACTCCGACAAATACCTATTAATTTCCTTATGCACCCACCAAAATTGTTATGTTGGAATTAAGTCCTGCGAGTACGAAATGTACTTACGGTGCAGCAGTTAAGTTGTTTTGCAGGTAGTGGAGGCATTGTTCGAGAATAGCCTCGGCAATGTGAGCTAGCAGACCTTGGAATGGCATTCTCCAAGATGAACTGCAGTTAAACCGCAAGTAGGCGAGTGATCAAGAGATGAAACCTAGTCAGAGTCAAGACCAGTAGAGAGTTAGCCCTTTAACCATCTTCGGCAAGGCATGTGATTTGTTAATTTTGTTGCTAAGGTTTAACCTCAGTTAATCGCCGATATGTATTCCTGGAAGTGAGCCGTTTGTTATGCTTCGCTAAGAGGAGTGCGTGTGTAACTCAACGCAAAGATCCTGAAGAGGAGTTGCTATGTGCGCTCCTGGGGGCCTCGGAGTAGTTATTTGGACAACCCCCACCAGCTTTGATGTCACCTCACCGTGACGGGATGTTGGGGCGCGGCTGTGTTATGATCTTAGCATATGAACTAGAGTATAGTCCTTATGTTATGAGCTTAGCATATAGAACTTTATGCTCAATTAGTCATACAACTTATATGGGCAGAATTAGAGCTAAGTTGAGGTGGCGGTTCGTCGTTTCTTTGGGTTTGTTCGTGTCCTATGCTTGGCGATCTGTAGGGTCGGAGTCCCGGGGGATACGGGTAGTTTCTTTATACACGGGCGTGGTGCTTGGGTATACGGGAACCTTCGGATGTGACAATGCTCCATGGTTGAGGGATAGACGGCAAGTGGTGAGAGCCTGTTCGTCCCCTGTAATCCCCCATGTTCAGGTATTTGTATAGGAGTTCGTAAATGTCTCCCTATCTTGCTGGCAGACCAGTGCCCGGAGGTCTCCATGTCCGTCTTACACTTTTTTTTTGAGAGTGTCCATCTTACATTTAGGTCTAGGTCTAAATATGTATTTGTATGGTCACATACTATTCTATGCATGACTATATTAGGATAAGCTTGCTCCACTTAAGAAACATTCTTTTATTCTTTCTTTCTTATTTATCCTTCAGGTTGACCTGAGTGTGTGTCACACTATCTTTAAACCATCATGGCTTACCCCTGTATTGAGCATTGGTCTAGTATACAATCAGGTTATCTTGTCCATGTCTCTGGTAGAGTCTTTTACACTATGCATTTCTTTGGAAAAATATAAATAACGATACCCTGAATATTTCCGGGTGAAATGCTATAACAATAATTCTGTGCACTTACGGATTCTTTCTGTAGTCGTTAAGAATTATCGTCAAGGTATTTCTTAGCGTCGTTGCTATTTCTAGTAGCGACATTAAGAAATGCCAACAATGGTCATCCATACGAATCGTCATACATGTTTGGATTTGAGATTTAGAGTTATACAAAGTGTGGGTTGAGCTTAGATGATTAGTTTCTGCATATATGTAGTGTATTCTAGAGTGCTTGTAACGTGACGATATACTCAGCTATAATCTAATATAATATTTCTTTCGTCTCAATAACAGAACTTGTTCGAAATAGAGGCCAAGTTTTGGACAACCGGCTAAGCTCACTTGCACACGTGTTGTTGCAATTCAATTTCCTGTGTGTGCTGAATATTATTGGCACAACAATTCCTTCCCCGTTGATTTGCACAACAGAAAACACACATATGTACAGGACCTAAGTAACACACCGGAACAAGTTAATATATATTGGACAGTCAGTGCATTTAACTCAGAATTGAGTTAATTGCTTCCCATTTATGCCAATGAAGTATACCTGATCATCGCCGTGTGGTTTTGCAGTAGACACTACTACAAAAAAGTTTAATCACCGCCAGGGCTTTCATGAACAGTTTTGAGACAACCGGTGGTGGTACGTATCACCGTCGGCTCATGGCTTCAGTGCTCTTTCTAGTCGATTAATCGGCGGTGATGAACGTGTTTGCTGCCGCCCCAGCGTATGATCTGACGGTGAACAAATTGCTGGGCTTTGCTGCCATATCGTGTGCCGAACCAGTGGTAAAATGTTTATCACCGCCGACCACTCATCTGGTGCAAGACGCGCGAAGAAGGCGGCAGAGATAATAAGATTTCACCGCCGGTGCCAAGATGGATGGGCACGCCACCGTAAGATCCGTTGTGGACTTTTATCTAGCACCTCGGTTGATCTTATGATCTGCGGTGGAAATCGCAATAATTCGAGAAGTCTTCCCGCCCGTCATGCCGGCAGTGATAAGAAAGTTTTACCGCCGCTTTGTTCGGACACTGAATACCATAGTCTGCGATCCAGCGGTAAAAATGGGTATCACCACCGTCTGTTCAGTTAAATCAGCGGTGATAAACGGCTGCAAGAGCAATGAAAAGTCGCCGGTGATCAAACCGACTATCACCGTCGACTTACACCAATGAGGGCCAAAACCATCGGTGAAGGGGGGGGGGGCTGAACCGGTGGTGATAAACTTTCTGTAGTAGTGAGATCCAGTGTTGCATCCCTTGTCTATGTATATGTATTTTTATTCTCCACTTGTGTCCTGTCTTTAATTTACCAAGCAAATTGCGCTAGAATAAGGAGATAGCTGGTATCCCGTTAATGTCATGTGAGTCATGTCACGATGACTTCTCGGATGGACAAGCTCAGAAGCAGGTAACAAAGACAAGGAGGTGCGTGCAGAAAATTTTGTTAGACGTACTAGACTATCTGATTGTCGGCTTAGTTTACTCGGCTCTCGCTAGCATTTTTGGCATTGTGTGGACAGGCCTCAACGACATTATATTTGATCTCTGCCATCATGAAAGCAACAACCCGGTCTGGCAGACAGACAATCCATGGCCTCTGAAATGATGTCTCAACAACCGTGCCGGCTGTTCTGTTCAATAATTTTTCGCAAGTAGTTGCGTACATTACAAACAATAGCAACAGTTATGATTTTCTAATGACGACGACTCAGAATTAGATTTTATTTTATAAAGCAGTGGATGTATGCTATTTGCTTGCTGCGCCCATTCTTTACTGCGAGCATCGGCCTCCGGTAGGCTGATTGCGATGTTGGTGATGTACGACCTGGCCCTAGAGTGCGATGTCTTAGGTGTGTTCGGTTGTGTGGCTCCAGGTAGACTGGCTAGAAAAATAAGCCAGGCTTGAGTTAGCCTGTCCAAGTCAAGGCACCCTATTAATGTTTGGTTATCATGTGCTAGCTAAAATTGGCTAAGTTACTTTTTGTTTGGTTGCCTGGATTAGTTGGTACTCCTACCTCTTATCTGCAATAGTGACCTTACCCCCTTCACCTTGTTCATGTCGATGGTGACCGGTGTACAGGTGAAGGAAAAAGGACTGAGCAGCTCTGCTCCTCCACCCAGAGGCGGAGCTCCCCATCACGCCGGGTGGGGCAGCTGCCCCAGCTACTGTCGGACACCGGACGCTGCCGGCCATGGACTCGTCTGCGTCGGTGCTCGCCTGCAACGTCAAGCAAGTTTGTTTTTGCCCCACCTAAAATTTTAGGCAAGCTCCGCCACTGCCTCCACCATGGCCGCTGACTGCGCAGACAGGACTTGCTCCTCCGCCCACCGCACCCCAGCCTCGCCAGCATTGAACGCACAAATTAGCAGCACCACCACGGCCATCTCCATCGCACATGGTTCTAGCGAAATCGGTGGCACCCAAGCTCGGGCACTGGTGGCTGGCCCTGCACCAGCGGTGAGTGCGGCAGCGGCCCTGGCAGCGGCGCGCGGAAGCGGATCTGGCTTTGTGGGGCTATAAACCCCTATACCCTTACGGCTAGACATGGGCAGGCCCAGACCAGACGGTTCGGCCCATTACGTGACGACGCGCGATCCAGATCATTAAGATGGAGTCTCGCGCAAGGCATTAAACCAGACTTGGAGATCAAGTAAGATCTTAGTTGGTTAGGTTAGGAATTCTTATCCGGCTCCATATGGCAATTGTAACCGGCTAAGATTAGTTTCCAGATCTATAACCCTGCCTCCCGGACTATATAAGGAGGGCAGGGGACCCCCCTTAAAAACATCGAAATAGTTTAGGGCAATCTAGCTTGTAATACATTGTTCGAGACAGCTATAACAAAGCAGAGCAGGACGTAAGGTATTACGCCCATACGACGGCCTGAACCTGGGTAAACCCGCGTATTGTTCTGCATCACCATCTCGTTCGTGGCTTGCACACCTGTCTGCCGACAATCTACTACCTTGGGCATACCCCTCGGTAGACTGCTGATCAGGTTTTGTCGACAGTGCCGCGCCAGGTAGGGGGTGTGTGTACTGCTTTTCAGGCGTGCGAGATGGTCATCTTCCCCGACTCCATGGCCACGGCGGTGGGCCTCATGTTCACGATCGGCCAGATAACGTGGACCACCGGCTTCAACGACTTCGTCGCCTCGACCACGGAGGGGATGCAGATCCAATCTGCATTGACTACTTCCCCGACACCGGCATCGGCTACGACTACGCTGGCTCCGGCCTCGCCTACACCAGCATCGTCATCGACCACGCAGGCAACCTGTCGTTTCATTCCTCGCTATCAGGGGAAGAAACTCGACAACACCGACTTGATCAACTCCATCGACCGGCTCGGTGTCAAGCTCTCATCTACCCTGACTCTGGTTGACTTGCTCCAAGAACAGTTTACCAATCAGGACTCGAACAGCTATAACAGATCTACTCGACCTACTCGAGTCACCCGTTTTCAACTGTTGGGAACAGATCTAGTAGTCACTTCAACTCCTGAAGGGCGTTCCGCTCGACCTCGACCTCGACCTCGACCACGCAACTTCGTCAATATGGTGGCCTCTGATCAAGTTTCGATCCATACCACCTAGACAGATAGCCGTTCGAGCTCTGGATCGAGCACCGCGTCCAATGGGACTACTCATACCATGATATAACATCATGTGAGTAACGGTGACGAGGAGAGGCTACATCCTCCAGGTTTTCCTCAGATCCCGACCTTCCCTCCAAGGCATGGCGCCATGATTAACATGGTTAGCCAAGATGAAGATCCACCTGCTGGAGGCGAAACCAATCAACAGTGACTAGAGCGACTACAGCGCAACGCCAATCGAACTCTACGTCGTATAGATGAAGAGGCACGCCTAGCGCAACTGCAAGCAGACCACGACCAGCAAGAAGCTGACAGGCGTAATCGACTACAAGGGCGCAACCTCAACGACGCTTTCGACAAGGTGGGGAACAGACCAGTATTCAAAACCCCAAGCGCCAACGTGGCCGTCGCCATTGAAAGCTTGAAGCGGTTACCAGACACGCCGAAAATCCAAAACATCCGGGAAGATTTGCAGGCCTATCTCCATTTGGCCATGGTTTAGACTAATGAACGTGTCGTGGGCCCATCCATGTCTAGTGCGACTAGCAGGAGCCGCCAGCACTCCAGTCGACCTTTCAGGTCTGGTCAACGTGGCTCACGTGCACCTGCCGGCGCGGGCGACCGCGTTATGGACAACAGAGCTCCTGGTGGCAACCCAGGTGACGACAGAGCTGACGGAGGCAACGGCGGCAACCGTGGAAACCCTCCCCATGATGATAACCGCCGCCTCGACCACCGCCGCAATAACAACGATGACGATCGGCGCAGCGACAACTGGCGTAATGATCACCGGGACCACCGTGGTCAAGGACAACAGTATGGTGGCGAACGAGTCGACAAGGTGGGGAACAGACCAGTATTCAAAACCCCAAGCGCCAACGTGGCCGTCGCCATTGAAATCTTGAAGCGGTTACCAGACACGCCGGAAATCCAAAACATCCGGGAAGATTTGCAGGCCTGTCTCCATTCGGCCATGGTTTAGACTAATGAACGTATCATGGGCCCATCCATGTCTAGTGCGACTAGCAGGAGCCGCCAGCACTCCAGTCGACCTTTTAGGTCTGGTCAACGTGGCTCACGTGCACCTGCCGGCGCGGGCGACCGCGTTATGGACAACAGAGCTCCTGGTGGCAACCCAGGCGACGACAGAGCTGACGGAGGCAACAGCGGCAACCGTGGAAACCCTCCCCGTGATGATAACCGCCGCCTCGACCACCGCCGCAATAACAACGATGACGATCGGCGCAGCGACAACCGGCGTAATGATCACCGGGACCACCGTGGTCAAGGACAACAGTATGGTGGCGAACGAGATCACCGTGATGGCAATTACGATCTCCGTCACAATCTCAACAACCGTGACATACGTCCTCGCATTGAACAGAGAGCTCTGGACCGTGCATCCCATGAAACCAGTCGTCGCATGGAATACGATACGGTTCATGGCCCCCCGGGCCCCAAGCAATTTACCAATCACCTACGACAGGTCATCTGGCCTAGAGGTTTTAAGCTCGAGAAGCTTAACCATTATGACAGCAAGGTCAATCTCGAGCTATGGGTCCAACTTTATGAGACTGCTTGCAGGTCTGCTATGGGCGACGAGCACGTCATGGCCAACTACTTCCCCGTGGTGGTCGGGCCGGTAGGGAACCAATGGCTTGTCAGTCTCCCAGAGAACCACTTCGACTCCTGGTATGCTTTGCGTCAAGCCTTCGTCAAAAACTTCATTGCTACCTATGAGCAGCCAGACAACAAGTATGACCTTCAGCGCATCCGCGATGCCAGGGACGAACCATTGCGTGAGTACATCCGACGCTTCTCGGATATGTGCATCAGGATCCCTAAGATCACCGACAACGAGGCCATTGAAGCCTTCATTACAGGTCTACGCTACCACAACGACCTTAGGGACAAGCTCCTTTGTAAACGGCCTGCAACGGTGGTCGACCTTCTCACCACCGCCAAGAAGTATGCGGACGCCGACGACGCCAAGAAGCTGCTGAACGAGGGCACCGGTAAAGCTCCGTACTCCCCACGACGCGATGACTACAGCGACAACCGGCGCCGCGACGACTACAGAGGCCGCAGTGACATCAGGGACCGTCGTAACGACAATCGTGATCGGCGCGACAATCGAAACCAGCACGGAGATCGCCATGACAACTTCAAGGGCAAGCGTGCTCGCGATGACGACGGCGAGGTCAACGCCGTGAAAAAGTTTGGTGGGCGCCGCAATTATGAAGAAGACTATGCTAAAGCCTTGAAGGGGCCTTGTCTAGCTCACCCCAAGTCCAATCATACGTTGGAAAACTGCAAGGTCCTCAAGGAGATCTATCGTTGCAAACAGGCTCTCGACGCGACAGACCAGCGTAACCGCATGGATGATGACGAGGACGATCTCGACAAGAACCCCAAGCACCAGTATCAGGAACCGGTGAGGCATGTTGCAACCATCATCGGGGGCAAGGTGTTTGTTGAAAGCAAACGCGAGCAGAAGCTGCTCGCCCGTGCTTGCCTGAACGTGGCCAAGACAAATGACCTCATTGCAGATCCAAGACTACCCCCTGGTCACACCGAGAAATCAACTTCAGCAGGGCGGACCAATGGGCCACCATCCCCGAACCAGGTCGTTTCGCTCTCGTCCTCAGTCCTTGTATCAATAAAGTGCAATTTGACAGGGTGCTCATCGACGGCGGTAGCTCCATCGACATCTTGTTCAAGAACAGCCTGTCAGCATTGAACATATCTGAAGCTGACTTGAAGCCTTACGACGCACTGTTCTGGGGGTCTTGCCTGGACAGAGCTCTACGCCTCTCGGGCAAATTACCCTACCTGTGCAGTTTGGCACGGCAGACCACTTCCGTACCGACTACGTCAACTTTGTGGTTGCTGACTTCGAAGGCACCTACCATGCTATCCTTGGTCGCCCCGCGATCATCAAGTTCATGGTCGTACCTCATTACAGGTACTTGGTGCTTAAGATGCCAACGGAAAAAGGGAGTCCTTACTCTCAGAGGTAACGTATTCGTTGCCTATACCTGTGAAGAGGACAACTTTCGCATAGCTGAAGCCCATGACCTCTCCCTGCGCATGGCGGCAACAACGATGGAAGCAAAGAAGACTCTCCCCACCTAGCTGGAGATTCTAGAGCTCGAAGCACCACGCAAGTCTATCAAGTCCAAGGAGTACAAGGAGATCCAGCTGGTCGAGGGTGACTCCAGCAAGACGGCACTGATCGGGTCCAACCTCGACCCCAAATAGGAAGACGTGCTCGTCCGGTTCTTGAGAGAGAACGTAAGCGTGTTCGCTTGGAAACCATCGGACATGCCCGGAGTATCTCAGGACCGGATCGAGTACTCCTTGAACGTCGACCCCAAGGCAAAGCCCGTCAAGCAAAAGCTATGGTGGTTCGCGAAGGACAAAAAGGAGGCTATTAGGGTAGAAGTTACACGGCTTCTTGCAGTCGATTTTATCAAAGAGGTTTATCACCCGGACTGGTTAGCTAATCCGGTTCTTGTATGCAAAAAGAATAATGAATGGAGAATGTGCGTTGACTACACCGATCTCAACAAACACTGCCCTAAAGACCCCTTCGGTTTACCTCGCATTGATGAAGTCATGGACTCCACGGCCGGCTGTGAGCTGCTATCTTTTCTCGACTGCTACTCTGGTTATCACCAGATCGCTCTCAACAAAGACGACCAAATCAAGACATCTTTTATTACACCCTTCGGCGCTTATTGCTACACGACCATGTCGTTTGGGCTCAAAAACGCCGGAGCTACTTATCAGCGTGCAATACAAGAGTGCCTCGAAAAGGAGATACAAGCTGACCTGGTCGAAGCCTATGTAGATGACGTAGTTGTCAAAACCAAGGAATCCCACTCCTCGATTGACGATCTGACACGTACTTTTGCAGCGATCAATCAATATCAATGGAAGTTGAACCCTAAAAAGTGCATCTTTGGCGTTCCATCTGGTATATTACTAGGCAATGTCGTCAGTCGAGACGGCATACGTCCTAATCCAGAGAAGGTGCAAGCTGTCCTCAATATGAAGCGACCAGCAAACGTCAAAGATATCCAGAAGCTTACAGGGTGTATGGCCGCCCTAAGCCGATTTCTATCTCGATTTGGTGACAAGGGCTTACCTTTCTTCAAGCTACTCAAGGCAGGCGAGAAGTTTGAGTGGTTGAAGGAAGCAGATATTGCCTTTACACAGCTAAAGCAGTACCTTGCATCACCTCCGGTCCTTACTGCCCCCAAGTCAGGAGAAGTTCTTCAACTATATATTGCTACGACTGATCGAGTTGTCTCCACTGTCCTCGTGGTCGAGCACGAGGAGCTCGGCCATGCTTATGGTGTTCAGCGCCCAATTTATTTCATCAGTGAGGTGCTCAACGAGTCCAAAACTAGGTACACTCAGATTCAAAAATTGATCAACGCCATACTCATTACAACCCGAAAGTTGAAACATTACTTTGATGGGTTCCACGTGGTGATCAAAACTGAGTTTCCCCTTGGTACCATTATACGCAACAAAGATGCAAATGGGCGCATTGCCAAATGGGCAATGGAGTTATGTCCTTTCGACCTGGAGTTTGCGCGTCGCGATACTATCAAATCTCAAACATTAGCTGACTTTGTGGTCGAGTGGACAGATTTAAGTATCCCGACCTCACAAGGACCTGTTGACTACTGGAAAATATATTTTGACGGCTCACTGACTATTGATGGTGCGGGAGCGGGCATATTATTCGCATCACCGACCAATGAGCAATTGCGCTACGTCCTCAGGATTTATTTCCCGGCATCTAACAATGCTACAGAATACGAGGCATGCTTTCATGGCTTGCGCATTGCAGTCGACCTCAGTATCAAACGCCTCTACGTCCACGGTGACTAGGCCCTAGTTATTAACCAGCTCAACAAGGACTGGGATACAACTAGCGAGAAAATGGATGCATACTGCAAAGAAATTAGGAAGCTTGAAGGCAAATTTTACGGCATCGAATACTCCCATGTGGTCCGAGACAGAAATCAAGCAGTAGATGCGCTGTCAAAGTTAGGATCATCCAGAGCTCTAGTACCACATGGCGTTTTTGTTCAAGACCTCTTAAAGCCATCAATCAAGTAAGAAGACGACCCCGTGGTCGAGAAGCTCCCAGACCAGCCTCTGGCAGCTCTGGTTCCATCACTGACCACTACGGAATCATCTCCGACCACTACGGGACCATCTCAGACCCCGTCCAAGATAGCAGACTGGCGCGTTCCATTCATTAAGTACCTAACAGATGGCACCAGGTACTCTGATCGAAATGAAAACGAACACCTTATACGTCACAGCAAGCAGTACCTGGTGGTCGAGGGTAAGCTGTGGCGTAAAATTGTGAAAGCAGAAGTATTGATGAAGTGCATAGAGCAAGAAGACGGCATCAAGCTCTTGGAGGAGATACATTCTGGCACCTGTGGTAATCACGCCGCATCTAGGACATTGGTTGGTAAAGCGTTTCGAGCAGGTTTTTACTGGCCGTCCGCAGTAGCTGATGCAGAGAAGCTTGTTAGACACTGCGCCAACTGTCAGTTTTTCTCCAAGCGAATTCATGTGCCAGCTCATGAGATCCAGACCATACCAGCCTCCTAGCCTTTTGCATGCTGGGGGCTGGATATGATTGGACCCTTCAAACCAGCACCTGGTAACTTCAAGTTTGTATTCGTGCTGATTGATAAATTTTCTAAATGGATAGAGTACATGCCCTTGGTCAAGGCATCTTTCGAAAAAGTAGTCGAGTTCCTTGATCAGGTCATCCACCGCTTCGGCATTCCCAACAACATCATTACAGACCTGGAGACTCAGTTTACCGGGAACACATTTTGGGATTTCTGTGATGAATGGAGCATTGTAGTGAAATAAGTCTCGTTGGCACACCCCAGAGCTAATGGACAGGTCGAGCGGGCTAATGGAATGATTCTGGATGCATTGAAGAAGAGGATGTATAGAGAGAACGACAAAGCCCCTGGCCGGTGGATCAAGGAGTTACCAGCTGTGGTCTGGGGACTTAGGACACAACCTAGTCGCAATACCGGTGTCTCACCATACTTCATGGTTTACGGCGTCGAGGCTGTGCTCCCAGCAGACATCGAATTCTGGTCACCTCGAGTTGAGAACTACAATGAAGAACAAGCTACTGAACGACGAGAGCTCGAGGTGAATTGTGCAGAGGAACGACGGCTTGACTCCTGTATACGCACGGCCAAGTACCTTGCCGTGTTACGAAGGTACTACAAAAAAATATTCAGGAACGTTTCTTTGTGGTCGGCGACATGGTATTGAAATGGAAGACTAGCCAAGATGGCGTCCACAAGTTGGCAACTCCATAGGAAGGGCCCTACATCGTCAAGGCTGTTACACGACCTACTTCGTACAGGCTTGCAAGACTTGACGGCACAGACGTGCCCAACTCCGTCCACATCGACAAGCTTAGATGTTTTTACCCCTAATTCTCAAATACAGATATGTACCTATTTTCTGTACTACTTTTGTACTTTGAATTATGATATATATATATATATATATATATATATATATATATATATATATATATATATATATATATATATATATATATACTTGACTACAGTTGCCTACACTTGTCTACAGTATTGATTCTACAAGTATAACAACTTTTTGATAAACCAGTACATCGATCACCAGTCCTCTCGGGTTCTCAGAGCAGCTCTGTCCTCGACCTCACTCATAGCGTGCACGAGATCCGCCCTCTGCGTTTTGGGTGGTTGGCAGATGCCCTTTGGCCAGACCAGATGTACTCTTACGTGTATACAGGCTCCGACAGCCTTACACTCGGATCACTGGCCTCTCCAAAGCCGTACAGACCTATAGGATGACATCGATTACGCTAGAGCAACTAAAAACAGAACATTCTGCTGTTCTAACTTAGTTGACATCGATTACGCTGGAACAACTAAAAACAGAACATTCTGCTGTTCTAACTTAGTTGACATCGATTACGCGGGAACAACTAAAAACAAAACATTCTGCTGTTCTAACTTAGTTAAACCGACACGCAATACAAAGCTTAAACATTTTTTCATACAAAAACAAACAGCTTTACATTGTACCAATAATTACCTTATTACAAACTCGCCTCTTTGAAGGCACAAGTTTACAATAAGTTTACGAAGATTGTTTCTCCTACGAACTACTTGTAGGTACAACTACTGCTGGCTTGACCCAGCATCCTGACTTTTCGACGGCTCAGAGACTTTTGGCATGGTCGACGATGGAGCTGACCGTCCTTCGCTGGTCGCCAAAGATGGTGGCACTGGTACCGGACCGATGTACAGTTCAATCTTCCTACCGTTGGTGGGGCTACAGCCGGGCATAAGATGATGTCTTTGGTGATCGCGGCAGCATGCTCTATCTCCTCCAGCCGCAGCTCGTTGGTTCGTTCCACCCCGACCCCACTGGGGTAACCGGCTTCCAACCGAGCAATATCCATCAAGGGGTAGTGGGCACGTACCAAGCTAAGTACATGTGCACCCACATATTCCCCGATGTCCTTCGCCCATTGTTGGAGCCATCCCCAGGCTTTCTGGGATTTCTCGACCAGGCCAACTTTTGGTGCCTCCACTCCAGCTTCGGTGAAGTCGGCACCAATGACGTCGAGCACTGGTGAGATCCCCTTCGCCATTTCGGCGCAAGCGTGCTTCCAAGTCTCCCGCTCCCTGACAAGTATCTTGCATTTGCCATTAAGGGCTTCTTGCTCATTCATGAGCTTGTTGCATTTCTGGGACCACGCCTCGATCTTTTTTGCACCGGCCTGGTTTTGAAGCTCCAGGTCATCGTGATCTTTCTTCATCTTCTTAAGGTGCTCTTTGGCATTTTTCTTTACAACTGCAAGGCGTCACGCAGTTAAGAATTCACTGCTACAAACTTCAATGAAAACTACGACAATGATGAGGAATACTTACTCTCCAGCTCCTTCGCTAATTTAGCATGCTCCTCCTTCATGGCCTGCTGTGTTTGTAGCCATTTGTTCTTCTCTTCGGACAGCCGGTCACGCTTAGCAGCTACCTGAGCGTTTTCTTCGCGAAGCCGGCTGACTTCGGTGTCCAGACCTGTATCAATACTTCAATTATGAACTATACAGTATTACAGCATCCTAAAGAGCTCGAGTACCTAACAACAGAAGGGTTTCCTACCCGATCTCTGTTTCTCGACCACGTCCAGTTGTTGGAGTACAGTGCGCATTTTTTCTTCACGCTCGATGTTTTGCCGCGCATAACCCTCCAACTGCTGCTGCTGCTTCTTCTGTTCTGCACTAAGCTGTTTGTTCTTCTCGGCCACAGTTTGCAGTACACAGGATCACAATGCATTTTTTATGGATAATACAATAACAAGTTATACAGTTGCGAGAGGCTTACCTTCACTTCCTCCAGAAGTACTTTACTAGCCGCTTCCACGGCCTCGACCTCGTCTCCTACTAGGATCTCCACAGCATAGGAGCAGGTACCACAAAACCTGCCTTCTTCTTCATAATGCCCGAGGATTTCTTCCATGGCTGGGGCTGAAGACTTGAGGTTTTCCCCTGGTCTAGCACTTCTAGTTGGCTCCTTGTCGGTCCCAACAACCTCTGCAGGTTTTGAGAATTGCTGCTCTGAGGCCGGCTGGGCTGTTTTTGGTTTTCTGGGGCTGGTTGGTGCTGTCCTTCTGGTTCTGGGGCCTCCCGTGGTTGTTCCGGCAGCTCTAGGGCCCTAGGATCTCCTGCTTGCCCTAAGACCTCAGTTTGCGGTCCAGGAGCAGATGCTGTAGGAGCTTGCAACTTGGGGACTACCCTCTCTGCTAAGGTCTGCTCCAAGACCTGCTGCTCGGCGATGGCGGTATTTGGTGGTGGCAGTGTTGCACCGTCAGACAACTCTTCTGGCCTTTGGGTCGATGCAGAGCTATACAAATCCATGACAAATAACAAAGGTGATGATATTAACCAATTATTTTCTAATCATACAAGTTCATGACAACTTACAGGTCTGTGCCGCGGAACACGGTGGTGAACCGAGATTTCTTCACCTTCTCGGGGCCGGCACCCTTCTCTGCGACTGGGCCAATGGTCGGGACTGGCTTAGCCACATCACCTCTAGCAGCGGCAGCAGGCTTTGGGATTTCTGAGGGCTGTGCCTGTGGTTGCGGTGGTCAAGGTGTTGGCTTAGTTGTTGGCAACGGCGGTGTCGGCTCCTGCCTTCTAGCCAGCCGCTCCCTCCGGCTGCGTGCTTCGATACCGGAGGCCTCCTCGACCTCCTCATCTTCCTCCTCTGGCCAGTTAGCAATTAGGCGTCGACGCTTGTTTGCTGGGTCCTCTGCTTCCTCTAGGTCAATTACCCCTTCTGGACTTTCAGCCGAGGAGGTTCCTTGTGAAGTCTGGCCCCTTTTCTTCGTTGGGGCAACAATTGGCTTCTTGCCTGCAAGTCGGTTGGCTTGCTTTGATTCATCTTCAATTGCAAGCCAATCCACCTCAGAAGGATCGTCATCCACGGGCGGCGGTTGTGCATCATGGGCCCGCGGCATGACCTCAGGCCACTCCACGCCTAGAGGACAAGACATGAACGTTCACGCTCTCTCCTATCCATCAAACTGGGCAACAGAGAGCAACGCGAATATCAGAAAGACAGCACATCAAAATAGCGGTTATTATGCAAAGTTTCAATCAAAAAGACAAACTAGCAGACCACAATTGACTTACCAATGGTGGTGGGCGAGCAAGCTTGAACGCTGGCTCGATGACTGTCAGCTTCTTGAAGTTATGATCGTTCAGATTGAATAGGTCTCGGACCCTGCTCTTCACCTCTTTCGGCTCGAGGTCTTCGTTCTTCATTCTGGTCGGGTCCATGCGACCCTGGTATTCATACACCGGGTGCACTCTGGCCTGGCATGGCTGGATCCGACGACTAATAAAATTGCCGACTACGCTTGGTCCATCCAGCCTCGACCAAGGTAGCAGCTGCATGATTGCCTAAATCTGGACTGTGTTCTGTGGCAGCTCTTTCCAACTGTTAGTCTTCTCTGGGACTAAGGCGACATCACAGTATGAGGCCTGACTCGATTCTTCATGGATGTAAAACCAATGTCTGTACCAGTCCTCCAGTGTGGTCTTCCAAGGGCAGCGTAGGTAGCTCGACCTGATCCCTTCCCTCATGTTCAGATAGCAACCACCAGCAACATTGGAACCGCCTCGACCTCCTTTCTTCTTCAACCAAAACAAGTGGTGAAAGTAGTCGAAGTGGGGCTGGAAACCACCGTATGCTTCACAGAGATGGATGAAGCAAGCAACAAGCAACACAGAATTCGGATGCAGATTGCAAATACTGATTTCATAATAATTGCAGAGACCTTGCAAGAATGGATACACTGGAACACCAAATCCATGAGTGAAGTATTCTTCAAAAACAACAATTTCACCTCCTTAGGGCTCCGGAATTGGCTCCAGATTGGGTGCACGCCATCCTGCCAGCTCTTGGGCATGAAGCACGCCCATCCGCACCAGTCGCTTGAGGTTAAGTGGGGTGCACTTTGAATGACCCCACTCCTTCATGATCTCCTTGCGTACTTCGGCCTCTGTCTTCGTCTTCCTCGCGGCCATTCCCTAACTCTTTTGACATCTCCTTTCTACGGGGAAAATGGAGTGCGCCGCTCTTGCAAGTGGCTAGGGTTTGGCGGCGGCGATTCAACCGGTGGCGGCACGTGAGCAACTTGGGAAACTTTGGCGATGTCTACGGCGGTGAATGCGGTTTGAACTACGGTGGAGGCAATGGGGCTCGAGAGGGCTCTACGGCGGCAATGGCGAGGCAGCGGGAGTAAGAAGATGGTGGATTGCGAATATGCGAGTGTGAGTAGATTGGAACCGTTCCCCTTCCCGGTCATTTAAGAGGGAACGCCGATTCAGTTTCAGAGAAATGGGGCACGTGGCGCGAAGTTTGCAGTAACTGACAGGATTTTTTCCGCGTTAATTGCGTCCCTTCCGATTTTGGCGCCGTTTGGTACGCGACCCAAACGTGTCTTGTTACAGGCGCTGGGTCACTGATAAAATGTTGTGACATAAAAGCAACTGCGGCATTTCTAACACCATCATCGTGTCAGACTGTTACAAAAAAAAGAGAGAAAATGAAAGACAGCGATGAAGACTTGGTGATGGAACCTGCAGCCAGACCTCCGAGCTCGGGACTCGTCGCCAGAACTCCGAGCTTGGGGACTCATCGCCAGACATACGAGCTCGGGGACTCGTCGCCAGACCTCCGAGCTCGGGGACTCGTCGCCAGACCTCCGAGCTCGGGGACTCGTCGCCAGACCTACGAGCTCGAGGACTCGTCACCAAACCTCTGAGCTTAGGGACTTCTCGCCAGACCTCCGAGCTCGGGGACTCGTCGCCAGACCTCTGAGCTCAGGGACTCGTCGCCAGACCTCCGAGCTCGGGGACTCGTCGCCGGATCTCCGAGCTCGGGGACTTGTTAGACCACTTCCTATCGCAGGATTCGTCTCGCTCGACTACATGTACTACGCTTGCATACAGTCGATGGACGCTTGTTATTATTAGACCTTGCTACAAGGCTCATCTTTCGCCTTCCAGCAAGCTCAGGGACTACATCATATATGATGCACCTGACGGTGCATAATGTTCATTGGTTCTTGAGGATTCTTTTTTAGACCCTGGCACTACGTGCCTACGTCACCTACTACCAAGCTTAGGGACTAAGTGGGTACACTTCACCTGACGGTGAATTGTTTCTATTTTTCGACCCCTACGCTCTGGAATTTTTTGTAAGTTACTTCCACCAAGTACGCACACTTACATTTCTTTTCAGAAATACAAGTGGGTACACTTCACCAGGAAAGAAAATTTTTCTTTTTGGACCACTATGCAATCTTCACCGACAACTGCAATCTTCATCAACAATCACGGTTTACTGATTCCTGATCTAGACAGGACACTAGCGCATGCTCGGCTAACGTTTCAAGGTAATGTGAAGACGAACCTCGCAAGTTGAAGAAGACTAAGACAGTGTGTCGATACAGAATACATAGTGCTCGGGGACTAGCTGTGGGGGTATAAACCCCTATATCCTTACGGCTAGACATGGGCAAGCCCAGACCAGACGGTCCGGCCCATTACGTGACGACGTGCGATCCAGATCATCAAGATGGAGTCTCACGCAAGGCATCAAACCAGACTTGGAGATCAAGCAAGATCTTAGTCGGTTAGGTTAGGAATCCTTATCTGACTCCATATGGCAATTGTAACCGGCTAAGATTAGTTTCCAGATCTGTAACCCTGCCTCCCGGACTATATAAGGAGGGCAGGGGACCCCCCTTAAAAACATCGAAATACTCTAGGGCAATCTAGCTTGTAATACATTGTTCAAGATAGCAATAACAAAGCAGAGCAGGACGTAAGGTATTACGCCCATACGGCGGCCTAAACCTGGGTAAACCTGCGTGTTGTTCTGCATCACCATCTCGTTCGTGGCTTGCACACCTATCTGCCGACAATCTACTACCTTGGGCATACCCCTCGGTAGACTGCCGACCAGGTTTTGTCGACAGGCTCCTACCTGATGGCCCCTCCTCTCCTCACCTGATGGCGGCCCCTCCTGCTCGAGCTGGGCAGATGCGAGCTCCCTCCCTCCGGCGCGATGACGTTGGGCGCGAAGGTGTGGTGGTCCCAGTTGAGGGAAGCAATGCCGGCGCCGGTGTCTGCTGGTGGTGGTGGAGGGGAGTAGGGGAGGGGAGCAGGGAGGGAGGGAGGGAGGGAAGGAGCAACCAGCGGTGGAGAGAAGCAGTGCCGGCGCCAGTCGAGGGGAGCTGGGATGGAGGGAGCTCACACCAGTGGTGGAGGAGAGCAGGGTCACGGGTGAGGGCGGGCACGAGTGAGGAGGAGCGGCGGCGCACAGTACTGCTGGAGGTGACGCGAACGAGAACGGGGTTGGCTCGGGCCTGGCTCCACTTGAACGACCGAATCGGTCATTCAATCCTAGCTTGGCTAAAGGGGTACGGATAGCCAGCCCTAGCCAGGCACTAGCCCATTTCCAAGCAACCAAACAGGTCAAAATTGGCTCCAGGGAATCAGGCTAGGGGTTGGCCACCCAACCAAACACACCCTTTCTACCCTGTGTAGGACATTGTGTTGGCGTTCGCACAGACCTACGGTCTACTCCATCCGTCCTTTAAATAGAGTTGCTATGAGAATCGTACTGGTCAAACTTTCTCAACTTTGACGAGGTTTGCAAAAAATGCGTGCAACATTTATATCTCCAAATGAGTTTATATTATGAAAGTACGTTGAACGATCTACCTAATGGTACTAATTATATATCATAAATATTAATAGTTTGTTAAATATATTTGATCAAAATTAAAATTTGTTGAATTTTTAGGTAGTGAGAATGACTCATTTTTAGGGACGGAGGGAGTACGGATCAGCCCATGAGCTGAGGCATGCTACCTGTTGGCTGTTGCTGTTTTCTATGTCCAACATGACCTCGGATCGAACAAGCGCTTATCTGGTGTCTAGCTGAAGGCTAAGTCGATCGATGAAGTTCATGATGACAACTCCTTTCAGATTACTGACGATCTCACTCTTATCGAGAAGATGGTATCAGTCTGAGCCAGGCCGGTTTGTCTTAATAAGACTAGGGGCCTATTTTGGATCCCCTCCTCTAAACTTTAAATCTCTATACAAACTTTAGGGCACTTTTAGCTCTAAATTTTAGGTCTCATTAAATGATGTCTCAATTGTGTGGCGGCTGTTCTGTTGAATATAATTCTTCGCAAGTAGTCGTGCCGTGCTTTTCACAAAACAGCAACGCTTATGATTTTCTAATGACGACGACTCAGAATTAGATTTTACTTTATACAGCACAGTGGAAGGACGTTCTTTGCTTGCTGCGCCCATTCTTTACTACGAGGCTCGGCCTCCGGTAGGCTGATTGTGATACTGGTGAGTACACCCTGGCCTTCGAGTGCGCTGTAACCTTTGCAGCCTTATCCTCCGTTACCACATACTCAAGGTCATACTAGAAGAGCCAATACGCAAGGAGAAACGCACCAAGGAGGATGTCTATATGCCCTGTGTGTAGGATGCTGTGATGGTATTGGCACGCACCTACGGATCAGCCCACGTACGTGCGGAGGCTTGCTACCTGTTGGTTGGCTGTTGATGTTTTCTTTCTTCAACATTGGTCTGCACTGGGCCAAGGGGACTCAAATTCAATTCGGGGCCCAAATGTCTATGTGGACTAGTTTCCGCCGTCAAGCAGGCTAGTGCGTGGTACCCTTCTGATGATGACGTTGTTGGCCTATCCCTGGCCCACGCGGCCCAGCCAGCCAACGAACGGCTCGGAACGGGGTCATGCTGTGCGTGTCCAACTCCATGGACCCGTCTGTCGTGATCTTCTTCATCTTAGCTCGTTTTTTTTTTTGCGGCAAGACCTCACAAGGTCGGTCTGCGTGTGTATATGTATGGAGTAATAACATTCAAATTGGTGGTTGAAGGTATGCGCAAAAAAAATGTTGGTTGAAGGTATAATATGCATGGAAATTCAGTTGCCAACGAAAGGAAGAAAAAGCAGGAAAAAGTTGATCTGTGCGAGCGTGCCTAGTGAACAAGCAGGCATGGTGGCAAAACCATCGCACGCTACGTCCTCAAAACTAATTTGTTGGCCTAGAACGAAACAAAAATTAAGAAGCACGCAGGCCCCTTAATATGTAGTAGTAGTATTAATTAAAGTGCATCTCAAAGCAGCAGTAGTGTCAAACAAAGGTACACTATCTATTATATTATATTATACAACTAAACCGGCGTGCGAAAAATCGCTCGCTCGCACTCCTGCCCGGCGCTTTCTCTCGCCCGCTGAGCCCCGCGTGATGGTCCCGGCAAGAAGAAAGGCAACAGAATCGCACATCCGCCCGACGCATCCCTCGCCCGCCCGTCCCCGCATGACGGTCCTAGCAAAAAAATAAGGCAACAGAAATCTGTAAACACGGAAAGCCAACACAATCTCCGCAGGGGATTTGGCCTTCCTACAATCCTACTTCGTCATCGCCTGATCAATCGCACCTACACTCGCTCCTCACGCGGTGGATTTGGCCTTCCTCCGACATCGCCCTTACCCTAGCCCGCCGGCCTCTCTCGACGTCGCACCCGTGCCGTCACCGTCACCCTCATGTTGCGAGCCGTGGCCGCCCTCGCCCGCTGCACGAGTTCTATGACCCTGGTGAGGCTTGCGGCTGTCTACCACCGCCCTCGCCCGCTGCATGTGCTCTGTGATCCATGGGAGTTCTCTTCTTTTTTGCCCAAAAGATCCATTGGGAGGCTATCCATGGAGTTACCCAGCCTGCAGCTTAGCCCATGCAAGGGGCTCCGACGAGGATTAGGGGGAAGCTTACACGCTTCTCGATACCTTAGTAAAAATACCGAAGTCATCGATGCGAGTTTACACACTAATACAAGAAACTTTAATGTGGTGGGCATTTTGGGTTATCCGAGGCAGGCAAGCCAACCACCTCGGTGTGAAGGTCACGGTTAATCGTGGCCTTAACCGAGCCGGTTGGCCAACTGCCATGGTTAATAGATCAATGGAGGCGGACGCCTTAGAACACCCACCTCGGTAAATAGATTAAAAACAAAAAATCCACAAGCCCACCGGTGAGCCCGTTCCGAGCCCACCGACGAGTCGTTCCCAGCCCACCATCCAGATCCACCGGGAGGAGCCACCGCTACGTTGCTCGCCGTGGAGCCCACCGCTGCCGCCTTGCTCTCTATGGAGCGCGCCTCACTGGATCCCGCGGCTAGTGAGGGAGACGGACGCACCGCCCACTAGATTCAGCTTTCGGAGGGCCGCGTCCGCCGTGCAACCACCGGATCCCGCTGCCAGAGGGCCGCGCCCACCGCGCCGCCACCGGATCCCGCTGCTGGAGGGCCGCACCCACCGTGCTGCCATTGCATCCCGCTGTCGTAGGGCTGCACTGCCGCCGGATCCGACCACCTCCTCCTCGCTGGCTGGATCCAGAGCCCTAGGAGAGAGAAAGTAAGGGAAAGCAGAGCGAGGAGCGACGGAGAGAGAACGAGAAGCAAGTACCTCCAGTTGACGCCCGCGCGCTCGCCCGTGCGCTCCACGGCCCAGCCCCTCGCCACCTGGCCCCGCGTTGCTGTGGAGGAGGGGCGCCGTTGCCTGCTATGGAGGAGGGGCGCCGCTGCCCTGCTCGGAGGAGGCCAAGGGAGGAAGAGGGAGAGAGTGGAGGGATGGATCGAGAGAGAGCCAGTGGGGGAGAGAAAGGGGTGTGAGCGTGTGTGGGAGAGATCGAGGAGCGAGCGTGGCGCCTGGGAGATGGAGAGCGGCTCCTGGGAGGGGTTACGGTTAGGTTAGGGTTTTCATCTGGTTATATATACTCAGTGATGAATATTGGGCTAAAAATAGTAGTGGGCTGGGCTGAAACTATGGAGGTGGGCCTTATAGACGACCGCCTCGATTAATTGATTAACCGAGGCGGTTGCGTTACAATAGCCGCCTCGGTTAATGTCTATTAACCGAGGTGGTTCTGTTACAATGCCCGCTTCAATTAATGATGAACCGAGGCAGTTGTTGGTCCGGCTGCCCTGCCTCGAATAACCGAGGCAGACAACCGGGCTGCCCACCTCGGAGCCCTATTTGGAAATGTTGTGCAAAAGTGTTTTTGTAGTAGTGGCATCTCTACCTTACTCATTAGCTTCCGTATTTACTTTACTACCTTGGTTATGTGCTTAACCTTTCCTAGCTTCGTTGATAGGATTAGAACCTAGGTTGCATAACTCTTTTGCGGTAGAGATAGCAAGACACTAGCAAAACTTTAGTTGCACATTTAAATAGTTTATTTAATTGCATAAGTTTTACTAAGGTTAGATAAAGAGGCCATAGTTAGAAGTAAATTTTTAAGTTGCCTAATTTACCCCATCTTAGACGTCATGGTCCCTTCAAGTGGCATAGGCCAAACTTTCAGCAATACATCGGCTGAGGACAAAAGCCAGACTGGTCTTTCCAACAAGAGAGGGAATGAGTGGTTGGAGACGGGATGTTGGGACTTCGGAGATGTCGTGGACAATACAGTTTTGTAAAGCAATTGGCCAAAATCAGTTGGGCTACGAACATGTTCTTTCTTAGGAAGGAGTACTAAATAAGACCGTATGATGCGCTCAAGATCGAAGGTATGAGAATAGAACGAGTCAAAAATACCATAGATGTCTTGGGAGGCAATGTTCCTGGGAGCTTTGAAGAAACATGACCCAAAACTGTCAGGACCAGGGCTGGCATTGGAGTGCATGCGCCTGAAAGCATGGGCGATCTCAGTCCGGGAGAAAGGAACGTCATGGTGATGGAGGGGAGTAGCGGCTTGAGGATATAGATCAGCCAAGTCAAAGTTCCAAATCATAGGTTTAGCACGACCAAGAATATTGGCATAAAAAAAATGAGAACAAGACCTTTCTGATCATGCCCAGTAAGCTCATTGCCATTATCCTCAATTATCTGAATTCTACTATGGCGGAGATGTTGATTTGCTGTAGCGTGGAAAATTCTAGTATTCTCATCTCCTTGAATAGCGGCTTGGACCTTGCTGCGCTGACTCCAAAACGCAAGCTTGGCCTTCGAGGTCCGACTAAGTATGCTGATGATAGCGAAGCGCAGGTTAAATTGAGAAGTAGATAGGGGACGAAGCTCTTCAATATGATGCTGAATGTTGATGACAAGCTTGCAATCTGTTTGTTGTTGGGAAAAACTAGTTTTCTTTTTTTCTCCACACCTAGATGACAGTCCTCAAGTTTTTAAGCTTGCCAGAGATGGTACCTGTGGAGTCAAATTGATGACTTTGAAAATGCCAAATGCTGGACGCTATATCAGAGAAGCCTTCAGCTTGCGTCCAATAGTTCTCAAAGCCTGAAGATTTTTGACTTTGAGATTGAAGTAGAGATCTCAATGCTAGGGGGGACATGGTCAGAAGTAATATGGTTGAGGGAGGAGAGAACAGTGTTAGAGAGAGACTCATCCCAGGCAGGGTTGATGAAAACACGATCTAAGAGCTCAAGACTAGGGACAGTCCTCTTATTGCACCAGGTGTACTACCTGTCAAGGAGGGGGAGTTCAAGGAGGCACTTATTGTTTATGCAGTCGTTAAAGGCTTCAGCTTCAGAGACATGGAAGTTTGTGTTGTTCTTTTCGTGAGAGTAACGGATCATGTTGAAATCACCACCAAACATCCAAGGAGTAGTAGGAGGAATAGAGAGAGATTGAAGGTCATTATGGAAATCAGGCCTAAGATCAGGGATGGAGGGGGCATATATGTTAGTAGTGTAGAAGGATTTGTTAAAATTCGTGGATGCAAGAAGGAGAGTGAGGGAATGACGGGTGCGAGACGAGGCAATACAAGTGAAGGCGCTGGAAGACCAAGCAGTAAGGATCCCACCAGAAGTCTTAGCATCAGGACCATGATCGCAAAAATCCAGGCAGTGAGGTAAGAAGGATCTGAGCTTGGAACGAGGGATGTCAGAGAGCTTGGCTTCTTGGAGAAGGCCAATGGTCGAATTTGACGAGAGCAGTTCAGCCAAACATCACCACACTTGACACAGTCACCCAGGTCACGAACATTACAACATCAAACTGAGAAAGTTCTATTCATAATGCTGGTGGCCATCACCAGACAGCAGACCGCTCATACAACAGGAAGAGCAGGTCAAGCTCAACGCGAGCCTCCACATGCTCACTAGTACAAAGTCTAAACTTCAGACACGGTAACTAGGGGTACAGACTGATCCAAGACTACAAACTGAACTAAGGAACATAGGATAGAGGACACTTGTAGGCCAAAAGGGCAAGGGGTAGCCAGTTACAAGGCTTCGCCTATGACCGAAATTGCAGGCCCGAGGCCAACTAGTTTGGCGAAGGGAGCAGGCGTACCAGAACGGCATGTCGCGGTGACGATGCTCCACAACAGGTAGGAGCAGCTGGTCAATCATTCCGCCAGGGACGGCGAGGCCACCGCATCCGAGAGACTAGCCTGCTCCTCTTCGGTGGCACCGCAGGCAGCAGCGACCTCGATTAGGTTCTCATCGTCACCTGAGACCTGAGGGGGGACACAGGGTTAGATAGCAGAAGAGAACGAGCAAGGGCAGTACGAAGGCATCGAGACGCACCGGAGAAGTCAGATTTAGCTTTCTGAACACGGGAGGCCTTGTCCGCAGGAAGCTTGAAGCTGGGCTCCTCCTTCTCCATGAGCTGAGTGCTGTGGCGGAGCTTATTGCGATTTGCGAGCACTGTCCACCGCACGCTTGCGCCGGACATGGCGTTTATTACGTGCCCGGCTCTTATGTTCTTTATCAGTAGGGACGCCCAGAGAGAAAACTAGGGGCCCGTCCATAGGGGCCCGTCCATATTCAGGGTGGCGAACGCACTTGCCACATCATCATCATGTTCAGGGACCGGCGCGGTGGTGTCGGTCAACAGGCCAGTCACCGGCAGCCAGGGGTGGAGACAAGGGCCCCCCCCCCTAATCATGCACAATTTTCATTAGTACCTCTCATTAGTTCTTACAGATCACTAGAAATTAAATAAACAAGCCTTCTTAGTCAATTCTAAAATGTCTTTTCAAATAAATCTCTTAATTGTCTAATGTTAAGTGTCTAAATATAGTAAATATGATGGTATCGTTGACCTATGAACAACCTTTTTATTTTCAATTTAGACATTTAGCATTTTTCTAAATAAAAAGATTAATAGCATCTCTATGAATTTGGTATAGTTTACTTGCAAAACTAATAGATCTAGCAAGTTAACAGAAGAAATAGGAACCTTAAATTTTGTCCTTCTCCAACGGTCTCCTATAATAGCTTCTAAACGATTTTGCATGGGAATCCCAGACTATTTTTTATGAACTAAACCCCTTTTTAATAGTATTTTTTCTCTCTTACCGTTTTCTCATACGTCCAATTTACGTCGATCTCCAGAGAAAAATGTTGAACAGGGAGCGAATACGGAGTTTCACTTGACTGCAGAAACTTACACGTTGTAGAGGATATTTAGTAACTTTTTATTTTTAAGGAGCCCTTTTACCGAACAGTTGGAGGGCACCTTTTTTTCTTTTTCTAAAAATCCAAAATGGGAGTTATTTTACAAAACTTCTGGACATGCTCTAAAGACAATTTATTATAATTTTTTAAGCCAACATCAAAATGATAATTTTTAAACTGACATCAAGATTTGATAGTTTTCTGTGGACATTCGATGACCCGGCCCCCCCTATATCTAGATCCTGGCTCCGCCCCTGCCGGCAGCTCAGGCCCGGCTCATGCACAGCCGCAACGTCAGGCACACCTCGAATTCCATACCAAAGTTTCCTCAAAAAAATTCCATACCAAGGTAGAGCCAGAGCGCTAGTGGCCGGCTGCGGCGGGGGAGTGGTAGAATTTTGAGTGGCAGGTGGAGGTCACTATGGGAGACAGGCTCTTCGCCGAGTGTAATATGCTTTGCTGAGTACAAATATCGGACACTCGGCAAAGGCTTTCTTTGCCGAGTGTCGGCACTCGGCAAAGGCTTTCTTTGCTGAGTGTCGGCACTCGGCAACGAAAAACACTCATGCTTTGCCGAGTGCTGGACACCCAGTAAAACAAAACACTCGGCGAAGCGCCTCTTTGCCGAGTGTCCAGCACTCGGCAAAGAGAGGCACTCGACAAAGTTAGCCTAGGGGCGATGGGCCCCAACAACCGTCAATCTTTGCCGAGTGTCAAACGTGAGACACTTGGCAAAGACACTAAGTTTGCCGAGTGTCACGCACCAGACACTCGGCAAAGATTTTTGTAATTGTTTATAAATTTTTATTGTTAGATTCTTCTTTAAAAATATTTGCTAAGTGTCCGCGGGTACGGCGCTCGACAAAGAAATGATTTCTAAAAATTTGAAAAAAAATGTTTGCCGAGTGCCAGGATAGAGGCACTCGGCAAACAGGGTCTTTACTGAGTGCACTTTTGAAGACACTCGGCAAAGAGCCCCTTTGCCGAGTGCTCCGCTAGGCACTCGACAATTTTTTTTTTGCTTTTTCGACCCGTGTTTTTTGTGCTAACCTTATACATTATAATGTACTCCATGTTAAAATTTGGTATATTTTTGTGGCATTTTGATATATGTTTTTTATTTATTTCATTAACTTGAATTTTTTCCGTAAATGCAAGTTTGAACTGCACGTGCATCGAATATTGCAATTTACTGATTTGAAAAATGATATTCATGGATGTGAGTGTAGTTTGAGGCCGTAGGAAAGACCCTTCAGGAAATTTCGAACTTCTAGTTCATGGAAAATGAGCCCCATCGTGCAGACGAATGGCTTAAAAATTATATAAAATGCAAACGAAGTTCGAAAATCATGAAACTTGTCGAGATATCAAGTTATCGTATGTGTAGGCCATGATAAAAATTTGAGAATGTTTCGTGCAAGTGGTCATGTGTGATGGTTAGAAACACAAACACCTCTACATGACCTCTTATATCATATGTGGAGATGTTTGAGATTTTAACCAACGTACGTGACCACTTGCACGAAACCTTCTCAAATTTTTACCACAGTCTACACATGTGATAACATGATATCCTGACAAGTTTCATGATTTTCAGACTTCATTTGCATTTTATATAATTTATAAGTCATTCACTCTCACGATGGGGCTCATTTTTCATGAACTAGAAGTTCGAAATTTTGGCTACGAAGCTACAGACGGCCACAAACTACACTCAACTCCATGAATATCATTTTTCAAATCAGTAAATTGCAATGCTTGATGCACGTGCAGTTCAAAAATTGCACTCACCGAACAAATTCAAGTTAATGAAATAAATTAAAAATATATATCTAATTGACACAAAAATGTACCAAAAATTAACATGTAGTAACTTGTAATGTACATGTGCTGCACAAAAAAGCTAGGGCCGGAAAAGCAAAAAAAAAATTTGCCGAGTGCCATGAAAGACACTCGGCAAAGGCTGTCTTTGCCGAGTGTCTACAAAAGGGCACTCGGCAAAGGTTCATAATAAAAAATTTTTTGTGTGTACAGCATCTCAAAAAAAAAAGAAAACTAACTTTGCTGAGTGCCGGATCGGGCGGCACTCGGCAAAGGGTTGCCCTTTTCAAAAAAATAATATTTTTTTTAAAAAAATTGTGCCGAGTGCCGGATCGGATGGCACTCAGCAAAGATGGCGCCTTTGCCGAGTGCCGCCTGTCTGGCACTCGGTCTAAGGTTCAAATTTAATTAAAAAAAAGAAAAATATTTTGCCGAGTGCCAGATCGGGCGACACTCGACAAAGTTGGCGCCTTTGCCGAGTGCCGCCTATCTGGCACTCGGCAAAGCCCCCTCCACCGTTAAACACTTACCCATTTTGTTTTGTCTCTTGTCTCCACTATCCACCTACCGCTGAAACCGCCCGTCCCCGCCCCCGCGACCGCCTTCCCCTCGCCGGCCGGCCGCCGACGCCGGCCGCGCGCGCCCCACGCCCGCCCTGCGCACCCACCCCGCCCCTGCCTCGCGCGCCCCTTGCCCGCCCCTTGCGCCTCGCGCCCGCTCGCGCATGCACGCCCCGCGCCAGCCCACGCGCGGCCCGGAGGAGCAGGACGCCGCCCAGCGCCCTCGCCTGCCCCGCCCCGCCCCGCCCCGCGCTCACCCGCACAGCCGCCATCCCCTGCCGTCCCACGCCGCCCCGCGCCCGCCCCCGCTGTCCCCGGCGTCTTGGAGGGAGGAGGGTGCAGTTGGGCTGCGGCCGCCCCGCGCACCCTGCCCCGTTCGCAGCCTTGGAGGGAGGAGGGAGGAGGTGGGAGGCAGCTTGGAGGAGGAGGGAGAAGGTGGGAGGCGGCTTGGAGGAGGAGTGAGGAGGCACGAGGAAGAGGGAGAAGGAGGAGGTGCCGGCACCCTGCCCCATCCGCCGGCGTCCCGCTCTGACGCCACACCCACCGGCTCTGCTCCGGCACGCCACCCGCTGGTCCGCGACCCTGCCCGCCCCCGCCCCCGTCCCCTTCACCATCGTTGAGGACGCACGAGGTTCGTCAACCCTCTCTTCTTCAATTCCCCTAGTCCAATTAGTGTAAATATGCATATGTTAAAAAAGGTAATGGTGGTGGTGGTTTGGTGATGGTGTTTTGTTGTTAATGGTGGAGGTGGTGTAGTAGTGTAGTATTCTATATGGATTGAGAATTAAACTGCATGGCTACCCTTGATGTATATGTGGTTGTCGGCTATCGTGCCGTTGTTTCTTGCAGGTTTTAGAAACCTCCCCGAACAGGGGAGGTTCTGCCGAAATTTTCAACTTATAGTTCTATGTTTCTTCTTATACAGAGAAGAGCCCGTCGGAGGGGGCCCAGAGTACCCTGGTAGTCTTCCTCGCCAGAGCAGGGCTGCCTGCACCGCACCGCCTCGCCACTGCACTGACTCACCACCCTAGGTATAACCCCTCTTTCCGTACCATGGTCTTGTATCGCGTAACCCAGTTAGGCGTCTCCCGTTCGAAAGAGATACGGTTTGAGGATTGCAAATCTTTGCATATCTATAACCGTATCTGTTTCGGATCATCCATGCTTTTTGGACTGCCCGCGGATGCGTAGATGGGTTAGTTTCCATGGTCTGCTCCGATCGAAGACAGAGTTTCAGCATCACCTTCCTGTTGTTCTCCGGATACACACTCTCCCTGGCAAGACGTGTATTGGGAGAACAGCGGGGAGGTGCTGCCGAAATTCTGTCTCGGATAGGAGCGGAGCATGGAAACTAACCTCATCTACACATCCGCAGGTGGGATTAGGACCTATCCTCACCTATTAGACAGTAGGAACACCATGTAGATGCAATTGATGGTTACATTACTCGCTGATATACATGTTAGAGGATGGAGGACCGTCAGTGGATGTACACAGGCTAGAGAAGTCAGAGTGATTTCAGCATTGAATGGATGAACAATACCGATGCTTTCTTGAACCGTGCATTTGGTGAGGCCGCTAAATCCCCGATTCTAGCTTTGTGTCCCTGTAGCAAATGTAAGAACAAGAGGATTGAAAACAAGGACACCATGGGTAAACATCTTGTGAAGAATGGTTTTATGCCACACTACATCCGGTGGGTCCACCATGGTGAAGCCCATCGTATGAGAGAGGAGGTGGTGAGACAACGCGTCGAGGCTTATGATGCTGAGGCCGGGGTAGCAGACATGTTAGATGACGCTCATCAAGCATAATTCGCTGAAGGGCGTGAGATGGAGGAGATGGAGGAAAGCACAGAGGCATTCTACGCCATGCTGGACTCGGCACAGAAACACCTTCATGCTCGGACAATGGTTTCTCAACTAGATGCCATTGGACGCTTGCTGGGGTTGAAGTCCGAGTTGAACATGAGTTGAGACAGTTTCGATAAGATGTTGGCCGTGGTTGCCACCTTGCTTTCGTCAGGCCACATTCTGCCAAATAGTTTGTACAAGTCACAGAAACTCCTTCATGCACTTAAGATGCCGTATGATCAGATACATGCTTGTCCGAATGGGTGCGTCCTATTTAGTAAAGAACACAAGGACGCAAAGTACTGTCCAAAGTGTAAATCCTCTAGGTACGTGAAGGCAGACTCTGGTGATGGCCAGAAGACGTAGCTTAAGATCCCCATGAAAATCCTATGGCACCTTCCGTTCCTTCCGAGGATACAACGGCTATACATGACCGAGGAATCCGCAAAACAGATGACATGGCACAAAAATGGCGTACGATACAGTCCCGACAAGATGGTACATCTAGCTGATGGTGAAGCATGGCAACGCTTTGATGACAAACATCATGTCAAAGCAGATGAGGCTCGTAATGTGCGTGTCGCGCTGGCAACAGATGGGTTCAATCCCTATGGACTAATGTCGGCCCCATACACTTGTTGGCCCGTGTTTGTTATCCCCCTCAATCTCTCTCCCAGCGTGTCCTTTCAACGACAGAACATATTCTTGAGCTTGATAATTCCTGGACATCTGGGTAGTAACATGGGTGTGTTCATGGAGCCAGTGATTGATGAATTGGTCCATGCTTGGGATGAAGGGGTATGGACATATGACCGAGCTTCAAAGACAAGCTTCAAAATGCATGTTTGGTACCAGTACTCCATGCATGACTTCCTGGCGTATGGGTTATTCTTCGCCTAGTGTGTTCATGGGAAGTTCCCATGCCCAATAAGCAAGGAAGGTCTGTGGTTCATTTGGTTAAAGAAGGGTGGCAAGTATTCGTCGTTTGACAAACATCGGCAATTCCTCCCTCTTGTCCATCCATTCAGACGAGACATTAAGAACTTTACGAAAGGTGTCGTAGTGACGGACCCTGCACCTCGGATGATGATGGGTGTCGAGGTTCATGCTCGGATAGATGCTCTCGTGGCGAATCAAGAAGGTGGTTTTGTGGGGTATGGTGAGCAACATATGTGGACTCATAAGTCGGGCTTGACGAGGCTCCCCTATTTTGATGACCTTCTTGTGCCACATAACATTGATGTAATGCACACCGAAAAGAATGTCGCTGAGGCACTTTGGGGAACACTCATGGTGATTGATAAGTCAAAGGACAACATGAAGGCTAGAGTGGACCTGGCAGAGTTGTGCCATAGACCACATCAAGAGATGTGGCCTCCTACAGGCGGCAAAACATGGAGGAGGCCTGAGGTTGATTTCGTCTTGAAGAGCAAACAAAGGAGGGAAGTACTTGAATGGATCCAGATGCTAATGTTCCCTGATGGGTATGCAGCGAATCTGAAGAGGGGAGTGAACTTATCTACTCTGCAAGTCAACGGGATGAAGAGTCATGATTACCACATATGGATTGAATGCCTCCTCTCGGTGATGGTTTGAGGCTATGTCCCTAAAAAAGTCTGGCTAGTGCTGGCAGAGTTGAGCTATTTCTTTCGACAGCTTTGTGCTAAGGAGTTATCTCGGAAAGTGGTTGAGGACTTGGAAAAAGCGGCACCTGTGTTGCTCTATAAGTTGGAGCAGATCTTTCCACCCGGCTTCTTCTTGTCGATGCAGCATTTGATTCTGCACCTCCCGTATGAGGCACGAATGGGGGGGGGCGTGCAGGCCCATTGGTGCTATCCAATCGGGCGATGTCTAAAGACTCTTCGCAAAAAATGTAGAAATAAAGCCAAAATTGAGGCTTCCATTGCAGAGGCATACATTTTGGAGGAGGTGTCAAACTTCACTGAAAAATACTACACAGAGAACCTTCCTAGTGTGCATAATCCACCGCCTCGTTACAATGCTAGCGAAAATTCATTGACCCTCAGCCTTTTCCAAGGGCAACTCGGTCGCGCAAGTGCATCAACCACTAAGCAATTGAATACTGAAGAGTGGCGCAGTATCATGCTATATGTGTTGACGAACATTACCGAGGTGCAGCCGTATGTGAGGTAAGTTCTCAACGTACTTGTTTCAATACACCGTTAGTATTTTGCATCCAACCCCCGTGTTTCTCATTTTTACAGTGAATTTATTTGTCAATCTTGGCATCTCGCAAGGGATCCTACCCCGCAGGAAAATGACACCCTTCTTTCATAGGGTGCGGGGCCAGGGAGGCCTAGCTTCATTTCTTGGTTCAAACAGAAGGTATTCTCGAATTTAGCATGTACTTTCTTCGACATGGGTGGTTGCTCGTACGTTCGAAGAATATAACCATCTATCTTGCTTGACCTTGCAGACCCAAACCGATGCGTCTATAAGTGCCGAGTTGAGACAGGTTGCAAACGGATGTGCCTTAAGGGTCAGGTCATTTATCGGATATGACATGAATGGGTATCGCTTTCACGCAGCAAGCTACGAGCAGAGTCGGCCCAATCGAAGAACAACAAATAGCGGAGTTTTTACTCCCGGCACTGATGGCCTCGACTATTATGGAAGAATTGAAGAAATATACAAACTTTCATTTTATGGTGACAGACCTTTTAATCCTATCATATTCAAATGCCATTGGTTTGATCCTCGAGCAGCGAGACATACCCCTAATCTTGGGCTAGTCGAAATTCGACAAGATTCCGTCTATCCAAGACGCGATGTCTATATTGTGGCTCAACAAGCCACAAAGGTTTATTATACATCATACGCTTGCCAAACCAAAGAGCATCTTAAGGGTTGGTATATCATGCACAAGGTCTCACCACACGGTAAAGTGCCTGTCCCAAACGATGAAGATTACAACTTCAACCCACACACATATGGTGGTGAGTTCTTTCAAGACGAGGGGCTACAAGGGACGTTTGAGATAGACTTAACCGAAGTGATTAGAATGGAACTAGACAATGAAAGGGTAGATGACGAGGACGCTGGAGATGAGGTGCAAAATGTGAAGGAACTACAAATGCTTGAGCGATTACATCTAGGCAATGACGATGGAGACAACATTCCTCCTTCGGATAGTGTTGACTATTTGGATAATCAAGATAGTGATTACGAAACCTATGATCCAGCTAATCCCAATAATGAAGATTCCTTCTAATACATGTAATACTAAGTTTTTTTAGTTATGTTTTTGTTCCTTTTATGTATGGCTTATTTATTCTTTTTGCAATACTATATTTTGCATCTCTTTCTAATTGCGTCTTGTTTATTCTTTTTGATTGCAGGTGATTGACCAAAGATGGCGGGCGGCCGTCATAGGTCCGTGGCCTCGGTCTACCAAAGGCACCCACCTATAGTTGAACCACCTGGAGCTAGAGAGGAGCAGCCAGGGCCATCGGACAAGAGGACTCAGCGGAGGGGCAGAGGAGGACGTGGCGGCCAGAGCAGCAGTAGGCAGCCTCGTCCTTCCCTACCGCCTGAGGAGGTGGTGGCGGAGAAATAAATTTCCTAGCCACACTCCATGTCCAATTAAATTTCCTATAAATCTTCCACTGTCTGAAAGCACCAAAATGCAGCATATCCGATTCTCTTTTCCATCTAAGTTCCAAAATTGAGCTCTATCTGGCATATCCAACCGAATAGCAGCCATCTCCTCTCCCGGGCCACCCAAACCGTAGACCACCACCACCCTATATCCCCCTCCCCCCAACGCGCTACCGCCGGAGCAGGCCGATGGCAAGGCTGTGCAGCAACGGGATGGCGACGGCGGGGCTTTTTGCAGCTTCGCTTGCGTGTGGTAGCGCAGAAGGGCGTGGCGGCCACGGACGACGATGAGGAGCAAGTTTGACAGATGGACGACGAGGATGAGGCGGTAGGTACGGGTTCCGCTTTCTCTGGTTCATCGAGGCCCTACTTGTGAGGTCCCTCGAGCCTCCCTTCGGCTCCGCTTCCTCACCAGCGACCAGTGATCCGCCCTGAAGGACAAAAGTAAGTAATTTTAAATGTTATCACTAGTACTTCATATGCTATGATGAAAATCACTTGTAAAACTAATAAGTTTTCTTGATCACTTGTGCAGGAACTGGGTGGTTGTCTCGGGCCCAGACTCACGCAACCCTAATGGCATCTTGGGACTTCTGTGCAAGCAACACTACCCCGGCCTAGTTCAGTTTCACAGGAGGGAGGAGCCGCCCTACTTGTTTGACCACTACGCCGTCGCCGCCGATCCGGAGTACCCCAACAAGGCGGCGCGGGTGATTGCGGAGTTTTGGGTTAGTCTACCTCGCACTACCTTGCTCAATACATCACATTGATTGGACTTTTTTCAGAATGAATACATCGTGTTTTGTATGCAGACTTTTTACAGATGCGAGGAGGGATACGAGGCCAGGGCACACTAGGTGGCTACCAAAGCCGCAAAAAGACTCATCGGCGACATGCATTATGAGGCGCTCCTCCAGTGCATTGTAACCTACCACAGGTCGAGACTTGGAGAGAAGATGAACAAAGAAAAAGCAAGAGAGAAGACGCTCACAAAGGATCAGTACCTTGAGGTAGATAAATATATTGTTTCGTTTTGAGATTATAAGTAGGATTAAATTAATCTTCTTATATGTCAATTACTTGTGTGCAGATGATTCCCTGGTGGTGCCAGGTGTTTCCTGTGTGTTGGGAGGCGGTCGTGAACAGGTGGTTGTCGGACGAGTGGCTCGAGGCGCACAACGCTGCCCGGGAACAGCGTTTGATGATGGAAGGTCCAGCACACCATCAAGGAAGCCGCAGCCTCCCCGCATACATGGCAGCATATGTACGCGAACTCATTTATCTATTCTGAAGCTTAATTTTGTTTGATCACTAATCATCTTCCTGTCTTTCTTGAAGTCGGCGGCACATGGTGGTCAGCCTCTCACCACCTTTCAGGGGTGGTGTTTGTCCCACAAGGGCAAGGCGACGGACAACATCACCTACAATACGGACGACCCTGCCGAGGCGTACAGCAACCCGAGCGCCCACACCCGCATCAGTGACTACACGTCGATGGCAAGGTCGGTCCATGGGCCTGAGTACGATCCTACCACCGACGACATTGATGCAGAGGTTGTCATGAGGGTGGGAGGAGGCAAGAAGCATGGGCAGTTCTGGCTTGGCGACGGCGTCATCGACGCGACCTCTACTCCCTCCCTCTCCCAGCTCAGAGCACAGAGCACTAGTGCAAGCCTGGCTATACGCCCATGGCCGAGCGCTTCACAGCACCGGGTCGACGCACTATAGGTTATTCATGTTTTGCTCGTCGTACATTCATCTTTACAAACCTTAAATACCTTTGCATTATTGTAACATTAGCTTTGCATTATTGTAGGCCGAGCTGCAAGAAGAAAAGAGGCAACGTCAAGAGGAGCAGCAGAGGATGGCGGCCGAGCTGGAGGCCGAGCGGAGGGCGCGAGAGGACCAGGCGGCGAGGCTGGTGGAAATGATGCGGTTCTTGCAAACTGTTGGGCAACATACAGGTCTAGCTGTGCCACCTTCGCTGTTCGCTCCAACTCCGACTCCTCCTGCACCTACTCCTGTGAGTTTTCGCTAAACACAATTTTGCTTGATAGGATTGTCTCCAAGTTGCAATACTACAAAAACATTCAATCTCACACATGCAAGTCATTCTTAGATTAGCCATCCAAGTAATATTGTCTAACACATGCAATCTCTTCTGTTTTGTGTAGCCTCAGTCGGCCGGTTCAAACAATCCACCTCTAGGTACTCCTCCAGATACATCAAACCTTTCACCGCAGTCTCGATGGGGAGCTTGGCCCTAAAAGTTAGTAGTTTCTATTTCTTGTTCACTTCATGAAGGACTTGTGATGACTTATGTATTTGTTTCGATGGACTTGTGGTATTTGGAACACTACGATGGACTTGTGTATTTGTTTCGACGGATTTGAGAACTTGTTGCTCGATGTGTGATATATATTGTGATGGATGTTGTTTATTCGATGCACGAGACATATGTGATATATGATGCATATTGTGATGGATGTGATATATATATATATATATATATATATATATATATATATATATATATATATATATATATATAGAACTATTACCCTATAGCTGGCTACAAAATAACTTATTCTGTAGCCACTTTGACTTACGATAATTCCTATGCTAATTTACGAGATTATAGTAACTCCTTACTATGTGATTTACTATAACATTATGGTAAATATCCCCATGTGTTATAGTAATTCAACTATCGTAAATATATACTGGCATTGTCGTAAATTAGTATATAAAATTATCGTAAATAGAGGTGGCTACAAAATAACTTATTTTGTAGCTAGCTATAGAGTATACTCTCTATATGTGTGTGTGGGTGACTTTTACTATTTGGATGGAATGAAACTAAAAAACAAAAAAAACACTTTGCCGAGTGGCAAAGGCCACCTTTGCCGAGTGCAATCGGCATTGCACTCGGCAAAGCTGGAAAACCGGGCAACTAAAAACCCATTTTACCAGCTTTGCCGAGTGCAATAACCATTGCACTCGACAAAGAAAATAAAATAAAAAAACCGTAATGTCTTTGCCGAGTGCCCACTGGACCAGGCACTCGGCAAAGAAAATACAAAAAAAAACCATAATGGCTTTGCTGAGTGCCAACTGGACAAGACACTCGGCAAGGAAAATACAAAGAAAAAAAGGAAAAAGTCTTTGCCGAGTGCCGCCTGGTCCTAGCACTCGGCAAAGAAAATGTAAAAAAATTATCTTTGCCGAGTACCACCTGGCAGGGGCACTCGGCAAAAAAAATACCAAAAAAAATCTTTGCCGAGTGCCTTTTGGTCCTAGCACTCGGCAAAGAAAATGCAAAAAAAAAATCTTTGCCGAGTGCCTCAATACGGACACTCGGCAAAGACGCCGTCACGGGTCACGGCACCGTAACGTGCACTTTTCTTTGCCGAGTGCCCGACAGATGGCACTCGACAAAGTAGCCTTTGCCGGCCAGATTTTTGCCGAGTGGCCTTTGCTGAGTGTTTTTAAGCCTTGGGTACTCGGCAAAGCCACTGAACCCAGTAGTGGGTGGAGTGGCATGAGCGGTGTTGACAGGACGGAGATTGGGGTGGGGGGGGGGGGCTTACGGAGTCACAGTCAGAGCTCTCTTCATCCTCGAAAACCTGCAGAGCGTGTACTGATTAGCTATCGTTCTAACACTGTTGGAAGGACGGTAATTATTGGACCAAAAAAATATGTACAATGCATACATTAATAGCTCGCATGCATGTTTGCGAACTATTATTCTGACTATCATTACTTCAACATACTCCTAGTTAAATATTCTTTTTTTTGGACAAATAAACACAGATGTTTTTTGTCGAATAGTTGTCTGAGGCCAATCTCAATGGGAGTTTCATAGAGTTTCATGGGTATTAAATACGCTGACATGATACTGCATTGATGAAGAGAGAGATGATGAAAGTTTCAAGGGAGTAGAGAGAGTTTTATGGGGATGAAACTCTTCTGCACTGTTTCCAAAATATTGATATGTTGAAAACTAGGCTATGAAACCCCCACTGAAACTGGCCTTATGCTACTTTGTCTTTCTTAACCGAAAGAAACTGATTGCATGATGCCGTTTAGGCATGCTACCTAATTAATGCAAGTAAGAGGGACGGACGGAAATTTCATAATTTGTTCCACTGGTGGTGTCAGTTTGCCCTATTATTCTATATATGATAATAGCAAGTAAAATGGAATACTGCATGTATATTAAAATAACCGAAGATAATTAGCGTAATGCCGGAAAGAAACAGCAAGTATGTAGTTGTATTACGAAAATGTTGAAGTTTGAAAATAGTGTAGTGCAGTTCGGTAGTGAACTTACTACAACGTTTATGTGAGCCAGATTCGCCTTGTTCTCTTCCGATTCACACCACTCCTTCAGTTCTTGGTTGGATCTAATCTCTAGCTTCTGAAGTTTGGGGAGGTGCTGTATACATGGAGGCAACGACTTGATGCTATAGCAGCCAATGATGACAAGGCTTTTTAGAGAGGAGAGGTCGCCCAGCCACTCAGGCAGTGCGGATATGCTATAGCAGCATTGCAACGTCAACGACTCAAGGGAAGTGAGGTGCCGCATGCTTTCCGGCACGTTTGTCAGGTGATCTCCAGAGATTGTCAACTCTCTGAGTAGAGGGAAGTGGTGAAATAGCCTTAAGCTCTGGCAGGAGTAGCCTAAACCAGTCAAATCCAATTTGATGGCTGGACTAGAGGAAGAACAGTGATGACTTGGTCGCTCTCATATATATGGCACTCACGAAATGCTGGTGGGCATGGCTTCAACCTCAACCTTGAACAGTATTGTATCTCCAGACGGTCTAGCACAGGAAACATGAACTCCTCCTGACCCTCCTCAACAGAGTATGTTGTGTTCCACTCCTTCAAGCCTTTCATCTTTGTGACTTTGAAGGATGTCAACCGACGGAATGCTCCTCTACCACCGCAAAATTCCCTATCGATTCTTTTAATGCCAGACAAATTGCAGAGCTAGCTTTTCTAGGTGCCGTAACTGTCCAAGTGGTGGCAGGTCGCTACAAGTAGGCAGATCTTGCAGTCGAATATAAACAAGGTTTCTGAGGTAACAAGAAATATCCATGAGCCAGCCTGGAAAGCTTGTACAGTTGTAACCTTCGAGGCGCATGCTCTTCAAACCTGTTGGTGGCAGTAGTTGTTCTAACAAATCTTTGTCCTCCAAAATTTGAACCGCACGCTTAGTCGACCAAGCCAATGTTAACTCCGAGAGATTATGTTTGCTTGACAACTTAACTTTAGTTGCTTCTTCTAGAGACCTTGCATTTTCAAGAGAACGTATTTTTAACTCACTGACATGGACGTTCTCGAGTTGATGAAGATTGCTGCAACCATTGACCTCATCAGCACGAACCCTGAAGACTGGTAATATTAGTGAATAATTTACCACTGTACTGGCCTGATCCATCATTTCATCCGAGCATCCATCCAGCAATAAAGTCTTCAGCCCAGGTGTACCTATACTCTTTGGTAGGGACTTAAGCCCAGAACATTCCGTAAGATCCAGTGTATGCAATCTTTTGAGGTTACCAAAACTTTCTGGAAGAGATGCAATATTATAATTATAAGATAGGTCCAGGTGCTCCAGATTGGTAAGGCCACCGATCTCATAAGGGAAGTCATAACTATCCAAGCCGTGTATGATTGAATTTCTTAGGCTCAAGTACTTGAGATTGGTGAGGTTTGCCAAAACATATGATAAATATTGAACACCAATATCAAATACCCATACCCGTGACATATTCTGGTGCCGTAGTGTGGTGAGGCCACGCACAGCTCCCAGGTACCGCATGCTGGTGCAGCATGACAGATCTAGATGCAACAAATTTTGGAGCTTCATCATTGACTCTGGAAGTGCTCTGATTTGGTCACAGGATGATATGTTTAAATATTGTAAATCCATGAGACTTCCAATAGCTTCTGGTAGCCGATCAAGACATTCACAAGATGATAAGTCCAAATATTGGAGTTGTGTGAGGCCGCACAACGGTTCAGGTATTGCTTTTACACTTGAGCATCCAGATAAGTCAAGATGCTGCAAATTCCTGAGCTTACCAAGCCAGTCTTCCAGTTCCCTTATCCCAGAACAGCCTGACATGTGAAGATGCACCATACATTTTAAGTCCCCAATTGATTCTGGCAGTTTTGATATACTAGAACAACCAGACAAACATAGACATTTCAGACATCCAAGCTTGCCAATTGATTCTGGCAGTGCAGAAATCTGAGAAGATCCATTTATGTTTAGGTACTGCAGTTTTCCTAGCTCAGTGATACACTCCGGGAGACTCTCATTTTGCATTCTTGGAGCAATAAGACACCTCAGTTGCTTCAGTTTGCCAATTGAAGCTGGCAACAATATACCTGAGCATTCACTGAAATCCAAAATACGCAGACAGTTCGCAAATGAAAATGCACCACTCTGGATATGCAGTTCGCCACTATCTGAGAAGCGAAGTGCCCTAATCTTGGAAGGCAAAATACTTGCCAACTTCATTGTCTGGTCATAATTTTTTAGCAATGAATAGCGACAATATTTCTGGCCACGTGTATTTCTCTGCTGTGCATTGAAATCTATTAGCTTGTCATCCATTGTCAATCTTGCCAGGTCGTGCACCAAGTCATGCATGGTGTACCGCACCACTTGCTCTCGAGAAGTCTGAAAGGACAAGTATATAGCAATATTGATTAGAAATGTCAACTAATGCTCACATTTTCTAAAGAGAAGTAAAGTCCAACGATCAGATGCAAATAAACTGCAAGGAAACCTGTTTACTTATGAAAAAGATTGACAATAGTTTAAATCTTCGTGACATAGACATATTGCTACATAAATTAAATGAGAATGGAGAGAAGGAATTAAGTAATAATTTTTTTAAAAAAAGGTTGACATCCAACTACATGTTGCACAGAATTCTAGTATAATTCATGTGCAGAATTTATGGTTGTTGGATTTACTTGTAAATATGCTCATTTATAACTTGTGATCACATGTGAGATGTCTAGGTTTCTAACTAACTTACGTGACAACGTGCACGAAACTTTACCAAATTTTGACCATAGCCTCCACATGTGCTCCAAAGACGTTTCGCTAAGTTTCGTGATTTTCGAACTTTGTTTGCTTTTTTTTAATTTAATAGCACTTCACGCGCAACTTGGTCGTCGTGTTCCGTGCGCTAGATGTTCGATATTTTATGCGTGCTCCAGGATACGGCCTTAACATACGCTAAGTAATGCGAATATCCATTTTCGAACCGTCCAATTCGGAGATTCGATGCACCTACAGTTCAAACACGCGTTTATCGGAGAAATTCAATTAAATCAAATAAACTAACGATAAATAGTAAAAAGATTTAAAAAAGTACCAAAACTTAACATATATTTTTAAATAATGTCTAATGCATGACAAAAAAGTTTGAAACAAAAAACAAAAAAAAGAAAATTTTTTGCCGGGCGCTGACATTTGGCGCTCGGCAAAGAAATTTTTTTGTTTTTTCTTTCAAACCTTTTTTTGTCATGCATGACACATTATTTGAAATTATTTGCCTAGCGTCCCCGATCTGGCGCTCGGCAAAGGAGTGTACAACAATTAAACAAATAAAAAACAAATTAAAAAACAAATTAAAAAAAACGAAAAAGTCTTTGCCGAGCGTCTCCGATTTGGCGCTCGGCAAAGTAGTGTACATCAATTAAACAAATAAAAAACAAATTCAAAAAAACAAATTAAAAAAAACGAAAAATTCTTTGCCGAGCGCCTCCGATCTGGCGCTCGACAAAGGAGTGTACAGTAATTAAACAAATAAAAAAACAAATTCACAAAAACAAATTTAAAAAAAAAACGAAAAATTCTTTGCCTAGCGCCCGCGATCTGACGCTCGGCAAAGGCACCTCTTTGCCCAGCGCCAGATCGCGGGCGCTAGGCAAAGGGCACATTCTTATTACATGAGCCGGCCACAATTGAATAAAAAAGAAAAATTCACCCCAACCCACGGTCCCTTTCCCCGAACCCCAACGCTCGCACAGCACCCCGCCGCCGGCGGCTCCAATCGAAGAAAAAAAACCGCGGCCACCACCTGTCCTGCACACGGAGCCGCCCCCTAAGAACTGCTCGCCGCCCTCAGGTGGCCCCCTAGCCTCCTCCGCGCGCTCAGTCAGCGGGCCGGCGACCTCAGGTCGCCCCTGCCAGCGGCGACTTCAGTCCGGCCGCTCCACGCCGACGACCTCAGCTCGATGCCGTCTCCAGGTCAGCACAGCCGGTGAACTCAGCTCGCCCCTCCCTCCGCGCCTATCAGTGGCCTTAGGTCCCCCTTCCCCACCACCACGTACGGTGCCCCCACCCCCTCCAGGTTGCTCTACACCCGCACCCCCTCCGGGTTCCTCCATCCTTCTGCACTGGCGCCACAGCCAGCTCTCCCCCTATCTCCCTCCGCATGGCCAGATCCAAAGTAAGGGAGCCACGGTGTCCCTCTACACTGTGTTTGCTGCTGTTGACTGCGTTACCTCCTTACTAACTAAATCATGGATCTGTGCAGATTGTATTCGTGGTTGCCTGAGGCATACAAGAAGAAGGTGCTCCTTGGACCTCTGCCCTAAGAAAAGCCGCAGCATCTACAGGCGCCTCCTCAAGCCTCAGCAAGCACTAGGAACCAGCTCGTGGATTAGACTCAGGAGCATCAGGTAAAGTGCTCTCTACCACTTCGCTACCATTGTTGCTGCTTGTCTTTTCTGATTCCTGGTAAAGATTCTCCATGTAGTGATATGGATCTCTATTTCTGCTACTAACTGTGGCTTCTATTTATTCTAGTGGACAGATTTGTTGTTGCTTATTTGCTTAACTGGGCCAAATCAACAAGTACACGTGGCATAGAAACTAAGTGTGCTCTCTGCATCCCAGATGTTGCTTAGTCGATTAGGCATATGGCAAAAATGAATACATAGTTCATGCAGAGCTTCAATGTGTCATCCAGATTTATTGTAGGAAGTATAGCAGTTGCTTTTAAATTTACTCAGTGTGGGCTGTGGCTTAGTTTGATCATCAGTGTGGACTGTTAGTTTGATCTTCAGTTACTCCACATTCAGTTACTGTGGCTTAAGATTATTTTTTTCCTATTTTTTTTGCTTCCTGTGGATAGTTCAAGAGAATCTATAGCTTAATTGAAAACCAAGTGTAGCTCATGAGAAATATGGAAAGTTTACTTATAAGACAGGTGCCCCCTCCCCCTCCAAACTGATCACCCTATTTTGCAATGTTATTCTTGTTAAAGTTAATATGCATGTGTTCTTTTTCTTGCTTGCTTGCCTGCCTGTCAGTACGACTGAGACTGAATTGAATTGAACTGAATTTCAGGGACAACTAGGAGTCTAGGACAGTCATTCTTATTAAGTTGTTATTTGACATGACAAATTTCTTTGAATTTTGCAAAGTCATGGTGCTCTGTTAGATGTAAACAAATAGGACACTGATAACGCTGTTCACTTTGACTATCTCATTTACTAATCCCATTAGGTGCAAGACAGATCCTTGCTTTTCTCCTTTTGTCTGTCTACATGTAAATTTAATGGGTAAAAAGAACTTTATAGCTATGGGGAACTTGACAATGTCTCCGAAATAATTAGACTATCAGCATAGAAAGCAGCATTTTATGGATGGCAAAAAAACTATTTTTAATTATATCTGATGCAAGGTTAGCTGGTATTTCTCTCCATGTTGATAGAAGGGCAAAAAACCAGGTCTTATGTTGCTCCATTTTGGCCATATGTGGCAATTTGCCAGAAGCCAATTTAACAAAATAATGCTCAAATTGCTTGCATTAATTTTGCAGAGAAGAAGAGTACACATAACTCTGAACTCCCTTGGAGTGCAGATCGTGCAATATAGCAGTTTGGGAGGACCCATTGTTCTAATCAACTTCTGCTATGCAGGTCACTTCCCTACCCCTGCTTATTGTGCGCATGCTATCAGACACATCTTTTTCCTGTCATGTTATGCATAAGAGTTTCAGTTTGGCAATTTCGTTTTTTTGCAGCCAACAAACACGAAGCAGCATAAAGCTCGACCAGTTGTTAGTTAGACAAATAAGTGTTCATGACTCCACATAAAAGAAATCAAGCCCATTCCCTGTACAGCTAATTTTTATTTTACCATTCCCATGTTTTCATTGCCCACCGTTATTAAGAGTTGGTACATGTAGTTGATATAATATTAGTTGTTGATCATTGGTTGAAGATCATCTAACTTTCCAATTCCAGGTGGGTATTTCATTTGTCGGTGTCACTAGCTTTAGTGGACCTGAAGATCTCTTAGTGTGGATGCCTCTCACTGCACCATAGATGACATAAAGTTAATGAAGTACAGTATAAGTAACTTTGAGTTAATGAAGTACTGCACCATAGTGGATCTGGCGCTCGGCAAAGCTGCCATATTTAGCGATGTAAAACGGCAGCTTACCCAGCTTTGCCGAGCGCCAAGCTGGAGGCGCTAGGCAAAGAATTTTTTTTAAAAAAAAATTTGTTTCTCTTTGCCGAGCGCCAGGCAGGAGGCGCTAGGCAAAGAATTTTTTTTAAAAAATCAGTTTGCTCTTTGCCGAGCGCCAGGCTGGAAGCGCTAGGCAAAGAATTTTTTTTAAAAAATCAGTTTGCTCTTTGCCGAGCGCCAGGCTGGAGGCGCTAGGCAAAGAATTTTTTTTTAAAAAAAATCAGTTTGCTCTTTGCCGAGCGCCAGGCTGGAGGCGCTAGGCAAAGATTTTTTTTAAAAAAAATCAGTTTGCTCTTTGCCGAGCGCCTTATTGGAGGCGCTCGGCAAAGAAAACGTCACGCCATGACTACCGCCGTGACCGTCGCTTTTCTTTGCCGAGTGCCGCTTAGGCGCTCGGCAAAGGCTTTGCGAGCGCCCGATAAAAGACGCTCGGCAAAGGAGCCTTTGCCGAGCATTTCGTTGCCGGGAGCCCTTTGCCGAGCGTTGCGCTCGGCAAAGGCTTTGCCGAGCGCAATTCGGCCTTTGCCGAGCGTCTCAGGCGCTCGGCAAAGCCGCAGTCTGCAGTAGTGATAGTGTGCTCAGAGGTGGCGCACGAGTTGAAGTCACTGTGAATAGGATCACCAGAATGTCCACTGAATGAAGAAGGATACACGAACTGGATTGTTTGGTGGACATGTTCCCAGCGTGGTTAGAGAGGGACCCACAAAAGTAATTTTTTTAAAAAACCCACAAAAGTACTTAGTGAAGCTACATGCTACTTTACATGATATTACCGATAACTATATTTGATTGTATATATCATGCTTTTTAGGACTAGATAAAATATGTACTTCCGGGCAAGCATATTGCCACTTAGTGTTATTTTTTTTACCACAACTAGAAATGCATAAGGAAAATCATTCAACTAATTATCAACTATGGGTTTTGCTATGGTACACCCAAATAACTATGGACCGTTGATCTGGATGGTTGTAATTACATATTACATCCTGACAGTTAATAAGAGAACTATACTTTGTTTCTTCAAAAAAGAGAACTATACTTTATTATTTTGAGAAATAGGAAGGTAAGCCAAATTTTAGGTAAAGTATCTATCAATTAGATCTAACATGCATGCAACACATGCAAAGACATATATATGAATGTTTCTCAACACATGTAGCGTTTTTTTTAATTAATTGGTCTATGCCGATGGTTCCATACATACATGTCTTGTTTTTTTCAACTCATTGATCTATGTGGAGTTGTCATTTATCCCATGATGCTAAACTTGAGTTGTATTTTTTTGTTTAGTGTGACAAATATTGAGGTGTATTTTAGTTATTTACTTAAATTGAAACGTGAACGTTATTTAAATTGTTTATTTATTTTACATGCTAGGCACAGGGTCTTGAACGTGAATTACTTGAACCAGGTCCAGCACAAGTGCTAGGCACAAGGGTGTACCTTAGCAAGGCCCATCAACTATATAGTGTATATGTTATGCATGCAACATGCCTATATGAATGCATGACGTACAATAGGAATCAACATAGTTATAATCATCAGGAAAAAATTAGTGTTCCAGAAGTTGTATGTAGCACACCGAGGGCAACTTTGAAACTTGAAGAAAGGACATTCCCAGAAGTTGCTTGATATATTCCTTTGCCTTTGATTGCTTCGTAAAATCTAGAGCAATCCACTGTTGAGCCAAATCATCTCTGACAATATTATGGCCTTTGGGGAATATGGAACAATAGGAAAAGCTTACCCTGAGCTGTGGTGGCATCCTTTCATAACTTAATTTCAAGGATGGAAGCACATCATTGTCTTCAGAAGATATATTCCAGATATCACTGCTATTTATTTCAATCCATCCAGACAGATCATCTATTTTTTGTAGCATGGATCCAATTACTTGAGCTGCTAATGGCACACCTCCACATTTCTATGCAATATCCAATCCTATTTGCTACATATTTTCTTTGTTAGGTTTCAGTTGAAACCTGCTAGATCTCTTAATTATTTCCCAACATATATCATCTTCCAAAGGTCGTAGCTTGTATGGTTCACCGGTGGAAAGTTTCCTTGCAATCTGTTCCTTGCGTGTAGTTACTACGACATCTACCTTACTGCCCTTGACATGAAGCATTCCTCTCAGTTTGTCCAACTCGGTCTTCTTTTCCTCCCATAAGTCATCTAAAACAATCAGAACCTTCTTGCCTTGGAGTAGGTTTTCAAGGCATTGGTTTATCACCTGCTGTATTCCCATATTTTGTGGACATCCTTGGCTTGGTAGTTGAGAAATGATAGAGCTTCCTATTTTGGTCAAATTGAAGTCTTGAGACACATAAACCCATATACGATGATCATACATTTTGAACTGGGCATCATTGTAAACTTGTTTTGCCAAAGTACTCTTACCCATACCTCCAAGGCCACAGATAGTGACAATCACCATCTCATCGTTGCTGGTATTTGCAGATAACAGCTTTATGATTTCCTGCTTTTCTCTGTCCCTTCCAATCAATGGTTCTTCAGGCAAATATGATGTTGTTTCACGTTCATCATAAGGCTGCCAATTATTAGTACTACTGCCCTCTTTGAAGTCAAAGATAGAAATTTGTTTTTTAATTTTCCTCAGTTTTTCTCTCAAACTCTTCATCCTATTAGCCACAGCAATCTTCTTGTATGCCACTGGGAGACATGAGAGAACTCCTGGCATCTGCAAGAGTTTGATTTAGTTCTTAGTAGGAGCCTACACTAAGCAAAGATGCATCAAATTGTATAAAATTATGATGAATATAACCTATTCAATAACCACAAACTGAAATAAGAACACGCTAGATACTTGAAATCTCTTAGTAAAGAATGATCAAACTATAATATCCCTACACACTGTCACACACAAATTAAGAAATATTGTCTTTGGTTGCATATTTCTATTAAATATGAAAAAAAAATTGTTTGCATCAATAACCAAGAACATCACTATGGGACCATTCATATTACTTACACTCTTTGTTGGAAAATATAAAAATATCTACATGATTGGGAGGTGACACCTTACCAATTTATATAAAATATGTTCAAAATAAAGATAATTAAATGTTGTCAAAATTGTTTTTTCAATAATAGCTATAATGCAAGTATTTCCTTAAAATGTAAAACAAAGAAGATTGAGCTACGCAACCTTGAGGTAGAACACCACTACACAGGTGTCTCTTCAATCCAGAAATGATATCTTAATAACTAATGAACAAACAGTAAGAACTGCTGTGCTAAAATCACAAATGAGAACTTCCCTGTTTCTAATAAAAAATAAAATGACCAAAAAGATATCATATTATGTAAAATGATATCGGTCTTTATAAGACTTTTTACATGCCACTATAAAGCACAAGTCATTGCATGAGCCATGCCTAACACCATGACTATTTTATCCACTTGCCGGCTAAGCCATCGAGATCCATTAATGTCTCAACCACCTCAAGAAGCCTGTAGGAGCACTGCCCCTTTACAATGCTTCGATAGCACTGCATAGGCACCATGCCAACCTCTTTCACAGCGGTGCACCACTAAGAGGGTGTTTGGTTCAGAGCTCCTAAATCTAGTCTCATTTAGTTCCATTAAGTCACTTTTTATCCAAACACTATGACTAAATAGGACTAAATGGGCTTTAGTCCTCTCTAGCACCCCAAACCAAACACCCCCTAATATTGATGTATGCTTCTGGTGACCCTCCATTCAAAATGGTGATGTCCTAAGCATCACCTGGACCACCACCCTCTTGCACCCTCCTAGCATCCTCACTCTCTCATATGCCTGCACCATGGTCACTCTACTAGTAGATGAAACTAGCTAGCCATGGTCGCTCCACTAAACAAGACAAAACAAGGCTATGGAAACATCATTTTACATACCTACTGTGATTTTTTTAGCACACTCGGCTTCTTTCTCTTCGGAGCAAACTGGCCTCATATCCCTAAGTCTCTTTCTCTATCTAAACCATCACGTCCCATTATCCTCTTGTTTGACCGTCATGTGCGCAATTTCCAAATTGGACTTAAGGATCATTAGCAAGGTCCATGGCACTAGTAGAAAAATGATTTTTCCCAGCGCCTGCTTTTTATTTTTACTGGCGGTTTTAGTTATCACGCACCAGTAGAAATGAAATGGTGGACCCCAAGACAAAAACCGCCCGTAGAAATGGATTTGTACAGATGGTTTGTTAAGACAACCGCCAGTGAAAATAAGACATTTTACAGGCGGTTGTCTTAACAAACCGCCTGTACAAATCCATTTCTACAGACGGTTCGTTAAGAAAACCGCCTGTAGAAATGAATTTCTACAGGCGGTTTGTTAAGACAACCGCCTGTGAAAATAAGACATTTCTATAGACGGTTCGTTAAGAAATCCACCACTAGAAATACCCGTGTTTTTTAAAATTCGATTTTTTTCAAACGATCTCGGATGAGAAAACACCCAAAATAAAAGTTGTTCATCTCGAAAAGTTATGAAACTTTGTAAATTACAACTTTTTAATTTGAAATCATCTTGTCAATGAAATCTACGTTTGAATGGTCTCAAATTTTAAATTCAAATTTTGTAAACGATCTCGGATGGAGAAATGACCAATACGAAAGTTGTTTGTCTCGAAAAGTTATGAAACTTTGTAGTTGACAACTTTTTGATTTGAAATTGTTTAGGACCTCAAACAAGCAAATTACACTCGGATTTGTATAATATGTGGGGAACTGAAAGCGTATATGGACACATATGAGTGTGTGGTGCAGTGGTAGAGGAGACTCCGCGCGAGGCCGAGGTCGTGGGTTTGAATCCCACCAGGAGCGCGTAGCGCGCGAAAAATTGCGCGACTTGCAACGGAGACGGGCGGGCGCTAGGCGGTGGGGTCCTCCCCCTAATTAAAATCTTTTTTTTGCTATTTATTTTCGAGTTTTTTCAGAAATTTTTTGCACAGGCGGTTCGCTAAGTGAACCGCCTATGTAAATCTCATTTCCACAGGCGGTTCACAAGCAACCGCCTGTGCTGTGATCTCATTTCCACTGGCCTCCAGTACAGGCGGTGCTGGAAAACGCCTGTGAAAATAGGTATAGACCCGCCTGTATAGTATGTCTCTGTACTAGTGTGGCGGACTTACTTCTATTGTCAACCAATGGTCCATGGAACCACCGAGCCAGTCCATGAACCCATGGACAACAATCATACATCTAGCGCATGGTGCCAGGCAACCACTAAAAGAAAATATAGGCAAACAATGGCTGACAGCATCGCCCTACTAATCAGTCTCTCATGCTGGAGAAAAATATATTGTACAAATAAAAACTCATGAGTAACAAAACATACACGTAAATCCATTTATAGTCCATTCCCCTCCCTTGAAAAATTCTCAAAATCGTTCATCAATGTGCTATTGGATTCTGAAGTCCAATTCATGTGTTTCTAGCCACACTCCATGTCCAAATAAATTTCCTATAAATCTTCCACTGTCTGAAAGCACCAAAATGCAGCATATCCGATTCTCTTTTCCATCTAAGTTCCAAAATTGAGCTCTATCTGGCATATCCAACCGAATAGCAGCCATCTCCTCTCCCGGGCCACACAAACCGTAGCCCACCACCACCCTATCTCCCCCTCCCCCAACGCGCTACCACCGGAGCAGGCCGATGGCAAGGCTGTGCAGCAACGGGATGGCGACGGCGGGGCTTTTTGCAGCTTCGCTTGCGTGTTTTCAGCGTGGAGGCAATAGTGGGACGGCTGACCAAGCTCTTGCGCATGCTGCAAGGGGCTCAATTTGTGCGGCACCGGTGCCATGCTCACTACTATAGAAAACTTACTGGAGGCGGGTGTTTTCGGTTTACCAAGGTAGGCATCATAACCGCCTCAGTCCAAAGGTCGTTGTAAATCACCGATTTACCAAGGCGGTTGTATTGCACGGCTCGGTAAATCATTTCTAAAGAAATAAAAAATGAAAGCCCACCAGTGAGCCCACGGCCCCAGCGCCGTGGCCGTCGCCTCCGCGCGTGCCTCCACCACCGGATCCGGCGTCCCTGCGCCACTCCGCCGCCACCGGATCCGACGTCCCCGTGCTGTGCCGTCGCCGGAGTTGGCAACCGCGCACTGCGCCGCCATCGGAGCGAGGAGAGAGGGGGCTCCCCGCACACCGCCGTCACTAGATCCGGCGTCCCTGTGCCGTGCCGCCACCTGAGCCCGCCATAGGGCCACATTGCCACGTCAAAGCCCCGCCGGAGCTCACGGCACCCCGTCGCCTAGCCTCGCAGGTGCGCGTGGCCCCCCATCGCCAGGTGCGCGCCGCCTAAGAGCCCTGCCGGAGTACGCGGGTCCCCACCACCGAGCCCTCGCCACCATGTGAGGAGAGAGGTGAGGGAGAAAACAAACAGAGAGGCCGGAGAGAAGAGAGTTGAGCGGCGCTGAGTCGGGGCCTGAGTGGTGCATAGGAGAGAGGTGTGGGAGAGAAGAGGGAGTGGATTTGGGAGCTAGGTTTTCGTTTAGGTTATATATTGTGACCTGAGTTTTGGGCCGAGATGGGCTTCTAACGAGCTCGACCACATTAAATGCCTCCGTAAATCAATTTTGCAAGGCGGACAGTTATAATCGCCTCATTATTAATACTACTGCCCTTTCTGAAGTTAAAGCTATCAATTTCGTTTCTGACTTTGCTCAGCTTTTCTCTCAAAGTTTTCATCCAATTAGCCACTCCAATCTTCTTGTATGCCATTGGAAGACAAGAGAGAACTCCTGCCATCTGCAGGAGTTTGAGTTTATTTAATTTCTTAGTTGGAACGTACACTAGGCAAAGAGGAATCAAATTGTATAGAACTATATGAAATACTCCCTCCGCTCGAAATTATAAGTCGCTTTGGCTTTTTTGGTACATCCATTTTGCTACGTATCTAGATAAATAATATGTCTAGATACATAGCAAAATGGATGAACCAAAAAAGTCAAAGCGACTTATAATTTGGAACGGAGGGAGTATAACATATTCAATAACCACAAACTGAAATAAGAACATGTTAAATATATACTTCACATCTTTCAGTAAAGAAGAATCATAACTATAATATCCCTACATACTGTTAAAAAATTAAGAAATAATGTTTTCTGGTTGGTGATTGCTGTAAAATAATTAAAAAAATTGGTACGCATCAGTAGTATAGAACATCGCTGTAAAAATTTATATAAAACATGTTTCAATTAATGACAATTAAATTTTGTAAAATTGTTTTTTTACGAACAAACTATAATGCATGCATATGAATTTCGCTGGAAAAATCAAGAAGATAGAGCTACCGAACCTCGTGGTACAACAACATTACAGATGCCGCCATCAAGCAAGAAATGGTATCATAATAACTAATGAAAAAGCAAAAAAAAAATTTGCCGTGCTAAAATCACAAAATAATAACTTTAATATTTTTTAAAAAATTGAAAACGGTACAAAAGGATATCATAAAACGTCAAATGATAGTGGTCAGTATGGGATTTTCCAATACCACTGGACGGTACAAAGCACCTATTGTCGAATTGAAGATGCCTACTACCACCGTAACAGTTTCATCCACTCGCCAGCCAAGCCATCGAGATCCATCAATGCCCTAAACACCTCAAGTGACCTATAAATAGTGCACTGTCGTTCACCATACTTCAATAGCACTGCATAGGCACCATGTTTAATTCTACCTCCTTTCATGCTCAATAAACCAACCCCTCAACAGCGGAGCACCACCATGGATCTATGCAGTGGCCCTCCACTCAAACCAGTGATGTGGTAAGCATCACCTGGCCGACCGCCATCTTGCACCCACCTAGCTTCCTCACTAATCTCCTTACTGCAACATGGTCACTCATGTAGTAGAGGAAACTATCCCTATATCCCTTAGTCTCTTTCTGTCTATACGATCGTGTTACCTGTAAGACCTTGAAATTTGCGTTCTTTTGAAATAGCACAAATTGATTTATTTATGCAATTGTGTGAGCATTCAAATGTAGGAAATTATAACTTTTGTTGAATTAAAATCCATCATAAGGTTAGGAACATATTTCTGCATTACATGCTGCTGCATATTTACTTCTGTACTGTCTGGTTTTATTCCAAACTGAATTAAAATTCCTTTCGAAAATGATTTGGAAAATTCAGTTTATGCAGAAAAGAAAAAGGAAAAACTTCTCCCCCTCTCTCTTTAGTTTCGGCCAGCTGGCCTTTCCCTTCTTCGCTGCAGCCGCAAGCCCAGGGCGCCAATCCGGCCCAGCGCGCTCGCCCTCTGGCCCAACTGGCCGGCCCAGCCGGAGCATAGGTGCGCGTTCCCCTTCGCAAAGTCGAACCGACGACAGGTCGCGCTCGAGCGCTCGTGCGCGACCTGCGCCCGGGCAGCCTAGCCTGCCTGCGTGACCTGCGCCCACGCGGCCTGGCCCTCCTGCTCGTTCCGTGCCCACGCGGCCTGGTCTGCCTTGCATGCAAGGCCGTGCATGCAGTTTGATACAGATACGACACTTGCTGCACCTGGTAGTGCTCCACTCATTTTTTTTTGTTTTGTTTTCCTCCTTTTAAAAATGCGATAACTTTTTTGTACCTAGTCTGTTTTTAGTTTTATTTGCACAATTATGTTTCTTATGATGAGATCTATAGAACAAGACCCATGTTGCCTATATTTTGGAATATACTTTATATAATGGTAAGTTATGTTCTACATATAGTAGCTACTTATGTAATAGCTTGTCACTTGCTAGATGCTTTGAAATTAAACTTGCCACACACAAGGTCATTCTTTTAGTTAGTTTAGTGAGTTATGAGTTTCATTTTTTCAACTTTCCTTTTATTTTAATGAGCTATTAGTTTCATTTTGTAGTTTTCTTTTCAGTTTAATGAGTTATCAGTGTCATTTTTTAGTTTCTGTTTTTGCATTTAGTCTCAGTTGTTAATTTCAGTTTTATTTTTCGTTGCCCATTTCAGTTTCAGTTTTATGTTTCATTTTTTACTGTGTACATTTTTTAGTTTCATTATTTCATGTGTTTCCTTGTTTCTTTTATTTTTAGTTAAAAGTTTTTTTTTCAGTTTTCAGTCAAGTTTTTTTTAGTTTTCAGTCAAGTTTTTTTAATGTTTTTTAGTTTCAGTTTTCAATCTCCCTTTTAGGTTCGAATGCATCCCTAAATCCTACCTATTAGTTGTATAATAACTTACCCTTCAAGTTGGCACCTCATGCAATGCTTCTTCTAATAATTTGCCTCTTATGGTGTAACTTGTCTTATTTTGGGTGGCTACTCTTGTCTTTTTAATAAATATCCCTCCAACTGTCAGCTAGTCATATTTCCCGGCTTTTATATAATGGGTTTTATAATAACTTGACCCTCTAGGTGACGAAGCTCCCCAGTACTCTCTGGGCCTCTATTTCGTTCTTGGTTGCTCAAGTGACGTTGCCAAACCTCTGCAGGAGCTCCCGTCCGCCAAACCAAGCCCCGTGTCATCTCCCCTCCCTCTCCGTTCACGAAAGTCCCTTGGTGAGTTCGCCATAGTCTCCTCTTTCTCCGCGTGCTTTTCCCATGTCAAACTGAGGTCCTAGGCCATTTTCCATGTGCGCCGGCGACCTTCTTGCCGCCGGCAATGGCTGATCACTACGCTGGAGTACTGTTCTGGCCAGCCACCATCTCTCTATTCCCTCCCATCTAATCTCAGCTGTCCATTGCAAGATCAACGGCTCAGATCAGCCGATACCCCTTCGCGGCTGTTTTGTTAAAGAGACCCTCGGCTTCCTGGAATTTAACTCGCCGTCCTTGATGTGATCTGAATCTCGAATCCTATTTATTTTAATTCGAATTTCGTTCGTGTTATTTATAAAACTGCCATCCAGAGCTTAAAATCATCATATCTTCTCTATTTTAAATCCGATTTCCGTGATTCTCGTGTATGTGTGTTCGTAGTGATGTGTAGATTAGTTTTATAGACTTTTCAACTTGTTTTTCCACAATTGGTGGACAGTTCCAAAATTTTTTGCTAATTGATTTTTATATAAAGAACATCTCAATCCGAGTTCGTACGCGAAAGTTATGACCAGTTTAAGAACAGACTCTGAAATAGTGGACAAAACGGGAACAATGCGCGCAAAATAGATCACGGCGCGCGCAAAACTGGTCACGGTGGCTAGGGTTTGATGGAAACGATGGCGCAAAACACACGAACTGGACTCTAACACGACCTAACCAGCAACAAGACCTCGACGAGGACACAAACTCAACACGATAGATTCTGAAACTGAAATATGCAAGGCTATGGCGTGGAAGGTTCTAGGACAGGAACAACGAGTATGGCACAGGACTATGGGACAATGCGAAACACTCAAAACTAGGGAATAGATGTGAACCTGACGGTATACCTTAGCTCTGAATACCACTTGATGGGGACGTGATTCCCAATCTTCCGTCAGGTGATGATAACTCTCGTTTTGGTGGAGTGCGACACATCGATCTGGCTTCAGATCAAAAGACCCGATCCCTGCAATCTTAGCACCACGACTCCTCAGGTTATCAACCATGTCACCAAACTGGTTGACCTCGCCAAGAAAGCTAATCCCTACCTGTGAAACAAAGAAGACAAGCAAGAACTCGAAAGAACGCAGCTCAGGACTTGGGACAAACTGCAGATGAATGATTAAGTTCTCAAAGTGGGGTCTCGCAAACCGATGAACGGCAACTGTCAATGGACAGAATAATCTAAGCAAAACCCAAAACCTAATAACGGTGGCGGCGTATGATTATAAAGGTCTTAGGGTCATCGCCTACCCTAGATGCACCCCCCTAATGGGCTCAAAGATGATACATGTCCCATTGGAACAAATACGGTGACGCAGCACCCTGACAGATTCTAGACGCTGACTTATTTCAACAATTCCTGTTGATTCTAAAAGGATTTTGACGTGAGACCACTTCCATTGGCTTTCTTATGAAATTATCATTCCATTCACATGTGGATCGTCGAAAACGGAGTGCGAACGTGTCCTGGGTGACCAGTTTAAGGCAGACTGGTTCCAATTTACATGGGTGACCAGCTTGTTTTGGACATCCTTGCTAGTCATCTTTGCCTCCATCTCTTCCTCCAAGTTCCTCATGACCCTTTCCAATGTTCCTAAGAAATATAACATCATTAGATAGTAGTCTATTCTCAAAAGTATGAAAAAGATCGCTTAAGAACGAGCTCACCTCTAAAGCTCGGGTCATTAGACCTTGCATATTGTTTGGAGGATCAGCGGATGCATCTGAAGGAGTGATGTCCTCATCATATCCTATCAACTGGTTTCCAGGACCTCAACTTATGCTACCAATCGATTTATGAAACTAAATAAACGTCCCCATGTTTTATGCACTTATTATGTACGTCGGACTTTTTGCTTGGACATATATATCATCATGGATATTCTGTTCTCTTTTTGCAAACATGAACAATGTCTTCTTTGAAACAGTTGTTCTCACTATTCTGTCTTCAATGAAAAATGATAGGTGTGCTTACTATAACTAATCCATCCGAGAGAGTTGAGCCTCTAAATTACTTTCTTAAATTTTTTCCTCCTGCTGTAAATTTTGTCCTACTTTTTGTATGCAGCTTTGAAACTGAAGTACTGCACGATCGAAGAGAATGCAAACAAAAAACATAAGGCTGAAAAATGATATAGTACAGCTCGGCAGTGAACTTACTCGAAGGTTTATGTGAGCCAGCTTCGTCTTGTTCTCTTCTGATTCACACCACTTCTTCAGTTCCGGGCTGCTCCTAATCTCTAACTTCTGAAGCTTGGTGAGTTGCTGTATACATGCAGGCAACGACTTGATGCCGTCACACCTCGAGATGACAAGGCTTTTTAGAGAGGAGAGGTCACCCAGCCATTCTGGCAGTGCTGATATGCGATCGCACCAATCCAACGTCAGTGACTCAAGGGAAGTGAGGTGCCGCATGCTTTCTGGCGGGCTCGTCAGGTGATCTCCAGAGATACGCAAACTCTTGCAGGGCAGGGAAGTGGTGAAATAGCCTTATGCTGTGGCAGGAGTGGTCCAGTATATGCAAATCCAATTTGATGGCTCGACTAGAGGAAGAGCAGTGATGACTTGTTTTGTCTACCTCCTCCAATGAAGAAGTAACTTGGTCGCTCCAAAATATGTTGCAAACACAAAATGCTGGTGGGCATGGCTTCAACCTCAACCTTGAACAAGATGTTATATCCAGACGGTCTAGCACAGGGAACACGAACTCCTCTACTCCTCCAAGCCTTCCATATGTGAGACTTAGAAGGATAACAGTCTACGGAATGCTCCGTTGCCACCACAGAATTCCCTGTCGATTCTTTTAATGGCAGGCAATTTCCAGAGCGACAGCTTGTCTAGGTGCGGTAACTGTCCAAGTGGTAACAGGTTGCTACACGTGGGCAGATCACATAGCTCAAAAGAAACAAGGTTTGTGAGGTTACAAGAAATAGCCATGAGCCAGCCTGGAATAATGCTTGTACTGCTGTAACCTTCGAGGTGCATGCAGTTGGAAAGCAAGGGGTAGCTAGTTCATAACATTTGCATATGAACTCAAATACAATCCACAACTTTGTAGTTGATTTTTTTATTTGAAGTCATTTAGAGTCTCAAATATGTGTGGTAAGTTCATAGATGTTGAAATTCAAAATTTATAATTCCTAAACGACCTTGAATGTTTGCATGGTCAATACCAAAGTTATATTGGCCAAACCTGATCTACATGCTTGCTGTTGATAAGTATTTTTATATCAAGTTTTTAGCGTCTCAAATATTTGTTTTAGATTCACATATTTTGAGATTCAAATTTTTGCAATTTTCAAATAATCTCAGACAAACACATCCTTTACTAGAGTTGTGCTTGACAATATTCAAAACTTTGTAGTGGAAACTTTTATCATTTGAGTTCATTTTGTAGCAAAAATATTCGATAGAAAATAGTGAAACATTTATAGTAACTAGGTTTTATATCGAATATGGTAAGCGTGATGCTCAACGCAAAAACACTTAAAGGTTCTATAATGAGCACCAACGTCTAAACTTATTTTATTACACTTTGATTCTGGATTGATCTTTCACAGTATCGTTGGTTTAGCAATAAATTGACGTGTTAACTGAACCAAAAGTTGGACTTCTTATATAATATATTTTGGGATGAATATCGAACATTAAAATTATTTATTGTTAAATAATTATAAATTTATTCTTAGGTTACAATAAACTTAGATTATATCTATTAAACATGCCATAACCTATTTGCCTTACGAACTATGCCTTAAAATAGGTTGAAGCTTTCCAAGACACGGCTCCACATGGCAATAGTGATGATAAACACTTATCTGGTTTTCTTAGTACGAACACACCTTCCATAAGAAGATTACCATCATAGCAACCTATAACTTTGCGGTTACTAGCATACTTCTTATTCTTAAGAAATAATACTTTACAACTTTCCGGGCATACAATCCTAGACTGTTTATAAAAAATCCTAGTCTCAAACTTTATGGGCGAATAATAGCTTAACCATGATACTTCTAGGCAAGTATATCACCATTTTGTGGACTTTTTTAGCACAACGCATCAGGGAAAAAACTTTCGGGTATTTACTGTCTATATAATGTATGTTATGCATGAAACATCTTACTATTAGCAACAAAGCCTCCATCTTAATTCTCATTGGATGTGCTAGGATAAAAGATAAACAACCTATAAATTATCTTTGATGAACCCTATCAATTTGGTACAATCCAATCATCATTGTCAACATTAACCGCCATTGGATCTATTATGTTTTATATAAAAAGGTACCCAGCTTTACCATTATGAAAAATACATAAACCCCCTAATTTGCAACAAAATTACCCATCACTGCCATTATCAAAGATAATTTAAAAATAAGCCCCTAACTTTGTATCTAAAATTACCAACTTTGCCATTATGAAACATAATTTAAAACAACGCCATAGTATTTTTTTTAATAAATTACCCACATCTACCATTATGAAAGGTAATGCAAACCAGTCACTATGTTTGCATTCAAATTATCTATATATGCCATTGTCAAACACATTCTAATGTATCTAAATTATGCTACTGAACCGTTACGAAAATAAAATTAATATCACTCGAATCTAGATATAAATAATAATGTAAACTAGCATGAAAAATAATTCAGTATTCATAATGTAAACTATTTATATTTCTAAATTATACACTTCAACAAATGTTAAGTTAAAAGTAAACATAATGATATGTTCCACCATGTAGACTAGGCAAACACATACATGTACATAAATAATTATTTTAGTAGCTTATCAAGCGAGAAAAAAATGTTCCCTTAACAAACCACACAACAATGACAATGATGATTCACTTTTAGTTCTATTAATGCTCTATGATAATGAATTTCATAACTTTTTATTCAAACTATGATTATACATATTGATAGAAAACTGAAACATCATGCCATCAAAATGGATTGGCAGGATTGAGGAGATCCATGTTTCGGGAGTGCAGTCATCAAACAAGAAAGTTCTATGGAGCCGTTCGGCTGGAATTATAAGCCGGCTGAAAAACACTGTTGGCTGATTTTTTGTGAGAGAAAAATACTGTTCCGGCTGAAAAAATAAGCTGAATAAGACGGATTATAAGCCAGATGAACAGGGCCTATGGATGCGAGGAGGAACAAATCATTCTGCCTTTTGCTTAGCGTCGGGGTCGACCTCGGGCTTTGTTTTGCAGGGGGGCAGAGGGTGCACATAGGCCTTGTTTAGTTCCCAAAAATATTTTACAAAATATTTCAGATTCCTGTCACATCGAATCTTTAGACATATGTATGAAGCATTAAATATAGATAAAAAATAGAACTAATTACACAGTTTAGTTGTAAATCACGAGACAAATCTTTTAAGCCTAATTAATCTATGATCGGACAATAATTGTCAAATAACAACAAACGTGCTACAGTATCACTACAGTTACATTTTGCAAAATATTTTGGGAACTAAATAAGGCCATAGTTTAATTCTAGGTAATTATTCCTCGCTGTATTAAATTTTATGTTCAGTTTAGTTTTTTGTAGATATGTACATATATACATAACCTTTTCTTATTCACCTACGCCTTGTTTAGATTGAAAGTTTTTTCAACCCGATAAATAGTACCACTTTCGTCTTATTTGACAAATATTGTCCAATCGTGGACCAACTAGGCTCAAAAGATCAATCTCGTGATTTCCAACTAAACTGTGTAATTAGTTATTTTTTTTACCTACATTTAATACTCCATGCAAGCGGCTAAAAATTGATGTGATGGAGAGAGAGTGAAAAAACTTGGAATTTTGAGGGTAACTAAACATGGCCCTAGATAGATATACGCCATGTAAGATACACAGTAAAAACTACATATATACCCAGAAACTGAAAATGACTTAGGTCCTGTTTGGTTTTCACATGTTAAAGTTTAACTCCCGTCACATCGAATGTTACGGCAAATGCATGAAGTACTAAATGTAGACTAATTACATGTATGTTGGCGTAGATTAGGAGTAATTTACGAGACAAATCTATTAAGCCTAATTAATCTAAGATTGAAAACTTTTTATCGAATAAGACGAAAATGCTACAGTGTTTGTTAAACTTTAACACCCAAATCAATCAGCGCCTTACCATTTACAACAGAAGGATTACCGGTACAAGTGGAACGTGTGCAGACAAGTCACATTTATTGACGTACAGGTTCTAGGTATAGGGTGTGTTTAGTTCCGCGAAAAGGTGTAAAAAAGTATTGTAGCACGTTTTGGCTTTATTTAGTAAATAGTGTCTAACCGTTGACTAATTAGGTTCAAAACGTTCGTCTCGCAAAGTACAACCAAGCTATACAATTAGTTTTTGATTTCATCTACATTTAGTACTCCATGCATTTATCGCAAATTTGATGTGACGGGGAATCTTTTTTTTGCACAGTACATTTGTTGAGGAAGTAAACACAGCCATAGTCGGCACCTGTGCAAACGATGAGATGTCCTACTCCCGTCTTTATTACGAGCCTCCGGTAGGCTGATTGGGATGTCAGTGATGTACTCCCCGGCCCCAGAGTGCAAATGTGCATTAATCCTTGCCAGCTGCGATCGATAGCCACATCAGCATTATCCTCCACATTAATGCATGACCACATGCTGAAGGTCATACCGGAACAGGCAACATGAAAGGAACCGCACACCAAACTGTGTCTCAGGCCATATTTAGTTCCCAAAAATTTTCAAAATTTCCTATCATATTAACTATTTAGACACATGTATGAAGCATTAAATTTAGACAAAAAAATTAATTACACAGTTCAGTTCGGTAGAAAACCACGAGACAAATCTTTTGAGCCTAATTAGTTCATAGACACTAATTGACAAATACAAACAAAAGTGCTACAGTAGTCAAAGACAAAAAAAAAAAATCGCGAACTAAACACACCCTTACCTACGGATCAGATCAGAGCGTGGAGGCATGCGTGCTGTTGCCTTTTGATAATTTCATTTTTCATCATGATTCATGACTGCGAAGTGCGAGCTTGACTTGACTGGTGGTACCACCAAGCAAGCTCTTGTGATGACAAGGTCCATGCCTAATTAAGTCGATCGCTGAAGCTCACCTACTACGTACAATGATGATAACTCCATTAATTGTGTTGACAGTTGAGACCACTGTACTCACTCGATAAGATAAGCAAGCCCTTAGATTGTGATGACAAGGTCCATGCCTAATTAAGTCGATCGCTGAAGCTCACTTACTACGTACGATGATGACAACTCGATAATTGTGTTGACTGTACTCACTCGAGAAGATGATGATACTCGTCGGAGTCTCAGAGCTCAGCTAGACCTACACTATGTCAAAACAGCACAAAGAGACACCTTAATCAGTGACTGACAATTGAAAGACGTCACTAATGTCAGATCAGTGATGCATGTAAATGGATCGTGTCGCTAGTTAGGTGTCACCCATGATCAGGAAACAAAATGTTAGAGAAGCAGGTCTCCAACAGGAAAGTCTGAGAGTGTGCGGGGAAGAAGGTCTTCGCCCGGTCAGTGCCCCGGGTGAAGTGGAGTTGGATGACACGTGGATTCAGTATGTTAGGGCTTCATAAATGTGCTTCACCAACCCTTTTGCACTGGTCGCCCTTCTCTTTTTATAGGGCACCTCTTTACCAATCTCGTACATTACAATTTTGCCCTCCAACTGCCTCAGCATATTTCTGAGATATTCCTACTCTAGGTCTGACCCTTGGGGTCTCCTCGGACTTTGTCCTCTTGCACCGCTCGTGTTCATCGAGCCCCGATATCAGGCCCATCAAAGTCCCATCTCTCATTCTTGGGCCGTACTGTCTCCGCCTTTCGCCTCGGGACCTCTGACTCCTTCATGTGACCGCATCTTCATGGTGCACGGTTCGGCCTCCGCTTAACCGTCGGTTGTAGGCAAAGGCCTCCCTGTACCCGATGAAGGCTCTATAGGGTCAACCCCCGTGTCACCCGCGGGGGCCTCCGCCTTCGCCTGGAAGGTCTTCGCGCCGCTTTAGCCTTCGGGCGAAGGCTCTGCGAGCGCCCCTGCAAGACATCTAAAGACAATACAATAGTGTCAATATAGTATAGGCCTTTGGCCTCCGTGAGTCTGAGCTCTGGTGTCCCAAGAGTTCCCCTCTTGAGGTTTCAGTCCAGTGCGAGTGGGCCGTGAGCCTCAAAAAATTGTGGCACTGGCTCGGAGTGGTAGAGGCTTGGTTTCCCCTCTTTCCCCCTAGTCCGCTCGTATTGGACTGTTTGTTGAGTTAACGTGTTGCTTTGTGATTGGGTATGGTGGCCCGAGGATCGATGCCTGTTCTAACGGGCACGACTGTTGGGGTTCAGACGTGACCGTTGGTGCTCAGAATACGAAGTGTCCGATCGTTGCCAATATAAGGGGGTCGGTGAGAGGGCCCCCCACCAGAACTCTCGAGCCGTCGCTTTCATCTCTGCTGCTCTCCCTAGCCCACTACTGCACTGCCATGTTGACTTCACTCTAGCGGCTTAGGATAGAATTTTTTGCTCGCGCCTAGTGTTTCCCTGGTTTAGTATTGCCTTCGAAAGTGGATTCGCATACCAGTTCTGACCTCCGTTGGCCTAGATTTAGAGGTCCTTACCCCCACTTGCTTGGTGTTAGGTCAGAGGGTTGGCTTCAGAGGTACGAAGAGTGCATGTCCGTTTTAGTGGAGGTTTAGGACTATTTGGAGAACGTTGAGGCTTCTGTTGGGGATTTGGTCCCTGTTTCTTCTGCGGAGAGGTCAAGAGTTCAGATGGCCAAGTCCTGGGATTTTGGGCCTACGCTTATGACGGAGGAGGCGATCAAATTGCTAGAGGAGGAGGGTTGCTTTCTAGAGGGTAAAGGTCATCTTCCGCGGGGTGAAATAGTCCCTCATCCGGAGGTGGATGAAGCCATTGTGTTCAAGGACTTCTTCGCTTGTGGCCTCTGAATCCCTCCAATCTATTTCCTTTGGCTGGTGCTGGAGATGTTCAAGGTATAGCTCCATCATCTCACACCCAATGGTATCTTGACCTTGAGAAGTTTTGCTACGCGTGTGAGACGTATGGGGCTCCGCCAGATCTGGACACGTTCTGCACATTCTATGAACTTCAGCGCCAGCCCAAGAGGGCGAAGGTCAGCGGGGTGGATGTGGAGTACCAATTTGCTAGTTGTGCCTTTATGGCGAAGAGGGCTCAGAAGGAGGGCGACCTTGAGATTTCCTTCGCCCAAAAGAACAAGTGGGAGAAGGACTAGCCCTGGCACTGGTTCTACGTGAAGACCCTTGGGGTTGTTCTGAAGACTAGTCCGAAGGTCAAGAAATATTTGTTTGCTTCGGTCATGGGTGTTGACGGTAGTTATCTACCATTTTTAACCGTCAACCAAACATGAAAAAGGGCATAAATCAACCTCTAACATAGAATTAGGGTTTATACTGACAGAATTCTACAAGTTTTGGTGTTTCTGTGTTTCTGCAGGGGGTTATCAGGAAAAGGAGAAAAGATAACAAGGACGTCGGGCTAAAAAGCATATTCCACCGTGGCACCAAGTTGAGAAGAGTCTAGAAGGCACGAGAAGGCGACCCACTGAAGGAGGAGCCTAGGCGCCATAGAAGAGGGTCGGCCAACCCTGGGCCTGGGCCAACCGACCCAACTCAGTTCCGGATGGCGGCCCGCTTCGTATGTCGGTTTTCCACCGCCTTAGGGTTTGCATATTCACTGTTGATCAATGTCGGTTTTGATCCGAGGGATCCGGTGCATCCTCGGGGCCTATATAAGCAGCCCTGTACCCCCTGGATTGAGATCATCTCTGAAACCCTAATTCATATTCATCTCTTGGGATCAACCTCACCAGGAGGATTAGGACTAGACTCTCCAATGTAGTAGATTAGTTCTAGTTAAGAGTTAGGGAGAGTCGAGCTACGCTCAGGTTCTGGAGAATTCTTTGGAGGTTTGGTATGTCTTTGTATCTTATCTTTGCAAGACTTATGCTTTAATATATTTATCTTCTCTATCTACTTTTGTGCCTTTCATGTGATGGGTTAGTATAGTTGTTATACCTTGGCATGGGATCTCTGCTCACATCGAGTGCTTTAGTTATTGATCATCACTAGAGTAGTAATCAATGGTGTAGACATGGTGTCTAGACTAGAGGTTACCTGAGATTGCACCCAATCCTACGGATAGTTGTGGTAGCCCCAGGTGGTGACAGCCCTGATGGCCGACATAGTCCACCACGTTGGAATTGGTGTTTGTAGGACCGTAGTTGGACCTTCCTAGCCCCTTTCTCACCCCTTTCTGTGGCTAGTGTTCCATTGTCCCAAAGTGCTATTGTGTAATTGCTATATCTACCTATGCTTCAGTTATCGTAGAATCAAAAGTAGTAGAGAAGCATTTAGGAACCTTGAACTCCCCCGTTGTCCTCTCAATTTAGCTAAACTACTCTTTTATCTTGGAATCCTCCAATGTGTGTGTCATTATGCATAACTCCTATCATTTATCAATCACCCCTACTTAGGTCTAGTTGGTATATTAGTTAGTAGATACAAGATTGTGATCTATTAACTTCTTTAACATTGCTTCCCTGTGGATAAATACGATACTCTATAATACTTCTAGGTAAAAGCTACAATAGTATAATTATCTGTGCGCTTGCAGATACTTGATATTCTAAGATATATATTCATTCTCGTCACTTGCATTAATAATAGCTGCTTAGTATTATTCTAGTAGTAATGCTTGGTAGTATCCATACATATCTCTTGCATATATACTAGGGATGACAACATAGTTAAGCTAGGAGGTATAGATTTATATTAGGTGGCTAAGTACTTAGAACAAGTGACACGTTAATAAATATCAACAAGCTTTTTGGCGCCGTTGCCGAGGAAGCAATTGGATTAAGGATTTTGATAGTGATCTTGATGTTTGCTAATTTACTGTACCACTAGCTTTAGTAGGATTACCCCTATTCTGTTGAATTGTTGAATAAGACAGGACAGCAGAAGCCGTTTCAACCTTCCGGCAACTTCCACAAGAAAAGAAGGAACATTGAAGAACCCCAGGGTGCCTGAGTATTTATGATCTATCAACTTTGGAATCCTGCCATCTCACAGGTTTGTGCATACATATATACATTGTTCTAACCATGTGTAGATTGGAGAAAAGGTCGGCGTCACAAGAATTCAAATTGCATCTCAAGTGACGAATATAGAAGCTGCACTACTCACAGATTCCATCATGTGAGTCATGGTAAGTATAATAAACAAAGGTGAGATAGTCTTGCTCATAGACTTTAAACTTTATGAGTAGTTACCTTTTTAATTATTTCATTCCATTGCATGTTTACTTTCAACAATCCATGCATCCATCTCATTTAGCTTGAATTTTATCATCCACAACATATTTAGTTCCGTTCATATATCCATCCCACTTGCATCCTTATCAAATAAAAAAAATATATGGGCACATGAAGGTCCAAGTATAAAAAAAATGTGAGCACATGAAGGCTCATGCTTGTTAAAAAAATAACAATAAAAAATATATCTCACCATGATCATGCTCTTTCATCAAAATTTGAATAAATCTCTTATATGCTTTCATGCTATTGTTGGCGGTCGTTATCAACAAATATTTACCGCCAACATTCCACCAAAAAGGAGGAAAATATACATTGCTACACACATATACATGTGATAATACCTTGTTTCCAGTTGTACCCCCAAAATATCAGAAATGCAGAAACAAGGACAGAAACAGGCAGAAAGAAAGGAGAAAGTGTGCTTTCTGGAAAGCGCACAAGGGAGAAGAGAGGAAATAGGCCAACCTGGAGCAGAATTGGGCCGAGCGCATCACACTACACTAGTCCAGGCTCAAAGGAGAGCCAGCAGGGTGAAGGCGGGCCCGAGGGGCGCCGGCCCTGGCGCGCGCGCCAAGGGCGCGACCGCGCCCTCAGCTCTGCCAGGTGGGCCCTGCCTCCGCGTGCCGATAGTAATTAATGTGCTGATGGTGGTGCAGGGGTGGGTTCAACATACCTGGTCACCTCTGAGGCCTCCACCTGCTGCTATATAAGGAGGGGTACCCCCCCTCATTTCAACACACACTCAACACAAGCAACACACTACTCCTCTCTCATTCCTCACTCCCTCTAGCTCAAAGGAGCTCCCTCTCCCTCTACCTCACTCTCTTTTAGTTAGGCTAGATTAGGAAAGTTAGGAAGAGAAGTAGAGAAGCTACAAGGAGGGCTTGGCTCCTTGGTGAGAATTGGTGAGAATAAGATGGATTTCTTCTCTCTTATGTTCATCATGTTCTTTCATACCGCTTTGCTCTATTATTCATATAGTTGTTGCTATGAACTAGAGTATAGTCATATTGACATGTTCATGACATGTGTACTAGTCTATAGTCCATGTGTTATGAATATTTCATATATGGTTATGTATGGTTTGCTTAGTATATTTGTGATGTGTATATTAGTCTATAGTTTACATGTCATACATATGCTAAGCTAACCTAGGCGCTACACTCACATATGTGTCTTGAGTAGAGCTACTTGTGTGGGGGGAGGTGGCTCATCATGCTTTCGGGTACACCCTAGTCTCTTACCTGTCGATCCGTAGGGTCGGGGACCTGGGGGGACTAGGATGGTCAGTATATATGCGGGCGTGGTGCCCAGGTATATAGTGGTCGGTGTTTGCATTCCTAGACCACAGTCGAGGGGTAGGTGGGTATGTGGTGATAGCGCTGTCCATCCCTTGCATTCTCTCACGCTCGGCTAGGGTGTAGGAGTTCGTAAATATGCTATTCGGGGTTGCTGGCAAACCAGTACTCGGTAGTCTCCCAATCCAATACACACATACTTAGCACTACCTTGTGAACATGTATGTTAACTTAGCTCATAGCATACTAACTATATTAGAACCCTCTACTACTCATTAGGACATTCTTTTATTCTTATTCTTGAGAGTTGGGAGCACTTGACTACATTAGGTGTAGGTGTATTTGTGTGTGTCCACTATCTATATCCTTTATTGCTTACCCCTGTTATGATCATCTGGATATTATGCATACATAAGTGCTTTGCTCATACACATGTCAAACCATTTGTTATCACCGCCTTCTTCAGCAGAATATAAATAACGATACCCTGAATACTTCTGGGTGAAATGCTACAACAATAGATCCGTGCGCTTGCGGACAATGTCTGTATTTGTATAGACCTATCGGCTGGCGTTCCTTAGTATCCTTGCTAGGGGATGCCAGCACCGGCATTTCTAGCACCATTGCTAGGGATGGGTCCTAAGCCTGTTCTTAGTACCGACGCTAAGAAATGCCAACAAGCATTTCTGGCGCCGTTGCTGGGGAAGGCAAATGATAACAAATGTCTGACATGGATATGTTCATAGCATGCATGTGTGTATGGTAGCCATTTGCTCATACAGGCTAATCTTCTATGTTTTCTTCCTTGTTGTGGATGAAAACAGGATAGTGTATGAGTGGTCACGACTTGCCGGAAAACTTTGTTGACAATTTAGAGGCACTCCTAAGGAAGATGAAGACTTATGCCCCTACTTCCTCTACCGTACCATCGACAACCGCTCCACTCACGTCTGTATCGGCTACTACTACTACCATGGCCCAGAAGTCTTTCCGTGAGTTCTCTGTTCCGGCTGTTGCCAACGTGCCTACCGGACCCGCTGTCAACCTCGGGGACAAGAACTTCGAGATCTGTACTGGCCTGATCACAATGGTACAAGTGAGTCTATTTTGTGGACTTCCTAGCGAGGACGCCAATGCTCATCTACAACAGTTGTTGGAACTGTGTGACACCATCGTCATCAAGGACGTCGCACCCGAGGCTATCAAGCTCCGTCTATTTCCTTTCTTCCTTGTGGGGAAAGGAAAATGGTGGTTCTACAAGGACAAGGCTGCTGTTGACACATGGAGCAAATGCTCCACTGCGTTCCTTGCCAAATTCTTCCCCGTGGGCAGAACCAATGCTCTGCGGGGAAGGATCGCCAATTTCTAGCAAACACAAATGGAACCCATACCGGAGGCGTGGGAGAGGCTGTAGGAGTACATCCAAGCCTGTCCCCACCACGGGATGGAAAGCTGGTTGGTTCTCTAAAGCTTCTACAATGGGTTAACACCCATGACAAGGGGGCACCTAGATGTAGCTGCTGGTGGCGCATTTCTGTCACTCACTATCAACGAGGCCACAACCTTGATTGAAAAGATGGTGACAAATCAGGGCTGGGGCGAGGAAAGAGCCCCAGCTAAAACACAAAAAGGCATGCATACCGTGAAGGAGGCGGATATGATTGCCGCAAAAATAGACTTGCTCCTCAAGAAGTTTGACGAGCGTGCCACTAACACCAACACTGGCACCGTCAATGCCTTGGACTCGCAGATGACGTGCAAGGTCTGTGGGAATGTTGGCCATTCGGGCAATGATTGCCTGGAGACCCGCGAAGACGCCACCTACATCAACAGGTTTCGCCAACAAGGAGGAGGCAACAATAATGGCTGGAGCAACCAACCCTGACCACCATTCCAAGGTAATTCGAATAACAATCCCAATTATAATTCTAGTTATAATTCAAATTATAATCAGCTTAGAGAGTTGGTGCTAGGCCAAGCAAAAATAAATGAAAATCTTACCAAAAAGATTGGAACAACTGATAAAATCTTAGAAAATATAAATACAAAGCTTGAAGGTTTGTCGGCGACTGTCCAAACGCAATTGAGCTTTAACGAACATTTAGAGAAGCAAATAGCTCAACTGGCGGCTGCTATACCTGTACCTGATTCGGAGAAGACTCCAGGGAAACCCAAAGTCCAATTCGAATCAGTTAACCTTGTCTCCACAGTCAAAGCTAAGTGCAGGATCCAGAAAATGCATGGCTACGTTGTAGACTCGCCTTTCATCGCCAAGAAGGGAGACCTAGGCCGCCTGACAATCACCATCGGCATCGGTCCGCATGTCATCAACAACGCCTACTGTGACCTTGGCGCTAGCGTCAACATCATGTCAAAGGTAACATTCGATGAAGTTCTGGGAGGTCCTTTGGACCCCGCAGACTTTAGAATGCAGATGGCGGACCAATCATCGCGCAAGCCGGTGGGGATAGTACGTGACATACTGGTAAGGTTACAAGACCAGTACATCCCCACCGACTTTGTCATCATTGACATGGGCCCAAACAGGGAAGTACCTCTCCTTCTCGGGAGACCATTTCTATTTACCACTAATGCTGAATTACATATGGGAACAGGGTTCGCTCGCTTCCGCATTCAAGATAAAACATTGATGTGCCCATTCAATGGGTATAAAATGTTTAATCAACCCAAAAGCAAGCGAACCAGGAAAAAAGAAGCGCAACCTTATTTTGCAGGCGCAACCGGAGCAATGCTCCATGATTCGGATCAAATATGGTCCGAATCAATAGGGCATAGCCGAGGTTGAAATTCAACCTCAGCTGGTGGATGGCCTCAAGAAGAAGAACAAGAGGCCGGAGCAGAAGAAGAAGAAGAACAGCTCCAAACCTACAAAGGTAAGTCCGAAGACTATTCCTTCACCTTCTAAAAAGAAGGTAGAGAAGCCGCTCAAGGAAGCTCCAAAGTCCACCACCACACCAGCAACAAAGAAAAAGAAGAAGGTGTGGGTGCTCAAGGAGAAGTCCATACTCACTCCCCAAGTACGGAGAACCCTTCATCGAGCAAGCAATGAAGGGGGAGAAAGTCCAGTTCATGGGACTTTAAAACTATGGACCCTCGCTGCAGGTAAATGGTAGTTATCCTTTACTTTTTTCTACAACTAAATAAAACATTACTAGTATAGTAGTAATGATAAACATAAAAATAACAAAAACATTTATTGCTTTAAAATCTAAAAAAAAATCATCCATACATAATCATTTAGCTTGGGGGAGTGATCCATCACCTCCCCATAGGTTTATAATGCAAGCATGGAGCTTGGATTATTCAACCTACTATAATCATGCTAAAATCCTTAGCTTGACCATAGGCTAGATTGGTTGTTTATGACATGAAAACAAAAATATCTCAAAACTTGATAAAATTTGGTTAAACATCTGAAGTCTTATACGAAGCATGTTTTAGTTTGAATCATGATTTAACCATCATGTCTTCATAGGCCTTTTTATCATGCACATACTAAGGTTAGAATGCCTACCATGATTAAATTTCAAATTTGATCATTGTCCTAAAACTAGCCAAGTGTAAAACTTTGAATGAATAACCAAACCAAAAATATTTGCTGTTCAAATAAACTTTTGCTTATACTAGTATGCTTTGGTTTGAAAAGATGGTTCTCGTACAATCATGTTTTCATAGACTTCTCAAATTAAGCATGGTGCTTAGGTTGACTAGTCTACCTTGGTCAAATTAAATAATTTGCTTGATTTGATCACTGTTCCAAAATTTGCTAAGTATAATATAAGAATTCAAAAATAAATAAATAAATAAATAAATTACCTGGTCACCTAGAGGCCTCCACCTGCTGCTATATAAGGAGGGGTACCCCCCATCATTTCAACACACACTCAACACAAGCAACACACTACTCCTCTCTCATTCCTCACTCCCTCTAGCTCAAAGGAGCTCCCTCTCTCCCTCTACCTCACTCTCTTTTAGTGAGGCTAGATTAGGAAAGTTAGGAAGAGAAGTAGAGAAGCTACAAGGAGGGCTTGGCTCCTTGGTGAGAATTGGTGAGAATAAGATGGATTTCTTCTCTCTTATGTTCATCATGTTCTTCCATACCGCTTTGCTCTATTATTCATATAGTTGTTGCTATGAACTAGAGTATAGTTATATTGACATGTTCATGACATGTGTACTAGTCTATAGTTCATGTGCTATGAATATTTCATATATGGTTATATATGGTTTGCTTAGTATATTTGTGATGTGTAGATTAGTCTGTAGTTTACATGTCATTCATATGCTAAGCTAACCTAGGCGCTACACTCACATATGTGTCTTGAGTAGAGCTACTTGTGTGTGGGGAGGTGGTTTATCATGCTTTTGGGTACACCCTAGTCTCTTACCTGTCAATCCATAGGGTCGAGGACCCGCGGGGACTAGGATGGTCAGTATATATGCGGGCGTGGTGCCTGGGTATATATTGGTGGGTGTTTGCATGTCTAGTCCACGGTCGAGGGGTAGGTGGGCACGTGGTGACAGCCCTGTCCATCCCTTGCATTCCCCCACGTTCGGCTAGGGTGTAGGAGTTCGTAAATATGCTATTCGGGGTTGCTGGCAGACCAGTATTTGGTAGTCTCCCGATCCAATACACACATACTTAGCACTACCTTTGTGAACATGTATGTTAACTTAGCTCATAGCATACTAACTATATTAGAACCCTCTACTACTCATTAGGACATTCTTTTATTCTTATTCTTGAGAGTTGGGAGCACTTGACTACATTAGGTGTAGGTGTATTTGTGTGTGTCCACTATCTATATCCTTTATTGCTTACCCCTGTTATGATCATCTAGATATTATGCATATATAAGTGCTTTGCTCATACACATGTCAGACCATTTGTTATCACCGCCTTCTTTAGCAGAATATAAATAACGATACCCTGAATACTTCTAGGTGAAATGCTACAACGATAGATACGTGCGTTTGCGGACATTGTCTGTAATTGTATAGACCTATCAGCTGTCGTTCCTTCATATCCTTGCTAGGGGATGCCAGCACCGGCATTTCTGGCGCCGTTGCTTGGGATGGGTCCTAAGCCTGTTCTTAGTGGTCCTTAGGTTAAAATGCCTTCCTAAATCAAATTAGACATGGTGTCTTGGTTGATTTTTGAGTTGATAGTATATTTTGGTAGATATTGGATATTTTGTTGGACTGAGCCCTGTAGGAAACTTTCAAATTCCATCTATGTAAGTTAAGAGATGAATTCACATCGGAGATGAATCAAGGCAAGTGATGAACTCCAATAACTTTGCACAATAAAGACCCAACTCGTCCTTCACGGAGCAAGAACTGTGAGTATCAAGGTTTATTCACTTATATTTTATTGCGAGTTATCTTTGTCTTGAACCATACAAGAATGCAGCAAACACATAAAACATGATAGACAAAACCTGTGCTAAAGTGATTCAAAAACCTTATTTTCATTAGCATAGAAGAGAATTATAGAAGTCTAGACAAACAACTTGTGTTTCAAAATTGTATGTTCCTTCGGGTATATGTTGTCCACTAATCTTTTGCAGGCATAAAACAATGAGTGAGGCAAAAGGTCTAACAAGGTAGAAGAGCAGAAAGATGGTATGACAAAAGGATGAGAAAGAAAAGGTGTGATCTAGGAAACAAGAAGCTCACAAACAACTCATACTACAAGGCTAGCTGAACAAGGAAAACTTCAAGAAAAAGGAAGGACCATCACGAGTCATCTACCGTTCGTCACATGGTGTCATCATGCTCCAATGATAAAGGTAACATCCTAAGGTAAATGATCATTATTTAAAGTTTTACCTTGATTCTGGTAGGTACATAAATAAGAATCAAAATATGTTAGAGTTACCATTTACCTGATCAAACCTGATTAGCTCAACATGTCTTGTTCTTTAAGCTTGTTCCTAGCACCACTTTCTTGATCCCATAGTTTTAACCAAATGAGCCAAAATGTTGCATACCTTATTTCTGGAAGATGATAGTCATAATTGTGCAAAGTTTGATAGATAGAGATAGACAATCCTTCCATAAGTTAAGCAACTCAATCCTTTCTGTCAAATGAACTTAATTGCTATATTCATGCGCAATCTTCTGATCTTACCACTCATGATATCAATGAATAAAACATATAACCTCAGCTTCATCTAGTTAAGTGTGCCTAAGGCTAGAGAAGAATAAATAGAGTTTTGGTTCTGTTGGTGTTCTCCCACCAACATAGTACATGCACTTGATCTCCACATTGTCTATATGAGTAGGACACACTTCAAGCAAAGCATGGGAGAATCATTGATTCCCCAAGTGAAGGTCTTCAACCTGTCCAACCAAAAATAAAAACTCAAAACCAAGATGGTTTTGGCAGAAGAAGGTAGCATCATCATCAGAGACATTGTCACAAGATATGCAGTCATTTGGGTCTCCCTTGCTAGAACCGGATGATGCACTCATAAGGTAAATGACTCCTCTCCAGCCAAGTCCTGTCCAGAGGACTTAAAAATCTGAACCTTTGCCGTGAGGTAATATCGGTAGTTATCTATATTTACTTATTAGCACTGCATTTAGAGAAACAAAAAATAAAAAGTTTCATTTCATGCATTACATTATTACATCATAAAAACTAAAGCCCCATGTGAAGCATTTTCTCGGTGTGTAAAAGCCCAAGGGAATATTCACTGTGGTGGCATAAAAAATTATATATAGCATGCATACAAATTTTCTCTATACATATTTCTTTCTGCATTATATAAGAAAATCCAAAAAGACTATATCAATAGACATCCTGCTGGAACCTTAGGAAATTTGTCTAAGCCTCCAAGGACAACAAATATCTGAATGGCTGACCGCTAACTCCTTATCCTAATATGTGCCATGAGTTTTGGTGTTCTTGCTGGAATATTTTGTAGGATGATCAAGAGTGTAACACTTCAAGTGTTTAGTCCTTAATTGCATTGCATTTGCATTTGCATAAGCATAAGCATGCATCATTCATGTTTGTTATTTTATGTGATGCAACACATGTGATTGTTCTAGGGTTTGTTTGATTTATTTCATGAAGTATTTGATAGTTGGTGTAACAAAAAGGTAAGGTAGCCAATCATGACCTACAACACCTTAGTTATACTTAGGGTAACATTTGGAACAAGGTTCATGTTGACCAAAATTACAAATTTGCCCTCCAAGAGAAGTTTGACCACCATTTGACCCTAGAAGGCTCTAGTTTGACCAATTAAAAAGTCTAATTTAGAGACCTTGCATGGAAGAGCACCCTTAAGCAAAGTTGTAAAGAAATTCATGGGGAACAAAAGTCTCAATATGACCATCTCATGAAATTGACCCTAACATGCTCAAAAGTGGCCCACAAGTCAGTTAGAGAGGTAGCTCCAAGACTTAGAATTTTTCTAAGTCTGGAATCTGACCCTACAGTTTTACTGATGCCTACTTTAGGAGCTTTTAGTTTGCAAACCAGGCCAAACCAGCTTTCACTCATATTGACAAACTTGTAGATCACATGTAACCCTACAACTTTGTCAACATCACCCAAGCCTGGTTCTCAATGGTTCAAGAGATATCGTGTCATGAACTTAGGCTGTCAGTCGGCATCGTTAACTGAACCCCGGTTTCAGTTTCATCAAGCACTACTTTGAGGCCATGTAGTTTGAAATATAGGCTGAACCAGCCCAAACACCAATTGACAAAGTTGTTGACCTAACGTAGCTCTACAAACTTGATGTTGCCACCTTGGACTGAAATAGGCTGGTTTAGAAGTTAATCACGTTCGAAATCACTCTGTCAGTCACTACCGATGGCGTCAATGAACTGCGATTCAGTTTCGTCAGTGGCCGACCGGCCACAGGGCAACGCCGACGCGTGGAGGCGCGGTGGCGCCCGTACGCCGGCCCTGGCCCCACCAGTCAGGCCGTGACGCCTTCAAGACGCCACGACGCGCGAGCCGGCCTCCATTCCTCCGCCCCCTCTCTTCCAGTTGCAAAAACACCGAAACCGAGCCGCCATTGCCGTTCTTCTCCGGCGAGCTCAAGCGCGAGCTACACCGCATCACCGGCCGCCAAACCTCGCCACTCCCTCCGCCTCACCACCCTCCATCCCCTTGACCCACCGAAGCCCGCGATTTGACTCAAGGTGAGCCGCATTGCTTTCTTCCCCGTCTCCGAGAGGTCGCCGGAGCCCGCCATGGGACCTCACCGTGGTCGGGGTGCTTCGGGTCTCTCTCCATCCTCCCTTCCTATCAAAATGGATCCGCCTAGCTTCGGTGAAGCTCGTACCGAGCCTAGACCGCACCGTACATCCTCACCGACGACGGTGCGCCACCACCGGACATCACCGGCCACCGCTCGCGGTGACAAGCCCCTTCCACCCCATCCCCATCCATTCCACGAGCACCAATCGACGCACCGGGTGACGGAGAACACGAGGCGGTGTTCGATTGGCCGAGCGAGCTCTTCTCCGGCGAGCTCGAGCTCGTCGGAGCTCGCGGGTCTCCGCCTCCCCTGCCTCCGGTCACTGACCGCGGGGGCCCGCCCGTCAGTGTCGCGCGCGCGCGAGTGTGTGGGCCGAGTTTTCCGGGCCGGCCCAGTTCATCCGAAATGAAATTCATTTTTATTATTTTGTCACTGATTTTTGTACAAGTTGGAAAAATATAGATCTAGGGTTTTAATGATCCAAAAATCATGAGATAAATTTTGTTAGGGTCTACATGATGTGTAGTATTTTAGAAAAATATGGATCTAGCATGAGATGTTTAAATTCTGTAAGAATTTAATGGATCCTTTAAATGTGTTTTGGAATGCATGCAAATTTGTTAAATTTATAACTTGAGCTGTAGTGTTCCATAAATCATGAAATTTGGTGGGTAGGTTACTCTATGCTAGCCCTAGCTCTGGTAAAAATTTGGGCATCAGTGCTTAAGAAATTTCCAAGTTATAAGGCTATCATTTTATTCTAGGAGATAATTGAAGGAATTTTTGTAATTTTTCTACATGTGCAATGTTCTTGTAACTTTTTGGAGAATGTCTTGGTACCCTAGAGTGTCTAAAAAAAATATGAAATCTGTTGTTTGATACTTTTCAATATGATTTATTAATTATACAAAAATCAGCCTTTTTGACTGGTGAATTTTGTATAGAGAATTTCTGTGAATAAAACTTGTTCAAATTTTTACTGTGGTCTCTTTTTGGGTCAGAGAGTCCCCTGTAATTTTTGTAGAATTTTAGGAGCAGTTTACATATATGTTTAAAATTCCACCTAATTAATTAAGTAAAATAAGAAATGAGTATAAATAAATGTTCTAGGTAGTCACACCCTACTTTCTGGTGTTGTTATACCCCATGTGAACTTTTGGAAATCTTAGTTTGGTTTTAAGGGTCTTTGGCCACATCAATAAATGTTTAACCTTTGTAATTTTAGGTTTTCTGGACAGCTAGTAGTAATTCTAAATTTGGCTTTGATAAAATTGGTTGCTGGAAAACTTGTAAATACCAAAGTTGGAGTAAACTTGATGAACTAGCTTGTGTCAAAATTTGGAAGCATTTGGCTTAGTAGTTTGAGAGTTACTGTTGTTTAAAGTGGCAGTTCAAAATCTGCTACTCTCTGTTTTGAGAGGACAGATTCTGGAACTTGTGAAGTTTGACATGGAAAACTTAGGAGTTTGGAGTTGAGGTCTGAAAATGAATTGTAGTGCATTTCTTAGGCTTTCCAGATTGTCTTAGATCATATCTTTTGGAATTGTAAATCTCCAGTTGTGATAAAAACAAGTAGCTGCTGTCCAGAATGCTTACTGTGGTGTTTTGCTGATTGATATGGTGTGATATCCTAAGACATGCTACTTTTGTAATTGTTAGGTGTTAGGGCCTTAACTGAGGATGAGCAGCTTTATCTTAGGTTAAGTAGATTAGGTGAGTACTTCTCTACCGGAGAGGAAATTTGCACCTACTCTTTTGAAGTGATTTGAATAGAGCGTTAAATTGTTGTAATGCATTTCATTCCGAGCATATTGCATCTTTCATTATGCATTCATGGGATTTATTATGCACTCATGCAATAGATGTACCGGAGGGGGTGACACTCCTCGAATTCGAACAAGCGATACCGGAGGAGGTGCTGAGTCAACCGGAGGAATTAGCAGAAGAACCCAACGTCGGGGAAGCTCCGTCAGAAGATCTACCCGAGTGTCCGGACCACAGACCCGCAACCTTTCTGAAAGGCAAGCCCCGGTGCATGCTGAACCCATCGTTTTATAAATTAATCTTGAGTATTTTAATTGTTTACTGCATTAAGTTGTAGGAGTTATATGAAAACACTTGTTGCATTATACCTGTCCTTGTCCAGATATCATACTTAATCCTATATTAGGTTTAGGCACGTGTCAATGCTTAGCCCTGCTTAGTACGGTAGAAGTCGGGTGATTTCTGGTCATCCGCGAGATATAGGACTGGGTCGCGAGTGGCTTATGGCTATCGTGATGGAACCATGCTTTAAAATGAAGTTGAGACCGGGCGGGAGTTCGATGGTACAGCCGCAAGACACTTCACGTCTTGGGTGTGGAGCCATGCCCGTCTGAGTCGTTTAAGGACCGATTCGCTGTACGTCCTTGAGTCATGTTGAACGCAGTCTAACACTTAGTTGGCCGGATAAGTCGTTCCGACCGCGAAGCCGAGTAATGTGATTCAGGCCGGGAATCGAATGGTAGGTTGTTTCTTGGAGGAGAGAAAGGATGTGCTTGGGGACATTGGCGTGAGACCAAGGGGGTTAAAGTCCCTATCACCTGGCAGAGTGTCGCCCTTGGGGTCGCGACATCATTCGGACCCGCGATTCCTGAATCATATGAAAAGGTGGCCTGTGCGACCCTGGCAGGGGTCTGCACGGTGAGTGTTAGAAATACCCCTCCAGCTGGATAGGAATTCGATTCGAATCGCCGTCGCTCCCGGTTAGTGAGCACTTGACTTGAGCAGCGGCAACGTAGATCTCATTAAATGAACCGGTGGTTAAGGGAATGATACAATGATTGCCACAATTCATACCTGCTCTGGATATAATGATGATAATTGTTTGATTATAATCAAGTGCATGTTTAGTACAGGTGCTAAGATAGATGATAGGTAAATGCTAAAAATAACTGCTAGTACAGGTTATAAGAGTTTCAACTACTTATGCCTTTATGCAAAATGTGGTGTCAGCTAGCCTCTTGTGTAAGCCTTGCATAATCCTTGGTGTTATTTTATTTCTGGTTTTTGACGGGTAAGTCTAGCTGAGTACATTCCAGTACTCAGGGTTTATTCCCTCCTGTTGCAGATGACATGCTTTATCAGGGATTCTGCAAGACGTGTCTCCACCCTGCGGGTGATGATGACTAGATCACAAGGGCGTGATCGTCTTTATGTACTTTCCTCATGCTTTTGCGGGTTGTTGATCATCAAGACTGGCAGTAGTTAAACAACTTGTGTGCGTTTGCTTCCGCTACTTTTATAAACTTGGTTTGTAATAATTGCGACTCCGTTTGTGTAAACTTATTTCAGAACTACTTGTGAAATGTAACGTATGATGTTGTATGTTGAATGATGTGATCCTGGTTGTAAGCAAGTTGGTTTGAAATCCTTCGTGGTTTCGATTGACTACCGGGATTATATGGGCTCAAGTTCGAAAATTTGAGCGCTTCGGTGCTTGTTTTTGTACTTGTGCTCTTATAATTTGGTCGGTTCTGTTACAAAGAGTAACATCATCCATCCGAAGTACATTCTTTCCAACTGCTACTACACCCACTACGCGAGGAACACAACTTCTGGACGGATAAGAAAGACCACACAACATCTAGCTTGGGGGAGGAGCATCCCCATGTATCTAGCTAAGTGTTTCTTTCCTTTCTCGGCTTTACTAGTTTTGAGGTTTCTATATATATGTTAGAGTCATAAAAAGATGCATAATAAACTAAAACAAAATAAAAATTTGTCTTAGCTAGTTATATACTATTAGTAAGGTGTGATCCCAAATCTAGAAAATAAAATATGAAGGTGTGTTTAGCTTGTTTTTAAGAGTTGAACAAAATACGGAGAACTCAAAAAAATCTCTTGCAGTGGAATTGATGAATAGTTGCTCTGTCGTAATTCCTTTCAAGTATCTAGTTTTTAGCCTTGAATTATCCTGAGTTTTGGATAAGATTGATTTGATATAAAGATTTACTCTAAACTTGAAACTCATGGGTAGCAAATGCTTGATCTAAGTCTAGGTCATTGATGGATATGATATGAGTAGGTCTGAGCCACTATTTATCTTGTTCCAAGTGACACTAGAGTTCTGAAGATTTACCTTTGAAAAACATAAAAAAAATTGCTACATGATGAGTTCCTGTATGACAAAGCTTGAATTCCCACTAAAGCCATACATGTTATTTAGGCTAGAAAAACTTTCAGATATATGCTGCTTGCTTTTTTATTGAGTTTTGTCAAGCTTTGTTGATGCCTTATGAGAGGTTTGTCATGCTCTTAAAATCAAGACCACGTACACACCACATGTACCTGCTGCTCCTGCACTGGGAGTACGCAAAAACATGCTTTCCATCTAGATCCACCCAAAAATGTTTTACTCCTACACTAGGAGTAAACACCAAAAATACCCTATAGGATTCCCATCAAATAAATGCTCCAAGTTCTTATTACTATCTCTCAAAAGTTTTGTTGTAGAGAAGAGACATGTGGCTATACAAAAGTTTAAAAAAAGAGAAAAGCAAAAAAAGAGTATTGAAAAAATTGGACAAGCGTCCAAATTATCAAAACAATGGGTACTTAGATGCCCGCCCGAAAAAAAGAGAAAAAAAAGAGATAGCCCATGTTGTCCTGCAAAGTTATTTCCATGTTCTAAAAAGAGAGAGGTATGTTTCAAGGGGCAAAGTAGAATTAGGATTAGCCACCATATATATCCACCATATATCCAGACATGCACATCTTGATTTGATTGTACGATTTAACTCTCTTTGGATCCATTATTTGACTTTACAATACATGCATTGCAAGTAGGCTCTAGCTTTCTCCCTACCTATGAACTCCACATAAGCCTTTAGTTGTAAGAAGAGAAAAAGGCATAACACCTTTATTGTCTTGGTGAGGATCTACAAAAACCACATATTGAGAGACTTGAGAGTGTCATACAATGAAATCTCTGAGTTTTATTTTGAAAACTTACAAAAACTCTGGAACAATAGTTGAACAAAGAACTTGAGACATAGTGCTTGACTTGATCGTTCTGTCTTTCAATTACTCAAGACCCAAGTGAACGCTGAGAAGCCCCATGGTTGAAGGTAATATGGGTAAGTTTGAAAGTCTAGATCGGTTTATTCTAATACGGAGAATTCTTGTTTGAACGCATGTGTACTTTTGAGGCGTGAAAGCATTGTAGCAACTCCTGATCCACTACTAAGTTGACTTTGCTAAGGGACTAGCAAAGGTTAAGCTTGGGGGATCTTGTTGATGGTAGTTATCTACCATTTTTAACCATCAGCCAAACATGAAAAAAGGGCATAAATTAACCTCCAACATAGAATTAGGGTTTACACTGATAGAATTCCATAGGTTTTGGTGTTTTTATGTTTCTGCAGGGGGTTATCAGGAAAAGGAGAAAAGATATCAAAGACGTCGGGCTAAAAAGCATATTCCACCGCGGCACCAAGTTGAGAAGAGTAGAAGGTACGAGAAGGCGACCCACCGAAGGAGGGGCCCAGGCGCCACAGAAGAGGGTCGCCCGACCCTAGGCCTGGGCCGGCTGACCCAACTCAGTTTCAGATGGCGGCCCGCTTCGTATGTATGTTTTCCATCGCCTTAGGGTTTGCATATTCACCGTTGATCAATGTCGGTTTGATCCGATGGCTCAGGTGCATCCTAGAGGCCTATATAAGCAGCACTGTACCCCCTGGATTGAGATTATCCCTGAAACCCTAATTCATATTCATCTCTTGGGATCAAGACCTCACCAGGAGGATTAGGGCTCGACTCTCCAATGTAGTAGATTAGTTCTAGTTGAGAGTTAGGGAGAGTCGAGCTACGCTCAGGTCCTAGAGAATTCTTTGGAGGTTTGGTATGTCTTTGTATCTTATCTTTGCAAGACTTATGCTTTAATTTATTTATCTTCTCTATCTCCTTTTATGCCTTTCATGTGATGGGTTAGTATAGTTGTTATACCTTGGCATGGGATCTCTGCTCGCCTTAAGTGCTTTAGTTATTGATCGTGACTAGAGTAGTAATCAACAGTGTAGACATGGTGTCTAGACTAGAGGTTACTTGAGATTGCACCCAATGCTATGGATAGTTGTGGTAGCCCCAGGTGGTGACAGCCCTAACGGCCGACGCAGTCCACCATGTTGGAATTGGCATTTGTAGGACCATAGTAGGACCTTCCAAGCCCCTTTCTCACCCCTTTCTATGGCTAGTGTTCCAATGTCCCGAAGTGCTATTATGTGATTGCTATATTTACCTATGTTTCAGTTATCGTAGAACCAAAAGTAGTAGAGAAGTATTTAGGAACCTTGAACTCCCCCGTTGTCCTCTCAATTTAGCTAAACTACTCTTTTATCATGGAATCCTCCAATGTGTGTGTCATTATGCATAACTCCTATCATTTATCACTGACCCCTACTTTGGTCTAGTTGGTATATTAGTTAGTAGATACATGATTGTGAACTATCAACTTCTTTAACATTGCTTCCTTGTGGATAAATACGATACTTTGGAATACTCCGGGGTAAAAGCTACAATGGTATAATTATCCGTGCGCTTGCAGATACTTGATATTCTTAGATATATATTCATTCTAGTCACTTGCATTAATAATAACTGCTTAGTATTATTCTAGTAGTAATGCTTGGTAGTATCCATACATATCTCTTGCATATATACTAGGGATGACAACATAGTTAAGCTAGGAGATATAGATTTATAATAGGTGGCTAAGTACTTAGAACAAGTGACACGTTAATAAATACCAACAATGGGGGAGATGAAAGCCTTTGACCCAGGTGAGGCCCCCTTCGAAGGTTGATGCGGAGAGTACGGCGTGCGATGCTGCCTTCGGAAAGGCTTGCCATTTCTCCAGAGGCAGCAACCTTGTTGAGGAGATGGTGGTATCCAACTTCTGGCCTCTTGGGAAGCATAAGCCCCGGATGTCCTTGGTGAAGATGAAGCTGCCAGTCTTCGGCGGCGAGGAGGGGGAGTTTTGCCCCTGCTTCTATTTCTAGCGGGCGGAAGATGAGACGGACGAATAGTTCATCAGTGAGGTGGGGCAGTCTGCCTCGAAGATACTCAGGGAGATCTCCGAGAGGGAGTATTTATCCTGCCATGCTATCAGTGGTACGATGCCCCAGTTAAACTTGGTGTTTGAGGAGATGAAGGTGAAGTATGGGGACTGCAAGGTCCCCGAAAAAATATTGAAGTCAGTGGAGGATAAAGCCATGAAGGCTTCCCGGTCCGTCGCAGCCCCTATTGCTACAGTGCGGGCTGAGTCGAGGAAGAGGAAGGATGGCGATGCCCCGAAGGCTATTACCAAGAAGAGGAAGGTGGCGAAGGTCGCCACAGACTTGGTTGAGGAGGTGGCCAAAAGTGGTCAAGGCAGACCTAAGGTTGCTCGCCCTACTAGCGTCATCGTCCAAGCACCGGCTCCCGCCAGTTGCTCGGGCGAAGACCTGATGGGTTCGTCTGTTAGGGCAACTGTGGTTGCTGGGGCGGAGACGGTCGTGGTGAACCCATTGCCTTGCATCCTTGGGGATGACTCCTCAGAGTCCGAAGGTGGAGCTACGGGGGCTGGTTCTGCCTCTGGCTCTGCCAGCGAGGAGACCTCCGTTAGAGCTGGCCGGTCGGAGAAGACCCAGCACTTGGAGGAGTCGGAGGCCGAATCGGAAGAATGGCCGGTCTCAGTTTTTCCCCATGTCTCGGAGGCCATGTTGGCCTCTCCTCAAGCCATGGGTGCTGGGACCTCAAGTGAGGTCACAGGTGCCATGCTTTTGGGTAAGTTATTTTCTGTTAGTCTGTTGAGCAATGCTCGCGTGTGCTTATTTGAACACTCCTTGTTTCTTTTGTGCTAGTTGGTCTGACCCAAGCAATAGAGATGCCCATCCTAGGGGAGAGGCCTACTCCCTATGGGGTGGATCTTGCTTGAGTGGGGCTGGATGCTCCTCTGAAGGCCCCCTTGCATTTTGGGGCCAGTCCTTCGGTGGATGCGGCCCCTACCGCTGGAGATTCGACTTGTGCTCTTGAGTTTTCTATTTCATTTTTTGACTTTATTCTCAATGTTTCATTTCTGATATAGGTGGAGGCTCCGTGGATACATTAAGTGGGTGGGCGGAGGCCTTACATGCTGTTTATAACAAAATAGGAGGTTGTATTTTGTTATGGTTTTTGTTTGATTTTGCCTTACTTCTTTCTTATATTCTATTTTTTCACTAGATCCTGCCCGCCATCAGTTCAAGAAGGTGGACTTCCACAAGCTTTTGCGCTACAACCTGAAGCATAACTGTTTGGTAGGTGGCAGAGGCTTTTGTGCCTTCGCTTTTTCTTGCATTTTTCTTGTTCTTCTTGCTGATTATTTATCTTTTTGGGGTCATCATATGTCGGACATCCTTGAGGAGTGTGCGGCCTTGGAGGTCATCAAGCAGGATGAGGGTATCGAGGCTCTCTAGAAGGAGCTAGATCGAGTGGAGGATGAGAAGAAGCCACTTGCTGCGGAGGCGGGTAACCTTCATGTTGCTCGCCAGGCTACTAATGATCTGAAGGCCCAGGTGGAATCCCTAGAGAAGGATATTGCCAGCTCGATGGCCACTGAAGAGATTGCTCTTGTCGGCTAGAAAAAGCCATTGCTTTAAATGAAGGCCTCCGCAAGGAGATCGATGCGGGGAGGTCTTCGAGCCAGGCACTCTGCGTGCAAGTTGAACTACTGCAGAAGCGGTTGGAGGAGGCGCGCGTTGCTAGAGTTGCAAACACTGAGCTATACCATGCTGCTTTGGTGGTGCTACCTCACCGCTACCTTTTGATGTCTCCTCCATTGGCGTCTTTGCTTGGTTCCAGGAAAACATTGCCAAGCTGCCTGAGTTTGTTGGAGGCGCTATGGACTTCGGTGCTCTATCTTGTGCCATGAATCTATGCAAGACGCTGGGGAAGTTGGACTGCTCTCATTTTGCAGTTCTGAAGAGCTGGAGAGATTTTGAGGGGCCTTCGGAGCTCGGTGAGACTTCAGGGGAGATCTCGAAGCTGGTCCAAAACTTGATGAAGTATTTCTGGTTAAAATTCGGCCGTGCTAATGCCCGTTCCCTGGCAGAGGCTCGTTTTGCTGCGGTTAGTGCTTGCCCGTAATCTTTGCTTTGTTAGTTGTTTTTGTTTCTTGCTTTTTTCTTGTTTTCTCATTTTGGTTATGCTCGTCGTGCCTTGTACAGGATTTGTAGAAGGTTGGCACTCAGCAGGCTGTCGAAGGGCGAGTGTCAAAGGCTAGTGAGACGCAGGGTCCAAGGTCTTCTGCTGCAGCTACTGATGCTCCGCGGGTCGAGGAGACTGCTTCCGCACATGAGGCGTTGGTGGTGAAGTTTCTTAGGTTTTTTTAGATGTTTATAGGCTTAGCATGTAGATGGTCTTCACAAGTTAATTTGCGTTTTTGTAAATTTTGATGCAAATTCAACCTATGGAGGTTTCCCCTCAGGGGCCTGCGCGAGACATTGTCCCTTTAACCATGATGAAAGATGGTATTTATGTTAGCGTAGAGTTGTGGGAGTACTGACATGACACCTTCCCTCACCCTTCTGTTGGTGACATGTTTAGTTTTGTGGCGCACGATATTGATGATGAACACACGGAGTTTACTCGTTTGCTGGCTTGGTAAGGGCCTTGGCCACCGGTTTAGCTTAGGACGTGTTTTTTTAGTTCGATTGGCCTCCGCGGCCTTTGTAATGCTTTTAGAACCGTAGTACTTCGTTTCCTTTGTGGTTTTATGTAACATGCTTTGTGTTTGTAACATGTTACTTGTTTGAATAAAATGTCTCTTTAGTTTTTCTTCTGTGCTTGTTTTATTAGAGGGTTTTGATATAGCTTTCACTTTGTGCCGAAGGGCTACAAGAGTCTCTTATCTACCTTCTCCTTGCCTCTGCTTCTCTTTTCTCTTATTGACGCTGAGTACGAGTCTGCACGTCATAGCGGAGGAACTAAGGTCCTCGTCTGCGATCTTGCTGATGTTGCGAAGGCTTTGGCGTAATTTGAGTATTCATCGGCGGCGCTGATGCGAATTCTTGCAGCTTCTCAAGAGGCCACGGTGCAATTTGATCAAGCGATAGAGGGTGAGGAAGTATTTCTTGTAGTCTGCTCCTGCCTGCGCTTGGGATTCCTGCCTTCGGCCTCCGGTCTTGCTGGAACAGCTGCGCTCCCATCGAACATGGATGATGCTGAGTTGCGCCAGATGGTGTCTTCGGTTGTGGGGGGATGTTACGAGCCTTCGTGTGATACCCTCCCGCAACCTCTGACACTAGCTGACTGCTGCTGGACTCTTCTCGAGGTGGTTCTTGCGAAGGCCTTACGGTGTTAGGTGGATGATGCGTTTGTTATCATTGAGGCCTTCGCCGGTCTGCACGAGCTGCTAGGTTTATGAGTCTTCGCACGATACCTCGTGGTCTCTCATTTCTAAGGAAACTCCAGCTTCCATTTTTTGTTTGGTTGCCTCTGGTATGTATTGTTTTTTTGGTCTGGTTAGGTTCCCCCTTGCTCTGATCTAGAGGTCGTGGTGTGGTAGCATCCTGACTAGGGCAGCTTTGGTGGCGGGGTGCTGGGTTTTATAGTGTATGATCTAGACATTCAATTAATCTTGGTGGTTGAGTTGCGTTAACTGTTTGGATATGCTTTTAAACCAAGATTTCTTTGTACTTAGCAAATTTGTTGCTCATTACTATTATTGTACTATTAGGTATTAATTTCATCTGCCAGACAGGGTCTTGCTATTGATAGACCTTTACCCGATGCCTACTCCAGAGGTAGGTCTTCATCGGGTTGGTTTTGGCCTTTTTGGCCGTCATGATGAATCCTTGATGCCTGAGTATGGACAAGACTTTTTCAGGGTTGCAGGCTAATTTTTAGCCTTGGTGGTCGCTCCATTCTTTAAGGCCTTCGCCTGAAGTATTGGAGGGTCCTCTTGTCGTAAAGTTTGTTTTATCAAATATTGTGGCTGCGTTGCTAGCCACTTTTGACCTTTGCTTCGTGTGGGGGTTTCCACTTTATATTTTTAGAGGTTGTTACATGGAACTTGCCTCGTTAAAAGCCTCACCTTTGCTAGGAGCCCCTATGTGAGGAAAAGAGTGCAAGCCCTATTGCATGAAATGTGAAAAATGTCGAAACTAAAAAATTTTGGCGACCTTCGCTTATAGTTCCGTGGAGGCCACCTTTTTACATTTAGATATAAAACCTACGGAGGGAGTCGATGTTCTAGGTGTGGGTTGTTCTCCTGCCTTTGCTGTCGATCAGATGAAATGAGCCAGGACTTTCGGTGGCCTTCGCCATGTAGGGGCCTTGCCATTATGGCTGGAGCTTCCTGATATTTTTGGTGTTGGGTCTCCTTCTGAGAACTAGATCTCTGTCTTGTATGGTTTTCTTGAGTACCTTGTTGTCTCTCCATTTTCTGGTTTGCTCTTGGTACTTTGCAATGTATTCGACCGCTTCCAGCCTTGTGCCCTCAATTGTCTCTTTGGAGTATTCTTCATCTTCTGCCAGAGCTTGCTTTATGACGCGGAGGCTCTGATGCCTGGCCTCTTTAGGCAGCATGGCTTCTTCGCCATACAATAGTTTGAATGGTGTGAATCCTATTGTTCTTGAGGCTGTGGTGTTGTGAGAACATACTACCTTCTACAGTTTCTCAGCCCATTTGCCTTTGCGAAGGTTGAATAGGGTCTTCGCTATTGCTGAGAATATCACTATATTGGCTCTTTCCACTGCTCCGTTTGATTTCGGGTGGTATACAGAGGTGAAGGCAACCTTTGTTCCTATGCTTTTGTAGAATTGTTTGAAGTTGTCTAAGTCAAATTGCTTTCCATTATCAATTGTCAGGGTTCTTGGTACTCTGAATCTATAGATTATGTTTTGCTAGAAGAATGTTCTCACTGTTTTTTGATGTGATTCTAGCAAGCGGCTTAGATTCAATCCATCTTGTGAAGTATTCTATGGCTACTACAAATTTGTTCCCCCCTTGCGCTGGTGGAAGCGGCCCAACCAGATCCATCCCCCATCTTTGGAGAGGCCAGGTGGGTGGGATAAGTTGAATTATGGCCGAGGATTTTGTTTGATGTGGTGAGGTGGACTGGCAAGCTTGGCATGTCTTGACAGTTTGCTCTGCATCCTTGATGTGGGTAGGCCAATAGAAACCTTGCCTAATAGCATTCACTGATAGGGCCCTTGGACCAATGTGTGAGCCACAAGATCCTGAGTGAATTTCTTGTAGTATCTCCTTACCTTCGTTCTGAGATATGCATTTCACCAGTGGTTGGACTACCCCTTTCTTGTATAGTATTCCATCTATTAGCGTGTAATTTCTTGCTCTCGTGTCCATTCTAGCTGCATTTGTTTCGTCTTCCGCACAGTGCACATTATTGAGGCAGTCGATGATTACTTGCCTCTAGTCTTCCGATTCGGTGACTAGGATTGTCTTGAATGCCTTTGCTGTGGTCTATGTTGCTGGTGACTATAAGACTTGATAGAAGGTCCCATTTGGTACGGGCAAGTTGTTTGCCGCGGCCTTTGCTAGCTCATCTGCTTCAAAGTTTTCTGCTCTTGGGATGTATTGCAGGGTGAATCCTTGGAACCTTCGCTCTAGGGCTCTCACCGTGGCTAAGTATTTGATAAGTTCTGGCTCTCTTGCCATGTATTCTTTCTCAACTTGCCCCGATATGACTCGGGAATCTATTTTTGCTAGCAACATTTTGGCTTCGAGTGCTTTTGCCTTGTTGAGTCCTAATATAAGGCCTTCATACTCTGCTATGTTGTTTGATGCTTTGAATTCTAACCTGGCTACGTACTTTGTGCGAAGGCCGGACGGTGCTATCAAAATGGCAGAGGCCCCAGCGCCTAGATGTCCCCAGGCCCTGTCTTTGTAAAGTGTCTAGACTTGGTTCTTTGGCTGCAGGTCTTGTTGGGCCAAAGGTGTCCAGTCTGCCATAAAGTCTGCTAACGCCTGTGACTTGATTGCTATTCTTGGAACATAATTGATTTCAAACTAGGATAACTCTATTGCCCATTTTCCTATTCTTCCAGAGGCTTTTTTGTTGCCAAGTGTGTCACCGAGCGGTTGCGAGGATGGTACTGTGATCTCATGTGCTTGGAAGTAGTGCTTTAACTTCCTTGAAGAGATCAAGACTGTGTATGCTACTTTTTCAACCTCTGTGTAGTTTAATTTTGCTCTCAACAGGGCTTCTGAGATATAGTAGACTGGTTGCTGGGTGACCTTCGACTCTTCTTATTTCTCTTGGACGAGTACCCCATTGATTGCATGATAATAGGCTACGATGTATAATAGTAGTGGAGCCTCTAGATCTGGCACTGTCACCATGAGCCTGGTGGCCAAGTAGTTTTCCAGCTGTTGGAAAGCCTTCGACTGTTCTAGTCCCCATTGCACTTTGTCTCCACCTCTTAAGCCTTTGAAGAATGGGAGCCTATGTTCTGCTGACTTTGAGATGAACCTGCTCAATGCTGCTATTCTTCCTGTGATCTTTTGGACTTCCTTCTTGGTTGTTGGCTCTACCATGGAGATTATGGCCTTTGTTTTGTCTAGATTTGCTCTTATGCCTTCACGTCCTAAGATGTATCCGAGCATTTTGCCTCTGCTTACTCTGAATACACACTTTTCCGCGTTAAGTTTTAGCCCAGCTTTTCTTAAATTGGTGAAGGTTTCTTTCAAATCTGCTATGTGATCTGCATCATTCTTGCTCATCACCACAATGTCGTGATGTTTTTCTGTAGCTGTGGGCCGAGAACAGCCTTCGTCATCCTGGTGAAGGTTGATTCTGCATTTTTTAGTCCTTCGGGCATTCTTGTGTAATAGTAGGTTCGAAGGGGGTAGTGAAACTTGTCTTCTCTTCGTCCTCTTTGCTGAGCCATATCAGGTGGCATCCTGAGAAGCAATCTAGGAGGGAAAAACGATTGCATCCTGCTGCCTTATTAACGGAGGTATCTATTCTTGGCAGTGGAAATGGGTCTTTTTTGCATGCTATGTTTAGATCTATGAAGTCTATGCACATTCTCATCTTGCCATTTTTCTTTGGGACCAGGACTACGTTTGCCAACCATTCTGGGTATTTGACTTCTCTGATGACATTGGCATCTAGTAATCTCAGAACTTCTGCTTTTGCTGCTAAGATCCTTTCCTCCGACATCTTCCTTTGCTACTGCTTTTTTGGCTTTATTCTGGGATTGTTGTCAAGGCAATGCTGTATAATATCTTTGTTTTTGGCTAGCATTTCTATGAGCTCTGCCTCTTCTTTCTTTAATAGGTTGCCTCCGATCGTAACCTTTCTGTCTGGCACTACATCTTCCAGGTTGATAGTTTTTGTTTCTTCCTGATCTTTGAGGTCTGTTTTTCCCTTTGGCATGTCTGGAGGCTCTGCTGAATTATTCCTGGCTACTTCGACGGAGTTGATATTGTGCTAGGATTTGTAGATAGCTCTTTCTATGTTCCTTGCTTCTTTCTGGCTACCATGAACTGTGATGACTCCGTGCAAAGCTGGCATTTTCATACACAGATACCCCATGTGGATGGCTGCATTGAATTTGTTTGCAAACCCTCTTTCGAATATGGCATTATAAGGGTAGTACAAATCTACTACGTCAAAGGTCACATACTCCGTTCTTGCATTTTCTTGACCTCCGAAGGAGACTAGAAGGGATATTTTTCCTAATGCATCTATCCTTTTTCCTCCGAACCCAATAAGTGGTGAGTCCGAAGGCTACAACTGACTTCTCCTTAGCTTCATTTGGTCGAAGGTGTTCACGAAGATGATATCGATGGAGCTTTTGGAATCCATGAGAACCTTGCTGATTTCCCATCCTACAATGTTGGCTTGGATTACCATTGCGTCCGCATGAGGGTAGCTCTCTAAATGCAAGTCTTGCTCTTTGAATGTGATTGGGGGTTTGGACCAATCTGTGTGGCGTACTGGGATTTGGACTGCTATATTGTTAACTAGCCTTAGGTGATCCTTCTTTTGCTTCTTGGTTTGGAACTCCATGGAAGAGCCTCCAGCTATGGGTAGTATCATGCCGATGGTTGGTAGGGGTGTGTGGGGGTTGATCTAGTTTTTTGGGTAGGGTTCAATTTTGGGTGCTGGGAGCTACATCAGTGGCGGAGGAGGTAAAGATTCTATCAGTCTATTTTGAGTTTGGGATGGCTGGTTGGTCTCGATGAATGTTATGTGCAGAGGCCTTGGGTTTTCGTAAGTGAGGCTAGCCTCCGCCCATTGGTTATTGGACAGCACTTGTTGCTGAGCACTTGGTCTCCATGCGGGCAAGAAGTTTGGGTAATAGGCGGCTGCTAAGGTGGATGGGTAAATTTTGGTGGAGTTTAGGCTTGGGTAAACTAGGCAATACTGTTGCTGGGGTGTAGCGAAGGTGTGGTTCACCTCTCTAGGGAGTTAATGAGGTGAAGGGGAAGGATTAGCCTTGTTTTTGATCCTTTCTTGGGTTTCCTTGGCATATGGGCAATCCCTGGTTATGTGCCCGTTGTTTTCCGCATGGTAAAAACAATACTGCCTTCGCTGTCCTCGTTGTTGGTTTTGTTTCAATTTCTTCCTTGGCTATTTCCCTTACCCTCAGATTGTCTTTGGGGCACAATCCTTGGACCTGCCTTCACCAATTGTTGCCCCTGTTGGCTATTGCCCTGCTGTATGCTGAAAACTTGCTAGCTCTGTGCTTGCGGGGCTTGCTACTGACCTTGGCTTCTATTGCTCTTTTTGGTGTTTCTGTTGCTACCTTGGAATTGCTTGCTTTGGTTTTGCTCCTCCTGTCTTCTGCGGAGGTCGTTGTCAGATTTGCAATATTTCTCGAACTCGTTGTAGAGTCCTTCGATGGTTCGAGGTTTTTCTCTGGCTAAGTGGGCTGCGAATGGACCTATTTGAAGGCCTTTGATTGTTGCTTCAATAACGACGTCTTCCGGGACATTGGGTGCTTTCGCTTTCATTTGCACAAATTTCTAGAAGTAATCTTTAGGGCTTCTCCTTGATTTTGCTTGCATTGAAACAGATCCATGGAAGTTAGGGACTCGCTTGTGAACCCTTTGAAGTTTGCCAAGATCTTATCGTGGAGGTCTTCCCATAAATACACTGAGCTTGGTCTTAGCATTGAGTACCCGGCTAAGGCATCGCCTTCACCTGCGATGACGAAGGATTTTGCTAATACTTCCTCATTTCTACCGGCGGAGGCCACTGCTACCTCGAAGCTCATGATGAACTACCGTGGATCCTTCCTTCCACTGAACTTGGGCAAAGTGATGGGTTTGTAGGAGGGAGGCCATAGTGAGTTTTGAATGCCTTCGGATAATGGCGATTTGGGATCAATGGTTCTGTGAGGATGTGGTGAGGTGTAGGGTGTGCTATAGGCTGGCTGTATAATGGATCGTGGCGGTGGATTTGGTTGGCTTTGGTTTGCTAAATGAGGCTGGTTGGATGTGTTAAGGTTGGATTGCGGAGGTTGCATGCTTTGGATTTTTGCCTGCAGGATGGCTAGTTGCTGCCAGATCTCTGCCGCCTGAGTCGAAGCTTGGGCCGCCCATTGATTTGCAGTGAAGGCAGCCGTGACTCTATCTCTTTCTTGCTGCATGCTTTGCAACTGCGCCTGCAGCTGCTGTAGCTCCTGCTTCGGAGTAGGGCTTGGAGGTTGTTGATCCTCGGATACTGGAGGCTGGTCTTCGACCACGGGCTCTTCCTCAACTTGAACCTCTGTGGCTGTAGCGTAGGTGTTGCGGGCACTACACCTAGGCCGTCCTCTCGCCGAAGGCTCTATGGGGACCCTGGCGGGGCTGCTCTCTTTCTTGCTATTATGTGTTTTGCTTGGCCAACATGCGGTGGGCGCCAATGTTGGAGAAGCGGGTCTCCGACAGGAGGGTCCGAGAGTGTGCGGGGAAGAAGGTCTTCACCAGGTCGGTACCCTGGGTGAAGTGGAGTTGGATGACACATGGATTCAGTATGTTAGGACTTCATAAATGTGCTTCACCAACCCTTTTACACTGTTCACCATTCCCTTTTTATAGGGCACCTCTTTACAAATCTCGTACATTACAATTTTGCCCTCCAACTGCCTCAGCATATTCCCGAGATATTCCTACTCTAGCTCTGACCCTTCGGGTCTCCTTGGATTTTGTCCTCTTCCACCGCTCATGTTCTTCGAGCCCCGATATCTAGCCCATCAAAGGCCCATCTCTCATTCTTGGGTCGTGTTGTCTCCGCCTTTCGCCTCGGGGCCTCCTACTCCTTCCTGTGACCGCATCTTCATGGCGCATGGTTTGGCCTCCACTTAACCATCGGTTGCTGGTGAAGGCCTCCCTATACTTGGCGAAGGCTCTGCAGGGTCAACCCCCATGTCACCCACGAGGGCCTCCACCTTCACCTGGAAGGTCTTCGCGCCGCTTTAGCCTTGAGGCGAAGGCTCTCCGAGCACCCCTACAAGACATCTGAAGACAATACAAGAGTGTCAATATAGTACCAACCATTGGCTTCCATGAGTCCGAGCTCTCGTGTCCCAACACAAAACGCGTCACTAATGAGAAGTTATCTAAGACTCTTCTTAACAATACGCGTCACGGGTAAGTGCAGCTGTTATCAAAGACTCGTTGGGACGAAATGAGTCACTCCTAAAAGATCTCGAACCCAAAAAGAATATCAAATACATATTAGCTAAAGAGTCAAGTCCAGACTTACCAGTGCGCCGACCGCCCTCCCATCCGGATCTAGTCCTGCCCCCTCACATTGTCACCCGTTCCCATCCTCTTGGAGCCTAAATCGCACTTGACGCTGCCCCCTACCTGGCGTGCCAGCTGTCGTGGGGTCAGAACTATGGCAAGCATTGTTGTTCGAGTTGGTGTCAGAGTACGGGTCTCCTGTGGCTCGGATGGACTCATGAACACAAGAATCATAGAGATGACGCAACAGTTTATCCTAGTTTGGGCCAATCGGTGCCCTACATCCAGCAGCTGATGATCCCTATATTCAAAAGCACCCAAAATCATGGGGTTACAACAGAGTGTACAGGAGGAAGAGAGATTTGGTAGGGGGTTAGCTCAGTGCTAATCTGAGGTTGCCTTGCCACCGGTGGAGCCTTCCCCTCATCAGAGAGGAGGAAGACGATGGGATGCGGTGGAGGAGCTCTCGGTCCCCCTCTCTAGGTTGCCTTACTCTTGGGGCTGAGTAGAGGCCAATGGATGGAATGAAATGATCTGTCTTCGGATCCTCCTCCCTGAGATCCGACCTTATCCCTTATATAACGAGATACGTCGGGTACAAGGTAGTTTGGGCGAATGAGTCTATGATCTACATGCACCGGGGTCCAGGAGGGCCTTGCAGCAATGCGCTGTGGACCGTGGCAGTGTCATGGAGCCAAAGAAGCTTTGCGCGTCGTCTGGCTGCTTTGTTCTGACACGCCGAGTGTCAGGTTGTATCAGCTTGGACCGGCCTCCCCCCAAGTGTGCCATTTGGAATGTTCTTAGTGGCGAAGGAGGCAGGCTCGAGGGGCTGACGTGCGCGTCTGGGAGCCCTTGAGCCTCGGGAGGCCGCGGAGAAGCATTGTCTTATTGTGTCATGCCTCGTGAGTGACCTTGTCGGGGAAGTGGCTAGCAATGCTAGGCCCACGGGGCAGTGCCGGGGAGCCCCCAAGCCTCGGTACCTTGGGCTATGTCTTCTTATGCCCGGGCCTTGTCTGGTGTCGTTGGCTGGGCAGGAGCCAAGGGCTGGGCTCAGGTGTGTCGTAGATTGGGAGCCTGATGCTCGGGCGAGCCCCCAAGCCCTGAGCAAAGGCTGCGGCATAGTCAGGCTCGGTCGGGCATCTTCACTAGAGGGTGCTCGTGAGCGTACCTAATGGGTATAGCCGCCGACCCCCTGGGCGATCCTGGAGTGGTTGGTCTGTGGGTTTTGTTTGCTCAGGAACCGTTGGACCCATGGCTTAACATACCCATATGTTAGGATCTCGTTACGAGCCCCGAAGCCCTTCGTGGCCTCACTTGGCATGATGGCGAAGAAGGGCTGAATTCAATCCTCTGGTGATTAGACCCTCCTTGGCGGGGATGACTTCCGCTAACCAGAGTACGATGCCCTGCGTGGGGCCCTTCCCCTGGCATGATGGGGGACACTTGGCTATCGGGGCCAAGTGGTAGTGGTGCTGACCCCTTCTCTTTCTTCCTGTGTCGCTTAGGTCTAAAGCTCGAGCGAGGGCTCGGAAGACTCATCTAGGAGTCCTCAGACTTCAGGCCCGGTGGCACCCTTATTTATGGTCGGAGCCTGCCATGGGTTGGGTGATCGGGAGTGTCTTAGCTTTGGCTCGGGGCCACCTGATCACCCGGTGCGCCACGCCCTTCTGGGGGCTTCGGTAGCTGGTCCCGACCTTCTCGAGCTGGCCTTCTGGGGCTGACCTTTCGCAGCCATAGGTCGGGGTGCGAGGAGCACGCCGAGCTCGGAGGGGCCCTCATTGAGCCCGCTCTTCAGCGACTCCTGACCCAACTCCAGGGAGTTGGTTGATTTTGGCGGTGCTTCACCCAAGTGCCCATCGATCAGAGAGTTGGGTTACTCCGTCTGGGGAGCCGGCGCAGCCCCCGAGGCCATTGTGGGGCCTCCCTGTCAGCGGGAGGGGTGGCTTCTGGTAACGTCCCTTAAATTTATTTTGGAAACAATTCAAAGTACTATTCTACCCTTAAATTAATTTTGGAAATAATTCAAAGTACTATTCTACCCTTAAATTTATTTTGGAAATAATTCATTGCTCACATATTTTTGGTTATAGACCCACATATTTTAGGTTTAGGCCCATAACTTAAGTTCCTCTACATTGGTTTTTCTTATTTTATAGCCATCTAATCTATCCAAATAGATAGCTCTAATTTTTTCCAAGAACTGTAAAATTTCAATTTTTTTAAAACACGCGAGAGGCCCACCAGCTTGCACCCCACAACATTTAAGACGGCGCGTGTTCCTTAATCACTGCGACTCAAAATCACTCATGACTAAGGGCCTGTTATTTGGATCTCCTCCTTCAAACTAGAGAGCTCTAAAAATTTTATAGCACTTAGCTCACTTTTGAGCTCTAAAGCTTTAATATGATGTGGGCTAAAGTTTAGAGCTAACTTTAGACTACTTGTATGAAGCTTTAGCTCTAAAGTTTAGAGGTAGAAATCCAAACATGCCTTAAGTAGGTGATATATTCACTCTAAATGAGTTCAAATTAAAGAAAAAACTTTGTGTGTTTGTGGTGTGGCTGCTACTGTGTACCGGAGGGAACACGGCCCATGGTGGTTTGGCTGGAAGCTCGACAGTGAAGACGGTGGGGAGTGGTCCAGAAGAGGCCATTTCAGAGACCCACTTACTCGTGGGGAACGCCAAGAGGCCATCCACAGAGTTACCCAACCGGGAGCTTGGTCCTTGCGAGGGCATCATTGCAAGGGCTCCCACAAGGACTTGGAGGAAGCGTGAGCTTCTCGATACCTCAGAAAAGATATCGGACTCATCGATGGGAGTTTGCATCGCTATCGCTCTTTCACCTTCCACATTTATATTATGTACCTTGTTGTGTCCTTACTTTCCTAGCTTAGTTTAATAGGCTAGTTAATAGGATTGGAACTTAGTGTTCGGAACTCCTTTGTGGAATTGCAGTAGAGATATCAACACACCTAGCAAAATCATAGTTGCACATCGACGTAGATTACTTTCTTTCATAGGTTTTGAATAGGTGAAAATTAGCACAGATTTTAAGTTGGGAGTAGATTTTAAGTTCGCCTAATTCAACCCCCTCATAGGTATCACAGTCCCTTCAAGTACCACCAAGCAGGCACTTATCTTGTGACAACTCCTTTGTTCAGCCTACTCACTTGAAATGGTGATACTAATTTAGGCCAAGCCGGTTTATCTTGAGGTTAAGCACTAGCAGCCTAGCACATATCAAGGTTTGGTTGCTAAGGGGGCGTTTGGATGACGGCCACACCACGCCACAACTCTCGCGCACAAGCTTCAGCGGCGGTTTGGTTAGTCGCTGGACTAACGGTGTGCCGCAACGCAGCCACAGCTCGCCAGTTCACTTGCGTGTCATGGGTTGCGAAAAGTCTAGCGACCGAAATGGCCGCCGCGTTTCTGGCGTAGGCACAGCGTAGGCGTGGCACGCTTAGGCGTGATCCAAACACGCCCTAAGCTAGCTGTTGCTGCCGGTAGGCAGGATCATATTATTATTGGATACATGGATCGGAGTCTCGGAGTCCGGTGAGAGGGCGGGTGTAGTGGGCCAACGTGCCTGGTCCTCCACGAAGCTTCCATTGGTCTGCAGTGGACCAACGAGAGGTTCGATTCGGGGGCCCAAATGTTCCTGTGGACTACTAGTTTCCCTCGAAAACCAGGGTAGTGATGACGTCGTTGACCTTTCCCTGGGCCACGCGACCCAGCCAGCGAACGAACGGATCAGAACGTGGTCTACCTCATTCATCGTCTGCTGTGATCTTCATCTTGTTCGTATCGAAGAGATGCGACAAAGTGTTCGGATCATTGTGCAATGTCCTAATCAAATGCCTAGTGGCATGATATTCTATGTTGTAAGGGCCCCTCTAAGGGAATAGTAGAATGCGAGCCTTTATAGGGAAGTCACTTAGTTACAACCTTTATCGATTTAGAATCGTAGAAGCAGAAGGAATGAAAGCAATCAAAGGATTGGATGAAACCTTTCATTCCTAGAGCAGGGTATCTCCAATTTGAGTAACCAGCTTGCCATCCTTCTCAACCCACAATTGGAATGAATCCCGATAATCCTTAGCTAGCTACCTAGAAGGCGATCCGTTTTTTTAGCTATGCATTACACACCTCATGTGGATCTAGCTTTCAACAGCGTAGAACACATTATGAGAGATGTTGAAGGGTGCTGGTTGCTTGGAATATAGATAGGCCAACCATTTTTATCGTAATACTTCATTCGATATATTTTTTTAGCTAGCGATGACAATGTCAAACAAAGCCTTAGCCTAGGCCCTACTATGTACAGAAGCCTAGGCCCTACTATGTATAGAAATCTATCTATTATTGCCTGCATCGACAGCAAAGTAAACTTTCGCTGATGATAGAAGAACAACTCTTAGGGTAGTAGCAAGGAAACTATGAGCTATTTATTGTTCCTTTCTTAGACAGGCTACAAGATAAAGGATGGCTTATGGTCCCTAAACCCTGGTCTACCTGAATTCCATTGTGTGATCAGAATACGCAAGCTAGAACGTTGTTGAAGCAAACATATAGGTTGAGGTAGCTTGACAAAACCTGGGATGTGGACGGTCGCGAATGCAAATGCTTATGGTTCTAATCAAGTGAAGCCAATGCTAGGAGGTTGAAACTAGAGGTCACAAGGCATGACGCTGGAGAAAGAGAAAGCGGGTTCACTCGGAGCTTTGGCAACCATGGTAGGAGGTGTGATGTACATGCACTCATTTCAAGGGGGTGCAACACTTCTCAGTTTGGGCCTAATATTTCTCCTTTATACCATGTTCGTATGGTGGTGGGATGTTCTAGGTGAATCCACGTTGTCATCACTGTCCACTGTAAGACCTATCTTTTTGGAGTCGGGGTGAACTCGTTTACATGAAATTGGTGGAATCCCCTGCCCTGTGTTAAGCATATTGCTAGCAGACTTCCTTTTATCTTTGCTTGCAGGAAATATAAAATTTGGAAACAGCTTTTGCGCTAGGCTCAAACTTGAGGGACCAAGCCTTTTATTTTGTTCGCGGAGTGGATTAAGAACGTTTTAGACCCTCCCCTCATCTTTGATGTAGGAATGTCGCAATAAGACTTCTCTGGTTTTATACCAAGTCTGACCATCATAAACCCTGCAGCGTAAGCACGATGATTTGCATTCTCCAAGTCAAGAGTATCTATTTCTTTTGAAAGTGCTTTTTCTTCTTCCGTCAGATTGTTTTCTAGTCATAATTGGTAAATTTGCAGGTTCAATTCCTGTTGGATGCACACGAACGGGAATGGTCTATTGGAACTGACTCTCTGTCCATGGAATCTCATCCATCATTCATACATAACAAATTGGTATGTATGGCAGCTGGACCGCGTCACAGCTCGCCACAACTCTCGCGCACAAGCTTTGGCAACTGTTTGGTTAGTCGACGGACTTACGGCATGCCATAACGCAGCCATAGCTCGGCAGTCCATTTACGCGCCACAGGTTGCCAAAAGTCTGGCGCCCGAAATGGCCGCCGCATTTCTAGCGCTGACGCAGCTTAGGCGTGGCACGCTTGGGCGTGATCCAAACGTGCTCTAAGGCCAGTCTCAGTGGGGGTTTCATGGCTCAGTTTTCAACACAACCAGTTTTTGAAAACAGTGCAGAAGAGTTTCATCCCCATGAAACTCTCTCTACTCCCATGAAACTTTCATCACCTCTCTCTTCATCAATACAGTGCCATGTCAGCGTATTTAATGCACATGAAACTCTATGAAACCCCCATTGAGGTTGGCCTAAGCTAGCAATTGCTGCCGGTGTGGTGGCCAGTGTAGTGGGCCAACGTGCCTGGATCTCCACGAAGTTTCCATTGGTCTGCAGTGGACCAACGGGAGGTTTGATTCGGGGCCCAAATGTTCCTGTGGACTACTAGTTTCCCTCCCACCAGCGTAGTGCGTGGTATCCTTTTAATGAGGAAGACGTCGTTGACCTTTCCCCGGCCCACGCGGCCCAGCCAGCGAACGAACGGATCAGAACGTGGTCTAGCTTATTCATCGTCTGCCGTGACCTTCATCTCGTTCGCTTTTTGGTGGCAAGAGCTCACAAGGTCGGCCTGTACTTGTGTGTATATATATATATGGAGTAGTAACATTCAAATTGTTGGTTGAAGGTATATAATGCATTGAAATTAAGTTGCCAACGAAAGAAAGAAAAAACAGGAAAAAGATAATCCATGTGAGCGTGCGTAGTGAACATACATGTTGGGAAAACCATCGCACGCTAGCCGGCCTTCAAAAACCAGCTGTTCCCCATAGTCTATAAGAAGATCCACTTACTCGGACAGCACGCAGTCTCCTTAATATGTAATAGTATTAATTAAAGTGCATCTCAAAGCAGTACTAGTGATGATGGCCTTCGCAGGCAGTGGATATCCTATCAACTGGTTTCCAGGACCTCAAGTCAGCTGACAGGTAGCCGCAACTGATGCCTTTTGACTTGTTATGCGACCAATCGGTCAGTCCTCAATCAAAAGGCTGCACAGTGCAAATATAGTGTGTACTCCCTCCGTGCTAAAATGTTTGTCGTTTTCTTCTTTCGTGCCACACGTTTAACTTAATTTGTAGAAAATACGTACAATATTTGTATCCCTAAATAAATTTGTTAAAAAACTAGACTTCAACATCTTTCCAATGATATTAATTATGTACTATAAATATTAATATTTTTTAATATATATATTTTTAAAATTATTTCTCGGAAAACAAAAGCGGCAAACATTTTGAAACAGAGCAAGTACATATTAGCTTTGGGCGGTAATTGGACCAAAAAAAATTCTACACAATTGATAATATGAAACTAAATAAACGTCCCCATGTTTTATGCACTTACTATGTAACGTCCGACTTTCATTTCTTGGACATATATATCATCACGGATATTCTGGTCTCTTTTCACAAACATGCATGAATGTCTTCTTTGAAAAAATAGTTGTTTTACACTACTCTGGCTTCAACGAACGGAACTGATTGGTATTAAAATTGTTTAGTTTAGGCGTGCTAACTATAACTAATCCATGGGAGAGAGTTGAACTTTTAAATTACAACAACAACATAGTCTTTTATCCCAAACAAGTTGAGGTAGGCTAGAGATGAAACCCAAAAGAGATGAGAAACAGGAGACACGTAAAGGGCACAAGACAGATAGAGGTCACGGTTTAGACACGTTGATTGCCAGTCTCCAAGCGCTCCTGTCCATAGCTAAATCCTTGGAGATATTTCACTTCTTAAGGTCTCTCTTAACGGACTCGTCCCAAGTCAGTTTAGGTCGACATCTACTGCTCTTTACATTATCAGCCCGCTTTAGAACCCCACTACGTACCAGCGCCTCAGGAGGCCTCCTTTGGACATGTCCAAACCATCTCAACCGATATTGAATCAATTTCTCCTTAATTGGTGCCACCCCAACCTTATCCCGAATATCGTTGTTCCGGGCTCTATCCCTCTTTATGAGCCCACAAAACCAACGCAACATATGCATCTCTGCTACACTCAATTGCTGGACATGTCACCTTTTTGTAGGCCAATACTCAGCACCGTATAACATCGTCGGACGAATCGCCGTCCTATAAAACTTACCTTTCAGCTTCTGAGGCACCCTTTTGTCACAGAGGATGCCAGAAGTTTGATGCTATTTTAACCAACCGGCTGAAATTCTATGCCTAACATCTTTATCAATGTCGTCATCCTTTTGTAGCATTGATCCTAAATACCGAAAAGTATCCTTGTTGGCCACCACTTGCCCATCGAGGCTAACGTCTCCCTCCTCATGCCTAGTCGCGCTGAAATCGCACCTCATATACTCGGTCTTGGTCTTACTAAGTCTGAACCCTTTTGACTCTAATGTGTGCCTCTATTATTCTAACTTCCTATTAACCTCTGCCCTACTGTCGTCAACTAGCAACACATCATCAATAAAAAGCATACACCAAGGGATATCACCTCCCCCTACTGTAAATTTTGTCCTACTTTTTGTATGCAGCTAGGAAACTGAAGTACTGCATGATCGAAGAGAATTCAAACAAAGAGCATACTTGTATAACGGAAAACTTGAAGCCTGAAATTAGATATAGTGCAGTTCGTCATGTGAACTTACTCGAACGTTTATGTGAGCCAGCTTCGTCTTGTTCTCTTGTAATTCACACCACTTCTTCAGTTCCTGGTTGTATGAAAGGTACTAAATAGCGTATTGCGGGTTGGTAGCGGATTGACGTCGAGGTAGCGGATTGCGGATAGCGGGCGATATTGCGGACGATAAGTTCCAATAGCGGCACCCCGATAGTCCCATATAATTTTAAGCACATATATCATGAATAATGAGTATAAATAATTTTAAGTGCATATATCATGAATAATTTTAAGTTCCATAGCCGATGCGTGAGTTTTGAATTTGGGGTGTGAGTCATAGTGGGCTGGACTAATTAGGGATATTTGCTTCCATGCTATTGCGGCCTGCTACGCGCAATTGCGGCCGCAATATCGGCCCGCTATTCAAAATTGCGGCCGCAAAGTTCCAGGATGCAAAGTTCAGAACGCTAACTCATAGCGGTAGCGGCAATGGACCGCTACCGCTATTGCGGGTGCAATTGCGGCCGCTACCACCGCTATTTATTATCTTGGAACTTGTATCTAATCTCTAGCTTCTGAAGCTTGTTGAGGTGCTGTATACATGCAGGCAACGACTTGATGCCCTCACATCCGTAGATGACAGGGCTTTTTTGAGAGGAGAGGTCGCCCAGCCACTCAGGCAGCGATGACATGCCTAAGCAGCAATCCAACGTCAGCGAGGTGCCGCATGCTTTCCGGCACGCTCTTCAGGTGACTTTGATGGATAGTCAACTCTCGGAGGGAAGGGAAGTGGTGAAATATCTGGCAGGGGTGGCCCACTTCAATCAAATTCAATTTGATGGCTCGACTAGAACTAGAAGGCAGATATATTTGACTGATTTTGTCTGGGGCCTCCTCCAATGAAGATATAACTTGGTTGCTCCGCCATATACGGCACTCACGAAATGTTGGTGGGCATGGCTTCAACCTCAACGTTCGACACCTTTCTATCGTCAGACTGTCCAACACAGGGAACATGAACTCCTCCACACCATCCTCAACATAGTATGTTGTGTTCCACTCCTCCAAGCCTTTCATATAGTCAATGGAGAAGGACAACAATCGACGGAATGCTCCATTGCCACCACAAAAATCCCTGTCGATTCTTTTAATGCCAGGCAAATTCCCGAGCTCCAGCTTTTCAAGGTGCGGTAACTGTCCAAGTGGTGGCAGGTTGCTACACCTAAGCATATCATGCAGTTGAATAGAAACAAGATTTGTGAGGTGACGATAAATGCACATGAGCCAGCCTGGAAAGTTTGTACTGCTGTAACCTTCAAGGTGCAAGCTCTTCAAACCAGTTGGTGGCACTAGTTGTTCCAACAAATCTTTGTCCTCCAAAATCTGAACAGCATGCGTAGTCGACCAAGCCAATGTTAACTTCGAGAGATTATGTTTGTCTGACGACTTTGTTTGCTTCTTCTAGAGACATCACATTTTCAAGAGAACGTATTCTTAACTCACTGACATGGATGCCCTCGAGCAGATGAACATTGCTGCAAACTTTGGCATCATCAGCACAACCTTGAAGACTGGTAATGTTTGTGAATAATTTACCAGTGAACTGGCCTGATCCAGCAGTGCATCCGAGCACCCCTCCAACATTAGAGACTTCAGCCCAAGTGTACCTATATTCTCTGGTAGGGACTTAAGCCGAGAACAATAAGAAAGATCCGGTGTATGCAAACTTTTGAGGTTACCAATACATTCTGGGAGATAGTCAAGACTATAATTACGAGATAGGTCCAGGTGCTCCACATTGGTAAGCGTAGCAATAAAGTCATAGCTTGTCAGCTTGTAGACGTGCCTTAAGCTCAAGTACTTGATATTATTGGTGAGGTTTCGCAAAACATCTGATAAATCTTTACGATATGAAATATCCAGGTGTTGCAGTGCAGTTAGGCCACGCAGACATGCTAGTGACCCTCCCCGCATGCGACTGCAGCCTGACAAATTTAGATGCGACAAACTTTGGAGCTTCATCAGTGACTCTGGCAGTTCTCTGATTTGATCACAGTCAGACATGTATAAATGTTGTAGATCAACGAGGCTGCCAATACCTTCTGGTAACCCTTCAAGATAATCACAAGATGATAAGTTCAAATATTGGAGTTGTGTGAAGCCACACAACGATTCAGGTAGTGCTTTTAGACTGGAACATCCAGATAACTCAAGATGTTGCAAATGTGTGAGATTAGCAAGAATGTCTGGCAATTCTGTTAGCCCAGAACAACCTGACATGTCCAGATGCACCATACATTTTATGTCACCAAATGACTCTGCCAATTTTGATATACCAGAACAACCTGACAAACAAAGATATTGCAGACGCCCAAGGTTGCCAATTGATCTTGGTAGTTCAGTGATTTTAGAAGATCCATTAATGTTTAGGTACTACAGTTTTGATAGCTCAGTGATACACTCTGGGAGACTATCATTTTTCATTCTCGGAGCAATGAGACACCTCAGCTGCTTCAATTGGCCAACAGAGGATGGCAACAATATTCCAGAACATTCACCAAAATCTAATGTATGCAGGAGCTTCGCAAATGAAAATGCACTTCTGGGGATATGCAATTCTCCACTATCGGAGAAACGAAGTGCTCTCATCTTTGAAGGCAAAAAATTGGCCAACTTTGCTGTTCCGTCATATTTCCTGAGTAACCAATAGCGATAATATTTCAGGCCATGTGTATTTCTCTTCGGTGCAGCATCAAAAACTGCAAGGGAATCAGCCATTGTCAATCTTGCCAGGTCATGAATGAGGTCATGCATGGTATATTGCACCACATGCTCTTGGGAAGCCTGAAATGATAAGTATAGCACACTCTCCGTTAGAGAGACGTCAAATAATGTCCACCTTTATAAAACAAAGTAAAAGCTAAACAGTGAAAAGTCTCAAAAGGCTGGCCTTTGTTTTCCATGTGATATATGAATTGTGAGGCACTCTTTTGAGTGTCCTTTTATAAAAGAAAAGGAGAGCCCTCAAAATTTTATAAAATAGAAATATTTGATCACACCAATAAAAGGAAAAATTATTTCTTCACTTCATGCAACATTCTTAAAATAGAAATATTTGCTCCCACCATTTCCAAGAAAAGGGATTATTTACTTTGCCACTATTAGGAAAAGTAAATTTCTAGCATGTAACATGAAAACTATATCTAACTTATTAAGAAATAGCTTTCTAATTCATGAATGCAACTTGTTAGAAATTATGTACAATAGTAGTAAAGAAACTTTGTAGTCGATGAATAATGTAACTTCTGAAAAGTTACACCTAATAGGAGTGCAAGCTTTACAATTTTAGAAAACTTTCTAGTCCATGAACATAACTTGTAAAAATTACGTGTAATAGGAAAAGTAACTTTGCAGTTTTCAGGATGTAAACTTATCGTTTCCAAATATAACTTCGTGGTCCATGAATATAACACATAGACAGTTACATCCATTACAAAACAGTAGGTTTGTATAGTTTTGAAGATGTAACATTATTATTTTGTAAAAGCAGCTTATTTGATGTAGCATTGCTGTTCGATACTGAACATATACCCTGGTGAAGTTTTGGATACGTAACTTCATTAATAATATATTAAGTTACTATTTGCCATTTCCTTCCTACGGCAACTAGATACGCTACCTTGTCATTTTAATTATATATACTCCCTCAATACCAAAATATATGTAACAGGATGGAACATACTACTCCCTCCGTTCCAAATTATAAGTCGCTTTGACTTTTTTGATACATAGAACTTGCTATGTATATAGACATACATTATATCCAGATGTTTAGTAAGATGGATGTACCAAAAAAGTCAAAGCGACTTATAATTTGGAATGGAGGGAGTATATCTTAATATTACTAACGGGAGGTCCTCAACGAAGCCTGGCACATTAATCCTCTCAAGATGCATTAGAAAAGAAATTCTTATAATAACCACTAACATCTGCTATTACAGAAAATTTATATTTACACTAGAGAATAATAGTCATTGGATTGATTCTATTCTCCTAAGAAGATACCGACTTTGTGCCATTATTGAGAGCATAAATAACCACCTAAATATACATCCAAACTACCAATATCTGTCATTATGAAAGATAATTTAAAATAATCCCTAAGTTAGCTAAAAATATATGAAAAAGTATTCCATTAAAACCATGCAATGACAATAAAAAGTATTCCATTTTAGATCATATTAAACCTATATAAGAAAAAAAAAATTAGTTGTTATTTCAGATAAGTTTACACATTTGGACCGAAATATTATGACATATCAATACCAATAGCTTAACTGTAAACACTCCAATTTTTTCTAAACAATACTACTACACATATAATTTTTTGATAGTGGAAATTCAACAAGTGGAGTTGCTATGGTGCAGACATGCAGGCTAAAAAAAACTGTGTATGCCTTTATGTTAACAAATAGTGTAGTCAACGGAATCTGTTTTTAACAAAATATAAAAGAAAAAATTTGGATAAAACATAACATCTACAGTTTGAACTACCACGTGGATAAAAAAGTACAACAACTAATAAGGTCAAAAGTTGAAAGCCAACATATTTTTATCTGTCCATGGAAAGGAACATGAATTTGATACGAAATATTGGTACTTATCTAGTTTTAATTTTGGTACAACTTTGATGGCTGTAAGAAATCTAGGATTAAAAAAAGGAACGTCACCGATGGGGAGTTGATAATTTGACACAATGGTTTGCCACAACTGATACATTAAGGTAAAAACCATGCAATGCTTAACAACCATATAGTTGACAGTATGAATAGCTATATGAGCTGTGTGACGTACTATAGGCAAAAACAAGGAAGAAAAGGCACTGCTCTAGGAGTTCTATTGTAACATACCGAGGGTGTCTTTGAAACTTGAAGGAAGGACATTCCCAAAAGGTGCTTGATGTATTGCTTCCCCTTTGATGTCTTGATGAAACCCAACACACTCCATTGGTGAATCAAGTCATTTTCAACAATATTGTGTCCTTTTGAGAATATGGCACAATAGGAAAAGCATATCCTCAGCTGCTGTGGCATCCTTAGATAACTCAACCTCAAGGATGGAAGCACTCTATCATCTGATGTTTCATTCCAGTTATCACTGTCATTTACGTTTTTCCATTCAGATATATCTTTGGATTGTAACATGTACCCGAGTGCTTGAGCTGCCAATGGCACACCTCCACATTTCTTTGCAATATCCAGTCCTATCCACTCAAATTCGTTTTGGTTACACTTACTGGATCTCTTAATTATTTCCCAGCATACATCATCCTTCAAAGGCTGTAGCTTATATAGTTTACTGGTGGAAACTTTCTTTGCAATTCCTTCCTCTCGTGTGGTTACTATGACATCTATCGTACTGCCCTTCTTGCCCACATGAACCATATTTTTCAGTTTGCTCAACTCAGTGTCATCTTTCTCCCATAAGTCATCTAGAACGATGAGAACTTTCTTGTTACAGAGTAGGTTATCTAGGCAGTCCATTATCACCTGCAGACCTCTATTCTGGAGATCCCTATTTTGCTGAGCACCTTCTCTGCTGATACTTGAGAAATTATAGAGTTTCCTATTTTCAATAAATTGAAATCTTGGGAGACATAAACCCATATACGACAATCATACTGCTTCTTGAATTGGTCATCGTTGTATACCAGTTGTGCCAAAGTAGTCTTGCACTCTTGCCCATACCTCTGAGGGCATAGACAGGAACAATCACTGTCTCACTCTCATCATGGTTTGATCTTGCATGTAACAACAGGTTTATGATTTCCTATTTTTCTCCTTCCCTCCCTTCTACTTCAGGCAAAAAATGAGATGTTGTCTCAAATTTGTCATAATGCTGAACATAGTGCTAGTGCCTTGTGTGCTGATGAACTCAAAATTACCAAATTCCATATTAATTTTCATCAGCTCTTTTCTCAAACTCTTCATCCTATTAGCGATGGCAATCTTCTTGTATGCAGTTGGGATACACGAGAGGACCCCAGGGTTCTACAAGAATTTCATTTAATTTTCAGTTGGGTGATACAATTAGGAAAGATGCATTGCATTATAAATTAGTACTTATGAGCAGTTTTTTTTTTACTTAAATTATCAAGAGTTGCCACCCCAGTTGATATCTCAGGCACCAAATTTGAGAAAACTTATGTATATGAGTAAAGTCACTTATTTCTTCTATGATCCTCAAAATTTTAGAGTTCCCTGTTTGACGCTAGATTCAAATTTCATTACCTATTTGTTAGTTATCACCGTTAACCGACACATAAAAGATCAATTTATCCCTGATGTAGACACATAGAATGTGACTAGATTGTGACAAAGTTTAATCATGTAAGGTGATACGCCTTATATTTGGGCACACTTTATATGGACATGCATGTTGGTGAAAAATGCCAAATATTCATCCATGCACAAGGTGAAGATAACAAACAACCGGCATGTGATTCTTCATGTCATCCCCTTCGTTTCAAAAAAAAAATCGTTCTAGGTATGGGCTAAGTCATTTTTTTCTCCCTGACTATGTTTATAATAATATTATCAATATTTATATCTTCCAATAAGTTTATTATAAAAGTATATTCTATAGTTTATCTAATATATAATATTTATTACGCATCATAAACATTACTATATTCTTGTATATATTTGTTAAATTTGAGATTTATTGAATCATGAGAAAGTGATCAGATGGATATATTTTTTGGACGGGGGGAGTATAATAATGTAAAACTATGCGCCTTTGCAGTTGCTTGGTCACTGGTGTCTTGGAAATCTTCGAGCACGTCGGAGATGTCTAAGGCGACGTCCTTGAGCCGCTTCAGCAATAGCTGCACCAGTTTCTCCTTGACCGACCGCCTCTCGGCGTCCTCGAGCACAGCTGAGATAGTCTCCAAGGCATCCTTCATGCCCTCCCAAGTCACCGCCGAAGTTCCACAGCAAATTAGCCTGCTCCGCGATGGCAGAGCCCAGCTTATCTTTCACGATACTGACGAAAGCGGACGGAAGCAGTCCAGCTACTGCTTCCGCCATGGCTACAGCTCTGAATCGCTCTCATAAGTCACACAAGGTTTGTGTAGAATGGTATGCGCAGGTCGTCTGCGACTGCGCGAAGGAGAAAGGTGATGTATAATAGTATGTGGGAGTAGTTAGTGGCATCACAGAGAACCAGTTTAGTTGACTTAAGGCCGTATTATTGTGTAACACCCTAAAAATTCGAAAAGAAGAAAAATAGGAAAAACATGATTTTTATATTTATTTTTGTGAAGCATGCAAATTTAGAATAAGAATAATTTTTATAAATTTAAAATCAAATATAAGAGTAGAAACATGCTTGTGCACTCATGCTGTTGCATTTAAACTTTTGAGATGAGTGGTTCGATTTAAATTCAAATTTGGATTTGAAAATCTTTTGAAAATTTGCTTTGAAAAATTGGAAAAAAGAAAAAGAAAGGAAATTCATTTTCATTCGGATTTTGGTCCAGCCCGCCGCCTCGGCCTGCTCAGCATGCGGCCCGTTGTTCCTCCCGCGCCCGCATCTTCCTCCTGGGCCCAGCCCAAGTCGCGGCCAGCCGGCCCAACTCGCGCGCGCGCTCGCGTCCCGCAGCGGCCGCGTTCTTTCCGCCTGAGCCGCTGACATGTGGGTCCCGCTTGTCAGTGTCTCTTTCAACCTTCCTTTCTTCTTCCTCTGGTTTCCATCGACGAACGCCGTTCTTCACCGATTCGGTGATCCGATTTTCCTTCGAAAACTTCCTCCTTTCCATAACCGGAGATGCCTACGGGCTATAAAACGAGACCCTCACCTCTCCGCCCTCATCCCGTCTTATCGGTAGCCGATTTGGAGCTCGGGAGCTAGGTCACCGCGAGCACGAGATCCACCGTCCGCCCCTCAAAGCCGCACGCGCTCATTGCTTCATCCCCGGCCACGATTCTGCCCTAGGTGAGTTCGCGTTGAAGTTATCTACCTGCCGGTACCTTTGCTTTGCGATTTCGTGCACCACAGAGCGAGATAGGCTCCACCCGGCCATGGCGCCGCCGCGGGAAGCTCGCCGTCGGCTGATTCCGACCGGAGCGCCGCCGGTTACCTCCTCGATCCGATCTGGACCGTCCGATCGAAATCCAACGGCTAGAATTAGAAGATACCGGTTCGTTTGTAAAATTGTAAAAGAAACCCTGAAGTTTTTAAGTATACAACCCGCAGTCCTAAAACGTAAAGCTCAGAGTACGCTTTGATCGGTTGAAAACTATTTCGTCTCGGTAAATGAAAAATACGCTTTCTGATATTTACAGCTTTGCCATTCAGATTGTTTTAGTTGTAGAATTTTCGTTTTAGCTCCGATTTGATCCATTCAAATTTCGTTAGATTCATATTTGCGAGCTCTACATGATGATAGAACTGTACAGTAGGTTTGAGATAATTTATTTTCAAGTTTATATTAAAGTATTTATTTTTCTATAGGAAATCTTTGGAAAATTCATAACTTTGTCGTTTTAGATCCGATTTTCGTGATCTTCGCGTCTGTGTGATCCTAGCAAGTTGTAGATTCATTTTAAAGACTTTTTATTTTATTTTCTTACTGTTGGTGTATTGTTCTAATTATAGTCTTGTTTGTTAATGCATGATTGCCTCTGGATGTGTGTTGTTGATAATGGTTGATCGAGTATAGACGGTGAGAAATTCGTTGGAGATCAAGAGCTTTACTACGAGCAAGATCTTCAGGACCAGTTTGAGCAAGGCAAGTATAGCATGGGATCATCCTTGATTCCTATTCATCTTTAATATATTTAATTCATGTGCATGTGTCTACCTTGTTACCACTAAGGATATCCTAGCTTTTATATCTTGTACCTTGACACCCATGGGACATTGCATTGGGTAGTATTTATGCTAGTGCTCAAGATAAATAACTATGATCTGTAACTTGACTAATGGTATATGCAATAAACGTTTAAAAGATGCTTTATAGCAACATGGTTCAAGGGGGCTAGAGCATGGGGTATTTTTGGTGCTCTAGTTTCTCTCCATAAGGACTTATCTGTAAGCGAACATCCGGGACTTACAGTACAACTGTGAGGGCTATATGGCTCTGGCTTTAGTCAAGTATGAGGACCTTTTCTAGCTTGTTAGAGGTATTCCTTCATGGCGTAAGAACGGCTTGACGAATCGGGTATAGTGCGGCCTCTGTCCTTATGTGTATAGGCTGCGCGTTATTGTGCCATTTGGAAGGGGGGCTCTACATCTGTTTGCCGAGTGAATCTAATGGCCCTAACTTGTTAGACGAACCTTTGAAAGACTTCATAGTGAACCCTGCCGACCTTCCTTGGAAGTGGGTCAAGAGATTAGCTACCTCGGGCGAAAGGGTAAATCACGACTCACAGTGAAAGTGTACAACCTCTGCAGAGTGTAAAACTGGTATATCAGCCGTGCTCACGGTCACGAGTGGCCTTGGACCTTTATGGAATAGTGGATCATTAATAATGAATATGTTTTTGCTATTCGTTAATCATTTCACATGGATCATATGTTTATTGATTATATTGAGACACATTGATATCATTGATATACTGAATTAATGCTATTTAAAAGCTACATGCTGATAAACCAATGAATATGCCTTTTTGAGCCTCATGAACCCCATGTTACACTTGTTGAGTACGAGATGTACTTACGCTTGTTTATTTCTTTTACTTGGATAAAAAAATCCCGGATGGGTAACAGATGGAGGTAATAGTGACTACTACGCCTACTTCCCTGAAGATTACTAGTCTTGCCGTCAACCAGTCAATGTACCTGTGACTGGAGCTACCACGAGAGAATTTTATTTATACTTCCGCTACGTTTGTGTTAAGACTATGTGTTTAAATATCGTGATGTAATAACATTTGTGATGATACTTCTGTTATAATTTGTGAACTTATGTGTGATTGATCTCTGGGCGCACATAAGGGTATGCATTCCATTTGGTCGATAAATGGGTGTGACAAATTGGTATCGGAGCTCTTGTTGACTGTAGGACGCAAGCCTAGCTAAGAATGGTCGATTTAGTATCATCTTTACACTATTTTTATGCTCACTATCTTGCTCTTGTTATTTGATAAATTTTTATGCTTCTTATGTCACATTCTATTACGAAATTTTGCCTCTATTCTAACTTCATCTAAAAATTCTGTAGATGGCCCGTGACCGTAAGACTGCCCGCATTAGCTCTGGAGGATACTACCCACCTCGTGCCCTGCATGCAACTGAAGAGCCACAAGAGCCAGAACCTCAGGAACAGGAGCAGACTCCTGTAACACCAGTCCAAGCACCAGCACTTTCCCAGGAAGAGCCTGAGCCTGAAGAAGATCCAGAAATCGTCGAGATTGAAGATGATGAAGAGGAAGCTAATGGAGGAGTACAACCACCACCTCCATCACATGAAGCTTCTGAAGATATGCCACCTGCTCCAATGGGGTGGACTGTGAGGATCTACCACAGGAATGGAGGGAATGCTGTCTCTCATCTTCGCCTGGTGGGGATGCTCACTGCTTACTTCGCTGACTGGCATCCAGCTGTGGAGTACGTCTGTTGGGAGTACACTCATCCACTGGAGGACACGTACTGGAAGGCAAGGGCAAGCATCTTTGCCCATAAGGAAGACAAGGGAGCATATCAGCTGGACAGGATGTTCTCTCACGTGGGACATCGAGCTACTATAGAGGATAGCATTGAAGATGCTGCTTTTGAAGCATGTATGGGTCTCCGCTATCTTCGCTTTAACCTTATGAAGCATGACATTCATCGCTTCTTTCCTCGTGCACATCCCGAACTTGGATGGGCTATGACAGATCCAGTGCAGCTAGAGCCACTACCTCGAGTGATGGTGGACTTTGTCTATGATATGATGGATAGGAAGCTGCAGCTAGAAGAGATGGTGAAGGCACAAGGGAAGACTATCAAGAGGTGCCAAGCAACCATTGATGAGCTCCGAGCAAACCAAGGCATGCCCAAGATTTATGAGACATTAGAGCATGAGCCACTTCCTTAGGAAGTAGGAGTCCTTTATGTAATAAGAACGTTCTTAGTAACGTCAGTTGAGTCAGTCGAGTCTGTCGTGTGGTTTGAACCTTGGTGTGCTAGTTGCTTTATTATTATGCTTATGTGTGAGTTGGATCTTTGTTTGAGTGTCGGGACTTGTAGGCATGTCTACAAGTTCCATTCTTAAGAATAATAAGTTTAATAGTCAAGGAATAATAGTTGGGTTTGATATTATCACGTTTCTGTCTTTGCTGTTTTCTAGAGCAGTCTTCAATGTTTCTGATATAGTTTAAAAACGGTTCGTGCAACATTTATGAAATTTTTATGAGAGAAACTAGACTCAAGCATCTTTCAAATGCCACTGGAATCACCTTTTTATCTGATCTGGTTCGAGAGATATAATTTTTACAAGTTAAAGTTTCTGCACAGTCTGGAATCTGGAACAGTTTCTGTTACGCCTTATTTTTCATAGACTTAATGACAGAATTTGATCTTGAGGTCTGAATAGAAATTGTGGATAATTTCATAATCTTTCCAACCATATAAGGCACGCCTCTTTTGGATTTTTGTAGCTCGAGATATGATTGAAATACTGAACTGTCAACAATGCTACTCGTCCAGAAAACTTTCAGATCTCCTTCTTAATCTTATAAGTGGTTGAAATCATGGAATTCTTAAAGTTTGCATGTTTATGGGTGGCAGATGGCCGGAAGAGGAAGAGGCAGAGGTCGTGGAAACATTCCCCCAAATCCACCACCACCACCGCCACCAACTATCGAGCAATTGTTGGCGGTACAGACGCAGTTGATGCAGCAACTAGTGCAAAATCAGCAAAATCAGCCAGTTGCTGGGGCTCAACCACGTGATAAGCGTGGTGAGTTTTTGAAAGGTCGTCCCCCAGTGTTTACACATGCTGCTGATCCTTTGGAGGCCGATGATTGGCTTCGTGCTGTGGAGAAACAACTCACTATTGCCCAATGTGATGACCGACAAAAGGTGTTGTTTGCTTCTAGGCAACTTCAGGGAGAAGCTCAGGATTGGTGGGAGTCATATGAGTATGGTCGTCCTGCCAATGCTCCTGCAGTCACCTGGCAGGAGTTTAGGGAGAACTTCAGGGCATACCATATACCTGAAGGAATGATAGAGTTGAAGGCGGAGGAATTCAGGAACCTGACCCAAGGGTCAATGACTGTAGCTGAGTACCGTGACAAGTTTGCTCAATTGTCACGATATGCTCCACATGAGGTGGCTAATGACAATGATAAGCAGCGCCGCTTCTTGAAGGGATTATATGATGGACTACAGTTGCAGTTGATGTCCAATACCTACCCTAATTTTCAGACGCTTGTAAACCGCGCTATCGTGGTGGATAGCAAGCGCAAGGAAATGGATGCAAAGAGGAAGAGGTTACAGGGACAAGCCTCTAATAGCAACACCCGTCTGCGTACTGGCTTTCAGCAGAATACTCAGCAGAGGCCTCCCTCTGGACAGTGGAATCGTGGTCAGGCCCCATTCCGTGGACAGTTTCCGCAACGTCCCCCATTCCAGCCACAGAATAGCAACCAACGTCCACCGCAGCAGAATGGAAATCAAGCACAGCGTCAGGGTCCTTCCAATAACACTCCTATGAAGACTAGTGCTCCCAATACCCCCAACAAGTGTTTCCGATGTGGAAAAGAAGGTCACTTGTCTTACAATTGCCCGGAGAAGCTTAACCAGCAGACTCCCCAGAGACAGAGCAGCCACCAGAAGACCGCACCTAACTCAGGAAGGGTGAATCACTTGTCCCAGGAAACTGCAGTGGAGGAGCCAGAAGTTATGCTTGGTACGTTCGATGTTCACTCTACTCCCGCCACTGTTCTTTTTGATTCTGGAGCATCACATTCTTTCATATCGCAATCGTTTGTTAGAATACATAGAATCCATTTATGTGCCATGAAGAACCCTATCTTAGTAAACTCACCTGGTGGAAGCATGCCAGCATCTTATCGCTGTCTTCCGATTAGTCTCAACTTAAGGGGGGTAGAGTTTACAGTTAGCCCTATAGTATTGAGAACAGCTGGGATTGATCTTATATTGGGAATGGATTGGATGATGCAACAACAAGCAGAGATTCAGTGTAAGGATAAATCAGTTGTACTGACAACACCAAAGGGTGATAGAATCAGGGTTGAAGTAAAAGTGCAAAAACAAGAGACTGCTACAGTGAACCAGCTCAATGATGGTGCCAACCAGGAAGATCCAGTTGTGGAGGAGTTCCCAGATGTGTTTCCAGAGGAATTGCCAGGTATGCCACCAGACCGTGACATTGAATTTATTATTGAATTATTACCTGGAACTGCACCTATAGCTAAGCGTCCATATAGAATGGGAGTAAATGAATTAGAAGAACTTAAGAAACAAATTAAGGAGTTGCAGGATAAGGGTTTTATTCGTCCTAGTTCTTCACCTTGGGGAGCACCAGTGATTTTTGTGGATAAGAAAGATGGAACTCAGAGGATGTGTGTAGATTATCGGTCTCTTAATGAGGTTACTATTAAGAACAAGTACCCATTGCCTAGGATTGATGACCTGTTTGATCAGTTGAGAGGAGCTTGTGTATTTTCCAAGATTGATCTTCGCTCTGGATATCATCAGTTGAAGATTCGTGCCAGGGATATACCCAAGACAGCTTTTACCACACGGTATGGGTTGTATGAGTATACAGTGATGTCGTTTGGTTTGACTAATGCCCCTGCATACTTTATGTATTTGATGAATAAGGTATTCATGGAATATCTGGATAAGTTTGTAGTGGTATTCATCGATGATATTCTAGTATTTTCCAAGACTGAGGAAGAACATGCGGAACATTTGAGGTTGGTCTTGCAGAAGCTCAGAGAACACCAACTATATGCAAAGAGGAGTAAATGTGAGTTTTGGTTGAAGGAAGTTTCTTTTCTAGGTCACATTGTCTCTAATGGAGGAATATCAGTAGATCCTGGTAAGGTGAAAGATGTATTGAATTGGAAACCACCCATCAATGTGAGTGAGATCCGTAGCTTCTTGGGATTAGCCGGTTATTATAGAAGATTTATAGAGGGATTTTCAAAGCTTGCAAAACCAATGACTGTATTATTGGAGAAGAATGCCAAGTTTGTGTGGTCCGAGAAGTGTCAGGCTAATTTTGAGGAACTAAAGAAGAGATTGACGATTGCACCTGTCTTAGTTTTGCCAGATCTGAGCAAACCTTTCTCTATTTATTGTGATGCATCTCGATTGGGTTTGGGATGTGTACTGATGCAAGAAGGTAGAGTTGTGGCATATGCATCAAGGCAGTTGAGGAAGCATGAGTTAAATTACCCTACTCATGATTTGGCAATAGCTGCAGTAGTTCATGCATTAAAGATATGGAGACATTATTTGATTGGACACAAGAGTGATATATACACTGATCACAAGAGTTTAAGGTATATCTTTACTCAAACGGATCTGAACTTGAGGCAGCGTAGATGGTTGGAGTTGATAAAAGACTATGATCTAGAGGTGCATTATCATCCAGGAAAGGCCAACGTTGTTGCTGATGCTCTTAGTAGAAAAAGTTATGCAAATGAAATACAAGTAATGTCTATGCCAAAGGAATTATGTGCCGAGTGCAAGTATTTGAACTTAGGATTTACTACCAATGCAGTGGAATTAGTATTAGAGCCTACTCTAGAGCAAGAGATCCGTAAAGGTCAGCAGAAAGATGAAAAGTTGAGGGAGATAGCTGAAAACATAGCGAAAGGTAAATCTCCAGGGTTCCGTAAGGATGATAATGGTACGCTATGGTTTGGAAAAAGGCTGTGTGTGCCTGAAGATAAGGATATCAGAATGGTAATTCTGCGTGAAGCTCATGAGTCAGCTTATTCCATACATCCGGGGAGTACTAAGATGTATTTGGATCTGAAAGAGAAATATTGGTGGTACGGTTTAAAGAGAGATGTTGCTGAGTATGTTGCTTTGTGTGATACTTGTCAAAGAGTGAAAGCGGAACATCAGAGACCTGCAGGATTGTTACAGCCTATGCAGATACCCGAGTGGAAATGGGAAGAGGTTGGTATGGATTTTATAGTTGGGTTGCCACGGACTCAAAGAGGATATGATTCAATTTGGGTGATAGTGGATCGTTTGACTAAGGTTGCTCATTTTCTGCCTGTGAAGACTACATATAGCAGTGCGAAGTTGGCAGAGTTGTATATGGAAAGAATAGTGAGTCTACATGGAGTACCTAAGAAGATTGTGTCTGATCGAGGTACTCAGTTTACATCTCATTATTGGCAAAAGATACATGAATCATTGGGAACCAAATTAAATTTTAGTACAGCTTATCATCCTCAGACAGATGGTCAAACGGAGAGAATTAATCAGATATTGGAAGACATGTTGAGAGCTTGTGCTTTACAATATGGAACTAGCTGGGATAAGAGTTTGCCTTACGCAGAGTTCTCTTATAACAACAGTTATCAGAAGAGTCTTCAAATGGCACCGTTTGAGGCTCTGTATGGACGAAAGTGTAGAACCCCGTTATTCTGGAATCAGACAGGGGAGAGTCAGGTGTATGGGCCTGATGTATTAAAGGATGCTGAAAAGAAAGTGAGAATGATTAGAGATAATCTAAAAATAGCACAGTCCAGACAGAAAAGCTATGCTGATACTCGCAGAAGGGAGTTGACTTTTGAGGTAGGGGATTATGTATATTTGAAAGTATCGCCAATGAGGAGTGTGAAGAGGTTCAACATGAAGGGTAAATTGGCACCAAGATATATTGGACCTTTCAAGATTATAGAGAGACGTGGTGAAGTGGCATATCAGTTGGAATTACCTGAAAGTTTGGCAGGTGTACACGATGTGTTCCATGTGTCTCAATTGAAGAAATGTTTACGAGTACCAGAGGAGCAGATTCCAATAGAGGAACTTACTGTTAAGGAGGATCTTACATATGAAGAGTTTCCGGTTAAAATTTTAGAGACTGCGGACAGAGTCACAAGAAGTAGAACAATCAAAATGTGTAAAGTACAATGGAATCGGTACACAGCAGAAGAGGCTACTTGGGAACGAGAAGAGGATCTGAGAAAAACCTACCCGCAATTGTTTGAGTAAGCATCGGTCGAATCTCGGGACGAGATTCATTTTAAGGGGGGTAGAATTGTAACACCCTAAAAATTCGAAAAGAAGAAAAATAGGAAAAACATGATTTTTATATTTATTTTTGTGAAGCATGCAAATTTAGAATAAGAATAATTTTTATAAATTTAAAATCAAATATAAGAGTAGAAACATGCTTGTGCACTCATGCTGTTGCATTTAAACTTTTGAGATGAGTGGTTCGATTTAAATTCAAATTTGGATTTGAAAATCTTTTGAAAATTTGCTTTGAAAAATTGGAAAAAAGAAAAAGAAAGGAAATTCATTTTCATTCGGATTTTGGTCCAGCCCGCCGCCTCGGCCTGCTCAGCATGCGGCCCGTTGTTCCTCCCGCGCCCGCATCTTCCTCCTGGGCCCAGCCCAAGTCGCGGCCAGCCGGCCCAACTCGCGCGCGCGCTCGCGTCCCGCAGCGGCCGCGTTCTTTCCGCCTAAGCCGCTGACATGTGGGTCCCGCTTGTCAGTGTCTCTTTCAACCTTCCTTTCTTCTTCCTCTGGTTTCCATCGACGAACGCCGTTCTTCACCGATTCGGTGATCCGATTTTCCTTCGAAAACTTCCTCCTTTCCATAACCGGAGATGCCTACGGGCTATAAAACGAGACCCTCACCTCTCCGCCCTCATCCCGTCTTATCGGTAGCCGATTTGGAGCTCGGGAGCTAGGTCACCGCGAGCACGAGATCCACCGTCCGCCCCTCAAAGCCGCACGCGCTCATTGCTTCATCCCCGGCAACGATTCTACCCTAGGTGAGTTCGCGTTGAAGTTATCTACCTGCCGGTACCTTTGCTTTGCGATTTCGTGCACCACAGAGCGAGATAGGCTCCACCCGGCCATGGCGCCGCCGCGGGAAGCTCGCCGTCGGCTGATTCCGACCGGAGCGCCGCCGGTTACCTCCTCGATCCGATCTGGACCGTCCGATCTAAATCCAACGGCTAGAATTAGAAGATACCGGTTCGTTTGTAAAATTGTAAAAGAAACCCTGAAGTTTTTAAGTATAGAACCCGCAGTCCTAAAACGTAAAGCTCAGAGTACGCTTTGATCGGTTGAAAACGTATTTCGTCTCGGTAAATGAAAAATACGCTTTCTGATATTTACAGCTTTGCCATTCAGATTGTTTTAGTTGTAGAATTTTCGTTTTAGCTCCGATTTGATCCATTCAAATTTCGTTAGATTCATATTTGCGAGCTCTACATGATGATAGAACTGTACAGTAGGTTTGAGATAATTTATTTTCAAGTTTATATTAAAGTATTTATTTTTCTATAGGAAATCTTTGGAAAATTCATAACTTTGTCGTTTTAGATCCGATTTTCGTGATCTTCGCGTCTGTGTGATCCTAGCAAGTTGTAGATTCATTTTAAAGACTTTTTATTTTATTTTCTTACTGTTGGTGTATTGTTCTAATTATAGTCTTGTTTGTTAATGCATGATTGCCTCTGGATGTGTGTTGTTGATAATGGTTGATCGAGTATAGACGGTGAGAAATTCGTTGGAGATCAAGAGCTTTACTACGAGCAAGATCTTCAGGACCAGTTTGAGCAAGGCAAGTATAGCATGGGATCATCCTTGTTTCCTATTCATCTTTAATATATTTAATTCATGTGCATGTGTCTACCTTGTTACCACTAAGGATATCCTAGCTTTTATATCTTGTACCTTGACACCCATGGGACATTGCATTGGGTAGTATTTATGCTAGTGCTCAAGATAAATAACTATGATCTGTAACTTGACTAATGGTATATGCAATAAACGTTTAAAAGATGCTTTATAGCAACATGGTTCAAGGGGGCTAGAGCATGGGGTATTTTTGGTGCTCTAGTTTCTCTCCATAAGGACTTATCTGTAAGCGAACATCCGGGACTTACAGTACAACTGTGAGGGCTATATGGCTCTGGCTTTAGTCAAGTATGAGGACCTTTTCTAGCTTGTTAGAGGTATTCCTTCATGGCGTAAGAACGGCTTGACGAATCGGGTATAGTGCGGCCTCTGTCCTTATGTGTATAGGCTGCGCGTTATTGTGCCATTTGGAAGGGGGGCTCTACATCTGTTTGCCGAGTGAATCTAATGGCCCTAACTTGTTAGACGAACCTTTGAAAGACTTCATAGTGAACCCTGCCGACCTTCCTTGGAAGTGGATCAAGAGATTAGCTACCTCGGGCGAAAGGGTAAATCACGACTCACAGTGAAAGTGTACAACCTCTGCAGAGTGTAAAACTGGTATATCAGCCGTGCTCACGGTCACGAGTGGCCTTGGACCCTTATGGAATAGTGGATCATTAATAATGAATATGTTTTTGCTATTCGTTAATCATTTCACATGGATCATATGTTTATTGATTATATTGAGACACATTGATATCATTGATATACTGAATTAATGCTATTTAAAAGCTACATGCTGATAAACCAATGAATATGCCTTTTTGAGCCTCATGAACCCCATGTTACACTTGTTGAGTACGAGATGTACTTACGCTTGTTTATTTCTTTTACTTGGATAAAAAAATCCCGGATGGGTAACAGATGGAGGTAATAGTGACTACTACGCCTACTTCCCTGAAGATTACTAGTCTTGCCGTCAACCAGTCAATGTACCTGTGACTGGAGCTACCACGAGAGAATTTTATTTATACTTCCGCTACGTTTGTGTTAAGACTATGTGTTTAAATATCGTGATGTAATAACATTTGTGATGATACTTCTGTTATAATTTGTGAACTTATGTGTGATTGATCTCTGGGCGCACATAAGGGTATGCATTCCATTTGGTCGATAAATGGGTGTGACATATTGTAGGAATCACATATAAAAAAAAATTAGTGCTGACAGCTGGGTACAGGTATGCCGACATATATAGCATATATATATACACATACATGTTCTGCATGGAGGGAAGTCAGTAAGCCAGCATACAAAGTGCTTAAACCTTTGAAAATATTTTTATGATGTCATCTGTGCCACACCGGCGAGGTCGATGCAAGTTGTATACAACTGGCCACATGTGCAGCATGTTACCCTTGGATCACATTCTGCTACTGGCACATGATCATATCATATTACGATATGGTATTAAATTGGTACTGGATGCAATTTTGCTGGCGCACATGCACATGTACGCTTATATCAAATTTTACCATGCCACTAGTTAAACAAACAAAACATTGCAAAAAAAAAAACAACACAAACGGTACTATATGTATGTATGAAATTTAGGGGCTATTTCTATATCTCAATTTTCTGCCATTCAATTGCAAGGTATATGTAAGATTGAATGACTATGTTGTTAACCAATTACCATAATCTCAAATATGTCCTACAACTACAAGGACCATTCTCTTCTTTAGTACAGATGACAATAAAATCAAACAAACATAAAGAAGCCAAATTCAACAATCATCTCCCCTCCCAATAATGTTCGCTTCAATGCTTACCATTATCCAAGTTTCACTTCCTCCCACGTTCGGCCGTGCTTCCTACCTCTTTTTATTTTTCAGAAATGAAGTACTTTATTAAAATGTCAAGAGCGTACATCAAGTTGATACATAGTCTTAAAATAAAACTTCCGGCCTCTCACTACAACAGAACAGACAATCCTTGTAAGAATTCTAATTTCTGAAATAAAAAAAAATACCTTTCATCACATACCTGCTCTTCTTCTTTTGGTTGCCATCGTTGCACTTGCAGGCGGTCAGGCAGAGCCGCAGCCGCTGTCACCGCGTGGACTGTGGCCGCATCGAGCCGTCCGCCGGCCACCACGTCGTGCCGCCAGGCACCACGAAGAGTCGAAGAGACCGAGTAGAAGAGTCGGAGAGATGGAGAGGCACGGTCGCACGGAGCAGACAAGCGTCGATCCACATATTCCATCAGGCCGAGCTTCCCTCCATTCTCGACTTCTGGTAACTGAGGCCCATCAACAACCAGAGCCCACCAGGCCACCAGCACAGGCGCCAAAAGGTCCAGCAGGCTTGCCATATGTATTGACGTATCACAGATGTTCCTAAAAAAACGTATCACATATGTATTTATTTATTTACTGCTATATTTTTATCAAAAAAATTATTTACTGCTATATATATAATACATACATATATTTAGTATTTTGTACAGGTTTTAGGTATGGCGGCTGCCAAAGCTTGCCAAATACCTGCCTCCTGTTTTGGAGGAAAGTCAGTATATACAAAGTGATTAAACCTTATATTTGAACATATTTTCATGAAATCGTCAGCAAATTTTATACTGGCGAGCTGAGGTCGATGCAATAGCTCATCCATATTCCCTCTTGTTTTTTCCTCTTACTGTATCATCGCATCTCTAGACGTGGGGCAAGATGTGCAACTTGTATTGTATCACAATCACATTAATTACACCATGCCACTGTAGAATACAGCTGGGCACAGCCCACATGTGCATGTTACCTTACCAAATTCTGATGCTGGCACATGATCAGATTACAACATGCCACTGTGTGGAATAGTGCTGGGGCACATGGAATTTTTTTAGAAAATAGAATAATGGCCTCTACAACCGCAAACAGCTAACTCTTACAAAATTGTTAGCTTACTTGCTGATCTATACAACATTAGATAGCAAAATTTCTTTCTTCCATCTCTCATCCTCTCACTTGTCCACATGTGTTTCACTCCTATTCCATCGTCGCTCGCTCTAACCCTTCTATCTTCGAATTTGGAGTTGTAAAAACCTTCATCAGCACCAGTGCACCACACCACTCATGTTATGGTTTGGTTGCCTGAGCACACGCGTGCGGGCATGTCGCTGGTCTTCCCTCTTTTTTAACCTCACAACAAGTGCACATAATAGCCACATATATTTAAGTTGAGTCACTCTTCTATTAATTTGTATACACATTCGAATTCTACAACTCTGGTTTAGGTTACTTCTCCATCCGAGGTCATTTAAAAAATTTTAAAATGGGCTGTCTGTTTTCTTTTTCTCCTTGGGCCTTGCTGCCTTGTAACTCTCCCTTGTACATTCTGTGCCTTTTGTAGTTCTTATAACTTCTGTTGTTCTCATTTAATAGAAAAAGAAGAAAATAGGTAGGGACTCCCCTGCTGACTTGGTAAGAAAAAAATTAAAATATTGAATTTCAAATTATGAAAACTCAAAATAAATAAAACTAGCGTTACAAATTATGAAAACTTAAAATGTTGAATTTCAAATTATGAATTTTACTGTGTTCCACCTAACTTTAGAGACGGACCAAATTACCAACAAACTCCACAAATCCATTCCTAGAAATGGCTGGAATTGGAGCCACCTCTATAATGCCTCCATTTTCAAGAGGTGGCTGAAATCTTGTTGCTGGAACATGGTTGGTCTTCGAGAAGGCGCAAATTAAAACTGGAGGAAATTCGTGAGAAAATATTTTCACATGAATTCAGCCGGCTCTAATAACCAATTGTCAGGTTCAGGATTCGAGCCTGACGGAGAATTAGGTAGAAGCGGAAGATTCAGACAGGAATAGCATGAACTAGTTCAATATATAGCAGAAGAACAGAGGCAACGTTTGGGAATTCAGAGTTGGTTATTGCCTGCCTTCCACCGCTGTGGGTTAGAAGCTATATTTTTTTTTTCTTTTTGAGCAACCGAAGCTATATATCCCTGTACACGGCCATGAGGCCCTCACACACCGGCACAGGCCATTTCAGAAACACACGCCCAGCCCACCTTACCCGTCCACACGACCCATCAGCCACTCCTATTAGCCGCTCCTTCAACAGTTGTCGGACACGCTACAGTCCCCCCTCTTCCCCTTGCACCTTACACGCCTGCCCAGCCGCCAGCCGGTGATGACTGATGAGCCTCTCTCTTTTTTTTTTTTTTTTGAACTGAGAAAACTCTTTTTTTATTGAAAGAGGGTAACAGTTAACAGAATTCTGGGGATACCATATTACAAGCAAAAGTAAAGAACCATCTCAACACCATACTACAGCTATGGCCACGGAGCTCCTGGAACCTGGATCAATGTCGTAATCAATGTGTTGAAGACCAGTGCTAGAGCTAATCCATTCGGCAACTGTCTGCCACGTCCTGAGCTCGGTGATCACGTTCCCACGCTCCCATGTCGCGCGCCTGTGCGCGGCCGAGGCGGTTCTGGCGCCCTGCATGGTCAGCCACAACCGCACATACATGTAACCTGTATATACATTGATGAGCTCAATACATGATTGCTGTTGGCTCCCATTCTACATGGTATCAGCTAGCGGTCCGTTCCCCTGCTGCCTTGACGCGCTCGCCATTCCCGCCGCCGGCGCTCCTCGCTTCGGCTGCCGTCTCTGCTGCCCTCCTACTCTCACGCTCGCCGCGTCTCCCATTGTCATGGAGTCCAACCCGCCCTTTGACGGAGATCTCTCCGACGTCGACTCTTCTTCATCCTCCTCCGCCGAATCCTTTACCGCCGTTCCCCCCACCATAACCACCCCTTCCAAAGCTGTTCTTCAGACCGTGAACATCAAGAGCCATGTTCCTGTCGTGCTCGAGCTCACCAAGCCTAACTACTCTGAGTGGCGCACCTTCTTCGATGCATTCATCGGCAAGTTCGGCCTCGGCAGCCACCTCTCCGCTCCTCCGACACCCGCGCAGCGCCGCGACCCCGACTGGCGCCTCCTCGATCAGTGCATCCTCAGCTAGTTGTACAACTCCGTCGCCAAGGACGTCCTCGCCATTGTTCGCGTCCCAAAGCCGAACGCCTATGTCATCTAGACCACGATCGAGGAGCAGTTCCGCGACAATGAAATGCACCACGCTGTCTATCTCGAAGCTGAGTTCCGCAACCTCGTCTAGGGCGACATGGACATCGCCCAGTACACCGGGAAGCTCAAGAAGCTCGCCAACGCTCTCCGGGACATCGGACAACCCGTCCACGAAACCAGCCAGGTGCTTAACCTCTTACGCGGTCTCAATTCCAAGTACCGCCACACTGTTCCTGTCATCACATCTAAGCACCCTCCCCACACCTTCCTTTCTACACGATCCTATCTTCTTCTCGAGGAGCGCTATGATCGTGAGCACGCCAAGGCCGCCGCCCATCATGCCCTGGTCGCCACCGGCGGTTCCTAGCAAGGTGGTTCCTGGGCTCCGGCTACACCGACTGGCGAGGGTGGTTCCACCTCCCCGTCACCGCTCCCGGCGGATCATGGCCACCCGCGCCTAATCATGGCGCCCCCACCCGCATCGACACTGGCCGTGACAACGGGTGCGGCGGGTGGCGCCGCTGACGCAGCCGCGGCGGCCCTTCCTCCAACTCCTCGCCACGCCCTTCACAGAACGCCTGGGTCCCTGGCCTGAACCCATGGATAGGCATGGTTCAGGCCTGGCCCATGCCATACCATGTGCCGGGCGCCGGTGTCCTCGGCCCACGACCTGGTGCGCCGGCCTACCAGGCCTACTATGCCGGGCCGCCTCCGTCATCCGCCGGTGCCTCCCATGCTGCTGCTCCTGCCGATGTGTGGAATCATTAGGCCATGCTCGTCGCTCTAGCCACAACCGGTGTTCCACCATCTGGACCCCAGACCGTCGAGTGGTACATGGACACCGGGGCCTCCTCACATATGTCGTCCACCTCCAGTAACCTCTCATCACCTATCCCTACCCCCTCTTCTCCCTCGATTACTGTTGACAATGGTGCGTCACTCCCGATCACTCACCGTGCGTCGTCCACCATTGCCACCACACGCTCACCTCTCTTCCTGAACAATGTCTTGGTCTCCCCTTCTCTTGTCAAAAATCTCATCTCTGTCCGCTCTCTTACTCGCGACAATAACATCTCTGTTGAGTTTGATCCGTCTGGTTTTTCTGTCAAGGATCTTCTCACACGGGCGGAGATTCTCTGATGTAACAGTCACGGGGAGCTGTACCCTCTGGCGCGTTCATCACCTGCCGCTCTGGTTGCCACCACGACGTCTGTCGAGCTGTGGCACCAGCGCCTTGGTCATCCGGGACGTTCCACACTGCGCCAGACATTTTCCAGCCTCGACTTCCACTCCACCAAGCTATCATCTTCTACCTGTGAAGCCTGTCAGTTGGGCAAGCATGTTCGGCTTCCCTTTTTTTCTTCAGTATCAGTGTCTTACGTTCCCTTTCAGGTTGTACACGCTGACGTCTGGACATCACCTGTTGCTAGCTTTTCTGGGTTTAAGTACTACCTTGTGTTGATCGATGATTACACACATTATGTATGGACCTTTCCCTTGCGTGCGAAATCTGAAGTTTTTCAGTGCATAAAGTCATTCCATGCTTATGTCAGTACACAATTCCAGCTTCCCCTTCTTGCTTTGCAAACTGACAACGGACGTGAGTTTGACAACCACGCTTTGCGATCTCACCTTACTGCTCATGGTGCTGTTCTACGCCTCTTGTGCCCTTACACATCGTCGCAAAATGGAAAGGCTGAGCGTATCATCCGCACAATGAATGACTGCATTCGCAGTCTACTCTGTCAGGCCAACATGCCCGATACATTCTGGGTTGAGGCGCTTTCTACAGCCACCTATCTGTTGAATCAGCGGCCATGTCAAACGAGTGGCACACTGACCCCGTTCCAACTCCTCCTCGGCATCACGCCGGATTACAGTCACCTCAGGGTGTTTGGCTGTCTTTGCTACCCGAATCAAACATCCACAGCTGCTCACAAACTCAGCTGTCGATCCACCCCATATGTTCTCCTTGGGTATCCCGCTGATCATCGAGGCTATCGGTGCCTGGACCTCCGCAGCAGACGGGTGATCACTTCCCGGCATGTGGTGTTCGATGAAACCCAGTTTCCCTACTTCCCTGATGACATTCAGACAACATCGACAACACCGCAACCAGCTACAGTACCTGAATCGCCCGCAGCTTCCTGCTGCACCCATTCAGGCTCCACTCTCCAATGCGAGCACTGCCAACACACTACTGTCTGCCTCTTCCGCGGTGCCATCCCATTCCTCAGTGCCCCAAGCAGGCCAATCTCCTTCACAGCTGACGGCTGCCACTTCTGCATTGCTAGCATCAGCAGCATCTGTGCAGCTCGCACCTGTTGTCGGCATTTTCAAACCCAACCCGCGGTATGCTCTGGCATCCACCTCGGATCAGGCACCAAGCGCCACCGAGATCTCTCCCCTGCCCAAATCCGCACGCGCTGCTCTGAAGGATCCTCATTGGCATGCTGCTATGGCACTTGAGCTCGAGGCACTGCAGAAGAACAGAACGTGGCGCCTGGTCGATCGTCCGCACAGTGCACACATCGTCACCGGCAAATGGGTGTTCAAGCATAAGCTCAACCCTGACGGCACTCTCGAGCGCTACAAGGCCCGCTGGGTCGTTCGCGGCTTCACCCAGCGCACCGGCATCGACTTCGACGAGACGTTCTCGCCGGTCGTCAAGCCAGCCACGATTCACACCGTGCTCACCATCGCGGCCTCGCGGAACTGGGCAACCAAGCAACTCGACGTCTCGAACGCGTTCCTGCACGGTCACCTAAAGGAGCACGTTCTCTGCTAGCAACCCACCGGGTTCGTCGACGCGGACCACCCCGACGCCGTCTGCCTCCTCGACAAGTCTTTGTACGGTCTCCGGCAAGCGCCACGGGCCTGGTTCGAACGGTTCGCGGCGTTCGTCATCAAGTTGGGCTTCACCGCCACCCGCTCCGACTCGTCGTTGTTCATCATGCGACACGGCACCGACATCGCCTTCCTCCTGCTGTACATCGACGACATCGTCCTCACCGGCTCCTCCTCGTCCCAGCTCCAACACGTCGTCAACCGACTGCGCGCTGAGTTCACTGTGAAGGACATTGGTGAGCTCCGGTTCTTCCTCGGCATCGATGTCCGGCGCACCAAAGATGGCTTCTACCTATCTCAGGAGCGCTACGCAGACTCCATCCTCGATCGCGCTGGAATGGCAGGGTGCAAGCCGGTGGCTACACCGATCGATGCCAAAGGTAAACTCTCTGCCGACGGAGCCGCCATTGACGATGTCACGACATACCACATCTTGGCGGGTGCACTCCAATACCTCACGGTGACAAGACCCGACATCGCGTTCGCTGTTCAGCAGACCTGCTTACACATGCATGACCCGCGAGCCCCGCACATGGCGATGCTCAAACGCATTCTCTGGTACGTCTGCGGCACGACATCGCACGTCATCCTTCTTCGCGCCTCCACCAAGCTCAACATCACGGCGTACTCCGACGCCGACTGGGCGGGATGCCCGGACACTCGGCGTTCCACCTCGGGATTCTGCGTGTTCCTCGGCGACTCCCTCGTCTCGTGGTCGTTGAAGTGGCAGCCGACGGTGTCTCATTCCAGTGCCGAGGCGGAGTACCGCGCCGTGGCCAACGCGGCGGCCGAGTGCATTTGGCTGCGACAGCTGCTCGGCGAGCTACATTGCGGCGTCAACAAGGCGACAGTGATCTTCTGCGACAATGTGTCAGCAGTGTACATGGCGGCCAACCCGGTGCATCACAAACGCACCAAACATATCGAGCTCGACATCCATTTTGTTCGCGAATGCGTGCAGGTCGTGGAGCTCCGCGTTCTACATGTTCCGACAGATGCACAGTACTCTGACGTGCTCACCAAGGGTCTCCCTGCATCGACAGTCGAAGCTTTTCGTACCAGTCTTTGTGTTCTACCGATTACACATCAGACTGCGGGGGGTGTTGAAGACCAGTGCTAGAGCTAGTCCATTCGGCAACTGTCTGCCATGTCCTGAGCGCAGTGATCACGTTCCCACGCTCCCACGTCGCGCGCCTGTGCGCGGCCGAGGCGGTTCTGGCGCCCTGCGTGGTCAGCCACAACCGCACATACATGTAACCTGTATATACATTGATGAGCTCAATACATGATCGCTGTTGGCTCCCATTCTACACAATGGACGCGACTACCAGAACCAGATAACCTCGCACGCTACTGCGCCAACAGGCTGTTCACCATTGCCTTATACTACTACAATGTAGTCGTAGTAATAAACACTTAATAATAATACAAAATGCGACTGGATAACAACATTATAATATCAAACAAAAAGGGTGTACTGACTGTGGCTGCAATGTGTTCTCAAGGAAAGACGGTGGCAGGAAGATACGTGGATCATATATACTTCCGGAAGGGATGAGTGCCTGAGTCGCAGGGAGGACCACACTTCTGCAGGAGGCCGTCCGGTAATGGGGACTTTAATTTTGATGCACCTGATTCTGACCATATACACTTCTCTAATTATCCCTTTTTCCTTGTCAATTTGTCATTCTTCCGATCCACAGTACTCAAAAAGCTGCACAGTGCAAATAGTGTGTACTGATTAGCTACGGGTGTTCTGCAGAGTAGAGCATATTTGAAACAAAATAACCATTCCCATGTTTGTGCACTTATTATGTATTTGTCTTACTTACATTATTTTGACATATCATCATCATAGGTATTCTGTTTTTACAAACACGAATGTCTTCTTTCAAATAGTTGTTTTACACTATTCTGTCTTCAACGAAATCAACTGGTATTGAAATTGTTTAATTTGCGCGTGCTAACTATCTAATGCATGCGAGAAAGTTGAGCTTCTGAATTACCTTTTCATATTAAAAAAACAAACCCTGCTGTAATTTTGTCCTACCTTATGTAACGTACACACACTCTAAAATAACACAGTAGTACGTATATACTTGCATAATGCAAAACTTGAAGGCTGAAATTATTAGATATGCTGCTGTTTGTCAGGGAACTTACTTGATCCTTTATGTGAGCGAGCGTCGTCGCCTTGTTCTCCTCTGATTCACACCACTCCTTGAGTTCCTGGTTGTACCTAATCTCTAGCTTCTGAAGCTTGGTGAGTTGCTGTATACATGCAGGCAATGACTTGATGCCATCGCATCTCGAGATGACAAGGCTTCTTAGAGAGGAGAGGTCGCCCAGCCATTCTGGCAGTGCTGATATGCGTTCGCAGCAATCCAACATCAGCGACTCAAGGGAAGTGAGGTGCCGTACGCTTTCCGGAACACTCATCAGCTGACGTCCAGAAATAGTCAACTCTCGGAGGGCAGGGAAGTGGTGAAATAGCCTTTGGCAGGAGTCTACCCATGTAGCCAAATCCAATTTGATGGCTGGACTAGAGGAAGAGCAGTGATGACTGGTTTTGTCTACCTCCTCCAATGAAGATATAACTTGGTCGCTCCATCTTATACTGCACTCACGAAATGTTGGTGGGCATGGTTTTAACCTCAACCTCCGACATTTATGTACAGTCAAACTGTCCAGCACAGGGAACATGATGAACTCCTCCACACCATCCTCAACAGAGTATGTTGTGTTCCACTCCTCCAAGCCTTCCATACGTGACATGGTGAAGGATGACAATTGACGAAAGGCTCCTTTGCCACCACAAAATTCCCAGTCGATTTTTTTAATGCTAGGCAACATACAGAGCTTCAGCTTTTCTAGGTGCGGTAACTGTCCAAGTGGTGGCAGGTTGCTACACATGGGCAGATCAAGCAGTTCAATAGAAACAAGGTTTGGGAGGTGACGAGAAATATCCATGAGCCAGCCTGGAAAGCTTGTACAGCTGTAACCTTGGAGGCACAAGCTCTTCAATCCTGTTAGTGGCACTAGTTGTTCCAACAAATCCTTGTCCTTCAAAATTCGAACCGCACGCTTAGTCGACCAATCCATAGTCGACCAAGCCAATGTTAACTCCGAGAGATTATATCTGTCTGACAACTTAGCTTTAGTTGCTTCTTCTAGAGACATCACATTTTCAAGAGAACGTATTCTTAACTCACTAACATGAATGCCCTGGATCAGATGAAGATTGCTGCAACCATTGACCTCATCAGCACTAACCTTAAACATTGGTAATGTTTGTGAATAATTTACCAGTGAACTGGCCTGATCCAGCAGTGCATCCGAGCACCCGTCCAGCACTAAAGACTTTAGCCCAAGTGTACCTATACTCTCTGGTAGGAACGTAAGCTGAATACAACGCGAAAGATCCAGTGTATGCAATCTTTTGAGGTTACCAATACTTTCTGGAAGATTTGCAAGCTCAAAATTACAAGATAGGTCCAGGTGCTCCAGATTGGTAAGGGTAGCAATAAAGTCACAGCATCTCAGCTGCTTGGCCCTTAAGCTCAAGTACTTGAGATTATTGGTCAGGTTTCGCAAATCATCTGATAAATCTTTATGATTAGTACACCATAAATATGAAATATCTAGGTGTTGCAGTGCAGTTAGGCCACGTAGAAATGCCAGTGACCCTCTCCACATGCGCCTGCAGCCTGACAAATTTAGATGCGACAAACTTTGGAGCTTCATCAGTGACTCTGGTAGTTCTCTGATTTGTACACAGCCTGACATGTTTAAATGTTGTATACCAATTAGGCTGCCAACACCTGCTGGTAGCCCTTCAAGACAAGCACATGATGATAAGTTCAAATATTGGAGCTGTGTTAGGCCACACAACGATTGAGGTACTGCTTTTATACTGGAACATCTAGATAACTCAAGATGCTTCAAATGTGTGAGATTACCAAGAGAGTCTGGCAGTTCTCTTATCCGAGAACAGCCTGACATGTTAAGATGCACCATGCATTTAAATTCACCAAATGATTCCGGCAGTTTTGATATACCAGAGCAACCAGATAAACGTAGATATTCCAGAGACCCAAGCTTGCCAATTGATTCTGGAAGTTCAGTAATTTTTGAAGATCCATTTATATTTAGGTACTGCAGTTTTGATAGCTCAGTGATACACTCAGGGAGACTCTCATTTTTGCATTCTGGGAGCAATGAGACACCTCAACTGCTTCAATTGGCCAACAGAGGATGGCAACAATATTCCAGAACATTCACTGAAATCTAATGTACGCAGGCGCTTCGCAAATGAAAATGCACCTCTGGGGATATGCAATTCTCCACTATTGGAGAAATGAAGTGCTCTCATCTTTGAAGGCAAAAAATTGGCCAACTTTGCTGTTCCGTCATATTTTCTGAGTAACAAATAGCGACAATATTTCAGGCCATGTGTATTTCTCTTCGGTGCAGCATCAAAAACTGCAAGGCAATCAGCCATTGTCAATATTGCTAGGTCATGAACGAGGTCATGCATGGTATATTGCACCACATGCTCTTGGGAAGCCTGAAATGATAAGTATAGCACACTCCATTAGAGAGACGTCAAATAATGTCGACCTTTATAAAACAAAGTAAAAGCTAAACGCTGAAAAGTCTCAAAAGGAGAGCCCTCACAATTTTATAAAATAGAAATATTTGATCACACCAATAAAAGGAAAAAAAAATTCTACACTTCATGCAACATTCTTGAAATAGAAATATTTGATCCCACCATTTCAAAAAAAAGGATTATTTACTTCGCCACTATTAGGAAAAGTAAATTTCTAGCCTGTAACATGAAAAATTACATCGAACTTATTAAGAAATAACTTTCTAATTCATGAATGCAACTTGTGAGAAGCTATGTAGAATCGTAGTAAAGAAACTTTGTAGCCGATGAATAATGTAACTTCTGAAAAGTTACACCTAATAGGAAAGCAAGCTTTACAATTTTAGAAAACTTTCTAGTCTGTGAACATAACTTGTAAAAAATTACGTCTAATAGGAAAAGTAACTTTTTCTTAGTTTTCAAGATGTAAACTTATTTGTTTCCAAATATAACTTCGTGGTCCATGCATATAACACATAGAAAGTTACATCCATTACAGAACAGTAGGTTTTTATAGTTTTGAAGATGTAACACTATTGTTTTGTAACATTGCTGTTCGATACTGAATATACCCTGGTGAAGTTTTGGAGACGTAACCTCATTAATAATATATTAAGTTACTATTTGCCATTTCCTTCCTACGGCCGCTACCTTGTCATTTTACTTATATACTCCCTCCATACCAAAATATAAGGTTGCCTACGAGTTTTAGATTTTAGTACAGATTATAAGTTAAAAGAAATAATATATGTAACCGTCTATAACTATGAAGAGTTCTTGTGCTTATCTTATTTTAGTATAGACACCACTTTTTCCTAGAGACAGTTGTAATTTAAAGCCGCCTCTATAAATGTTCGTACAAGAGGCCAACGCTTAAAATCGTATTAGACGGGTGGTGTTACCATCTGTCTTAGAAATCAGATTTTTTGTGAACAGGTTGTACTTTCTTTTCTTTTTTTCTTTTTTTTTGCGTGTGTGCCGCACACAGATGAACCTTAACAACTTGGCTGGGTAAGGTGTGCTTACAAAAAGTGATGATTTTCCCGGCGGTTGCCGGACGGGATGACAAGTCAAAGAGTGCTTCAGACATATGTATCGCTGTCTGTTTTCATGTGTTGGATCTGCATTCATTGACTCATCCTTCCATGCATTAAGTCCACATACACACTCACCCACTACTTATCTCCTTTTCCCCTCTCGCATCAGTGGTTTATCTCTTCACACCTCCCAAGTGCAACCGACTTATAGTAGTAGAGTTGCAAGCGTGCTTGTCAGCTAATCCAAAAAAACTTAATTTTTGGTTTATGGAACTTGTAAAAATTAAGCCACCCACTACTCATCTCCTTTTCCCCTCTCCCATCTTACCCCTTCACACCTACAGTAGGGATGCATGTGCGTTTGTCCGCGGATCCACAAACCAAAAGTTAAGCCTATTTGTGGGTGCTAGATTTTTTAATTTCCTACGACCACGTATCATGACACTAGTAAAAATATGCACAACTATGATGAATTTCTATTAACAAATCAAAGATGTGTCACACAGTAGTGCATAACTATGATGAAATTTAATATTTTGTCATGGATCATCAGTGATGGACCTTGGGCGCTGACTATTCATGACAAAGCATAAATGGCTTCATTGAACAACACATGATATCGTCATAGATCACACGCACCACTAAAATTACTCATCTAGAACGCACTATTTTCAAATTGTAATTAAAACAATTACTCATCTGTGACGATATATTTTTAAACTGTAACGAACGTCATTTTGTAATTAAACCATTTTCTACAAAACTAAAAACTCAAAAAATTAACTCTTTCTCAAGGCTTAACCCGCAACCTCCAAACTCACATAACATCTCTCACTACACACTTACTTGTGAGTGTATAGAATATTAGCTTTTTGTATTAAAATTCGTAATATTGTTTTGAATATTTTGGCTACAAAAAAATTGAATATCAAAATATTTGAATTTAAAACAAGTATTTTAGAATCTAAACAACTTCAAATAAAAAACTTATCAACAACAAACTTATAGTAGGTCGGCCTCTATAATTTTGGTGTTAACCATATAAACATTCAAGGTCGTTTGAAAATTCTAAATTTTAAACTTAAAAATATGTGAGACCCTAAATAAATTGAAATGCAAAATGTTTGAACTGAGAAGTTTTTAATCTCCTTGAATATTACAACTTTGGTGTAGATTATTTCTCTATCCGAGGTCCTTTGAAAAATTCAAAAAATATGAATTTCAAAATCATTAATCTTAAAACAAAATTTTGAAGCCCTAAATGATATCAAATGAGCATCTACTACAAAGTTGCAAATCCCTTTTCAGTAACTTTGGTTTAAATAGCTTCTCCATGCAAGGTCATTTGATAAACTAACAAAAAAATATGAAATTATGAGAATTTAAAAAATCAACGCTTAAACAATTTCAAATGAAAAAGTTATCAACTACGAAGTTGAAGATTTATTTGTGTACTACAACTTGATTTGGAGAAGTGATGGATTCTATCATGCTTCATATAATTTTAGATGTGGGCTAAATTACCAACCACCTCTAGAAATCGATCTTTAGAAACAGATAGAAAGCCTGGCCACCTTTATAAACGTCAATTTTTGAGGCAGTTTGGTTATTTCTAGAGGCAGCTGGGCTTTTTAGCCACCTCTAAAATTGATTTCAAGAGATGAGTTAGCTTCAAAATAAATTTTAGAGGTCGTTCTTGATAGAGCCGCCTCTACACTAGAAGGGGGGCATTTCTAAAATCTTTTTTGTAATAATGTGGTCGCCAAGTCGATGTGTCAATGGGGCACGACTGCCATGGAGCAGGGACAACCGCCAAATGCACGGCCACACCGTGCTGCCATGTTGTGTGGCCATGGTGGCCGGTTTTTTCAATCAGATTTTAGAGACAGGCCAATTATGAATCCCATCATAGAAATTGATTTCTAGGTCCATATGATCTTACTATCCTAGGAACCAATTTCTAAAAGTGATTTGCACCCTTCATCCTGAAATACATGATATCCAGCTAATTTTTGGATCAAATAAATAGTCTGGAAAAACACTAACTTGCCGCTTACTAAATAGTTTGTTCATTTGTTAACTCGATTAATTTCTTTGTAAGGTATAGTTTATAAAGACATGTATGCATGTTATTGATTTAGGGTATCAATTACATATAAGTGTGTCGGGTACCTGAATTAGGGGTACCCAAAACCAACGATTAAAAAACAAACCCCCGAGGCATCCGAGCCCTGAAAACCCCCTAAAAAATCGAATCAAGGCTCCACCCACCCGGACACGCCAGTCTAAGCCGCACGCGTATGAGACGGGGCGCCCTCGACCGCGTTCCGACTCGTACGAGGCCCGCTCGACTGGAAGCCTCAACCCCGGAAAAACTCCGACTCGCACGACTGGGGGTCGAGCCGGTCGACCCTTCCTTATCTGCCTACTCACTGACAAGGCATTTAAGGCAACCACTCTTACCAACGTGGCTACAGCACCAGCGACGTGGGAATAGCACCCGCGTCTAATCCTACTTTTTACTAACCATCCAGGGATGGGCGATGAAAAGCGCTGCCACTGTCCAGGCCATGTCGAGCACTGTTCCGTCGTCAGCACCCCCTCGACCCACGAACGACAACCGCCACGCCCGAGTTTTTTGGGACCCGGCCTTATCCGTTCCTCGTCGACCCCCTCGGCTACGTCCCGACCCGGCCTCGACCGCCACCGGTCAACAAAGGGCCGACGCCCGTACATCAACCACAGGGGATCGCACGCTGGTCACAGGACCCGGGGCCTTTCACCGTCCCGTCATCAACGTCACCGCCGTACCCCGGGGATGGCCAGCCATTACTAGGGCACGTCGCTACAGCGACCTCCACAGTGCCCGCCGAACCTTCACCCTCAAGGCACCGACCGCTGAGCCTTCACTTGACTCTATAAAAGAGAAGGTAGAGGGTTCACCAAGGAAGGGGGAACGAGCAATGAAGACCGACGCCCTTCTCCACAACCGAGATCAACATCTCAAGCCATACTCCGCTATACTCTTTCTTTGAGACTTAGGACCGGTTCCCTCTCTCCCAGCTTGTAACCCCTACGGAAGCACCTAGGTGCAAGGAAATACAACACTCTCTCCCCCCTCACTGGACGTAGGGCCTTCTTTGCCCGAACCAGGATAAATCCCCCGTGTATTCTCCTTGCATCACCATCCGGATTAGGGAGCACGCAGCACAAATTCACTCGTCGGTCTAGGCCCCCCGGGTCCGAACACCGACAGTTGGCGCGCCAGGTAGGGGGACGCTGCATGCCAACATCGCTTTCCCGCCATTTTTTTGGATGGCAGACCCCAAACGTCCATTTCTACTAGCCACGGTGATCTGGTTTGGGAGCTTGGAGTTCATGTCTCTTGGCTACGGCTATGACATGGTCCTCCTCCCGTCCAGGCACCCAACCGACCATGACCACGAGCTTTCCCAGCCTGGGGGAGCGCTACGCCGGTACCGCCGTTCTCGTCGGGCTCGCACGGCCAGGCGGCGGCGTACCCAGCGTAGTTACCATCGTCGCCTCGCGGAGGGCGACAATATGCCCCGTTCCGACGCCCCTCAGCCAGATGCCGACACAGAGTCTCTCGGTGGGGACCTGTGTAGGATGAGCTTGGCTGCGGGCAAGATGCCGATGGGGCATCCCGTCATCCCACCATCTGGCGCGGCACCACCCCCAGCCGAATCGGGATCGGTTTCTCTGACAACATGAACAATGCCGTCGTGGATATCCCCGCACGGGCTGAACACAGCTACCCAGGGTTATACTTCCTCCGTAAGCACCAGCATGGGTGTTTACGAGGAGCTCCCTAGGCACCATCTACATTCCGCCCTCGACCTTGTGGCATCCATGCCAGCTTCCGCGTACCTAGACTCTGCGGAGACCCCGGGTACGGAGCCCCGTGTGATCGCCTCCCACCACTACGACTCTATGAATCGATGACCCCACATGCATCCATCGTACTATTACTTTGGCGCCCCCGACTCCGACTCTGCCGATGATAGCTACGATCCGACTCGCGAGTGTTTCTAAGTCGATGGGGCCATCGCGTCGGATTCGGAAGCAGAGGCAGCTGCTGAAGGAGGAAACGCCACCCCACCTCATCCCGTGCACCTTGGCGCACGGGACGGAGCCCGATTTCTTGAGGTAGACCAGGGAGCGCAGCTCGCACAGATTCAAGAACTGTAGGCCAAGCTCGACAAATAGCAGGAGCGCCTGCGCCTGCTTCAGCAGACCCTCGAGCGGGAGCGCGTGGCGCGTCCACAGGCGGAGGGGCTCGAGAGAGAGCACGCGACGTCAATCATCGCATCGCCGAGGACCCGGCGGGTGAACCCCTAGTCTTTGGACGAGCCAGCCAGAACGTCGTTGCCGCCGCCATGCTTCTCCGCAACATGCCTGAGCCATCTACACCCGAGGCCCACTGGGTCCGCGATGAGATTCGAGGTCTCCTCGAAACTGTGGCCATGCAGCAGGCCAAGAGTTCCGCCTCGAGGCACCATGGGCTTGCCTCGGAGCAGCCTGCGGAGCCCTCCCGGCAGGAGAAAGAGGCTTCGGTTCATCCCGAGCCCGCACCACAGGGGGAACAAGGCAGCCCTTGTTCAAGAGCGCATTGTCGACAACCGCGAGCCCCGGGACGTCCGCGATGACCTCAACGAATGCCGCAAGTCCCGAGGCTACCACGAGCACAGGGGCGGGCGTTACGATAGTGTAGAGGATCGCAGTCCATCCCCCGAGCCCCTGGGCCCTCGAGTTTTCAGCAAGGCCATTCGCAAGACTCAGCTTCTGATTCAGTTTCGCCCCCCCACGACTCCCACCAAGTATAACGGCGAGACCAAACCCGAGCTTTGGCTCGCTGATTTTCGCTTGGCTTGTCAGTTGGGCGGGGCCACCAATGACCGAGCCATCATCCGACAACTACCCCTATTCCTATCGGACACTGCTCGAGCCTGGCTCGAGGACCTCCCACCTCGACAGATCCACAACTGGAACGACTTGGAAAAGGTGTTCGAGGGGAACTTCAAAGGGACCTATGTACGCTCCGGCAACTCTTGGGACCTTAGGAGCTGTAAACAGAAGCCGGGCGAGTCTCTTCGTGACTATATCCGACGTTTCTCCAAACAGCGTACTGAGCTTCCCAACATCACCGACTCCGACGTCATCATGGCTTTTCTCTCGGGAACCACTTGCAAAGGAGCTGGTCCGGGAGTTGGGCCGCAACACCCCCGCCACTACCAACGAGCTGATGGACATCATCACCAACTACGCCGCCGGTGAGGAGGCGGTTGGTGCCATCTTTGGTGGTGACCAGGACAGGGGGAACCACAAGGACAAGGATTCTGAGAGCTCCAACCGGGGTACCAAGAGGAACAACAGGAGGAAGAACAAGAAGAATCAGCAGGGCAAGCGCGAGGCCACGGCGGACGATCTTGTCACCGCTGCTGACCGCAAGAAGCCTCGAGGCCCCCCTAGCGGGGGTATCTTCGACAAGATGCTCAAGGAGCCATGCCCTTACCACAAGGGACCCACGAACCACAACCTTGAGGATTGCCACATGCTCCGAAGATACTTCGAAAGCCTGGGCATCAAGAAGGACGACAAGAAAGACGACCCCAAGGAGAAGGACGAAGATAATGACGAGGGGTTTCCAGAGATCTACGACTGCTTCATGATCGACGGGGTCTCTCGACGCGCCTCTCCACGCGCCAGCGAAAGTGCGAGCATCGAGAGATCTTCTCCGTGCAACTGGCGACCCCACTCTTCCTCGACTGGTCTGAGACGGCCATCACGTTCGACCATGAGGACCACCCGGACTACGTCCCTAATCCTGGAGTCTACCCGCTCATCGTCGATCCCATCATCACCAACACGCGCCTCACCAAGGTGCTCATGGACAGGGGCAGCAACCTTAACATCATCTATACCCAGACCCTCGACCTCCTGAGGATCGAGAAGACATGGCTCTGACCCAGCGTCGGGGGCTTCCATGGAGTCATGCTAGGGAAACGGGTAGAGCCCGTTGGGCGGATTGACCTGCCCGTTTACTTTGGCATCCCCTCGAACTTCAGGAAAGAGACCCTCACCTTTGAAGTGGTCGGGTATCACGAGACCTATCATGCCATCCTCGGGCGCCCCTGCTACGCCAAGTTCATGGCAGTCCCCAACTACACCTACCTCAAGCTCAAGATGTCGGGCCCTAAAGGTGTCATCACCGTCGGACCCTCCTACGAGCACGCCTATGAGTATGACGTGGAGTGCGTCGAGTACGGAGAAGCCCTCTTAGAGTCGGCAACCTTGGCCGCAGACCTCGACGGTTTGGCCTAGGAGATCCCCGACCCCAAGCGCCATGCCGGCAGCTTCGAGCCCGCAGAGGACGTCAAGCTCGTGACCCTCGACCCTACCAGCTCGGACGGGAAGACGCTAAAGGTCAGCGCCGCCCTCAACCCAAAATAGGAAACCGTGCTCATCGACTTTCTCCGCGCGAATGCCGATGTATTTGTGTGGAGTCCCTCGGATATGCCGGGCATACCTAGGGAAGTTAACGAGCACGCCTTGGAGATCCGAGCCGGCTCCAGATCGGTGAAGCAACGCTTGCGCCGCTTCGACGAGGAGAAGCGCAACATCATCGGTGAGGAGATTCACAAGCTTTTGGAGGCCGGATTCATCAAGGAGGTTCACCATCCCGAGTGGCTAGCTAATCCTGTATTAGTTAAGAAAAAGAGTGGGAAATGGAGGATGTGCGTAGACTATACTAGTTTAAATAAAGCATGTCCAAAAGTTCCCTTTCCTTTGCCACGCATTGACCAAATCATTGATTCTACTGCGGGATGTGAAACTCTGTCGTTTCTAGATGCATATTCCGATTACCACCAGATCAAGATGAAGGAGTCCGATCAGCTCGCGACTTCATTCATCACCCCGTTTGGCATGTATTGCTACGTTACCATGCCCTTTGGTCTCCGGAACACAGGGGCTACGTACCACCGATGCATGCAACACGTTTTCAAAGATCACATCAGGCCAGCCATCGAGGCCTATGTTGACGACATCATGGTCAAATCCAAGAGGGTCAACAACTTGATTGATGACCTCGACATCGCATTTAAGTGTCTCAAAGAGAAAAACATCAAGCTCAATACCGAGAAATGTGTCTTCGGTGTTCCTCGAGGCATGCTCTTAGGGTTCATCGTTTCCAAGCATGGCATCGAGGCCAACACAGAGAAGATCTCTGCGATCACAAAAATGGGCCCCATCTGAGATCTGAAGGGCGTACAGAGGGTCACGGGCTGCCTCGCGGCCCTCAGTCATTTCATCTCGCGCCTCGGCGAGAAAGCGCTCCATCTGTATCGTCTCCTGAAGAAATCGGAACACTTCTCGTGGACCCTCGAGGCTAAGGAGGCTCTCACCAAGCTCAAGGCCATATTGACCAACCCACCGATCCTTGTCCCTCTAGCCACAGGGGAACCCCTCTTGCTCTACGTCGCCGCGACGACACAAGTGGTCAGCGCGGCCATGGTCATCGAGAGGGCAGAAGAAGGACATGCTCTACCCGTTCAGAGGCCAGTCTACTTCATCAGCGAAGTGCTCTCGGAAACCAAGGTTCGCTACCCACAGATCCAAAAGCTGCTATACGCCATTGTGTTGACGCGGCGCAAGCTCCGACACTACTTCGAGGGCCACCCGGTGACCGTGGTCTCTTCTTTCCCTCTAGGAGAGATAGTCCAGAACCGGGAGGCCTCAGGAAGGATAGCTAAGTGGGCGATCGAGCTCGTGGGCGAGACCCTCTCATATGCACCACATAAAGCAATCAAATCCCAAGTGTTGGCAGATTTTCTGGTAGAGTGGACCGATACCCAACTGCCTCCCGCTCAGATTCAAGCTGAGCTGTGGACCATGTACTTCGACGGGTCGTTGATGAAAATAGGAGCGGGCGCGGGCTTGCTCTTCATCTCGCCCCTCGGAGTTCACATGCGCTATGTGATCCGACTCCACTTCGTTGCCTCCAACAATGTAGCCAAGTACGAGGCTCTCGTGAATGGCCTGCGCATCGCCATCAAGCTCGGGGTTCGATACCTCGACGTTCGTGGTGATTCCCAGCTCGTAGTCGACCAGGTCATGAAGGACTCAAGCTGCCACGATCCTAAGATGGAAGCCTACTACAAGGAGGTACGGCGCCTTGAGGACAAGTTCCACGGCCTCGAGCTCAACCACATCACCCGCAGATACAATGAGGCTGCTAATGAACTCACGAAAATCACGTCTAGTCAAACCACGGTTCCACCTGACGTTTTCTCGAGGGATCTTCATGAACCTTCCATCGACCTCAGAACGACAAGGGGGGTCGACGGTCTATCACTTGACCCCCCGCCAGGGGCACAGGCCCCCTCGACCAAGGCTGATGTCATGCAGACAGAAGGCCCAACTCCACCGGCCGACCTCGAGCTCGACTGGCGAATCCCATACCTTGATTGTCTTATTCGAGGGGAGCTCCCTTCGGACAAAACCGAGGCTCGACGGATCGCTCACCGGGCCAAAACCTTTGTGATATACGGCAGTGATGAGGAGCTTTATTGACGTAGCCCCACGGGCATCTTACAACGCTGTATCACAATCAAGGAAGGCAGGAATCTACTTAGTGACATACACTCGGGGGCTTGCGGTCATCACGCGGCGCCTCGAACCCTTGTCAGAAATGCGTTCTGACAAGGCTTCTATTAGCCGACCACGGTCTCCGATGCCATCAGGCTGGTACGCTCCAGCAAAGGATGCTAGTACTATGCAAGGCAGACCCATCTCCTAGCTCATGCCCTGCAAACCATCCCCATCACATGGCCATTCGTCATTTGGGGGCTCGACTTGGTCGGACCCCTAAAAAGAATAACGGGGGGCTTCACCCACTTGCTCATCGCCATTGACAAATTTTCTAAGTTGATCGAGGCCCATCCCGTCACCAACATTAGGGCAGAGCAAGCCGTGCTGTTCTTCACCGACATCATCCATCACTTTGGGGTTCCTAACTGCATCATCACTGATAACGGCACCCAGTTCACCGGCAAGAGGTTCTTGGAATTTTACGATGGCCATCACATCCGTGTGCTCTAGTCGGCAATTGCTCATCCAAAAACGAACGGCCAAGTAGAGCATGCCAATGGCATGGTTTTACAAGGCCTAAAGCCAAGAATCTTTGACAAGTTGAACAAGCATGGCAAGAAATGGGCCGCCGAGCTCCCCTCGGTCCTATGGAGCCTAAGAACAACGCCGACTCGAGCCACGGGGTTCACTCCGTTTTTCTTGGTTTATGGGTCCAAGGCTGTGCTTCCAACGGACTTGAAATATGGGTCCCCGAGGCTTAAAGCTTACAACGAACAAAGCAACGATGCCGCGAGAGAGAACGCCCTCGACCAGCTCGAGGAGGCTCGAGATATAGCTCTACTACACTCCACAAGATACCAGTAGAATCTCTGACGCTACCACAATAAGCACGTATGCAGTCGAGATCTCCACGTTGGTGACTTGGTGCTTCGGCGAGGCCAGAGCAATAAGGGAAAACACAAGCTCACCCCACCATGGGAAGGCCCTTACATCATCGCAGAGGTGTTGAAGCCTGGGAATTACAAGCTATCAAATGACAAGGGTGAGATCTTCACCAACGCATGGAACATAGAATAGCTACGTCGCCTTTACCCTTAGAGCCTTGAGGCTTTGTACCTTTGTTCTCAGCTACATGAATGAATAAAAAGTACATCTTTGTTCAAAGTGTTTCTTTCATAAAAGCATGTAGGCTCGACCCTGTTTTCATAGAGTCGAACCTCCCCCGGGGGCTTGAAAGGGGGGAACCCCCTGTGCCCTGCCCCTAAAAAATTCACATCTTTCAAAAAACTTTTACATGGTCAACAAAGCAGCAAGAGCACCCTAAGGCTCAAGGGCTGCCGAGCCGTGAGATCGCCTATGCGCCCGCGCTAACGGTACCTCCACTCGCTCCCCCATGCCATGAGGTGCAACCGCGCGCTAAGAAGACCTAGTAAAAGCGTACGATTTCGAAAAAGTCGACGTCTAACGTTCCTACACGTTTCGATACGTGTTCTTACGCCGTCGATGAGGCTGCAAGGCCACCCTAAGGTCAAGGGGCCATCGAGCCACGAGACCACCTATGCCTCCGGGCTACGGTATCTCCACTCACACCCCACGCTGAGGGGTGTGGTCGCGCGCCAAGAAGACCACGTAAGAACCCGATTCGAACGAAAAAGGGATGAAAGACTCGAACGAAATAAAACATTTAGTATACGTTTACATCTAAATGTTTTAAGGCCCCTAGGGCCACGATAGTATGAGTCACAACCGAAAAATAACTTATTACATGGGCCTTAATGCCCAGATTTGGCTCACAGGCCCTCATCGTCATCACGCGGGAGCACCTCGTTCTCGAACAGCCTCGCGAGTCGACCCCCAGGTTCTTCCACAGCGCCGATCAGCCCCAGGCAAGCCACCTCGTTCTCTTCGTCAGTCTTGCTCGGGTCAGAGGTAAAGCCATCTGTGATGAGCCCCATATCGTACTCAAAGCCGGAGCAGACAACCGCCATGGCCCTCTTCACGCCATGATGCAGCGCGCTCCGCACCTTCTCGTGTACGAGGCTTCCCAGCGCCGTCACCCGGTGCACGAAGGAGTTCCCCGGCGCATCCTCCTCGGTGTCGGCGTCGGGCTCGACCCCCAGGCGGTCACACACTGTGGTGATAGCACTCTCGAGCAGCTGGTTCCGCCCGACCTTGGCCTTAAGGAGGGCTTGAAACGAGGTGGCGGTTGACTGCGCCTCACGCTGCTGCTTCTCCAGCTCTGAAACATAAGATCACATCAGCAAAAACATGAGGGTCCAAAGTCCAGATCAGAGCTTGGCAAAAGCTTACCCTCGGCATGGGTCTGCCAACCCATGATCTGATCACGCAGCTCCCTATGCGCCTTCTCGGCCGCTCGAAGAGCCTCGTCCTCGTCGTGGACGGTCGCCCTCAGCGTCTCAATCTCCCGGCCAGTGCCCGAGTGGGCCTCGTCCCTTTCTCGGACGGTCCCCTTCAATGTTGTGACCTCCTTGGTCAAGGCCTCGATGCGGGCGGATGCCAGCCCGATCTGCACGTTGAGGACATCACGCTGGCTGCTGACAAGCGCGACGTCCTCCTCGAGCTCCTTCACTCGCGCCAATAGCGGCGCAAGGTCCTCGCGGGCTTTGGCCGCCTCCTCTCGAGCCTTGGTCGCGTCTTCACGCACCCTGGCCGCAGCATCCCGAGCCTGCTCTGCCTCCTCCCTAAGCGCCTTGGTGACGACGCGAAGCTCGTCCGCCTCGGCGCTCTTCTTGGACAGCCGCTTGTTGGCCTCCTCGACCAGAGCCCGTTGACGAGGAAGTGCCGCCCACACACTGCTCTCGTGGCAGATGAACAACGACTTGCGGCGCGACCGCTCCTTGAGCTCCTGGACATGGTCAACATCAAAATCAGAGCCAAGAGGAAAAGGGGGTCGAGCTAAAATAGAACATCAAGACGAACGCAACCTACCTCGAAGGCCTCCAACATATGCCGCACCAAGGTATCTGAGACCATCCGCAGGGACTGCACGGAGTGCTTGCAGAGCCCCTCGACGTACTCCCAGTGCTTCACTTCATCCTGGTCGTCGAGGATGAAGAAGGGTTCGGCGTCGGGATTGGCCACATCCCTGAACTTGAGGGGCGAGCAACCCCAGCGCAGGAGCTCCTCCTCCGTCCACATGAGCGCCAGCTCTGTGAAGTCGAGCCACCTGGCGGACGCCCCCGTCGTGTCACCATCTGCTGTCGTAGAGGTCCCGGGCCGATCCGAGGCGTCGACCATCTCGGCATCCGCTTTCTGCTTCCCCTTATCAGACGGGAGATCGTCGGACACGAGGTCAATCACGGCAGGCGTTGGCCCTCGGGGTGGAAGCTGCCCCCACTAGTCGGCACCTCCATCTGAGTGCTAGGCGGTGGCGCGGCCACCTCCCGCTCCGCCTCGGCCACCGGCCTCTCCGGCTGGCTCGGCTCTGCCTCCGGCTGTGGCTGCGATGGCTGCTCTTGCGGCTCTTGCCGCCGCCGCTACTGCAGCGGTTCCTCCCGCTCTGTTTGCAGCTTTGGCTGCTTCTCCTCCTCCCCCACGTCTTGCGGGGTCTCCAGCACGACCCTTGTCTCTTCAAAGTTCGCCTGCCCGATGCCGTGGGTGGATGTTGTGGCCTCGACGACCTCGACGGCCTCAAGGGTCCTCGCGGTCGAGCCCAGCTCTTGTCCGTCACCTCCGGACCGGTCAAGCTCAGAAGCGCCCGGGGCTACCTCGACCCACTCCGATGGCTGAACGGCGTCCCCAGCCCCGGCGCCCTCTTGAGCGCTCGCGCCTGCCACGACGGCGGCCTCTTTCGCCTTGAGCCGCTCCATGGCAGCCTGACACCTCGCGACCCAGGCGGTGGCGTCGACCGGCGTCCGCATCATCAGGGCAGCGCCTGCCTTGAGCACCTTGGCGGGAGTCATCGCCGTCGGCTCCGCCTTGCGCTTACGACTGCACAACGGACGACTACGTCAAAATGAGAAACAAACGAACTTGTCAGAAAAACGATGCAAAACACTTACCCAGACAAGGGGATCAGGGGCTTTGCCCCCGGCTTTCCCGAACCACCCGAGGGCTTCTGCGATAGCCCCTCCGTCGAGCCTCCCGTCAGCCCGGAGCTCCTTCCCGCCTGGGCCGACGGGCCTCAGAGGTCCTCTGCGCCGTCGAGGCCTTCTAGCCTCAGGTCCTCACGCCTGACGACAGCACCCCGGTCTCAGGCGTTGACGTCGCTGACCCACCCACCGGCGAGGTCTGAGGCGACCGGGCACGAGAGTGCGGCGCTACCGATATCATTGGAACGACCCCGGGCTCGACATAACCCCTTTCCAAAGGCCCCTCGCGGGCCCTCTCTTTCGCTCGCTCCTCCTCCCTCTCGACGGGCGCCGAGGCGGGCCTCAACGCCTGGGAGAATGACCCCACGCCGACGGCCCCCCACACGGACCGCACGTCAGGGAGATGCGCGAGGAAAGTCACGGTATCATACCGCGACCCGGCGTCGTCGTCATCGCTATCATCGTCATCCTCTTCCCCTGAGGCCTCTCGGACGGGGACTCCTCCTCGGGGAGATCCTTGAGCCTCTGCTATCGACGGCGCTTATTCAACGCCTCGCGTTCGAGGATCTTCCTGTTCTGTCGCTTCTTCGCGGTGTCCTTATCCTTCTTCTGTTGGGCCGCGGAAAAGCGTCTCACCCGTTGAGCTGCGTGATCCTCCGGGACCGGTGGCGGCGAGTCCTTGACCACTGACAGGTCCTGCACGAAGGCCTCGATCGGCTAAGTCAGGAAAACTAGGAAGGAAGAGGACAGGAGGCCGGCGAAATAATGCTTACCAGAGACTCAAATCCCTGGCTGGGTCGCATTGGGACCTTGTCTATGTCTGCCTGCTTGAAGCCGCCCACCACCCACCGAGCGCGCCGGACGACCTCGTCGAGGGAGAGGGTCTCATGCTACATCTGACTCCCCTCCAATGAGACGCCCGGCCTCATCTCGTCCAGCCGTAGTCGGTGCTGCATCAGGGGCAAGACCCTCCGGTGGTGGAACGCCGCGGCCACCATGCCTGCGGTCAACCTGGGCCGACGGAGCCTCCTTAGCGCGTCGAGGAGGGGCTGCAACTTCGGCTGATCTTCCTTGACGACTCCATACGACCAGTTCTCCCTCCGGGACATCAGGACCTGGCCGGTGAAGCGAGGCAGCAGGCCGTCGTCGTTGCGCAGGTAGAACCAGCCATCATGCCACCCGCTGTTTGATGAGATAAGCTGTGCCAGGATGTACAGCTCGCCTCGGCCCGCCCGCACCTGGATGGTGCAGCTTCCAGCGTGCACCGCCCGCCGCACTCCCCTCTCCCCCGTGTTCTTGGCGAAGTGCTCCGCCTTGAAGAGGTGAAGCCACAACTTCCAGTGGGGCTTGATCCCCAAGTACCCCTCGCAGACAGCCGCAAAGATGGCGGCCTACGAGATGGAGTTGGGGGCGAGATGATGGAGCTCCACCCTGTAGTAATGCAGGATGGCCCGCATGAATCGACTCGGCGGCGCCCCGAGTCCTCTCTCGTGGAAGGCGACGAAGCTGACCACGTAGCCCTCTGGTGGCGCTGGTTCCCGGTGGTCGGCCGGCGGCACCCTCCACTCCGGCTGATCTTGGCTAGTCCGCGGACGCAAGAGACTGTCCCGCATGAGAACCTGTAGTTTCTTCTCTGTTACCGACGAGCGCATCCACGGATCCGCGGGGAGGAGTGGGTTCTTCCTGCCATGGGTTCAGGGACCAGAATATGCCAGCGGCAGGGAAGGGACGACGGTGGCGGCAGAGAATGGCTGATGGAGGCTAAGGAAGAAGAGGGCAGTTGCAAAAATGTCTGGGAAGGAACGAACGAAGTCCTGGGCTCCTATTTATGCCCTGGCGTAGGGCCAACGGGCGCATCCGGCGATAAGGCAAGTAAAGATTCCACGTTTAATGCCCTTACCTAACCGCTCCCTCGAAATCCGCTCGCTCAGGCACGTGTCAGCCGTTCCCTCACAAACCGCCTACCATGACACCCACGATTGCGCTGTTGCCATTTCCTCCCTAAAAAGACGCACCAACGGGCGAAACAGAAAGATCACGGACGGACACTTCCAGGCAAAGGAACCACGGGCTCCGAGCCCACTATAAATCTCGAGGGTTCAAAAGCTGGCCCTCGACCGGGTTCGACAGTTGCCCTCGAGTAATTTCTCGAGGCCAGGGCTCGAGCCAATTTCTCAAGGCGCCCTCGGACATATTCGAGGCTAAAGGAGAGGTCGACGGTGGAATCCCCTCAAAGGGAGGCATCGAGCCCTCGGATCCCAACGAATGGAACCGAGATCCACACGACAACTCCTTGGCATTTTGGAGAGTGCCTCCGCGGCCGCCAGCCGACCCCTATCGAACGGGGCACGGGCTCCCACTCGAATTCCCCATTAGTAGCTCACCAGAGATCGTCGGCTCGCGCCCATCAGGGGTAGTACGATGTTCTCATCCCTTCTCCTTACCTAATGAATGCGTAAGGGTCGCACGTTTAAAGACGAATAGGACCCTAATCGACCTCGCGCGCACGAGGCTCGGGGGCTTGCCCACAATAAACTAACCTCGACAAAAGAGGACCAAAACGCACCACGGAGGCTCGAGCGCAGGAGCATCCCTCAACATAACATATCAAAAAGCCCTCGAAGGAGTCACTCACTCCTCCAAGGCCTCGGGGGCTACACCCGGTGGGTGCGCTCGCGTGCACCCACCGGAAAGTGATGACACTACGACTCCAGTTCATAACTCGCTGAGCCTCTACAAGAGTGTCCACACTCACACAAAGGCTCGGGGGCTACTGTTGGGTACCTGAATTAGGGGTACTCAAAAACAACGATTAAAAAACAAACCCCTGAGGCATCAGCGCCCTGAAAACCCCCTAAAAATTGAATCAAGGCTCCACCCACCCGGACACGCCAGTCTAAGCCGCACGCGTATGAGACGGGGCGCCCTCGACCGCGTTCTGACTCGTACGAGGCCCGCTCGACTGGAAGCCTCGACCCCGGAAAAACTCCGACTCGCACGACCAGGGGTCGAGCCGGTCGACCCTTCCTTATCTGCCTACTCACTAACACGGCATTTAAGGCAACCACTCTTACCAACGTGGCTATAGCACTAGCGACATGGGAACAGCACCCGCGTCTAATCCTACTTTTTACTGACCATCCCGAGATGGGCGATGAAAAGTACTGCCACTGTTCAGGTCACGTCGAGCACTGTTCCGTCGTCAGCAACCCCTCGACCCACGAACGACAACTGCCACGCCCGGGTTTTCTGGGACCTGGCCTTATCCGTTCCTCGTCGACCCCCTCGGCTACATCCTGACCCGGCCTCGACTGCTGCCGGTCAACAAAGGGCCGACGCCCGTACATCAACCACAGGGGATCGCACGCTCGTCACAGGACCCGGGGCCTTTCACCGTCCCGTCATCAACATCACCGCCGTACCCCAGGGATGGCCAGTCATTACCGTGGCACGTCGCTACAGCGACCTCCACAGCGCCCGCCGGACCTTCACCCTCAAGGCACCGACCACTGAGCCTTCACTTGACTCTATAAAAGAGAAGGCAGAGGGTTCACCAAGGAAGGGGGAACGAGCAACGAAGACCGACGCCCTTCTCCACAACCGAGATCAACATCTCAAGCCATACTCCGCTGTACTCTTTCTTTGAGACTTGGGACCGGTTCCCTCTCTCCCAGCTTGTAACCCCTACGCAAGCACCTAGGTGCAAGGAAATACAACACTCTCTCCCCCCTCGCTGGACGTAGGGCCTTCTTTGCCCAAACTAGGATAAACCCCCCGTGTATTCTCCTTGCATCACCATCCGGATTAGGGAGCACGCAGCACAAATTCACTCGTCGGTCTAGCCCCCCCCCGGGTCCGAACGCCGACCAAGTGATTTTTGGCAAGATGATGTTTAAAAGGTATGCACATATAGGGTTTCAAAGGCCAGCACATATGGATGGGGTTGAGCAATCTAGAACACTTTATAATTTGGGACAAATTATAGACCTTTGTTACCTTGTATTTTAGAATTCTGGGGTAGATAAAATGTATACTTAAGGGAAGTATGCATGTTATTGATTTAGGGTATAAATTACATATAAGTGATTTTTGTCAAGATGATGTTTAAAAGGTATGCAGAAATAGGGTTTGAAAAGCCGGCACATATGGATGGGGTTGAGCAATCTAGAACACTATAATTTGGGACAAATTATGGACCTTTGGTACCTTGTTTAAAAGTATACTTAAAGGAATTATGTGTCAATTTTGCATACTTCTTTTAGCATAATTGGAAGTGGTAGGGGAGACATTCAAATGCTTACCAACTACTCCTATATAGTTTCCTATGCATGCACCATGCCTATATGAATGCATGAAGTATAATAGGGAATGAGAGTATGAGAATATATAAATGGTAAGAAGAAATGTTTAGGCAATTATATTGTAGCATACCCGTGGCAACTTTGAAACTTGAAGGAAGGACATTCCCAAAAGCTGCTTGATGTAGTCCTTTCCCTTTGATGGCTCGATGAAATCCAGAGCAATCCATTGGTGAACCAAATCATCTTCAGCAATATTATGGCCTTTTGAGAATATGGCACAATATGAAAAGCATATCCTTAGTTGTGGTGGCATCCTTTCATAACTTAATTTCAAGGATGGCAGCACATCATTATCATTTGAAGATTCCTTCCAGATAGCACTGTTGTTTATTTTTGTCCATCCAGAAATATCATCTATGGACTGTAGCATGAATCCAAGTGCTCGAGCTGCTAATGCCACACCTCCACATTTCTTTGCAATATCCATTCCTATTTGCTTCAAGTTTTCTTGGTTAGATTTATCTTCGAACTTACTGGATCTCATAATTATTTCCCAGCATATGTCATCTTTCATAGGCCGTAACCTGTATGGTTCACAGGTGCCAATTTTTCTTGCAATATCTTCCTTGCGTGTGGTTACTATGACATCTATCATACTGCCCTTTACACGAAGCATATTTCTCAGTCTGTCCAACTCTGTCTTCTTTTCCTCCCATATGTCATCTAAAACAACCAGAACCTTCTTTCTATCAAGTTGGTTAGCAAGGCACCGGTTTATGTTCTCCAGTGTACCAGTATTCTCTTGACCTCCTGTTGTTGGTGGTAGTTGAGAAATTATAGAGCTTCCTATTTTGTTTAAATTAAAATCTTGGGACACATAAACCCATATATGATGATCATACTTCTTGAATTGGGCACTATGGTAAACTAGTTGTGCCAAAGTGCTCTTGCCCATACCTCCAAGGCCATAGATAGGAACAATCTGTGTCTCATTATTGTTGGTATTTGCGGATAACAGGTCCATGATTTCCTGCTTTTCTCCATCCCTCCCTATTATTGGTTCTTCAGGCAAATACGATGTTGTTTCACGTTCATCATAGTGTTGATCAACAGTATTGGTAGTGACCTTTGTGAAGCCAAATAAATGAAATTCCACACTGATTTTCCTCAGTTTTTTTCTCATACTCTTCATCCTATTAGCCATGTCAATCTTGTTGTATACCATTGGGAGACATGAGAGACCTCCTGGCGTCTGCAATAATATATTTAATTTATTTCAGTTGGAAGCTACACGAACCAACAACGAATCAAATTGTATATATGGAATATAACCTATATTCTCATACCATAAACTAAAATAGGAACAACGTACAACATATTTAAAATTTCTCCAGTAAACAAGAATCAAATTGTAGTATGCTACATACTGCCACACAAAAAAATCGCTTTTTTGTAGTCGACTACTATAAAATGTGTAAAAAATGTTTTCCATGCATGCATCACTAGCCTAGAAAATCACCATTTTACTGTTTCAATAATATTAATATCAACATGATCCACAAGGTGACACCTTGATTAACATGTATATAAATTTCAAATAAAGAGAATTAAATTATATAAAAATACATATTTTGCTTTCATGAAATCTAATAATGCACATATTTGATTAAAAAGAAAAATCAAGTAGACATATCTAAGCAACTTTGACTTACAACACCACTACACATGCCTATATCCAAGACTTGAAATTATAAGTCAACTTATGCATGTTCTTGCAAAAGAAACAACCAACTAGGCAAGAAAAGAAAACGTGCATGGTGCTATATATTAGCACCATCTCAAAACCACCTCTAAGCTAGATGCAACTGCAGAAAGGCTTTTTAGAGGTGACTGGGATGGATTTGTAGAGGTAGCTGTTTGGCCCACCTCTAACTGCGTGTCCCTAGACAGGAAGCTATCCAGCCACCACTACCAAAATGGTGGACTTCTCCTAGTGTTTTTAAGTAGTAATAAAACACTACCATTAGTCATAGCACATGGGAATCTCACTAGGAGGCATTTAGTAGGGAAAATTTGTACTAAATTTTGAATACTAAAACACTAGGAGAAGCCCACCTCATTAGGAGAAGTCTAAAATTCTGGTTGTGCGCCCCTTGAAATAAATTTATGGAGGAAAGCTAAAATCCACCTAGAGATTGACTTTTAGGGGCAGGCCGAAATCTAGCCACTAGAAAAAAAAATTATGGAGTTCACAAATGAGGCAAAAAATAGCAAAAAATAACCTCAGGTGAAGTCATAGGTCACAGAGTTCTTCATGTGAAAAAGGTATACACAGGACTGTGGAGGAATGAACTCGTGGCCTCAGACCTTGCATGTTGCTTCCTTACCACTCCACCTCAAAGTTGACCATGATGCTCATACAAATATTTTTGTATCCACTTCAACAAATATTGCAATACATATTTGAGACTAAATAAATTCAAATGAAAAAATGAACTAAAAAGTTTAGATCTTGTTAAAGTACTACAACACTTTGATTTAGGTCTTTTCTCCATCCAAGATCTTTTGAAAAAAAAATCAGATTATGAAAACTTCAAACTAATTTGTGGGACTTAAATTATTTCAACTGAAAAATTTGTCAACTATAAAGATGCATATCTCTTAGAGTACTACGACTTTTATAGAAAGTTTGTCTTCATCTAGCTTGAATTAGAAAAGTTATGAATTTTACTATGATGCACCTATTTTTAGAGGCGGACTATATTGCCAACCGCCTCTAGAAATCCATTTCTAGAGACAAGTGGAATTTCCAGCTACCTTCAGAAATGCTTCCTTTTCTAAAGGTAGCTAGAAAGCCTAGTTGCCTCTTGGAATGTCATTTTTAGAGGCAGTTCGGCTTTCCAATCGCCTCTAAAATATAGGACCTTTCTAGAGGCGATTGGGCTTTTCAGCTGCCTCTAAAAATCAATTTCTAGAGGACTGAAACCATTTTTAGAGGCGGTTGTTAATAGATCCACCTCTGCCCAACAATGGAGGTGTTTCTAAAATTCATTTTGTAGTAGTGATGGTCTTCACGCTCTCTGATCACATTTTTATACTCTATATTCTCTCATTAATGACATGAAATGAGTGTCTCTAACATTTATCATATATGAAACCTATGTATTTTGCTCTTGGTCTGTGTTTTGTGCCATCTTTCATCTCTATAGGATTCTTGATAAAAAAACAAGCCATAAGGAAGCAAGGCATCAAGAGAGGATTACACTCATGGGATGGATAAAGAGTTGAGCCATACCTAATTAATTATGCACAATCTAATGGGCCAAGCTATGGTGAAATCAAAGCCCATTGATGTCCTCTATGTTTATTGGAAACTTCAAGTGGCTAAGGATTGTTGGAGCTAAAGAAGGTTTTCCATGAAGTGATCTTGAAATCATCACAACAAACAATTTAAAGCAAATATGATGTCCTCCAGATTATCTTGGAGTATAACTATATGGGGTTTCAACCTTAAATCATAAATAGATATGTAGAATTGGTGTTCAATTATATGAAAGACATGAATGAAGAGAGGGATATCTACTAGATAGACAGTCGAGGGCCAAGCAAGTTGTCTATGAACTAGAAATATGAAAGACATGAATGAAGAGAGGGATATCTACTAGATAGATAGTCGAGGGCCAAGCAAGTTGTCTAAGAACTAGAAACTCTAGTACTAGTTCTTACTAAATGTGAGAACCATGTGTACAAGTATCACATTGGAGTTCTAGAGCCTTGTATCATTAGGTTAAGATGTGATCATGATATATTAGTGAATAGGGAAGGCCAATCCTATTCATGAGTCAATTAGTGATCCATATGTTTGTAGGTGTGTTCTCATCTACTATGTTGTTCTTATTCTGTCTAATCTCGAGTTAGATTGTTTGTCATGATTTTCTGATCATGTTCATTAGAATTTCTAGCTTATCTATTGTATTAGAATGTCGTGTTTTGCATATGTCTAGATCATGGCCTTCATGCCATGTACTTAGTGGTTTGAGGGTCACTATAAATGGCTATAAAATCAACTAGGAGTAATATGTGTTAGACATGTTTACTTGTAGTCCTAGGGATGCAAGGAAACAAGTAGAGAGAAGCACAATCAAGTTGAGAGGCCACCGGACCATCTAGTGGTCTTAGACATGTGGTGGTGTGGTTCGATGAGTTCATCGCACCCTAGGATATGACCATTTTAGTTGGTCATAAGGTGAGCTCGTTCTAATGTATACACAATGAAGTAACTGATCATGTTAGTACCTATAATGTTGGGCATACAATTATATTTACGGAATAGTTTAGGATTAAATGCACTTTTGGAAAGTCCCCTATTCTTCATATGGGATGTTGATGCACTATATTCAAGATCCATCTTAGAGTACAAGCTCATCGAAGCCCAACATCTAGTTTGCATCCAACATGATAGTACTATGTTGTGAAAACTATAACTCTTCCATCAAGAATAATCTAATGGAGGCCCTTGAGTATTTGATGGAAAGCTTTCAATTGAATCTTGTCCCACCTCAATAAGCGTTAGAAATAGCTCAAAATTATGACAACATGTTGTTTCTATCAGGTATTGCATCACCTTCTATTGGGCCACGTTCTCTGTAGTTCGATAATGAGGATTAGGCCTAGGTTGTGCACACCCTAGGGTATAGAGGCTTACCAAAGGGGACCCTAGGTCATCCACCCCCTTATTCACAGCCAGCGCGCAATTTGCCATTTGTCCAACACATCAATAGAGCATTGCATTGGACAAATGACGTGGAAGGCAAAAGATGGATGACAAAGGACACTGAACGATAAGTTGCACAAGAGTTCAACCACCAAACCATCTAGGGCCTCTTTGGTAAAAGTTATCGCTATGTTTGGTTCTGCTTCTAGAAAGTGATTCTAGCTTTCGTGTAGTACATTAGCAGAACGACAACCAAATGGATGGAACCTTATGTTGCTTTTCTAGAAGTAGTTGCTTTCGTGTAGTACATTTTTCTAGCACCTTGGACCCTACTTTCGACTTTTAACTTTCTGCTTTTCAAAATGAGTGGAAATAGAGAGATGTTTCACAACTGTTTCATAGGATATAGACAGACGGGTAGGTCCTATAGTTGTTTCAACCAAACAACTGACAACTTTCCATAGCGTATAACTCACAGTAGTTTTCCATAAATAACAGCTCACAACAGCTTTTCCGTAGCCCAAAGTTTAACAAAATAAGCCCTATAAGCTGCTTATTACCAAAAATAAGATGAAACTAAGAGCCAAATAACATGCTTTTTTGCACTTTTTCTGGTTGCACTTCTCCACATAGCTCCCATTATTTGTACAAAAACACAAAAGTTGGGTTAGACTTGGTTATTTTGAGCACTTTTTCTATATTTGTGCAACTTCTCAAGGAAGCGTTTCTCCCTACAGTTGTGCCAAACAGGGCCTGGGGAGGTGGGATCTAGTTGCCAATCACTCAATTACTAATGGCTAGTTACATTCACTTAGTTGTCTTATGATGCACACTTCAGCCATTGGACAACCATTTTAATTTACTGTAGAAAATATTTTTATTGGAGCAACAGCTAGAGCCACTTGGGGCTATTACCCAATCCTTATTATTGGTTGGGCTTGTTGGATATCCTAGAAGCTAAATAGGTGTTGCCACTTTGAAGATACACTAGAACCCTATATGAGAGCTAAGTGATTTATTATGTCCATGTCTAGTTAGGTGCTTAGTGCTTGATTAAAGCTAGCATAGGCCCTATCTTGAATGATTTTGAGGCATTTCACCATGCAACTTATAATCTTGGTGTGTTTAAGACTTGGAGCCTTTGTACCTCACCGACAACATTGATGACCCTCTTAGAATGGTGATGTAGCAATGGAAACATTGTGTACATGAAATAGGGAGATCCCTTCCTAGGTGGATAAACTCTACAGTAGATTGCGCTAAGGTGACCGAAAGAGTATGGTCACTAAAAGGCGAGCCTTAGTGGCAATCTAGTGCAAGTCCTGCTTGTCGGGAAGCATTATGGTGAGCTCGATACATTAAACATGGAAAAGTTTCTTGATTGGAGGAATCTCCTTTGTGGAGCTCCAATATGGACTAGGGTTATGTTTTGCCAACCGATACCACAGTATACATCATCATGACTGAGGGGTTTGTCATTCGTCTCTTGATCTTCACTGGAGTACTTACACTTACGCATGTTCTTATATTTGTGTGCCTCACCATTCCTAGAGTAGCCTAGACTAGGAACTTGTTGATAAGATTGGCTATTTGTTTGCAAAACTCTTTGTAGATGATATGCCGGTGGCTAGGTAGAGACACTAGATAAACACTAAGTGCACATTTGCTAGTTACTTTTTTTATCTAGTTTATACCTTAAGGGGGGGGGCTGAATGTAACACCCTAGCCCATTAGAAGCATGTAATAGTTATATTGTTAGCCCATGTGGCATGTGTGGTTGTGGTTGGTGGGTTTATTAGTATCACCTTGAAAGTTTAGAAGGATGGGGGACACCTTATAATCATTGTCGTTCTAAATATAGCACCTCTGGACTACCCTTTTATACGAAGTAAGAGGACGAAAGTGTAAGAGAGGTGCTACATATATGTGGGTCCATTCCACGTGGGAAGCTAGGTCATAAGGTAATCTAGAGAAGTCATCAGTTAGTGCAACTTTTGTACTCAGACTACTACATTTGCATGCTAAGGACCTGAACTATAGAAAAAAAATGTGAAAACTATAGCAAAATTATTAGGAATTATCATATCCCATTCTTTTCCTTTCTATTTCCACAAAGCTCATTGGTGTTAATCATAACCTGCACACACACATCTGGTGCTGCATAGAATTCTAGGCTTGTGGTACGGTGATGGTGAGAATGCTATATGGGTATTTCCATACTCAAGGATGCTTGTGGGAAAAGGAGTTCGACAAGCTTTGCTGCAAATGATTAGACTGGCCCTTGACGTTTCTATTTGATTTTAGCCCAAAGAACTTGTACTTGAAAAAAGTTATAATCTTATTTTGTGCTCTGAAAAATGCTTGTATGGACTCGCATCAGGTGAATTATAGATGCCCATGATAGCCGAAGTATCCTAGAACTATCACACGAGGGGAAAAAGATCAGTATTTTCCGTTTGGATACTCTGGTCCATTTCAAAGAGTGTCCTAAAGCATCACTATATATACTTCAAACTACCTATACTTGTGCCATTGTTAATGTAGAAAAAAGTAATTCAAGGTATACTCACATGATGTGTGTCTCCACACAGACCGCATACTATATGTTGTTAGAAGCAGTGATTTGTTGATGTTGATAGACTAGTATCCTAAGATTTATTCACACAACTATCCGTAAACTATGAAACCAGATCTGGTCTCTTGAGCAAGTTCCAGACTGGATAAATATTAATCACATCATTGTGGAGTTCATTGTCTACGAAAGAAAGGCAATTATTGCATATATAAAAGAAAATATGTTTTCATCCAGAATTGTTGCAGGTTTTGCTCGGTTGACTAATCAAAATTATTCCCACGGTGTGGTTGTGCCATTGTGGTTTCAACCAAAAAAAACAACTGAGAAAGATGCTTGGCGTACTCAGCTTCGCTAATCGCCTAATAAGCATATATTAAAAGATGCATGGTACGGTGACAAATCTGGTTTGGATGCACACCTTTGCAGCTGCTTGTTCACAAGCGTCGTAGTAGTCTTGGAGCATGTCGGAGATGTCCAAGGCGGCATCCTTGAGCCGCTTCAGCCATAGCTGCACCAATTTCTCCTCGACTGAACGCCTCTCGGCGTCCTCGATCCCAGCTGAGATGATCTCCAAAACACGCTCCATGTCCTCCAGGTCGTCGCGGAAGTTCCACAGCAAATTGCCCTGCTCCGCTATGGCGGAGCCCAGCTTATGTTTCGCGATGCCGACGGTAGCGGACGTAAGCAAGCCAGCTACTAGTCCCGCCATGGCTGCAGAGGTCTCAATGGCTCTCACAAGGTTTGTGTAGAATGCCGTGCGAAGAACGAAGAATAGAGGTGAAATATATATGCAGGAGTAGTTAGCATCGTAGACCATTTTAGTTGACTCAGCCATATTGTGGGAGTCCCATATAAAAAACTTAGCTCGGCTCTTTCAACAGCTGGACACCGTTGAGGTGAGAAAAGAAGTGACATATACAGAGTGACAATGTCATGGGAATACACAAATATGTTTTCCCCTTTTATATATTGCATCACTAGACGTGAAGCAAGATGTGCAAGTTGTATGCATACTGCACACGATCACATTACACCATGGCACCATGCCACTGGTAGAATACAGCTGGCCACATGTGTGCATGTTACCTTGAATCAAATTCTGATACTGGCACATGATCAGATTACGAGATGCCATGCCAGTGGGTGGAATATTGCTGTTGCACATGAATTTTTTTTTAGAAATGGCATCTACAACCGCAAACAGCTAATCTTACAAAGTTGGCAGCTCACTACTAATCTATGTACCTAATATTAAAAAGAAAAAAATCTTTAATCTCTCGTTTTCACTCGTCCATCCCTACGTCTCTCACATCCTCTTTCATTGTCACTCACTGTGACCTTTCTCTCTTTGAGTTTGGAGTAGTTACAAAAGCTTTATAGATGTCACACCACTCATGTTAGAGAAGCTACAATGTAGCCATAAACCAGTCCATAGCCATTAAAATATCTTCTACGGGCTAGCTAAAACATTGTGAGGGTGATCCATATAGCAGTCCATAGCTAAAGGTGCTCATAGTCCTGTGGACTGCCCATAAGCAATAAACAAATATTTCTGCTTCTCCCCCCTCTGTCTCTCTCACTCTCGGTTCACCTGGGAGATCCAGATGCCATAGAAGGTCATCCGTGCGCCCCCACGAGGCCACTGTCCTGGGCGTCCGCACTCCCAAGCATGACCACCGTTGCGGACATCCACACGCCTAGCAAGGCCGCCACCGTACCGGTGGAGGAGGCATGTGGACAACGCGGCCCGTGGCGATGGCTGCGCACGCTGCTGCGGAGCATGGAGAGGAGGGTCAGGAGGCGAGGTGCAGAGGGAGCAAAGCAAAGGCGGCGGCATGTTTGTCGGAGGTGGTGATTTGGCGAGCGGATTTCACAACTCACGAGATTGGGAATCGGCGGAGAAGACAGAAGAGGCGTGGATGGTTGGGTGTCTTTTTTTTTAATGTGCTATTGGGCCCTATATTTTTGTCCATAAGACTTCAACATTGTCACACAAAAAATAACTACAGCCCACTGACACAATACATTGTGGTTGCTCATACGGTCTAGTTACCTGGCCCGAGCCCACTCACATTTGACACACATGCAGGCACATGGCTCGTCTACCACATTTTTATAACAACAAAAGCACACGTATTTAAATTGAGTCAATCTCCTGTTAATTTGCTAGACGGAATTAACCTTTTGTTACACTAACATTTATTTATGGGCCTTGAAATTTACTTAATTTAAGATTAAGCCGAGCCCATTTAAATTAAACAAAAAATTGCTAAATCATTGTTCCTCCACTTTTTTGGTCCATACATCTCACCGGCCTTAAGTCCCGATCCTGCATTCCATCATTAGACCCGATGGATCGGACACATGTCGCCCGCTGACCCAACTCTCGTAGGCTGCTATTGGGTTGCCAAGATGTATCTCCATGTTTAGACATCGATCAGAACATTGTAAAAAAAATTCTAGTTATTTTTCTTATTTTTCTAGAGTTAAATCTAAATTTTAAAGCTTCTAGATATATTTTCACGAGCTCTAAAAGTTTTGCTTGAATTCTTCATAGCCAATCTACCTACAGAATTTTTAGAAGATTAGAGACATTTTTTATGGTTTTAAAATATTGCCAGAATTTTTTAACTAATAAAAAAGGCAAAAATGTCTTCAAAACTACTTTAAACTAAGGAGGTAATTTGAATGGTTTTGAAAGTTGAAGGGGTAACTATAACCATAATTCAGGAAGGAAAAATGAACTTTTTGTTCAATATATTGTTTGGTTCTACTATGAGCTGTGAATTGTGAAAAACTATTGTGAGCTATGTCCTATGAAAAAGCTATTAGCTATTTGGTTAAAACAACTATAAAATCTACCCTCTCTCATCTCCCTTGAAAGTTGAAACAGTTGTAAAACTACTTTAAACAGTTGTAAAATCTATCTCTATAATTTTTTCAGAATGTTTGAAAGGCTAGAGACATTTTCTATGGTTTTTAAAACCTTGTCAAGTATTTACTAATTTTTTTAAACTAAAAGGACAAAACCATCTTTGAAACCACTCTGAACTAGGCCAGGGAAGTAATTTGAATGCATTTAAAAATTTAAGAGGTTTGCTTTTCATCCAGGTAAGGCTGCCTGGCGCAAGCATTCCCAGGCTCGCGTGGTGCGTGCTGAAGTGAACAGCCCCGTACAGTTTAGCAGAATATCGCTAGTTCACAAGCCGCTACAAACACTCCTACCAACATCACAGAACAAATGGCAAGCACTATCGCTTTTTTTTTGTGTGTATTTTCTTCAGAATCTCTTTTTATTTCGTTTTAAGTGTTTTCTTTTCACAATATTGAGGTGGATCACCATGGGGTTTTTTTTTTGTAGTTTTAGCGTTGTAGGCCTTCTTCAATGTATTTGGCAGTTTTCATAATTTAAGGGACGCAGCCCTTTTTCTCATTTTTTTTAACAACTCTTTTTCTCATTTTCAAAATAACAAAATCAATGAGATGCTGTTTTCCCGATGGTTAATGTGAATATGAGATTGTAGTAATTATTAGGTACAAGGGATATGAGCTTTAGTGGGGGGTAATCAATGGGGTTGCTCATCCGTACAAAGTTCAGTTACATTCCATTTTTTTACCCACACATTCCAGAAGTCAGTCTATGGTTACATTTACATAGTCATTCTAATGTCATTCTTTTGGAACAATCTGCATGTTCCAGAGCTGTACTCTTGTACCATATCCATGCCTCGGAGATTTGGTTGCGTCTATACTATGGATCAGAGAGAGAAAGCAACAGTTGAGTCAATGAATAATCTCACACTTTACCAACAGAGCTTCAGACGTCCTCGAACCATATATCCCCCTGTTAGCTGGAGAATGCACGCTTTTTCTATAGCTCAAGACAAATGGATCATATACTGGATTACTGAATACGAGCTAGTTCATCAACTTCTCAGCCGATTCAGGTTCTTCAAGCAAGCAATTGCCACTGCCTCAATTAAAACCCAGTGGTAGAGCTGATTTGTGGCAAGCATTTAGGGAGGCTCCATGCCCTGCCATAGAGAACAAACAGTTGACATTTTATAATTTCCACATTTGCTAGCTAGTATATTGATTCTAAGTGCGCGCTATCTCAACAAAAATCATGCTTCTATTTTCTGAAAAGTGAAAGCAAAAGAAGAGAGGTACCTGGAGGCCGTGATTTACTTAGGCAGCTATAACCATTCTGCTAGGGGTTTCTAGGCTCTGCGTTCTACTATCAGCAGATTTACCTACCAAGAACAAATGACACAAAATAAAGATGTTTAGTAACCACACAATTCAAGAAAACATCAAATTCATAGCATGGGTAAAAGATGGATACATCAAATGAAGAAACTTCGTGGGTACTAGAGTGCCAATCAATATGACTCCTACAAAAGTTGATACCAAGATGATACTACATGTGCTGCTAATTATAGCTATACTAATATTTGGCTTCACCAAAGCTAGCAGTATATTAATTCATTCTCCCCATTTTCACTGATCTCAGAACTTTCTTTGTGTGTTTGTGTTAATTATTAAATAACTATATTCAACTAAAATTGTTGAGACTATGTGCATCGGCATTATCTCACCTCGTTTGTCTGGCCGCCTTCTGCTACGCCACAATAACCGAATAGGGGTGCCTGGAAATCCAGCATCTGACCGGAGTTTCTTTTCCATGTAACGACGGTATGTATCAGGGAAGAGCTTCGCATCATTTACAAATAAAACGAAAGTTGGTGGACCAATGGCAGCCTACAAATCAGCGATAACTTTTCTTCAGATGCAAAGGAATGCACAAGTGAGTTTAACGATATTAGTTTTAAAATATATCAGAAAGCAGTAAAAAGATTGTGAATTACTTGCTTGAAAAGTCGAAATCTTCTCTACTGAGCTTCTAGTTATTTCTAGATACTGTTGTTCCTTTATGGTTGAATTAACAAGATTATAGGATGATGAGCTGGATCAATTGCTATATTGGAATTATTTAAGAGAAATTCTTATGTTTTTCATCTGAAGATAACAAATCTTAGAAATGCCATTAGAAATAATCTTTGATTCTTCCTGCACCACCCCTTTTCAAGTGGTTGCCGTTATTTGCACAACCCAACTCAAAATCCTACAAGTTGCCACAACAAGGAACCTCGGTGGTGGGCCTGTGGTCACACATTGCATTCTCCCAAAGATGCCCATGCGACTTACAAACTATGGTCGGTAATAGTACTGAGCACCAACTTGCACCGGTGCAATCTACCACCATGGTTTGTCTGACATGCATTGATGTTACCTAGAGCCTCTGCATCCTCCAATAAGTTGCCCTAGAGCAGCAGCCTCATGTACCTTTATCAACAACCACGAAAAGGAAGCTGGAAGAGGAGGAAGTGGCATCAATCTTCAGAGGAAGTAACCTCCTTATCCTGTTCTCTATGCATGTAACTCTTTAAAAACTCATTGGGCAGATCTGCAACATTTTTTGGTCTGTGAATCCTTGTCCGATACACATCTAGAGAGAAGAGCCATGATATGTGAACCCAGAAAGGGAAAGACCATTTTTTAGGAAAAACTAAAAAGTTTTCAGATCTTAACAGTTGAGCCTAGAGGAGTTGGCAGCAATGCAAAACAGAGGTGTTCATTAGAAAAAGCGTCACTGAAAGAAATTTAATTTTCAGCTTTTCTGGGATCTAATTATCTTTGGGTGGAAAAAGAAAGATAGTTCCTACATCTTCAAATACTCAGACATGATTTCAGGATTCTTGTTTGATTGTTTTGTCAGCAAGCTGGGAAGTGTAAACTTGATGGCAGAAAAAAGTGAAGTAGCAGCAATTTCATCTTGTATTATGAAGATGGTATCATATACACAGTAGCTTATAAAAACAAGTCTGTTCTCATGAGAACAAAGTTAGGAAGTTACCTGTGTTGTATAATAGACACGACCTCTTTTGCCACCTCTTGTTCTTGGTGGTGGTTTGAATGCTATAGCTTCTCTAATAACTTGATTAAGAATGGAGGTGCCGAGTCTTCTAGACCTTTCCTTCTCAACCAAAGCAGCAGCAGAAATTATCCTGAAGACAATTTAGTACACCATACTATAGAATATCAACACAGGAAACAATATCTTGGAAAGCTAACCATCATAAAGGGGTTATGCAAAGTAGGTGTTTAGATCACAGGTAACAGTAATGTTGAGGGGAAACAAAAGTTAACAGATTCAACAAAAGTTTCACGAGTCTGAAACAAACTGAGATACAGCAACAATTAAAAGCTGCATGTGATTTGGGTATATGAAAATGAAGAGTTTACTTTTCAACACTGGTGCCATTTGTCGCAGAACAGTAGACAATAGGTGCCCAATCAAGTATGCGAAGCTTTTCTCTTACATCTTGTTCATAATGTGTTGTACTCTCATGGTTCTTGTTTGGAATTGTATCCCATTTGTTCACAACAATGACACAAGCCTTTCCTTCTTTCTCAATCCTCTCTGCAATTTTATAATCCTTGATACCACAAGAGTTCATTGTGTTAAAATGAACATACAAGACAATCATATGTCTCTTCGTGGGTCTAAAAATACATGCGTTCATAATTAACATACCTGCTCTGTAACACAGGCCATTGCCTCAATAACAAGGGCAACCACATCAGAGCGCCGAATTGCTCGAAATGCACGCTTTACTGAAAGTGATTCCGTTGTGCTGCCAGCAGAAATAACTGCTGCCCTGCGCCGGATCCCAGCAGTATCAATGAGTTTGTACTTCTGCAGCATATTTGAGCAAATTATTGTTATATTCCTGTGAAAGAATCATGCTTTCTAAGTCACAAGTTTATTCTGTTATGTAAAAGTAAATATAAGTGACTGTAATTAGTGTGTTCAATGGAACAATGTAAAAGCAATAGAATTAATTAAACATTAACAAAAGTGTTGGAAACAGACCTTCCCATCTGCTGTAATAAACTCAGTATCAATGGCATCACGTGTTGTCCCACTAACTGGGCTCACAATAGTTCTATCTTCTCCAACCAAAGCATTTAGAATGCTACTTTTCCCCACATTTGGTCTTCCCACAATGGCAATAGCAGGAACCTTATTTTTCTCCTCTTCAACTGCATCCAATCCCTGCAATACCCACGAGTAACTATATGCTATGAAATTGACAACGTATTAAAGTATCTTCACATAGAAAATAAAAATGAAAGAAACGTCAGATATTCAAGAGTTCAAAGACAAAAATTTCTGAAGCTAGGTTAAGGCTTCCATAGTCAAATAGGACAATTCCTCACAGTCCACTGGGTAAAACCTAAATCCCTAATATGCCACTCTCAGTTAGTGTGGGGGTCCCACCTGTCGTAGACACATGAATAGCATATGACTCTATGAGGGATTATGTGTTTTTTCATTGGCATATAAGGAAATTCCCTTGATATACTTGATAAATCCATGTGGGATTTCCACTCCGGTGCATTTTCTACTTTCTAGAAGCTTTATCTTGTTTCTGATATTGTGGGATGAAACTACTGAACATTACCAAACCTTCAATTGTTCTAAAATATTCTATATCAATTAGCCTAGCCTTTTTGTAAGTAACTATACTTGTTTTGCTTCCACTGTCAAGTGCCGTGTAGCTATGGTCATGTTGTCCCATCTTTATTTCATAAATATTTCATTAGCATTCAGTCATTAACAGAAAAAGGCATCAAGCAACAAGTGTTAGGGTAAACCAATTTCCATACCTCAAATTTTGTCAGCTCTGAACACACCAGGTCAAGGAGATCTCCAGTTCCTGTGCCAGTAATAGCAGAAATTGGCAGAGGAGAAAACCTAGTAGGAACCAACAGAAAGATGAGCTGAACAACTTGGCTGACTGTTGGGCAGTAAAAGCAAAGGCAAACCATAACAAATAAAATATGTCCTTGTTAATATGTTGTATTGCTTTAAAATCACAGCACAAGTGGACAATTGCATACAACAGAGTCTAAAAACATTTTGACCTTAGAGAGAGTGGTGTTCAAATGAGCTTAGGATGTAAAATTCTCGAAACAGTCTATTGCTTATTCATAATTTACATCAAACAACAGCCACTAGTGAGTATTTTTGTTTTATCCATGAGTGTTGTTTGGCTTTTTGTATTTGAGCACTGCTGCAATGCACCATATCTAGTGTCATGTTTAACTACAACTGTTGTCCCAAGTATCACATAAAAGAACGATTACATTATGGTATATATGTTGAAATGCAAAGAAAACAATGACTGATTTTAGAGAAACAGAAAGTCATATGCTCACCCTAGTGACCAAAAGTCTAATGCTTGCATTTGCCCTTTCCGTGGAGATTCACACTTATTGACAGCAAGTATAACACACTTGTCAGAGTAGTTGCGCCGTAACCAATCAGAAATCTCTATATCAGCTGCCACAAGACCAGCCTGAAATATGTTTTGGCACCATTATGCTCATAAAAACGAAACTTAAATAAGAAAGAACAAAAATTTCTGGTCAAAAAGTGTTTAAGGAAAATATTCGAAGTACATCTATTTAAGGTTTATGTGAATTCAAATATTAAACCAGCACTTCCATGAACCAAAAAGAAAAGGCAATTGCCTAAACCTGCCTGACCATCCACGACGAATAGTACGACGGATGCTTCATCAACAGCTGCAACTGCTTGTTTTTCAATCATTGATGGCATCCTTGCAATAGCAGCTTCTCTAGTGGCGAGAGGAATCCCGTCCATACCAACAGTAGTGGTGACAGCAAGTTCTTCCATCACACCTGCTTGAGACTTCGACAAAGTAATTACCCCACCAGTATCAATAACCATAAACTCCTGATCACCCCAATAAGATCGTCCATACAAGCGATCCCTTGTCACACCAGGTTCATCCACAACTATAGCCCTATTGCCCTGAAAGAAATGATAATTCAGTTCACTTCTGCATTCTGGTCTGAAAATTGTATGGTGATCAACAATACAGGCACTACTCTGAGCAATGATTGACATACTCCGACAAGACGATTGAACAGCGCAGATTTACCAACATTTGGCCTCCCAATAATTGCCACCTTCGGAAGAAGATTATCTGGAATCTGAACCATGTAAAGGCGAGATACATCAAAAGAATATTTTTCAGCATTTGGGCATTTCATTCAGTAGAACATCAATGTATTGTATACTGACATGTTTAGACACAGATGTCTTAACCCTGATGTTTCTTCGTTTCTCCCTGACATCATCATCTGAAATGTAATTATTGTATGGATTACTGAAAAATGAACTTGTGAACAAAACAGTGGCTCTCTGATGAAAAACAGACACAACATTTCACTCCAAAGGTTTCGTAACAATAGGAGGCCAAACAGGAATTACACACTTTCAGAGCAAATCTTGCACAATCCAGCTGACACAACAAAAACTTCGCTAACAACTCACCGATGTGGAGCTCCCGTGCGAGGCGTATCGCGAGGTCGGCGGCGGCGCCGCGGGCCTCCTCCTCCATCGCCTCCACGTCCATCTCCTCCTCATCTTCATCCTCCTCCCACTCCTCCTCCTCTTCGCCGTCGTATTCGTACTCCTCCTGCTCATCGTCTGCATCGAACTGGAAATCGGCAGAGACTTTCTGCGCGGCTGAAGCGCGGAGCCCAGCGCCGCAGCGGCGTGCGGGCGCGGACAAGGAGAGGAGTAGCGGGCGCGGGGCGGAGGCGGCGGGCGGGGACCTGTGGTGGAGCGGGCGGGAGTGACGAGGCGCCAGTGTGTTGGAGGGTAGGCAAAGGGGATGAGAGGAGGAGGCAGACGAGAAGGGCGCCGTGGCCGCCATGGCGCGACGGCGGCGGCGGCGGGGAGCAGAGCAGAACAAGCAGTGTGGGAGCGGGCGGATAAGGGAGTGATTGTGAAGGCGAAGAGGCGGCGTGCCGTTATTAACGGACGGCGGGTAGAGTGTGTGTATGGCAGGTGGGTCCGGGATGTCAGGGAGTAAGGGAGATGGGACCCAATCGAGGAGTGGCTCAGTTGTCTTTCTTCTCTCGTAGAGAAAGATGCGATTTTGGTGCTGTGTTTAGACTGCCCGCACTTGTTGTATTTTATTTTTATTCTTTAAAAAAATATTTTATTCTGGTCATCGAAATTTTCTCCTCTATATCTAATTTCTTCGCACTCATCCATCCTCTATATCATGGGTTTCATATATCATACACTATCTCCTCTCTCTCCCTTTCTTCTCCTTCTCCCTACCGGTCCCCACCGGTCTCTCTCTTCTTCCTTTCTTCTCCCTCTCCCTTTCTTTTCCCCTGCCCCGACTGCGTGGTCTCCTCCGACTACCGCAACCGCACGCCAGGACGGAGCGCGGCGGGGACGGAGCAGCGCCGGCAAGCATGGGCCTCCTCGCGTGGTGGGGACGGAGCAGTGCCGGCAAGCATGCGGTGGAGCGGGGCCAGCCTCCTCGCACGGCGGGGGCGGAGCAGAGCCGGCGAGCGCGCGGCGGAGCAGGGCCGGCCTCCTCGTGTGACGGGGGTGGAGCGGCGCCGGCGAGGACGCGGCGGAGCACGCGCTGGCGAGCGCGCGGCGGAGGCGGGCTCGGCCTCCTCCTCTGCTCCTCTTCTTCTTGGCCGGAGCATCGCCTGCGCGTGGCCGTGGCGGCGGCGGCTCGCCTGCGTGCGGCGATGCGGGAGGCCGGGTCGCGCGCGCGCTGCTGCTGCGTCTGGCAGGCGATTTCGGAGGAGCAGCAGCACCGAGGTAGGACCCGGCCATGCGCAGCCTCCGCTCGATTGGGGCCGCTGTGCGCTGCGATATGGTCGTGCTGCTCGCTGGAGACGGGGCGCCTCCGCCGCGGGCCGAGGCTGTCGTGCTGCTTGCCAGAGACGAGGCCACCTCCAGCACCGTCGCGGCTCCTCGATCCCGCGCTGTCGTCGTCATCGGGAAGCGGAGGGAGCGGCTCCTCCTCCACAGGCGAGCAGCGGCGGCGCTCCATCCGGCGAGCACGCAACCGCCGGCCTTCTCCGCGGAGTTCTCGCGAAGGACGAAGGACGAGCATGGCCGAAGGACGAGCGCGGGACCCATTCGTCCTTTACTGTTGGTCCGCTATTCCTGGAAATTTGGCTGGCGGACGCACTCGAGCATAGCGGAGGAGCTGGCGGTGTAGCGTACCCCGCTGCGGGGTCTCCATCCGGTAAAACAATCCTGCAGGGACGTTTACCGTCCCGCAGCGCGGGTAGTCTTAGGAGAGCCATGATTTGTTCTTAAAAAATCCAAATTTATTACCTTTCGTACAATTTTTTTAAAAAAAAGAACCGGCAGGAGTTCGAAGAAAAAAATTTGGATCCAATCAAACACATATTATCTTGTGCTCAAGTATATCGTCGAATAGCGAACTAATTTAATTGTGATTTGTCAGCAATGCCCGCAAGAAAACAGATAATTAAAGGGTTTTACGCAGCTGTTTATTCCACGGTGTATAAATTAATTAAAGTTTTGCGCAGCTGTTTATTCGGCAGCGTAAAGGGATTCAGTGCAAGAGGTATAGAGTGGCTTTACATGTTAGGTGTTTTCATATGGTTTTATGTAGATTATTAACTTATGAGCGCATATACATTTTAGCTTTAGAAGTTAAGTTACTATGCCCAACCAAAAAAACTTGATTGATATTGATTATTCAAATTTTAGCTTCGATTATATATTGAACCAATCTACAGTTCTTCTCATCTCGGTGCAGCGTAGTATAGTACGTTGTACAGATTTTTTTAGATTAATTAGGAGTTTGGTTAACATCAACCCTCCCAAAGGGTACACATGCTGGTATGCATAACCATGGTGCGCTATCTTGTCTTGTATTCTTGTTTAGGTTAAGGAAATGCGCTTTCTCATTGACAATATAGGACATGTTTTGTAATGCAGAAATTTGCATAGGAATTTTACAGGAACTAGTTCAACTCAGAAAAAAAAATGTGTGATTCTAGAACAAAAATCCCAACTTTTAAACGGGGCCTAAAGTGCCACTTGTCATTGTCAAGCGAAAAACAGTTAACAAGGAAGAAACAGTTGAACTGTCTTGACATTGCTCTGGGATAGATGTGACGACCTTGGTGTTTAGCATCACATCACATCAGATCAAGAGACTGGAATCATCATAGCTTGGGACTGGTGCAATCACAGTTGCAAATGCAGTGATTCATTTGGGTACAAATGCATCCCATAATAGTTTCAGACGTATCTATACATAACACTTAAAGTCGAGGCTTCCGACCGGGTCTGTCACCCTCACATGTTACTGTTCCCACAACAATGCCTTAGAACAGTAAACCCGCTAATACAGTACTGGATTTTATGAACGGTAAAACCCGCTAAGAAACAGTAAACCCGCTAAGAAACAGTGAAACCCGGTATAAAACAGTAACACCGGGTCCTATGAACAGTGCAAGCCCGTTAAGAAACAGTAAAACCCACCAAAAACTGTAAACCCATTATGAAACAATAACACCATTAACTGACACAGTACAATCCGGTCGATTACTGCCCGCGTAAAGCGCGGGCTCTCCTGCTAGTTTCTAGTACAGTATAAGATCAAAGCTGACACATGACTGATTGCAGTAATAGATGGATGAGACGACATAGACGATATACCTGAAAAAACAGAGAACCCGTGCGCTTCGCTAAAAAGTCATGGCTGAAAGTACTATTCGCTGATTTGTTGTGAGAGAAAAACACTGTTCCGGCTAAAAAAACAAACTGAAAAATACGGATTACAAGACAAACGAACAGGATAAGAGTATTTTGTACTAGAACTACTACTTCCTCTGACGGCCAGGAGGACCCTGAGGATGGCCGTCGTCGTCATCCACCCTCACCTCGCATACACAAGAACCTTCTGGTACTGCCTCAGGATTTCCTCCATCTCGATAAGCGACTTGATCGCGGCTTCGCCGTCTCGGAGAAGTTCTCGGAGGTTGGGGAACGCCGCAAAGAAGGATTCCGAGACGAGGGGAGGCTTTATCGGAGGAAGCCTCTGCTGCCTCTTGACATAATCGTCCATCGCCCTGACAACCTTCTCCTTTGCCTCCTTTGCCTTCGCTGCCGCCGCCGCCATCATCTCAACGCTGCTCTCCGACGACATCCTGCACGCAGCGCACGCACGCACACTAGTACATGATTCTTTTTAGGTGGCGTTGCACTTTTCTAATTGGAGGCGGGCATAATTTTTGCCCGCCTCCAATGTTCCCAGCGCGGCCACGCTCAGCCAGCCAACAAATCGCCCGCCTCGCTTAAAACTTAACGAATGCGGTTGGCATAAAGGAGCCGCCTCCATTAATTCCACATTAACAGAGGCGGTCACCGTTACACAACCGCCTCCATTAATTGATTTACGGACGTGGACGCCTTAAGGCAACCGCCTCCAAAAATCCTCTATTTCCGGAGGTGGTCGACTAAAGGAGCCCGCCTCCGTAAATATATTTTTGGAGGAGGGCAGGCTATAAGGCCCACCTCCAAAAAGGCCAAGGCCCAGCGAGGCCCGATAGTTGTGTTCGCGTATAAAAACTCAGACTTAGGGTTTTCAGCTCTCATTTATCAGCCACAGGCCCTCTCCCCTCCCTCAGCAACCAGCTCCCTCTCCTCTCCCTCAGCCGCCGACGCTGAACTCCTCTCCCTGGCTGGGTGCATCTCTCTCTGTACCCTCTTCCCTCTCTCTATCTCCGGCGGACGCGGCTGGCGGTGCGCGCGGGGCAGAGGGCGGCGCAGTGCACGCGGGGCGGAGAGCAGCGACGCACGCGGGGGGCGGAAAGCGGCGGAGAACGGCGCGTCGCCCATCCTCCAACCGAGCGGCGGTGGCCATCTCCTCGGTGCGCTCTAGGTGCCCTCTCTCTCCCCACTCTCTTTCCCTCTTCATCTCGCTCAATCTTCCCTCGCCTTTTGCAGATCCGGTGGAGCAGAGGGCGGATCCAGCGGCGCCCGGCATCGGGGCTCGTGGATCTACCGGATCTAGCCTTGGGGCCCGCCCTCCGGTGGCGGATCGAGGGCGACGACAAGGAGGACCTTCCCAACTGCAGATATGGCGACGGCGGATCCGCGCAGGAACGGTGGCGACAACGACACCGGCGGCGCGACTGGGCCCAACAGGCCCAAATCTAGGACGGTCGGGCTTAGGTTAGGCCCATTTAGGCTTTTCTCTCTTTTTTTAATCGATTAATGGAGGTGGGCAAAGTGCAACCACCTCCATTAATCCCTATTAACCGAGGCCTTTCATTGGAGGCGGTTGCACTTGCCCGCCTCCAAAAATGAAATCTGACCGCCTCCATTAAGATTTATGTAGTAGTGGCAGCCAAGGGGTTTGTCTAATGCGGATCGCGACTCGCGAGATCGTTTGTTTATTTGCCGGAGCATGCGGCCGGTCCTGCTGGCCCACAACACAACACAGGACGCCCATGTTCTCCTCTATCATTCACACCATCCGGCCAATCTTGTGAGAAAGGGAATCGATGGGCGTAGCCGTGGGACTAAAGATGTCAATGCCCTGTTTCCCGATTCCTCACGGGGAATTCTCCTATTAGGGGACGGGGATGAGGAGAGTTTCGTCCCCACTAGGATGAAAACGGGAACGATCCATCCCCCATCGGGTTTCACAGGGGGCAGGGATGGTTTCATATTCCTCGTCCCCGTTTCCCCGTTCCCCGCAAGGCCTGTTGGCATAAGTCATCGAATACCAGCCCACCAAACATGGCTTATCAGGCAACCAGCCCATGATCCACATATGTACGTATAAAAGCAGATAACCCTAACACCCAGCCCTATCCACTCTCCACCCCCAATCCCTTCTTGCTCCCGCCGCCACCTGACTGAGTGCCCGAGCAGCGAGCGGCGAGCCGCAAGGACACATCGTTGCAGTTGGCTGTCCCGGCCACCGCTCGCACGCCATATGCCCGCAAATGTCCGGCCTGCTGCTTGTTGCGTACCCCATCCTACAGCCGCTCGCGGAGTCGTAGACCACAGACAGATCTCCCAAGTCAACAGGCAGGGTCGTACTACTGCTATTTAACGCTGCTGGTGGCCTGAGCTGGCCCATGCACCTTCCCCTCCCATGTGGCCATGTCGCATCCCATCTACACAAAATTACATTGGCCTTGTTTAGATCCCAAATTTAGAAATTAAATTTTGCATAGTAAATGTCTCGTCAGATTGTAGCATATTGATTAATTAGGCTTAAAATATTCGTCTCGCAAAGTACAACAAAACTGTGCAATTAGTTTTTGATTTCATCTACATTTAGTACTTCATATATGTACCGACATTTTAATGTGATAGAGAATCTTCTTTATTGTATAGTAGAATTTAGGGATGAATTTAAATATCTAAACAAGGCCATTACTGCTATCTATTGATGGACATGGTACGCCCAGACCCCGGCCGGCAGGGTAGCAATATAATAAAGTGCACCAACCTTTGCAGCTCGAATTGATGGAGCCCGGCCCTACGATGCAGCACCACATGCATACTGTCATAATACTGTTCGGACTTTGCAGTAGGAGTACTAATAAATAAATAAATAAATCATAACAGCTAGCACGTGAGGCTCGCTGCGGCCATTCTCATTTTATTACGACGGTTGTGTTTAGATCAGGCCTTTGTGTTTAGATCAGGCCTCGTTTAGATATCTAAATTCACCTACAAATTCCACTATGTAAAAAAAAGATTCTTCGTCACATTAAAATGCTGGTATATACATAGAGTACTAAATGTAGATGAAATCGAAAACTAATTGTATGGTTTAGTTGTACTTTATGAGACGAACATTTTAAGCCTAATTAATTAATATTTGAATAATTATTAATCGGGTGCTCCTGATTTGGGTAAGTAAACAAGGCCTCACTTGAAAAGTGCACTATGCTAAAAAAAAATTCTCCGTCACATCAAACTTGCGATACATGCATAGAGTACTGAATGTGGATAAAATCAAAAACTAATTGTACAGTTTGGTTGTACTTTATGAGACAAATATTTTGAGCCTAATTAGTCAATGATTAAACAATTATTACTAAATACAAACGAAATGCTACAATAAATTTTGGCGCTCCAAAATTTAGATCTAAACACAGCCGACGTTCAGTCGTTCCCACGCACACACTTGACCTGCCAATAAGTGCTAACAGAGGTGAATTTGAAGGACGCTATCCACGACGTGGCTTGCAGGTCTCCACATAATACCTGACATGCATGCATGTTGCGAAGCTGTATTCCTCCGAGACTTGCTGTTACCGGTCAACTCCCGCCTTAATTTCTCTCCTCTCACTACATGAAACAGACGATTTGCTAGGTGTAAAATGGTTTGCCGGGTGTTTTTTATCGGACACTCGGCAAAGACATTATTTGCCGAGTGCCAGACCCCACAGCACCCAGCAAAGAAATGCACCCGGCAAACCAGCCTTTGCCGAGTGCCGGACACTCGGCAAAGTCCAGCCTTCGGCAAAAATTGTCCTTTGCCAAGTGCCGGGCACTCGGCAAAGCAAGGCCGTCGGCAAAGGTGGTCGACGTGACCGTCTCCACCTGTCGTCATCCTTTGCCGATTGTCGCGCCGTGAGGCACTCGGCAAAGCGTTTTTTTTTTAAATTTCTTTGCCGGGTGCCGCCTAACCTGGCACCCGGCAAAGATTTTTTTATTTTTTTTAAATTTCTTTGCCGGGTGCCGTCTAACCTGGCACCCGGCAAAGATTTTTTTATTTTTTAAAAAATTTCTTTGTCGGGTGCCCCCTGACCTGACACCCGGCAAAGACTTCTTTGCCGTGGGCCCAGGCTAGCACCCGGCAAATTATTTATTTTTTTTTGTTTTTTTTGTCCTATTTTTTTGTGGGGCCTTGCTACAGTAAATAAATCCCTATTTCAAAATTTGGTACAATTTTGAGTTTTTGAACTATATTTCCTTATTTTTTTTCATTTCATTGAATTTTGCGACTATTCCAAATTTGAATTGCGGGTACATGAAATAATGGAATTTGGTTATTCAAAAAATGGTATTCATGATATTTAGGGTATGTCGAGGCTATATGCAGGAAGTGGCATGAATTTTCGCGCATCATGTTGTCGTAACATGATGATGTACTCACGGGAAAAGTGTATTTAAATTATATAAAATTCAAACAAAGTATGAAAATCACGAAACTTGTCGATGTGTCTTTTGCATGTGGGGGTCATGGTAAAAAATTCAAAAAGTTTCTAGCAAGTTGTGGCGACAGCGCTTTTCCTTCACCAGGCACTCAGTTTCCCCCCACCCCACCTCTAGTTTGATTCTCTTTTTCACCGCTTGATGGACATGTGATGCACTGTGAATGACTATCGACTTGTGACGATGGATATTGGACCTATTATGTTTGCGATGTCGTGTATGTGAGATATTGTGTTGGCGATGTGATATATATATGTGGGATTGAGTTTGTGATGCGATGGATGTGCTATATTGTGTTTGTGATGCTTTAGATTTGATATATATCTTTTATATGTTGTGTTTATAATTATAGAATCAAAAAAAATAAAAAATAAAAAATAAAAATTGAGGCTTTGCCGAGTGAGTGCCAGGGCCAGGGCATCCGGCAAAGATTTTTTTAAAAAAAATTCTTTGCCGGATGCCTCCCTGACAGGCCACTCGGCAAAGAAAATACTAAAAAATAAAAAACTCTTTGCCGGGTGCCCAGAGGAGCGACACTCGGCAAAGAAATTTTGGAAAAAAAATAAAAAAAATCTTTGTCGGGTGCCTCTGACATGGCACTCGGCAAAGAAATTATAAAAAAAATTAAAAAATCTTTACCGAGTGAGGCACTCGGCAAAGAAAATATGGAAAAAAAAATTTAAAAAATCTTTGCCGGGTGCCTCTGACATGGCACCCGGCAAAGAAATTGTAAAAAAAATTAAAAAATCTTTGTCGGGTGCCTCCTGGTAGGGCACTCGGCAAATAAAATATGGAAAAAAAATTTAAAAAATCTTTGCCGGGTGCCTCTGACATGGCACCCGGCAAACCAAAGGCTGATAGAGCTGACGCCGTGATGGCCACTTTTCTTTGCCGGGTGCCGAATTTGCACTCGGCAAAGTCTTTGCCGGGTGCCTGATAAAAAGCACCCGGCAAAGAAATCTTTGCCGACTAACTTTTTGCCGGCGGCTCTTTGCCGAGTGCTGCACTCGACAAAGGCTTTGCCGAGTGCAAAGTAGCCTTTGCCGGGTGTTTTCGGCACCCGGCAAAGCACCCGAATCCTGTAGTGTCTCCTTGATCTCTCATTTGAAATCAATGTGGAATCTGCCTCCGTCCGCATGCATACTTCCAGTCTTGCTGAGGTTGTGTACCTGAGTGCTTCTTGATTGACACGGTTGTACACTTGTACCTCTCACGCAAGAATTTTTTTTTTCCAACCGAGGCATCACCCCATTCCCATTATAGCATAACGGAAATGCAAGCATTCAGATTACAGACTTAGACAGATTTCAGAAGAAGGAAATTGAGAAAAGGAAATGATATGCGGCCATTGATGAGGAGGCGAGATGTCTAACCTTCACGCGAACTAGCGAGGAGGCTACAATGACAAGTGAGCAGCAAGGTCATGGCGCGGCTGCGGGACTCAGGACAGCCCAGTCATGGAGAGGTGGCTGCGCTGGCGCTGTTGCGAATCGTGGGTGCCGTAGCTGCGGAGGTTGCAACAAGCTGCTCGAAGACTGTGTTTGACGTAGCAACGACGACGTATGCACGGGTGGTGCATCGGCTGTTCACGGACATAACATGTTCAATTGTTCACCGAGGTTGCACGTACGTATGCAAGGGGCCATGTGCGCTTGTGTACGGGTGACACACGTACGATAGCACGGAGGACGAGTGTGCGCGGCAGCTCTTTGCCCGTGCCATGCACGTAGGGATATGGCATTTCAGAGTTCGGAAAGAAGCGACAGAGCTCTCTACTATAGGTGAAGTATAAGGTGGGTAGAGGCCTCGGCGTGGATTCGAGGGTGCAGGTGTCTGCGGTGGAGAAAGGCAGCTATGATGAGAACATTGGCGCAGTGTTTGAGGACATGGCTTCCGTGTCAGCTGTTGAGCGATGAGTATGGTAGGGCTCCCGGCCTTATGTGAACAACAACAACGGTAGTGATAAATAATGATAAAAATGATGATGAAGTAAACACTTAAATGTGTCTGAAAACAATATTAATTAATATGAAACAAATGTATTTTTAAAGGTAATGAAAAGAAGCATTTGGCTTCATCGATCCTCATTAAAGAGGAATCTGACCAACTTATTACAACCCAATATTTAAAGACAGTTACAAAATTACGAGAAAACAGACTCAACACCCATTTCCAAATATTGAATGATATCTGAACAACATAAAGAGACAAGAGACTCAACGTTACGGTCTCCAAATTACGGCAAGCTCCTAACATGAGCAGCTTTGAATTCAGAGTCCGGGATGGCCTTAGCAGGGACTACGTACCCGGGTCCGTATTATTATGTAGGGCGCAGCTTTCGATTCACATCGCAGACAGCGGGTGAGGTGGATGACGCAAAACTGCAATGTCCAAGGCACCGGTACTAGGGGCTTTGACTAGTCGCACAAGTAAGGAATGAAGGTTTATGGAGACAGCATGATCCTGTGTTTGGCGGAAGGGAATTATGAATTGCAGCTGATTGTGACCTTAAACACTTCCTTTATGATGATGCCTTGTTCAGCTGTCAATCAGTGTCGTCGTAACCTGCAGTGTGGAAATAGTGCGTACATATTAGCTATCGGGCAGTAATATACCAAAATTTCCTCACTATGCATTCATAAAACTGAATAAAATTTCCCCTATGTTCGCGAATCTATTATATATCGTCTGACTTTTGGTACTTCTACATGCTACCAATATTTCATTTGCTTCTGCTCACTACTGGATTCAGGCGCTTTGCCGAGTGCCTAATACACTCGGCAAAGGTTATTATGCCCTCGGCAAAACCTTTGCCGAGTGTAGCACTCGGCAAAGAGCCTCCGGTAAAAAATGCGTCGGCAAAGAATTCTTTGCCGAGCGCCTTTTATCGGGCACTCGGCAAAGCGCCTCGTGGTCCTGGATGTAACCCTCCGTGAACCACCTATCCACGATCATCTCCCAGCACTCCCGATACGACTCGCACCACCATGGAATCATCTACATGTCATAAAGAAGACCAAATTAAAGCTACTTAATCTCAAAATGAATCAATATTATTCTTCTTCATTTACCTCAAGGTACTGCTCCCGGGTCAGCGTACTCTGTCTTGCCTATGTCTTGGTGATCTTCTCACCAAGTTGTTTGGCGTAGTATTTCACGATGCAAGTGAGGCGCTCCTCGTAATGCATGTCGGTGATTCGTTTTCTAGCACTTTTCACCATCACCTTCTCCGCCTTGTCCTCCTGTCCCTCTTCACATCTGAAAAAAGTCTGCACATAGACACAATGTATCAATTCATTATGTCAAAAAAAGTCAAATGAATGTGATGTATTGATCAAAGTTGTGCGAGCGAGACTTACCCAAAACTCTCTCCTCACCCGCTCCTGCTTGTCTCCATAATCTACGTCGGGGGCATCTTTGTAGTGGTCCTACGATTTGGCCGGCTCAGTGTTCCCCTTGTGCGTGACAATGCCGGGGTAAAAGTGCCTGCACACAAGACCTAAGATGTGGTTGGGGTTGCGTGAGTCACCAGGCGACACAACCAACCAGTGCCTGCACAAGTTAATAACAAACATTATTAGTTTCTCTGACAATTTTCAACAGGTTATATGAAGTAGCTGTGATAAAATCTAAAGTTACTTACCTGTCCCCCTGGGGGCGGATCACTGGGCGTAGGGGAGGAAGCGGAGGCCCAGGGAGTTTCGAGGGACCTCGCAAGTAGATGTTGGCTGCAGCAGAGGAGCCTGAACCAGCTGTGCCTCCAGCCTCACAGTCCTGCTGTGCCTCGTCTCCCTCGTCGTCCGACTGCCGAACCAGCTCCTCGTCCGAGGAGTCCGGGGTACGGCGCTCCTCCTCCGGCACGTCACGCGGCCTGACTAGAGGAGTTCGGCCCCTCCTGCTACCGCTGCTGCTGCTGCTCCTGGCCCTCTGCCTCCTCCCGTCCGATGACCCCTCTTCTGCATCCGCATCTTCATCGCGTGGCCTTTGGTACCTCGAGTTCACGTTCCTTGGCCTACGACTGCCCGCCATCTTTATTCAATCACCTGCAATTAAAAAGAAACAAACAAAACATATTATTACATGTATTAGAAATAGATGCTAAATAAATAAACAAAACACGATTACAAAATAACATAGTATTACATGTATTAGAAGTAATCATCATTATTGGGATTATCTGGATGATATGTCTCATCATCACTATCAAAATTGTCCAAATAAACATCATTGTCGGAAGGTTCATTGTTGCCTTCATCGTCATCGTCTATATGTAATCGCTCAAGCATTTCTATGTCCTTGGCATTTTGCACCTCATCTCCTTCTTCCTCGTCATCGACCCTTTCATTGTCTACTTCCATTCCGATCGCCTCGGTTAAATCTATCACCAACCTCCCTTGTAGCACATCTTCTTGATAGAACTCTCCATCATATGTGCTTGGGTTAAAGTTGTAATCTTCATCGTTTGGGACAACTAGTCTACCATGTGGCGATACCTGGTGCACAATAGCCCAACCCTTAAGAGCCTTGTTACCTTGGCACGCGTATGGCAAATAATAAACCTGCACGGCCTGGTGAGCCACAATAAAGACATCTTTTCCTTGATAGACGGAATCTTGTTGAATCTCGACTTGACCAATATTAGGGCTCTGTTTCGTTAGTCGAGGATTGAACCAGTGACATTTGAACATGACGAGACGAAGAGGTTTCGGACCATAAAATAAAAGTTCATAGATTTCTTCAATTATGCCATGATACTCGACGCCATCAGTGCCCGGAGTACAAACTCCGCTGTTTGTGGTTTTTCGATGGGGCCGAGCTCGCTCGTAGCTTGCTGTGTGAAAGCGATATCCATTCACATCATAACATGAATAAGCTTTCACCTTATTATCGAAGCCATTTGCAACTTGTCTCAATTCCTGACTCATAGTTGCATCGGTTTGGGCTGTCCAAAAAACGTGGACAATCCGAAACAGATACGGTCGCAGATATGCAAAGATCTGCATACCTCCAACCGTATCTCTTTCGGACGGGAGACGCCTAACTGGGCTACACCGATCTACGACAAACATGCGGAAAAAGAGGTGATTTATACCTGGGGTGTCGGTGAAGTCAGGCTAGCGGGCCAGTGACGAGTCGACGCAGTGGTGAGGCAACGCAGTGCAGGTAGACCCGCGACGCCGACGAAGACAATCGGGGACCTCTGGGTCACCTCCGACAGGTCCTGCTCTGCAAAAGAAGAAACACAAGACTATAAGCGCAAAATTTCGGCAGCACCTCCCCTGCACGGGGAGGTTTCCAAAACCTGCAACAAACAATGGCACGATGGCCGACAATCACAATGGCACGAAGGACGATAAGCACAGCGGCACGAAGGCCGAGATCAGCCTAGCCCAATTTTCAGGTCTCAAATTAACTGCCCATAAATACATGAATTTTTGGCCCATTAATTTTTGCAATCTCAGATTATAAGCCCAATCCATATAGATAAAAGATTAGCTTAGCTTATTTAACATCACATGAAAGCCCATGTCATATATTAATCAACAATTCAAATACACAGGCCCTACACGCAGCATCTTCATCTACTGTAGCTTCAAATACAATGCCCATGTTATATTGGCTGTAGGTTCATGCAGTGAGCAGGCTGATTATTTACAATATTATCACATTTCAGGAATGACTGAACCAAAGTAACAACAAATACATTTCATATTCTATTAACACTACTTCCTATGTAAAACATCTGCAACAATCTTCCATCTCATACAACTCAAGATACTTGCACTACTGTGGCAGACGAAGCAGAAAAAATGACAATCACAGATAGAGAGATTAGAGAGATAAAAGAATGATTGGTTTAACATGTGGAAATGTTCAGCCCAACAAAACAAGGAATGCCGAAAAGTTACAGCGAGCCCGACAGTAAGGGAGCCCATCTCCTCTCCTCTCCGTTTGTGATGTGGAAATGTCTACCTAGTGCGGTCAACCGTGCCTGTTAGCGACATGGAGAAGAAGATGTGGCTTCTGACTGACTTATTGTGGTTGCAGCTGCTCTATGTAGTCTACCATGCATGAGGTAGCAGGCAGGGAAGGGAGACAGACACAGACAGGTTCAGGTTGCTCCGTGACGAAAGGGAAAGAACAAACGGGAAAGGGAAGGCTGTGCCTGTGCGGTGCCAGCCGCCGGCTCAGCTCAAACTCAACCACACGAGTAGGAGGAGCACAGTACTTGGTGAGTCTGTGGTATTCCGACACGGACACGACGACTCGCCATGCTAGCTAGGTGTGTGCTGCTATCCAGGCGCTCAGCCTATTCGAATCCGGGCGCCGGGCGGTACACGATGACACGTTAGCGAAGTCGACCATTGCTAGTTCACTCCTTTTCTAAACCAACAAAACAGCACAAGAAAAAGAAGAAGAATCGACCATGATTACTCAATCCCCACGTCCCAACCGGTGGCGACGTACATCAGTACATGTACACGCATGTGCCTAAGTTCTCGTCCATTTGTACGTGCGTGTGGTCCACGTACGTACGCCCATGCTGCTGTGATTTATTATATTTCTGGTATCTGAATTTTTAGATGATCGATTTCAGACGATAATCTTATGTACAATCAATTACTGTAATTAAAAGAACAATATATAGCTTGCAAAAGTCTCTGCCATTGCCAAGGTCAGGTCAGGGCCAAGACATGCATGCATGCGTGTCTCAAGAACGACCGAGCATTGCTACGTGTACTACTAGCTTCGCACAGAGCTACAGATACGGGCACCCTAATATACTCTACGAGCAGGTCACTGGACGGACCACAGAGACGGACGGACCACACAGGACGGGAGCACCATACCGACCACGCAGCACAACAGCACGGTACAATACACAGGCCCGCATTGAATTTGAATTGATTGGAGAAGCTAGCAAAAACAGCTGAATACGGAATACCGTAGCACTAGCATAGTTTCCGTGCCGTTGTTCGTACGTGCGACGAGAGTTTATAACTACTACCAGTACAACAAGCTGCAAACATATCATTTTTTGTTTAAATAGAAAAAAAAAATACATTTTAATCAAAAGCTAGTCTCGTACATACAGTATATTTTTAGCTTTATCGGCTCCTTTGGCAAACAGAGCTTTATTTTAAACTGGGCCAAGCAAGTTCTTCTTGTGCCTACTGCTTCCGTGCGTATGCATGCAGTGCGGTGCAGGGAAAGACAATGCATTATTGCAGGAAAGACAATGCATGATTGCCCTGTGATGGTATGCATGCCAAGTTGCCGACCATGTCAAGGCGCATATCTACCCTTACCCAATGACAGTGGCAGAGTCCCACAAGCACAAGCACAAGCACAAAATTATAACCATAAGAAAATACTTTCAGATGTGAATCCAATGATATAATTTTCATACTAACAAAATGTTTATCTTTTGAGGCTAATTGTTGGTTGAAGATTACAAAGTTTGGCTTAATGCGTACGAGCCTGAGTTTAATGCACACAAGGCTTTATAAAATGAAGTGGAGGGAATAGCTACGACTACCAATCAGTGGCACAGTTACCATGCATGTAAGCTGCAGCTTCTCAACCAAATAATTAGGATTAGGTTACGTTTCTCAGGTGAAGACCAGATTTTGGTTCTAACATCTTTTATGCCGTGTTCAGTGTTTACAACAAGGCAATTCTATGTATTAAGCAGTGTCATGCCATGTGATTTACATTTACATCTAATTAACACTGTTAAAAAATTCTACTAACATATTTAAGCAGCTGCAGTGTCAATTCTCTAAAGAGGGACACAGACACCATTTGTCTAATTTACTGATTGACCCCGCACAAACGAGATGATCACCACCATTATCAGTACATCCCTAAATTTCCTTATTAATAGAAGGTAAAGTTTCATAACAAATGAACTGCAAAAAGAAAAGGGCAAGAAATTGATTCAACACAAGCAGCCGACCGACAGTTTGGATTCAGTAATGGTTGCATGACCCTACCAAACAAATCAAACAAAGCATATATGTAGTTGTACAAACTACAAAGTAATTGAATTCCAATCCAATAAATAAATGAAAGCTACTGTATAATCATCGATGTTCATGTTCATGGAATTCGTGGAAATCATACAGTAGCCAGTAGTGTGGGTTTGAGTACTCACCGTGAAGGTGCTGCTCAGGGGAAGCTTGCACGAGCGGATCCGGCTCGCCGACGGTGAAGACGGTGTCGGAGAGCTCTAGATGCGAGGCGGAGCGGTTGCGCGGCGGAGCGGCGGACACGCACGCGCGGCTAGCGAGCGCGTGGGAGCGGCGCGCGCGGGCGGGCTGGGGCGGCGCCGGCGGGCGTGTGCGGCGCGGCCGGGCCGGGGTTGCGCGGTGGAGCGGCGGCGGCGCGATGGAGCTGTGGCGGCGGCGGCGGGCGCTGAGCCGAGCGGGGTGGGGGCGACCGCGCGCGCGTGATAGGGTTTGGGGGGGAGGGTGGGGGATTTTGGGCCAGCGGCCCAATTTCTATTCGGCCTTTGCCGAGTGCTCCAGAAAGGGGCACTCGGCAAAGATTTTTTTAATTTTTTTTAAAATTCTTTGCCGAGTGCCCCATGACCTGGCACTCGGCAAATTATTATTTTTTGTTTTTTTTTCCTCAATTTTTCTGGGGCCTTGCTACAGTAATTGAATCTCAATTTCAAAATTTTGGGCAATTTTGAGTATTTTTACTGTATTTCCTTAATTTTTTTTCGTTTCGTTGAATTTTTTCGAATATTTCAAATTTGAACCTTTGAAATATTCGAAAAAATTCAACGAAACGAAAAAAATAAGGAAATACAGTAAAAATACTCAAAATTGCCCAAAATTTTGAAATTGAGATTCAATTACTGTAGCAAGGCCCCAGAAAAAATGAGGCAAAAAAAACAAAAAAATATAATTTGCCGAGTGCCAGGTCATGGGGCACTCGGCAAAGAATTTTAAAAAATCTTTGCCGAGCGCCAAACGGTGGGCACTCGGCAAAGGCTAACGGCAAGTGGCCGCCGTCACGCCGGCCACCTTTGCCGACGGCTAAAATTTGCCGAGTTCCCAGCCCTCGGCAAAGGAAAAATTTGCCGACGGTCCACCTTTGCCGAGTGCCTAGCACTCGGCAAAGGCTGCTTTGCCGAGGGCATTTCTTTGCCGAGTGCCTCTGGGTCTGGCACTCGGCAAATATTTCCTTTGCCGAGTGCCCGAGGAAATGCGCTCGGCAAAGAATTTTGCCTTCGGCAAAGCAGCTGTGTCCTGTAGTGGCTAGACACTAATATCTTCTTTAGAATATATAGTTTGTACATATACTTGCCTGTCTTCACAGAAAGGAATGATATTGTTTTAGGCGCTAGCTAACTACTACTCCAGGTGAGAGAAACGAGCTTGCGAATTTCATTTAAAAGGTTGTGATACTAATTTTTTGCTCTTGCTGTAGTTTTGCCCTATTTTTGGGTCAGAAAGTATAGTTGTATAATCAAAACCTTGAAGGCTGAAATTGGATATACTGCAGTTTATTTGTCAATTAACTTACTTGAACACTTATGTGAGCAAGCTTCATCGTGTTCTCTTCTGATTCACACCACTTCTTCAGTTCAAGGTTGTCCGAAATCTCTAGCTTCTGTAACTTGGTGAGTTGCTGTATACATGAAGGCAACGACTTGATGCTCCTACATCCCGAGATGACAAGGCTTCTTAAGGAGGAGAGGTCACCCAGCCATTCTGGCAGAGCTGATATGCCATCGCACCATACCAACTTCAGCAAATCAAGGGAAGTTAGGTGCCGCATGCTTTCCGGCAACTCTGCCAACTTACAGTCAATGATAGTCAACTCTCGGAGGGCAGGGAAGTGGTGAAATATTCTCATACTCTTGCGGTTGTCACCTATTATTGACAACTTGGTGCCTCGAGGCCCTCGACCAGAGGAGTGATGACTGTCTTTGTTTACTTCTTCCAGTGAAAATGTAACTTGGTCGCTCCTTTTGATATCACACACACGGAATGTTGGTGGGCATGGCTTCAACCTCAACATTGGACAATCCTGTATCATCAGATCGTCTAGCATGGGGAACATGAACTCCTCCACACCATCCTCAACAGAGTATGTTGTGTTCCACTCCTCCAACCCATCCATTCTAGAGACAAAGAAGGATGACAATCGACGGAATGCTCCTTTGCCACCACAGAATTCCTTGTTGAGTATTTTAATGCTAGGGAGACTCTGAAGACTCAGATGTTGTAGGTGCGGTAACTGTCCAAGTGGTGGCAGGTTGCTACATGTAGGAAAATCCACTAGGCCAATGGAAACAAGATTTGTGAGATGATGCGAAATGCTCATGAGCCACCCAGGGAAGCTTGTGTTGCTGTAACCTTCAATTTGCATGTTCTTCAGACCCCTTGGTGGCACTAGTTGTCCCAACAAATCCTTATCATCTAGAAGTCGAACGGCATTCAGTGTCCAAGCCAATGTCAAATCCGAGAGATTATGTTTGCCCAACAAATTAAGCTTATTTGCTTCTTCTAGCGACCTTACGTTTTCAAGAGAACGTATTCTTAACTCACTAACATGGACACCCTCAAGAAGATGAAGGTTGCTGCAACCAGTGACACCGTCAGCACGAACCTTGAAGACTGGTAATGTTTGTGAAAAGTGCAGCAGAGAACTAGCCTGCTCCATCAGTTCATCCGAGCACTCGTCCAGTACTAAAGACTTCAGCCCAAGTGCACCTATACTCTCTGGCATGGACTTAATCTTATGGCAACCACTAAGTTTTAGTGTATGCAATCTTTTCATGTTACCAATACTTTCTGGTAAACATGCAAGATCAAAATTGTAAGATAGGTCCAGGTGCTCTAGATTGGTAAGGTTATCGATAAAATCACCGAGACTACTCACACAGGAGTTACTTACACTATGTCAAAAAAGGGCAAATCCACTAGCGCTGCGACAGACGCCATACCAAAACGCGTCTGTGACAAAAAAACTACAGACGCGTATTAGGAAACAAGCGTTTGTAGTAACTTGTCCAGTTAACGCGCGTCTGTAGTAACATTTTATTACAGACGCGTTTGTAGAAGAGGCGTCGGAATATTTGTTACAGACGCGTGTCAAGTGGAAGTGTCTGTAGTTTTCTTGTTATCACAGACGCATTTTAACTTACAGACGTTGGTATATTAGACGCGTCTGTAGTTTGCACTAAGTTTCAGACGCCTGCTGTTAAGATGCGTCTGTAGTATTTTTGGCCCTGGTAAAGCCGACCGGTGGCGCATTCAATTCTAAGCATTACTGCTGCGCCCGATCGGCAGGGGGGTCTCGCGAGCTCGCCGATCGATCGTCAGGCGGCGGCGGCAGCGCAAGCTAGCTAGGCTCCACCATATATACCAGCGCCGGCGAGCTAGCTATTAGCTAGTACGCATGATCACCTCGTCACTCCTGGCGCGTAGGCGCCCGCGCCAGCCGCACGGTCGACGCCGCACGGTTATCGATAAAATCACCGAGACTACTCACACAGGAGTTACTTAATTAAGCTCAAGTACTTGAGACTGGTGAGATTTCCCAAAGCATCTAATAGATCTTCGTCACCAACATCCCATAACTGCGACATATCCAGGTGTTGTAGTGCGGTGAGGCCACGCAGACATCCTAGTGTCCGTTTCCGCATGTACCAGCAGCTTGACAAATCTAGGTGCAATATATTTTGGAGCTTCATCAGAGACTCTGGCAGTTCTCTGATGTGTTGACAGCCTGCCATGCTTAAATGTTGTATACCAACGAGGCTGCCAATAGCTTCTGGTAGCCGATCAAGACAATCACAAGATGATAGGTTCAAATATCGGAGTTGTGTGAGACCACACAGTGATTCAGGTAGTGCTTGGACACTGAAGCATCCACATAGCTCAAGGTGCCGCAAATTTGTGAGATTACCAAGTGAGTCTGGCAGTTCTTTTATCCCGGAACAACCTGACATGTCAAGATGAACCATAGATTTTAAGTCACCAAATGATTCTGGCAGTTCAGATAACCCAGAACAACCTGACAAACATAGATATCTCAGACACCCAAGCTTGCTAACTGAATCTGGCAGTGCAGTAATTTGAGAAGATCCATTCAAGTTTAGGTATTGCAGTTTTGGTAGCTCAGTGATACACTCCAGGAGACTCTCATTTTGCATTCTTGGGGCAATCAGACACCTCAGCAGTTTCAATTGGCCAATAGAGGCTGGCAAGATTATGCCAGAGCATTCACTGAAATCCAATGTACGCATGTACTTCGCAAATGAAAATACACCACTGGGGATATCCAATATGCCACTATCTGAAAAGCGAATCACCCTCATCTTTGAAGGCAAAATATTGGCCAACTTCATTGTCGTCATATTTTCTGAGTAAGGAATAGCGACAATACTTCTGGCCACGTGTATTTCTCTCCTGTGCATCAAAAACTATTAGCTCGCCAGCCATCGTCAATCTTGCCAGGTCATGCACCAGGTCATGCATGGTGTACCGCATCACATGCTCTTGAGAAATCTGAAATGATAAGTATATAGGCACCATTCATTAGAGATGTCAACTAATACCCATCTTATAAGAAAAATCCCAGCTTCACGTGCTTAGGAATTGAAGGTGCTAATTTGAACAAAGAGTAGAGAATGCTGTCGAGTGTTACGTGTGTTTTGAATATGTATGCAAATTATAGTCTGTTAGAGATTTGGAAAATCCTACGGTCACTTGCTTGAGTTTGTAATAGGCAGCTAGATGTAGCTGTATATCAGATTAGTCACTATTATCAGTACAATAATAATAGACATATTCATGGTCGTTCAAGTTTACAAACTCTATGGTACGGTGCTACTAGGCTTGGGTTAGGAAGTGGCAATACAAATAATTATCACAAACAGGTTATGTACTTTTTTTTCCTTATGCACCGACGTGGTGATAATGGTGCCAAACAATTTCTATCAAAATAGCTAAAAGTTATATTTTCACCGAGTTCACCTACAAAGTCACAACGTCAAAAGTCACTCCGACGATGGTTCCAAATGTTTTTTTTTGGATATATATTGAAATTTGGCCCTTTACGGCCTGATGCCAAAGATACAACATTTTGGGTTTTACATCAAAAACTGAGCTCAAAAGCTCTTTGTAGCAGCGTGCTAATTCACATATTGTTAACCTGACTAGCACTGTTTTGTTGACTCCAAAGTTGAGCTTCATTGCTGCATTGGCTGAAGAATGTTCCAAACGGTTTCAAAAAAAAATACTTCTCTTGATACCATTCATTCAACTAATGCAGCCATCGACATAGTTATGTCATCAAAATTTAATTCATGCAATTTTTCATGCATGTGTGGTTTGTAAGAACCGGTAACCTCCCCATGCATATCTTCCTTATATCTCACCTATGACATATGTATTTCTGACACCAAATGCATATTTTTTCCTCTTGACCCTTTTAATTTGAAACTTTAGATAATTATTAAGGTATCTTAATGGGACAAATGGCTTCAAATTTAAAAAAAAACTCACTTTAAAACATGTAAGTTAACAAAATATGATAGTGACACTAGTACACAATTGATTTTCGCTGATGGCATAATGTATAGGCGCCACTAAAAATGAAACTGTGGGTCCAGACTATGAACTGCCGGTGTAAATTCACTTTTACTGGTTGTTTTCTTAAGTTTACTATCAACAAAAATACATGATTTCTACTAGTGGTAGCCTTAAGAAAACCATATGTAAAATGGATTTATACTGACGGTTTTCTTAACCTAGACTCCTAGAGCCACTACAGATAATTTGAAATTATTTTTTGAGTTTCTCAAATGATCTCGGATGGAGAAATGACCTGAACAAAAGTTGTAGGATTCGAAAAGGTCTACAACTTTGGAGTTGATAACTTTTTCATTTAAAATCATTTAAGGCAAAGAAATTGTCTTTTAAGATTAATGGTTTTAAAATTCATATTTTTTGAATTTCTCAAATGACCTCTGATGGAAAATGATCACAAGCAAAGTTGTTGATCTGGACAAGATCTAAAACTTTACAGTTGAAATTTTTTCATTTGAATTCGTTTAGGGCTTTAATCTCCATTTTAAAATCTGTCAGAGCGAATAGTAAGGGAATATTTTTTATATTGAGGGACAAGTGACTTTGGGATGCAGTAGTAAGGTGTGTAATGCGCGAGGCTTGAGGTGCTGAGTTTGATCCATGGGGCGCTCAGAACCGTGTGCGGCTGCCTCGTGCGAGCCTCCTCGGATAAATTTCTTTTACTATTTTTTTGAGCCCAATTTGCAATTTTTGAAAATCATTTATAGTGGCGGTTTTCTAAGAAAACGGCTAGTATAAATCGATTTACAGTGGCGACTTACATAAGAAAACCATCAGTGTAAATATTTATAGTGGCGGTTCTCTAGAGGATGCATGTGAGGTTCGCGATTTTCGCTTACCTTTTATACTGGTGGTTGGTAAAAACGCCAGGGAAAATAGGTTTAGAACCGCCAATATTAATGTTCTGTGTATGAGTACGGTCTGGTGTTTTTTTTCTGACCATTTTGGCCCTTAATTTTCAACTACAAAACTATCCTATATATATGTTTAAGGTCACTAATAATTCACAACATAAGATAAACTTTTGAGGCTACTCTTTGATTGTACCAATTAAAATTTCAACTTCCATGTAGTATCTTACGATTACTCGTTAGACGCTCCAATGAAGCCTTCATGTTAATTCTCACTAGATGTAATAGAAAAAAATAAATCCTAGAAATTCACAAAACAATCAGGAACATCTAGCCTTTAATTAGGTAGTCTCTAATTACCATTGTTAATACTAGCTATTAGATCGATTCTGCTTTATTCAAAAATTACCCACTCCTACTATCATGGAAAAGACAAAGTAACCCCAAATTTTGAATCAAAATTACCCACCTATGCCATTAGGAAAGAAAATTCAAATACCTTGTAAATTTGTATATAAATTATTCACCTTTATCATTATCAAAGATAATTTGAAATTAACCACTAAATTTGCATCTAAATTACCCACCTCTACCGCTATGAAAGAGAACTCAAAATAACCCCCTAACTTCGTATTTAAACTACCCACACTATAAACTAAAACATTTTTATATAAATTACACACATATGCCATCATAAAAGATAATGAAACATAACCCATAAATGTCATTATGAAATAAAATATAAAATAACATATTTTAATTTGTCTAAATATATATCCACCTCAGACATCACAACAAATAAACAAAATGATTGTACCATGGTAGTACTTATTCCTCTCAATCACAGTATAATATACAAGTGGGCCATTGCCCCTCATTGATATGTGTAATCGTTGAATTGCCTTTGTCACAGTAAGGTTACCCCCTCCTTTTGACAATTACTATCTCCCCCTACATTTGTTTTGAATTATTTGCCCCTATTTTTGTACATTTATGCCTACTTTCAATTGTACCTTAACTACCTTGTGATTTCCTTATATAACATGATTTTCTTCTAAACTGGATAATATTGTCCTTAGAAACGTAAATGAATTCCATACCTAGGTAAATGTTCTCTAGTTATAAATTTGTGTACCCCTCCAATGGCAATAAGAAACCCAGGATAAAAAGAAAGGTGCTTCAGGCCAATCTAATAATTTTTAGTACTGTTTTTATGACAACTGGAAATACATAAGGGAGACACCATTATGAACCATATGCTTTGTGTGACTTACTAAAGGCAAAAACAAATAGGAGGACCTACATATAGTCAGCAAGGAAAAAGTAGTGTTCTGCAGGTATACTGTAACATACCGAAGGCAACTTTGAAACTTGAAGGAAAGACATTCCCAAAAGTTGCTTGATATATTCCTTCCCCTTCGATGGCTCTATGAAATCCAGAGCACTCCATTGGTAAATCAAGTCATCTTCTAGAATATTGTGGCCTTTTGAAAATATGGCACAATAGGAAAAGCATATCCTCAGTTGTTGTGGCATCCTTTGATAACTTAACTTCAAGGATGGAAGCACGCTGTCTTTAGAAGTTTCATTCCAAATATCACTGTTGTTAATTTTTTTCCATTCAGACAGATCTCTGGATTGTAGCATGCATCCAAGTGCTTGAGCTGCTAATGGCACACCTCCACACTTCTTTGTAAGATCCAATCCTATGTGCTCCAATTCATTTTTGTTTGATTTAGCGTCACACTTACTGTTCCTCTTAATTATTTCCCAACAGGTATCATCATCCAAAGGCTGTAGCTTGTATGGTTCACTGGTCGAAACTTCCCTTGCAATGCCTTCACTGCGTGTGGTTACTATAACATCTATCATACTGCCCTTCCTGCCCACGTGGAGCATACATTTCAGTTTCCTCAACTCAGTATGGCCTTCCTCCCATATGTCGTCTAAAACAATCAGAACCTTCTTGCCACGGAGTAGGTTATCAAGGCACTGCTTTATCACCTGCAGATCCCTATTCTCGTGATCCCCATTTTGCTGACCTTCTATTTTTAGTTGTGAAATTATAGATGTTCCTATCTTCAATAAATTATAATCTTGGGACACATAAACCCATATACGATGATCATACTCCTTGAATTTGTCATCGTTGTAAACTAGTTGTGCTAACGTGCTCTTGCCCATACCTCCAAGGCCATAGATAGGAACAACCACTGTCTCACTCTCATCATTGTCTGTACTTCCATGTAATAATAGGTTTATGATTTCCTTCTTTTCTCCATCCCTCCCTTTTACTTCAGGAAGAAAGTCTGACGTTGTTTCACGTTCATCATAGCACTGGACAATAGTAGGGCTAGTATCCTGTGTAATGATGAACTTAAACTTCTCAAATTCCTTGCTAATTTTGTTCAGTTTTTCTCTCAGACTCTTCATCCTATTAGCCACAGCAATCTTCTTGTATGCTACTGGGAGACATGAAAGGACCCCTGGCTTCTGCAAGAATATAATGTCATTTATTTTTCAGTTATAGGATACCAAAAGAAACAAGCATTGCTTTATATAAACTCGAATTTGTTTTTTCATCCCAGTACCAAAACTGGTACTGTAGGTACCATATTTTGGTATCTCATGCATAGTGTAATTGGTGGTGCCGCAAGATTGTCTGAAATTATATGTAATCATAATAGATGCTTTTCTTACCACACAAAAAAAATAGGAACTTAATAGATATTTAAACTATCTGCAATGTAGTAATTAAAAAACCAGATAGAATCGAATTGTGATATCCGTACGCACTATTGCACAAAAAGGGGAAATATTGCTTCTAGTTGCATGCGGATCTCTCTAAAACATGCTTTAAAAATGCTTCATTAACATCACTAAGCCTAAAGACCGGTTTGCAACTCCTACTCATTACACCCTAAACTGTCAATGCATCAACCAGATGAAACTTGAACATATGTTAATCATAATTAAATCAATGTTACTGTTTTCAAAAGACATGCATGCAGTAAAGCACACATTTTGTTTAAGAAAAATAACGTAGACAGAGATTCAACCTTGAGATACGATACCAGCATTACACATGCTACACTATAATCCAAGACATGAATCTTGGTTTTGTTATTCCTATTATTGCTTAAGAGATAACAACCATCATGAGAAAAGAAAACATCATAGGGCACAAACACCAGAGTGACACTAGCCAATCTTGATAGGATGCCCACCTTAAGGATCTGAAATACCAAGTTGAGATGTGTCCTAGTCTAGAGTTTTGATGAGTAATTGACAAGATGATTTGAGGCTTTCTGGTAGAGTTCATGTTTCGTATATGCTTGATTATATATAGTTATGGTTAACCGGAGTCCATTCAGATGGTTTGTCAAGGTGGTGGAGGAAACATGTCTCTTGGATTGTGATAAGTATGTGTTTTCGAATAATCTCGCATGGAGTCGCACCATTTACCAAAATTGTAGTGCTCAACATCCTATCTCAAAAGAAAATCATTTGAAATCATTTAGGGGTAAAAATATTAAGATATTATTATATATTAATACAAAAGGGTAGTGTAGTGTAGTGGTAGTGAGGGATTGTGTGAGACAAAAATTAAGAGTTCGCTTCTTAGGAAGCGCATGCAGACATATTTTGCACAAAAAATAGTGTGACTCGCAGTTAGCTAAGGGCTTGGCCTAATTTTATTTGATTTGAAACAAATAATTCTGAAGACCCATGAAACTGTAAGTGCAATAAAGGTTTAATTCCACATGAAATTTTGACTAGTGGTTGACTCAACTTAAATAGATGATTATTTTGTGTATCTGTTGTGAAGCTGATAGAGACAAAAGGTGTGCCACAAGCTGAGGCATGGCGTGTCATGGCATGGAGTCATGCACACAGGGTCATGGCCTAACCTAGCCTGCCATGACACTAGTTTTACTATTTGGGCTGATTAATCGATGACTCTTGTTAATGATATTCATCAAACCTACATATACTAGCGATGTTTTCAACTTGGGCCGAGTGAGACTCTTGTTAATGACATTCATCGAGTTTACAGTCAGCAGTGGCCTTTTGAATACATCAGTTTCTGCCTGTCACGAGTAACAGTGGGCCATTAATAATCAGTCTTCATGGCATCCAATTGCATTTCCCCTTCCGTCGCAAAAAAGAAAAAAAAATGCATTTCCCCTTCCACCTTGAGCGCCTATAAGAGGCCTGACGCCTTCGGTCCCATGCACCACCACTACTTTCCATTTGTCATGTGGTTCTAGACTTCTAGTTTCGCAAACTCAATTAAGCGACGGGTCGCACGCGAGGGAGCGTGACCCATCTTCCACCTCGTGCTCGCCTCCTCCCCTAGCCCGCGCACGCTCCAAACCACGTCCGCACCGGCCCACGCCCGTGCCCGACGGAGAGGAAGAGGAAGGAGCCCGCGCCTACGCTTGCCCCAGCACCAGGGCCCGCACCCATTCCCGCACCGAAGAGAAAGAAGCTGCCGCCTAGGGTTCCGGCGAGGAGGTCACTGGCGTCGAAGACGATGAGCTCGCTGACCCTCCCCCTCTCTGGCTCCAACTCTAGCGGGCTTAGAAGGAAGGGGCCCCAAGCAGGTAGGCCGCCCAAGCGATGGGGAAGGATGCCAGCACTGGTAGAGAATAGACTTTCGGTTTTTGGCTTTAGTCCCAGCCAGAATTTGACCCGGGAGTAATAGGAGATTTAGTCCCGATTGGAACCACCAACCGGGACTAGAATCCCCTGCCCAACGGATAGTGCAGCAAGCTTTTGCAGCAGGGATCTTTAGTCCTGGTCTGTGGTTCAAACCAGGACTAAAGGTCGCCTTTCAATTCCGGTTGGAACCACCAACCGGGATCAAAGGTCCCGCTAGCCTTTTATCCTGGATTTTGGCTCCAACTGGGACTAGAGGTTGATCCTTTAGTCCCGGTAGGCTCTACCAACCGGGGTCTAAAGGTCCCCACCTATATATACCCGCTTCCACTGTCACCCGGCCTGAGACACATGTGGTCAAATCTTTGGTCTCTGCTTGTGCGCGTGTGTTCATCCATGTTCTTGCTTGGGGGAGCAAGTTCTTGCTTTCGGCCGCCAATTTCATCTTCAATCTTCTAAAGGTTAGCAACTTTATCTTCTAATCTTTCATTGCTAATAATGTAGATCATTTCATAGTTTAGTAATAAGCATAGAAATATGTGGTTTTTTAATTAGGAATAATAATGGTAGATTTTATTTTTATTTATACATCATTTCTACATAACCTTAAACATTTATAGTTTTCTAGATCTTTGTTAGCAGCACTATTTCATGATGAGAGTTAATAATCATTAAAAAATTATGTGCAAAATGTTTAAGTTTACTTGGCATGCATATATATATATATATATATATATATATATATATATATATATATATATATATATATATATATATATATATATATATATATATCTTGATGATTTATTTTTTATATATTTCTCTAATATATATTGTTGCATGGTATATTTATATGGGGTTCTATATTTATTAGGATGTTTTTTAAGTTTTTTTAGTTATGATAAATAGTGGCGGACTTCCCCAGCCACAGGAACCAGGTTTTCAACCCGTCGATCTTCCATTCGTGCATCGCCAAATAGGTCCGTTCCGCATCACCCAGACCCATCAATAATATGGAATATTTTAAGTTTTGTGTGCTAATATAATTTTTGCATATATACATTCATTTATAACATGATTGTTGCATATGTCACAGACTATAAAACCGGTCAAGTGGCTAGAATCAACACTATGGCTGCTTGGGGTGTAGGACATCTTCGAGACGATGACAAGTGTGGTCGTGAATGATGAAGGAAGCGAGTTATGGACATGTATTCTCGCCTTCGACATCCCATTAGGTACAATAATGAGGTGCGCCAAGACATCATGCAGATTGGATGACAAATGCAGACCAAGACAGGCGCCCAGATCGATGCCGTGCTGCTTTTTTGTAGACAATTGAGCGAATTGGCTACCGTATGCCTGATTTCTCATCCTTGAAGATAGAAGCTTTACGTGAGCATAGTCTAGACGTGTCGTGAGTAAGCGAGAGGCATGCGACATTCAACCAAATGGATATGGTACGTCGTCGTGTATGATATGAGAATAATGTTTATTTATTCTTATTATTATATGAGCGCATCCTAATATTTTTTTTGTTTGTCCATTTGTAGAATTTGCTCCATGATTATACCTATACTGTAAGTGGCCTGCAGCCCATTCTCACGCAAGCTATTAAGTGACTGGGGTACGCTAGGGACTACGTGGAAGTGTTGGGCCAGAGGACGACAGCTGGTATCCAGTATTGCATGAGATTTAGGTAGAGCCAGTCCATCGATAGTCCCTCAGTAGGTTATATCTATGGGATACCATGACTTCGGAGTTGTGAGGCAAGAGAGAGTATTTTAGTGCGGGCCTTGTATTACATAGACAATGACCGTGGTTACTGTATCCGAGACATACACTACTGGCAGTAGAGACAGGCTAGGGCTACAGCCGGTTTATAGAATTCATGAGTTAATTAGGTTTATTCGTATTGTTATGTATTAATTAGGTTTATTTAAATGGTTATGTACTTTAATTAGGTTTATTTGTATGGATATTTTAATTATGTTTGTATGCAAGTTAATTATGTTTCATTAGGTTTATTTGTACGGACAACATAATTATGTTTGTATGGATTGAAATTTAATTCGTGTAGGATTAAAATGCATATGCGATTTCAAACAATATTTTGAAGCAATAAATGAATTCAGCTAGAAAATTCATGAACATAAAAGTTGTAGAACTAATCAAGATCTACAATTTTTATTTTGGTCATTTCTTCATCCAACAAAGTGTTAGTAAATATTATTCATATTTTACATCTCGCATATAGTCTATATAAGAGATATGTAAATTTTGAACAATGTTTACTACCACTTTATCAGATGGAAAAATGTTCAAAATAAAAGTTTTAGATCTTGAAAAGTTATACAACTTTGTAGTTGATAACTTTTTGATTTGAAATCATTTTGTCAAGGAAATTTATGTATGAATTTCTCAAATTTGAAATTCGAATTTTTAAAATATCCTCAAATGGAGAAATGACCAGAACAAAAGTTGTAGATCTAGAAAAGTTATGCAACTTTATAGTTGACAACTTTTTTATTTGAGCTATATTTTTTTACTTCATAATTTCTAATTTTCAGCCTATTTATGTTAAAGGAAATGTTAAAAACCATTGCATGGCCGGAAACAAAACTGTCACGTTAGACAGCAGTTTCGCCGTGAGCCAAAATTTGGCTTTAGTCCCGGGTTGAGCCAACAACCGGGACTAAAAGGCCTTTAGTACCGGTTGGTGGCCAAAGGCCTTTTAGTCCCGGTTGTTGGCCCAACTCGAGACTAAAGGGTACCGACCCTACATATACTCGGGTCTTCTCTTCTTTTTTTCTCCTTTCTAGCGTCGGATCCGCTACTCCGCCGCGCCGCCACCCCTGCCGTGTGCTCGTCCGACCGCGCCCTCTTCTTTGGCTCTAGTCTCGCCTTCATACCTCGGGTCCAGCGCACAGCTCGCCCTCATCTCCAGCTCGTGCGATGAGCCCTCGTCCTCGTCCTCCGTCGGCTAGCCGGCCTTCCCCTCGTCCTCGGCTCCGGCGTGCGCGGCTTGCCCTCGTCCTCCGCTCTGGTGCACGCGGCGGTTCCCTCATCCTCGACTCGATCCGGTCGCCCTCCACCTCGTCCTCGCGGCGCGTGCGTGACAGTGCCCACGTCCTCGTCCTCCGTTGGCTGGCTGGCCTCGCCCTCGTCCTTGGCTCCGGCGCGCATGCTCACCCTCATCCTCGGCTCCGGCATGCGCGGCGGTTCCCTCGCCCTCGACTCGATCCAGACGCCCTCCACCTCAGAAGAAGGAAATGGAGAAAAGGAAATGATATGCGGCCATTGATGAGGAGGCGAGATGTCTAACCTTCACGCGAACTAGCGAGGAGGCTACAATGACAAGTGAGCAGCAAGGTCATGGCGCGGCTGCGGGACTCAGGACAGCCCAGTCATGGAGAGGTGGCTGCGCTGGCGCTGTTGCGAATCGTGGGTGCCGTAGCTGCGGAGGTTGCAACAAGCTGCTCGAAGACTGTGTTTGACGTAGCAACGACGACGTATGCACGGGTGGTGCATCGGCTGTTCACGGACATAACATGTTCAATTGTTCACCGAGGTTGCACGTACGTATGCAAGGGGCCATGTGCGCTTGTGTACGGGTGACACACGTACGATAGCACGGAGGACGAGTGTGCGCGGCAGCTCTTTGCCCGTGCCATGCACGTAGGGATATGGCATTTCAGAGTTCGGAAAGAAGCGACAGAGCTCTCTACTATAGGTGAAGTATAAGGTGGGTAGAGGCCTCGGCGTGGATTCGAGGGTGCAGGTGTCTGCGGTGGAGAAAGGCAGCTATGATGAGAACATTGGCGCAGTGTTTGAGGACATGGCTTCCGTGTCAGCTGTTGAGCGATGAGTATGGTAGGGCTCCCGGCCTTATGTGAACAACAACAACGGTAGTGATAAATAATGATAAAAATGATGATGAAGTAAACACTTAAATGTGTCTGAAAACAATATTAATTAATATGAAACAAATGTATTTTTAAAGGTAATGAAAAGAAGCATTTGGCTTCATCGATCCTCATTAAAGAGGAATCTGACCAACTTATTACAACCCAATATTTAAAGACAGTTACAAAATTACGAGAAAACAGACTCAACACCCATTTCCAAATATTGAATGATATCTGAACAACATAAAGAGACAAGAGACTCAACGTTACGGTCTCCAAATTACGGCAAGCTCCTAACATGAGCAGCTTTGAATTCAGAGTCCGGGATGGCCTTAGCAGGGACTACGTACCCGGGTCCGTATTATTATGTAGGGCGCAGCTTTCGATTCACATCGCAGACAGCGGGTGAGGTGGATGACGCAAAACTGCAATGTCCAAGGCACCGGTACTAGGGGCTTTGACTAGTCGCACAAGTAAGGAATGAAGGTTTATGGAGACAGCATGATCCTGTGTTTGGCGGAAGGGAATTATGAATTGCAGCTGATTGTGACCTTAAACACTTCCTTTATGATGATGCCTTGTTCAGCTGTCAATCAGTGTCGTCGTAACCTGCAGTGTGGAAATAGTGCGTACATATTAGCTATCGGGCAGTAATATACCAAAATTTCCTCACTATGCATTCATAAAACTGAATAAAATTTCCCCTATGTTCGCGAATCTATTATATATCGTCTGACTTTTGGTACTTCTACATGCTACCAATATTTCATTTGCTTCTGCTCACTACTGGATTCAGGCGCTTTGCCGAGTGCCTAATACACTCGGCAAAGGTTATTATGCCCTCGGCAAAACCTTTGCCGAGTGTAGCACTCGGCAAAGAGCCTCCGGTAAAAAATGCGTCGGCAAAGAATTCTTTGCCGAGCGCCTTTTATCGGGCACTCGGCAAAGCGCCTCGTGGTCCTGGATGTAACCCTCCGTGAACCACCTATCCACGATCATCTCCCAGCACTCCCGATACGACTCGCACCACCATGGAATCATCTACATGTCATAAAGAAGACCAAATTAAAGCTACTTAATCTCAAAATGAATCAATATTATTCTTCTTCATTTACCTCAAGGTACTGCTCCCGGGTCAGCGTACTCTGTCTTGCCTATGTCTTGGTGATCTTCTCACCAAGTTGTTTGGCGTAGTATTTCACGATGCAAGTGAGGCGCTCCTCGTAATGCATGTCGGTGATTCGTTTTCTAGCACTTTTCACCATCACCTTCTCCGCCTTGTCCTCCTGTCCCTCTTCACATCTGAAAAAAGTCTGCACATAGACACAATGTATCAATTCATTATGTCAAAAAAAGTCAAATGAATGTGATGTATTGATCAAAGTTGTGCGAGCGAGACTTACCCAAAACTCTCTCCTCACCCGCTCCTGCTTGTCTCCATAATCTACGTCGGGGGCATCTTTGTAGTGGTCCTACGATTTGGCCGGCTCAGTGTTCCCCTTGTGCGTGACAATGCCGGGGTAAAAGTGCCTGCACACAAGACCTAAGATGTGGTTGGGGTTGCGTGAGTCACCAGGCGACACAACCAACCAGTGCCTGCACAAGTTAATAACAAACATTATTAGTTTCTCTGACAATTTTCAACAGGTTATATGAAGTAGCTGTGATAAAATCTAAAGTTACTTACCTGTCCCCCTAGGGGCGGATCACTGGGCGTAGGGGAGGAAGCGGAGGCCCAGGGAGTTTCGAGGGACCTCGCAAGTAGATGTTGGCTGCAGCAGAGGAGCCCGAACCAGCTGTGCCTCCAGCCTCACAGTCCTGTTGTGCCTCGTCTCCCTCGTCGTCCGACTGCCGAACCAGCTCCTCGTCCGAGGAGTCCGGGGTACGGCGCTCCTCCTCCGGCACGTCACGCGGCCTGACTAGAGGAGTTCGGCCCCTCCTGCTACCGCTGCTGCTGCTCCTGGCCCTCTGCCTCCTCCCGTCCGATGACCCCTCTTCTGCATCCGCATCTTCATCGCGTGGCCTTTGGTACCTCGAGTTCACGTTTCTTGGCCTACGACTGCCCGCCATCTTTATTCAATCACCTGCAATTAAAAAGAAACAAACAAAACATATTATTACATGTATTAGAAATAGATGCTAAATAAATAAACAAAACACGATTACAAAATAACATAGTATTACATGTATTAGAAGTAATCATCATTATTGGGATTATCTGGATGATATGTCTCATCATCACTATCAAAATTGTCCAAATAAACATCATTGTCGGAAGGTTCATTGTTGCCTTCATCGTCATCGTCTATATGTAATCGCTCAAGCATTTCTATGTCCTTGGCATTTTGCACCTCATCTCCTTCTTCCTCGTCATCGACCCTTTCATTGTCTACTTCCATTCCGATCGCCTCGGTTAAGTCTATCACCAACCTCCCTTGTAGCACATCTTCTTGATAGAACTCTCCATCATATGTGCTTGGGTTAAAGTTGTAATCTTCATCGTTTGGGACAACTAGTCTACCATGTGGCGATACCTGGTGCACAATAGCCCAACCCTTAAGAGCCTTGTTACCTTGGCACGCGTATGGCAAATAATAAACCTGCACGGCCTGGTGAGCCACAATAAAGACATCTTTTCCTTGATAGACGGAATCTTGTTGAATCTCGACTTGACCAATATTAGGGCTCTGTTTCGTTAGTCGAGGATTGAACCAGTGACATTTGAACATGACGAGACGAAGAGGTTTCGGACCATAAAATAAAAGTTCATAGATTTCTTCAATTATGCCATGATACTCGACGCCATCAGTGCCCGGAGTACAAACTCCGCTGTTTGTGGTTTTTCGATGGGGCCGAGCTCGCTCGTAGCTTGCTGTGTGAAAGCGATATCCATTCACATCATAACCTGAATAAGCTTTCACCTTATTATCGAAGCCATTTGCAACTTGTCTCAATTCCTGACTCATAGTTGCATCGGTTTGGGCTGTCCAAAAAACGTGGACAATCCGAAACAGATACGGTCGCAGATATGCAAAGATCTGCATACCTCCAACCGTATCTCTTTCGGACGGGAGACGCCTAACTGGGCTACACCGATCTACGACAAACATGCGGAAAAAGAGGTGATTTATACCTGGGGTGTCGGTGAAGTCAGGCTAGCGGGGCAGTGACGAGTCGACGCAGTGGTGAGGCGACGCAGTGCAGGTAGACCCGCGACGCCGACGAAGACAATCGGGGACCTCTGGGTCACCTCCGACAGGTCCTGCTCTGCAAAAGAAGAAACACAAGACTATAAGCGCAAAATTTCGGCAGCACCTCCCCTGCACGGGGAGGTTTCCAAAACCTGCAACAAACAATGGCACGATGGCCGACAATCACAATGGCACGAAGGACGATAAGCACAGCGGCACGAAGGCCGAGATCAGCCTAGCCCAATTTTCAGGTCTCAAATTAACTGCCCATAAATACATGAATTTTTGGCCCATTAATTTTTGCAATCTCAGATTATAAGCCCAATCCATATAGATAAAAGATTAGCTTAGCTTATTTAACATCACATGAAAGGCCATGTCATATATTAATCAACAATTCAAATACACAGGCCCTACACGCAGCATCTTCATCTACTGTAGCTTCAAATACAATGCCCATGTTATATTGGCTGTAGGTTCATGCAGTGAGCAGGCTGATTATTTACAATATTATCACATTTCAGGAATGACTGAACCAAAGTAACAACAAATACATTTCATATTCTATTAACACTACTTCCTATGTAAAACATCTGCAACAATCTTCCATCTCATACAACTCAAGATACTTGCACTACTGTGGCAGACGAAGCAGAAAAAATGACAATCACAGATAGAGAGATTAGAGAGATAAAAGAATGATTGGTTTAACATGTGGAAATGTTCAGCCCAACAAAACAAGGAATGCCGAAAAGTTACAGCGAGCCCGACAGTAAGGGAGCCCATCTCCTCTCCTCTCCGTTTGTGATGTGGAAATGTCTACCTAGTGCGGTCAACCGTGCCTGTTAGCGACATGGAGAAGAAGATGTGGCTTCTGACTGACTTATTGTGGTTGCAGCTGCTCTATGTAGTCTACCATGCATGAGGTAGCAGGCAGGGAAGGGAGACAGACACAGACAGGTTCAGGTTGCTCCGTGACGAAAGGGAAAGAACAAACGGGAAAGGGAAGGCTGTGCCTGTGCGGTGCCAGCCGCCGGCTCAGCTCAAACTCAACCACACGAGTAGGAGGAGCACAGTACTTGGTGAGTCCGTGGTATTCCGACACGGACACGACGACTCGCCATGCTAGCTAGGTGTGTGCTACTATCCAGGCGCTCAGCCTATTCGAATCCGGGCGCCGGGCGGTACACGATGACACGTTAGCGAAGTCGACCATTGCTAGTTCACTCCTTTTCTAAACCAACAAAACAGCACAAGAAAAAGAAGAAGAATCGACCATGATTACTCAATCCCCACGTCCCAACCGGTGGCGACGTACATCAGTACATGTACACGCATGTGCCTAAGTTCTCGTCCATTTGTACGTGCGTGTGGTCCACGTACGTACGCCCATGCTGCTGTGATTTATTATATTTCTGGTATCTGAATTTTTAGATGATCGATTTCAGACGATAATCTTATGTACAATCAATTACTGTAATTAAAAGAACAATATATAGCTTGCAAAAGTCTCTGCCATTGCCAAGGTCAGGTCAGGGCCAAGACATGCATGCATGCGTGTCTCAAGAACGACCGAGCATTGCTACGTGTACTACTAGCTTCGCACAGAGCTACAGATACGGGCACCCTAATATACTCTACGAGCAGGTCACTGGACGGACCACAGAGACGGACGGACCACACAGGACGGGAGCACCATACCGACCACGCAGCACAACAGCACGGTACAATACACAGGCCCGCATTGAATTTGAATTGATTGGAGAAGCTAGCAAAAACAGCTGAATACGGAATACCGTAGCACTAGCATAGTTTCCGTGCCGTTGTTCGTACGTGCGACGAGAGTTTATAACTACTACCAGTACAACAAGCTGCAAACATATCATTTTTTGTTTAAATAGAAAAAAATACATTTTAATCAAAAGCTAGTCTCGTACATACAGTATATTTTTAGCTTTATCGGCTCCTTTGGCAAACAGAGCTTTATTTTAAACTGGGCCAAGCAAGTTCTTCTTGTGCCTACTGCTTCCGTGCGTATGCATGCAGTGCGGTGCAGGGAAAGACAATGCATGATTGCAGGAAAGACAATGCATGATTGCCCTGTGATGGTATGCATGCCAAGTTGCCGACCATGTCAAGGCGCATATCTACCCTTACCCAATGACAGTGGCAGAGTCCCACAAGCACAAGCACAAGCACAAAATTATAACCATAAGAAAATACTTTCAGATGTGAATCCAATGATATAATTTTCATACTAACAAAATGTTTATCTTTTGAGGCTAATTGTTGGTTGAAGATTACAAAGTTTGGCTTAATGCGTACGAGCCTGAGTTTAATGCACACAAGGCTTTATAAAATGAAGTGGAGGGAATAGCTACGACTACCAATCAGTGGCACAGTTACCATGCATGTAAGCTGCAGCTTCTCAACCAAATAATTAGGATTAGGTTACGTTTCTCAGGTGAAGACCAGATTTTGGTTCTAACATCTTTTATGCCGTGTTCAGTGTTTACAACAAGGCAATTCTATGTATTAAGCAGTGTCATGCCATGTGATTTACATTTACATCTAATTAACACTGTTAAAAAAATTCTACTAACATATTTAAGCAGTTGCAGTGTCAATTCTCTAAAGAGGGACACAGGCACCATTTGTCTAATTTACTGATTGACCCCGCACAAACGAGATGATCACCACCATTATCAGTACATCCCTAAATTTCCTTATTAATAGAAGGTAAAGTTTCATAACAAATGAACTGCAAAAAGAAAAGGGCAAGAAATTGATTCAACACAAGCAGCCGACCGACAGTTTGGATTCAGTAATGGTTGCATGACCCTACCAAACAAATCAAACAAAGCATATATGTAGTTGTACAAACTACAAAGTAATTGAATTCCAATCCAATAAATAAATGAAAGCTACTGTATAATCATCGATGTTCATGTTCATGGAATTCGTGGAAATCATACAGTAGCCAGTAGTGTGGGTTTGAGTACTCACCGTGAAGGTGCTGCTCAGGGGAAGCTTGCACGAGCGGATCCGGCTCGCCGACGGTGAAGACGGTGTCGGAGAGCTCTAGATGCGAGGCGGAGCGGTTGCGCGGCGGAGCGGCGGACACGCACGCGCGGCTAGCGAGCGCGTGGGAGCGGCGCGCGCGGGCGGGCTGGGGCGGCGCCGGCGGGCGTGTGCGGCGCGGCCGGGCCGGGGTTGCGCGGTGGAGCGGCGGCGGCGCGGTGGAGCTGTGGCGGCGGCGGCGGGCGCTGAGCCGAGCGGGGTGGGGGCGACCGCGCGCGCGTGATAGGGTTTGGGGGGGAGGGTGGGGGATTTTGGGCCAGCGGCCCAATTTCTATTCGGCCTTTGCCGAGTGCTCCAGAAAGGGGCACTCGGCAAAGATTTTTTTAATTTTTTTTAAAATTCTTTGCCGAGTGCCCCATGACCTGGCACTCGGCAAATTATTATTTTTTTGTTTTTTTTCCTCAATTTTTCTGGGGCCTTGCTACAGTAATTGAATCTCAATTTCAAAATTTTGGGCAATTTTGAGTATTTTTACTGTATTTCCTTAATTTTTTTCGTTTCGTTGAATTTTTTCGAATATTTCAAATTTGAACAACGAAAAAAATTAAGGAAATACAGTAAAAATACTCAAAATTGCCCAAAATTTTGAAATTGAGATTCAATTACTGTAGCAAGGCCCCAGAAAAAATGAGGCAAAAAAAACAAAAAAATATAATTTGCCGAGTGCCAGGTCATGGGGCACTCGACAAAGAATTTTAAAAAATCTTTGCCGAGCGCCAAACGGTGGGCACTCGGCAAAGGCTAACGGCAAGTGGCCGCCGTCACGCCGGCCACCTTTGCCGACGGCTAAAATTTGCCGAGTTCCCAGCCCTCGGCAAAGGAAAAATTTGCCGACGGTCCACCTTTGCCGAGTGCCTAGCACTCGGCAAAGGCTGCTTTGCCGAGGGCATTTCTTTGCCGAGTGCCTCTGGGTCTGGCACTCGGCAAATATTTCCTTTGCCGAGTGCCCGAGGAAATGCGCTCGGCAAAGAATTTTGCCTTCGGCAAAGCAGCTGTGTCCTGTAGTGGCTAGACACTAATATCTTCTTTAGAATATATAGTTTGTACATATACTTGCCTGTCTTCACAGAAAGGAATGATATTGTTTTAGGCGCTAGCTAACTACTACTCCAGGTGAGAGAAACGAGCTTGCGAATTTCATTTAAAAGGTTGTGATACTAATTTTTTGCTCTTGCTGTAGTTTTGCCCTATTTTTGGGTCAGAAAGTATAGTTGTATAATCAAAACCTTGAAGGCTGAAATTGGATATACTGCAGTTTATTTGTCAATTAACTTACTTGAACACTTATGTGAGCAAGCTTCATCGTGTTCTCTTCTGATTCACACCACTTCTTCAGTTCAAGGTTGTCCGAAATCTCTAGCTTCTGTAACTTGGTGAGTTGCTGTATACATGAAGGCAACGACTTGATGCTCCTACATCCCGAGATGACAAGGCTTCTTAAGGAGGAGAGGTCACCCAGCCATTCTGGCAGAGCTGATATGCCATCGCACCATACCAACTTCAGCAAATCAAGGGAAGTTAGGTGCCGCATGCTTTCCGGCAACTCTGCCAACTTACAGTCAATGATAGTCAACTCTCGGAGGGCAGGGAAGTGGTGAAATATTCTCATACTCTTGCGGTTGTCACCTATTATTGACAACTTGGTGCCTCGAGGCCCTCGACCAGAGGAGTGATGACTGTCTTTGTTTACTTCTTCCAGTGAAAATGTAACTTGGTCGCTCCTTTTGATATCACACACACGGAATGTTGGTGGGCATGGCTTCAACCTCAACATTGGACAATCCTGTATCATCAGATCGTCTAGCATGGGGAACATGAACTCCTCCACACCATCCTCAACAGAGTATGTTGTGTTCCACTCCTCCAACCCATCCATTCTAGAGACAAAGAAGGATGACAATCGACGGAATGCTCCTTTGCCACCACAGAATTCCTTGTTGAGTATTTTAATGCTAGGGAGACTCTGAAGACTCAGATGTTGTAGGTGCGGTAACTGTCCAAGTGGTGGCAGGTTGCTACATGTAGGAAAATCCACTAGGCCAATGGAAACAAGATTTGTGAGATGATGCGAAATGCTCATGAGCCACCCAGGGAAGCTTGTGTTGCTGTAACCTTCAATTTGCATGTTCTTCAGACCCCTTGGTGGCACTAGTTGTCCCAACAAATCCTTATCATCTAGAAGTCGAACGGCATTCAGTGTCCAAGCCAATGTCAAATCCGAGAGATTATGTTTGCCCAACAAATTAAGCTTATTTGCTTCTTCTAGCGACCTTACGTTTTCAAGAGAACGTATTCTTAACTCACTAACATGGACACCCTCAAGAAGATGAAGGTTGCTGCAACCAGTGACACCGTCAGCACGAACCTTGAAGACTGGTAATGTTTGTGAAAAGTGCAGCAGAGAACTAGCCTGCTCCATCAGTTCATCCGAGCACTCGTCCAGTACTAAAGACTTCAGCCCAAGTGCACCTATACTCTCTGGCATGGACTTAATCTTATGGCAACCACTAAGTTTTAGTGTATGCAATCTTTTCATGTTACCAATACTTTCTGGTAAACATGCAAGATCAAAATTGTAAGATAGGTCCAGGTGCTCTAGATTGGTAAGGTTATCGATAAAATCACCGAGACTACTCACACAGGAGTTACTTACACTATGTCAAAAAAGGGCAAATCCACTAGCGCTGCGACAGACGCCATACCAAAACGCGTCTGTGACAAAAAAACTACAGACGCGTATTAGGAAACAAGCGTTTGTAGTAACTTGTCCAGTTAACGCGCGTCTGTAGTAACATTTTATTACAGACGCGTTTGTAGAAGAGGCGTCGGAATATTTGTTACAGACGCGTGTCAAGTGGAAGTGTCTGTAGTTTTCTTGTTATCACAGACGCATTTTAACTTACAGACGTTGGTATATTAGACGCGTCTGTAGTTTGCACTAAGTTTCAGACGCCTGCTGTTAAGATGCGTCTGTAGTATTTTTGGCCCTGGTAAAGCCGACCGGTGGCGCATTCAATTCTAAGCATTACTGCTGCGCCCGATCGGCAGGGGGGTCTCGCGAGCTCGCCGATCGATCGTCAGGCGGCGGCGGCAGCGCAAGCTAGCTAGGCTCCACCATATATACCAGCGCCGGCGAGCTAGCTATTAGCTAGTACGCATGATCACCTCGTCACTCCTGGCGCGTAGGCGCCCGCGCCAGCCGCACGGTCGACGCCGCACGGTTATCGATAAAATCACCGAGACTACTCACACAGGAGTTACTTAATTAAGCTCAAGTACTTGAGACTGGTGAGATTTCCCAAAGCATCTAATAGATCTTCGTCACCAACATCCCATAACTGCGACATATCCAGGTGTTGTAGTGCGGTGAGGCCACGCAGACATCCTAGTGTCCGTTTCCGCATGTACCAGCAGCTTGACAAATCTAGGTGCAATATATTTTGGAGCTTCATCAGAGACTCTGGCAGTTCTCTGATGTGTTGACAGCCTGCCATGCTTAAATGTTGTATACCAACGAGGCTGCCAATAGCTTCTGGTAGCCGATCAAGACAATCACAAGATGATAGGTTCAAATATCGGAGTTGTGTGAGACCACACAGTGATTCAGGTAGTGCTTGGACACTGAAGCATCCACATAGCTCAAGGTGCCGCAAATTTGTGAGATTACCAAGTGAGTCTGGCAGTTCTTTTATCCCGGAACAACCTGACATGTCAAGATGAACCATAGATTTTAAGTCACCAAATGATTCTGGCAGTTCAGATAACCCAGAACAACCTGACAAACATAGATATCTCAGACACCCAAGCTTGCTAACTGAATCTGGCAGTGCAGTAATTTGAGAAGATCCATTCAAGTTTAGGTATTGCAGTTTTGGTAGCTCAGTGATACACTCCAGGAGACTCTCATTTTGCATTCTTGGGGCAATCAGACACCTCAGCAGTTTCAATTGGCCAATAGAGGCTGGCAAGATTATGCCAGAGCATTCACTGAAATCCAATGTACGCATGTACTTCGCAAATGAAAATACACCACTGGGGATATCCAATATGCCACTATCTGAAAAGCGAATCACCCTCATCTTTGAAGGCAAAATATTGGCCAACTTCATTGTCGTCATATTTTCTGAGTAAGGAATAGCGACAATACTTCTGGCCACGTGTATTTCTCTCCTGTGCATCAAAAACTATTAGCTCGCCAGCCATCGTCAATCTTGCCAGGTCATGCACCAGGTCATGCATGGTGTACCGCATCACATGCTCTTGAGAAATCTGAAATGATAAGTATATAGGCACCATTCATTAGAGATGTCAACTAATACCCATCTTATAAGAAAAATCCCAGCTTCACGTGCTTAGGAATTGAAGGTGCTAATTTGAACAAAGAGTAGAGAATGCTGTCGAGTGTTACGTGTGTTTTGAATATGTATGCAAATTATAGTCTGTTAGAGATTTGGAAAATCCTACGGTCACTTGCTTGAGTTTGTAATAGGCAGCTAGATGTAGCTGTATATCAGATTAGTCACTATTATCAGTACAATAATAATAGACATATTCATGGTCGTTCAAGTTTACAAACTCTATGGTACGGTGCTACTAGGCTTGGGTTAGGAAGTGGCAATACAAATAATTATCACAAACAGGTTATGTACTTTTTTTTCCTTATGCACCGACGTGGTGATAATGGTGCCAAACAATTTCTATCAAAATAGCTAAAAGTTATATTTTCACCGAGTTCACCTACAAAGTCACAACGTCAAAAGTCACTCCGACGATGGTTCCAAATGTTTTTTTTTTTTGATATATATTGAAATTTGGCCCTTTACGGCCTGATGCCAAAGATACAACATTTTGGGTTTTACATCAAAAACTGAGCTCAAAAGCTCTTTGTAGCAGCGTGCTAATTCACATATTGTTAACCTGACTAGCACTGTTTTGTTGACTCCAAAGTTGAGCTTCATTGCTGCATTGGCTGAAGAATGTTCCAAACGGTTTCAAAAAAAAATACTTCTCTTGATACCATTCATTCAACTAATGCAGCCATCGACATAGTTATGTCATCAAAATTTAATTCATGCAATTTTTCATGCATGTGTGGTTTGTAAGAACCGGTAACCTCCCCATGCATATCTTCCTTATATCTCACCTATGACATATGTATTTCTGACACCAAATGCATATTTTTTCCTCTTGACCCTTTTAATTTGAAACTTTAGATAATTATTAAGGTATCTTAATGGGACAAATGGCTTCAAATTTAAAAAAAAAACTCACTTTAAAACATGTAAGTTAACAAAATATGATAGTGACACTAGTACACAATTGATTTTCGCTGATGGCATAATGTATAGGCGCCACTAAAAATGAAACTGTGGGTCCAGACTATGAACTGCCGGTGTAAATTCACTTTTACTGGTTGTTTTCTTAAGTTTACTATCAACAAAAATACATGATTTCTACTAGTGGTAGCCTTAAGAAAACCATATGTAAAATGGATTTATACTGACGGTTTTCTTAACCTAGACTCCTAGAGCCACTACAGATAATTTGAAATTATTTTTTGAGTTTCTCAAATGATCTCGGATGGAGAAATGACCTGAACAAAAGTTGTAGGATTCGAAAAGGTCTACAACTTTGGAGTTGATAACTTTTTCATTTAAAATCATTTAAGGCAAAGAAATTGTCTTTTAAGATTAATGGTTTTAAAATTCATATTTTTTGAATTTCTCAAATGACCTCTGATGGAAAATGATCACAAGCAAAGTTGTTGATCTGGACAAGATCTAAAACTTTACAGTTGAAATTTTTTCATTTGAATTCGTTTAGGGCTTTAATCTCCATTTTAAAATCTGTCAGAGCGAATAGTAAGGGAATATTTTTTATATTGAGGGACAAGTGACTTTGGGATGCAGTAGTAAGGTGTGTAATGCGCAAGGCTTGAGGTGCTGAGTTTGATCCATGGGGCGCTCAGAACCGTGTGCGGCTGCCTCGTGCGAGCCTCCTCGGATAAATTTCTTTTACTATTTTTTTGAGCCCGATTTGCAATTTTTGAAAATCATTTATAGTGGCGGTTTTCTAAGAAAACGGCTAGTATAAATCGATTTACAGTGGCGACTTACATAAGAAAACCATCAGTGTAAATATTTATAGTGGCGGTTCTCTAGAGGATGCATGTGAGGTTCGCGATTTTCGCTTACCTTTTATACTGGTGGTTGGTAAAAACGCCAGGGAAAATAGGTTTAGAACCGCCAATATTAATGTTCTGTGTATGAGTACGGTCTGGTGTTTTTTTTCTGACCATTTTGGCCCTTAATTTTCAACTACAAAACTATCCTATATATATGTTTAAGGTCACTAATAATTCACAACATAAGATAAACTTTTGAGGCTACTCTTTGATTGTACCAATTAAAATTTCAACTTCCATGTAGTATCTTACGATTACTCGTTAGACGCTCCAATGAAGCCTTCATGTTAATTCTCACTAGATGTAATAGAAAAAAATAAATCCTAGAAATTCACAAAACAATCAGGAACATCTAGCCTTTAATTAGGTAGTCTCTAATTACCATTGTTAATACTAGCTATTAGATCGATTCTGCTTTATTCAAAAATTACCCACTCCTACTATCATGGAAAAGACAAAGTAACCCCAAATTTTGAATCAAAATTACCCACCTATGCCATTAGGAAAGAAAATTCAAATACCTTGTAAATTTGTATATAAATTATTCACCTTTATCATTATCAAAGATAATTTGAAATTAACCACTAAATTTGCATCTAAATTACCCACCTCTACCGCTATGAAAGAGAACTCAAAATAACCCCCTAACTTCGTATTTAAACTACCCACACTATAAACTAAAACATTTTTATATAAATTACACACATATGCCATCATAAAAGATAATGAAACATAACCCATAAATGTCATTATGAAATAAAATATAAAATAACATATTTTAATTTGTCTAAATATATATCCACCTCAGACATCACAACAAATAAACAAAATGATTGTACCATGGTAGTACTTATTCCTCTCAATCACAGTATAATATACAAGTGGGCCATTGCCCCTCATTGATATGTGTAATCGTTGAATTGCCTTTGTCACAGTAAGGTTACCCCCTCCTTTTGACAATTACTATCTCCCCCTACATTTGTTTTGAATTATTTGCCCCTATTTTTGTACATTTATGCCTACTTTCAATTGTACCTTAACTACCTTGTGATTTCCTTATATAACATGATTTTCTTCTAAACTGGATAATATTGTCCTTAGAAACGTAAATGAATTCCATACCTAGGTAAATGTTCTCTAGTTATAAATTTGTGTACCCCTCCAATGGCAATAAGAAACCCAGGATAAAAAGAAAGGTGCTTCAGGCCAATCTAATAATTTTTAGTACTGTTTTTATGACAACTGGAAATACATAAGGGAGACACCATTATGAACCATATGCTTTGTGTGACTTACTAAAGGCAAAAACAAATAGGAGGACCTACATATAGTCAGCAAGGAAAAAGTAGTGTTCTGCAGGTATACTGTAACATACCGAAGGCAACTTTGAAACTTGAAGGAAAGACATTCCCAAAAGTTGCTTGATATATTCCTTCCCCTTCGATGGCTCTATGAAATCCAGAGCACTCCATTGGTAAATCAAGTCATCTTCTAGAATATTGTGGCCTTTTGAAAATATGGCACAATAGGAAAAGCATATCCTCAGTTGTTGTGGCATCCTTTGATAACTTAACTTCAAGGATGGAAGCACGCTGTCTTTAGAAGTTTCATTCCAAATATCACTGTTGTTAATTTTTTTTCCATTCAGACAGATCTCTGGATTGTAGCATGCATCCAAGTGCTTGAGCTGCTAATGGCACACCTCCACACTTCTTTGTAAGATCCAATCCTATGTGCTCCAATTCATTTTTGTTTGATTTAGCGTCACACTTACTGTTCCTCTTAATTATTTCCCAACAGGTATCATCATCCAAAGGCTGTAGCTTGTATGGTTCACTGGTCGAAACTTCCCTTGCAATGCCTTCACTGCGTGTGGTTACTATAACATCTATCATACTGCCCTTCCTGCCCACGTGGAGCATACATTTCAGTTTCCTCAACTCAGTATGGCCTTCCTCCCATATGTCGTCTAAAACAATCAGAACCTTCTTGCCACGGAGTAGGTTATCAAGGCACTGCTTTATCACCTGCAGATCCCTATTCTCGTGATCCCCATTTTGCTGACCTTCTATTTTTAGTTGTGAAATTATAGATGTTCCTATCTTCAATAAATTATAATCTTGGGACACATAAACCCATATACGATGATCATACTCCTTGAATTTGTCATCGTTGTAAACTAGTTGTGCTAACGTGCTCTTGCCCATACCTCCAAGGCCATAGATAGGAACAACCACTGTCTCACTCTCATCATTGTCTGTACTTCCATGTAATAATAGGTTTATGATTTCCTTCTTTTCTCCATCCCTCCCTTTTACTTCAGGAAGAAAGTCTGACGTTGTTTCACGTTCATCATAGCACTGGACAATAGTAGGGCTAGTATCCTGTGTAATGATGAACTTAAACTTCTCAAATTCCTTGCTAATTTTGTTCAGTTTTTCTCTCAGACTCTTCATCCTATTAGCCACAGCAATCTTCTTGTATGCTACTGGGAGACATGAAAGGACCCCTGGCTTCTGCAAGAATATAATGTCATTTATTTTTCAGTTATAGGATACCAAAAGAAACAAGCATTGCTTTATATAAACTCGAATTTGTTTTTTCATCCCAGTACCAAAACTGGTACTGTAGGTACCATATTTTGGTATCTCATGCATAGTGTAATTGGTGGTGCCGCAAGATTGTCTGAAATTATATGTAATCATAATAGATGCTTTTCTTACCACACAAAAAAAATAGGAACTTAATAGATATTTAAACTATCTGCAATGTAGTAATTAAAAAACCAGATAGAATCGAATTGTGATATCCGTACGCACTATTGCACAAAAAGGGGAAATATTGCTTCTAGTTGCATGCGGATCTCTCTAAAACATGCTTTAAAAATGCTTCATTAACATCACTAAGCCTAAAGACCGGTTTGCAACTCCTACTCATTACACCCTAAACTGTCAATGCATCAACCAGATGAAACTTGAACATATGTTAATCATAATTAAATCAATGTTACTGTTTTCAAAAGACATGCATGCAGTAAAGCACACATTTTGTTTAAGAAAAATAACGTAGACAGAGATTCAACCTTGAGATACGATACCAGCATTACACATGCTACACTATAATCCAAGACATGAATCTTGGTTTTGTTATTCCTATTATTGCTTAAGAGATAACAACCATCATGAGAAAAGAAAACATCATAGGGCACAAACACCAGAGTGACACTAGCCAATCTTGATAGGATGCCCACCTTAAGGATCTGAAATACCAAGTTGAGATGTGTCCTAGTCTAGAGTTTTGATGAGTAATTGACAAGATGATTTGAGGCTTTCTGGTAGAGTTCATGTTTCGTATATGCTTGATTATATATAGTTATGGTTAACCGGAGTCCATTCAGATGGTTTGTCAAGGTGGTGGAGGAAACATGTCTCTTGGATTGTGATAAGTATGTGTTTTCGAATAATCTCGCATGGAGTCGCACCATTTACCAAAATTGTAGTGCTCAACATCCTATCTCAAAAGAAAATCATTTGAAATCATTTAGGGGTAAAAATATTAAGATATTATTATATATTAATACAAAAGGGTAGTGTAGTGTAGTGGTAGTGAGGGATTGTGTGAGACAAAAATTAAGAGTTCGCTTCTTAGGAAGCGCATGCAGACATATTTTGCACAAAAAATAGTGTGACTCGCAGTTAGCTAAGGGCTTGGCCTAATTTTATTTGATTTGAAACAAATAATTCTGAAGACCCATGAAACTGTAAGTGCAATAAAGGTTTAATTCCACATGAAATTTTGACTAGTGGTTGACTCAACTTAAATAGATGATTATTTTGTGTATCTGTTGTGAAGCTGATAGAGACAAAAGGTGTGCCACAAGCTGAGGCATGGCGTGTCATGGCATGGAGTCATGCACACAGGGTCATGGCCTAACCTAGCCTGCCATGACACTAGTTTTACTATTTGGGCTGATTAATCGATGACTCTTGTTAATGATATTCATCAAACCTACATATACTAGCGATGTTTTCAACTTGGGCCGAGTGAGACTCTTGTTAATGACATTCATCGAGTTTACAGTCAGCAGTGGCCTTTTGAATACATCAGTTTCTGCCTGTCACGAGTAACAGTGGGCCATTAATAATCAGTCTTCATGGCATCCAATTGCATTTCCCCTTCCGTCGCAAAAAAGAAAAAAAAATGCATTTCCCCTTCCACCTTGAGCGCCTATAAGAGGCCTGACGCCTTCGGTCCCATGCACCACCACTACTTTCCATTTGTCATGTGGTTCTAGACTTCTAGTTTCGCAAACTCAATTAAGCGACGGGTCGCACGCGAGGGAGCGTGACCCATCTTCCACCTCGTGCTCGCCTCCTCCCCTAGCCCGCGCACGCTCCAAACCACGTCCGCACCGGCCCACGCCCGTGCCCGACGGAGAGGAAGAGGAAGGAGCCCACGCCTACGCTTGCCCCAGCACCAGGGCCCGCACCCATTCCCGCACCGAAGAGAAAGAAGCTGCCGCCTAGGGTTCCGGCGAGGAGGTCACTGGCGTCGAAGACGATGAGCTCGCTGACCCTCCCCCTCTCTGGCTCCAACTCTAGCGGGCTTAGAAGGAAGGGGCCCCAAGCAGGTAGGCCGCCCAAGCGATGGGGAAGGATGCCAGCACTGGTAGAGAATAGACTTTCGGTTTTTGGCTTTAGTCCCAGCCAGAATTTGACCCGGGAGTAATAGGAGATTTAGTCCCGATTGGAACCACCAACCGGGACTAGAATCCCCTGCCCAACGGATAGTGCAGCAAGCTTTTGCAGCAGGGATCTTTAGTCCTGGTCTGTGGTTCAAACCAGGACTAAAGGTCGCCTTTCAATTCCGGTTGGAACCACCAACCGGGATCAAAGGTCCCGCTAGCCTTTTATCCTGGATTTTGGCTCCAACTGGGACTAGAGGTTGATCCTTTAGTCCCGGTAGGCTCTACCAACCGGGGTCTAAAGGTCCCCACCTATATATACCCGCTTCCACTGTCACCCGGCCTGAGACACATGTGGTCAAATCTTTGGTCTCTGCTTGTGCGCGTGTGTTCATCCATGTTCTTGCTTGGGGGAGCAAGTTCTTGCTTTCGGCCGCCAATTTCATCTTCAATCTTCTAAAGGTTAGCAACTTTATCTTCTAATCTTTCATTGCTAATAATGTAGATCATTTCATAGTTTAGTAATAAGCATAGAAATATGTGGTTTTTTAATTAGGAATAATAATGGTAGATTTTATTTTTATTTATACATCATTTCTACATAACCTTAAACATTTATAGTTTTCTAGATCTTTGTTAGCAGCACTATTTCATGATGAGAGTTAATAATCATTAAAAAATTATGTGCAAAATGTTTAAGTTTACTTGGCATGCATATATATATATATATATATATATATATATATATATATATATATATATATATATATATATATATATATATATATATCTTGATGATTTATTTTTTATATATTTCTCTAATATATATTGTTGCATGGTATATTTATATGGGGTTCTATATTTATTAGGATGTTTTTTAAGTTTTTTTAGTTATGATAAATAGTGGCGGACTTCCCCAGCCACAGGAACCAGGTTTTCACCCCGTCGATCTTCCATTCGTGCATCGCCAAATAGGTCCGTTCCGCATCACCCAGACCCATCAATAATATGGAATATTTTAAGTTTTGTGTGCTAATATAATTTTTGCATATATACATTCATTTATAACATGATTGTTGCATATGTCACAGACTATAAAACCGGTCAAGTGGCTAGAATCAACACTATGGCTGCTTGGGGTGTAGGACATCTTCGAGACGATGACAAGTGTGGTCGTGAATGATGAAGGAAGCGAGTTATGGACATGTATTCTCGCCTTCGACATCCCATTAGGTACAATAATGAGGTGCGCCAAGACATCATGCAGATTGGATGACAAATGCAGACCAAGACAGGCGCCCAGATCGATGCCGTGCTGCTTTTTTGTAGACAATTGAGCGAATTGGCTACCGTATGCCTGATTTCTCATCCTTGAAGATAGAAGCTTTACGTGAGCATAGTCTAGACGTGTCGTGAGTAAGCGAGAGGCATGCGACATTCAACCAAATGGATATGGTACGTCGTCGTGTATGATATGAGAATAATGTTTATTTATTCTTATTATTATATGAGCGCATCCTAATATTTTTTTTGTTTGTCCATTTGTAGAATTTGCTCCATGATTATACCTATACTGTAAGTGGCCTGCAGCCCATTCTCACGCAAGCTATTAAGTGACTGGGGTACGCTAGGGACTACGTGGAAGTGTTGGGCCAGAGGACGACAGCTGGTATCCAGTATTGCATGAGATTTAGGTAGAGCCAGTCCATCGATAGTCCCTCAGTAGGTTATATCTATGGGATACCATGACTTCGGAGTTGTGAGGCAAGAGAGAGTATTTTAGTGCGGGCCTTGTATTACATAGACAATGACCGTGGTTACTGTATCCGAGACATACACTACTGGCAGTAGAGACAGGCTAGGGCTACAGCCGGTTTATAGAATTCATGAGTTAATTAGGTTTATTCGTATTGTTATGTATTAATTAGGTTTATTTAAATGGTTATGTACTTTAATTAGGTTTATTTGTATGGATATTTTAATTATGTTTGTATGCAAGTTAATTATGTTTCATTATGTTTATTTGTACGGACAACATAATTATGTTTGTATGGATTGAAATTTAATTCGTGTAGGATTAAAATGCATATGCGATTTCAAACAATATTTTGAAGCAATAAATGAATTCAGCTAGAAAATTCATGAACATAAAAGTTGTAGAACTAATCAAGATCTACAATTTTTATTTTGGTCATTTCTTCATCCAACAAAGTGTTAGTAAATATTATTCATATTTTACATCTCGCATATAGTCTATATAAGAGATATGTAAATTTTGAACAATGTTTACTACCACTTTATCAGATGGAAAAATGTTCAAAATAAAAGTTTTAGATCTTGAAAAGTTATACAACTTTGTAGTTGATAACTTTTTGATTTGAAATCATTTTGTCAAGGAAATTTATGTATGAATTTCTCAAATTTGAAATTCGAATTTTTAAAATATCCTCAAATGGAGAAATGACCAGAACAAAAGTTGTAGATCTAGAAAAGTTATGCAACTTTATAGTTGACAACTTTTTTATTTGAGCTATATTTTTTTACTTCATAATTTCTAATTTTCAGCCTATTTATGTTAAAGGAAATGTTAAAAACCATTGCATGGCCGGAAACAAAACTGTCACGTTAGACAGCAGTTTCGCCGTGAGCCAAAATTTGGCTTTAGTCCCGGGTTGAGCCAACAACCGGGACTAAAAGGCCTTTAGTACCGGTTGGTGGCCAAAGGCCTTTTAGTCCCGGTTGTTGGCCCAACTCGAGACTAAAGGGTACCGACCCTACATATACTCGGGTCTTCTCTTCTTTTTTTCTCCTTTCTAGCGTCGGATCCGCTACTCCGCCGCGCCGCCACCCCTGCCGTGTGCTCGTCCGACCGCGCCCTCTTCTTTGGCTCTAGCCTCGCCTTCATACCTCGGGTCCAGCGCACAGCTCGCCCTCATCTCCAGCTCGTGTGATGAGCCCTCGTCCTCGTCCTCCGTCGGCTAGCCGGCCTTCCCCTCGTCCTCGGCTCCGGCGTGCGCGGCTTGCCCTCGTCCTCCGCTCTGGTGCACGCGGCGGTTCCCTCATCCTCGACTCGATCCGGTCGCCCTCCACCTCGTCCTCGCGGCGCGTGCGTGACAGTGCCCACGTCCTCGTCCTCCGTCGGCTGGCTGGCCTCGCCCTCGTCCTTGGCTCCGGCGCGCATGCTCACCCTCGTCCTCGGCTCCGGCATGCGCGGCGGTTCCCTCGCCCTCGACTCGATCCAGACGCCCTCCACCTCGTCCTCGCGGCGCGCGCGCGGCGGCGCCCTCATCCTCATTTTCGGCCTCGTCCTCGTCTCCCTAGCGTGTGCGGTGGCACCCTCGTCCTCATCTCTGGCCGACCTCGTCCTCATCCTCCTCTCCGGTGCGCCCTCGTCCTCGTCTCTGACCAGCCTCGTCCTCGTCCTTGTCTGCCGCTAGGTGATACACGTTGCCAATCCCTTCTCATCCCTTCGTGCTGTGTGAAACCGAGCACTCACCCCTAACTTAAGCTAATTGGCTTACTATTTCTATTTGATCTGACTAGTGTATTTGTTTTATGATTTATTTTGATGCAATTTGATGTATATATATATGTGGAAAGATACTCACATTGGTGATATATTGTATATATATATATGATATGCATGCATTGTGTATATATATAGGGTCCAGTTATATGAATTTTGATATATAGAGTTTATAGATGTGAATTTTGATATATAGACTTTAGCGCCTGATATTTTGACATCAGTGATATATATGAATTTTGGTGTATGAATTCATATATTAACTCCAGTGATATGAATTTTGATATACTGACTTTAGTGAGAAGAGATGGATAGACGTCTCCGTGAACCGATTGTCCCAGGTTGGGGCTATACAATTACTCGTGGATTCGATCCAGGGTTGCCGAATGTACCGTTTCATCATCCTAGCATAGTAAGCAATGATATATATTTTTAATAAATCAATATGTTTTAATTACACTTGCACACAATATATTATTCTGATAAGTATATATGTGTTTCTTAAATGTACCGTAGGTAATTGACTCAATCATTTGGCTTAAAGAGACACTCTCAAATTTTGGGGTTGAGGTTGTGGATGTTGAGAACTTTGAGGTAGATAATTGTCGATTCATCCAATGTCGAGTTGGCTTTTCCATCACCGCTATGAGGGGTAGAGGTGTTGTACAAATCTCGGAGGTGGGAGTAAAGGCACCGGATAAGGCCGTTGCACAAAATTATGTTGTCTTAGCATGTGTAAATAAGCTTGCAAATATTGGGTACACCCTGCCTACTTATTCCTCTGTGTCGATACAAGCTATGGATGCGAGCTCTTATCATGATGTTGCGGGCTTTTGTGCAAGGATGGCTCAAAACAACCGGAATGATATGGTAAGTCAAAGTCGAGCTCATAGCTTGTATCCAGATTTGTTGTTATTGGAAAGCTTGGTTCTCATATCCATTTTTTCTGCCAGCACTTAATTACAGGTTGAAGACTATGACTTAACCTACGCAGGTTGCACCTTTGAAGCCATTCTAAACCAAACATTGTATGCATTGGGTTATGATTGGAAATATATCGATGAATGGCCAACACGCACTACGGCAGGATTTTAGGAAAAGCTGCTTGCGGCTAAGAGGGGTTCATCTGACCCACCGATTTCTCAGCCACCGCTAACCGTCATTAGTAGACTCTGTGCTCGTACTTTTTGAAGCAGGGGAGAGTGCACTATTTAATGCCTTGAATTACGTCAATAAAATTTGTGGATACTGCATCGGCGATCTACACTTCGCCCGTTTGAAAATACGAGAAAGTCAAAGGCATTTCTAGCTACTTATGTTTGCATGAACTTTGGGGTGTAAATGGACATCTAATATGGAATATTTTAAGTTGGACATCTAGTTTGTAATGACTTGTTTTAAATTAGTGTAATATATAAGCCCTTACTTAATTAGTTTTGTACTTATTTATGGATCGGATGACATCTATAATACGTGTACGAAAACTATTTGAAATGAAAACAAATTGAATGGAAAGAAACTACAAAAGAAAAGAAAAGAAAAAAGTGATATTTAGTCCCGGTTAGTTATACCAACCGGGACTGAAGGTGCCCGCCTTTGGGCTCGGCCTGGAGGCCCATTTAGTCCCAGTTGGTATTAGTAACCAGGACTAAATGGCCCCCTTTCAATCCCGGTTACTAGGCCTTTAGTCCCGGTTGGGAAACCGAGACAAAAGGGGGGTTTCCTAACTGGGACTGCTACCCAGTCCTGCACTAGTGCGGGCAGATTAGGGGCCCTGGTAGCGGCGGCTGAGCCAGGAAGGGGCAGGGGCGACATGGCTGGAGGGAGGTTGCTGCTGCCGGAGCTCACTATCATGGGAGGGGGAGGGGAAGAAGGCTGTCACGGAGCTCTGGCAAACCCTAGCGCGCCGTGGCAGGGGCGAGGAAGAGGAGGAGCGTTGGGTGTGGTGAGGGACAGGGCAGCGGAGGAGGGCTGCGGGGTGCTCGACGGCGACGGACGGGGCGGCGGCAGAGAAGCGCGGCGGGGGGAGGAAGAAGGGTCCTGTCACGGCTTAACTGCCTCCTTCTAGTTTCCCTGTCGTAGCTTGTGCCCATTCTGGCATTGGGAAAGCAGACCTCTGGAACAGCCATCCATCCATCTACATAGGTGTAATGATGATAGGTTTTCGTGGTGCATATCTTCGCATGACTGCGTGTTCTTTCGCCAACCACAACAAATCCTTTTTTCCTGTATTTTGCGCTTTTAGTATCTGGTGTGAAACAATGAAAGAGGATCTAGTGACGTTCCAATACACACGATGAGGACGAGACCAAATCAGGCAAACAGAGGGAAAAAAATCCCTGCAGCGCGTCTGTATCATAGTTTTAAATCTCCCGCTATAGCTGCCGCTATAGCCCGCTATAGCCTTTTGAGGCAGGGTGCCGCTATTTGAGTTCATATATAATTTAGCCGCTATATCCCGCTATAGCCCGATATAGCTCCGCTATTAGCTATTTTAGATATATACCGCTAAACGTCTTGGCCCGCTATTTAAAACATTGGTCTGTATTCTGCATCTGCTGCATACGCAGCATCTGCGTGTGACGCGTGGATGCAGAATGAATACGACGCTCGCGTGCTGCTTGCCTCGCTTCGTAGGAGCCGAGGTCCGTAGGACTGGAGAAGCCAAGCGTGAGGCAAGCCGAGCGTGCGTGGTACAGGAGGAGTTGGCTTCCTGGTCCTCAGCGAGCGTCTGCCGTCTGGTTAGTTTGGCATCCACGCGTCGCACGCACATGCTGCGTATGCAGCGGATGCGGAATACAGACGCGCTGCTGCAGGGACTTTTTTCCCCAAACGGAGGGCATGCTGCAGCCTGCAGCCGTTTTATATAGGTGGTTTGGTCTCCTCATCGTGCGTTGCCGTAGCGCTTGTTTCGTCTTCATGTCAATTATGGAAATCTGAGTTGTCCTACCTCGTCAATGGACGCACCTCCACCATGGCCCTACAGCCCCGGCCAACTGAGGTGTGTGATTCCATTCCCTGTGCTCTAGTCTCTCCCTAAGCACGCAATAGGTAAGCTAACCTCCAATCACATTAGATGTGATGATTTTTTTTGAGTTGATTCCATGGATGATGTCCTTTTTTATTTTCAATCTATTCATTTTAGCATTTGAACAATATGCAGCCGTTAAAACATGGTTTTTTTAAAAAAAAAAAACTAACACCAAGGTCCATCCCTAACTAGGTTCTATGTGTACTCAATTGCCTAAGTATATATTGAAGATAAAGCATCACGGCAGAACATGATCTATAATCACTACTACACAACACACAATAGGGTTATCAGGCTGGTAATGATAAGTGGTAAAAAATAAGAAATATTAAAGATAAAGCATGGTAACGATAAGTGGTAAAAAATCAGAAAATATGTCACAATTCAAACTCAAGACCTCAACATTAACGTCTACTTGAGCACACATACCAACTGAGCAATGTGCCATATGTGACTATAAAGCTAACACTATTCTTTTTCACTACACAATTTCGATTCTTATATTGTATATTTGGCACTCCAAATAATTTTAAATAAAAAATTTGTTAACTGCAAAGTTGCAGATCTTGTCGAGTACTACAACTTTAATGTTGACTTCATCATCATTCGACATTGTTAATTATCTCAAATCTGATATGAGAACTTATATTGCATATTTAGATTTGTAAACCATATCAAATCAAAAAATTATCAATTATAAAGTTTTAGATCTCTTTAAATACTACAGTTTTGATATAAAGTTCATCTTAATTTGATGTCATATGAAAAAGTTAAGAATTTTTTGTGTAAAGCAGGCTATCATTGCCGGTTCGTGGCTTCAACCGGCAGTGATAGTACCATGTCTCTCCCTGCCTGTTAGAGCCATGAACCAGTAGTGATAGTCCACCTATCACTGTCGGTTATACTATCACTGATGATAGAAGCCACAAATTAGCAGTGATATACATCATTGTTAGCTCCACCATAACCGGCAGTGATTGCGTGTTCTAACGTAGTGATTATCACTATCGGTTGGTAATACAATCTAACGGTGATACCACTGGTTCACTCATGCTAGACCCAAAATTTGATTTTATCACGATTAAACCCTAAACTCACGTGTCTGCACTGTCCTTGTCCTTCTCTTTCCGTTTCACTCCATTTCGGTCATGACAGAATCTCCTCTCTCTCTCTCTCTCTCCCTACCATTCTCCCTCCCATCATCTTCTCTCCTGTCTCCGTCTCCTCCATTTTCTGGCGTGTGGCAGTCCGAGCATGGCAACGGCGGGGGATATGGCATTGGCCGTGGCGCGGGGCGCATGCACAGGCACCATGGCATCGGCTACTGGCTTTTTTTTAATATTCTTTGTGTGCGGTTTTTATTTTGTGAGGATGGGGCGATGGGCATCAGAGCCACTTGGCAGTGAAACGCCAAGCGTATCACTACGGACTTATTTGCGGTTCAAAATTCGGAAGTGGAAGCCGGTTTCAAACCGGCAGCAAGTCTCCCTGTGGTTGAGCCGGCCGGCCGGCTAGGATTTGAACCCTGGTCCTTGCACCTTATTCAGGTGGGATCGAGGTTTTAAATCTCAGGTTATAGCTTCCACTATCTCTAGCAATAGCTGTTTGAGACAGATTTAGCTAAGTGGGATTTCCTCCCCCTGTTACTCTAAGAAAAACAAACTGGCAGCAATTACTGGTTTTGGCATAGTGAATCTTGCGTGTTACTACGCACCTTTGAAGTTGCTTGGTCACTGGTGTCTTGGCAGTCTTCGAGCACGTCGGAGATGTCTAAGGCGACGTCCTTGAGCCGCTTCAGCCACAGCTGCACCAGTTTATCCTTGCCTGACCGCCTCTCAGCATCCTCAAGCGCAGCTGAGATGGTCTCCAAGACATCCTTCATGTCCTCCAAGTCGCCACCAAAGTTCCAGAGCAAATTAGCCTGCTCCGCGAGGGCAGAGCCCAGCTTATCTTTGGCGATGTTGACGAAAGCGGACGTGAGCAAGCCAGCTACTGCTTCCGCCATGGCTAGCTGAAGAGCTCACCGTTTGTGCACGAAGAAGAATGGTGTGCACAGAGGAACCGCGAACAAAGGTGACCAACATATAAGTCGTCAAGTCGATCCCTTAGAGCATCTCTCTCTCTCCTAGTGGGTGTTCGATTCTAGCTGAAATAAAGGAAATGCAATAGCATTATATTGGCATCGGTTTGCCCAGGAGGCCTTGTGCGTTAATGCCTATGAGTGGAGGACTGGAGGCTGATGCGGTTCTCCACCAACGGAGAGAAAATTGAAAAAGGTGATGCTCTGGAGTCGATCTGGCCATCCAAATGGAGATGCTTTGGGCCGAGGAGATGCCCTCGGAGGAGACACGATGATGTGGAGGTCCAGAGAATTGATCCTATCCCCCGTTTCATTTCTTTTCATCGACCACTCTTCCAATCAGAAATTAATGTTCCAATTAAGGAGATGCCGTGGTCTCAAAAAGGTGGATGCTGTTTAAATAATGCTCCTACAAGCTTTTATTCTTTTTTTCGAATGGAATAAGCTTTTGTTTATTCTGGTTTTGTTGAAATAATATGCGTTTTGGATAACTAGGAATAATACTCTATTGCATTGCATAGTTTATTACAGAAATACAAAAAAAATCGTATTATATGGTATCGCAAAACTTATGCTTATGCCAATAATCAACTGTAGCAAGAACCACAGGCTCGGGCGGCCGAGTTGAGGAGCTCGCTGACCAAGGCACCAAGAACCCCAGTTGCGGCCTGAAATTCGAACAGGAGTCCCAGACTCGACGTCAAGTGTTGGCCTGAACTCTCGAGTTTTGGTGAACTTCTTCCGATTTCATGTAGTGACTTGCTGATTTGTTGGTTGAACGAAGATTATATTTGTACAGGTTACATAGAGCTAGGATTTCTGTATAGGTTCTAGCTCAACTGGCTACAGGGTTTGGGAACTATTGAGACCCATGAAACCAGCCCAGTGAGTCAGTGACGTTGCAGCAGCCTGCAGGTATGCATTTCGTTACCTATATATTTGCTCGTCTGAAGCAGTATCCTCGGAGCCACTTATTTCTCAATTTCGTATGACGACTATTTGTTCGTCCAGAAAGGAACAATGAAGTCGTAGAGGGAAAATCTAGCTTCGTGCAAGTATCATTGTTCCTCTACTTTTTTTTTTTTGGCTCGTACATCTCGCTGGCCTTAAGTCTGAATCCCGCATGTGTTCGACCAAACTCTCGCGGGCTACTATTGGCTGCCAAGACATGTGCTAAGTTTTTGAAACACATTTAGACATTGACTAGAAAGACAGCGGCGTTGCTGCGCGACTTTGTTAGTGGGCCAGCCTCTTGTTACCTCTTGTAGTTTTTGATTCTGAATCTCGCCAATATAAAATGCTTTGAATTTAAATTTTTGTTGTGTAGCAAAATTTAGATTTTAAAATTTGGAGCAATTTTTTGCATTTAAAACTTTTTTGGCGTAAAGACGTTTTGGTTTCTGAACCGCAGGTACAATGGATGCTATGTAAATATTTATGCGGATGAATTGTAAAAGCGCTTTGAATTCGGAATTTTACTCTATAATAAAGTTGTAGGTTTTGAAATTCTGAACAACTTTTGTATTCAACACTTTTTAATTTGAAAACGTTTCGGTGTCCAAATTGTGGGTACAACGGATCGCATGTAAACATTTATGCAAACGCATTGCGAAAGAGTTTTGAATTTAAAAAAATCTCTGTAATAAAGTTGTAAGTTTTGATTTTTTTATCAAATTTTATATTGAATATTTTTTTATTTGAACGCGTTTTGGTGCTCTAATTGTACGTATAATGTTGCTCGTGTACAAGAAACAGATGGAACAGGTTGTGGTTTGGTTTAAATTAAAATCCGAGGATTTTTCTAAAAAATCCTGAGAAAGGACCAGGACGTATATATGTTATTTTATTAGGTTTTGTTATTTACAAGGGTTCTATAATTATGTTCTTTGCATACATAATGATTTCGCTATACTAAAATTATTGATATGGAAATGGATATATGTTATCGTCAAAACCCACTAGATATCCGACTTAGAGAAATTTGTTTTGTATTCGTTTCCGATAATATATGTTTTCCTATTAGAATTCGAATTTAAATATGGTAAATAGTGCTATCCATATTCGATTATGTGCGGATTCGATTGGAAGGCATTGGTGTGAGTTCCAATGGAGACTTATTTTCATCGGCGGTTGTCGTAATATTCTCGCCAGTATAAAATGCTTTGAATTTAAATTTTTGTTGTATAGCAAAACTTTAGGTTTTGAAATTTTAAGTAATTTTTTGTACTTAAAACTTTTTTAGCGTAAAGACGTTTTGGTGTCCGAACCGCAGGTACAATGGATCCTAAGCTTTAGATTTTGAAATTGTGAACAACTTTCATATTGAACACTTTTTAATTTGAAAACGTTTCGTGTCCAAATTGTAGGTACAACGGATCGCATGTAAACATTTATGCAAACGCATTGCGAAAGCGTTTTGAATTTTAAAATTTGCTCTATAATAAAGTTGTAGTTTTTAAATTTTTAAGCAATTTTTTGTATTCAAAATTTTTTTGGCGTAAAGATGTTTTGGCGTTCGAACCGTAGGTACAATGGATCCTAAGCTGTAGATTTTGAAATTGTGAACAACTTTCGTATTGAACACTTTTTAATTTGAAAACGTTTCGGTGTCCAAATTGTAGGTACAACCGATCACATGTAAACATTTATGCAAACGCATTGCGAAAGCATTTTGAATTTTAAAATTTGCTCTATAATAAAGTTGTAGTTTTTGAATTTTTAAGCAATTTTTTGTATTCAAAACTTTTTTGGCGTAAAGACGTTTTGTTGTCCGAACCGCAGGTACAATAGATCCTAAGCTGTAGATTTTGAAATTGCGAACAACTTTCGTATTGAACACTTTTTAATTTCAAAACGTTTAGGTGTCTAAATTGTAGGTACAACAGATCGCATGTAAACATTTATGCAAACGCATTGCGAAAGCGTTTTGAATTTTAAAATTTGCTCTATAATAAAGTTATAGTTTTTGAATTTTTTATCAAATTTTATAATGAACAAGTTTTGATTTGAACGTGTTTTGGTGCTCAAATTGTATGTATAATGTTGCTCGTATAAAAGAAACGGATGGAACGAGTTGTGGTTTGGTTTAAATTAAAATTCGAGGGTTTTTCTAAAAAAAATCCTGAGAGAGGACCAGGACGGCAGGTTAATTCATTGAAAACTTAAGGGTTTCTTTGCAAATTTTCCAGAACAGTTGAGGTTGGAGTGCGGGTTGATTTGGGAAAAGTTTTGGGTTTTTTCGAAAAAATAAGAGAGGAGACCGGATTGCGGGTTGATTTCATTAAATATCGAGAACTTTTTGGAAAATGATTGGGACTCACTCGATCTGGGCCGTCCGCGCGCCTGATCTGATGGCCGAGAACGGCCAACGACGTGGCCACGCTGCCCGCCCGCGGTTTCCCTTGCGGATTCAATATTAGAGGATTAGAATGTTGTGAAATTTTTCTAGATTTTCTAGATATTTTTCTCATTCTCCTAGAGCTTTATCTAATTTTTTAAGCTTCTAGATATATTTTCACGAGCCAAAAATATTTTACTTGAATCTTCATAGCCAATCTATCTCTATAATTTTTTCAGAATCTCTACAAGGCTAGAGACATTTTCTATGGTTTTTTGAAACCTTGTCATGTATTTACTGATTTTTTTTAACTAAAAGGATAAAACTATCTTTGAAACCATTCCCAACTAGAACATGGAGGTAATTTGAATGCATTTAAAAATTTAAGAGGTAAGAAGTTTGATTTCAAAATTTAAAAAGAAAAATCAGATTACAATAATAGTTCAGGAGGTAAAGTGAATTTTTTTCCAATACACTCTTTTATCCTTATTACCCACAATAGCCCACGACAAAAGCCCATCTATCCACGCTCGCTTTCATCTTGCGATTAAGCAAGAGGAAAGGTATAAACCCGCTGCTTCCGGCCCATGAGCTTTACTCACTGCCTCCTCATGCTGGTAGCCCACATACGAGTCTTTCTTTTTACCCGAAAGTAGCACACATGAAGGGCCTGCTTATGTTGGTCAAAAAAAAATGAACGATATCGCTAGTTCACAAGCCGTTATAAACACTCCTCCGAACATCACAGAACAAATGGCAACCACTACCTCTTTTCTTTTTATTTTGTTTGTATATTTTCTTCAGTCTCTGTTTTGTTTTGTTTTTTTTTTGAAGTGTTTTTCTTTTCACAATATTGAGGTGGATCACCATGGTTATTTTTCATAATTTTAGCGCTGTAGGCCTTCTTCAATGTATTGGGCAAATTTCATAATTTAAGGGGTGCAGCCCTTTTTCTCATTCAAAATAAAATAAGTGAGATGCTGTTTCCCCAATGGTTAATATAAATATGAGACTTGGTGTTAATATGTCCGAAATATGAGCTTTGGTGGGGATAAACAATGGGGTTGCTTACCTGCACAAAATTCAGTCTACATTCCATTGTTTACCCAAACAGTCCAGAAGTCAGTCTACAATTACATTAGTCATCCTAATATCATTATTTTGGTACAATCTGCATGTTCCAGAGCTGTACTCTTGTACCATATCCATCCCTTGGAGATTTTGTTGAGTCTTTTACTATGGATAAGAGGGACAAAGCAACAATTGAGTCAATGAATTATCTCACACTTAACCAACAGAGCTCCAGACGTCCACGAACCATATATCCCTCTGTTAGTTGCTCCATGCACACTTTTTCTATAGCTCAAAACAAATGGATGCATATACTGGATTGCCCGAATATGAGCTAGTTCATGAACTTCTCAACCGATTCAGGTTCTTGATTGAAGCAAGCAATTGCCACCGCCTCGATAGAATCCTAGTGGTAGAGCTGATTTGTGGCAGGCATTTAGGGAGGCTCCATGTCCTGCCAGAGAACGAACAGTTGAAATTTTATGATTTCCACATTTGCTAGCTAGTATATTGATTGTAAATGGGCGTTGTCTTGAATCTTGATAAAGATCATCATGCTTCTATTTTCTGAAAAGCGAAAACAAAAGAAGAGAGGTACCTGGAGGCTGTGATTTAGTTAGGCAGCTATGACCATTCTGCTAGGGTTTCCTGGGCTCTGTGTTCTATTATCAGCAGATTTACCTACCAAGAACAAATGACAAAAAGTAGAGTTTTAGTAACCACACAATTCAAGGAAACAACAAATTCATAGCAGGGGTAAAAGATGGGACACATCAATTGAAGAAACTTCATGGATACTGGACTTCCAATCAATATGAATCCTACAAAGTTGATACCAAAACGATACATGTGCTGCTAATCACAGCTATACTTTGGCTTGACCAAAGCTAGCAGTATATTAATCCATTTTCCCCATTTTCACTGATCTCAGAACTTTCTTTGCGTGTTTGTGTTAATTATTAAATAACTATATTCAACTAAAATTGTTGAGATTATGTGCATCAGTACTCTCTCACCTCGTTTGTCTGGCCGCCTTCTGCTACGCCACAATAACCGAATAGGAGTGCCTGGAAATCCAGCATCTGACCGGAGTTTCTTTTCCATGTAACGGCGGTATGTATCAGGGAAGAGCTTCGCATCATTTACAAATAAAACGAATGTTGGTGGACCAATGGCAGCCTACAAATTAGCAAAAACTTCTCGTCAGATGCAAAAGAATGCACAAGTGAGTTTAATGATATTAGTTTTGAAATATATCTGAAAGCAGTAAAAAAATTTCAAATCGCTAGCTTGAAAACTTGAAATCTTCTCTACTGAGCTTCTAGTTATTTCTGTTGTTCCTTTATGGTTGAATTAACATGATATATAGGATGAGGAGCTGGATCAATTGTTATATTGGAATTATTTTAGAGAAATTCCTATGTTTTTCATCTGAAGATAACAAATCTTAGAAATGCCATTAGAAATAATCTTTGATTCTTCCTCTACCACTCCTCTTCAAATGGTTGCCGTTATTTGCACAACCCAACTCAAAATCTTACAAGCTGCCTCAACTCGGTGGTGGGCATGTGGTCACACATTGCGTTCTCCCAAAGATGCCCATGCGACCTACAAACTATGGTCGGTAATAGTACTGAGCACCAACTTGCACCCGTGCAATCTACCACCATGGCTTGTCTGACATGCATCGATGTTGCCTAGAGCCTCTGCATCCTCCAATAAGTTGCCCTAAAGCAGCAACCTCATGTACCTTCATCAACAACCACTAAAAGGAAGCTGGAAGAGGAGGAAGTGGCATCATCTTCAGAGGAAGTAACCTCCTTATCCTGTTCTCTATGCAGGTAACTCTTTAAAAACTCATTGGGCAGATCTGCAACATTCTTTGGTCTGATACAACATCTAGAGAGAAGAGCCCATGATATGTGAACCCAGAATGCGAAAGACCATTTTTTAGGAAAAACTAAAAAGTTTTCAGATCTTAACAGTTGAGCCTAGAGGAGTTGGCAGCAATGCAAAACAGAGGAGTTCATTAGGAAAAAGCATCACTGAAAGAGATTTAATTTTCAGCATTTCAGGGATCTAATTATCTTTGGGTGGCAAAAGAAAGATAGTTCCTACATCTTCAAATACTCAGACTTTGATTGTTTTTTCAGCAAGCTGGTAAGTGTAAACTTGATGGCAGAAAAAAATGAGGTAGCAGCAATTTCATCTTGTATTATGAAGATGGTATCATATACACAATAGCTTATAAAAACAAGTTTGTTCTCTTCAGAACTAAGTTAGGAAGTTACCTGTGTTGTATAATAGACACGACCTCTTTTGCCACCTCTTGTTCTTGGTGGTGGTTTGAATGCTATAGCTTCTCTAATGACTTGATTAAGAATGGAGGTGCCGAGTCTTCTAGACCTTTCCTTCTCAACCAAAGCAGCAGCAGAAATTATCCTGAAGACAATTTAGTACAGCATATTATAAAATATCAACACAGGAAACGGTATCTTGGGAAGCTAACCATCATAAAGGGGTTATGCAAAGCAAGTGTTTAAGAATGTTGAGGGGAAACAAAAGTTAACAGATTCAACAAAAGTTTCACAAGTCTGAAACAAACTGAGATACAATAACAATTAAAAGCTGCATGTAGATTTGGGTATATGAAAATGAAGAGTTTACTTTTCAACACTGGTGCCATTTGTTGCAGAACAGTAGACAATAGGTGCCCAATCAAGTATGCGAAGCTTTTCTCTTACATCTTGTTCATAATGTGTTGTGCTCTCATGGTTCTTGTTTGGGATTGTATCCCATTTGTTCACAACAATGACACAAGACTTTCCTTCTTTCTCAATCCTCTCTGCAATTTTATAATCCTTGATACCACAAGAGTTCATTGTGTTAAAATGAACATACAAGACAATCATATGTCTCTTTGTGGGTCCAAACATACATGTGTTCATAGTTAACAAACCTGCTCTGTAACACAGGCCATTGCCTCAATAACAAGGGCAACCACATCAGAGCGCCGAATTGCTCGAAATGCACGCCTTACTGAAAGTGATTCCGTTGTGCTGCCAGCAGAAATAACTGCTGCCCTGCGCCGGATCCCAGCAGTATCAATGAGTTTGTACTTCTGCAGCATATTTGAGCAAATTATTGTTATATTCCTGTGAAAGAATCATGCTTTCTAAGTCACAAGTTTATTCTGTTATGTAGAAGTAAATATAAGTGACCGTAATTAGTGTGTTCAATGGAACAATGTAACGGCAATAGAATTAATTAAACATTAACAAAAGTGTTGGAAACAGACCTCCCCATCTGCTGTAGTAAACTCAGTATCAATGGCATCACGTGTTGTCCCACTAACTGGGCTCACAATAGTTCTATCTTCTCCAACCAAAGTATTTAGAATGCTACTTTTCCCCACATTTGGTCTTCCGACAATGGCAATAGCAGGAACCTTATTTTTCTCTTCTTCAACTGCATCCAATCCCTGCAATGCCCATGAGTTACTTTATGCTATGAAATTGACTAAGTATTAAAGTATATTCACATAGAAAATAAAAAGGAAAGAAACATCAGATATTCAAGAGTTCAAAGACATAAATTTCTGAATCTAGGTTAAGGCTTCCATAGTCAAATAGGACAATTCCTCACAATCCACTGGGACACTGGGTAAAACCTAAATCCCTAATATACCACTCTCAGTTAGTGTGGGGGTCCCACCTGTCATAGACTCTGTTACCCCGATACTCCAAGATAGGGACGTATACCATATCGGATACGTATCCATATCCGATACAGCATGGATACACGTTGGATACGTATCCACGGAGTATCCGTAAAAAAATAAATCAACAATAATTCGGATACTCTTCATGGATACGTTAACCTTGTTTGATACGTTAGTCCGATACGGCCCAGCCCATCAACAGCTAGTTGGATGACTCCAGACTCCCTCGTGCGGGCGTGCCTCCTGCCTCTTGCCCTCTAAGGCTCTAACCCTACACAGCCGCGATAACACACCCGCACGCAAGAGCTCCTCCACGGCCGAGCGGCGGCGGCGAGGAGGTCCTCTGCTCCACCGCTGGTCCTGTGAACTGTGGAGGCTAGGCCGGTGAAGGGAGCTAAGGCCACCAGATCGCTTGCTGGTCATGGCCAGCAGTCAGGCCAACTTAGTGAGCTTTCCCATTTTCCCTTTCTCTAATCCCCTTTTGGTTTAATTTCTCTCCGGATCTTGATATTATATAGATGCAGCATTGTGATATACCTGAATAATTTAATCCTCCCTCAAGTTGACTAGTTCTACTTCTGCACTAAACACCTGTACATTCTTAATTGGATTTTGATGAGTGGATGGAGATGCTTGGCAAACGTTGGAAAGATGGAAATGCGGAAAACATGAGCAAAACAACACAATTACAAGAATGCAAGCCTTGGGTGCTACTGCTTTTAGAATTTTTAATATGCTTTATTCTTATTTATTAATTTATTAAAAATACTAAAACGTATCCACGTATCGGGTTTTTTCTAAAAATGCCGTATCCACGTATCCGTATCTGCCCAATACTGATACACGTATCCATATCCGCACATGAATAGCATATGACTCTATGAGGGATTATGTGTTTTTTCATTGACATATAAGGAAATTCCCTTGATATACTTGATAAATCCATGTGGGATTTCCACTCCGGTGCATTTTCTACTTTCTAGAAGCTTTATCTTATTTCTGATATTGTGAGATGAAGCTACTGAACAGTACCAAGCCTTCAATTGTTCTAAAATATTCTATATCAATTAGCCTAGCTTTTTTGTAAGTAATTATACTTGTTTTGCGTCCGCTGTCAAGTGCCATGTAGCTATGATCATGTTGTCCCATCTTTATTTCATAGATATTTCATTAGCATTCATTCATTAACAGAAAAAGCATCAAGCAACAAGTGTTTGGGTAAACCAATTTCCATACCTCAAATTTTGTCAGCTCTGAACACACCAGGTCAAGGAGATCTCCAGTTCCTGTGCCAGTAATAGCAGAAATTGGTAGAGGAGAAAACCTAGTAGGAACCAACAGAAAGATGAGCTGAACAGCTTGGCTGACTGTTGGGCAGTAAAAGCAAAGGCAAACATAACAAAAAAAGATGTCCTTGTTAATATGTTGTATTGCTTTAAAATCACAGCACAAGTGGACAATTGCATAGAACGGAGTCTAGAAACATTTTGACCTTAGAGAGAGTGGTATTCAAATGAGCTTAGGGCGTTAAATATTCAAAACAGTCTATTGCTTATTTCATAATTTACATCAAACAACAGCCACTAGTGAGTATTTTTACTTTATCCATGTTTTGGCTATTGTATTTGAGCAGTGCTACAATACACCATATCTAGTGTCATGTTTTAACTACGATTGTTGTCCAAAATATCACATGAAAGAACCAATACATTATTGCATATATGTTGAAATGCAAAGAAAACAGTGAGTGATTTTAGAGAAAGAGAGAAAGTTATATGCTCACCCTAGTGACCAAAAGTCTAATGCTTGCATTTGTCCTTTCCGTGGAGATTCACACTTATTGACAGCAAGTATAACACACTTGTCAGAGTAGTTGCGTCGTAACCAATCAGAAATCTCTATATCAGCTGCCACAAGACCAGCCTGAAATATGTTTTGGCACCATTATGCTAGTAAAAACGGAACTTACATAAGAAATTATAGAACAACAATATCTGGTCAAAAATGTTCAAGGGACGTAGCAGAAGTAGATCGATCTATTTAAGGTCGATGTGAATTCAAATATTAAGCAACCACTTCCCAGAACTGAAAAGAAAAGGTAATTGCGTAAACCTGCCTGACCATCCACGATGAATAGTATGACGGATGCTTCATCAACAGCTGCAACTGCTTGTTTTTCAATCATTGATGGCATCCTTGCGATAGCAGCTTCTCTAGTGGCGAGAGGAATCCCATCCATACCAACAGTAGTGGTGACAGCGAGTTCTTCCATCACACCAGCTTGAGACTTCGACAAAGTAATTACCCCACCAGTATCAATAACCATAAACTCCTGATCACCCCAATAAGATCGTCCATACAAGCGATCCCTTGTCACACCAGGTTCATCAACAACTATAGCCCTATTTCCCTGAAAGAAATTATAATTCAGTTTACTTCTGCATTCTGGTCTGAAGATTGTATGGTGATCAACAATACAGGCACTACTCTGAGCAATGATTGACATACTCCGACAAGACGATTGAACAGCGCAGATTTACCAACATTTGGCCTCCCAATAATTGCCACCTTCGGAAGAAGATTATCTGGAATCTGAACCATGTAAAGGCGAGATACATCAAAAGAATATTTTTCAGCATTTGGGCATTTCATTCAGTAGAACATCAATGTATTGTATACTGACATGTTTAGACACAGATGTCTTAACCCTGATGTTTCTTCGTTTCTCCCTGACATCATCATCTGAAATGTAATTATTGTATGGATTACTGAAAAATGAACTTGTGAACAAAATAGTGGCTCTCTGATGAAAAACAGACACAACATTTCACTCCAAAGGTTTCGTAACAATAGGAGGCCAAACAGGAATTACACACTTTCAGAGCAAATCTTGCACAATCCAGCTGACACAACAAAAACTTCGCTAACAACTCACCGATGTGGAGCTCCCGTGCGAGGCGTATCGCGAGGTCGGCGGCGGCGCCGCGGGCCTCCTCCTCCATCGCCTCCACGTCCATCTCCTCCTCATCTTCATCCTCCTCCCACTCCTCCTCCTCTTCGCCGTCGTATTCGTACTCCTCCTGCTCATCGTCTGCATCGAACTGGAAATCGGCAGAGACTTTCTGCACGGCTGAAGCGCGGAGCCCAGCGCCGCAGCGGCGTGCGGGCGCGGACAAGGAGAGGAGTAGCGGGCGCGGGGCGGAGGCGGCGGGCGGGGACCTGTGGTGGAGCGGGCGGGAGTGACGAGGCGCCAGTGTTTTGGAGGGTAGGCAAAGGGGATGAGAGGAGGAGGCGGACGAGAAGGGCGCCGTGGCCGCCATGGCGCGACGGCGGCGGCGGCGGGGAGCAGAGCAGAACAAGCAGTGTGGGAGCGGGCGGATAAGGGAGTGATTGTGAAGGCGAAGAGGCGGCGTGCCGTTATTAACGGACGGCGGGTAGAGTGTGTGTATGGCAGGTGGGTCCGGGATGTCAGGGAGTAAGGGAGATGGGACCCAATCGAGGAGTGGCTCAGTTGTCTTTCTTCTCTTGTAGAGAAAGATGCGATTTTGGTGCTGTGTTTAGACTGCCCGCACTTGTTGTATTTTATTTTTATTCTTTAAAAAAATATTTTATTTTGGTCATCGAAATTTTCTTCTCTATATCTAATTTCTCCGCACTCATCCATCTTCTATATCATGGGTTTCATATATCATACACTATCTCCTCTCTCTCCCTTTCTTCTCCTTCTCCCTACCGGTCCCCACCGGTCTCTCTCTTCTTCCTTTCTTCTCCCTCTCCCTTTCTTTTCCCCTGCCCCCGACTGCGTGGTCTCCTCCGACTACCGCAACCGCACGCCAGGATGGAGCGCGGCGGGGACGGAGCAGCGCCGGCAAGCATGGGCCTCCTCGCGTGGTGGGGACGGAGCAGTGCCGGCAAGCATGCGGCGGAGCGGGGCCAGCCTCCTCGCACGGCGGGGGCGGAGCAGAGCCGGCGAGCGCGCGGCGGAGCAGGGCCGGCCTCCTCGTGTGACGGGGGTGGAGCGGCGCCGGCGAGGACGCGGCGGAGCACGCGCTGGCGAGCGCGCGGCGGAGGCGGGCTCGGCCTCCTCCTCTGCTCCTCTTCTTCTTGGCCGGAGCATCGCCTGCGCGTGGCCGTGGCGGCGGCGGCTCGCCTGCGTGCGGCGTTGCGGGAGGCCGGGTCGCGCGCGCTGCTGCTGCGTCTGGGAGGCGATTTCGGAGGAGCAGCAGCACCGAGGTGGGACCCGGCCATGCGCAGCCTCCGCTCGATTGGGGCCGCTGTGCACTGCGATATGGTCGTGCTGCTCGCCGGAGACGGGGCGCCTCCGCCGCGGGCCGAGGCCGTCGTGCTGCTCGCCGGAGACGAGGCCACCTCCAGCACCGTCGCGGCTCCTCGATCCCGCGCTGTCGTCGTCATCGGGAAGCGGAGGGAGCGGCTCCTCCTCCGCAGGCGAGCAGCGGCGGCGCTCCATCCGGCGAGCACGCAACCGCCGGCCTTCTCCGCGGAGTTCTCGCGAAGGACGAAGGACGAGCATGGCCGAAGGACGAGCGCGGGACCCATTCGTCATTTACCGTTGGTCCGCTATTCCTGAAAATTTGGCGGACGCACTCGAGCATAGCGGAGGAGCTGGCGGTGTAGCGTACCCCGCTGCGGGGTCTTCATCCGGTAAAACAATCCTGCAGGGACGTTTACCGTCCCGCAGTGCGGGTAGTCTTAGGAGAGCCATGATTTGTTCTTAAAAAATCCAAATTTATTACCTTTTGTACAATTTTTTTTTAAAAAAAAGAACCGGCAGGAGTTCGAACAAAAAAATTTGGATCCAATCAAACACATATTATCTTGTGCTCAAGTATATCGTCGAATAGCGAACTAATTTAATTGTGATTTGTCAGCAATGCCCGCAAGAAAACAGATAATTAAAGGGTTTTACGCAGCTGTTTATTCCACGGTGTATAAATTAATTAAAGTTTTGCGCAGCTGTTTATTCGGCAGCGTAAAGGGATTCAGTGCAAGAGGTATAGAGTGGCTTTACATGTTAGGTGTTTTCATATGGTTTTATGTAGATTATTAACTTATGAGCGCATATACATTTTAGCTTTAGAAGTTAAGTTACTATGCCCAACCAAAAAAAACTTGATTGATATTGATTATTCAAATTTTAGCTTCGATTATATATTGAACCAATCTACAGTTCTTCTCATCTCGGTGCAGCGTAGTATAGTATAGTACGTTGTACAGATCTTTTTAGATTAATTAGGAGTTTGGTTAACATCAACCCTCCCAAAGGGTACACATGCTGGCATGCATAACCATGGTGCGCTATCTTGTCTTGTATTCTTGTTTAGGTTAAGGAAATACGCCTTCTCATTGACAATATAGGACATGTTTTGTAATGCAGGAATTTGCATAGGAATTTTACAGGAACTAGTTCAACTCAGAAAAAAAAATGTGTGATTCTAGAACAAAAATCCCAACTTTTAAACGGGGCCTAAAGTGTCACTTGTCATTGTCAAGCGAAAAACAGTTAACAAGGAAGAAACAGTTGAATTGTCTTGACATTGCTCTGGGATAGATGTGACGACCTTGGTGTTTAGCATCACATCACATCAGATCAAGAGACTGGAATCATCATAGCTTGGGACTGGTGCAATCACAGTTGCAAATGCAGTGATTCATTAGGGTACAAATGCATCCCATAATAGTTTCAGACATATCTATACATAACACTTAAAGTCAAGGCTTCCGACCGGGTCCGTCACCCTCACATGTTACTGTTCCCACAACAGTGCCTTGTAACAGTAAACCCATTAATATAGTACCGGGTTTTATAAATAGTAAAACCCGCTAAGAAACAGTAAAACCCGCTAAGAAACCGTAAACCCGCTATGAAACAGTAACACCGGGTCCTATGAACAGTACAAGCCCGTTAAGAAACAGTAAAACCCACCAAAACAGTAAACCCATTATGAAACAGTAACACCTTTGCGCGGGCTCTCCTGCTAGTTTCTACTACAATATAAGATCAAAGCTGACACATGAGTGATTGCAGTAATAGATGGATGAGACAACATAGACGATATACCTGAAAAACAGAGAACTCATGCGCTTCGCTAAAAAGTCATGGCTGAAAGTACTATTCGTTGATTTGTTGTGAGAGAAAAACACTGTTCCGGCTAAAAAAACAAGCTGAAAAGTACGGATTATAAGACAAACGAACAGGACAAGAGTATTTTGTACTAGAACTACTACTTCCTCTAGCGGCCAGGAGGACCCTGAGGATGGTCGTCGTCGTCATCCACCCTCACCTCGGCATACACAAGAACCTTCTGGTACTGCCTCAGGAATTCCTCCTCCATCTCGATAAGCGACTTGATCGCGGCTTCGCCGTCTCGGAGAAGTTCTCGGAGGTTGGGGAACGCCGCGAAGAAGGATTCCGAGACGCGGGGAGGCTTTATCGGAGGAAGCCTCTGCTGCCTCTTGACGTAATCGTCCATCGCCCTGACCACCTTCTCCTTTGCCTCCTTTGCCTTCGTCATCGCCGCCGCCGCCATCATCTCAACGCTGCTCTCCGACGACATCCTGCACGCAGCGCACGCACGCACACTGGTACACGATTCTTTTTAGGTGGCGTTGCACTTTTCTGATTGGAGGCGGGCATAATTTTTGCCCGCCTCCAATGTTCCCAGCGCGGCCACGCTCAGCCGGCCAACAAATCGCCCGCCTCGCTTAAAACTTAACGAAGGCTGTTGGCATAAAGGAGCCGCCTCTATTAATTCCACATTAACAAAGGCGGTCACCGTTACACAACCGCCTCCATTAATTGATTTACGGAGGCAGGCTCCTTAAGGCAACCGCCTCCAAAAATCCTCTATTTCTGGAGGTGGTCGACTAAAGGAGCTCGCCTCCGTAAATATATTTTTGGAGGAGGGCAGGCTATAAGGCCCGCCTCCAAAAAGGCCAAGGCCCAGCGAGGCCCGATAGCTGTGTTCGCGTATAAAAACTCGGACTTAGGGTTTTCAGCTCTCATTTCTCAGCCACAGGCCCTCTCCCTCCCTTAGCAACCGGCTCCCTCTCCTCTCCCTCAGCCGTCGACGCTGAACTCCTCTCCCTGGCTGGCTGCATCTCTCTCTGTATCCTCTTCCCTCTCTCTATCTCCGGCGGACGCGGCTGGCGGCGCGCACGGGGCAGAGGGTGGCGCAGTGCACGCGGGGCGGAGAGCGACGGCGCACGCGGGGGGCGGAAAGCGGCGGAGCACGGCGCGTCGCCCATCCTCCAACCGAGCGGCGGTGGCCATCTCCTCGGCGTGCTCCAGGTGCCCTCTCTCTCTCCCCCACTCTCTTTCCCTCTTCATCTCCCTCAATCTTCCCTCGCCTTTTGCAGATCCGGTGGAGCAGAGGGCGGATCCAGCGGCGCCCGGCATCAGGGCTCGTGGATCTACCGGATCCGGCCTTGGGGCCCGCCCTCCGGTGGCGGATCGAGGGCGACGGCGAGGAGGACCTTCCCAGCTACGGATATGGCGACGGCGGATCCGCGCAGGAACGGTGGTTACAACGACACCGGCGACGCGACTGGGCCCAACAGGCCCAGATCTAGGATGGCCGGGCTTGGGTTAGGACCATTTGGGCTTTTTCTCTTTTTTGTTTTTTTAATCGATTAATGGAGGTGGGCAAAGTGCAACCGCCTCCATTAATCCCTATTAACCAAGGCCTTTCATTGGAGGCGGTTGCACTTGCCCCCCTCCAAAAATGAAATCTGACCGCCTCCATTAAGATTTATGTAGTAGTGGTAGCTAAGGGGTTTGTCTAATGTGGATCGCGACTCGCGAGATCGTTTGTTTATTTGCCGGAGCATGCGACCGGTCCTGTTGACCCACAACACAACACAGGAGGCACATGTTCTCCTCTATCATTCACACCATTCGGCCCATCTTGTGAGAGAGGGAATCGATGGGCGTAGCTGTGGGACTAAAGATGTCAATGCCCCGTTTCCCGATTCCCCACGGGGAATTCTCCTATTAGGGGACGGGGATGGGGAGAGTTTCTTCCCCACTGGGATGAAAACGGGAATGATCCATCCCCCGTCGGGTTTCACGGGGGCAGGGTGAAAGTCCTATGTTTGGTGTTGGTAATTAGTGACAATGCCTAAGTACTAATCCTATGCCTAAGTTGTTTGTAGCATATGAGGATTAGTACGTTCCAAGGATGGTGGCAAGATGGACATGGTGATCATGATGGCCACACTTGGATTTGGATGCAACCCTACGTGATCAAGGCAAAGGTATATGCTTAAGGGTTGTGTTTTAGTAACCAAGACACCTAGTGGGTGTGGTTACATTATAGGATAGATAGCCGTACTATAAAGAGGGGAATGACGCGGCTATTAAACTCCTAAGTGCCTCTAGGTGTGCATTTCATGATCATATGCATTTGGATAGAACTAATAACGCCTCGAAAAATGATTGTGAAAATGCTAACACACATGCACATGACATGATCACTTGGTGGTGTTAGCACGTTTGCGATGGCGTTGGAGTTTAAGCGGTAGAGAGGGTTTGGGGTCCTCTCTCCCTCCCGCCGAGCTTGCGAGCGCGGGATTCAGGCGATTTCAGGAAAATGAAATGTCTATTTTCCACTACGCCAAAAGTCGGAAATCAAACGGAAATCAAACGGAAGCGAACGTGGTCACAAAGGTGACCGGACGCAGCACCGGACGCAGCACCGGACGCTGCACCGGACGCGGTCACTGTGCGTCCGGCGCGTCCGGTCTGCGTCCAGTAACTGCGCGTTTTTCAGTTGCTGCACCGGACGCGAGGCGCGTCCGGTCACAGGCCACCGGACGCGTCCGGTGGTCCAGGGAGCTTACTGGACTCCCACCGGACGCGGTCACTGTGGCGTCCGGTGGTTGGTTCGTTTTGCGCGACTCGGTGTTGACCGGCGCGTCCGGTGAGTCACGGGACCGGCGCGTCCGGTGGTGACCAGCGCGTCCGGTCGTTACGACCGGCGCGTCCGGTCAGTGTTTTGAAAATTAGCCGTTGCGGCACCAGCGCGTCCGGTCCACGCGACCGGCGCGTCCGGTCAACGCGCGTTCTGCTGAATCAAGTTTCTAACGGCTATATTCGAAGGGGTACGTCTATAAATACTCGTTGGCCGGCTCAAGGCTCTTACTCTTGACATTTTGACATACTTGTGAGCACTTTGAGCCAAGCAACTCCCCTCCCACTCATCTCTCTTGCTTCTTTGCATATTCGAAGTGAGATTGAGTGATCCAAGTGCATTTGCATTGTGAGATAGCATCTAGTTGGCACTTGGTGGTTGATTTGCTGCGGGATTCTTGTTTCTCTTGGTGGTTGCCGCCACCTAGACGGCTTTGAGCAGCTTGGAGGTATTGGCAAGAGTTGGTGATTGTATCTTGGCCACCTCCGGTGATTGTAAGGGGTTTGTGCCTACCTCGGCGAAGAGCCAAAGGCAACGCTAGTGAATTGCTCGTGTCATTGCAACCTTTTGCCATTTGGTAGGTTCTTGTGGTGCCTTTTGAGAGGCTCGGTGTGTGACCGATTAGCCACCGAACCACGTGGTGAAGAGGGACACAACGGGGACTAGCGTGCCGGCAAGCACGTGAACCTCGGGATAAATCTTCGTGTCATCACTTTCTTAATTGTGATTGATTGATCCCGGTGTTCGGTTATCTTGGTATTCATTGTTAATCATATTGGTTGGCTCAATTCTTCGCCCCTCGGTGAAACCCTCCTAACTCAACTCCGCATTACTTTCTTAGTTATCTTTGTTAGCTAGTTTGCTTTGTTAGAGTAGCTCTCTTGTGTAGCTTGCTAGTTGTAGTTGTAGTTACCTTCTCGGTTTAACTTGTGCGGTTGAGTGCCACTTTGCTAGAATTGTGAATTGGATAGGTGGCTTGCAAACACCCCGTAGGCTAAGCAAAACTCGCATCTCGCCATTTGTTATATTGATAAACTTGTTTAGCTTGTCTTTGTAGAAAGTTTTAAAAGGCTATTCACCCCCCCCTCTAGCCATCTAGACCTTTCAAGTGGTATCGGAGCCGTGGTCACCGTTTACAAGGCTTAACAACCTCGGTGCAAGATGGCTCAAGTTATGTTCAATCATGTTAATGGCAAGCCTCCATTCTTTGATGGTGTCTCTTCCTTTGATCATTGGAAAAGGAAGATGAAGCAATATCTAGGCAATATACATGAGAAGGTTTGGGATGTGACCAATGAAGGATACATTATTCTTGATGAAGAAAATCTCACTCCAAATGACCGCATCAACAAACAATGCAACACGGCGGCACTTGACACAATCTACCGTGCCATTGATGACAAAGTATTTGAACAAAACAAAGATCTTGAAAAGGCAAATGAGCTTTGGATAAGGCTTGAAGAGACATATGAAGGCACTTCAACGGTAAAAAGTGCCAAGCTATATATGCTAAAGGACAAGTTCTCCACTTTCAAGATGAAGGATGATGAATCCATCCCGGAGATGTTTTATAGGCTCCAAGTCATTGTCAATGATCTCAAGGGGCTTGGAGAGAAGGTTGAGGACAAGGACTTCTCACACAAGTTCTTGATGTGCTTACCCAAGAAGTTTGCCACCTTGAGAAGAATGATCTTTAGAGAGGGATTGGACAAGGTCAAACCAACCAATGTGCTTGGAGATATAATGACCGATGCCCAATACAATGATGATGAAGATGAAGATGAGAAGAAGGAGACCAAGGTCAAGCAAGAGAAGCCCATTGCATTCAAGGCTTCATCTTCTAAGGGCAAGAGCAAGGTGGAGAGCGATGATGATGATCCATTCGATGATGAGACCATGGCCCTCCTAGTGCACAAGATGGGGAGGTTCATGAAGAAGAAAGGATATGGTGCAAGAAAGAGAAGGGACTTCATGAAGGCAAAGGAGATGCTTTGCTACAATTGCAATAGCCCCGATCATATAGTGGCAAAATGCCCCTATGAAGACAAAAGATATCATGATGGGGAGTTGAAGTTGAAGAAGAACAAGAAGGATAAGAAGGAGAAGAAAGAAAAGAAGAGCTTCACTATCAACAAGAAGAAGAAGGGTGGTGGTTATGTGGTCACTTGGGGTAGTGACAACTCCGATAGTGATGATGATGAAAGCTCTAGTGATGATGAGAGGACCACTCGGCGAGTCCTTGCAAGCATCGCCCTCTCCAACAAGTCATCCATCTTCGACACTACATCGACATGCCTTATGGCCAAGCCTACCAAGGTAAAATATGATGATAGTGATGATGATTCTTGTGCTAGTGATGATTGTAGGAGTGATGATGAGGAGGATGAGGACTACTCCAAGGATGATCTATTGGGCATAATAGATCAAATGAGCAAGGGCTACAAGAGGACAACCAAGAAGTGCAAAATCTTGGAGCAAGAGCTCATTGCCAAGAGCAATGAAAATGATGCCTTGATGGAGGAGCTTGTTGCTCTCAAAAAGAGTAAGGAGTGCAAAGGAATTGAACAAGAGCTCAAAGCTCTTAGGAAATCCTTTGATGAGCTAGAGGCCTCTCGTGAGTGTCTAAAGGAAGACCACGAGGACCTTGAAGTTGCTCACACTAGGCTTAAGGAAGCCCACTCCTCTCTACTTGAGCTCATCAAGGAGAAGGACCTCAAGTTGGAGAAGCTCATGAAGGAAGCTAAGGAGGAGCAAGTGATTGTCACTTGTGATATTGGACTAACATGTGATATTATTGATGATTCTTTATTTATTGGTCCTACTAATGCTTCATGTAGCTCATCATCATCCACCACAACCAACTCTACCTCTACTACTAGTGATTCATCACTTATGGTTGAGAATAAGACTCTCAAGAGAGAGGTGGATGATCTCACCCGTGCATTAGGCAATGCCTATGGTGGGGATGCTCGCTTGCTAAAATGCTTGGGTAGCCAAAGGTTCTCTCTTAACAAAGAGGGTTTGGGCTATACTCCCAAGAAGGGCAAGGCGGCCTTTGCAACTCACAAGCCTAGCTTTGTGAAGAGCAATGGTCGTTATTGCAATAGATGCAAGCAAGTTGGGCATCTAGAGATTAATTGCAATAAAATGAACAAGAACAAGAAAAATGCTAATGTACCTTACATTCCTTTTGATTCTTGTTATGTGCTTACCAAGGGTGAGAAAGGTGTGCATGCTAGGTTTGTTGGTACATCAATTGTGGGTCCAAAGAAGAAGGCCATTTGGGTACCAAAGAGCTTAGTGACTAACCTCCAAGGACCCAAGCAAGTATGGGTACCTAAGAAATATTAATTTGTTTTGTAGGTAAATTACAAGGCCGGAGGAAGGCATTGGGTGCTTGATAGTGGATGCTCTCAACATATGACCGGTGATTCAAGAATGTTCAACTCTCTCAAATCAAATGATAGTGGCATTGATAGTATCACATTTGGTGACAATAGCAAGGGTGATGTGAAGGCTCTTGGAAAGATTGCAATCTCAAATGATCATAGCATTTCCAATGTGCTACTAGTTGAAAAGCTCAATTTCAACTTGTTGTCGGTTGCTCAATTGTGTGATCTCGGTTTCAAGTGCATATTTGGTGTTGATGATGTGGAGATAGTTAGTGTTGATGGCTCTAACTTGATCTTCAAAGGCTTTAGATTTGAGAATCTATACTTGGTTGATTTCAATGCTAGTGACACTCAACTTTCAACATGTTTGCTCACCAAATCAAGTATGGGTTGGTTATGGCATAGAAGACTTGGTCATGTTGGCATGAAGCAATTGAACAAGTTAGTGAAGCATGACTTAGTTAGAGGCTTGAAGGATGTCACATTTGAAAAGGATAAGCTATGTAGTGCATGTCAAGCCGGAAAGCAAGTAGGCAACACTCATCCATTGAAGAGCATCATGAGTACCTCCAAGGCATTTGAGTTGTTGCACATGGATCTATTTGGGCCAACTACATACACAAGCATTGGTGGCAACAAGTATGGCTTTGTGATTGTGGATGATTTCACTAGATACACATGGGTATTCTTTCTTGGGGACAAGAGTGATGTATTTGACATATTCAAGAAGTTCATCAAGAGGGTACAAAATGAGTTTGAGACCACAATCAAGAAAGTAAGAAGTGATAATGGAAGTGAGTTTAGAAATACAAGAATTGATGAGCTATGTGATGAGCTTGGAATCAAACATCAATTTTCGGCCAAGTATACACCTCAATCAAATGGCTTAGTTGAGAGGAAGAATAGAACCTTGATTGATATGGCAAGATCAATGTTGAATGAGTATAATGTGAGTCATTCATTTTGGGCCGAAGCAATCAACACGGCTTGCTTCTATAGCAACCGCCTCTATTGCCACAAGTTCCTAGAGAAGACACCATATGAGATCTTAAATGGAAGAAAGCCCAACATTGCATACTTTCGGGTATTTGGTTGCAAATGCTACATCTTGAAGAAGGGCACTAGATTGAGCAAGTTTGAAAAGAAATGTGATGAAGGATTTCTACTTGGTTACTCCACTACTAGCAAAGCTTATAGAATTTGGAATTTGGCTAGTGGTTTACTTGAGGAAGTTCATGATGTTGAGTTTGATGAAACAAATGGCTCTCAAGATGAGGAAAATAACTTGGATGATGTGAGAGGAACTCAATTGACCAATGCTATGAAAGAAATGGATATTGGTGATATTAGGCCAAAGCAAGTGATTGATGTGGATGACAACAAAGATCAAGTGCTCCAAAGTCCAATTACACAAGCTAGTGGGTCTCTAATGCAAAATCAAGCTAGTACATCATCTCAAGTGCAACAAGATCAACAAGTGGCTAGTTCATCATCTCCAACTCATGATCAACATCAACATCCAAGCAATCAAGTGCAAGTGCTTCAACCAACTAACATTGCAAGAGACCATCCATTGGATTCCATCATTGGTGACATACAAAGAGGAGTTCAAACTAGATCAAGATTGGCATCATTTTGTGCTCACTCTTCTTTTGTGTCAATGGAAGAACCCAAGGACATTGATAAAGCATTGAGAGATCCGGATTGGGTAAATGCAATGCATGAAGAGCTCAATAACTTTAAGAGAAATGAAGTATGGGAACTAGTTGAGAGGCCTAAGAATCATAATGTCATTGGAACAAGATGGGTCTTTCGCAACAAGCAAGATCAAGATGGGATAGTAGTAAGGAACAAAGCAAGACTAGTGGCTCAAGGTTACACACAAATAGAGGGTCTTGACTTTGGTGAAACTTATGCCCCGGTTGCAAGATTGGAAGCAATTAGGATCTTACTTGCCTATGCTTGTGCTCACAATATCAAGCTATATCAAATGGATGTGAAGAGTGCATTTCTCAATGGGTACATTCAAGAAGAGGTGTATGTGGAGCAACCTCCCGGTTTTGAAGATGACAAGAAACCCAATCATGTCTACAAGTTGAGAAAAGCTTTGTATGGATTGAAGCAAGCACCAAGAGCATGGTATGAAAGATTGAGGGACTTCTTGCTATCCAAAGGATTTGTCATGGGCAAAGTGGATACTACTCTCTTCACCAAGAAGATTGGGAAAGACTTGTTTGTGTTGCAAATATATGTTGATGATATCATATTTGGTTCAACCAATCAAGATTATTGTGATGAGTTTGGGAAAATGATGGCAAAGGAATTTGAAATGTCAATGATCGGTGAACTTAGTTTCTTTCTTGGACTTCAAATCAAACAAATGAAGGAAGGAACATTTGTGAGCCAAACCAAGTACATCAAAGATATGCTCAAGAAGTTTGGCATGGAAGATGCAAAGGGCATTACAACCCCAATGGGCACTAGTGGAAGTTTGGATAGTGACAAGAGTGGCAACATGGTGGATCAAAAGCTATATAGATCAATGATTGGTAGCCTACTCTATGTGACGGCATCAAGACCCGATGTAATGTTTAGTGTATGCATGTGTGCAAGATTTCAAGCCTCACCAAGAGAAAGTCATTTGAAGGCAACAAAGAGAATATTGAGGTACTTAAAGCATACACAAGATGTTGGATTATGGTATCCCAAGGGTGCAAGCTTTGAGCTAGTTGGATATTCGGATTCTGACTATGCCGGTGACAAAGTGGAGAGAAAGAGCACTTCCGGGACTTGTCAATTGTTGGGAAGATCACTTGTCTCATGGTCATCCAAGAAGCAAAATAGTATTGCACTATCTACCGCTGAAGCCGAATACATCGCCGCGGGTAGTTGTTGTGCACAAATCTTGTGGATGAAGGCAACATTGAAGGATTTTGGAATCAATTTCAAGAATGTGCCTTTGCTATGTGACAATGAAAGTGCCGTGAAGCTAACCAACAATCCGGTTCAACATCAAAGAACAAAGCATATTGATGTTCGTCATCATTTCATTAGAGATCATCAACAAAAGGGTGACATTGCTATTGAGAGTGTGGGCACCGAAGATCAACTAGCCGATCTATTCACCAAGCCACTTGATGAGAAGAGATTTCACAAGCTAAAGAATGAGTTGAACATACTTGACTTCTCCAACATGAGTTGATGCATCTCCATGATATGACATGCCTCTTCTTCAAGCCCCAAGGTAAAATTGGTTGACATGTCATACATTCTATGCTAAGGACTTGTTTAGAGCATCTAGTCATACTTTACATGTTCTAGGCTCATTCATGAAAATCAAATAAATTTGAAGTTTATATGGTGCCACTATTGTTTCCATGACTTGTATGATCTAGTGGTAGCATATAACTTGTTTAAGTAGCTTGTGATCCTAAGTGTTTAATCTAGATCACTTGTCTAAATTTTTGCTTCAACATGGTGCATGATAACCCTTCTAGTGAGGTGTGAAGAAGCTTGCCCTTGATCAAACCGAAGCGTTTTATTTATGCAAGCAATCTAGGTTGAATCACAAACTTGATCCTCACCCCATAATTCAACATGATAATCTATCTAAAATTGGTCCCTTGTGGTCATTGGTGCCAAAGGGGGAGAAAATATTGATCACAAAGATAGAACTCAAAGGGGGAGAAGCACAAAGGGGGAGAAAATGTTGTTCACAAAGGAGAAAACCTAAAGGAGAGAATTGGTAAAAGAAGGGGATCAACTAAAATTTTTGAGCACACAAGTAGGGGGAGCAAGCTCTTAAACATGAATGTTGCATTTCCTTGTGCACTTCATATGTATGATGCATTGTTATGCATTTCTTTTTCTCCGATACTTTGCTTGTGTGGTGACTTGCTGGTGTAATTTGAATGATGAATTGAAATACTAGCATGAATAGGAAGTAGTTAGATCTTACTTGCTTCATATCTTTCAAAGTGGTACTAGAGCCTTGCTTATAATGTTGATCTCACGAGGTTTCTAGTTTTGTTTGTGCTTTTCCAAGTGGATCTAACTACACAAGGTGCTAAGATGGTGTTTATTGCTACTCCGATGGTATCACGCTTCAAAGGTCTATAATCTAAAACACTTAGCACCTATTGATAGTCAATGCTCCTATATTTTCCTATCTAACATGTATGCTTCCAAAATCCAAACATATAGCATACATGTAGGGGGAGCCATTGCTATCAATTTGAATTCATGATCACTTGTCCATAATTCTTACACATGGTAATATACTTGGACAATGTGACATGGGTTCAATCAAATTTTTATCATAATATCTTTGTGAAAGGGTTGTCACCAATTACCAACAAGGGGGAGATTGAAAGTCCTATGTTTGGTGTTGGTAATTAGTGACAATGCCTAAGTACTAATCCTATGCCTAAGTTGTTTGTAGCATATGAGGATTAGTACGTTCCAAGGATGGTGGCAAGATGGACATGGTGATCATGATGGCCACACTTGGATTTGGATGCAACCCTACGTGATCAAGGCAAAGGTATATGCTTAAGGGTTGTGTTTTAGTAACCAAGACACCTAGTGGGTGTGGTTACATTATAGGATAGATAGCCGTACTATAAAGAGGGGAATGACGCGGCTATTAAACTCCTAAGTGCCTCTAGGTGTGCATTTCATGATCATATGCATTTGGATAGAACTAATAACGCCTCGAAAAATGATTGTGAAAATGCTAACACACATGCACATGACATGATCACTTGGTGGTGTTAGCACGTTTGCGATGGCGTTGGAGTTTAAGCGGTAGAGAGGGTTTGGGGTCCTCTCTCCCTCCCGCCGAGCTTGCGAGCGCGGGATTCAGGCGATTTCAGGAAAATGAAATGTCTATTTTCCACTACGCCAAAAGTCGGAAATCAAACGGAAATCAAACGGAAGCGAACGTGGTCACAAAGGTGACCGGACGCAGCACCGGACGCAGCACCGGACGCTGCACCGGACGCGGTCACTGTGCGTCCGGCGCGTCCGGTCTGCGTCCAGTAACTGCGCGTTTTTCAGTTGCTGCACCGGACGCGAGGCGCGTCCGGTCACAGGCCACCGGACGCGTCCGGTGGTCCAGGGAGCTTACTGGACTCCCACCGGACGCGGTCACTGTGGCGTCCGGTGGTTGGTTCGTTTTGCGCGACTCGGTGTTGACCGGCGCGTCCGGTGAGTCACGGGACCGGCGCGTCCGGTGGTGACCAGCGCGTCCGGTCGTTACGACCGGCGCGTCCGGTCAGTGTTTTGAAAATTAGCCGTTGCGGCACCAGCGCGTCCGGTCCACGCGACCGGCGCGTCCGGTCAACGCGCGTTCTGCTGAATCAAGTTTCTAACGGCTATATTCGAAGGGGTACGTCTATAAATACTCGTTGGCCGGCTCAAGGCTCTTACTCTTGACATTTTGACATACTTGTGAGCACTTTGAGCCAAGCAACTCCCCTCCCACTCATCTCTCTTGCTTCTTTGCATATTCGAAGTGAGATTGAGTGATCCAAGTGCATTTGCATTGTGAGATAGCATCTAGTTGGCACTTGGTGGTTGATTTGCTGCGGGATTCTTGTTTCTCTTGGTGGTTGCCGCCACCTAGACGGCTTTGAGCAGCTTGGAGGTATTGGCAAGAGTTGGTGATTGTATCTTGGCCACCTCCGGTGATTGTAAGGGGTTTGTGCCTACCTCGGCGAAGAGCCAAAGGCAACGCTAGTGAATTGCTCGTGTCATTGCAACCTTTTGCCATTTGGTAGGTTCTTGTGGTGCCTTTTGAGAGGCTCGGTGTGTGACCGATTAGCCACCGAACCACGTGGTGAAGAGGGACACAACGGGGACTAGCGTGCCGGCAAGCACGTGAACCTCGGGATAAATCTTCGTGTCATCACTTTCTTAATTGTGATTGATTGATCCCGGTGTTCGGTTATCTTGGTATTCATTGTTAATCATATTGGTTGGCTCAATTCTTCGCCCCTCGGTGAAACCCTCCTAACTCAACTCCGCATTACTTTCTTAGTTATCTTTGTTAGCTAGTTTGCTTTGTTAGAGTAGCTCTCTTGTGTAGCTTGCTAGTTGTAGTTGTAGTTACCTTCTCGGTTTAACTTGTGCGGTTGAGTGCCACTTTGCTAGAATTGTGAATTGGATAGGTGGCTTGCAAACACCCCGTAGGCTAAGCAAAACTCGCATCTCGCCATTTGTTATATTGATAAACTTGTTTAGCTTGTCTTTGTAGAAAGTTTTAAAAGGCTATTCACCCCCCCCTCTAGCCATCTAGACCTTTCAAGTGGTTGGTTTCCTATTCCTCGTCCCCGTTTCCCCATTCCCCGCAAGGCCTATTGGCTAAGTCATTGAATACCAGCCCACCAAGCACGGCCTATCAGGCAACCAACCCATGATCCACATATGTACGTATAAAAGCATATAACCCTAACACCCAGCCCTATCCGCTCTCCACCCCCAATCCCTTCTTGCTCCCACCGCCACCTGACTGAGTGCCCGAGCAGTGAGCGGCGAGCCGCAAGGACACATCGTTGCAGTTGGCTGTCTCGGCCACCGCTCGCACGCCATATGCCCGCAAATGTCCGACCTGCTGCTTGTTGCGTACCCCATCCTACAGCCGCTTGCGGAGTCGTAGACCACAGACTAGATCTCCCAAGTCGCAACAGCCCCAACCAGGAACAATCTCCCAGGCCGCACGATGAAAGGTCTTGATGGCTAGAGGGGGGAATAGCCTAATAAAAATTCCTACAAAGTATGCTAAATAAGTTTATCAATATAACAAATAGCGAGAAGCAAGTTTTGCCTAGCCTATGGGATGTTGCAAGCCACCTATCCAAAAGACAATTCTAATATTTTTCACTCAACCGCACAAGTCAAACTGCAAGAAGAAAAACAACTAGAGCTAGCAAGCTACCAAAGCAAAGAGCTATTCTAGCTACACTAAACAAACTAGCAAGATACAACTATGAAAGTAATGCAAGTGTGAGTTAGAGGGGTTTCACCGAGGGGCGATGAATTGAGCCAACCAAGAAATAATTCCAAGTGATGATATTCAAGATAATCAATCCACTGAGACAAATCAATCACAATAAATAAAGTGAAAACACGATGATTTATCCCGAGGTTCACGTGCTTGCCGACACGCTAGTCCCCGTTGTGTCCTCCTCAACCACGTGGTTCGGTGGCTAATCGGTCACACACCGGGCCTATCAAAAGGCACCACAAGAACCTACCAAATGGCAAGAGGTTGCAATGATACGAGCAATCCACTAGAGTTGAAATTTGGCACTCCGCCGGGGAACCACAAGAACCCCTCACAAGACAATCACCGGAGCCGCCCACGAACAATCACCAACACGTGCCGGACCTCCTCCAAGCTGCTCCAAGCCGTCTAGGTGGCGGCAACCAACAAGAGTATCAAGAAACATCGCAGCAAATCAATCCCCCAAGTGCCTCTAGATGCAAATCAATGATTGATGCACTTGAATCACTCAATCTCACTCAAAGATCGCAATCGAATGCAAAGGAGATGAGTTGGGATGAGAGGGGATGCTTTGGCTCAGCTCAATGTGCTCACAAGAATGTCAAAAGTCCAAGAGAGGGAGCCAAGAGCCGGCCACCAAGTATTTATAGACGTACCCCTTCACAAAGAGCCGTTGGGCAAATTTCGTGGGCGACAGACGCGTTTGTCGCTCACCCGACGGACACGGCGTCCAGCGTCCGTCGCACCACCATGTGCCATGTGTCCACGAGCTTCAAAAACCAACGGTCGATTCCCGCGCAACAGACGCGTCCAACGCTTGGAGGGTCACGCTCTGTCGCCATGACGGACGTAGTCCAGTAGCTCCAACGCGTGGAGCTGCAACAGACGCGTCCGACAATGAACCACCAGACGCGCGCCGCGTCTGTCGCTGCTGAGCTCCTTCTCTGCGCGCCAACATCACCACGACGAACGCTGACGCGCTGCGTCTGTTGCAGTAGCACCGGTGCGTCCGTCGCGCGCCCATAGAGAGCCGCGGCTTGGGTTGCTCGACAGACGCGCCCACGGCGTCTGTCGCTCCCGGAGTTGGCGTCTATCGCCATAATTTTAGTGAAAAACGATTGCGCGACGTCGCCACTTCTTCCAACTTTCGGCGTAAAGGAAAATGGTCATTTCTATTTCTCGAAAACGCCTGAATCCCGAGAGGACCCCAAACCCTCTCTACCGCTCAAACTTCACCGCCTTCGCAAAGGTGCTAACACCACCAAGTGATCATCGTCATGTGCAAGTGTGTTAGCATTTTCACAATCATTTTTCGAGGTGTTATTAGCTCTATCCAAATGCATATGCTCAATGAAATGTCACCTAGAGGCACATGCGGGACATGAAATGATACACCATTTCCCCTCTTCATAGTACGGCTACTAAACCTAAACGTGATCACACCCACTAGGTGTCTTGATCACCAAAAGCAAACCCTAGCAAAATACCTTTGTCTTGAGCTCCATAGGGTTGCACCTTGTTCCTCCTTCATCACCATGGTAAGCACTTGTAACACCCAAATTTTAGGAGTAATAAATTTTAAATAATTTAGAGAGAGGGAATTAAAATTTTAAAACTATTTGGTGATGCATTCATGCTGTTGCATTTATTTTATTTTGTGGTGTGGATATATTTGTTTTAATTGATTTGGTTTAGGAAAATTTGATTTGAAAATGTGTTTGGAAATTAGAAAAGAAAAAGAGAAAGAAAACCTTCTCCCTCTCCTTTTCGGCCTGGTGATCCGTCTGGCCTGCTTGCTTTTTGGCCCGAGCTCCCACTCGTTTGGTCTGTTGGGCCGAGCGGCTCTTTCCCGCACGCGTGGGCCGGCCCAGGCAAAGCCGCGCCCGCCTCTCCTTTCATCGTCTCGCTGACGGGTGGGGGCCACCTGTCGGTCGTCTTCCTCCTCCCGTGCTCGAGCCGGACTCCGAACCGGAGGACCACCGCCGTAGCTGCAACGAATTCTTCGGGATTTCCTACCCAAACACGGCCAATAGAAGCCATAAATAGGACGCCTTGATCTTCCTATATCCGTTTTTCATCTAAACCGTGAACTTCACCACGTGAAACCGAGCGGTAGGGATTGGGGGGAGTTGGAAGTTTCGGTTGCTCGTAGGAGGAGCTCTCGGGTGGATTCAAGGCCGATTTCTTCGCTTGGGTGAGTTTGTCATCTTCTCCTCTCCCTCCCAATGCTCTTCTTTTGAGTTTTTGTGCTTTGAATCGCGGGTTTGGAGCTCACCGTCGGTCAACAATGGCGCCACCGTCCCCTTGTTGCCGCGCGTCACGTATGGTCTATCGTAGCTAGTATTTACCGCTTAGTTGAGTTCGCATGGAGCTTCTCTACCGTTTGGATCAAACGCGGGCTCGATTGGTGGTCTAGTTAGGGAGAACCGCCATCTCCGGCGAGGTGGAGCACGCCGGCCATGGTGGCCGCCGGCCGGAACCGAGGAAGAAGGGTCGGGTTCTTTACTGTAGACTCGACGATGAACACGAGCCGTCCAAATCGTGATCAACGGCCCAGATTAGAACTTACCCCTTCACGGGTAAATTTGTTAAAGAGACCCTCAGCTTTTTAGTAATCAACCCGCGGTCCTTAGCACAATATCCTGAATCCGTTTTCGTGTTTTGAAAACGTATTTTCTCCCGGTTTAATCAAAAATACGTTTTCAGGTATTTACAGTTTTGCCACTAGAACTGTTTTGGTCATAAAATCTTCGTTTTAACTCCGATTTGATCCGTTCAAGTTGCGTTAGGTTCGTATTTGCGAGCTCTACATGTTAGTATAGTTGTACAGTTAGTTTTGATAATTTATTTTTCGAGTTTATAATTAAGTATTTATTTATCTATGGGAAATCTTAGAAAATTCATAACTTATACGTTTTAACTCCGAATTTGGTGATCTTTGCGTCTGTGTGATCGTAGAAACGTGTAGAAGAGTTTTATAAACTTTTATTACTGTTTTGTTACTGTTGGTGTACTATTCTAATTGTATCTCTTTGTTTGCTTCGTGTTTGTTTGATTGGATGCATGTGTGTTGTTGATTGATGATCGAGTATAGAAGGTGAGCAGTATCTGGACGATTCGGAGTATTACTTTGAGCCAAGTCAGCAGTATCACTTGGGAAGCTTTGATCAAGGCAAGTATAACACAGGACTATCCTTGTTACCTATACATTGAATTGTCATACATATGCATGTGCTTACCTTGACAACCTTAGAGATTATAACTTAGTGATTGTTATCTTGATTCCTTGTCAACCTTGGGAATGCATATGGGTAGCTACTGCTAGTGCTTAAACTAAGAACAATGATCTTGTAATTTGATTAATGGATTAAGCAATCAACTATTAAGATGATTTTATTACTGTTAAAAGGGAGCTAGAGCATGTGTATTATTTTGATGCTCTGGTTTCTCTCCATAAGGACTTATCTGTAAGTGATAACTGGGACATACAGTACAGCTGTGAGGGCTATATGGCTCTGGCTTTAGTTATTCAAGAGACCTTTTCTAGCTTGTTAGAGGTTACCTTAAATGGCGTAAGAATGGCTTGCCACGTTGGGTGTAGTGCGAGCCCCTGGCCTAGTGTGTATAGGCTGCGGTTGTTGTGCCACAAGGAAGGGGGGTTCTACATCTACCTGCCGAGTGAATCTAATGGCCCTAACTTGTTAGACGAACTTTTGAGTGGCTTTATATGGTTCTCGGGTGTTTGGGCTTGATCTCCCCACTCATTTGGAAATCATGACTCACAGTGAAAGTGTACACCTCTGCGCAGAGTTAAAAACTGGTATACTAGCCGTGCTCACGGATACGAGCGGCCTTGGGGATTCTTATGGAATAGTTGATCATAACTGTTATATCATGCTAAATTATTGTTGGTTATTATTTGCTCATGTTAATGCTATTCATTATCCTTATTACAATTGATCATTGGTTCTTTAATGGGAAGTGGTTTATCTTGATGCTACTCAATTGCTAATATATGATTAAAAGCTAAATGCAGTTAAACAATGTCTAGCCTTTTTGAGCCTCACGAACCCTGTGTTATATTTGTTGAGTTCGACATGGACTCACCCTTGCTATTTCCACCATAACAGATGAAGATATAGAGGAATATTATCGGAATGAGTACTAGTCTTGGTGTCAACCAGTCAACCGTGTCCCTGTGTGGAGTTTCCGCTGAAGAATTACTATTAGTTATTATTACCTATCGTTCAAGACTATGTCTTAAATATTTATTCGTTATGTAATAAGCACTGTGATGATACTTTGTAATTTGTCAACTTATGTGTGCGATTGTTTCCTGGGGCGCACATGAGTCTTTTATGCATCCTATTTTTGTCCTTAAAAATGGGTGTGACAGATTGGTATCGGAGCCGTGTTGACTGTAGGACGCGAGCCTAGTTAGAATGGTCGTTAATAGCATCCATACTTCACTTAATTCATGCTTCCTCTTTTCATCTTGTTAATTACTAAAGTTTTATGCTTCCTCTACTTTATTCTATTGCAAAAATACATTGATTCTATCTAATCTATGTCTAAATCTTGTAGATGTCTCCTTATCCTCGTCTGTTAGCTGCACAGTACGTTGCCCGTTTCAAACCTCAGGAGCCGTATAAAGATGGTGATCAAGAGCTATCTGATGCTGAATCAAGAGTTGGTGATACACCAATGGAGAATGTAGTTATGGGGTGGACTACGAAGCTTCATATCATGGTTCCTAAAGCTGATGCTTTCTTCCATGACATGTTGACAAGAACCTTGGACAACTACTACTATGACTGGGAAGCTACGTTGGAGTATCATAGTGCAGAGTATAGTCATCTATGGATAGATTCCTATTGGGAAACAGAGTTATGGGTTAAGAAAAGGGATCCTACCACTAAGGAGTCTAAGGTGGAGTCAAAGTTCATTACCAGAGTGAGCCGGGCAACTGTGGAGATAAGCATGGAGGATGTCGCTTTCAATGCATTTGTTTACTACCATGGTCTACGCTCGGACAAGACGTTAAAGGGTGCACTCCGGCATTTTCCTTGTTTCTTACATGACAAGGGTATTTGGACCGTGCCGCCTGCAGATGATTCCTCCTTAACTTTACAAGCTACGGTGGGATTAGCTCGTGAATTGGCTCTCCATGAGGTGGATTTGAAGGATGAGTTGCTGAAGGAAAAAGAACTTAAGGAGCAAGCTTATAAGGAGATTGACCAATTAAGGGCGGAGTTAGGTCATCCCAAGATTTATGAGAAGCTTAATTAGGCAATAGGAAAAATCCCTATGTAATAGGAATGATAGTAGTTGCGAGTTAATTTTAAGTTTGGATTGTTTTAAGAGTCAGTTTGTGGTGTGAACAATTGTGTGATTGATGGATTGTTATTATGATAATGTGTGATTTGGATCTTTGTAATGTGTGCTGGAGTTCTGTAGACATGCCTACAAGTTCCATGGTTAAGAATATTAAGTTTGATCAAAATATATTAGTTGGTTGTGAGGTTAACTTAGTTCTGTCCTTTGCTGATTTTTGGATCAGTCTGGGATGTTTTAGAAATAACTTAAAATCCGTTCATGAGAAATTTAAGAAATTTTACTGGGAATAATTAGACTTCTATATCTTTCCAACCCCGCAAGAATCACCTTATTATCTATTATGAGCTAAGAGATATACCTGTTCCAAGTTGGAGTTACTGCACAGTCTGGAATTCTGAAACAGTTTCGGTTAAGTTCAGTTTTTGGCCAATTATTTGACAGATTCAGAAAAAGTGTTGTGAATAGAAGTTGTAGATAATTTTGTAAGCTTTCCAACCATGTAAAGATCATCTGAATTGGATGTCTGTAGCTCGAGATATGACAGTTTTACTGAGTTACTGAAATTGGAGTTCGCCCAGAAAAATCAGATTTTGCTTATCTATTGAATACATCATCTCGGATCGTACTGAATTTCAATTTCTGTGTTTTTGGAAACAGATGTCAGGCAGAGGACGTGGCAGAGGTCGTGGAGGTGCTAACCTACCCATTACTATGGAGGAACTCATGCAAACTCAGAACCAGATGATGCAGATGTTTATGCAGCACATGCAGAACCATCCCCCTGCAGGAGGACCACCGCCTGTGCAAGTGAGGGATAAGCGTGGAGAATTTCTGAAGGGACGCCCTCCAGTGTTTTCTCATGCTGCTGATCCTTTAGAGGCAGATGATTGGGTGAGGGCAGTGGAGAAACAGCTGAATATAGCCCAATGCAATGATATGGAGAAGGTGTTATATGCATCTGGTCAGTTACAGGGGACAGCTCAGACTTGGTGGGAGTCGTATCAAGCTGCACGCCCCGACAATGCTCCTCCTATCACTTGGAATGAGTTTGTTAGAGATTTTCGAGCTCGTCATATTCCTGAAGGTATAATTGAGCTGAAGCAGGAAGAATTCAGAAACCTTAGGATGGGACAGATGAGCGTTAGTGAATATCATGACAGGTTTACCCAGTTGGCTCGCTATGCTCCTAATGAAGTGAGGGAAGATGCAGACAGGCAGCGTCTTTTCTTGAAGGGAATTTATTATGATCTTCGCTTGCAGTTGAAGGGGAACAACTATGCTAGTTTTCAAGAGCTGGTAAATAAAGCTATTGTGCTTGATAATGAGCGCAGAGAGATGGACAGGAAGAGGAAGATGAAGGTACAAAGCTCAGGAAGCAACAACCGTCAGCGCACTAATTCTCAGTATGGTTTTCATCAGAAGTTTCAGGGACCGGTTAGCCAGTGGAATCGCAATCCGAATCAGAGGTGGTCCCAGAATTGGCAAAGTAATCAGTCACAACAGCGTTCATCATATCCACAGCGTCAACAGTATCAGCAGACTGGGCAACAGACTCCTCGCACTGGAAATTCCAATGTTACCCCCATGAAGAATAGTGCTCCCAGCACGCCTACTAGATGCTTTGTCTGTGGTAAAGAGGGGCATATGTCTTACCATTGTCCTGAGAAGCAGAACCAGCAGACTCCTCAGAGCCAGAAGAGCAACCAGAGGCAATCTGGTACTGGAAGGGTGAATCACGTGTCTTCTGATACAGCTCATGATGCACCAGAAGTTATGATTGGTACGTTCAATGTACATTCCACTCCCGCAACTGTTCTTTTTGACTCTGGAGCATCTCATACATTCATATCCAACATTTTTGTTAAAATGCATAGTATACCCATGCTAGCTATGAAAGAACCTCTCTTAGTAAATTCACCTGGAGGTACCATGCAAACCAGCAATCGTTGTCTTCCAATTAGTATGGTATTAAGGGGGGTAGAGTTTAAGATAACTCCTATAGTGTTGAGGACATCTGGTATTGATGTGATATTGGGTATGGACTGGATGAAGCAAAATCAGGCAGAGATTCAGTGTCAGCAAAAAGTGGTAGTTGTGACTGCACCTAATGGAGATAAAATCAATGTGGATGTAGCAGTGCAGAAGCAACCAACCGCTGTGGTGAATCAGCTTGAAGATACTATTAAGGAGAATTCAGTGATTGAGGAATTTCCGGATGTCTTCCCTGATGAATTGCCAGGTATGCCACCTGACCGAGACATTGAATTTCTTATTGAATTACTTCCTGGAACTGCACCTATAGCCAAACGACCATATAGGATGGGAGTAGATGAATTAGAAGAACTTAAGAAACAAATTAAAGAATTACAAGATAAAGGTTTTATTAGACCTAGTTCATCACCTTGGGGAGCACCAGTTATTTTTGTTGATAAGAAAGATGGCGGTCAAAGGATGTGTGTTGATTACCGGTCACTAAATGAGGTAACTATCAAGAATAAGTACCCTTTGCCCAGGATTGATGACTTGTTTGATCAGTTAAGAGGTGCTTGTGTGTTCTCTAAGATTGATTTACGTTCTGGTTATCATCAGTTGAAGATTCGTGTTTCTGATATTCCAAAGACAGCTTTTACTACAAGGTATGGATTGTATGAGTATACTGTTATGTCATTTGGATTGACCAATACACCTGCATACTTTATGTACATGATGAATAAGGTGTTTATGGAATATTTGGATAAGTTTGTGGTGGTATTTATTGATGATATACTGGTATTTTCCAAGACGGAGGAAGAACATGCTGAACATTTGAGGTTGGTATTGCAGAAACTTAGAGAGCATAAACTGTATGCGAAGCAAAGTAAATGTGAGTTTTGGTTGAAGGAAGTTTCTTTCCTTGGTCATATTGTTTCTAATGGAGGGATATCAATGGATCCAGGTAAAGTAAAGGATGTATTAGATTGGAAACCACCTATTGATGTTAGCGAGATTCGTAGTTTCTTGGGATTAGCTGGATATTACAGACGGTTCATTGAAGGGTTTTCTAAACTTGCTAAACCTATGACATCTCTGTTAGAGAAGAATGCCAAGTTTGTGTGGTCAGATAAATGTCAAGCTAGTTTTGAGGAATTGAAGAAGAGGTTGACTACAGCGCCTGTTTTGGTTTTGCCAGATTTGAGTAAGAAGTTTTCTATTTATTGTGATGCTTCTCGTCAAGGTTTGGGATGTGTTCTTATGCAAGAAGGCAGAGTTGTGGCTTATGCATCTAGGCAGTTGAGAAAGCATGAGTTGAATTATCCTACACATGATTTGGAGTTAGCAGCTGTAGTTCATGCTTTAAAGATTTGGAGGCATTATTTGATTGGACATAAGAGTGATATATACACTGATCATAAGAGTTTGAAGTATATTTTCACTCAGTCAGATCTGAATTTGAGGCAACGCAGATGGTTAGAGTTGATTAAGGATTATGATATTGAGATACACTATCATCCTGGTAAGGCTAATGTAGTAGCTGATGCTCTTAGTAGGAAAAGTTATGCCAATGAGATACGGACGTTGTCTATGACTAGTGAGTTATGTGCTGAATTTGAATATTTGAATTTGGGCATTGTTACTAATACAATGGAATTAGTGATAGAGCCTACCTTAGAGCAAGAAATCTACAAGGGTCAGTTGAAGGATGAGAAACTAAAGAAGATAGCGGAAGATATAGTGATTGGTAAGTCACCAGGCTTTCGAATGGATGATAATGGAATTTTGTGGTTTGGAAAGAGGCTGTGTGTACCTGAGGATCAAACTGTTAGACAGGCAATTCTACGCGAAGCTCATGAGTCAGCTTATTCTATTCATACTGGTAGTACTAAGATGTATTTGGATCTTAAACAGAAATATTGGTGGGTTGGATTAAAGCGAGATGTGGCTGAGTATGTGGCATTGTGTGACACTTGTCAGAGGGTGAAAGCAGAGCATCAGAGACCTGCTGGATTGTTGCAACCAATGAAGATTCCTGAATGGAAGTGGGAGGAAGTTGGTATGGACTTTATAGTGGGGTTACCTCGTACTCAGAAAGGTTATGACTCTATTTGGGTGATAGTAGATCGGTTAACTAAAGTTGCTCATTTTATACCAGTTAAGACTACTTACCATGGACCAAAATTGGCATAGTTGTATATGGAGAAAATAGTTTGTTTGCATGGAGTACCAAAGAAGATTGTATCTGATCGAGGATCGCAGTTTACGTCGCATTTTTGGAAAGCTGTGCATGAATCATTGGGAACAAAATTGAATTTTAGTACAGCATATCATCCACAGACAGATGGACAGACTGAAAGGACCAACCAGGTATTAGAGGATATGTTGAGAGCTTGTGCATTGCAATATGGAACTAGTTGGGATAAGAGTTTGCCTTATGCAGAATTCTCTTACAATAACAGTTATCAACAGAGTCTTAAGATGGCACCGTTTGAAGCTTTGTATGGACGTAAGTGTAGAACTCCATTGTTTTGGGATCAGACAGGTGAATCTCAAGTGTTTGGTACAAATGTTCTTAGAAACGCAGAAGATCAAGTGCGAGTGATTCATGAGAATTTGAGAGTAGCACAGTCTCGTCAGAAAAGTTATGCTGACAATAGAAGAAGAGATTTAGTTTTTGAGGTAGGTGATTATGTTTATTTGAAGGTATCACCTATGAAAAGTGTGAAGAGGTTTAACATGAAAGGTAAACTAGCACCAAGGTATGTTGGACCATTTAAAGTTATTACTAGACGTGGGGAAGTTGCTTATCAATTAGAGTTGTCTGAGAATTTATCTGGAGTACATGATGTGTTCCATGTTTCACAACATAAAAGTGTTTACGGGTGCCTGAGGAGCAGATACCTTTAGAAGAGTTGACTGTTAAAGAGGATCTTACATATGAAGAGTTTCCGATTAAGATTTTAGAGACTGCTGAGAGAGTTACTCGAAGTCGGATTATTAAAATGTGCAAAGTGCAGTGGAATCGATATTCAGAGGCAGAGGCAACTTGGGAAAGAGAGGATGAATTGAGGAAATCATATCCACAGTTGTTTGAGTAAGCAGTTCAATCTCGAGGATGAGATTCTTTTAAGGGGGGTAGAATTTGTAACACCCAAATTTTAGGAGTAATAAATTTTAAATAATTTAGAGAGAGGGAATTAAAATTTTAAAACTATTTGGTGATGCATTCATGCTGTTGCATTTATTTTATTTTGTGGTGTGGATATATTTGTTTTAATTGATTTGGTTTAGGAAAATTTGATTTGAAAATGTGTTTGGAAATTAGAAAAGAAAAAGAGAAAGAAAACCTTCTCCCTCTCCTTTTCGGCCTGGTGATCCGTCTGGCCTGCTTGCTTTTTGGCCCGAGCTCCCACTCGTTTGGTCTGTTGGGCCGAGCGGCTCTTTCCCGCACGCATGGGCCGGCCCAGGCAAAGCCGCACCCGCCTCTCCTTTCATCGTCTCGCTGACGGGTGGGGGCCACCTGTCGGTCGTCTTCCTCCTCCCGTGCTCGAGCCGGACTCCGAACCGGAGGACCACCGCCGTAGCTGCAACGAATTCTTCGGGATTTTCTACCCAAACACGGCCAATAGAAGCCATAAATAGGACGCCTTGATCTTCCTATATCCGTTTTTCATCTAAACCGTGAACTTCACCACGTGAAACCGAGCGCTAGGGATTGGGGGAGTTGGAAGTTTCGGTTGCTCGTAGGAGGAGCTCTCGGGTGGATTCAAGGCCGATTTCTTCGCTTGGGTGAGTTTGTCATCTTCTCCTCTCCCTCCCAATGCTCTTCTTTTGAGTTTTTGTGCTTTGAATCGCGGGTTTGGAGCTCACCGTCGGTCAACAATGGCGCCACCGTCCCCTTGTTGCCGCGCGTCACGTATGGTCTATCGTAGCTAGTATTTACCGCTTAGTTGAGTTCGCATGGAGCTTCTCTACCGTTTGGATCAAACGCGGGCTCGATTGGTGGTCTAGTTAGGGAGAACCGCCATCTCCGGCGAGGTGGAGCACGCCGGCCATGGTGGCCGTCGGCCGGAACCGAGGAAGAAGGGTCGGGTTCTTTACTGTAGACTCGACGATGAACACGAGCCGTCCAAATCGTGATCAACGGCCCAGATTAGAACTTACCCCTTCGCGGGTAAATTTGTTAAAGAGACCCTCAGCTTTTTAGTAATCAACCCGCGGTCCTTAGCACAATATCCTGAATCCGTTTTCGTGTTTTGAAAACGTATTTTCTCCCGGTTTAATCAAAAATACGTTTTCAGGTATTTACAGTTTTGCCACTAGAACTGTTTTGGTCATAAAATCTTCGTTTTAACTCCGATTTGATCCGTTCAAGTTGCGTTAGGTTCGTATTTGCGAGCTCTACATGTTAGTGTAGTTGTACAGTTAGTTTTGATAATTTATTTTTCGAGTTTATAATTAAGTATTTATTTATCTATGGGAAATCTTAGAAAATTCATAACTTATACGTTTTAACTCCGAATTTGGTGATCTTTGCGTCTGTGTGATCGTAGAAACATGTAGAAGAGTTTTATAAACTTTTATTACTGTTTTGTTACTGTTGGTGTACTGTTCTAATTGTATCTCTTTGTTTGCTTCGTGTTTGTTTGATTGGATGCATGTGTGTTGTTGATTGATGATCGAGTATAGAAGGTGAGCAGTATCTGGATGATTCGGAGTATTACTTTGAGCCAAGTCAGCAGTATCACTTGGGAAGCTTTGATCAAGGCAAGTATAACACAGGACTATCCTTGTTACCTATACATTGAATTGTCATACATATGCATGTGCTTACCTTGACAACCTTAGAGATTATAACTTAGTGATTGTTATCTTGATTCCTTGTCAACCTTGGGAATGCATATGGGTAGCTACTGCTAGTGCTTAAACCAAGAACAATGATCTTGTAATTTGATTAATGGATTAAGCAATCAACTATTAAGATGATTTTATTACTGTTAAAAGGGAGCTAGAGCATGTGTATTATTTTGATGCTCTGGTTTCTCTCCATAAAGACTTATCTGTAAGTGATAACCGGGACATACAGTACAGCTGTGAGGGCTATATGGCTCTGGCTTTAGTTATTCAAGAGACCTTTTCTAGCTTGTTAGAGGTTACCTTAAATGGCGTAAGAATGGCTTGCCACGTTGGGTGTAGTGCGAGCCCCTGGCCTAGTGTGTATAGGCTACGGTTGTTGTGCCACAGGGAAGGGGGGTTCTACATCTGCCTGCCGAGTGAATCTAATGGCCCTAACTTGTTAGATGAACTTTTGAGTGACTTTATATGGTTCTCGGGTGTTTGGGCTTGATCTCCCCACTCATTTGGAAATCATGACTCACAGTGAAAGTGTACACCTCTGCGCAGAGTTAAAAACTGGTATACTAGCCGTGCTCACGGATACGAGCGGCCTTGGGGATTCTTATGGAATAGTTGATCATAACTGTTATATCATGCTAAATTATTGTTGGTTATTATTTGCTCATGTTAATGCTATTCATTATCCTTATTACAATTGATCATTGGTTCTTTAATGGGAAGTGGTTTATCTTGATGCTACTCAATTGCTAATATATGATTAAAAGCTAAATGCAGTTAAACAATGTCTAGCCTTTTTGAGCCTCATGAACCCTGTGTTATATTTGTTGAGTTCGACATGGACTCACCCTTGCTATTTCCACCATAACAGATGAAGATATAGAGGAATATTATCGGAATGAGTACTAGTCTTGGTGTCAACCAGTCAACCGTGTCCCTGTGTGGAGTTTCCGCTGAAGAATTACTATTAGTTATTATTACCTATCGTTCAAGACTATGTCTTAAATATTTATTCGTTATGTAATAAGCACTGTGATGATACTTTGTAATTTGTCAACTTATGTGTGCGATTGTTTTCTGGGGCGCACATGAGTCTTTTATGCATCCTATTTTTGTCCTTAAAAATGGGTGTGACAGCACTTCATCATCCTCACTTGATCATCATGCTTCACCATGCTATGTGTTAATCATCCTTTGCTACATACAATCTTAAGCACATGATTAGCACTTGGGCATTGTCACTAATTACCAACACTAAACATAGGGCTTTCACACGAGCATTAAGAAGTTAAGCCTTGTCTTTGTTTGTCGGCTTCCCAAAAGAGAGACGTAGAGCAAACGGAAGTCAATTCCTTTCTTGCTACTCTATATTTTTCTTTGGATTTGTGAGGATTAAGAACAGAAATTGTTGTGTTTCTTGTTTCTTTGTATTTGGACAGCAGAGGACTCCTATTGTTTATTTTTCATTGTATTTTGCCAACAGAAAATTGAGAACAGAGCTAGCAATGTTTGAGAAACATTTGCACTGTTGATTTATGTCTTGAATTTTTGATGCAATAGATTAGATTTTGCCTTGCTCATTTGCTCTATAACGCGGAGATGGGGACCGCCGCGGGGATAAATTCCCCACTCAGGTACGGGGATGGGGGAAGAACTCCCCCCGACGGTGTTCACGGGACGGGGATAGGGTGGATTTTGTCCCCGTGGGGACGGGGATGGGGTGCCAATCCCCGACGGGGAATTCCCAGTTGCCATCTTTATGTGGGACCAAAGCGGTGGAGTCAGTAGCCAGTAGCGTTCGAACGTCCGTCCGGAATGCTAGTGTATGGACGCGGTCACACAAAGGGAGTAAACAAGTGCATAGCGCGTTGGGCTCCTGAGAGAGCACACTAGCAATGGGCCCACGCCACCCCGAACGTCGTCTGTGGGCTCGACCGCTTCCCGTGCGTATCCCATGTGCAACACCTGATGTACTTTTGAAATACGTAGATGCAACAGTTACAACATACAAAAGAAGACAAATGAAACACTTAAAATAAGGGTCTGAAACATATGTAAAAACCCTGAAAACATTTGAAAACCATTGCAAACATAAACAACATCTAGATGAAAACATAAACAATATCTAGATGAAACACTCGCAAACATACGTATGAAACACTTAAAAAACGCTTGAAACATATGCTTGCAACATGCATGTATATGAAACATCTAGATCTACTTTTGCAACAACCAGATAAAAAAAATTGCAACATTCGTCTAGAACAGATGAAACATTTGGAGAACACACTTGAAACATACATGTATAACAATTACAACATGTGCAACATCCCCATCTACTTTTGCAACATCGATATACAACACTTGCAACATACCCCTGAAACATCTGAAACGTACTATTGTAACATGCACTTTCAAGCGTAGCATCTACTTGCTGCTTGGACAAATGGTGGCTCGTCAAAGCAGAGCTCGATGCCGCGGAGGTGCTGGTCTGGAGCTCGGAGGCAGCACGGCGTGAGCGGGGGCAGCACAGCCGAGGGTAGGGTCCGTCTTGTAGCAGAGGCGTGCACCGCGCTGAGCGAGCAGGCGACGTGCGCAGGGGTAGCGTGGGTGAGGCGCAAAGCGAGCGGGCGACTCATACGGATCCATTCGAACTGACAGACCTATAAGCAGCGTTACCGAATCCGTAGCCGATCCACACGAAGCCGACGAGCACAATGAACAGTTATATATATATATATAGAAAAATATTAGGGCTGAATCAGTGGTGGATTTGAGGCTTCTTGATACCAATTGTCACTGTCCGTAGACCGCCAAATCTCAACAATATCAACGGTTGGTAATTCAGGGATACAACCTCTGAAGAATTAGATGGAACTTAGATCCAGAAGAGGCTGAAAATCGTGGATTGGAACTCATCCAATCACAGTTGCAAAAGGCAGTGATTCCGTAACATGCAATGCCTCTGTCGCTCAGCTAAACGCAATTGAGTACTGCAAACACAAAACAGGAGACGGATTGGGCAGTAACATCTACTCCCTCAGGTTTATGGAGTTGTATTAAGTCAAACTTTTTATACTTTGATCAAATTTTTAGAAAAAACATAAAGATTTATGGTATCAAATTAGTATGATTAGATATATCATAGAATATATTTTCATAATGTATTCATTTTATATAATAAATATTGTTACTTTTTTTATAAAGTTAGTCAAACTTATAAAAGTTTAACCGACACATATTATAAGAATTATTTATTTAGAGACAGAGACATAGTACTGTATGTAATAAAATCCGATAATTGACATGCGTGAGTGCTCGGTGCACCCAGTCCCATTGTTTATTAATTAACTTGGACAATATACATACTCCCTCCGTTCCTTTATAAGCGTCGTCCGGGAAGCATGTTTGTGAGGCAAACACGGTTTTCTAGACACATATATTAAGGGACAGAGAGAGTATATAAGAACAAAGCTAACACATTTTACTGCTTGGTGCTTGCAGTTGCTGTAATAGATGGGTATGAGATGAGACGACACATATCAGACAGGAACCAATCCATATGATATAGCTGCCAAAAAACAAAGAGAAAGGAAAAACAGAGTACATCCTAGACTCCTACTACTAGTAGTACTACTACTTCCACCACCGATGGAAATGAATCCTTTTTTTTTTTTTTGAAATGAATCCTATAGGGAGGCCTGAGCAGCGCATCATCCAGCTCGGCGTACCCCTTCTCGTGGAACTGCCTCGAGATGTCCGCCTCAATCTCGATGAATGCCTTCACCTGAGCGTCAGCGCGTCGGATAACCTCCCGGAGATTGGGGAACGCCTGCAAGAAGGATTCGGGGAGACGGCAGGAGGTTTGATCCAGGAAGCCTCTGCAGGCTCCTGACGTAACTGCGTCCAGCCTCACCGTCTTCTTGTTCTTCGTCTTCTTCATGGCCGCCCCGACTGCTCATGCTCGGCCTTGACTTCGTCCTCCTCTTTTACCGCTGCCATCTCGACCACGCACGCTCCACGTCGCACGTCCACACCGTGTCCCGCGCAGCTCCATGTCTCGTGCCCGTTCGGTGTCCCGCGTCGTTCTGTCTCGATCTGCGCCTGTACGGTATCTCGCTTACGTCCTCTTCACACCCACGCTTATGCAGACGAGCCCAACAACTATAGTAGGTGGCTGCTGTAGATGGATCCCACTGCAACATATGCAACAACTGATCTACTTCTGTAATATTTAGAAAAAAAAACATCTGCAACGTACGTCCAAAACAGTTAAAACACTTGCAAACATACTTCTGAAAACACTTGCAAAACACTAGAAATAACTTGAAAACCATATATGTAGCCATTGCAAACATTCAGATAGAACCACTTGAAACATACGTATGAAAATATTTGAAACAATTGCATATATATGCAACATCCAATCCAGATCTACTTTTGCAACAACCAGATGAAACACTTGCAACATACGTCTAAAATAGATGAAACATTTGAAACCTACACTAAAAACATACGTATATAGGCATTGCAACATATACAACATTCTAATCTACTTTTACAATATCGATGTAAAACACTTGCACCACACAACTAAAATGTCTAAAATACTTGAAACATACGCTCACAACATATGCTCACAACATGCTTTTGCGGATGCGTATGATTCCAGTCCGGGCAAGGAAAGTCCTTTCCGTCCGAGCGCGGGACGGATCGTCGGCGGTGGAGCATTTCCGAACAGGTAAACATCACGTCACGTCACATTATAGAAGGAAGCTCTGAGTTAGATGAACCTCCACACTAGCTCGACAACGACACTCGATCGCGAATATTGGTTGATGATGTACTTCCGTTGTACTACATCATGTGTGAGGTGTGTCAATTAGCTCGCATGAATACAGCTTGGGCAAATGAAGATTAATGCGCCGTGCGTCCTGCGCTTATAAGTATTTTAAGACGTTTTTAAATAAAACCTTTTAAAACGTTGAGCAAAGCTTTTTTTGCTTTGACTATGGACGACAGCGTAACGAGGAATAATGCTTTGCTTTAAAATGTTGAGCAACGCTTTAAAAAATTCCTGCGCTCTAGACGAATCCAACATAAAAATCGGGTGGTTAATTCGGTCACAGAGCATCCATGTGAGAAACTGCGTATGCCTGCTTACCATGCCGATGCAGTGATGCACGGTAGTAGTCGTACGGCCGAACGGGGAGATCCTGGATGGGGAACGGGGATTCATTCAAGCCATCCAACTGCGGCTCACCAAAGAATAGCAGCCCAAATTGATGCACAAATGAAGGTAACATTCACTCACCTGTCTGAGTCACCTCCAATGGTCCTCACCAAGATGCCCAACCCTGGATCTGTTTCCTCTGTAGGTTAGTTTTTTTCTTTTAACGCCCTTGTTTAGATCCTAACTCGGGTGTCCGAATTTGCACAGTGCCACCCCGAGCACCGTAACACTTTTATTGTTTTGTGGTAATAATTGTTCAAATTTTGATTAATTAGGCTCAAAATGTTCGTCTCGCAAAGTACAACAAAACTGTGTAATTAGTTTTTGATTTTATCTACATTTAGTACTTCATACATGTACCGACATTTTGATGTGATGGAGAATCTTCTTTTTGCATAGTAGAATTTTAGGATAAATTTGGGGACTAAACAAGGCCAACGTATATATCCAACCTGTACTGCCAGAGCCCGTGCCAACTTCCACTCCTACCAGCATTTGACTCTTCTAAACCAGGTCCTATGTCTCCCTAGAACATGTCAACGTAGAGCCAAATGCATCTACTTTATTATCAAAAAAAAACTGCATCTACTTTTGTTTGTGTTACTGCGTAGCTCCATCAACTTTGAAAGTGGAGTTTAGGGTCCTCAAACTCTTTTTTTTACCAAGGGGCTGGTTGCAATTTTTTACGCCACACTGGAGGTTAACTGTACACGCCATGTTGGATGTAATCACGAAACGGAAGAGTATGGACCTCCAATAAACTAATTAAAAGGTTTAGAGATGTAAAACTGTACTTTTTAAAGTTGATGGACCAACGTGACATAGAAGCAAAAAACGATGAACCTATGATACATTTAGGTCACTTAACTTGTATATAGGGCGTGTGTTGGATGGTGGTGTGAGAAAATTGCTTGACTCGGACAACGATCCCAGACGCCTGATTTCAGATGTCCAGGGCTAGGTCAATCTGTCTGGCCGCGACTCTCAAGCTAGGGCAGTAACAAACACGGCCATACTATATAGACTTCTCTAAAACAAATAAAAAAATGAAGAAATTCTAAAGAATTGAAATCCTATAGAGAAATTTCCTATGAACCTAACTGGAGCAAATGAATGGGTTCTTACAAATCCTATGAAATTCCTATAGAATGTCTTGTTTCATAGAAATATTACCAAGAGGTTAAACTTCGGGTGAAGTTTCTCTTGGTGCGACTCTCTCTTATCCAATTCCTATATGTTTTTCTCGCGCTTCATGCAAATGTTCAATTTCACAATTTTCTTTATTTTCTGAACCCATCATAGGATTCAAGGTGTTAGAGCATTTCTATTCCTACGTTTGTACTAGCATTTTTATAATCCTGAGACCCAATATCTGTACCGAAAGATTACTCACATTGAGTCCAGTTGAGGAATGCAAAGTTCTGTTTCCAGCATTGTAACAATTGAAAGTATATATCTCGCATCTAAATTCATGCACTCTGACAAAACAAGAAGAAGGCCTAGTAGTACGTAATGATTCGTATGCAAACCAAAAGTGGAAACAACTGTGTACCAAACTAGAAACGCACAACTTTCCCCCTGTTCGGCTGAGCTTATCAGCATGACTTATCAGCATGGCATATCAGCAGACACAACTTTACTGATAGATCATTTGTTTGAGAAAATAAAATAAAATGCAATGGATTAGGAGTACACGTTACGGTTCTGGCGGTGCCTGCTGACGACAACATGGACAGAGTTCTACACGTCTCCTCAGGCTAGACAAACGGATTTGCTTTCGCAAGGCGTTGTTTAACCGAATTTGGCACATCATGTACCAGAAGAGATGCCCTCTTTTTTTTGTTTTTTCTGTGCCATATTTTCTACTGTAGTTCAACTCATGAAACAATTTCCACGCTTCTAGTGTGAGTAGGTACATAAAAATTTTATATAATGCAACACTACTACGTACCACCGCATTTTATTCTACAGAAACTTTTCCTTCAGTGACCTGTCGAAAAACGTGTAGATTGCCATGTCCCGTGGCTCAACACGATTTAATCCTGGTGACCATGTGTATGCTTTGAAAAAAAATATATAGGTGGGTTATTTAACTTGGCAAAGACTTCAATACGGCGGGCTGTATTCTCCGGGTGCCGCGTGGTGGGTCCCATCGCACTCTTCATCTTCCCCAACACACCGCCTATGCCGCCGTCACACTCCCTTCTTGCCTGACTCTGGCGGGATTAGAAGAGAAAGAGTTTGGGGAGGGAGAGAGGAAGGTCAGATAGGCGTGACGGTTTAGGGGTCTTGGTGGGCGTGTTAGGCCGTGGCCGCAGAGCTCCGGCAAAATCGTAGGGCGGCGACGAGAAGAGGGGCACCGGAGAGGAGGGGCACCGAAAAGGGAGCTGGTGGCACGAGGAAGGAGGCAGCCGTACACGTCGCCTAACACACACGACCGCCCGTTTTTTAGCCGTGTCCTATTAACTTTAAAAAAATCAATGAAATTAATGGGGAACACATTGCACCATTAGATCAGTCTCAGTGGAGATTTTATGGCTCTGTTATCAATACATCTATATTTTGGAAACAGTGCAGAAGAGTTTCATCTCTATAAAACTCTCTCTACTCCTGTGAAACTCTTATCATCTCTCTTTATCAATACGGTGCCACATCAACCTATTTAATGTCCATAAAACTTTGATAAAACCCCACTGAGACTGGCCTCAGTAATCACCATTCTTCCGGAGCGGAGGTTAAAGTAAAAACGAAAAAAAGCGAAGAAAACATTTTCCCCCTGTTCGGCTGAGCTTATCAGCACGGCTTATCAGCCGTAGAACAGTGTTTTTCTCTCACAGCAAATCAGGCACAGCCGGCTTATAAGAAAAAAAAAAACAAACAAAAACAAAAACAAAAAAACAGCCTGCCGGGCCTTCATCGGAAACACAGAAAATGCGTTGTCCGACGTGGCACTGGCACACCATCCTCCCGTGCTGCCAATGCCACCCATGGACGCATCCATCCGCTTCACTCCTCCACCTCCCCCGCCCCTCCCTTCTTCCCAGCGCTCATCCATCCACCGCCTCCCTACAATAAAAAACCTCCGAATCCGCCTCGCGTGCCCCGTCGTCCTCGTCGCCGGCGGAGCCGCCCGCCACCTCCCACCGCCGCCGAGCCACCTATCGCCGGAGAAGGAGCGCCGCGGGGAGCTATTCCACTGCCGCCTCCCGTCTGAGCGATCCCTCCGAGATCGGAAGCGCCGGCGCTGGCGCCGGGGGGCCATGGCGGTCCCGCTCGTGCTCGTCGTGCTCCCGCTCGGCCTGCTCTTCCTCCTGTCCGGCCTCATCGTCAACACCATCCAGGTACCCGCGCCCTCCCTCCTTCCCCACCGGGGCCCGCCCAGCTCGATTTGTTTTCCTTTTTCGGTGGCGCCTGGGGTGATCTGATGCGGCGGCTGAGCAAAAGATTCTATTTTGTTTCCTTTCCTTCGAAGGTGTCGCCACGGACATTTTAGTTTGTTCGCTTCATGAATGATGATTGTCGCGCGGTGTAGGGTAATTCCAGCTGATGTGTGTTAAAGATTTACAGTTTCCCTCTGTGATTTATTTTGTCCCGATGGTTCCAGGCGAATTTTACTCAAAGATGTGTCTTTTAGATGCAAAGCTTCATGTCGATTTGTTAAATTTTCGTTATAATTGCCGCTTTTGTAAAAATAAATTTACCACTTCCATTTCACTGCGGTTATGAACGGGGTACTGCACCCATATTTAACTTCCAAATGTGTTGAGCTTTCTTTGATCCGTTTGTATACGCGCGTGGAAATTTCAGGCCATCCTATTTGTGACAATAAGGCCCTTCTCGAAGAGCTTCTACCGCCGGATCAACAGATTCTTGGCCGAGCTGCTGTGGCTTCAGCTTGTCTGGGTGGTGGACTGGTGGGCAGGTGTTAAGGTACGCGCAGATATGACCAGCAGCAAAGCAATTTTATTTTCGCCATTTCATTTCTTGTTGATAGATTGATTTGTAACGTGTTCTCCTTCAGTATCAGAACTCAAACTTACATTTGTGCCTGCAAGTTGCAGCATGCTGTTGGTTTTCTATATTCAACCTTTCTTGTAGTGTCATATGATGTGTTTTTTATTTTAAATGTTCTCCGATGGAAGTATACGTAGTACTAATGAACAAGCTGAGTTCATTGTTGCATCCTAACTGAATCTGGTTGATGGATATTCCAAACTAAATAAAGTAAGCAAAGAAGTTTCCAGAGTTTCCACACATCATGTTCAAAAACACAAAGTTGTAAAGGCAATGTCGGCAATACTAGTAGGGACACTGATAGAGATTGACAACCTATGATGGCTAGAGTTGAGTGTGATGTTTCTAAAGATTCTATTTGGAAGATTTGCATGGATTGAATTATGGAAATGGTACTTTGGTGATCTTTTTATTGCATATGCACCAGAAATTAGAAAGTTAGTCATATAATCATATTGTATATGAGTACGAATTTGCAGTATTGTTGGGGTGGTCAGTGGTGTGGTTTGTCAAACTACGTAGGAAGATAGTTAATTTTTTATCTTGCAGAATTGTGGCAGTAAATTAGACAAACTATGGGGGAAAAAAATCTGATGAGTAACATTTATATAAATGGCTAAAATGTGTATCAATTGAATTGCTAATTGAGGATAATTTTTATACCTTTTTCATCAGCAGATCTAAATGAACATACTTCTTACGAAATTAGCTTACAAACTTCCATCTTTGAGTGATGTTTATGAAGCAAGCATGGTTTTTCCCCTCCTGATCCCAGAATAACTTCAGCTTATGTTCTGCAGGTACAACTGCATGCAGATGAGGAAACTTACCGATCAATGGGTAAGGAGCCCTCTATTAATAGTTTCGTTGTTTGCATTCACCTTCATGCAAGCTTATAAGGAAAAAAGTTTGGATTACAAGCTTATCTGAATAATTCCACAGGTAAAGAGCATGCACTCATCATATCAAATCATCGGAGTGATATTGATTGGCTTATTGGATGGATATTGGCCCAGGTTGTTATCTCCCATCTTCTGGATAGTTGTTAGAAATTTAGTTTGCTCACAGTTCACACTGTTTAGGTTTATTTGGATTAACTGATAAATAATATGAGACTCCTGTTTCTGGGCATGTGTTCAGCGCTCAGGGTGCCTTGGAAGTACGCTTGCTGTGATGAAGAAGTCATCCAAGTTCCTTCCAGTGAGTTAGTTCATATGTATATTTCTGTAACATATAGTTTTACAATTTATATACACATCGGAGTTCTGTTGATTTTAAAATAGGTTTTAAAAAACTATTTGTGGCATAATTAAGCAACATAAATAAATATATTTTGGAGTAGAGACTTGTTTATCTAGTTTCAAAAATTATAATGCTACATTGCTTTGTCATGTTCTCACTCAAATAATTGCGGGGGAACACACAGTGAGGGACCTTTTTTTTTGTGAGAACAAGGGGGTTTGAGCCCTGGTCGTAGCCTCACCTGGGAAGTTTTACTACCACCATGCTATGAGCACCTTCTCAGAAAGTTGCCCAATATGGAGTGATAGGTAGATCTGGAAATAGAATGACAGAGCAAAGACTGCAACAAATAGAATTTTCTGTTGGTAATGAAAAGAAATGAATTGCCATGATTAGGTTCAGTTATGTGTAGCTTACCTGTTATTTATGTTATTGTACTTATAAGGCTTTTGTGCGGTAGCAGCTAAAAGGGCCAGTTTGCAGTGTATGTTGAGTGTGTTGGGGAGGAGCTTCTTTAGCCTCTCCTTTGTACATTTTTCTCTTATAAATGAAATGACATGTAGCTCTCCTGCGTTGTGAGGAAAAAGAAAGGTCTTGCTTGAATTGATGAACCTGTGTGAACTATTACCTTTTCTTCTGTAGTAGATGTTCCGGCACATGATTTGGTATTCTATAAACCGTTTTGCCCACTTTTGCAGGTTATTGGCTGGTCGATGTGGTTTGCAGAGTACCTCTTTTTGGAGAGGAGCTGGGCCAAGGATGAAAAGACACTAAAGGTAACTCCCCACCTTACCTGTACAAGGCATCCTAGTTTTCCTTTTTCACATAGTGAGCTTTTTAATTTTGCATACAGTGGGGTCTCCAAAGGTTGAAAGACTTCCCTAGACCATTTTGGCTAGCTCTTTTCGTTGAGGGTACTCGCTTTACTCCAGCAAAGCTTCTCGCAGCTCAGGAGTATGCGGCTTCCCAGGGCTTACCGGCTCCTAGAAATGTACTTATTCCACGTACCAAGGTACTTGCTATACTTTTGTTTTACTGATTTAGTCTAGATGAGATGTATGATTCTAATTTTTAAGTATAACTTGGCATACCCCGGAAAACTATACTGTTCACATTATTTACTCTACTATTTATTAGTTTGTTCACAAAATACACCTGTTGAACATAATGTTTATAATGATTTGTATAAAGTGATAACTGTTGCAATTTTCTGCATCATATATGTGCATGCGTGCACGTAGAAGTAATGACATTGGTGAAAACGCTTCCATTTTCTTATATGTGCAAAACCTGAAAGGAAAAATGCAGATTTTTTGTACCTTGATGACACGGTAGCAATTTACAATCAAAAGTTAAATCACTAATTATGGGGTTCTAACACGACACTTCAGATGAGGAGTTATCGGGAATAAATGGCTGTATCACATAGAGTAACAAATACTGAGCACTTGTCTTGATTTTATGGAATGCCTGAGAGATCTGTTAATGAAAATTTTGTATAATAGCTACTGAGAAAGTATGGTCTTATCATAAGTTTTACTCTTATGTATTTCTGATGCCATTTTCACATGTTTTAGCAATAAAGTTGTGTATTAATACCTCCTGTGAAAAAAAATCCCAGGGATTTGTATCTGCCGTAAGTATTATGCGAGATTTTGTTCCAGCCATTTACGATACAACTGTAATTGTTCCTAAAGATTCACCTCAACCAACAATGCTGCGGATTTTGAAAGGGCAATCATCAGTGGTAAGTCTTCTAACTTCATAAAGAACTCAAGGCAGACCAATACAGAAATAGAGTTGTGTCAACTGAGCACTGAAATGAATTGATTTTACTGAAGTGTCTTAAATCAAATTGGATACAAATATATAATATGGCGTGGAATTTCAGTGCCCAACTGCTTACTGTTATATCAACTAATGTACTAGTTTTTTTTCCTCTCTAGATACATGTCCGCATGAAACGTCATGCAATGAGTGAGATGCCAAAATCAGATGAGGATGTTTCAAAATGGTGCAAAGACATTTTTGTGGCAAAGGTACTGAACTATATAACGTTATTTTTTAGATGTCTTCTGATTAGATCTTGTTGAAAAGTAAAATGCTCCATATGTGGTTTGATCAATTAGTTTTAAGTAGAACTCACAAAAAAATATTTTTAAGTAAATACTATTTGTCCCATTTTTCAATTTCAGGATGCCTTACTGGACAAGCATTTGGCAACAGGCACTTTCGATGAGGAGATTAGACCTATTGGCCGTCCAGTGAAATCATTGCTGGTAAGACCCCACTAAAGTTGCATGTTACTGCCTCGGTGGCAGTGGCACCCTCACAATCTATCGATGGTTATTGTCTTTGCTGAATAAGAAAAGGCTGGTCTTACTGTCATGGGCAATTGGTGTTTTTTGTGTAAATCTTGTTAGAAACAGAGTTGTACTAGTATCCTTTTGCCAGTGAGCCAGGTTACATAAGTCAAATCAAGTGTCATGTAGAATCTTGGTGTTCTTGACTCATGATCTTGCAGAACCAAGCAAACAAAGTACCAGTATTAGGAATTTGTCTATCCCCCCAGCTTCGCTTCGCTGGCCAATTTCTGAGATTGAAAATACTAAATATGAAGTGAGACATCTGTTTAAGTGAGCCAAAGAGGTCATGGGTTTGCATCAGAATGATCACATATTAGTCTGTGTCCCATACTCAATTGGCAGTTGTGGGGGACAGTGGTGGTCATGTTTTGGGGGTTAAGAACGCATGAGAGGTCAGTGTGCTGTGCCATGTCTTATTAGGAGTACTACCTAGTGAAACCTCTCGCAGTTGTTGCATTGCAGCAGGGAGCTCTTCTTTGGTACTTAAATAGCTGAATTGTTTCCCATTCCATAGCCCAATGAATTTGTTTTTGCCGAATGTGCACCCTAAATGTATTGATATGTCTTCTGGCTGCTGACTTTCTATTCCTGCTGATGGACCAGGTGACCCTGTTTTGGTCATTCCTCCTGTTGTTTGGTGCCATCAAGTTCTTCAAGTGGACACAGCTCCTATCGACATGGAGAGGTGTGGCGTTCACTGCTGTAGGGATGGCACTTGTGACAGGGGTCATGCATGTCTTCATCATGTTCTCCCAGGCTGAGCGGTCGAGCTCAGCCAAGGCGGCACGGAACAGGGTCAAGAAGGAATGAAAATGGAGTGTGGAAATGAGATTCTGGGATTTATTATGGCCAACCTTCAAAAGGAGTGCAAGTCAAATTCATATTAATATATACAGCACCAATTCCAGACATTGATATGCTCTCAAATAGGATGCCTCTGCTCCTCTTGTATTTGTATGCAGGAAAGAATTGTAGGGTTTATTGTTCCCCCTTCTTTTGGGCAGAGGAACTGTAGCACATGAACTTGATGTTGGTACATTTGCCCTGTCAGACATATTCTGGAAGCCTTTCAGTAGTTCATTTATCAGTAAAGCTTGCATCTTTCTTCCATGTAGTTGTGAACCTTGCCTGTCACTCATCACAATATGGTTATGTGGGGATTGTAAGATGCACTGCTGCGTATGTTGAATGTTATTGTGTTCTGTGATGAAAAGCAAAGGATTCAGGATGTGCTCTGTGCTCAGAAAAGCAATAGAAATGTTTTGTGATGAAAAGCAGAGGATATATTGGCGGCCCTATTGAAGTACTATAAGAATCCTGAAAGACTAAAAGAGTTTCTCAAAGTTTTTAAAAACTAGATTTAGCTCTAGGCAAATGGAAAAGATGTCCAAAGAATTTGGTAAATTCCAAAACATTATAATTGATGTCTAAACATGTTTTGAAAACCTTCTACAATAAAAAAAAATATGAGATGCAACCGGGATTAATGCATTGAATGTTAAATGGATGTTTTGTTCTTGTTAGTTGCATATCATGTTTTTGTTGTGAAAAGTTTTTAAAAATAAAGGCGACCACATATCCATGAAAGAGGATCCATGTACGACTGCTTCACAGAAGGCAGGGAGGGGAGAGAGGAGGAGCGGTGAGGATTCTGAGCTTGGACCTATATGCTGCCTTACCATTGTCGATTTGAGGAAGGAGGCGGGTTGGGAAGGGAGGGATGAGCGACAATGACTAGGGAGGGAGAGGGGGCAGCGGAGAGACATGGATGGAGTGGAGATAGGAGAACTATGGAGAGAGCGTGGATGAGCATGAACGTGATTTGATAAGCTGCATACATGAATGGTTAAAAACTAACTTGAATAAAAAATGTTGGGTCAACCCCATCTTCACTGCTTGCTCTAAATGCAAACCTGTAGTGCTATCACCACCACCAGTGTTTAATGATAACCAATAGTGACAATGAATTATCTTTGTGGTTTTTAAAGCAACCTACAGTGACAATGAGTTATCACTGCTAATTTCAAATGAACAAGAAACGAGAACTTATCACTGGTAGTTTTGAATCAACCGACAATGTTGTAGCTAGTAGTGATAGCCACTTATGTGGTAGTAAGACATGGTAGGTAGTTGTGGTGACAATCCAGCCCATCCTCTGCATTCCACCACATGGTACACTCTAGTCAATGTTGGGCCTTCAATGTTTCCATGTTTGTTCCCCTTCCTCTGTTGTGAGCAAATCCACTGTTAGAGTCCTAAAGGAAGTAAAGTAGATTAGAGTTATCTTGCCTTTTTACTTTGGATGATACTAGCTCAGTATCCTTTGCTTAGTTTTAGTATTAAGAAGGATGATTTAGGAACCTAGTCTTGTCTCGCTATCTTCCCAACTATCTATATCCTTTTTTATGTTTATTGTCTCAACTAACCTCAACTATCATCTATTTTTCCATATGGTACAACTATCCAGGGTTGTTCTGCATCCACATTCTAAGTCCTTTATGTGTTATGCCTTAGGAATAACATTTTTTTCTTACAATGCAGGGTGAGGAAATACTAAATCGCAAGGACTACAAGCATTCTTTCCATAAAGAATACCACCCATAGTTTTAAGTCCAACATTACAAATAGGCAGTGAGGGATGGCAATTGGCAAGCTCTATGGGAGGTGAATTATGGGCAAAACAGGGCAATCAAAGGGGAACCTCACACCATCCACTCTCCACTACAAATGATAGATATTGAAAATAGAAGCATCACATTATCTAATTACTGAATTACATAGAGGAATTATAATACCTAAATGTTCGATCGCAATTGAAAAATAGCCTCAAAAAATTCATGGAAATGAACCGAACTATATTTTAGTAGCATTAATATTATTTTACAAGGCCTGAAAAGGGGCATCCCCTCAAAAGTAGAGAAAAAGCATAGACCAGACATTTGGTACATAACTTCAAGTATTGAGAAAATGGTAAAAAATCATCATCCTTTGATACACATATACTAGACTAGCTTTCTCTACTAGCAACAAAAGCCAACAGGGGGCTAGGTTCTATATGGGGTGCAACGCTACCATACAAATGAACATTATTCTCTGCAAACTTAAACTGACATTATCTCATCCTACAAAAGTTGCATAAACCTAAGCATTATCCTTGTAGGAAATCCACAATCCATAATCTTACATAAAACATAAATCCCCTTAAAGAAAAGGGTCATCTAAGGATATATATTTCATTGCTTTGACCGATCCCCCCACCTAGCTTTACATGTGAGGTTCAAAATTTGCACTTGAAGCACCTCCAGTCCTCTCTTCAACTATTATGACAAATGTTATATGTGAAAGATTCCTTGGAAACATTATTCCTACACAAGGCAAATATGTCATTATTAGTAGATAATACAAACCGTGTAGCATGATAAAGAGCACCCAAATAAAGTTGTGCTTCCTTGGTGTCATTTACATGTGAACAATGAGCAATTGATATTTGCATATGAAATAAGCTTAAAGGAATAGTTAATCAAGTCTATAATGCAATAAGGGAAAAAGAGCGTTATAAGTCGTAAAATAATTAGAAGTTTAGGCACATTAGAAGTCCACAATCCAGAAAAAGGCCAATTATAACCATCGCTTCTCAAAAGAACAAAATATAGGTATATGTCCCACAAAGATAAAGGCCTCAAGCTGCCAAGTATTCCCACCTTTCCAAATTGGAAGTCATTCTGGCTTTCTTAGATACAAAGGTTTACTATGTATCTAGACATAATGGATGTCTAGATGTGCAGCAAAAGCTATGTACCTAGAAAAGCCAGATCTTCTTACAATGTGGAATGGAGGAAGTAGCTAACAAATTGCATCAGCCAAAAGAGTGGGCAATCACAAAGTATTCTACACTCAAATTAGCAGGTTTCGCATGACCACACATCGTATCAGATTTACACATTTAAAGTAAACTCAATTAGTTCACACACCATCCTGTACCCAACAAAAGGGCAATCACATAACATAATTGAACAAACTCTTCTCATGGCACATATGCAAGGAATAATCTTAGAGAACATTTAACATGGTTAGTGATTTTGGAACCATAGTGAGGCCTAGGATCACAAAAGAAAAACAACACAAAAATTTCAAAACCAAATCTTGGATGTATTAAGTGAAGTCTGTTAAGTTCTATCGAAATTGCATTGGATCTAATAATTGAAAACTATCAAAAAATAAATTAATGAAGTGTTGAAAACTGGATAATGATGTCATGACACAAGAAAGAAATATCTAACCTTTATCAGTCAATGGCCCATGTAACCAGTTGAAATAATTTTTGTAACATCATGCTCAAAAGGTCCAGATGTCCAAGTTGTGTCTCCATAGATGGATCCCTCACCTATTGATGAATCTCCAAAGTTCCTTGTATACCCATTGGTTGATTGGTTTAAGTTATTGACACCACTTGATCCAACATTCCTTCCATAAACACTGGAACCTTGACCAAAGTTGGTTTCACTGGGCCCATAACCAAAGTTTCTAGTACAGTAAAAAGAGCAATTATTAGCACCTAGAGCAGGCTCATGATGAGGGTTTCCCCAATTCACATTGTTATTCCCAATTCCACTAAGGTCCCCATTTCCAGATGGCACAAAGAAATTAGAGCTTGTGGAACTAGAAGAGTGATTAAGACCAAAAATACCCCAAAGGTTATGAACTAGTGAGTCAAACAGTAAACCATTATTTTCATTGACTCCACCATAGCTAACATAGTTGTTGAATCCACTTGAATTTCCATTGTAATAAGGATGAAAATGCCATCCACGTTGGATACCACTATTGAAGCTAGAGCCACTTTCAATACATGGGTTCATCCATGGGTCAAAATTCATTCCAATTCCATAACTACCACCAAAAGATGGATAACCATTGTTCCCACCTGATAGAAGACCAAAATGTTCATCCATCCTCATTCCATAGCCACCTAATGGACTCATATTGTAATGCTGGGTATATCCATTAAGGAAGCTATTGGCTCTACTAGTTACATAATTGAGCCCATTGATAGGAGAGCACATGCTAGGTCTAGGAGATGGTTCCTTAGGAATAGCTCGCTTGACCTCAACCCTCTTACCTTTCAATTTGTGGAATGTCTTGAATAATGCCCTATCCACGGCATCTTCTGAATCATATGTGATGAACCCAAAGCCTCTAGGACGCTGTGTGTGGTGGTCATATACCACGACAACATTAGTGATTGTACCAAATTGTTTAAAGTACTTTGTAACGTCTTCCTTTGTCACGGTGGAAGCTAGACCACCGATGAATATCTTCTTTCTGTTTCTGGGCCCTCGTGATCCATGAGCACTACCATGCCTATTGTTGAGAGCATGCAGATCATCTCTAGGAATAGCTTTCTTTGCCTCTACCTAACAAAACACACCCAAACATATTGTATTATTTGCAATGGGGTAATTAATACAAGCTACATATGAACTAACATAACCTAGAAACATGGATCTAGCATCTTCTAATAAGCTTAGGATTTGTAAACAACAATAGTTTACTCACCATCCGACCATCAATCATATGCTTCTCCATGATGACATGCTTGGCTATAGCAGGGTCAGCAAACATGATGAACCCGAAGCCCCGGCTATGGCTGGTAGCCCGATCACGCATGATGATGACCTCCTCCACTTCCCCATACTTCTTGAAGTACTTTAGAAGGTGGTCCTCATTGGTGTCCCATGAGATTCCACCGATGAACAACTTCATAGCATCCGCCTCCATCTCTTGTTGGACTGCCGCCATGAACCACCTTGCACGCACTCACACGCGAAGGAAACAACTTTGGGCACAAACTGTAGCAAATTCTTATGCGACAGTGTGCTTGTCAAGAGGGCACACAGATTAATCTGAGACGAGGTAGGAAAGCTAGGATCTAGGTTCCTAGAGGAGCCATAACAACCTCAAAGGACACACAGCTGCCACCACTTCCTCCTCTGGTTCACTTCCTCTGCCTATTGTTCTCTCCCCCTCTCTATCTCTCTCCCTCCCTCCCTCTCTCTAGCTTTCCTTTTTATTTTCCCCACTATTCCTTGGCTTTTTTAGAAGATATCATCTATAGCGTTATATATAGTTGTTATGAGATCCAGAATTTCTTGCCCTTCTTTTCTCCTGTTTTTGTGGTAAGACTAAGCAACTGACAACTTTTTTCCGAGTTTCTAGAAAAAGGTGAATTGAATATGCCTTTAGGCTCCCTAGCAATGGCGTACACGCTTCTTATGTGAAACGCCTTTATCACTTTCTCACAAAAGTATACGCTCTTCTCGTGCTCCCTACCTATTGTTCTCTCCCCTTGCTCTATCTCTCTGCCTCCCTCCCTCTTTCTCTAGCTTTCCCTTTTGTTTTCCCCACTATTCCTCATCTTTTTTTAGAATGTCATCTAGAGCACTATATATAGTTGTACTGTAGTTTTTGTTCCCCGTTCCCTACCTTCATTTGATCCCTCACTCTTCTCTGGTTTAATGCTTACAAAATCGTGCATATTTACTCCTAAAATATATTTCCATTTGATCCCATTATAGAATAAATTTTGGATAATTTTTGTAGTGCTCATTGAACCATTTGTTGTTACCTTTGTGAAAACATTAGATTATTGGGTGAAGGATGCACACAAATATTGTACTTCCCGAATAAGAGAAGAGTTAAGTTTAATTAAATCTACCATGGTATAAGATCACAATTTCTTGCCCTTATTTTCTCCTCTTTTTGTGGTAAGACTGAGCAACTGACAACTTTTTTTCCAAAGCTCCCTAGCAATGACGTGCACGCTTCTTATGTGAAACGCCTTTATCACTTTCTCACAAAAGTATACGCTCTTCTCGTGCTGGCATTGTTTCTTTCGTAACAAAATGGTTTGTATTACTAATAATGCCACCTCCATGTATCGTGCTCCATCCATCTCCATCTAAGAAGTTTGTTACATGCTCATGTGTTCCACCACCTTGTGGTCCAGTAATTTGTGTCATCATGACACACCATTTTCTGAAAGAAGTTGGGAGAAGCGTTCAACCACCATAGTGGCCCCATCTATGTGTTGATATAGTGCCTAGCTAGGCAAACAACTTGTTATAGATGTGATCCAACTCCATTAAGGTGTGTGTAACACCCTAAATTTTGCTTTGTTTTAAAATAGCTAAATATGATTTAATTATGTATGTATGTATGTGTGCATTTCACATATAGGAAATAATAATTTTTGTTAAAATAAAATCAATCATAAGATTAGCAACTTGTTTATGCATACATGTTGTTGCACTTTATTTTATGCAATGTTTGGTTTTATCTAAATGCCAAAATGATTTAAAAATCCTTTAAAAATGTATTTGGAAAGTCATTTCAAAAAAAGGGAAAATCCTTATTCTCTTCTTCCCTCCCTTCCATTTCGGCCTGCTGGCCCATTTCCTCCCATCGGCCCGCCCCGCCTTCCTCTCCCTTCCCTCCTCTCTTTTCTCTTGGGCCAGCCTAGTTCGGCGGTTGAGCAACTGCTGCCGTGCCCTTTCCCCCCTGCCGCTGACCCGTTGGTCCCACGCGTCAGCGCCGTCGCCCCCAACCTCCAGCCTTCCTGCTTCGCTCGCACTCGAGCGCAACCGCCGCCCGCGCCCACGCTCCATCGTGGGAGCATCTCCCCCTCACCTCGGGTCTCTTTAAAAGGGAAGCGCGACCCTGTCTCTGCCCTTCTCCCACTCCAACTCCCTCTCTCTCACTCGCGAGAGGCCGCAACCGCAGCACCGCAAATTGCCGGAGTCGCCATCCGCCCCTCTGCGTCGCCGTCGCTTTCAAGCCGCCCTCGTCTCCGTTTTACCGCTCGGTGAGCTTCCCCATGATCCCCTCTGTCTCCCCATGCTTCCCTTTTCTAGTTTGGTGGTCTCTAGGGCCCAATTGGCGAACTCCGGTGAGCTCACCTCCGCCACCGGCATGGCGGGTGCCGTGCGGGACTTTCCCCGCCCACGCAAAGAGCTGGAATGAGTTCGCCTTTGCCTCCTCTTCATTCCTGTGTCCTTGGATTTGGTAACCGAGCACCATAGCGCCCTATTGGGCAACGTCGGTGAGCTTCTCACCGTCGGGCATGGCGGCGTCGCCGCAATCACCCTCCCCTCCGGCGGCTCGCCCTTCTCTTCCCTCCTCCATCTAATCCGAATTGTTCATCGCGAGATCAACGGCTCAGAAAGCTCAATACCCCTTCGGGGTCCATTTTGCTAAAGAGACCCCTAGTTTCATTCTATTTCCACCCGCAGTCCCTGATCTAAAAGGATAATTCTGATTTTGATTTATTTTAAATCCAAAATAGTTCAGTCTATTCACAAGTTTGCCACTGCAATAAAACGCTTATAAAATCATCGTTTTAGCTCCGATTTGACCCGTTCGACTTGCGTTAGGTTCATAATTTTATAATCTACACATTAGTTCTACTGTTAGACCTGTTAGAAGCTTTTGAATTTCTCGATTAAGTCTAGTTTAATAGCTAGCTTTTGGAACCCTAAATAATTCGTAACTTTCGCGTTATAGCTCTTAATTTCGTGAACTTCACGTTAATGTGATCGTAGCGAGACGTAGAATATTTTCATAAACTTTTTATCTTGTTTTTATATTACTGGTGTACTGTTCTAATTATAGATTTGTTTGCTATACATGAATGCTCCTGAAATGTGTATGTTGCCGTGTTGGTCGAGTTCAGACGGTGAGGAGTACGTTGGGAACCAGGAGTACTTCGAAGACTAGCAGGACCAGCAGGAGTTCATGAACTAAGGCAAGTATAGCATGGGTTACCTTGATGTCCTATTCATTATATAATCAACTCATTATGCATGTGTCCAATATTGCTCGACTATAAGGACTTCCTAGCTAATTGATGACATGTACCTTGATTCCTATGGGGTTATTTGCATATGGGTAGAATGCTAGTGCTCTATTCAAACATGATCAATACTATGATTAATGGAACAAATGGATAAACATGATGGTAATAATTAAACTATAGGGTGATGGTGCAAATGATGTCGATCATGTTGCCCTAAACCCTCCATAAGGACTTATCTGTAGGGCAATACAGTGCAACCGTGAGAGTTATATGGCTCTGACTTTAGCTCAGTAATAGAATCTTCTCTAGCTTGTTAGAGGTTACCCGTAAGGGCGTAAGAGGGGCTTGCCACTTTGGGTATAGAACTGCCTCTGTTCTGGTGTGTATAGCCTGCAGGAATTGTGCCACAGAAAGAGGGTTCTCTATATCTACCTGCCGAGGAAACCTCGCAGCCCTAACTTGTTAGAAGAGACCTATGGAAGGCTTCATAGTGTACCATGCCCGCTTACCATGGAAGTGTTATGGGAGTAATTAACCCGGGCATATGGGCAACACGACTCACGGGTAAAGATGCACAACCTCTGCAGAGTATTAAAACTGTTATAACAGTCGTGCTCACGGTCACGAGCGGCCCGGAAAACTCACAGAATAACTGGTTACTTATGATGTTGTTATTCATGGTGAACTATGATGGTATTAGGATGATGATAACGATGATGATGATATAATGTTGATCAATGACTCTATTTAATTCTATAATATGATCATGTGGGTTAATTTGGGAGTCTAAGCATAAGTTGATGTTAACCAATGATAAAATGTTGACTTACTAAAATGCTAAATGCAGTAAACTGTGTCTACCTTTTGAGCCTCATGAATCCCCATGTTATGCTTGTGCAGTACGAAATGTACTCACACTTGTTTTTTATACTTTGAAAAAATCTCGGATGGGTACCAGATTACCAGAGATTGGAGCAGTTAGGCTTGTGATCAACCAGTCAGTTGTCCCTGTGGAGTGGAGTTTTCACTTGAAGACCGAAGTTGTCTTTCTGCTGTTTGTTATCTAAGGTTATATCTTTTGTAATAAGTACACTATATATTAAGCATTGTCATTTGATATTACCTTTATTTGTAGCTATATGTGAGATTTGACTTCCTGGGCTCACATATGGTGTGTATCTGGTTTTATTCTTAAAACGGGACGTTACAGTGTGGGTGGTTTACAACAAAATGAATGAGAAAAACTTTCAAGAACAACTACCCCGGTGCCCTTATCAAGATCTGGTTTGGTTTACAACTTGCTTTGAAAGATGGAACACATACACAACTCTCTAATAGGCTCTTCAGTTTCAACTTTCTAAGTTGACATTGACTCTGAATTCTTATATCTTCTGGTATTTAAGTGTCTTGGTGAAACAATTAGTAACTTGGTGTCATGAAGATATGAACTAAACACCAAGACATTTCTAAGAACCATATCTCTGACAAAACGATAGTCAATGTCTATATTCTTACTTATACAATGAAGGTCTGGATTGGCTGATAGATACTTTACACCTAGTTGTCACACCAAAGTCATGCACTTCTAGGACATTGTATCCTCAAGTCATTATGAAATGCTTGCACCCACATTATCTCTAGAGAGAATTCCTTATCTGACACTAGAAAGATGAAGTATTCCTAGCTTTCTTGGCCCTCTAAACATTGAAATCCCATATCTGACACTACTTGTATTTTTCGTGTCAAAACTAACACCTGAAAGCCCAAGTTTGGTTTTGGTAATTAATGACACCAAGTTGCTAATGCCATGTGTTAAGTGTTTTGAGTTAGGCATAAGCAACACATGTGATGAAGGTGTATGTGGCAAGGAGTGGTGGCCACAAGATCGCAAAGAGATGGTGCATGGACATGAAATAATGATCATGGTGAAGATGCACATAAAAGGAAGGACATGATGATCAAGTGGAGAAGGATCTAAGAGCTCAAGGCAAAGGTATAACCATAGGGTTTTCCTTTTGCCGGTCTAAGATGAGTAGAGAAGTGATTGACCGGGTTTAGGATACATAGCCGACTATCAAGAGGGGCAATCACGGTTAGCTCAGGAATCAAGTGCCACTAGATCAATGTCTTGAGCATATGCATTAGGATCTAGTAAAAAGCTAACAAAACGCCTTGAGAAATGATTGTGAAATGCTAACACACATGCACATGGTGGTGTACACTTGGTGGTGTTAGCACATTTGCAAAGGCGGTGGAGTTCAGGCGGTAGAAAGGGGTTTGGGCACCTCTCTCCCTCCCGCCGAGCTTGCGAGGCGGGATTCGGCGCTTTTTAGAGAAGTGAAATGCCTATTTTCTATTGCGCCGGAAGTCAGAAAAGAAACGGAGGCGAACGGAGGTCACAGAGATGACCGGACGCTGGACCGGACGCGGTCTCTGTATGACCGGATGCGTCCGGTCAGTGTTCAGCGTCTGCGCGGTTTTCAGTTTGATGATCGGACGCGCAGCGCGTCCGGTCACTGATGACCGGACGCGTCCGGTCATCCAGGGAGCTTACTGGACTCTAATCGGACGCTGGCACTGTGGCGTCCGGTCAGTTCAACAGCGCGTCCGGTCAGTTCTCCTGAGCGAATCAGAGCGCGCGACCGGCGCGTCCGGTCCCTCACGTAACCGGAGCGTCCGGTCAGGCGTCCAGAAGGGTAGAACGAAGCGGAGTAATGATCGGACGCGCGGCGCGTCCGGTCACGTGCGATCGGACGCGTCCGGTCTTAACGGGAGCATACTGGAATGCGACCGGACGCGGGCACTGTCGCGTCCGGTCAATCGGTTCAGCGCGTCCGGTCACGACAACGGCTAGTTCTGACACGCACTGTTTCTTGCTGTCGTGTAGTGACCGGACGCGTCCGGTCACCCTGACCTGAGCGTCCGGTCAGTGCGTTTTTCGCTGCGTCGTCTGTAACGGCTAGCTACGTACCCCTTCGCTATAAATAGAGGTTGGCCGGGGTTTGAGGGTAACTCTTGCACATTTTGAGATATAGAGACATACTTTGAGCTAGAGAACAACCCCTCCACTCATCTCTTTGCATAGTTGCACATCTTGAGTGAGATTGAGTGAGATTCAAGTGCATTGCTTGAGAGTTGCATTCTAGAGGCACTTGATCTTCGAGTTGCTGCGAATTTCTTGTTACTCTTCTGTGTTTCCCGACACGGTAGACGGCTTGGAGCAGTGGAGGTGATTGAGCTCACAATTGGAGATTGTTGGATCCTTCACCAAGTGTTGTAAGGGGTTCTTGATCCTTCCCCGCGGGAGTTCGCAAATTGGATACTCTAGTGGAGCTCGTGGCTTGGAGGATCCCCATCTTGTGTGCGGTTGTGCGGCGCCCGCCGAGGGCTCGACTCTTGATAGTCGATTAGCTCGCGAACCGACAAGTGGGTGTATCGCCACAACGGGGAGTAGCTTGCCGGGAAGCAAGTGAACCTCGGGATAAATTCTTGTGTCATTCTCTTCCCGAGGATTTCTCTTGTATGATTGATTGATTGGTATTTCTCTTCTCTTCACGGCGGTATAATCACTCGAAGCTCTTCTCTCGTATTACTTCTTGTTTCTAGCTTATAGTTGTTGGTGTGTTTAGTGAATAGCCTTGTACTAGACTTGTGTAGGTGGCTTGCTTAATTAGTTAGAGCTAGTGCATTTGCTTCACCACCTTTCGTACTAACTTGTGGTTAAGTAATTATTGTAGAAGTTTTAATTAGGCTATTCACCCCCCCTCTAGCCTATTTGGACCTTACAAGTGGTATCGGAGCCAAGGCACCGTTTATTTGAGGCTGAACAACCTACGGTGAAAAAGAAATGGCTCAATTAAGCTTGCACATCAACAACACCAAGAAGGCACCTCACTTTGATGGCACAAATTATGCATATTGGAAGGTTAAGATGACCGCACACCTAAAGTCAATCAATAGAGAAGTGTGGAAGGTCACCGAAACAAAATTTGAGGTTGCTAATCCGGAAGCACCTACACCGGTGGAAGAGAAGAAGCTCCAATGCAATGACATTGCCATTAGTGCTCTTCATGAGGCATTAGATGACAAGACATTTGAGCAAGTGAAAAACATAGAAGTTGCACATGATGCTTGGGCCAAGCTAGAAGAAACATTTGAGGGCACCGAAGGCACAAAGACCGCTAAAGCATATATCTTGCAAGAAAAATTTTCAAGCTTCAAGATGCAAGATGATGAGAGTGTTCCGGAGATGTTTCATAGATTGCAAGTCATTGTCAATGAGCTTAAGGCACTTGGTGAGGAGGTCAAGGACAATCAATTCTCTATGAAGTTCTTGAGAAGCTTGCCCAAGAGATTTGATACATTGATCACCGTGCTAGTAAGGACTACATTGAAGGATTCAACTCCTCAACAAATATTTCAAGAGGTGATGACCGATTATTCATATAGAGAAGATGATGAGAAGAATGAGTTGGTTAAGAAGAAGAAGAAGGAAAATGAAAAGAAAGATGATGAAAAGAAGAAGAGTGTGGCATTCAAAGCCACCACATCCAAGGGCAAGTCCAAGATTGAATCATCAAGTGATGAAGACTCAAGCTCTTGTGATAGTGATGACATTGATGAGAAGATGGCTCTCTTTGTCAAGTAATTTGGCAAATTCATGAAGAAGAAGGGCTATCGTGCAAGGAGGAGGAAGAACTCATCTAAGAAGAATGAGCATAACATGAGATGCTTTAGATGCCATAGCAAGGATCATCTTATTGCAAAGTGTCCTTATGATAGTGATGATGAAGATGCTATCAAGAAGGAGAGGAAGAAGCAAAAGAAGAAGCAAGAAAAGAAGGAGAGCTCTCATAAAAGGAAGAATGATTCTCATGTTGCTACATGGGATAGTGATGATTCCTCAAGTGATGATGATGATGACTACAAGAGCAAGAAGAAGGGACATGCTAGCATTGCCATCCAAAAGAAGGTCTCCCTCTTTGACACTCCATCATGCTTCATGGCTAAGGCCGCTAAGGTATCATCCGATGATGAGAGTGATCATGATAATGCTAGTGATAGTGATAGTGATGAAGAGGAATTCACTAAAGATGAACTAATCACTATGCTAGAAGATTGCACTCAACATTTTAAAGAATCATGAGGTGTGAAAAAGCTTGTCCTTGGATCAAACCGAATTACATATTCTAGGCAAGTGATCTAGATTAAACCATAATTTGGACTCCCTCATATTGATTGACTTATCTCTCACTAAAATTGGCACCTTTTTGGTGATTGTTGACAAAGGGGGAGAGAAAAGTCACAAAGATAAAAGGTTAAGTTACTAAGGGGGAGAGAATAGTCAAAGGGGGAGAGAATAGTCACAAAGAAGGAGAAAGATATAGTAAGGGGGAGAGAAATTAAAATTGAGCACACAAGTAGGGGAGCAAGCTCATGGATTATTTGTTGCATTTGTATGTGCATTAACATGATGAAATGTTGCATTGCAAAGTTTAATTTCGATATTCATGATTGAATGGTGTATGCTAGAAATAGAACTTGAATGATGATTTGTTGAGAGTAGCTTTACAAGTGGTATCTAGACACCTTTTGCTTATAATGTTGATCTCACGGGGTACTTTAGTGTTTGTGATCTTTACAAGTGATAGATTACAAGTGGTGTCTAGCTACATCGATGCTAAGGATGGTATATAAAGGCAACTCCGATTGGTATCACGCTTCAAAGGTCCATTCTATATACCTTAGCATCAATTTGATAGTAGTAACTCTCCCAAAATTCAAATCCATACATATGTGCACAATTGAACCAAACTCATGTAAGCACATATGTAGGGGGAGCTAATACTATTGAAATTAAAAATTGTTTTCATTTCATATCTTTGTGATGGTTGTCATCAATTACCAAAAAGGGGGAGATTGAAAGCCCAAGTTTGGTTTTGGTAATTAATGACACCAAGTTGCTAATGCCATGTGTTAAGTGTTTTGAGTTAGGCATAAGCAACACATGTGATGAAGGTGTATGTGGCAAGGAGTGGTGGCCACAAGATCGCAAAGAGATGGTGCATGGACATGAAATAATGATCATGGTGAAGATGCACATAAAAGGAAGGACATGATGATCAAGTGGAGAAGGATCTAAGAGCTCAAGGCAAAGGTATAACCATAGGGTTTTCCTTTTGCCGGTCTAAGATGAGTAGAGAAGTGATTGACCGGGTTTAGGATACATAGCCGACTATCAAGAGGGGCAATCACGGTTAGCTCGGGAATCAAGTGCCACTAGATCAATGTCTTGAGCATATGCATTAGGATCTAGTAAAAAGCTAACAAAACGCCTTGAGAAATGATTGTGAAATGCTAACACACATGCACATGGTGGTGTACACTTGGTGGTGTTAGCACATTTGCAAAGGCGGTGGAGTTCAGGCGGTAGAAAGGGGTTTGGGCTCCTCTCTCCCTCCCGCCGAGCTTGCGAGGCGGGATTCGGCGCTTTTTAGAGAAGTGAAATGCCTATTTTCTATTGCGCCGGAAGTCGGAAAAGAAACGGAGGCGAACGGAGGTCACAGAGATGACCGGACGCTGGACCGGACGCGGTCTCTGTATGACCGGATGCGTCCGGTCAGTGTTCAGCGTCTGCGCGGTTTTCAGTTTGATGATCGGACGCGCAGCGCGTCCGGTCACTGATGACCGGACGCGTCCGGTCATCCAGGGAGCTTACTGGACTCTAATCGGACGCTGGCACTGTGGCGTCCGATCAGTTCAACAGCGCGTCCGGTCAGTTCTCCTGAGCGAATCAGAGCGCGCGACCGGCGCGTCCGGTCCCTCACGTAACCGGAGCGTCCGGTCAGGCGTCCAGAAGGGTAGAACGAAGCGGAGTAACGATCGGACGCACGGCGCGTCCGGTCACGTGCGATCGGACGCGTCCGGTCTTAACGGGAGCATACTGGAATGCGACCGGACACGGGCACTGTCGCGTCCGGTCAATCGGTTCAGCGCGTCCGGTCACGGCAACGGCTAGTTCTGACACACACTGTTTCTTGCTGTCGTGTAGTGACCGGACGCGTCCGGTCACCCTGACCGGAGCGTCCGGTCAGTGCGTTTTTCGCTGCGTCGTCTGTAACGGCTAGCTGCGTACCCCTTCGCTATAAATAGAGGTTGGCCGGGGTTTGAGGGTAACTCTTGCACATTTTGAGATATAGAGACATACTTTGAGCTAGAGAACAACCCCTCCACTCATCTCTTTGCATAGTTGCACATCTTGAGTGAGATTGAGTGAGATTCAAGTGCATTGCTTGAGAGTTGCATTCTAGAGGCACTTGATCTTCGAGTTGCTGCGAATTTCTTGTTACTCTTCCGTGTTTCCCGACACGGTAGACGGCTTGGAGCAGCGGAGGTGATTGAGCTCACAATTGGAGATTGTTGGAGCCTTCACCAAGTGTTGTAAGGGGTTCTTGATCCTTCCCCGCGGGAGTTCGCAAATTGGATACTCTAGTGGAGCTCGTGGCTTGGAGGATCCCCATCTTGTGTGCGGTTGTGCGGCGCCCGCCGAGGGCTCGACTCTTGATAGTCGATTAGCTCGCGAACCGACAAGTGGGTGTATCGCCACAACGGGGAGTAGCTTGCCGGGAAGCAAGTGAACCTCAGGATAAATTCTTGTGTCATTCTCTTCCCGAGGATTTCTCTTGTATGATTGATTGATTGGTATTTCTCTTCTCTTCACGGCGGTATAATCACTCGAAGCTCTTCTCTCGTATTACTTCTCGTTTCTAGCTTATAGTTGTTGGTGTGTTTAGTGAATAGCCTTGTACTAGACTTGTGTAGGTGGCTTGCTTAATTAGTTAGAGCTAGTGCATTTGCTTCGCCACCTTTCGTACTAACTTGTGGTTAAGTAATTATTATAGAAGTTTTAATTAGGCTATTCACCCCCCTCTAGCCTATTTGGACCTTACAACACCGCCGTCACTTATGTTAGCTTTTCATCAAAAGGTTCCATTATAGACGCGTCCGGTCATGAGTGGATCGTTACTGGACTCTGATCGGACGCGGCTGGCGCGTCCGGTCACGTGCGATCGAACGCATCCGGTCGCGGTGGGAGCTTACTAGACTCTGACCGGACGCCAGGTGCAGCGCGTCCAGTCAGATGCTGGGGCACGTCCGGTTAGGGCAACGGCTACTTCTGACGCGCACTGTTCACGCTTGTCCTGTAGTGACCAGACACGTCCGGTCACCCTGACCGGTGCGTCCGGTCAGCGCGATTTTAACTGTGTCGTCCGGTAACGGCTAGCTGCGTACCCCTTTGCTATAAATAGGTGTTGTCCAGGGTTTGAGGGTAACTCTTGCACATTTTGAGACCTAGAGACATCCTTTGAGCTAGAGAACAACCCCTCCACTCATCTCTTTGCATAGTTGCATATCTTGAGTGAGATTGAGTGATATTCAAGTGCATTGCTTGAGAGTTGCATTCTAGAGGCACTTGATCTTTGAGTTGCTGCGGATTTCTTGTTACTCTTCCATGTTTCCCGACACGGTAGATGGCTTGGAGCAGCGGAGGTGATTAAGCTCGCAATTGAAGATTATTGGAGCCCTCACCAAGTGTTGTAAGGGGTTCTTGATCCTCCCCCGCGGGAGTTCGCAAATTGGATACTCTAGTGGAGCTCGTGGCTTGGAGGATCCCCATCTTGTGTGCGGTTGTGCGGCGCTCGCCGAGGGCTCGACTCTTGATAGTCGATTAGCTCGCGAACCGACAAGTGGGTGCATCGCCACAACGAGGAGTAGCTTGCCGGGAAGCAAGTGAACCTCGGTAAAAATCTTGTGTCATCTCTTTGCCGAGGATTTCTCTTGTGGTTGATCATTGTGATTGATTCTTCGAGTGCATTACTTCTCTACATCGTTGGTATAAAAATCAAGTCACTTGCTCTTTACTTTCTTGTACTTACCCTAGTGTAGTTTGCTTAGTGTAGCGTTAGCGTTTATCACATAGGAGTAAGTAGCTTAGTGACTTAGTCTTGTTGGTGTGTTTTAGAGATCACAGCCTTGCTTCACTAGAATTGTATAGGTGGCTTGCATAGTGTAGTTGAGCTAGTGCTAGAATTAGCTTAGCCATCTTTTGTTCTAACGTGGTTGTTTAGTGAAGCTTGTAGATTTTTAAATAGGCTATTCACCCCTCCTCTAGCCATTTGGACCTTACAAGTGGTATCGGAGCTGAGGCACCGTTTATTTGAGGCTTAACAACCTACGGTGAAGAAGAAATGACTCAATTAAGTTTGCACATCAACAACACCAAGAAGGCACCTCACTTTGATGGCACAGCTCAAGTCAATCAATAGAGAAGTGTGGAAGGTCACCGAAACAAAATTTGATTTTGCTAATCCGGAAGCACCTACACCGGTGGAAGAGAAGAAGTTCCAATGCAATGACATTGCAATTAGTGCTCTTCATGAGGCTTTAGATGATAAGACATTTGAGCAAGTGAAGAACATAGAAGTTGCACATGATGCTTGGGCCAAGCTTGAAGAAACATTTGAGGGCACCGAAGGCACAAAGACCGCTAAAGCATATATCTTGCAAGAAAAATTTTCAAGCTTCAAGATGCAAGATGATAAAAGTATACCGGAAATGTTTCATCGATTGCAAGTCATTGTCAATGAGCTCAAGGCACTTGGTGAGGAGGTCAAGGACAACCAATTCTCTATGAAGTTCTTGAAAAGCTTGCCCAAGAGATTTGATACATTGATCATCGTGCTAGTGAGGACTACATTGAAGGATTCAACTCCTCAACAAATATTTCAAGAAGTGATGACCGATGATTCATATAGAGAAGATGATAAGAAGAATGAATTGGTCAAGAAGAAGAAGAAGGAAAATGAGAAGAAGGATGATGAGAAGAAGAATAGTGTGGCATTCAAAGCCACCACATCCAAGGGCAAATCCAAGAATGAATCATCAAGTGATGAAGACTCAAGCTCTTGTGATAGTGATGACATTGATGAGAAGATGGTTCTTTTTGTCAAGCAATTTGGCAAATTCATGAAGAAGAAGGGCTTTCGTGCAAGAAGGAGGAAGAACTCATCCAAGAAGAATGAGCATACCATGAGATGTTTTAGATGCCATAGCAAGGACCATCTCATTGCAAAGTGTCCTTATGATAGTGATGATGAAGATGCTATCAAGAAGGAGAGGAAGAAGCAAAATAAGAAGCAAGAAAAGAAGGTGAGTTCTCATAAGAAGAAGAATGATTCTCATGTTGCTACATGGGAGAGTGATGACTCCTCAAGTGATGATGAGGATGACAACAAGAGCAATGTGGCAGAATTGCCTAATCTAATGCCCTCCCAAGAGTACTTGTCTTCCATTAGACACTAAGTACCCAAGAGAGAACACTAAACTACGCGATTCCATCGAGCACACCACAAGGGAGAACTCGAAGATCCACATTTTTACATCAGGATCACAAATGAGAGAGTAAAGCTTACAACATCCTTACCACTTCTTACATCACTTTTAGTACAACATCAGAGTAATTCATTATGCAGTTATAACAGCGGAATATAAAACATTATCAGAGTTCAGCAGAAATGAAACCATTTAATGACAAGTTAAACATTAACATGAAGAACATTCATATGCATGAAATGATAATAAGTTAATAGTATTTTCCTTGTAAAACTTTTGGTGGGAGTTTCATAAATAAACTCTACTCCGCATCGCAAAGGAAATCCTCGCTGAGCCCACCAGGAGGTTTCCACACACAAGTGTCAGCTTATCAGCACCTACCACCTGCAACAGGGTAGAACAAACCCTGAGTACTCAATTGTACTCCGCAAGACTTACCCGTCAGGAGAAAAGAAAAGACTCCAAGGATTATGCAAGGCTTTCTGGCTTGTGGGTTATTGCAACTGCAGGAAGCATTACTAAAGGTGCATCCTGATATTTTATTTCTATTAGCAGTTATCAGTAGTTCATTAACCAACCATTCTAGGTAAGCACCTGTTCTACTTTCAAGCAAAAGTTGAGCCATCAGAACCATTTTTCCATCTTTCATCTTTCAGTTCTTACTACGGTGCCAGAGTGCAGTCAAGCCATACCGTCATGTAGAAACGGTGATTCGCGAATCAATGTGCCCAGCTGGGTACCCCGAAAAACACACGCCTCATCTGTATCCTGGGCACAGATGAGACCAACCCGCTCCACTCCTGTCACGGGTTCCAGGTCCCCGTCCAAACTTGGACTCCAAGCCCCCACCCTTGAGGCCCGGCCTCAAAGTGGTGCTTAGACCTCCACCTATCCCCGCCTCCAATCAGTCGGTCCGGAAAGAGCCGGAGCCCATGACAAGAGAGTAACAAGTCTTCCTAGCCCCCATCCGCTAGTATATGCTCGGGATAATAAATCTGTGACTTGACCGGGGATCCAGTGCAACGAACGGTCCTTAATCGACACAGGTGGGACAAATGCAACCAGAGCCTCGCTCGGATTGCCCAACCAAGTCCATATCCAATTACAAGTGCAGTCCAGCCTAGTCTCCAATTATTATCCACATATATATATATATATATATATATATATATATATATATATATATATATATATATATATATATCATCCATGTGATAGTAACATGATAATAGTAACAATAATGTATTTCCTATCTCTCGCGAGTGACAGGCAATCACTCGACTTCTACCGGAGTCCTGTAGCATAGCAATCTACACGATCCTGACATACTAGTAAGACTCATGGGATCAGGATATATATATGCAAGTGGGTTTCATTCAACTCCTTAAAACTTAATGCACAAGCATAAATAAAGTGTAGAATAATAGAGGTCACGCACCGGGGCTTGCCTGGGAAAACATAATCAAAGTTAGCATTCCACCATGACACCACGATCATTCGGGCACCATCTTTTCCGCTACTCCGATTGACTCCACGATCCATCGTCGTCCCTATTAAGAGATTTACGCGAATGCAACGCAAATACGTAAATAGACAACGATAATTGCAACTAGGAGAACACGATACGCCTCGCCAACTAACGAGCTACTTAACGTACTAGGCTACTCACCCATGCTATCGAAAGACAATATTTTCCCAACAAGCGTTTTAGTTACACGAAACCAAAGTGTTACTTTATTCCTTTTATCGATTTAATAGATATTTGAACTAGGGCTTGTTAATTATCCTAGCAACTAATTATTTTGGAGCTACAAGAATCACAGTGAACATATAATAATACTAGGAGCTTACTATAAAATTTCTAGGATTAATACTATCACTGATTATTCATAAAAATTCTTACAAGTTCATGTTTGATAATATTAAATGCCTCAAAGTAATTAGAGCAATCCTAAAAATATTACAACACTATGGAAACCAATTACATATTTAGATAGATCATGATTTTAGGAAACTAACAAAATTGGTTTTACTATTTTTGGATTTCTATACATTTAGATATTAAATTTACAAGTTCCTAGCAACAAAGAAAAAGGAAAAACAATTAAAAGATATACTTTTAAAGCAATGGGCCGGCGCCCACTACATGGCCCAGCACCTGGATGCGGCCCACGCGGGACAGGTCAGGCGACAGCAGGCCGGCCCAACTGGCCCACAGCGCGCGCGAGGTCGCTCTTCTTGCAGAAGAGCCCCTAAATCAATGGGCTATTACGCGGAGCCTCAGGTCCCTATTGCACAAGAGACACTTTATGCACGAAGCACCCCCAAAAATCCTTTCTTCTCCCTGGGCCAGTCCCTGACGCTCCAGTGCCCGCCGGAGCGGCTCCGACCGGCAACGGGCGGTCATGCCGGCCAACTGGGGCCCACTATGCCCCCGCTAAGCGATCGACCACCACCTACGACCCAAACGGTGACGCTAGGTGAACACAGGGGACAGAGCTGCCCACGCACGCGAGCTGTAGCGGCGAGCGGCCATTCACCACGGTGGCGAGGCCGTTCCGGTGAGCTCGGACCCTAACGGGGTGATAGAGATACAGGGGAAGCATCGATAGCTCACCGGGACACTCGCCATGGGGATGGTTGAGGTGGAAGAGTGCTGAGGTGACCCGGCCACGTGCACCCGCGCGGCATGGCAGCGCTCCGAGGCGGCACGGCCGCGCCCGCGCGCCGGCGATGCATGCCCTGGCCAAAAAAGAGCTAGCACCGGGTAGAGGAGGTCTAGACAAGCTCATAGGTACAAACAATTGAGCTGCCACCAACCCTACGACCTTGCCTCCCCGAACGACCGGTGCGGCGGCGCCCATGGCCGGCGGCGAGGAAAGCTTGAAATTGGTCACCCACGGACCATGGCTGCGCTAGAAGAGAACGAGGCATCCAGAGAACTCCCTATTCTACCCACTAGCACGAGCAATTTGGACCAAGACGTGCGGAGCTAGGTGAATTAGGGGAAACGGGAAGTGCGGTGGTGGTAGCGGCATCAAGACGAGCCAGCGATTAAAAGCGAGGCAAGGCCGACCTATAGAAGCATTTGCCCAAGGGCTTGGCGTGGTTGCTGGGACGAGAGACGGTGAAGGCACCGTGATGACCACGCCACAGCGGTCACCACCGCGGTTCGGTCCTGCACGTGGTCTGCCCCACGAGCGGGGCGTGCACCCCACGGCAGAGACCTGGACGTAGCCAGCCGGGGCTGACCAATGCCCGGGCGAGGTGCAGCGCAGCTCCTCCCGAACACATGAGCCGGTCAGTGGCAACCAGCCTGCTACGCCTGTGTCAAGGACAGTGGTGCCCGCTCGTGGTGACAGTGCCCTAGGGGCCAAACGGCCGAAAACGTGTGTTGCACGAATATTAAAGCGTGCCCAACTTCTAACCCAGCTAGGTTAAGACTAAACCACCTTGAGAGGGCTCAAGAAGGTATATACAGCTACTAGTAGGAGCAACAAACTTAGACAAAGGTGAACTAGAGAGTAGAGTAGAGACGTGCCAACTTGGGACTGCCAACCAGAGGTCGAGGTCAAGAGTTAGCTGGCCAACAGCGCGTTCTAGCGAAGTTAGGCAATTTCTAAGGCAATTAACATGACGTCCAACCCAACTACCATCTATGCCACACTCAAGTGCTCACTTCGATGCAACTAATGGTACAAGAACATAAAGCTAGTGTTTAAGAAATTTAGTTAGAATTTTAATGCCAAAACGACATTGTCGTTATCGTCCCGAACTCGGAAAAATATAGAGTTGAGGCCTATATGAATTCCAGATTCACTTTCTGAGCTCCCCAAAAATACTAGCTAACACAATTATTTTCCGACACCAACGTACCATTTCCATCTACACCATTTGCACTTCAAGTTTTATTTAAGTACTATATACACGTCGTATTTTATTCTTGTTATAGAAATTCGCTTATCATTTTATGCGCGTTGAATTTTTTTAATACCCGCAGAATTTGTTTTGTTAATTTCTTTTAGACCTTAATCGCATGCTAAGTAAGCTGGTAACACCAGGGGTGTTACATCCTTCCCCCCTTAAAAAGGATCTCGTCCCGAGATCCAGAACAAGAAACACAAGAGGGAAGCACGATTACGTTTCACAGATCTGAGCTTACATAGGAGATTACATGACTTCAAACACCAAACTACTCTGGGATCTAGAGAACACGGCTAAGAACAAATCTGATACAACTCACAACCTCTCTAGAAATCGACAAAGACGAGGACAATGGAAAAGCAGAAGGAAAACAATTATCCAGAACATGGCGTATGCCCAACAAAGCCAGAAATTGGAGACTGGTACAAAGATCATCATGAACCCTAAAACCTAAACTAACAAGAGATGAACTTGAACTTCTCCAATAGAAACCAGATCCCTTCTTCTCAAGTTACACCATCGCCTCTGACTAGTAACCCTAGATCTGCGAGCAACGGCTGGATCTCGTAGCTCAGCCTCCAACCACTTCTTCCCGACTGCTTCCCGAGCTTCTCCTACCTGAGTGCTGGAGGGAGTCGATACTATGAGCTCTACTCTAGATCTGGGGGTTGAATGGAGGAGGAGCAAGCAAGGTGGCATTATAAAAAGCTTGGTGGACGGAGGTGGTGATGCAGTGCACTGGAAGCGGAGGAGATGGGAATCACTGGGGGGGTCACAAGGTGGGGAGAGCGTTGGCCATGGTGCGCTCCCTGTGCGAGCTTGAGTGGGGCAAAGGAGAAAGGAGGGGATGGGGTTCGCTCGACCAGGAGGCGGGCGAGCAACAGGGCCCAAAGGAAAAGAAACAAGGGGGTCCGGTATGGGGACAAGGGTGAGATTCGAGAGCCGACACGGGTGCCGGGATCAGAGGGGCGTACTGTGCGACAAGATGAGGCGAGTGCTGCACAACGCCGCGGCCGCACATGAGCGGCACACGTGGTCCCATCACAGATGGCGTCCGCAGGGCACACAGTGACATCGACCCGGCATGCGTAGCGTGACCAAACCGGTCACAGGAATGACGTCAAGTCGGGCAATGCAACTTCTCTGACCTACGTGCGGGCTAACTTTCCTGTTGCTTTTCTCTTTCTTCTTTTCCTTTCTTCAAAAACCTTGTTACCCCTGTTACTTTGATAGAGCACAATTCCATCAACCCGTTGTGGATTTCCCGTTTGAACACAAGGATATTTTTACTAAGGAGAATATTTATAACAAGAGCGGTACTGCGGGGTAACTTGGTAAAAGCGCTTGGTCAACAACCTCGATACCAGCGTGCGCCGAGCAGCGTCACCATGTGGCAGCTGTTCCACAGGGGCCCTCAGTTCCGTCGCGGCACCATAAGCTATTAACCAGGTAACTATTACCAACTTACTCGCAGTAAAGGCAGTGGGGTCGTAGACCACAGAATTAGAAAAGTAAGGGAAAATTCAGGCAACACGGGTTCCTTTCAAAGTAAGGAACAAGTAAAGTAAATCCCAAGGCGGATTTAAATCAAGGGAATTCAAGTGTTCTGCTGGGACCTCCACAATTAGTGATACAGTGTCCTCTGTTTTCCAATCACGGCCGATTTGCTGCATTAGAATAGTTGTTCCCCTTGTAACCTGCTTATTGTCTTCTCAAGAACCCTAAGCAAATCGAACGAGGTCTAAGGAAAATTGATGTAACAAACACAATAGATAAAGAAAATACTCATTACCAACGGCCTTACACGGGTGCAACATATAGACATTCACTCTCCCACCCTCGACACATCGCTCGAAACATACAACCAGGTGGCCTTAACAACTACGGATGCGGCACAACGGAAAGATTACAACACTAGGGAACAACGATGAAAAGCACTACTAGCGACGGTTACATCTCCCCTAGGACAACTAATCTACTTCGACGGCCCAAATGGCTTCCTTCCTGGGCTCCTGGGGTTCTTCTGCCGCACTAGGTTGAGGATTTGCTCCTTCTTGTGGTGGTGGCTGGGTGAGGGAAGGCAATGACTCTACTTCCGAGGCTTCCATGGGCGGAGGTGCTTCAATACCAGTTCTCCTTCTCTCCAGTGGATGGACAGGGATTCCCTCCAAGATCAAGGCTTCCTGCCTTTCCGTGGCCAGCGTCCTACGCTTGGCCCTGGTGACGAGATAGGTATCCTCCAGCTCTTGGGCATGTCGCTCTTGATCCACCTTGAGTGCTTCCGCCATGGCAGTCTCTTGACTCTCTGCGGCTGCCACATTGGCGTGCGCTTCAGCAAGCTGCACTTCGAGCATCCTGGAGAAGATCTCGGCTTCCTCAGCTCGGCGGAGACACTCTCTCAGCTCCAAGGCCTGCCAGTCATACTGCTCATCCAAGGCAAGCAAGTACGTGGTCAGGTGCACCACGGTCGGGTTGTCCTCTTGCACGTCCCGACCCTGCAAGGCCTCCATGCGAGCCCTCCATACCCGCCGATTCTTGTCCAAGGGTGGAAAGAACCGCATGGGGGTATGAGCAATGGGCTGCTCATAGATCTGGCACAGATGCCGCAAAGCTTTGCGGGCCACAACCTGGTAGGTGTCGCCAAAGCGAAACCCGGTTGCGGTCACATTCCAGGCTTCTGTGATGTCGGGGAACTCCTCACTCTTGCCAATGTAGACAGTGACCTGACATCACTCAGTGCCATAGTTCATGTACTCACGGCCCTCATACTCGGGACGATCCTTGACTCCGAGCTTTTGCAGGGTGGCATACAGGATTTTAGGGAAACCCTCGATGTTCAGGCATTAGCTGCTAACCCAAACTCCTGCCATCCTAGGTGGGTGGTGATTGCAAGGAAGGCTTGAGGAGAAATTTGCCCAAGAGAAAAGGGCTAAGCGAGCTTGGAATGCACTAAGTGGTGACACAAAGTGGCCGGGCTTGGCCCCCTTTTTAAAGGCGGAGCGGCCAGTGGTCCTGGCGCAGACCACCCTCGAGCCAAGTGTGGGAACTAGTAAAAGTACAACAACAGGATTTTTACGCACACGAGGTGAGCGGTGTCCGAGGCCATAAAGACTAGCATGATTGTAGGGCAGAGGTCCGACCAGGGCGCAGAAGGAGTGCCAAAAACATAAGCCCCAACAGTCGTGAAGCACGAGCGAACGCGAAACACGAAGCCACCGTACAACAGTAACTCCGGGACAGGGACGCGTGGTACCTAGAACAGGCACCTGCAAGAAGACTCGCACGATGACTATAGCAATATAGCGCGTCTAACTTTAGGACCACACGCTACACACCAGTTAGCTCTCCGGACAAAAGCCTAATTAAACTTATTCTGAAGACATAACTATAGTAATAGGGCTACTTATTTAACTTCGTATGAAAACGCCCTACTTTTTGCAAAAATATGTTATCAAATTTTAATTTAGAAAAGAGATTTGAAGCTTTATTTCCTCATTTATGCTCTGATACCACCTGTGGCAGAATCGCCTAATCTAATGCCCTTCCAAGAGTACTTGTCTTCCATTAGACACTAAGTACCCAAGAGAGAACACTAAACTACGCGATTCCGTCGAGCACACCACAAGGGAGAACTCGAAGATCCACATTTTTACATCAGGATCACAAATGAGAGAGTAAAGCTTACAACATTCTTACCATTTCTTACATCACTTTTAGTACAACATCAGAGTAATTCATTATGCAGTTATAACAGCGGAATATAAAACATTATCAGAGTTCAGCAGAAATGAAACCATTTAATGACAAGTTAAACATTAACATGAAGAACGTTCATATGCATGAAATGATAATAAGTTAATAGTATTTTCCTTGTAAAACTTTTGGTGGGAGTTTTATAAATAAACTCTACTCCGCATCGCAAAGGAAATCCTCGCTAAGCCCATCAGGAGGTTTCCACACACAAGTGTCAGCTTATCAGCACCTGCCACCTGCAACAGGGTAGAACAAACCCTGAGTACTCAATTGTACTCCGCAAGACTTACCCGTCAGGAGAAAAGAAAAGACTCCAAGGATTATGCAAGGCTTTCTGGCTTGTGGGTTATTGCAACTGCAGGAAGCATTACTAAAGGTGCATCCTTATATTTAATTTCTATTAGCTGTTATCAGTTGTTCATTAACCAACCATTCTAGGTAAGCACCTATTCTACTTTCAAGCAAATGTTGAGCCATAAGAACCATTTTTCCATCTTTCATCTTTTAGTTCTTACTACGGTGCCAGAGTGCAGTCAAGCCATACCGTCATGTAGAAACAGCGATTTGCGAATCAATGTGCCCAGCTGGGTACCCCGAAAAAACACACGCCTCATCTGTATCCCGGGCACAGATGAGACCAACCCGCTCCACTCCTATCATGGGTTCCAGGTCCCCGTCCAAACTTGGACTCCAAGCCCCCACCCTTGAGGCCCGGCCTCAAAGTGGTGCTTAGACCTCCACATATCCCCACCTCCAATCAGTCGGTCCGGAAAGAGCCGGAGCCCATGACAAGAGAGTAACAAGTCTTCCTAGCCCCCATCCGCTAGTATATGCTCGGGATAATAAATCTGTGACTTGACCGAGGATCCAGTGCAACGAACAGTCCTTAATCGACACAGGCGGGACAAATGCAACCAGAGCCTCGCTCGGATTGCCCAACCAAGTCCATATCCAATTCCAAGTACAGTCCCGCCCGGTCTCTAATTATTATCCACATATATATATATCATCCATGTGATAGTAACATGATAATAGTAACAATAATGTATTTCCTATCTCTCGCGAGTGACAGGCAATCACTCGACTTCTACCGGAGTCCTGTAGCATAGCAATCTACACGATCCTGACATACTAGTAAGACTCATGGGATCAGGATATATATATGCAAGTGGGTTTCATTCAACTCCTTAAAACTTAATGCACAAGCATAAATAAAGTGTAGAATAATAGAGGTTATGCACCGGGGCTTGCCTGGGTAAACATAATGAAAGTTAGCATTCCACCGTGACACCACGATCATTCGGGCACCATCTTTTCCGCTACTCCGATTGACTCCACGATCCATCGTCGTCCCTATTAAGAGATTTACGCGAATGCAACGCAAATACGTAAATAGACAATGATAATTGCAACTAGGAGAACACGATACGCCTCGCCAACTCATGAGCTACTTAACATACTAGGCTACTCACCCATGCTATCGAAAGACAATATTTTCCCAACAAGCGTTTTAGTTACACGAAACCAAAGTGTTACTTTATTCCTTTTATCGATTTAATAGATATTTGAACTAGGGCTTGTTAATTATCCTAGCAACTAATTATTTTGGAGCTACAAAAATCACAGTGAACATATAATAATACTAGGAGCTTACTATAAAATTTCTAGGATTAATACTATCACTGATTATTCATAAAAATTCTTACAAGTTCATGCTTGATAATATTAAATGCCTCAAAGTAATTAGAGCAATCCTAAAAATATTACAACACTACAGAAACCAATTACATATTTAGATAGATCATGATTTTAGGAAACTAACAAAATTGGTTTTACTATTTTTGGACTTCTATACATTTAGATATTAAATTTACAAGTTCCTAGCAACAAAGAAAAAGAAAAAACAATTAAAAGATATACTTTTAAAGCAATGGGCCGGCGCCCACTACTTGGCCCAGCACCCGGATGTGGCCCACGCGGGACGGGTCAGGCGACAGCAGGCCGACCCAACTGGCCCACAGCGTGCGCGAGGTCGCTCTTCTTGCAGAAGAGCCCCTAAATCAATGGGCTATTACGCGGAGCCTCAGGTCCCTATTGCACAAGAGACACTTTATGCATGAAGCACCCCCAAAAATCCTTTCTTCTCCCTGGGCCGGTCCCCGACGCTCCCGTGCCCGCCGGAGCGGCTCCGACCGGCAACGGGCGGTCATGCCGGCCAACTGGGGCCCACTATGCCCCCGCTAAGCGGTCGACCACCACCTACGACCCAAACGGTGACGCTAGGTGAACACAGGGGATAGAGCTGCGCACGCACGCGGGCTGTAGCGGCGAGCAGGCATTCACCACGGTGGCGAGGCCGTTCCGGTGAGCTCGGACCCTAACGGGGTGATAGAGATACAAGGGAAGCATCGATAGCTCACCGGGACACTCGCCATGGGGATGGTTGAGGTGGAAGAGTGCTGAGGTGACCCGGCCACGTGCACCCGCGCGGCACGGCAGTGCTCCGAGGCGGCACGGCCGCGCCCGCGCGCCGGCGATGCATGCCCTGGCCAAAAAGGAGCGAGCACCGGGTAGAGGAGGTCTAGACAAGCTCATAGGTACAAACAATTGAGCTGCCACCAACCCTATGGCCTTGCCTCCCCGAACGACCGGTGCGGCGGCGCCCATGGCCGGCGGCGAGGAAAGCTTGAAATTGGTCACCCACGGACCATGGCTGCGCTAGAAGAGAACGAGGCATCCAGAGAACTCCCTATTCTACCCACTGGCACGAGCAATTTGGACCAAGACGTGCGGAGCTAGGTGAATTAGGGGAAACGGGAAGTGCGGTGGTGGTAGCGGCATCAAGACGAGCCAGCGATTAAAAGCGAGGCAAGGCCGACCTATAGAAGCACCTGCCCAAGGGCTTGGCGTGGTTGCTGGGACGAGAGACGGTGAAGGCACCGTGACGACCACGCCACAGCGGTCACCACCGCGGTTCGGTCCTGCGCGTGGTCTGCCCCACGAGCGGGGCGTGCACCCCACGGTAGAGACCTGGACGTAGCCAGCCGGGGCTGACCAATGCCCGGGCGAGGTGCAGCGCAGCTCCTCTCGGACGCATGAGCCGGTCAGTGGCAACCAGCCTGCCATGTCTGTGTCAAGGACAGTGGTGCCCGCTCGTGGTGACCGTGCCCCAGGGGCCAAGCGGCCGAAAACGTGTGTTGCACGAATATTAAAGCGTGCCCAACTTCTAACCCAGCTAGGTTAAGACTAAACCACCTTGACAAGGCTCAAGAAGGTATATACAGCTACTAGTAGGAGCAACAAACTTAGACAAAGGTGAACTAGAGAGTAGAGTAGAGACGTGCCAACTTGGGACTGCCAACCAGAGCTCGAGGTCAAGAGTTAGCTGGCCAACAGCGCGTTCTAGCGAAGTTAGGCAATTTCTAAGGCAAGCAACATGACGTCCAACCCAACTACCATCTATGCCACACTCAAGTGCTCACTTCGATGCAACTAACGGTACAAGAACATAAAGCTAGTGTTTAAGAAATTTAGTTAGAATTTTAATGCCAAAACGGCATTGTCATTATCGTCCCGAACTCGGAAAAATATAGAGTTGAGGCCTATATGAATTCCAGATTCAATTTCTGAGCTCCCCAAAAATACTAGCTAACACAATTATTTTCCAATACCAACGTACCATTTCCATCTACACCATTTGCACTTCAAGTTTTATTTAAGTACTATATACACGTCGTATTTTATTCTTGTTATAGAATTTCGCTTATCATTTTATGCGCATTGAATTTTTTTAATACCCGCAGAATTTGTTTTGTTAATTTCTTTTAGACCTTAATCGCATGCTAAGTAAGCTGGTAACACCAGGGGTGTTACAAGCAAGAAGAAGGGACATGCTAGCATTGCCATCCAAGAGAAGGTCTCCCTCTTCGACACTCCATCGTGCTTCATGGCTAAGGCCGCTAAGGTATCATCCGACGATGAGAGTGATCATGATAATGCTAGTGATAGTGATAGTGATGAAGAAGAATTCACTAAAGATGAACTAATCACTATGCTAGAAGATTGCACTCAACATTTTAAAGAATCTAGAAAAGAGTGTAAGGGCTTGCTTAACGAAAAGAAAAACCTTATGCAAGAACTTGATGAGCTTAGGGCATCTTATGAGAGTCTAAAGGTAGACCATAAGAAGCTTCAAAAGTCTCACACTAAGCTTGAAGAAGCTCATTCCTCTCTAGTTGAAAAATATGAAAATATGCCAACTAATGTTGAGAAAGTTAAAACTTGCAACATAGGCATATCTTGTGATATAATTGATAAATCTTGTCATAAGCCTATTGTTGTTGCTCCCACTAACCCTTCATGTAGCTCATCTACATCATCCTCATCTAGTAGTGACGGTTTTACTTGTAACTCCACACTAATAGTTGAGAATGAAAATCTCAAGGAGGTAAAAGAGCTCAATCACACCTTAGCCAAGGCTTATGGTGGTGAGGACCGCTTGCTTATGTGCTTGGGTAGCCAAAGAGCTTCTCTCTACAAAGAGGGATTGGGCTATAACCCCAAGAAAGGCAAGGCCGCTTTTGCTCCTCACAAGACTCGTTTTGTGAAGAACAATGGTAGCTATTGCAAAAGTTGCAAGCAAGTTGGTCACATAGAGCAACATTACATGAACAAGAAATACAATGCTAATGTATCCTCAATTAAGTTTGATTCTTTCTATATACTTACCAAGGGTACAAATGGTGTTCATGCTAAGTTCATTGGTGCATCATGGATGGGCTCAAAGAAGAAAGCCATTTGGGTACCAAAGAGCTTTGTCACTAACCTTGGAGGACCCAAACAAGTTTGGGTACCTAAAAAGAATTGATCTTATCTTGTAGGTCAATTACAAAGCCGGAGGAAGGCATTGGGTGCTTGATAGTGGGTGCACTCAACATATGACCGGGGATTCATGTATGTTCAAATCAATTGATATAAGTCAAAATGGTGGTTTTGATGCTATCACTTTCGGCAACAACAAGAAAGGCAAGGTCAAGGGGCTTGGTAAAATTGCTATCTCAAATGACATGAGCATATCTAATGTGTTGCTAATTGAGAGCTTGGATTTCAATCTTTTGTCGGTAGCACAACTTTGTGATCTTGGCTTCAAGTGCATATTTGGTAGTGGTGATGTTGAAGTCATAAGTGTTGATGGATCAAATTTGATATTCAAAGGATTTAGACATGGTAGCTTATACTTGGTTGACTTCAATGATAGTGAGACACAATTGACATCATGCTTGCTTAGCAAATCTAGTATGGGTTGGTTATGGCATAGAAGGCTTGGTCATGTTGGAATGAAACAATTGAACAAACTTTTAAGGCATGACTTAGTTAGAGGTTTGAAGGATGTCACCTTTGAGAAGGATAAACCTTGTAGTGTTTGTCAAGCTGGCAAACAAGTTGGAAATGCACATCCTAGGAAGAGTGAAATGAGCAAATCAAAGGCATTTGAGTTATTACACATGGACTTGTTTGGACCAACAACATACACTAGTATTGGTGGAAACAAGTATGGTTTTGTGATAGTGGATGACTATACTAGATACACTTGGGTGTTCTTTCTCTTTGACAAAAGTGATGTTTATGATCTATTCAAGTCTTTTGTCAAGAGGGTGCAAAATGAGTTTGAGACTACCATCAAGAAGATTAGAAGTGACAATGGTAGTGAGTTCAAGAACACAAAAAATGAAGATTTGTGTGATGATCTTGGTATTGGACATCAATTTTCACCAACATACACTCCTTAATCCAATGGTGTAGTTGAAAGAAAGAATAGAACTTTGATTGACATGGCTAGATCAATGCTTAGTGAATACAATGTGAGTCATTCATTTTGGAGTGAAGCCATCAACACGGCTTGCTATTGTAGGAACCGTCTCTATTGCCATGGGAAGCTTGGGAAGACACCATATGAGCTATTAAATGGAAGAAAGCCCAACATTGCATACTTTAGAGTGTTTGGTTGCAAATGCTATATTCTCAAGAAAGGCACTAGATTGAGCAAGTTTGAAAAGAAATGTGATGAAGGGTTCTTACTTGGTTATTCTACCACAAGCAAAGCATATAGAGTTTGGAATCTCACAAATGGCACCTTGGAAGAAGTTCATGATGTTGAGTTTGATGAAACCCAAGGATCTCAAAATAAAGCTCAAAACCTTAATGATGTGAGAGGAGATCAATTGTCAAATGCAATGAAGAACATGGACATTGATGATGTTAGGCCAAGGCAAGTTGATGATGATGATATTCATGTGATCAACCAAAGCGTGCAAATTGATACAAATCAAGCAAGCTCTAGTGGTACTCATGATGAAGCCCAAGATCAAGGTCAAACAAGTGGAAGCAATCAATTTCCAATACTCCAACCTACTAGTATTGCAAGAGATCATCCATTGGATCAAATCATTGGTGAAATTCAAAGTGGTGTTCAAACTAGATCAAGATTAGCATCCTTTTGTGAACACTACTCATTTGTGTCACTTGAAGAACCTAAGAAAATAGAAGATGCCTTGAAGGATTCCGATTGGGTAAATGCCATGCATGAAGAGCTAAACAACTTCACTAGAAATCAAGTTTGGGAACTTGTTGAAAGGCCAAAGAACTACAATGTAATTGGCACCAAATGGGTATTTAGAAACAAGCAAGATCAAGATGGCATGGTTGTAAGGAACAAAGCAAGATTAGTAGCACAAGGATACACTCAAGTTGAGGGCCTTGACTTTGGAGAGACATGCACCGGTTGCAAGATTGGAGGCAATTAGAATCTTATTAGCATATGCTTGTACACACAACATCAAGCTCTATCAAATGGATGTTAAAAGTGCATTTCTCAATGGCTACATCAATGAAGAAGTTTATGTTGAGCAACCTCCCGGTTTTGAAGATGACAAGAAGCCCAACCATGTTTACAAGCTCAAGAAGGCATTGTATGGTTTGAAGCAAGCACCTAGAGCATGGTATGAGAGATTGAGGGACTTTCTTCTCTCTAAAGGGTTCAAGATGGGAAAGGTTGACACCACTCTCTTCACCAAGAAAATTGGAAATGACTTATTTGTGTTGCAAATCTATGTGGATGACATTATCTTTGGATCAACTAACCAAGATTTTTGTAAAGAATTTGGAAATATGATGGCAAAAGAGTTTGAGATGTCTATGATTGGAGAGCTTAGTTACTTTCTTGGACTTCAAATCAAGCAAATGAAGAATGGCACTTTTGTAAGTCAAGGGAAGTACATCAAGGACATGATCAAGAAGTTTGGATTGCAAGATGCTAAGCCAATGAGTACACCAATGGGCACAAATGATCAATTGGGTGTTGATGCTAGTGGCAACATGGTAGATCAAAAGCAATACCGGTCTATGATTGGAAGTTTGCTCTATGTCACCGCTTCTAGGCCAGATGTGATGTTTAGTGTGTGCAAGTGTGCAAGATATCAAGCTTCACCTAGAGAAAGTCACTTGAAAGCAACCAAGAGAATATTGAGATATCTTAAGAGCACTCATGATGTTGGACTATGGTATCCCAAGGGATCAAACTTTGAGTTGATTGGATATTCGGATTCCGACTATGGTGGTTGCAAGATTAATAGAATGAGCACAAGTGGCACTTGTCAATTCCTAGGAAGGTCTCTTGTTTCATGGTCATCAAAGAAACAAAATAGTATTGCACTATCTACCGCCGAGGCCGAATATATTAGTGCCGGTAGTTGTTGTGCACAATTGCTTTGGATGAAAGCTACCTTGAATGACTTTGGAATCAAATTTAAGAATGTGCCTTTGTTTTGTGATAATGAGAGTGCTATCAAGATGACACAAAATCCGGTTCAATATTCAAGAACGAAGCACATTGACATAAGGCATCACTTCATAAGAGACCATCAACAAAAGGGTGATATTAGCATTGAAAGCATTGGCACCGAAGATCAACTAGCCGACATATTCACAAAACCACTTGATGAGAAGAGATTTTACAAGTTGAAGAATGAGTTGAACATACTTGACTTCTCCAACTTGAAATGAGTGCACCCCCATATTCCTATATGACATGCCTCTCCTCCAACATAGCAAAGTAAAGTTGTTTGGCATATCATTCATACTTTGCTAAGGACATGGTTAGAACATATAGACATATTTGCATGACAAATAGGTTCATTCATGAAAATCAAATGATTTCGATGTATATATGGTACCACTATTGCTTCTATGTTTTGATTGATCTAGTGATAGCATATGACATGTTTGTGGGCTTGCAAACCTAGTGTTGAATCTAGAAAATGAGCTCATGATGTGTAATTCAACATGGTCAAGATAACCCTTATACTTTAAGAGGTGTGACAAAGCTTGTCCTTGGATCAAACTGAATTACATATTCTAGGCAAGTGATCTAGATTAAACCATAAATTGGACTCCCTCATATTGATTGACTTAATTCTCACTAAAATTGGCACCTTTTTGGTGATTGTTGACAAAGGGGGAGAGAAAAGTCACAAAGATAGAAAAGTCACAAAGATCAAAAGTTAAATTGCAAAGAGGGAGAAAGATATAGTAAGGGGAAGAGAATTCAAAGTTATGACTTTGGAAAGGGATCAATTAAAATTGAGCACACAAGTAGGGGGAGCAAGCTCATGAATTATTTGTTGCATTTGTATGTGCATTAACATGATGTATTGTTGCATTGCAAAGCTTAAATTCATATTCATGTTTGTATGGTGATTGCTAGAAATAGAACTTGAATGATGATTTATTAAGAGTAGCTTTACAAGTGGTATCTAGACACCTTTGCTTATAATGTTGATCTCACGGGGTACATTAGTGTTTGTGATCTTTACAAGTGATGAATTACAAGTGGTGTCTAGCTACATCGATGCTAAGGATGGTATATAAAGACAACTCCGATTGGTATCACGCTTCAAAGGTCCATTCTATATACCTTAGCTTCAATTTGATAGTAATAACTCTCCCAAAATTCAAATCCATACATATGTGCACAATTGAACCAAACTCATGGAAGCACATATGTAGGGGAGCTAATACTATCAAAATTGAAAATTGATTTCATTTCATATCTTTGTGATGGTTGTCATCAATTACCAAAAAGGGGGAGATTGAAAGCCCAAGTTTGGTTTTGGTAATTAATGATACCGAGTTGCTAATGCCATGTGTTAAGTGTTTTAAGTTAGGCATAAGCAACACATGTGATGAAGGTGTGTGTGGCAAGGAGTATGGCCACAAGATCACAAAGAAATGGTGTATGGACATGTAATGACGATCATGGTGGAGATGCACATAATATGATGGATATGATGATCAAGTGGAAGAGAAGGATCTAAGAGCACAAGGCAAAGGTATAACCATAGGGTTTTTCTTTTGCCGATCTAAGATGAGTAGAGAAGTGATTGACCGGGTTTAGGATACATAGCCGACTTTCAAGAGGGGCAATCACGGTTAGCTTGGGAATCAAGTGCCACTAGATCAATGTCTTGAGCATATGCATTAGGATCTAGTAGAGAGCTAACATAATGCCTTGAAAATGTTTGTGAAAATGCTAACACACATGCACATGGTGTTTTTCACATGATGGTGTTGGCACATTTGCGAAGGCGGTGGTATTTAAGCGGTAGTAAGGGGTTTGGGGTTCGCTCTCCCTCCCGCCGAGCTTGCGAGCGTGGGATTCAGGCATTTTCGAGGAAATGAAATGCCTATTTTCTATTGCGCCGGAGGCGAGAAAAGGTGGCGAAAGTCTGAAATGGTTATCACTGAAAATACAGTGACCGGACGCTGTGGTCGAATTGACCGGACGCGGCTAGCGTGGCCGGTCAGTTCAAACCACAAACAGACGCGCGTGTGAGAAGGGCCGCGGACCGGCACGTCCGGTCCCTCGCGAAACCGGCGCATTCGGTCACGCACCCAGGAGTTCAGCACGGAGGGCAGATGCGATCGGACGCGGTGGCACGTCCGGTCACGTTCGACCAGACGCGTCCGGTCATGAGTGGATCGTTACTGGACTCTGATCGGACGCGGCTGGCGCGTCCGGTCATGGTGGGAGCTTACTGGACTCCGACCGGACGCCAGGTGCAGCGCGTCCAGTCAGACGCTGGGGTGCGTCCGGTTAGGGCAACGGCTACTTTTAACGCGCACTGTTCACGCTTGTTCTGTAGTGACCGGACGCGTCCGGTCAGCGCGATTTTAACTGTGTCGTCCGGTAACGGCTAGCTGCGTACCCCTTCGCTATAAATAGATGTTGTCCGGGGTTTGAGGGTAACTCTTGCACATTTTGAGACCTAGAGACATCCTTTGAGCTAGAGAACAACCCCTCCACTCATCTCTTTGCATAGTTGCACGTCTTGAGTGAGATTGAGTGAGATTCAAGTGCATTGCTTGAGAGTTGCATTCTAGAGGCACTTAATCTTCGAGTTGCTGCGGATTTCTTGTTACTCTTCCGTGTTTCCCGACACGGTAGACGGCTTGGAGCAGCGGAGGTGATTGAGCTCGCAATTGAAGATTGTTGGAGCCCTCACCAAGTGTTGTAAGGGGTTCTTGATCCTTCCCCGCGGGAGTTCGCAAATTGGATACTCTAGAGGAGCTCGTGGCTTGGAGGATCCCCATCTTGTGTGCGGTTGTGCGGCGCCCGCCGAGGGCTCGACTCTTGATAGTCGATTAGCTCGCGAACCGACAAGTGGGTGCATCGCCACAACGAGAAGTAGCTTGCCGGGAAGCAAGTGAACCTCGGTAAAAATCTTGTGTCATATCTTTGCCGAGGATTTCTCTTGTGGTTGATCATTGTGATTGATTCTTCGAGTGCATTACTTCTCTACATCGTCGGTATAAGAATCAAGTCACTTGCTCTTTACTTTCTTGTACTTACCCTAGTGTAGTTTGCTTAGTGTAGCGTTTATCACATAAGAGTAAGTAGCTTAGTGACTTAGTTTTGTTGGTGTGTTTTAGAGATCATAGCCTTGCTTCACTAGAATTGTATAGGTGGCTTGCATAGTGTAGTTGAGCTAGTGCTAGAATTAGCTTAGCCATCTTTTGTTCTAACGTGGTTGTTTAGTGAAGCTTGTAGATTTTTAAATAGGCTATTCACCCCCCTCTAGCCATTTGGACCTTACAGTAGTGTCAGATACGGGATTTCTAAGTATGGAGGGCCAAGAACGGAATACTTCATCTTTCTAGTGTCAGATAAGGAATTATTCTCTCTTATCTCTATTGTTACATTATCCACAATTTTATAATTTGATTCTTGTTTCTGAGAACCCCAAGATATCAAGTAGGAACCAAAGAATACATCAAAACCAATAGTAGACTTTGTCATCATAACATCATGTCCAATCAGCATACAAGAAAACACAAACTAGCATAGATGAAGACCTTCTGACTTCAAGCAAATGTCCAAAAGTATACATTGCATACCTTAAGATTCTTGGCCCTTGTTTAGATTGAAGAAAATTTCAACCCGATGAATAGTACCACTTTCGTCTTATTTGGCAAATATTGTCCAATCATGAACCAACTAGGCTCAAAAGATTCATCTCGTGATTTCCAACTAAACTGTGTAATTAGTTATTTTTTTACCTACATTTAATACTCCATGCAAGCGGTTAAAAATTGATGTGATGGAGAGAGAGTGAAAAAACTTGGAACTTTGAGGCAAACTAAACAAGGCGTTGAGTAGTAAGGGAATGCAAGTACTAATAACAAAAGTACTACTAGCTTATCATACATGTTCGTGCCGGCATAATTAATTGGAGGTTCTGCACATGACAGATCCACATTTTGATGCAAAGCACTTGCAATGTTGTCGACAAATGATTGGAGGTATACTTTTCTTTTTGAAACTGTGCGGTGCTTTTTTTTGGTGAACAGGACGGTGCGTTACTAATCTGTTCATTAGGCAATTGCCATTTTGGACAGTGGTACAATTTCGACCTCTTGTACAAACAAATTAGGTTGAACACTCTAAGACCTTGTTTGATACATGTGTATTTACCTCAATCCACATGTGTTGGAGTGGAATAGAATGAGATTTAATTTAATTCCACCCAATACATTTTAACCCATGTGGATTTGGATAAATACATGCGCATCCAAACAAGGCTTAAGTTGAAATATCACATAGTAGGTTACATGAAAACTCGAAAAACGAGTAATATGCATGCTTTTTGTGATGCGTGTAAATATTCATGCAAAGAAACATGCATATTCAATGTTTAGAAAGTTGTTAAGCTGCAAAGTACTGCAAACATCTCAAAACATCACCATTGTTTTTTTATACTCAATTAAAAATTGACACACAAACGAATGTGGATTTTTTGTGATAAGGCATAATAAACAAAGTAGTATTAGCTTTGGGGAGCATACGTATGTAAGAGAAACTTCTTTTATTTGGCTAACCGACTTGATACATGAATGATTCCATATATAATAAGAACTACATGTTTGTAGTGTTGTACACCAGCATTCTCTAGAAAATTGTTGAGCTGTCCTTGGGTCAAATTCAACGAACGTACGCACTCATGAATCATGATCATGGTCCCACTTATGTAACCAATTTCAAGATCCAAAGAGTTACAAAAGGAAAACCCTGAAGAATCAATTCCAAAGCTCTCTGGTCCCCTACTACGCCTCATCATATACAATGTATCCTCCTCTACTCGGTTTGGCACTTTTCGCCTTTTCAATTCAAAAACATGCCCCCAATCAGGCGATCTACATCACAATATCCTTTTTATTTGATCATTCTAAGAATGAAATTAACTAGCAGTCATAGCATATGTTTAATTTGGAGATTGCGGAGCATGTGTTAATGCATGCTACTATTAATTTGTAAAAAGCCAAAAGAAAACATATATTCTAGTACCATTAGGTAAGGCTCCTATCGTCTCTAGCTTCTGCATGTCGCATGTAGAGCCGGCGCTGGTGAAGCAAAAAAAAAAGTTGTTTCACTCGCTCCTAATTTATTTAGATAAAGAGAGAAAAATCTAGGCAGTGTGAATAGTGCATGTTACAGTACGCGATATGAGGAGCAGAACTTGAGAGAGTTCTGCGAAAGGAGGCCATTTTGCAACGAGCTAGTTCATCTGGGCCTATTTGAGACGGCTCCGCAAACTATGCTCTACAAACTCCACTGTGGAGCAGCTTCATAAAAAATTAGAGTTTCTGAAGCACCCCTCACGACTCCACATTTCATTGAAATTTGGCTTATGCTGATTCATTGGGAGAAGAAAACACTGTCCGTTCGCTGAAAAGTACTACTAAAATAGTTCAAGCAACAGGGCCCTTGTTGGGGAGAATGCCTTGATAAGCTAGGGTCTGTAGCCTGGCAGTTACAAGAGCCTCAGTAGCATCTTAGGTCCTGTGTCCAACTCCCCATGGAAGCGAAAACTCAAGATTTAACTGTGTTTGTGCCTTCAGTGGCAGGCAACATTCCCGTCGACAGCGAGACGCATGTGATAACTTCGTCAATAAGTATTTGTCAGCTCAGTCTTCAAAGATGATTATAGGGGTAGAGTTTATGTGGGTGCGTTCATAAGGGGTGCTTCTATGCACTCCTAATAAAAACATTTACTTTGGGTCATCGATCTCATCGTCGATGGTTGTGAAGAGAAAATCAAGGACTAGAGGTATAAATTTGCATCCTATGTTATACTCAATGATGTAACTATCAAAATGTTCTTTCATCGATTCAGACACGTTTTGAATTGGTTCTAGAACGTTAAATTTTGGGTATATCTAATATTTTGAAGTTAATTATTGGATTCGACGTACGGACTTCACTCTGACTTTGTTATTGAATAAGGCTAGAGTTAGCTAGAACATCGGCCACATAAAGAACCACTACTCCCTTTATCCCTATTTATTAGTCATTTTAGTTGTCCAAGTTCAAAGCACCTTTCACGTATGTAGATGTTAAGTGTGTCTTGATTTAGAGATCGTTCGACGGATAAATTAGGGGAGTAGGGTATAATTTAAGGATATACTATGGCTGGGTTTAGATCTAAATTTTGAAGTGTCAAAATATACTGTAGCATTTCGTTTGTATTTGGTAATAATTGTTCAACCATTGACTAATTAGGCTCAAAACGTTCGTCTTGCAAAGTACAACCAAACTGTGCAATTAGTTTTTGATTTTATCCATATTTAGTACTTCGTATATATATCACAAGTTTAATGTGACCGGAATTTTTTTTTTGTATAGTGCACTTTTTAATGGATCTAAACACTGCCAATTGTGATATAACTCCCCTCCCCTTCGTAAAAAAGGCTGACAAGAAAAATCAGGTTTTTTCTGCCCGACGTGACACTGTGATCATCAGGGGCTAAAAGAAATTAGTGAACTTTTCTTCTCTGGTTCCCCGGCATACTCTCACTCTCTCTCTCTCGTCGTTCTCCCGTGTCCGCCGTGCGCCGTCTGTCTCTGGTGGCGGCGACTGGGCGGCCCCTGCCGCCGCCGCCCTACGCCAGGTTCCCAGGCCGCCATCTTGCGTACCTTCGCCGGCGACGAGCAGCCGCCGGGTACGCTCACCCTTCTCTTTCGTTCCTGCTGTGGGAGACCGAGCACGCAACTTCGCAAACCAAAACTATCTGTATTCGGATCTGATCTGATCCAATTACAAGTGTAGTATACATGTATTGTGCCTACAAACTTTCATTTTTTTTCCTTTTTTTTGGCGAAAAAAGTATTGGGTGACATGTGTACACCCATGTCGTTTACTGGGTCCGCCCCTGGTTCTGGCCTCATGGCAGAGCCGTTTCTTGATCTGAGCGGGGGTGACCTGTTTGCAGGAGGAGGGCCTCGCCGTCGGCTGGGAGGGAGGCGGAGATGAGCCGGGGACGGTCGCCGGAGCCGCTGGATTTCTTCATCTGGACTGTGCAGGTGCTGTGACTTCTATCGTTTTTTGTTCTCAGTTTCAGTTTCAATGGTATTTTAGGGCTCATGAATACCAGTAGTTTGGATGTCGAAATGCATGATTGATCTCCCTGCGAATTTTAGGACACTCAGGTGCTGGGTAACAAACGAAATATAAAGTGTGAATCTTTTGCTTCTTTAACCCAATAAGGGATTTGGGAATTTGGGATAGTCATTGTTCACTCTATGATACTTGGAGAGTACCTTTTGCCATCTTTTGCTTCTTTAATCCAATAAGGGATTTGGGACTTAGGGATAGTCATTGTTCACTCTATGGCACTTGGGAGTACCTTTTGCCTTAACTTTTATATTGCTCCAATTACTGAATTTCTTTTGTGTGGTAAGGTCATAAATTTCTGTTGTTTATATGTTGTCTTTTTTCACATTTGTGTGGGTAGTACAGTATGAAATTTGGAAATCAGTGGTCCTACAACTTTTGTTGATTAATTTGTACTTTTGTAGAATTCATTCTGTAACTTCTTTTACTAATTTGCTGAGGGGATCATTTACATGTCTCTGCAGTTTCACATACCATCGCACTCCTTAAACTGTACTGCTAAACGAAGAAAACATGTAATTTTGCCTTGTGGATAACATAATTGGGATGCTGGCAAGGAACATTCTTTTGTGATGCATGGACTGTTCCTTCTCTAGCTTTATTGTTAATGTAGGTTTCCGGCTTTTAGATAATTGCAAATGAGAGAATTGCAATGACTTTAACTAAATGAAAGGTACTGCCACACTGTTTTATTCATTTATCTATCATTGTTGGCTGAGAACAACAGTATAAATTGAGTGAGGCAGGGGGGGAGCAGTTGTTGGAAGTGCTTGTGCTGAATCTGATTTACCATTTCGTCTATTGACAACTTGACATTTTAGGAATTTCTAACTTAATCTTACCTGTCAAAGTAAGCATTTGGCTCTTTAGCTGTCTGTGGGAAAACAATTATTGTAGAAATGGGCTTGTCATTTTGATTTCGACAAATTTGTGCTTTATTTACCTTGGAACTGAATTTCTTGTCGATAAGTGATGACACCTGTTAGACCTGATACTAAAAGAACAATCGTGCTTGTGTGTTAAAGTCAACTTTTTCGTTCTGCTCTACTAGTCAAGCATTGTTTTTCCAGCACAAATGGCCTACATGCCCCAGCAAACTAGAAACATTATCCTCTTTTTGGTTATTATGATCTTAGGTAGGAAAAGGAGCTGATTTTGTTCCTTTTGCAACTTTACAAAAGTGTATTAGGCTGCTTGACCTGGAGATGATTTAGCAAGCAATGAAAAATGATACCTTTTGCCGACTAGCAAGGGATATATTTGCAGTACTGAAGGTATAATCATAAAGGGGAATTATAGTTTTAGCATTGAAAAAAGGTCAAGGTTAGAAATGATTGCATGCCTGGTTGAGGTAGAGAGGTTAGACATTTGGTTGAGGTAGAGAGGTTAGACATTCTCAAACTGGCCATGCTTCCCTTTTCATTGTATATAAGACTATAAATGGTGCACACAATACACCAAAAATATGTATTTTTGCTAAATCTGGTTTCTATGAATCATGCTGGTTGCTAATCCTTCCATCCAAACTACCTCTTTTATCTTTTTCATTAAAATGAGTGTGTGCACTGTATAAGGAAGCTAATATGAGTGTGAAATAATGTGTACAAAGTACTAAATGGTCTTTCTCTGACAGTAGACCCAGTATAGATCATTGATTATAAAATAGATCTAAATACAATGATGTGGGGCATAACTGTGCTGCAGGATGTAGGGTTATGGTTGGAGGAAATAAATCTTGGAAGCTATCGACAGGCTTTTGAAGAGAATGGTGTCAATGGAGAGTATCTAGAAAGCCTGTCGATGTTCACTACTGAACAGATTCTTCGATTTATAAGACGGTGTCATATGAAATGGGGAGATTTTATCACCCTCTGTAAAGAGTTGAGACGCATCAAAGGTTCAAATTTCTGCTGCTTCTACTCTTGTGCTTCAGAAGGGTTTACCTATGCATATTTCTATTATATGATGCCCATTACAGTTTGAGATTTTTTTTTTCAGTTTTCTTTTGAGTTTGCATAGCTTTTGACATGTGTGAAACAGTGAAGGAAAATCTTTTTTTTTCTAGCAATACTTCTCTATCTTGGACAAATGAAATACTGTAAAGTTTTAGCAGCTTAATTTTCAGGCTTATGTATTTTTCTTGAAGCAAAGACATCCCTGGCATGTGGTATTGAAATATGTGCTCCTAGTGAGCAACTCCTTTTTCAGAACTTGGACCTCATGTTGGCAACTTAGGAAAAAAAAATTCAGGCTATGGTTTTGGTGACGTTTTAACTAATGCTTAATTATTGTGTGGCATGCGGGGGTAAGACTTTGCTTCGGTTATTCCCTTCCCCAGACCTCACTCGTGTGGGAGCCTCTGGCACTGGGTATGCCCTTTAAACTTTATGGTTGAGTTATAGAAATGTTTACTATTTTTCTCAATGATGTCATTAGGTAACGTGGTTTCCTTGTCAAACACCTGCACATGCACAGATGATTTGATTAGGCATGACCCAATCACCTGAAATCTTAGATGACCATGACTATGACATTTCACTGTTCAGTTATGACTTAAGCAGCACAGTTATAGTGCCACAGCCACATGTCTGTCTTAATTTTTCTAGAGCTCCAATCTTCAGAGTGCAACTTGAGGCTGGTACATTTAGCACAGTCCAAACAGTAACCAAGAACAGTATACAAAGTAAAAAATGGAAAATGCAGTCACAAATTCATTTACTCTGAGAAATAAAATTACTGGTGCAACCATGCAAGGCAAAATGGAAATATCATGAAAGCTACTTATCTATTTTAATCTGTAAAAGTATGACAAGTGCTATCAGTCAGATTGCATGCTTACTTATCTTTGGTCAAATACGTTCCTTAGGAACCTGAAACAACTGATCATTTATTTGGCTCTCCTGCAATCTGGTGATAATTTTATAGTATTTTCTATCTGTCTTGCATTTGCACAACGTAAAGTAAAATACATGCTTGATTGTTTCATCTAACTCCTAGTCATATTTCTCGCCAGTTGCCTGCCTGAAAGGAGAGCAGGAAGTCCGCAGGCCGTGGTGGGCGCCATCATGCCTTTCTGTTGTGTTTGTGCGGATGGCCAAGCGGAACCGGCAGTCCCGCGTTGTATCCCTGAAGCTGGAAGTTTAGCAGGCTCGCCCTCAGCCGTGGAACTGGCAGTCCGGTGTCGTCTCCCTGATGCTGGAAGCTTAGCAGGCTCGCAGTCAGCCACCTCGCCTTGCCATGCTGCGACCATCCCTGTCCTTCCAGTGCCGCAGGGCATACTAAGGCGCCTCTCTCTGTGTACCATATAGCAAGCAATAGGTCTCAATGTCCTTGAAAGGTGTTCCGGCCTTACAGTCACCGTGTGTGACATGCGTGTGTTTGTTGATTTGTTTGTTTTCCATGTATAGGGTTGTGGAGTTTGAGTTGCCGATGGTAAGATGGTGTAGACGATGAACATACATATGCTTTGCGTGTTGTGCAGATGGCTGCTCTTTAAAATGCCTTGAGCATCTTCTTCAAAATGTTTTTTCTGGCTATAAGAGATGGCATTGCCGGCCATCAACAATAAAGGGTCGCTGTTGCTGGCAACAGGAGCGTGAAATAAGGATCATGAGGGATTGTGATCCTGATGCCGACCTATTGCTTGCTATATTGATTGGGCACAAGCTTGTGGTTCCACAAAATAAGGTTCATGGGAGATTGTGGTGCTGATGCCAGCCTTTGTAAAAAGTTCCTGCTAGTTGCAACTGTTGGTATTGCTTATCTGAATCTGATGAATAAACTATGTAAAGGAAAGCACATTACCAGTCGCGTGAACAATATTTATTTTGTGACAGTGATTAGTTGGTGATCGATCGGTATGATGATCTGCAAAAATATTATTCTTATAGCTAGTGCTCCTAGATTTTGTCAGGTTGAGATCCTGTAAGATATTCTGTTTGCTAAGAAAGTTTGGGCATGCTCTGGTTCTCTTTGAGAAGAGAGGAAACGGAGGAGTTCCAACATCCAGGTGTTGTACAAAAAAAAAAAAAAAACTTCCAGGTGAAATTGCAGGGGAGAACATAGAAGTTCATTTCCGACGAAGTCCCTTTGAGATAAACTAATCTGGGCTTTGAACTTTTCTACAAAACCGTTTGAAACAGTCGTAACATATAGTAGAGATATATGGGAAAATTTGGTCTGCGAAAATCATGGTTGTTTGGCTTAGTTTCCAAGTATAAGAAATTTGAAGTTGGTTTATTGCTATAAAGTCTGGTAGCCAAAAGTCTAAGGGCCTGTTTTGCAGGGCTCCTTTCTGGCTCCGGCTCTTGCTCCTGCGGCTGCCAGACGTTTTTTCTGGAGAAGCTGTTTTTCGGTAAAAAAACAGAGAGGAGCCGTGCAAAACACCCCCTAAACCTCTAGACATATACTCTATCCATTCCAAATCGTAAGTCGTTTTAGCTTTTCTATATTTATAGATTTTGCTATACATCTAAACATATACTATACCTAAATACATAGTAAAACTATGTATCTAGTAAAAAAGCCTAAACGATTTACGATTTGGAACGGAGGGAATAGCATTGAAGATATTTGCTTCAACAATCTTGTTTATTATTGTGGAATTAACATATTTATTTGTACTAGTTTATTCTAATCTACAACCTTAAACTTCCACATGGATCTGTACAAGAGTCGTCCAAAGCAGCAATATATAAAGCAATTTCCTTTGTCATATGCTTCATCCCATCGGAAACATAAGCCCATCTATATATATTTTCAAACTCCATTCTTTTAACTTGACTAGCAATATTCATATAAAAATATATTTAAAAAATATATTATGGTAATATTTTTTTTGTAATAATCAATTTAAGACCTCGAATAAGCATATAGTTTCGAATATGTTCATAGTCCAAGCTTAAAGATGACTTTAAAAAAAAATTAAGTAGTGTTTCCGATGAGAACGACGTGTAGTAAAAAAAACTTTCCTGGTAAGGTGGCCATGGTGGCCCCGTTCCATTCCACTGCAGTGGGACAGCAGCCCTTGTGACACTGCGGCTGGGCCCCAGTCCTGGTTGCCAGTCAACCCCTCCTATCGCGCTCTATCCCGAGCGGTCAATCGGTCACCGCCGACCGCCCGTTACTCCTTCCCCTTCCATTTCTCCCCCATTCCATACAACTCCAATTACCTCTCCTCACCTGGAGCGGCGGCCTCTTCGTCAAGGGCGGCGGCGGCTGCGGCGGGTTCTCGTCTGCGGCTCCTCTTCGATGCTGTGAGTGCTTCCTCTCCCTGGTGGCTGCTGCTGCTCGTCTCGTCAGATGGGTGGGGTCCGGCGGACGGGATCTGGGGTTTCGGCGGCGCTGTGCTGTGCTGTGCTGCTGGATTGGGTGGGTAGGTCAGGTGGGAGTGGATGGGAATCGGAAACGAGGGATGGGGTTCTCGTTCGGTTTTGGGGCTGCTTTGCGCCCAGTATTTTTCGCGGGAGTGATGTCCACCGGTGGCTCCCTCGTCTCGCCGTCCCCACCGCCGCCGCCGCCGCCGCGGGGCTTCTGATCTCTCCGCCTGGGTGGGGCATCGCGGTCGCTCCTTGTGTTGATTCGTTGCGTGATTACGGATTACCACCTCCAACCGATGGGGTCAGGTCTCAGGGGCAAATCGCAGCTAATCCATTTGCTTTGCCGCGGTGTTTTGCTGCCCAAGCTGACAGTAACAGCAGAAACGCGTCCCAGTTGGTTGTGCGTTCGGTCACTAACAAAATAAAAAATCAGGGGCGGCTAACCATGCTCATGATGTGCCACGCGCTTTGATTTTGCTGTCAATCTGATGATTGATTGATTGACTGACTTCCAGCTTCTGTTGTTCCTCTTCAGGTTTCGTTTGCCAAGGCTTTGATTCCCAGATGGGGACCTCATCAGGCGCGGACTTCCACCACCAGCACCAGCACCAGCAGCAGCAGCAGCCCACCCCACAGGGGTTGCCACCGCCGCTGCGCCCCAACGGCCGAGCGCCGACGCTGCAGACGTCTCTCTCCCTGGGCGCCGCCGCCTCATCGGAGCAGGTTGGCTCGCCTCCGGACACGCAGGAGCCGCTGTCCAACTCTGACGGGGGCCACGACTCCGCCACCGAGAGCGCCAGCTCGAGGGAGACGTGGCCCGGGGAGCCTGGCAAGAGTGGCGGTGGCGGTCCTCCCGTGGTGGCAGCACCGATAACGGCGCTGAGGATTGCTGACAATAAGGAGAAGGAGGTGGTTGGTAACGGCGTCGCCGAGCTGCAGGCCATCTGGAGTAGGATCCCAAGTGCTGGCCGGATGACTCTCAGGGAGGTCGCTCGGGACAGGGTGGACCTTGTTGCTGAGAAGATGAAGGGTATGAGCGATGAGCTGCTGGACGAGACCAAGACTGAGCTGCGGTCGATTCTGGAAGGGACTGGTGGCCCGCACCAGATTCAGGAGTTCATGTACCTGCAGAAGCTTGTTCAGGACAGGGTTGATCTCACCCTGCCCATCCTTTTGATGGCTCACCACGTGCAGCTGGAGATCCTGGTTGCCATCAAGACTGGGATACAGGCGTTCTTGCATCCGAGTGTCGACATACCCCAGACGCGCCTTGCTGAGGTTTTCCTGTACAAGAGGTGCCGCAACATTGCGTGCCAGAGTGCTGTACCCGCTGAGGAGTGCAAGTGCAACATATGCAGCAACAGGAACGGGTTTTGTAATCTCTGCATGTGTGTGATCTGCAATAAGTTTGATTTTGAGGTTAATACGTGCCGCTGGGTTGGCTGTGATATCTGCTCACACTGGACTCACACGGACTGTGCAATTCGTGATGGACAGATTGGGACTGGGCAGACAATTAAGAACGGCATTGGCCATGCGGAGATGCTTTTCTGGTGCCAGGCCTGCCAGAGGACATCTGAACTGTTCGGATGGGTTAGGGATGTCTTTCAACAATGTGCACCTGGTTGGGATAGAGATGCCTTGCTGCGCGAGCTCGACTATGTTTGCAAGATATTCCGTCTAAGTGAGGACTCAAAAGGGAGGAAATTGTTCAGAAAATGTGCTGAGCTAGTTGAAAGGTTGAGGAGTGGTTCTGCCGAATCAATGAGTCCTAGAATACTGCTACAAGCACTGCAAGGTATGTGTGGTTTGTTAACCTAACTTAATTGCATGTATGTGGCATACAATGGCTCACACATAGATAACTTGTGGTCCTGCAATTTATCTACTCATATTTCGGTCTATTCTTATCTATGCGCTGAGTTGAATTGAATTACTTGTGGTTCTTTTTTTTCCCACTGCAACTATGGATGGGATTTTGTACTTTAATTGCTTATAGGTATAAATGGAATGATGCAAAATTGTTGCTTGTCAAATACACAGTATGCTGTCTGGACTTCTTGTTATTTGCTATAAGTTAGTTTGCATGATAACTTTCAGTTAGTAGTTCATTTCTTCAGTTTGGAATTTTGGATTTAGTTCCAGTTAGTAGTTCTTTTGTTCAGGTTGGACTTAGCTGCATTTTGTGCATAGGCATGCATGATGTATTGAAACTATTACCTTTGATGTATCATATTGTTTTCGTGTTCAACGCTGGAAGAAAAGACTGGTTCCCTGAGTGTACATAAATGTTTAGCTGTCCTGTTTTATGTTTAGCTCTACACCTTCGGAGACTTTTTCTGGTCATATTGCACATAAACCCATGTTGGTGCTTTAGGTAATCTGTATCAATGTATCCCATGCTGTGCTGAAATTGTCTGCGTTCCAGCTAGTTTGTAGCTCAGTGCACTGCAGGGCCGCTACAGACAATAACTTGAAAGCAAAATTTCTGAATGCCACAGACAATAGAGATCTCGTCCACAAATTTGTTTGGATTTACTCAAAACTGTAGCTATTCCACTACATGCACTCTACAGGCACATATGAGGGTATCAAACGTCTTAAAAGCGTGTTGTTTAACATTCAGGAAGTATGACTGCCTGGCTTTGTTACTGCGATCCTGTTCATATAATCTCCGTAGCCTGGTTTTACTTGACAGTTACTTTGAAACAACAATAGCATTTTAAGTCAGTTGTTTGGTGTTCTACTAATGATAATTTCCATGGAAACCAGTCTCACATTCAAAGCATGAGTCAATTAGATGTTACATTTAGAATCACTCACAAGCAAGTCTGGTTGGACATCTTCACCTTGAAGTTGAATAGATTTGTCTACCATAGTTGTTTTCCAGTCAAGTACTCATGTTACTATGTTAGCAACAATTACAGGGTAAAATGTTGTGCATTCATAATTGTTATCTTGCGATTTAAGGCTTCTTTGATAATTTATTTGGTACCTGCTCATTCTGCTACTATACCCCTGATAAACTTGTGCATAATTGCTCTCCAGACTGTAATCTCCAGCTTCTATGTTTGTCTTTTGGGGTAGGGATCTCCCTGCTACTCTTTTTCAGTGCACTAGTTTGACTAGATTGAATTGCTGGCCTGTGCTTTCTCTATACAAAGTAGTTTTTGCCAATTGAAACTGACCTAAAATTTGCTATGAGGTGTGCTAATTTATGTTGGATTGGGTTTGTAGTTTTGCTGCATCTGCATGTTTAGACTATTTGTATGGAAAATAAATTGTTTCTGATGGCAAAGATAGTAACTGTGATATTTTTCCATGTGAATGTCGTTTTTACTGAACTGTGTTCAGCATCTCCTGTTTTTGTGTTTGTTTTTTTTTTCTTGAATGGTGAATGGAACACAGCCTAACACTCTCTTGTATTTCCCAGAGCTGGATATTGATACCTCCAAGAGTTTTGAGAACGAAGAGCCAGGTCGCCTGATCACTCCCCAGGAGGCCTGCAACCGGATCGCAGAGGTTGTCCAGGAAGCTGTTAGAAAGATGGAGATCGTGGCAGAAGAGAAACTGCGAATGTACAAACGCGCCCGCCTCGCCGTGGAGGTGTGCGAGCGTGAGCTGGAGGAGAAGGCGCGGGAGGCGCAGGAGCTGAAGGTGGAGCGGCTGCGGAAGCTGCAGCAGGCGGAGGAGCTGGAGAGCATCATCCGGCTGAAGCAGGCGGAGTCGGAGATGTTCCAGCTGAAGGCGAGCGAGGCCCAGGAGGAAGCCGAGCGGCTGCGGAGCGTGGCGCTGGCGAAGAAGAAGTCGGAGGAGGCCGGGCAGGACTACGCGAGCATGTACCTCAAGCGGCGCCTCGAGGAGGCCGAGGCTGAGAAGCAGTTCATCTTCGAGAAGATCAAGCTGCAGGAGAACAAGTGCGTGCCGCCAGTGCCGCACGCCGCGAGTAGCAGCGGCGTGGGTGTTGGTGTTGGCGTTGGGATGGTGGGCGGGAGCTCTGGCGGCGACCCCTCGCAGGTGATGATGCTGTCCAAGATCCAGGACCTGCTGAAGAACGTCCGCAGCATGCCGTCCGCCAAGCCGGACGGGCCGCGCTCCAAGTAGCGGTGACGTGGGCTGGGCGGGCATTGCCGCTCCGTCGGTCTGATGATTGTTTGTTGTTGTTAGACGTGGTTGTTTAACTACTGGAGTAGTCGTAACTTTATATGATGTGTGCTGCATTTTTTTTTTGAAAAGTTGACTGTAGGAGCGCAGCATTGTTTAATAGCGAATTGGTTCACTGATTATGTGATCCGTATGGATTGTATCCTGGTAATTAATTAAAGTGTAACCAGCAGCGTAGCTATACAGTTGTACTGTTCGTTTTTTTAATCTGCACAGGTGTTGCAGTCGATGTAACATTAGTCTCATTTATTGGGGTTCGTTAAGAATCAAGATTGTGTGATGGTTGTGGAAGCAACGGCATTGAGCCTTGCTGAAGCCAAAGGGGTCAGCCGGGCCTGATGCCTGATGCCGAGCCCGGAGCCCCCCGTGTGCCGTGGCTTCGTGGACGCACGGCACGGCACGGCACGCGGCGCGCGGGTGGGTGTCCAACGAAACCGGCCGTCGGTGCCGTGCGGGCATGAACCGACTCCGGCGCCACGACGGGCACGGCCGGGCCAGGCAGCCCCGCGAGCCGACGACGAGAGTGTTGACACTTAACACGGCACGTGACGTGGTCGCCCCCTCACGTTCGTTGGCGCCGTGACACCGTGCCGTAGCGGACGGGATCAAGTCGCCGGGATGGAACAAGTCCACGGCACGTCGTCGTGCAGGCGGAGACGGGGTGCGGGGTGCCCAACCGGTCTGGGACTGGGACCCACACAGACACCGGAGGCCAAGTCAAACCCCCGCGTGCGCCGATCCGCCACGTCCCACCCCAGTGGCGGATCCAGGACTCAAAACCTGTAGGGCCAGCTAGTAAGCGTTGTGGGGCCAAGTCATATATGCTACAGTAAAAATTACACTAGTTTTATCAAAACCTGTGGGGCCGGATGGCCCCACAGGTTATACGTAGATCCGCCACTGCCCACCCCCCTCTCGCACGGATCTCGAAGTGGCGCGGACGGCCCTCATCCGCCCGGGCCCACGGAACCAGACGGCCTCCCATCCCAGCACGGTCCACGGTTTCATTTTTTTTTGAAAGCTTCAACGGAGGAGGGTTTCCCCACCTGATTTTATATTGAATTAAGGCACCAGTTACATCAAGATATACAGGGAGATTTACATCAGAGATAGGGGCAATGTTACAGAGATTACGTCAGACTACGTTTGACTTGTCTGATCAAACAATCTACACCGATCATCGACCACCTTTTTATCCTTCATTTCACGCGGTCGCACCGCCGCGCAAAGGCAGGGAAGCGGGCACGCCACTTTTTTCCTATAAATGCACCCTCGCCTTGCCCGAATCCGGCATCCCTGATCCCTCTCCCTCTCGCGCGCACTCGTGCTCCTGCCTGCGTGCTGCTCCCCCCGCCACCGCCACCGCTGCAGGCTCGGTCCGGCGACATCACTCACCGGCGGGAACATGGTAAGCGACGCCGGACCCACTCTCCTTCGCCGAGGATTTGTGCGTTTATCGTCCTCCTCCTGGGTCGGAATTGGGTGGGAGATCCAGGGTCCGCTCCAGATCTCTCTCTGCGCGGCGGGATAGATACAGTAGATAAGATAGACACGGGATCTCGCCTTTCTCGCCTGCCTGTTGGTGGTACGGTCGAACGTCGATCCCCTCGCCTCGTCGACCCTTGTGCGGTGCGGTCTTCTTCCTGGGTTGATCCATGGGGCACTCGGATGTACGCCACCTGCTGCTGCTGCTCCCTTCGGATCTAGATCACCCCTGCCGCCTCGCGCCCGCCGAAGGTGTCCACGGACCGCGAGATCGGATGGGTGCTTTTGGGTGCTAGGATATGGGTCGCTAGGAATGGAATTTGCTCAATAGCCTTTCGCCTCTCGCGTTGCGGGTTGCCCAGATGCGAAGAGGCGGGTCTGAACCTGTACCTTCTCCATCCAGATTCGGATTCTGGGCGATTGGTTTGTTTATCCGCGCTAGCTATGGCTTGAGTTAGGAAAGTTGAGATTTTTTTGGCAGGGGGTTTCACTCTTGGCGACGGAATTCATCATGGAAAACATGAGAAAGACTTTCTGGCATGCTGTAGGACTAGGACGAATCATCATTGGTTCCATTTGAACATGAATGGATACAAAACGGTGTAGGATTTCAGAGGCATTGTCCATGTTGGGTTTCAGCAACCCTTTTGTCCGCCTCAACTTTCTGTGAACATAGCCGCACTGCTACCAATTTTGAAGTTTGCAGCTTTCTGATCTACCATTCATGGCATAGGTCGGGACGAAAGATGCACCTATGCAAAATTCAGGGTAACACTGATTTCCAGTAATACAGCGTGGAAAGGATAGTTGATGGTTGTTGAACTGCCCACTTCTGATTTAGGATGTATACCAGCTGGTTGTAATTAAGAGATGGTAATGTGTCATATTGCCCACTTTTGGCATAGTGGCTCATCGTTTAGTTTGGGAATAGAAACGATCAAACTAGAAAGCTTTATACCTTCAGTTGAGGTGGATTACATCACAAGAATAGTTGACCCATTTCTTTACCCGACTGGAAATGGTATATAGGTCAGAAAACTGAACCTTCGTGTGTTTCTCGCTTCCAATACTACTTGAAATGGCCCATCTATTTTGTGATATGCATTCTGCCAGGACGGCATTTTCCTCTTTCTTTCAACCTCATCTGGCAACTGCATGGAAGCTGAAAAAAAACTACTGATGCATTTGCTGATTGGTTGACACACTGTGTTAAGTATCTATCAGATTGACTAAGTTTTCATATATGCTGATTTGTGGCTTTTGTTTTGACAGACTACTTCAAGGCGCCTTGCTGACAGGAAGACTGCAAAGTTCCAGAAGAACATCACCAGGAGGGGTTCCGTGCCTGAAACCACTGTCAAGAAGGGAAATGACTACCCTGTTGGCCCTGTGGTTCTCGGGTTCTTCGTCTTTGTCGTCATTGGATCATGTATGCCTTCCAAGTTCCAACCCTCTCAAAATCTTTTGATATTCTGTTGTTTTATGCTGGTGATGTGCTACTTTAGAATGCACACTTGCGTGCCTTCTTTCTATAAGAATATGTATATGGTTCATCCAGAAGTTGACCTTCTAACCTTCATGGCCATAGATTGGTGGCTTGGCATTAGTGTAGCTCCCTTATATAACTTACTGATGACAAGTAATATTTGCCTCACATACTTGATTAAACAAATACATGTCTACTATCCTGTTTTGAAAACCATTCAAGTACAAGGTTTACAAGTGTCCAGTTGTATCCTAGCATTAACATAATGGACAACAACTGTAATAGTCTATAGCTCTGGGTAATGCCAAAGCGTAATAAGTATCAAATCAGGACTACACGGACAAATTCTTTTTAGAATGTTTAACATACTATGGATGAAAAAAGAAGAGTTCATGTTAGTGCTAACACTGCACATGTATTTAATTTGATGCCAAATTGCCAACTATACCAAGTATCAACCCCAAAACAGCGCACACAGCATAATTTCGTTGAACTGTTGCAAGGTTGTGCCATTTCTGTGACTACCAATCTGATCCCTATTAGTTTATTTACCGTTACAGATGAATTAACATGCTCTGCCTCTTTTCCCTTTGCAGCGTTGTTTCAGATAATCAGGACGGCAACCAGCGGCGGGATGGCTTAAGAGCCGCCCCACACCTAATCCCCATTCTAGTGATCTGTTTGTTATACATGCATCCAACTAGAATTGGGTAGCAGCTAAAATGTTCAATGTGTCACAGCGCCCTGTATTCCATTCATCTGGTGAGCCTTGAGTCTGGAACTGAACCGTAAAGCAGAATCATGTACCTTATATCCTTATATAAAGTGATAATTGGATAGTACTACCGTGTTTCGTTTAAGCTGTCCCGGGTTTTGGATTTTTTTTTTGGTGTGATGCTAAGATATTATGCCTCTGCCAATTTTGTTCACCTGTGCTGGCTTGTGACAATTGAAGTTTCAGTAGCTGAACTTGGGTGCCCCCAACACAACCCCTCATCCAGTCGCAGTCTTTTGTGACTTAGCTAGACTCTTCTGAACTAAAGGGTCATGTGCTTGGATAATCAGGTTTTATTCTGTTTTTGATGATATCGTGTATTCAGAAAAATCTGACATACTGTTAGGCACCGTTTAGATGCCAAAAATTTTGCCAAAATTTTCGAATCTTTGAACACATACATGAAGCATTAAATATAGATAAAAAATAAAACTAATTACACAGTTTAGACGAAATGGACGAGACAAATCTTTTAAGCCTAATTAGACCATGATTAGACAATATTTACCAAATAACAACGAAACTGCTACAGTAGCGTTTCGCCAAAATTTTTGCCAACTAAACAGCCCCTTAGTAAGAACAGGAACTACTAGGCCTTGATCTTTTCCCTTTTAAATTTCAAGTTTTTTCACTCTCTCTCCATCACATTATTTTTTTTTGGACGCATGCATGGAGTATTAAATGTTAGTAAAAAAAATAACTAATTATACAGTTTGGTATTAAATCACGAGACGAATCTTTTGAGTTTAATTAGTTTATGATTGTACACTAATTGTTAAATACAAATAAAAGTGCTACAGTAATTAAAGTCGAAAAATTTTTGCAATCTACTAGTCTCAACTGACTTTGACTGGAGGAAATATTGTACTACCACTGCCAGTGGCTGGCCTCCTGCACGTCTGAATGCTGAGCCTGAACGTGCCAGCTTCGTCAGACTGCAGATTGTGGGCCGAGGGTGCCTGGCTGCCAGCTCCGCGAAAAGTAGATCAGGTGGGAAAGCAGATAAAAAGTTACTGTATCATTTTTTATTGTTATTTGGTAAAATTTGTTTAATCATGGACTAACTAGGCTCAAAAGATTCGTCCCGACATTTACAGACAAACTATGTAATTAGTTATCTTTTTTACCTACATTTAATGCTCCATGTATTCATTTGACGCTGTGAGAAGTAGTTATGATACCACAAGGTGCCACCGTGCTGACAGGAAGACTAGGCCATATTTAGTTTTAGGGTATAAAGTTTTAGGGTGTCATATGAAAATGTTGAATGGGGTGTTTGGATACTAATAAAAAAACAAATTACAGAATCTGTCAGTAAACAGCGAGATGAATTTATTAAGCCTAATTAATCCGTCATTAGCACATGTGTTACTATAGCACTTTATTGTCAAATCATGGACTAATTAGGCTTAAAAAATTCGTTTCATAAATTACACGTAATCTGTGTGATTAGTTTTTTTAGTTTATATTTAATACTCTATACATGTATCAAACATATAATATGATAGGGTGTAAAATTTTGAGATGGAAACTAAACCAGGCCTAACAAACTTCCAGAAGCAAGATGCCAGTATGCCACGAGGGGTTCGATGCCTGAAACTATATTCTTCAAATCTTTCTTCCTATTCTTGTGTTGTGCTTCGTTCAAATGTGAACCTGTTTTTTTGCCTTTATATGCTCTCAAGATAATTTTTTTTGGCTATGACCTCCCTTCAAAAGTAGGTACACGAAAGCAATCTTTTCATGCCGATTTTACAAGGGCTCGGACGGCCGTGGCTGCTGCACGCCCATGCCTAGCGGGGACCGCCCACATCGCTCCCTGTGCTTCCTGCACCTGCCGTCGCACAGCGCTTCATCCCTCTGCTTTTCTGCATGCATGTTGGCGCCCCCAGAAGCTACAACAGGCGTTTGTGGCAAGTGAGTCATACTACAATATATGCAACATCTGATCTACTTTTAAAACATCTAGATAAAACATTTGCAGCATGCATTTGAAGACAAATGAAACACTTGAAACATGTGTCTAAAACACTGATAACAACACCTAAAACCACTTAAAAAAGACATTGCAAAACATTTTTTTGTGAAACATATGCAACATCCAAATAAAAACACTTGCAATATACATATGAAAAAATAGATGAAACATTGGGAACAGACGTTTGCAACATACGTGTACAACTATGCAATATCCCGATCTACTTTTGCAACATTCATACTAAACACTTGCAAACTACCTCGAAAACATCTGAAACACTTGAAACATACGTTTATAACATGTGGTTTCAGCGTAACATCTCCTTGCTGCTTGAGAGAATGGAGAATCGTCGGCGTGTGGAGTTTACCGGTGTAGAGCTCACCGGTAGCACGGAGATCGCTGCTCCTATGGAGAAGGCTGCGGCGGGTCACTCCAGTGGAGAGAGAAAGAGGGTCGGGGGAAGGCCTACTAGTCGCCACTCCTGGCATGAGTTGCCGCCGGAAAGGGACAGAAGTGACCGGGCGGGTGCAATGCAGAACGGAAGCTGCATGACGGACGATGAGAGCGGTGTAGAGGGAGGAAGGCGGGCGGCAGTGCTCGGCGCGCGGTGGAGAGGAAGGATGGTGGTCGGCCGAGCCAGCGTAGAGCGCCGCGGTGGAGCACGGCGGCGATTTGAAAGTGGGTTCGAGAATGGGTGCGGGAGCGGCGACGATTCGAGAGGAAAGTGAATAGCGGAGTTTTTTTTATTAAGCAAAGCGAGATAGCGTCTGGGCGAGTGGCAGTGTTGGGCCGTTCGGGCGGTGTCGAGACCCACTAACGCAAAAGCGTTCGGATGGCCGGACACCCTACTCACAGTATTTCCGATTTTAAAACTGAAACATATTTGAAGATGCAATGGAAGAGGGAGAAGAATCAATGCATATCATATCTTTGCATCGATTCATCGGCTGCCATCGATAATTGAAAAATTGTTAATCCGTCCGTCGGCTTGTGTTGTTGCTGCAGCGTGCGTAGTGGGCCGGCACTTGCATGCGGCCGAGGACGGGAAGTCAAGCCCATGGTTCGGCCGATTTGGTGGCTGATTCACCAAGGTGCTCTAGTATTTGTCTCGGTATAAGCTCTATACAAAAACAGCTCTGTTTTTCAATGGGCGTTTGGCATGTCTCCTCGAAGAAGTTAGAGTTGGAGCCCTGCCAAACGAGGCTTAAGAACCTGTTTATAGCCTAACTTCTTGTGGCTTTGGGTCCTCTTACACTGGCACTGTAGCAACACAGTTTATAAGTCGTTTTTATCTTCTCACGAAATGAACTAGAAGCATGAAAATACCATGTTTTGCGGCTCCTCTGACTCCAATAATGTAGCATAGAGCTGAAGCTAGGAGTCCGGACAAACGTCAACTAAAAATGTCTGTTTTCTTCTCCAAGTGCTGGAGTTAAGCTATCGGGAGCCCTTATTTTGTTAAACAAGATATTGGAGTAGGCAGCGCGCGTCTGTGTAAAAGAATGGAAATAGAGGGATGCGAATGTGATTGATGTATTTGAACAATTAATGACTAAAAATGCATGTTTTCTTCTCCAAGTTTTCTAATCAATGAGAGGGCGAAAGCGCAGACGCTTAGTGCACTCTCTGTCTAGATAGGAACCGTCATTATATTGTTAGGGATAAACCTGAAACTGACTATTACTTTTACTTGTAAGATGTCATTATCAGTTCACTTCAAAGTTGGCAAAACTATAAATTGTTCCACTAGACAAATAATTTTAGAACTACTCCCTCCGCCCAAATTATAAGTCATTCCAACTTTTTTGAGAGTCAAAGCACCGTCTCAAGTTTGACCAAAATTACAGAGATAATTACAAAAACTTTTGACATCAAATAGGTATACTATGAAAATATATAATTAAAGAAGAATCTAATCACTACAAGAAATATGTGGCTTTTTGACGTATTTAGTATGACAACAGGTCATAATGTCATTATATCATTCGGTTTATGACATTATGTTTTATGCACTTCGACTTAGTGACAATAAAACATTGTATGTCACACAAAATCGTCATACAACTAGTCCAATTCCATTCAGTGACGATATTTGCTATGTCATAGAGGCATTTTGTGTGTCACAAATGCAAATTTACAAATGCCATCAACCTATGATAGAGCTTGTGCATCACGAAATAACTTATTGGTTTGTTTAAACATTGTTCTCCATGCTGGCATGTTCAACAGCCTCGTGGTCGGGTTGGTCCATATAACTTTTTAATTTCATTGGTTTCCAACACATTTCATCCCATGTTATATATATTTCATGGCTGACTTTGTTAAATGTGGTGCTTTATTTTATATATGCCTAATCACTACAAGAAAAAAAATGCGTCCGTGGGTGTAAAGTGCACTATACCGCATTCTAAAATTAGCATTAGAGGGTGTTGCTAAAAATACCAAGACACATGATGGAGGGATGGTCATTTAAAATGTATAGTCGGTCGAAATAAAAACTGTATACATGTGTTGTTTAATAAAATGATAAATAAAGAAACATTGAGTGTTTTTTTATCATGCGTGTAATTGTTTGTTTCTAAACTCAATTTGATAGGTTTGTGATGTGAAGAGGATACGCAGGAAAGGGAAGTGGAGAGATAAAAATTAATAGAAAGCCAGCCGCAACCCACACTCTGTCCTTCCTTTTTTTTTTCAGAACCACTCCGTCCTTCCATTATGCACGCGCCAGCCCAAGTGGAAGCCTGCTTTGATATCATAAATGTTATTATTTTATTATATAAATTTAGTTAAATTTAAAATGCTTTAACTCTCAAGAAAGTTAAAATAATTTATAATTTGAGACGAGGGTGCATATCTTTTGGGACGGACGGAGTGAGTACTGCTTGTTGGGATCGTCTCCTCCAAAGCTACATATATCCCTACCTCATCAGTAGCTGAACTGCATGCATGCATTCCAAGAGGGAGGGGGAAGTAATAACATACTACTCCCTTTGTCCTATAATATACAAGTGCATTCTATGAATTTTATGACAAAGTAGAGAGAACATAAAATACACATGTACCCCTATTTAATTTTCTAATCAGACACTACTATCAACGTAATTAATGGTGATTGATTGATAAATACAGGACAAATTTACCAGACACTGTAATCAGACACTATTAATTTTCTAATCAGACACTGTAATACAGAATGGAGGGCGTATACTATAATCACGGCCGTCACTTCATCAGTTAATTAAGTAGACGAATTTACCAAACAAGGCTAGCAATCATGATCGTGCAGTAACCATGCATCAAGATCAAGGGACCCCACGATGGATGTCTGATCCTGTGATATACATCCGACGGTGCCCCGGCCCAACGGCGGGCAACTTCGATTTCGATCGATTCCTGTCTGAGACTCTACTGCTGATTAGGATCAACTTTCCCTACGTGGCACATTTTACGTTTCTAATTTTCCATTTTTCAAAGCTACAGGGGAAAGAAAGAAACGGCAGGAAGCGTTCATTCAGACTAATACTAAGATCGAAGCAGGTCTAGCTACAAGATTCGAGTCCTCGCCGGGGGTTCACCTGACGGTGGCGGTAGGTACGATGTGTGGGATGCGATGGCGAGGAGGCAGAACACAAGAGGGCCGGCCGGTTGTCGCTGGAGTACGGTGCGTTTCTCACGTGCAGGCAGGTGGGCGTCCCCATCCCCCTCGTGTCTACGTAAATACTCTGCATTCATGTCAAAATTAGAAGGCAAAATTTGCTTCTGGATATCGATCCCTGTCTGAGACTCTACTGCTGATTAGGATCAACTTTCCCTACGTAGGCTACGTGGCACATTTTACGTTTCTAATTTTCCATTTTTCAAAGCTACAGGAGAAAGAAAGAAACGGCAGCAGGAAGCGTTTATTCAGAGTAATAGGATCGAAGCAGGTCTAGCTACAAGATTCGAGTCCTCGCCGGGGGTTCACCTGACGGTGGCGGTAGGTAGGATGTGTGGGATACGATGGCGAGGAGGCAGAGGGCAAGAGGGCCGGTGGTCGCTGGAGTGTCGACCGGCCAATGCGTGTGTGGTGCGTTTCTCACATGCAGGCAGGTGGGCGTCCCCATCCCCCTCGTGTCTATGTAAAATACTCTGCATTCATGTCAAAATTAGAAGGCAAACTTTGCTTCTGTACACAAAAAATGAAGCGATTTGCTAAAAGATATTTTAATTCATTTCTAGCTTTTGAGAAAATTGGGCGGAGTGTGCACCAGCAAATTTATCAAGAATCAAAGTGTCTTTCAGCATATCACTCTATTTTCGATGTCCAGCAGCAAAGAGAGGTCACTTTTAGTGTCCAGAGCAAATTTTCCAAATTAAAACTTACATTTTTTTATCTAAATATTTTCAATTATTATAATACAAAGTTCAGTTAAATTTACTACTCTAGATCCACATATCACTGTCAGGTCTAAAACTGTATCACTATTAGAATTGATGGTGCTCGCCTGCCACTATTGGTTCACATACCTGGTACGGTAGTGATAGTATCACTGTCGAGTTACGATGGACTTGGCAGTGATTCTAATATTATCACTACTGGGTCTAACCTTTCAGGTAGTGTTTGGTTGCTAAGATGGGGTGGGATGGTCCCTCTTTGGAGGCTGTTTGGTTGGGGGCGAGCTATGGTGGGATGGTTCATAAGCGGAATATTCCCTCGTATACATGACGCGAGCGGACGGAGTCACCCCTAGTGGGATGGCCGGTGCGGGTGTGAGGAAGAGCATGCGGGAGGAGTCACCCCTAGTGGGATGGCCGGTGCAGGTGTGAGGAAGAGCATGCGGGAGGAAGAAGAGGATTCAACGTGAGGCGGGGCTCCGGCAGGTGGCCGCGACGGCGGGCTGGCTCTCCAGGCGCGGGGGTGAGGCTGGGCGCGCGTGACTACGAGTAGCGTCCCTAGATCTGCTAGCGCCGGCAATCGAGAGAGCAGCGCCCTCGGCTCCTTGTGCTGCCAGGAGGGCAAGCTCTACCCTCGGCTTCGGTGCGTGAGCTCCGCAGCCTGGTTCCTCTCCATTCACGGAGGCGAGCTGCTCCATGCTCGCCAACTCCGGTGAGCAGCTGCAGGAGACCCCGGTGAGCCGGTGCGGGCGACCCTAGCGAGCAGGGGCGGGTGAGCAGGGTGGGGGAAATTCTGCAGCCACGGTCGGTGCAGAAATTCCAATCGGGCAAGGAAGAAAAGAAAACATAACCTGACAAATGGACCCCACCTAGTGGGTGATCCCTCTTTTGATGTCCCTAGACCAAACAGAAAATGGGCTAGTCCCATCCCTCTTCCACTAAATAGAAATTGGAGTCATCCTGTTCCCGTCCCATCCTAGAAATCAGAGACGGGTCCGTCCCACCCCACCTTCTTTCACTCATTTTTATATACTTTATTATTACATCAAATAAAGGTTGGTGCGAGGACTCCTCCATGGCCGCCAGGCTGATGCCACGCGCCGTCCTCTTGACCAACATGGCACCAACTCGATGGTCGCAAGAGGATCCTTGGAGTCACCATGAGCAAACTCCACTAGCGCAGCTAAAACGTAGGACTGAGTCATAGTAATAGACACTACAAGAACAACCATCAATGATCATAGGGCATACAAATTGTACTTAACAACATGTAGAAACTTTAAAGTAAATATTCAATGTGTTTATAAGTTCATATATAACTAATCCTGCTATTGAAGTGGTATAAATAGAGTTGAGGGAAACTCAAAAAAATTCATGACCTTGGAAGGATTTAGAGGGTTAAGCCTCGCGAGCTAGAGGGAGAAATATGCTAGGGGATTTGATGGTCAACTAGTGTTGCCATGATGTAGAGGTGGGTCTAGATTAGGATGGATAAGGGCCGAGGTTAAGGGGTAACAAAACAAAAAATATTCAATGCACGGTCAGACGGTTCGGTGGTTTCTGCTGGTGCTCTGGATGTTCTGTCGAATGGATCGGTCGGACGGTCCATGGGTTCCACGAATGGTCCCATGTTATTAGGAAATGGTTTGATGGGGGTGGTCCAGTTACATGGTCTTTGTGTGAATCTACGGGCGGACAGGTGGGAGTCATCGGATGATCTGTGAGATCTTGGTGGGAAAATGTGCCTAAGTGTAACGGTCTGCGCTGTTGGAATGGTACGGTTCTGTTGGATGGTCCAGTGGTGTTTGTCGGATGGTCCGTCAGAACATCGACAAAACCAATGTGGAAAGGTGTTCCTGAGGGATTTGGTTTAGAGCTTGTGTAGAGTGCCTCTATGGGTGTTAGGGAATGTATGGGGGTATTCTACGTGACATGCTACGGTTGTGTAGCTTAGGGTTTGATCAACATTTAGAGAGGCTAATGCTAGGCTTGGAATTTCTAAACCATGATTGAGAAAGGTATAATCTAGGGAGTGAGAGGAGATTGATGAACTTACTCTTGATGAGTTGGTGACTTGAGGTCACCAAGCTCAAGCTCGTCTTCTTTGAAAGGATCAAGATGCCCAAGAGGGGGGGTGAATTGGGCTTCTCTAAAAATTAATTGCAAGAATGAAAACCTATAAGCCAAAATTCACCCCTAGTGCCTACTAGTGTTCCTTGTGATTCTACCGAAAAAAGTTTTGCATCCTAAGTTCTAATCCTAGTCTAGCATGGCAATTCTAGGAAAGTAAACCAAACAATGAATATAATACAAGAAAGTAAATGCTTGAAAGTAAGGGTTAGGAACACGGCGATGTTTTTCTGAGGTATCGGAGAGTTGCCACTCCCCACTAGTCCTCGTTAGAGCACCCGCGCAAGGGTGTAGCTCCCCCTTGATCCGCGCAAGGATCAAGTTCTCTCTATGGGTTGATTCTTTGATACTCTGTCACGGTGAATCGCCCAAAACTGCTCACAAGATGAGTTGGGTCATCTACAAGCTCCGCCGGATGATCACCAAACTCCCAATAACCACCAAGCCGTCTAGGTGATGGCGATCACCAAGAGTAACAAGCTAGAACTCTTACTTGACCACAACAAGCCTAATGAGAAGGTGGATGCACACTTGCTACTCCCTAGTCACTAATGAGGGATTTCAAACTTTGATTCTCAAATCAGTGCCCTCACTAGAGCTCTTGCACTTGAAAGGTGTTTCCCAGCTGAACAAATGAGCAAGAGACTTCTAAAAGAGCTGGAGGGGATGTATTTATACACCCCATAGTCAAATCCAACCGTTACCTGCCAACTCAGCAAAAATATGCACTGACCGGACGTGCCGATCGACGTGACTGGATGCGCCGGTCGATGGCAACGGTCGAAATTGTAACCGACAGCGCTGAGTGACCGGATGCACCGATCAGGGGTGAACGGAAGCATCTGGTCATGCAAGGACCTTACTGTACTTTGACCGGACGCTCGGTCGAGTCCGATCAGTGATGACCGGACGCGTCCAGTCAGCGAAGTACCTTACTGGAACGTGACCGGTCACGTCCGATCGTTTTCCAGTCACGTCCGATTAGTTCTCTTACCCTCTATGACACGTGTCAACACGATCAACACGTCCGGTCAACCAAGTTGAAACACAGTGACTATCAGCACTGACCGGACGCATCCGGTCAAGGGTAAACGGCTCAAACGACTTCGAAACGCGACGCAACTTGAACCGAGTTGCTTTCAACTAAACTTTGGGCTTCAGCTGAGCTACCTAGTGCTAAGTTTGACAAGTGTGCACCACACCTAAACAAAAGACTCACCTAGGTTAAGCTACTCGCTCATGCCCCCCTTTATAGTACAACCAAAGGAAAAAAGCGAAGATCCTAACGACTATTCCGAATGTAACTCAACACCTTGACATCTGGAACTAACCGTCCTTAATCTTGTCGTTAATCCTTTGAAAACCGAAACAATTTCCATCAAGGGGCATGAAGACCATAGTGCCCAAAGCAGTTACCAATCCCATGACCTAACTTACCAAAGTTTCTACAAAACACACGTTAGTCATGGTAATAATGTGTTGTCATCAATTGCTGAAACCAACTCTCGGGGCCTAGATGCTTTCAATCTCCCCCTTTTTGGTGATTGATGACAACACTTTGATTCAGTAGATATAAGAGTTGAGGTTTTCGAACATGCTTGGTTCACATAAGCAAAAGACAATAAGCACAAAGGGTTAGGAATTGCTTATGTGCTCCAAGCCAACAGAGTGTACTCATAAGATAAGACATGAAGAGTTATTACACAAAAAACATTGCTCATATGAAATCAGAGTAAGGCACATAAGCACAACCTTATGAGCTAGAACCAAACAAGTGACATGATATCTAATAGTAACAAGATAATCCATATATGACTCAAGTATCTCACAAGCACACATGTCATAAAATGCAAGTGCGGGAATATAACCATGATGCATGAATGTAGCACACACAAAAAAAGAAACCCTCTCTCAAAACTCCCCCTGAATCTACTCTCTCTCCTCCTTTGGCATCAAACGCCAAAAAACTAAGGGTCCGATGGGGGAACATAAGCAGTCGTGTCGGGTGCCAAGGAGCGTGGGGTGATCACGAACTATGAAGTATCATCCTCTGACTCTGAGCTGTCAGGCTAACCCTATGTAGATACACGAGGTAGTGAAGAAGTATCATCCTCTGACTCAGAGCAGGAGCAGGACCTGATGATGTAGTAGCAACAACAACCGCAGTCTCTGTCACCTGAGCCTGAAAAGCACCAACTGTGGGAGGATCTGTCAAGGCAACTGACGAGGGTACTGTCTCTGTGGTCCCAGTCCCTATCAATGGAGGAGCCACTATCTCTGAAGCTGACATCCCTGAAGTAGTCACAACAGTGGTATGCGAGGGTATCGGCTGACCAGTCAACTCGCTGTAAGAAGCACTCAAGTCAGTGAAAGGAGTGCCTGTCAGAAGATGAGGTCTGGGCTGAACTGGTGGAGTGAACCCCGTCTGAATGGGAGTGTAGCTCGGGGACTGAAAAGTCTGAGGGACCTGCTGCTAGGGGGAGGTAAACTAAAAGCTCGGCTGTCCCTGACTCTAAGGTCCACTGGACTGTAACGCTGGAGTAAGGACAGACGGTGGTGGAGGAACCCCAACAGTGACAAGATGTCACAGGAGCTCAAGATACTGCTGCTGAGTGGCTGCCTGCTGCCTCTGCATCTCAAACTGCTACCTCTGAAACTCAAGCTGTTGCCTCTGGAACTCGTCCTGATGAGCCTGAATCTGAGCGAATGCAGCTGCTGTATCCTGAGCCCGTCGCTACATCTAAACCTCCTGCCTCTCCTGAGCCTGTGTTAGCCTTTCAAGGATAGCCACCATGGCTGGGTCTAAGCGGGAGGCTAATCTTGAACCACCGGCCTCATGGTCATGAGACCGAGGAGAGCAGTACCGGGGAATAGGCTGATAATCCTCATCTGTGCTGTCAGTGGTGTCATCCTCAACTGTATCAGCTGGCTGAGCATCTAGATCTGCAAGCTCGGCCTCTGTAAGACCCTCAACTCTCTCGTCCTGCTCAGCTGCGGTCTCTGGAACCTCTGCCCTCTGACGCTGTCCCGGCCTAGGTGCCTACTCTCTAGTAACAGAAGCCCACAACTGTCTAATGTCATACTCAGGGAATGCAGTAGTGGTATCTGAGATCTCAGCCCTAATCTCAGCAGGCAGGTCACACGCAGATCGAATAATGAAGCAAATCCAGTGTGCACACGGTAACTGACGGTGACCCTTGAAACCCTCTACCAAAGTGTCCTCCATCTCACAGAGCATCAGATCCCAAATGTCAAATGATTTCTGAGAGATGAGGTGATGGACTACCCATAGCTGCATACGTGTCAGGCCCTCTCTGTATCCCAGCCTCGGAAGAAGAGTCCTTCTCACAATGACATCCAACACTCGAGCAAGGGGTGTCAAGCTAGCAGGTGTACGTCTAGACCCCTCGCCAAACGGCTCACGAAAGCAAGGTCTGATCAAATCTGTAGGTGGCACAGAACCTCCATGAGAACGTCTCGGTGGTGAAGTCTGACCAAAGCACAACTGGTGAATCTTCGTCTCTGAAGCAGAGAGTCTAAGAATCTCCCGTACCCTGGTGCTGTACAACCTACGGTCACGGCCTCAGAATGCAAAGTGTATGAACTCGTGAGCGGGGTCAATCCAAAGTGAGGAATAGAACTCGCTGACCCAAGTACCGCAGTAAGCTCCAGTTCATCCTAGAAAATCTGACAAACCAAGTAAAAAGGAAAGGTGTGGACGGAGCTGCTTACCAACAATAGCAACTAAAGCCTCAAGTCGACAAACTCGCTGAGGTTTGAAAGCAATCCCGCTGTTAACATATGCTCTGTAGAAGTCCTCGTGCAGAGGTGTGTAGAAGCCCTCTGAGGCTCAGGGGTCCCGCTGAGGTGGGAACCACCGACCAACCTCGACAAACCAAAAAGCCTGGACCTATCGTGTTGTAGCCCCCTCAAGTCAAAGTGCTCGACTGGGGGGTGACCTCGAGCCCTAGGAGGTGGACGACATCCACGTCGCTGGCCCTCTGGCCTAGGTGTCACCTGAGCACGTGTACGTCCTGAGCGACGACACAGTGGAGTCTGAACGGTCTGCTCCTCTGTCTCCTCTGTCTTCTCTGTGGGCTGCTCTGCAGGTGAGTCCTCTGTCTCCTCTGTGGCCTATGTACCAAGCTATGAACCTTTAAGATGAAAGCGACACTCGCCAATGTGAATCCCACTGCCTCTGCCACCTCTCTCTGCTAGATCTGCTGCATCAGCTACTGCCTGTGCTATCTTCGCCTCAGTGAGTGTCCTCTTTCTCTTCTTGGCAGCAATCTTCTTACGCTAGCCACGGGCAACCTCTGTCAACCTAGGAGGACTCTCGTCCCCGTCACTCAGAGCACCACCAGCATTCTTGCAACGAACTATGCTGACAAATCTGTGTGACTGAGAAACCCTGATAGTGAAAGATGATGAACTGACTCTTGTGAGGCTTGGCCTCAATCCGTATCCGCAGGCTTGGCCTCGGATTCAAATCTGATCAACTGCCACACACAGAGCACCGACAAGACTCTCTATAAAGATAGAATAGATAGAGCTACTATTAAGTAATATATTTTAACTAATAGATGAGCGAAATCCTTATGAGAGCAAGCATTCGAGATAAGAAAAGATCGTGATATGCTACCTCTGGTGAGCGTGACTCCAGTGAAAAGGTGAGGGACCTTGACGTGTGAGGGTTCCATGGAAATGACGGACGAGCTCTGGAGTGCTGAGACAGACAAGGAATAATTAGAATTCAACGGGATTTCATCGGCAATCCAAAAGAAAAGATCAAGGCAACACGAAACAACCTCGTGGAGACAAAATCGCACGAAGGACCTTCGCTGGAGGACGGCCAGAGAGATGTCGCAGACATCGTGACCGCTAGGGTTAGGGTGCAGCGCTGGCAGTGGAGGAGCATGACTATGGCAGTGCGGCGCGGCTGTTCGGTGGTGTGGCACGGCTGAGGGGGAGTGGCTACGGTGGTGCGCCCGGCTGAGGAGGAGCGGTTTCGGTGGCTCATGTAACACCCTTGGTGTTACGTTGTAAATCACAGGTTAAAAATACTCATGAGCATTGCATTTAGTTAAAGTGCATTAGCTGGAAATAAAAATCGAAATGCAATTCGAGTCTCGAAAATGAAAACAGACAAACGAATAATATAAAACTTGGATCCGCAAGAATTCGCTAACTAAAATTTATCAAATGCGAATATTCACGAATTTTATCTAACCAAAGCGGGAAGGATCAATTACTCGTAATTCATCTTCTTCCTAATTCTCTGATCACGCTCGCACACTGGCAGAGCATGCCCGCGCAGCACGCGCACGGCGACGACCGACTACAGCTCGTAGAATTTACCGGCACGTCGTGCTGAGCCAGAATTCGAAGCACACATCGCGCTGAGAGGCAAATCAGTGGATTCCTGCAGAAAATACTGTAGCGCGCAGAAAACACTGTAGACGCGTGGAATGCACTGTAGCGCGCAGAAAATACTGTAGACGCGTGGAATGCACTGTAGCACGTAGAATGCTGCTCACTCGGAGAAGTCACTGGATCCTGCAGAAGTACTGTAGCAGTGCAGGAACACTGTTCATCCGAGGCAAAAGTCAGTTGCCTGAATGCTGAGAAGTTGATTCTCGCGCGTCGATCATCTTTTCCGTGTGAGCTCTGCCTCTACCCTGCGTCTCTCGTCCTTAAAAGGAGACGTCTCGCGATCGCGAGCTCGCCAGCCACCACTTCGTTGTCCACCTCTTCCTTCCTGAGTCAAGTTTTCTTCGTTCTCCAGCAGAATTCCGAAGCACCAGTCGACTACGGTGAGTATCCCGTGAGTCCCTCCAGTATTTCCTCTGTCTCCCTAGCATCGCCATCCTTCTTCATTATTCCTTTGATTAAAGACCATATTCATGAGCATGTCACGAAGGATCAAGCCACGAGTTAATTAATCCCCTTTGATTTTCCAGAGATTATTAACAGCTACTTTGCGCAATCAATATCTCCACCATACGATATCCGAATCACTCGATTCTTCTTCCTAAAATCATTATCTACCTATTAGTATAGTTAGCTCATACCTATATGTGATGACGCTAAAGCCTATTAAATAAATCAAAAGCGCTTAATATTAATATGATAAATCTTGTATAAATTTTTGTGGTAAATGGGTAATAGCTTTAGCTTTGAAACCTTTACGGTAGCTTCATGGTTTTATTAGATGCTTGCTGTAGTTTTGTAGTCCTTGAATAGCTTACTCGATGTGATAGCTAAGTTTCCCTAGCCGTAGTAAAAATTAAATCGGAAATAAATGAAGAGTATGCAATTTAATGAGTAAAGATTAATTGGATCAGTTTACTCTTGCTTAGTAAGAATAGTAGACCGCCTGGTATGTTAGTCATTAGAGCTAGCTTAGTAGTTTAGTAGTAGTTGTTGTTTTTTTAAGGGCTGCTGTTGTCATTGCATTAAGTCATGTCATCATTTCTTGCATATAGATCACGAGATAGTGGAGTACGTGGCTGTGGAGGAGCCGGAGTACGAGGAGATCGTGGAGGTGTACGAGGAGGAGGTCCCCGTGCAGGAAGGAGCCCCGGAGCCATCAACCACTAACTTTGCTGCACACCAGGATGCCCAAGGCAAGCCCCGGTGCATAACCTTTATTTTGAAATAATAATAGGATATCTATGTTATATGTGCATTTACGTTTCAGGAGTTCTGTTGAAACCCACTTGCATAAATATTACTACACAAGAGTCTTACTAGTTTAGGCCGTGTAGTGCCATGCTTAGGTTTCGTTAGCGTGAACAACATGGTGTTGTTCACGATAGGTGATCATTTTATCACTATGGTTAACATGGAAATAAAGGCAGGTGAAATGGTGACCGGGCAGGGATGTGGTTTGGTAGTGGTGGATGTGACAAGGGGTGTCTTGCGGCCAACAGGGCATCACTGGGTTACATTGTTTCCCTGTCCGAGTTGGTTAAGGACCGATCGTTGCATTTGGATGGTTGTCAGGTCACAGATCTCCTTATCCCGAGCATATACTAGCGGATGGGGGCTAGAAAGACTTGTTATTCTCTTGTCATGGGTTCCGGCTCCATCTGGACCAACTGAAGGTGGATTATATATGGGTATTAGGAGGTCTAAGCACCGCGAGAGGGCGGGGGCTTGGAGTCCCAGTATGGACGGGGACTCGGTTCTCTTGACAGGAGGATAATGGGTTGGTCTCGTTTGTACCTCGGTACGGGCGGGGCGTGTGTTTTTCGGGGTACCCAGCTGGGCTATATTGATTCGCGAATCGCCGCGTAAGCGGTCCGATATGACTTGATCCTGGCATCGTAGTAAGAACTGAAAGAGAAAAGGTGAATAATGATGGATTTGTATTGACCAACTCTTGTTTGAAAATAGCATAAGTGCTTACATAGATGGTTAGCTGATAAACTAAAAGATGGCAAATAAAAGAACTGCAATAAGGATCCACTAGTAGTAATGCTTTTCTGCAAACTTGAACCAGTAGCCAAAAAGCCTGTCATGATCCTTGGAGTCGGGAAATTATTCCCAGTCGGGTAAGTCTTGCGAGTACATTGTGTACTCAGGGTTTATTTTACCCCTGTTGCAGGTGCTGCTTGAGGCTTTGTGTGGAGGATCGTCTGCTGGGCTCAGATGGATCTTTGCTACGCTCGCTAGATATTTACTTCCGCTGTTTTAATTCCGCACTCTGAACTTGGTATTGTAATAATTTATTTCTGAAGACTATGTTGTATGGAATAAAACTAAGTATTGTACTCGTTTTCATTATTGGATCCTGGATGAAAATGTGGATGGTTTCGAGTTCTCCCATTGGGTGTGCTCGACAGAAACGGCTGGAATAGCCGCTGGCGGAGTACTTAGTGCCTAGAGGAAGGCAAGTACCTCCGTTAGTGTGTTATTTTGGGCGGTTCTGCCACAGTTGGTACTAGAGCTAATAATGATTACGAGTTTATCACCCTTTCTAAAAGCTTAAAAATTGACCAATAAAAAGTTTGTGAAAAGCCAGGACGCGATTTAGCTAAGCCCTGTTATATAGGATAGTGGCACTGTTTTTATCTAATCAATCTTCTGCAGGTACACTAACTTGCGTTACGTAAGAATCCGATAGTAACGTGTGAGTGTACGATGTGCCAAAAAAAATATTACGTTCGCCGCTATATTCCGGCGGGAAAGGTCGAATAGGGCGATGCATGCATCATGTTAAATCAACTTGGTTTTAAAAAAAATTGCCCTATTCTCATGGGAAATAGTCAAGTAATAAATGAATTACTTAACCAACTAAAAGCTAATTCTAAATTACTTCTCTCCTTTTGACTAAATCTGGTAATTGTCCCTAATGGTTGGTTCTTATCTGGTAGCAGATGAACCGGAGGTCGGTTCGCGGAAGCAATAGTGCCGGGGCTAAGGTTGGCGAGGGTGCCCGTGTTGAGGGGGGCGAGAACGCCCGTGCTGAGGAGTACGCCACTCAGGGCAGCAATGAGGTTCCACTTTTGGCTCCTCTTGCTCCTCCGTCTCCGCCACCACCACCACCGCCTTTGATGACCCATGCGGAGATGATGGCAGAGGTGCTTGCTGCTCGACGTGAATCATCCCGGGCCTTGGAGCTGTTGGCCCAAGCGATTGGTGGTCTCGCTCAGGGAGGCCGCGAGGGCAACGGCGGCAACGGGGCTGGTGCTCGGGGTCCTGAGAGGCCCTGTACGTACCAGGATTTTCTGAAGACTCACCCGCCCACGTTCACGCCGACAAGGGAGCCTCTAGACGCGGAGCACTGGCTTCGTGTCATGGAGCAGAAGTTCTTGCTTCTCGACATCACTGAGGAGCTAAAGGTGCGCTTTGCAGCGCAACAGCTGCTGGGTTCCGCCAGTGCATGGTGGGACACCTTCAACGCCATGCAGCCGGTGGACCATCGTGTGACTTGGCCGGAATTCACCGCAGCCTTCAGGGAGTACTACATCCCTGCCGGGCTAATCAACCGGAAGATTACGGAGTTTCTGGAACTGACTCAGGGGAACATGTCCGTGTTGGACTATGCCAACAAGTTCAACCAACTGGCACAGTACGCGGGGACCCACGTGGACACCGACACGAAGAAGAGGGACCGCTTTTACCGTGGCCTCTCTTGCATGCTGCAGGAGAAGTTGTTCACTGGGCACTACCAGACTTTTGGTGCCCTGATGGATGCTGCCATCACCATGGAGGGGCTTCTGCGAGACTCTTACGCTGAGCACAAGCGTAAGTGGTCTTCTGGCGGGCCTTCTAGACATCCACAGGCTCAGAAGGTGCAGGTGGTTCGTAGGGTGCCCTATCAATCCACCGGCGGGCATCCCTACCGTCACCAGCAGCAGTCTCACCAGGCACCTTCCACTCTCTACCGTGCTCCTGTCCAGCAGAGTCAGCAGCAGTCGCAGGGTCAGCAGTTTCAGCCGCGTCTAGGTCCGGGGGTTGGCCCGAATGTTTGTTTCAAGTGTGGCAAGGAGGGCCATTTCATTCGGAACTGTCCACAGAATCAGCCAGCTCAGTCTGCTCCACAGTCCGCCAGTTCACGCTTGGTGAAAAGGACTATCGTCACCAAGAAGGCACCTGTGAGTCATACCGGACAGGTCAACTTCACCACTGCTGAGGAGTTACTGCAGTGTGATCCAGTGATGGCGGGTATGTTCACCATCAACTCCCATCCAGCATATGTGTTATTTGATTCTGGTGCATCACATTCATTCATGAGTCAGAGTTTCATCGAGAAGCATGATATATCACTATTGGCTATGCCCTTTGCATTTAAGATCAGTACTGCGGGGGGATTATTATGTGTTAATACCCGGACAGATACAGTCAAATTGGAGTTAGCTACCCACATCTATCGACTCCAGTTTCTGGTACTGTCAGGGCAAAGCATTGATGCCATTCTTGGGATGAATTGGTTGAAGGCTTATGGGGTTACACTAAATCTTAGGCACAGAGTTGTTGAGCTTCGGCTACCTTCATCCGAAGATAGGATGTCTCTTCGTATTCCCTCCCGAACAACTCATTCAGTCTTGGCTCACACGGAAGCTCTCCCAGACCTTGCTCCTATCCCTATGGTTTGTGAGTTTCCGGATGTCTTCCCTGAGGATCTGCCTGGCTTGCCTCCTAATAGAGAAGTTGAGTTCACTATTGAGTTAGAGCCTGGCATAGCTCCGATATCTCGGCGTCCGTATCGGATGGCCCCACCGGAGCTAGCAGAGATGAAGAAACAATTAGGGGAACTGTTGGAAAAGGGATTTATTCGGCCTAGTACCTCTCCTTGGGGATGTCCAGCCATATTTGTTAAGAAGAAAGATGACACCCTACGGATGTGCATAGACTACCGCCCTCTCAATGCGGTAACTATTAAGAACAAATATCCATTGCCTCGCATAGACACTTTGTTCGATCAGTTAGCTGGCGCTAAGGTCTTTTCTAAGATTGATCTTCGTTCAGGCTACCATCAGATTAAAATTAGGCCTCAAGATATACCCAAGACTGCTTTCTCTACTAGGTACGGGTTGTATGAGTACCTAGTCATGTCCTTTGGTCTTACCAATGCTCCTGCTTTCTTCATGTATCTCATGAACTCAGTCTTCATGCCGGAGTTAGACAAGTTTGTAGTGGTGTTCATTGATGATATTCTGATCTACTCCAAGAATAAAGAAGAGCATGCCCAACATCTTCGGGTTGTATTGACCAGACTTCGAGAGCATAAGTTGTATGCTAAATTCAGCAAGTGCGAGTTCTGGTTAGATCGAGTGCAGTTTTTGGGCCATGTGCTGACTCCTGAAGGAATATCTGTAGATCCGAGTAAAGTGCAAGATGTCTTGAACTGGAAGTCTCCTAAGTCTGTCCATCAGATCCGTCAATTCCTTGGCTTAGCAGGGTATTACAGGCGTTTTATCCCGGATTTCTCTAAGATAGCCCAGCCTATGACCAAGCTTTTGCAAAAAGATGCTAGGTTTGTCTGGAGTCCAGCCTGTGAGCAAGCTTTTCTAAAGCTGAAGACTTTCCTTACCACTGCCCCAGTTCTAGCCCAACCGGACATTGAGAGACCTTTTGATGTGTACTGTGATGCCTCAAAGACGGGGTTGGGATGTGTGCTTATGCAGGATGGGCGTGTGATAGCTTATGCTTCACGCCAGCTGAAAAAGCACGAAGTTAACTACCCCACCCATGACTTAGAGCTTGCCGCTGTGGTGCACTCTATCAAGATTTGGAGGCATTATTTGTTGGGAAATAAAGTCAATCTCTTCACCGACCACAAAAGTCTCAAGTATATTTTTACTCAAGCTGAGCTGAACATGAGACAAAGAAGATGGTTAGAGTTGATTAAGGACTATGATTTGGAGGTCCATTATCACCCGGGAAAAGCAAATGTAGTGGCTGATGCGTTGAGTCGGAAGACGCATCAGGAAGAAGAAGCACCTTTATCTCTCCATCATGCAGAAGTGCTAGCCAGCATTGCCTTAGTCTCAGAGTTGCAAGAACAGATAATTAGTGAGCAAAAGCAAGATACAGTAGAGGTCCCGCACATCAAGAAGTTGCTTGAGGAAGGTCGGGGTCCGCATTTTTGCATTGATGAGCAAGGTGTTTTGAGGTTTAAAAATCGGTTAGTGGTCCCTTCAAGTGAGGAGTTGAGAAGGAAAATTTTAGAAGAAGCACATAACTCCAAACTATCCATCCACCCTGGAAGTAATAAAATGTACCATGATTTGCGTCACTTGTATTGGTGGCCAAATATGAAGCAGGACATCACTAAGCATATAGCAGAATGCGACACTTGTGGGAGAGTAAAGGCGGACCACATGCGTACGCCTGGAATGTTGCAGCCTTTGCCCATTCCTGTGTGGAAGTGGGAGGATATTTCTATGGACTTTATTGTGGGTTTACCCCGTACCTCCAAGGGACATGATTCCATCTGGGTTATTGTAGACCGTCTCACCAAGTCCGCTCATTTTCTGCCAGTGAGTACAAAATATATAGCCACAGACTATGCACAGTTGTACTTTGATAAGATTGTGACCTCTCATGGAGTTCCTCTCACTATTATCTCGGACAGAGGGTCAGTCTTTATGTCTCACTTTTGGCAACAACTTCAAAAGTGTCTTGGTACTCGTCTGCTCCATAGTTCAGCTTATCACCCCCAGACAGATGGTCAAACAGAAAGAGTGAACCAAGTGCTAGAAGATATGTTGAGAGCTTGTGTGATTTCTTTCCCTGAAAAGTGGGATAAGTGTTTGAAGTTAGCTGAGTTTTCTTATAACAACAGCTACCATGAGAGTATCCGTATGGCACCCTTCGAGGCTCTGTATGGAAGAAGGTGTAGGACCCCGCTTAACTGGGTTGAAGTGGGGGACCGTGGTTACTTTGGGCCTGATTTTGTCAAGAAAGCCCGAGAACAAGTGAGCATCATTCGGGAGCATTTAAAGGCAGCCCAAAACCGACAGAAAAATTATGCTGACAAGAGAAGAAGACCGATGCAGTTTGCCGTTGGAGACCATGTGTATCTGAAGGTCTCTCCCATGAGAGGGGTACATCGTTTTGGTATTGGTGGAAAGTTAGCCCCTCGCTATGTTGGACCTTATAAGATTTTGAAACAGTGTGGCCCAGTTGCTTACCGCCTCCAACTCCCGGATATTTTATCTGCAGTCCACAATGTATTTCATGTGTCTCAACTGAAGAAATGTTTGAGAGTACCTGAAGAAGTTGTGGAAATTGAAGGGCTACCTCTCCAACCGGACTTGTCTTATATTGAGCACCCTATAAAAATTTTAGATGAGAAAGAACGGGTGACTAGAAATAGTGTGGTAAAATTTTACAAAGTCCAATGGCAGAATCACACAGAGGCTGAAGCAACTTGGGAGCAAGAGAGATATATCTCGAAGCATTATCCCCATCTTATCCCTAGTGTATCAAGGTCTGATCATTAATAATGTATCTTTATCTCTCACTCTTTGTACGTCGAAATCTCGGGACGAGATTTTATTTAAGGGGGGAGAGTTGTAACATCCTTGGTGTTACGTTGTAAATCACAGGTTAAAAATACTCATGAGCATTGCATTTAGTTAAAGTGCATTAGCTGGAAATAAAAATCGAAATGCAATTCGAGTCTCGAAAATGAAAACAGACAAACGAATAATATAAAACTTGGATCCGCAAGAATTCGCTAACTAAAATTTATCAAATGCGAATATTCACGAATTTTATCTAACCAAAGCGGGAAGGATCAATTACTCGCAATTCATCTTCTTCCTAATTCTCTGATCACGCTCGCACACTGGCAGAGCATGCCCGCGCAGCACGCGCACGGCGACGACCGACTACAGCTCGTAGAATTTACCGGCACGTCGTGCTGAGCCAGAATTCGAAGCACACATCGCGCTGAGAGGCAAATCAGTGGATTCCTGCAGAAAATACTGTAGCGCGCAGAAAACACTGTAGACGCGTGGAATGCACTGTAGCGCGCAGAAAATACTGTAGCGCGCAGAAAACACTGTAGACGCGTGGAATGCACTGTTGCTCACTCGGAGAAGTCACTGGATTCTGCAGAAGTACTGTAGCAGTGCAGGAACACTGTTCATCCGAGGCAAAAGTCAGTTGCCTGAATGCTGAGAAGTTGATTCTCGCGCGTCGATCATCTTTTCCGTGTGAGCTCTGCCTCTACCCTGCGTCTCTCGTCCTTAAAAGGAGACGTCTCGCGATCGCGAGCTCGCCAGCCACCACTTCGTTGTCCACCTCTTCCTTCCTGAGTCAAGTTTTCTTCGTTCTCCAGCAGAATTCCGAAGCACCAGTCGACTACGGTGAGTATCCCGTGAGTCCCTCCAGTATTTCCTCTGTCTCCCTAGCATCGCCATCCTTCTTCATTATTCCTTTGATTAAAGACCATATTCATGAGCATGTCACGAAGGATCAAGCCACGAGTTAATTAATCCCCTTTGATTTTCCAGAGATTATTAACAGCTACTTTGCGCAATCAATATCTCCACCATACGATATCCGAATCACTCGATTCTTCTTCCTAAAATCATTATCTACCTGTTAGTATAGTTAGCTCATACCTATATGTGATGACGCTAAAGCCTATTAAATAAATCAAAAGCGCTTAATATTAATATGATAAATCTTGTATAAATTTTTGTGGTAAATGGGTAATAGCTTTAGCTTTGAAACCTTTACGGTAGCTTCATGGTTTTATTAGATGCTTGCTGTAGTTTTGTAGTCCTTGAATAGCTTACTCGATGTGATAGCTAAGTTTCCCTAGCCGTAGTAAAAATTAAATCGGAAATAAATGAAGAGTATGTAATTTAATGAGTAAAGATTAATTGGATCAGTTTACTCTTGCTTAGTAAGAATAGTAGACCGCCTGGTATGTTAGTCATTAGAGCTAGCTTAGTAGTTTAGTAGTAGTAGTTGTTTTTTTAAGGGCTGCTGTTGTCATTGCATTAAGTCATGTCATCATTTCTTGCATATAGATCACGAGATAGTGGAGTACGTGGCTGTGGAGGAGCCGGAGTACGAGGAGATCGTGGAGGTGTACGAGGAGGAGGTCCCCGTGCAGGAAGGAGCCCCGGAGCCATCAACCACTAACTTTGCTGCACACCAGGATGCCCAAGGCAAGCCCCGGTGCATAACCTTTATTTTGAAATAATAATAGGATATCTATGTTATATGTGCATTTACGTTTCAGGAGTTCTGTTGAAACCCACTTGCATAAATATTACTACACAAGAGTCTTACTAGTTTAGGCCGTGTAGTGCCATGCTTAGGTTTCGTTAGCGTGAACAACATGGTGTTGTTCACGATAGGTGATCATTTTATCACTATGGTTAACATGGAAATAAAGGCAGGTGAAATGGTGACCGGGCAGGGATGTGGTTTGGTAGTGGTGGATGTGACAAGGGGTGTCTTGCGGCCAACAGGGCATCACTAGGTTACATTGTTTCCCTGTCTGAGTTGGTTAAGGACCGATCGTTGCATTTGGATGGTTGTCAGGTCACAGATCTCCTTATCCCGAGCATATACTAGCGGATGGGGGCTAGAAAGACTTGTTATTCTCTTGTCATGGGTTCCGGCTCCATCCGGACCAACTGAAGGTGGATTATATATGGGTATTAGGAGGTCTAAGCACCGCGAGAGGGCGGGGGCTTGGAGTCCCAGTATGGACGGGGACTCGGTTCTCTTGACAGGAGGATAATGGGTTGGTCTCGTTTGTACCTCGGTACGGGCGGGGCGTGTGTTTTTCGGGGTACCCAGCTGGGCTATATTGATTCGCGAATCGCCGCGTAAGCGGTCCGATATGACTTGATCCTGGCATCGTAGTAAGAACTGAAAGAGAAAAGGTGAATAATGATGGATTTGTATTGACCAACTCTTGTTTGAAAATAGCATAAGTGCTTACATAGATGGTTAGCTGATAAACTAAAAGATGGCAAATAAAAGAACTGCAATAAGGATCCACTAGTAGTAATGCTTTTCTGCAAACTTGAACCAGTAGCCAAAAAGCCTGTCATGATCCTTGGAGTCGGGAAATTATTCCCAGTCGGGTAAGTCTTGCGAGTACATTGTGTACTCAGGGTTTATTTTACCCCTGTTGCAGGTGCTGCTTGAGGCTTTGTGTGGAGGATCATCTGCTGGGCTCAGATGGATCTTTGCTACGCTCGCTAGATATTTACTTCCGCTGTTTTAATTCCGCACTCTGAACTTGGTATTGTAATAATTTATTTCTGAAGACTATGTTGTATGGAATAAAACTAAGTATTGTACTCGTTTTCATTATTGGATCCTGAATGAAAATGTGGATGGTTTCGAGTTCTCCCATTGGGTGTGCTCGACAGAAACGGCTGGAATAGCCGCTGGCGGAGTACTTAGTGCCTAGAGGAAGGCAAGTACCTCCGTTAGTGTGTTATTTTGGGCGGTTCTGCCACAGCTCACGCGCCTGAGGAGTAGCGCAGGAGACGGTGTGGGTGGTGGCGCTAAGGAGTTGGCTGCGGTGGCGCGGTGCGGCTGCGGAGGAGGGCGGACGCACGGCGACGCGGCTCGGCTGCGGAGGAGGGCAGAGGCACGGCGGTGCTGCTTAGCTGCGGAGGAGGGCGGAGGCACGGCGGCACGACTTAGGGTTAGGGTTGATACGGCGATGATGGTGGATGAAGAAGAAAATGGATGAAAAACAATGTACGGTTAAAGAGGCTTTGATCCGCTTTTCACGGGGTGATCGGACGCGCTGATCGCCTGACCGGACGCACTGGAGCGGCGTCCGGTCAGAGTCCAATAAGCTCCTAGCATGACCGGACGCGGACATAGTCCGGTCAGAGATCACCCGAAAACCCAGCTCACATGACTGGACGCGGTGGTGGGGTCCAAGACCGGACGCAGTGGTCACAGCGTCGTGTCCGATCCAGCGTCCGGTCAGAGGTCCTTGAGAGTTGTCTTCGGGATGACCGAACGCGCTGGTGGTAGCCAGGACCGGACGCAGTGGTGAAGTAGCATTGCGTCCGGTCCTGTGTCCGGTCCAGCATCCGATCACTGTTATTTGCCTTTCTTCAATCCGACCTTCGACGTGACTTCTCCCAATCAAGTTCCAATTCAAAGAGACTCAAATAAACACCAATTGGAACCTGATATGAGTGACCTCACTCAAATCCTCAAGTTTTTAAAAATATTTTGCCTTAGGCTAGTATTATTTTTAAGAAAATATGCAATAAACACTCGAGGAACAACATATGTCCATGCAATAGAGTTTATGAATCCTTGGGAGTGTCAAATGCTCTCTCTATTCATGGACGAACACAGAGGTTGCTCAAAGCCAAACCAAAAAGAAACGACAAAGCAACAACCATGCATATGCAATGCAAAGCGAGAAAGTAAGGCTAGGTTGCTTGTCAAGTTTGATCCACGGTTAGGCTTCTTCACTCCTCCAAAAGAGGGTTATCGTAACCGTGTTAGACAAGTCCTAGATGCATTGCGGAAATTTAAACATGACATATAATACAATACAGTGCAAGGGACAACACAAGATCATTTTTTAAAGTTACTAGAATCAAGCACATTTAGTTCACTTCTCAACCTACAAAAGGTAGCCTCATCCAAAGGATTAGTGAAGATATCCGCTAATTGATTTTCACTTCTTACACCTTCTAGTGATATATCATTTTTAGCAACTTGATCTCTTAGAAAGTGGTGGCGGATATCAATGTGCTTGGTGCATGAGTGTTGTACCGGATTATTAGCAATTTTAACGGCACTTTCATTATCACATAAAAGTGGCACCTTATCAAGAACAACTCCATAGTCTAGGAGGGTTTGTTTCATGTATAAGATTTGTGCACAACAAGCCCCCGCGGCAATGTATTCTGCCTCGGCGGTGGACAAAGCCACACTATTTTGCTTTTTAGATGACCAAGATACTAAAGACCTCCCAAGCAAATGGCACCCTCCGGATGTGTTTTTTCTATCAATTTTGCAACTGGCATAATCCGAGTCGGAATAGCCAACTATTTAGAATCAAGCTCATTTGGGATACCAAAGACCAATGCTTGGGGTGTGTTTAAGATATCTTAAAATTCTTTTTACGTCACTTAGGTGAGGTTCTTTAGGGCACGCTTGAAAGCGAGCACACATGCACATACTAAACATGATATCGGGCCTAGATGCGGTAAGGTACAACAAGCTACCAATCATAGAACGTTAGAGAGTTTGATCAATTGGTTAACCTCCCCCATCTAGGTCGAGATATCCATTAGATGGCATTGGGGTCTTGATTGGCTAACAATCCTCCATATCGAATCTCTTGAGAAGATCCTTGGTACACTTTTCTTGAGAGATGAAAATCCCTTCTCTCATTTGCTTGACTTGAAAACCAAGGAAGAATGTAAGTTCACCAATCATAGACATCTCGAACTCCTTCGACATCAATTCACCAAATTCCTTGCAATAATCTTCATTTGTTGATCCGAAGATAATATCATCAACATAGACTTGACAAATAAAGATCTCCCCATTAAGCTTCTTGGTGAATAGTGTGGTGTCGACCTTCCCAATAGTGAAGCTCTTCTCAATGGGGAAGTCCCAAAGGCGCTCATACCACGCTCTAGGGGCTTGCTTGAGCCCATATAGCGCCTTGGACAACCTATAAACATGATTAGGATATCTAGGTTCTTCAAACCCGGGAGAGTGATCAACATATACTAGTTTATTTATGAAGCCATTTAAAAATGCACTTTTCACATCCATTTGATATAGTTTCATTTTATGAAGCGATGCATATGCAAGAAGGATACGAATGGCTTCTAGTCTTGCAACGGGTGCAAAGGTCTCTCCAAAATAAAGACCTTAAACTTGAGAGAACCCCTTTGCAACTAGTCTTGCCTTGTTCCTCACAACTACGCCTTGGTCATCTTGCTTGTTGCGGAACACCCACTTGGTTCCAATTACTCTTGCACCTTTTGGATGCTCCTTAAGTGTCCAAACTTGATTACGAGTGAAGTTGTTCAATTCTTCGTGCATAGCATTCACCCAATCTAGATCTTGAAGAGCTTCTTCTACATTCTTAGATTCAAGACAAGAGACAAAAGAGTGATGTTTAATAAAAGAAGCAAGCTTTTGAGATCGAGTCATTACACCCTTTGTAGGACTCCCTATGATGAGATCTTATGGATAAGCTTGAAGTAGAGGTGAGTTTCTTCTTTCAACCACTTGAGGAGGAGGTTGAGGAGCATCGACATCTTGAGCTTATGCCTTGGCTTGTTCATGAGAGACATGTGTATCATCATTTTCAACTCTCTCATTCTTGTCATCATCTTGAGGCACATATGATGAAGATGGTGGATTAACAATTTGTACATTGTCTTCATCGTCTTTAGGCTTGATGTCTCCCATCGGCATGTTCTTGATTGCCTCCCTCAAAGGTTCATCACCTACATCATCACAATTCTCAATTGCTCCTTGAGAGCCATTAGATTCATCAAATTCCACATCATATGTTTCTTCAACCAAACCAGTGGCATGGTTAAATACTCTATATGCTTTGGACTTTGATGAGTAACCAACAAGAAAACCAATATCACAATGTCTTTGAAATTTCCCTATGTGTTGACGCTTCTCGTAGATGTAGCATTTGCAACCAAACATCCAGAAGAATGAGACGTCCGACTTCTTCCCATTTAGCAACTCATAGGGGGTCTTGCCAAGAAACTTTTGTAGGAAGAGGCGATTTGAAGCATAGCATGCAGTGTTGATTGCCTTGGCCCATAATTTTTTCAGTGTGTTATACTCATCTAGCATTGTTTTTACAAGGGTAATCAATGTCCTGTTCTTTCTCTCAACTACACCATTTTGTTGAGGAGTGTAGGTTGATGAAACTTCATGCTTGATTCCAATTTCATCACAATAAGCCTCAATGTTTGTGTTGTCAAACTCTTTGCCATTATCACTTCTTATCTTCTTTATCTTGACTTCAAATTCATTTTGAGCTCTCTTTGCAAACTTTTGAAGCAATTGGCCACTTCGGATTTGTCATAAAGAAAGAAAGTCCAAGTGTATCTTGAGTAGTCATCCACAATCACAAGACAATAAAGATTTCCACCCAAGCTTTTGTAAGTTGTAGGACCAAACAAATCCATGTGTAGAAGCTCTAATACTCTTGATGTTGACATATAATCTTTTGTTGGATGAGTATTTGCAACTTGTTTGTCGGCTTGACATGCACTACAAGGTTTGTCCTTCTCAAACTTGAAATCCTTCAAGCCTCTCACTAATTCTTTCTTCAATAGCTTGTTGAGAGTGTTCATTCCAACATGAGCAAGCCTCCTATGCCAAAGCCACCCAAGTGAAGTTTTGGTGAACAAGCATGTCATCAAGTTTGCATCTTCGTTGGTGAAATCAACAAGATAGAGATTGTTGTATCTAAAGCCTTTGAAAATCATTTGCTTATCATCTATCTTTGAAACTACCACTTCATTTGGTGTGAATAAGCATTGATAACCAAGGTCACAAAGTTGCCCAATGGATAGTAAGTTGAAACTCAAGGAAGCAACATAGAGCACATTTGAAAGAGAGTGATCATTTAATATTGCAATCTTGCCTATACCCTTGACTTTGCTCTTTAAATTATCCCCAAATGTGATCTTCTCTTGACATTCCCCATTCTCTTCAAGTGAGGTGAATATACGAGGGTCACCGGTCATATGTTGAGTGCAACCACTATCAATAACCTAATGAGATCCACCGGTCTTGTAGTTCATCTACACACAAGAGATTAAGTTTTTTGTTTAGGGACCCAAACTTGAGAGGGACCCTTGACTTTCTCAACTAGTGACTTGGCAACCCAAATTTTCTTAGGCCTATTCTTGTTTGGGGGACCCAAAAATATGACTTTCATCTTTTCACTTGAATCTTTTCTAAGCATGTAATGAGCATTGAAAGCAAAGGGTCTAGCATGCTTGGGCAAGGGTTGTGGTGGTGGAGTTTTGCACTCATGAGCAAAATGACCCTCTTGTCCACACTCAACACATCTCTTTGGCTTGGACTTTGACTTGCTTTGTTGTTGTTAAGCTTTAGCCTTCTTCTCTTGATTTGCTAAGTAACCAATGCCACTTCTATCCATCTTCATTACGGTATTCATGAGTAGCTCACTTTGCAAATATTGGCCTCTTGTGAACTTGCTTAGACCGGTCTTGAGATGCTCTTTCTCTTGCTTGAGCTTTTTATTCTCTTCAATAAGTGACTTATTTGAGGTTTGCTTTTCAAGAGCCATCAACCCTTTTAGCTTCTTGTTTTCATTTCTAAGCATCTCATTTTCACTCTTGATCTTGACATAATCATCATGATTGTCAGACTCAACCACTTTCTTGCCTTTGCCACTAGAGCCTTGCTCAATGCTCTTAATAATCAAGTCATCACATGATGTAGCTATATCAATCTTAACAACTTGGTTAGTAGCATCATGTGTCTCAAGAGAAAGCTCATTAGCAACAACAAGACTATCATAATTGATTTTCAATGTAGTATATTTGTCTTTTAGCGAGTTGTGCCTTGTGTTGAGCTCATCATGCTTCTTCTCAAGTTTATCATGTTCATCTCTAAGCTCTTTGTTAGAAGTTTTGAGCTCCTTGAGAGTAGAAGACATAATTTCATTTTGATCTTTAAGCTCATTACTAGTCTTTTGTGCAATCTCAAGCTTAGATGAAAGTGATTCATTTTCATTTTGAAGCTCATCATTTTCATTTCTAGTTCTTCTTATGGCTTTAGAGTATTTGTTTAGCAATTTTACAAGTTCATCATAAGAAGGTGCATCATATTCATCATCACTATCACTATCATCATCATCACTCTCATTGTTTTGTACCTTTTGTTTACCCTTGGCCATAAGGCATAGGTGAGTAGTGGATGATAACGATGAAGGTGGCGGTGAAGGTGGTGATGAAGATGTCGGTGAAGATGATGATGGTTCAATCACAAATGCGGCGACCTTCTCTTTCTCATTGTCGCTTTCATCACCAGAGGACTCACATGATGACTCAATGTCGGTGAGCCAATCACCAACAATGTAAGCTTTGTCTCCCTTCTTCTTCTTGTGAAACTCTTTCTTCTTGCCATCCTTCTTCTTGTATGGCTTGTTCTTCTTCTTCTCATCTTCTTCATCACTAGAATAATTTTTCTTGCCCTTGTTCTTGTTCTTGTACTTGTCTTTTGGAGGCTTAGAGCATTGATGAGCTAAGTGGCCAAGTTCACCACAATTATAGCAATCCATCTCGGATATAGGCTTTCTTTTGCTACATGTGAAGAACTTCTTCTTGCCATTGAACTTAATGCCACTCTTGTTGAGCTTCTTTAGCATCTTGGTGGTCTTTCTTACCATGAGTGCAAGTGATGCATCATCAATATCACTTTCACTTGAGTTTTCTTGCATGATCATGGCTTGGCCCTTCTTCTTTTTCTTGTCATGGCTAGCTTTGAAGGCTAAGTCCTTCTTCTTGGAAGATGATGAACCCTCTTCCGGAGTGATGTGCATGTACATCTCATGTGCATTGATCTTTCCTAATACTTGTGTCGGTGTTGCGGTAGAGAGATCACTTTGATGAAGCACGGTGACAATGTGACCATACTTCTCAATGGGAAGAACACTCAAGATCCTCCTTGCAACATCCGATTGACTCATTTGAGTGAGCCCGAGAGCATTGAGATCCTCTACAAGAACATTCAATTGAGTATACATGTTATTAGCACTTTCTTTGGGAAGCATCTCAAAAGAATTAATTTTCTTCAAGGTAATATGATAGCGTTCCTCACGCTCACTATTAGTTCCCTCATGGAGAGCACAAAGGTTTTCTCACAATTCATGAGCGTTTTTTGTATTACGCACACGATTGAAGATATCTTTGCGTAGGCCTCGGTAGAGTGCATTTTTTGCCTTTGCATTCCACCGGTCATACTTCTCCTCGTCACCACTTGGGTTTGCGGGATCCTTGATAGCGGGAAGCCCTTCGGTGGCGGCTCTAAGACACCCAACATCTATGGCTTCGAGGTACGCCTCCATGCGGATTTTCCAATATAGAAAATCATCTCCCTCAAAGGTGGGAGGTGGTCCTTCCCCATTAGACATCTTGCTATAGGCGGTAAAGCCTAATTTAGGAGCAACTCGGCTCCGATACCAATTAAAAGGATCAAGATGCCTAAGAGGGGGGGCTGAATTGGGATTCTCTAAAAATTAATTGCAAGAATTAAAATCTATAAGCCATAATTCACCCCTAGTGCCTACTAGTGTTCCTTATGATTCTACCGGAAAAAGTTTTGCACCCTAAGTTCCAATCCTAGTCTAGCATGACAATTTTAGGAAAGTAAACCAAGCAATGAATGTAATACAAGAAAGTAAATGCTTGAAAGTAAGGGTTAGGAACACAGCGATGTTTTTTCGAGGTATCTAAGAGTCACCACTCTCCACTAGTCCTCGTTGGAGCACCCGCGCAACGGTGTAGCTCCTCCTTGATCCGCGCAAGGATCAAGTGCTCTCTACGGGCTGATTCTTTGACACTCCATCACGGTGAATCGCTCAACCGCTCACAAGATGAGTTGGGTCATCCACAAGCTCCGCCGGATGATCACTAAACTCCCAATCACCACCAAGTCGTCTAGGTGATGGCGATCACCAAGAGTAACAAGCTAGAACTCTCACTCGACCATCAACAAGACTAATGAGAAGGTGGATGCACACTTGCTACTCCCTAGTCACTAATGAGGGATTTTAAATTTTGATTCTCAAATCACTACCCTCACTAGAGCTCTTGCACTTCCTTACACTTGAAAGGTGTTTCTCAGCTGAACAAATGAGCAAGAGACCTCTAAAAGAGGTGGAGCGGATGTATTTATACACCCCACAGTCAAATCCAACCGTTACCTGCCAACTCAGCAAAAATACGCACTGACTGGACGCGCCGGTCGACGTGACCGGACGCGTCCGGTTGTGCAAGGATCTTACTGTACTTTGACCGGACGCTCGGTCAAGTCCGATCAATGATGACCGGACGCGTCCAGTCAGCGAAGTACCTTACTGGAACATGACCAGACGTGTCCGATCATTTTCCAGTTGCGTCTGATTAGTTCTCTTACCCTCTGTGACACGTGTCAACACGATCAACGCGTCCGATTCTCGCAAGGACCGCGTCCGGTCAACCAAGTTGAAACGTAGTGACTGTCAGCACTGACTGGACGCGTCCGGTCAAGACAGAGACCGCGTCCGGTCAAGGGTAAACGACTCAAACGATTTCGAAACGTGACGCAACTTGAACCGGGTTGCTTCCAACTGAACTTTGGGCTTCACCTGAGCTATCTAGTGCTAAGTTTGACAAGTGTGCACCACACCTAAACAAAAGACTCACCTAGGTCAAGCTACTCGCTCATGCCCCCCTTTATAGTACGGCCAAAGGAAAAAAGCGAAGATCCTAACGACTATTCCAAATGTAACTCAACACCTTGACATCTGGAACTAACCGTCCTTAATCTTGTCGTTAATCCTTTGAAAACCAAAACGATTTCCATCAAGGGGCATGAATACCATAGTGCCCAAAGCAGTTACCAATCCCATGACCTAACTTACCAAAGTTTCTGCAAAACACACGTTAGTCATGGTTATAATGCATTGTCATCAATTACCGAAACCAACTCTCGGGGCCTAGATGCTTTCATTCTTGATGTTCTTGCATCCAAGTGAGGGCAGCTCTTTGCTTGAGGGTGATAAGATTGGAGAGAGACCTCATTGCATCAAACATGCATGTGGATTAGAGATTGAGTTGAGCTTCTAGACATAAAGGGAAGTGAGAGATTCAAGGCTTACACTTTGAAATGGAGGGGAGGGTCATGATCTTCATTTCTTTCATCAAAAGAGAGAACACAACTAGAGAGAGGATTTGGTCATGAAAATTACATAGAGAGAGATTCTTGAGCTAACACATGTGAGAGGGAGAGGGAGAGAGGTTGAGCTTCATATGATTCTTCAATCCAAGCATTGGCTTAATCCCTAGTTTTTAATTTCTTGTCCATCATGTTTTGTATATGAAAATACAAAATACTTTGGCCGGAATGTAATGCATAAAAAAATACAAAGGTACTTAGTATATGGAGACTTACCAGCCATCTTGTTTTGATATACAAATCATTCTTTCGTTTTGGATTATGTTGACATTGTGTGTTGCTATATATGAACGAGGTGTAATAACAAAGAGCGAACTAACATATGAAATAACGAGTCAACCAACTTATGAATGAACGAGGGGACAACCAGTGCATCGCTACGAGCCACGCAACTAACGAATGAGCCAACTCATGAACGAATGAGCAAACTAATTAACCAAGTAATAATGTTTATATCTCTTTTAAAACACAGATGTCTGCTAACATTGATAGCTTATGCAGGAGTTCAGGTCAATGGCTAGTGACACAAAACCACAAGGGCGAAGGAACAAATTTAAAATGGTCATGACAGATGAAGAGGATTGGGTGATGGAAGACGACTTTTACATTTGGATCCCCATCCAAATGGTCACGACAGATAAAAGAAGAGTGGGTAGTGGGTGAAGTCTTACAATTCAGTTCTTCGATGGTTTTGCAGTTGCTATGTATATCCCACACAGCTTGCTAGTTCACGCATACACTAGACTACATATATATATATCCAAATCTTGCTGACAACTACGAATTATACAAAGTTGCATCCCACGCCCAACACAGACGACGAGCTAGGAAACCAAAGTCATGGCGGACGAGACAGCGGCGCCGCTGCTCCACTCATCAGCTACCCTCATCGCCGATGCACCACGCCGGAACAGGTTCGCCTTCGTCTGCGCCACGCTCGCCTCCATGACCACAATCCTCATGGGCTACAGTACGTTGAACAAGCTCAGTAGTCAGTAGTCAGTACTACTACTGCTGGATTATCTCGGTTTTGTTGTCCATCCTCGTGGCGAGGACCTACCTTCCAAGACGCTGACATTCACCATCCTGCTTAATTCCTGCCTGCTGCAGACCTCGCGCTTATGAGCGGCGCGCAGCTGTTCATCCGGCAGGACCTGGGCCTCTCCGACGTGCAGATCGAGGTGCTGACGGGGTCCATGAACCTGTTCATGCTCGTGTCTATCCTCGGCGCCGGATGGGCGGCCGACCTCCTGGGCCGCCGGGGCACGCTCGTGCTTGCCAATGCCTTCCTCATGGCCGGAGCGCTCGCCATGTCGGCCGGAGGCAGCTACGCCGCGCTCGTGGCCGCGCGCTTCGTCACCAGCGTCGGGGTTGGGTTCGCCCGCGTCGTCGCGCCGGTCTACAACGCCGAGATCTCGCCGGCGTCCACGCGCGGCGTCCTGTCGTCGTTGCTAGACGTACGTACGTATATATGTGCCGGCATCGTCGTGGTTCCTCTTTTCAGCTATCTCTTTGGCTGATGTACCTACGTATGCTCCATCTTGCAGATGTTTATCAATGTCGGGATCTTGCTTAGCTACGTGTCGAACTACGTGTTCGCCGGCCTGCCGGTGCACATCGGCTGGCGCGTCATGTTCGCCGTCGGCGCGCTCCCACCGGTGTTCCTCGCCGCGGGGGTGCTCGCCATGCCGGAGTCGCCGCGGTGGCTGATGATGCGCGGGCGCTACGGGGAGGCACGCACGGTGCTCGTGCGCACCTCCGACACCGCAGCGGAGGCCGACCTCCGCCTCCAGGAGATCAAGCAAGCCGTCGAGGCGCCGCAGGCAGCCGGCAGCAGCGGTGGCGGCGGCGTGTGGAAGGAGCTGCTGTTGCGGCCGACGAAGAGCGTGCGCCGGATCCTCATCTGCGTCATCGGTGTCCTGTTCTTCCAGCAAGCGACCGGCATCGACGCCATCGTGCTGTACAGTCCATTGGTGTTCCAGAAGTCTGGCATGTCGTCGAACAGCGCCATCCTCGGCGCCACCATCGCCGTGGGAGTAGTCAAGACGTGCTTCATCCTCGTGGCGACGCTCTTCACTGACCGCATCGGCCGGCGCCCTCTTCTCCTCGCCAGCGCTGCTGGCATCGCAGTGACGCTGACCTGTTTGGCCCTGACGCTCTGCGTAGGGGCCACGTCCACGGCAAGCACGGCAGCGTGCGTCGCGTCGGTGCTGGCCTTCGTGGCCGCGTTCTCGGTGGGGTTCGGGCCATTGGCGCCCGCTTACAGCTCGGAGATCATCCCGCTGCGGCTGCGCGCGCAAGGCACCAGCCTTGGCACGGCGGTGAACCGGGTGACGTGTGCGTTGGTGACCATGACTTTCATCTCTCTCGCCGACTGGATCACCATGCCCGGGTGCTTCTTCCTGTATGCCGGTGTGGCAGCAGCTGCGTTCGTGTTCGTGTACTTGCAGCTGCCGGAGACTAGTGGGCGGAGCTTGGAGGACATGGACGAGCTCTTCGCTGCCAAGTGATCATAGTTGTTCTTTTTTTTTTTGCCTAAATTAGACAGTGAACTGAGGACTTGTATTTGTGTGATTGTTGTTCAACCAAGAATTTGACACTAGTCCCTTATGATTGCTCATAGGGCCCATGACAATTCACATCCAGCGACCTCTCATTTAATGTGAGAATTGAAGAGAAAGACACACAGCGGATGGGTACAGAAAATAGGTTGGTAGTTGAATTTCCTTGAGGCCAACAAGAAACTAACAGTCTAATACTAGATTTCTAAAAAAAGAAAAAGATTTGTCTGCTGCCAGTAGCCTTTGTTCAATTCAATATCAGAATCCGAGAGAGCAACAAAGCAAGGGGAAAGAGAGGGTAGTGAGGGTTGAAAATTTAGCTGATATTCGCCGAGAACCTGCGAATATCAGTTCTACCTGTCACCTCTGTTAACAGTCGAATGCTAGAGCTTGTAGATGCTGTAATAGACCCGTAGCATGTTCGTCTAGAAGTGCCTCTAGCGCCATCGTTAGCAAGAAAAAGTTCCGCCCCCCTCATAACAAGGCTATTAATCATCCAGGTCATAAACATCATGTAGGGATCGGATGCAACAAGGGCCGGAGGGAGGAGTGGTGTCCAAAAATTTAATGCAACAACCATAGCGTACTAATAAATCAACTACATCACCCCCACTTGCATGGCTAACCCTACAAATTAAACTAAACAAACACCTTAGTACTGTCACCACATGAAGCCACGTCCTTAGTCATTTGCACACTAACAGTATTCTCCTTAAATGTGGAAATGTTAAAGACCAATTAACAATGGAGCATAATGCTACAATAAGAATCCTAGTTGTTAGTTGCCGGTCGTCACCAGATAACTTCAAGAGCAATACTAAGCAAGCAAGATCATAACGAAAGTAAATGCTGGAAGTAAAGTGGACAAGAGACAATTGGGGGTTTTCCCCATGGTACCGGGTTTTGCCATACCCCCTAATCCATGTTGGATCATTCCCAAAGTGTTGAGCTGCCGTGTAACCAAGGCTCAATCTTTAATAAGAGTATCTATTTTGCATTATTGATTGGCGGTTCTCAAACTACTAAGCACAAAAGCACTTGGGCCCTCCGACACACTACTACAGATTCAAACATCACTGCCGGCCCATCACTGCCGGATTGTATTGGGCCGGCAGTGATAAATCTTCACTACCGGTTCAAACTCTAACAGACATTCAAATGATTAGGGTAGGGGTCAAACCGGCAGTGAAGCTCATTATCACTGCCGGTTCGTGGCTGGAATCGGCAGTGAATCTTCACTGCCGGTTCGTGGCTAGAATCGGCAGTGATAATGAGCTTCACTGCCGGTTCGTGGCTGGAACCGGCAGTGATAATAAGGTTCACTGCCGGTTTTTGAACCACCAGTGATTACGAGCTTCACTGCCGGTTCCAACCACGAACCGGCAATGCTAATTAGATTCACTGCTGGTTCGTGGTTTAAACCGCCTGTGATATGTCCACAGTACATATAGCTCGACCTCCCTCTCTCCTCTGTCCAAACGGAATAGAACACTCCTCGTGAACCCTAACTCCCGGCTCCCCCTCCCTCACGGGATCTCTCATCTCCGCCCCACTGCAGCAGCACTCTCTCTTCCCATCAGCAGCCGCACTCCCTGAGCTCCCTCTCCTCTCCCTCCCTCGACGGCCATGGCGGCGGGGTGGCCTCGCACGCGCACCCAGAGGTGGGGGCCACGCGCCATGGTAGCAAGCGCTGCCCTCCCCGGCGGCGCTGGGGTGGCCTCGCGCGCGCACACAGGAGAAGGGCGGCGGTGCAGCAGCTCCTTTCTGTGGCCGTCGCCGAGACCGAGCAGGGCCCTTAGGCCAAAACCGAGCCCAGCGACGTCTTATGTAAGAAATAAGGGTCTTAGCTGATCTTAAGGGTGAGGATTTAGATTAAAATTTAGGGATTTCTTATGCCAGGGTCAGCGCCACGCCCGGGGCAGATGTCCAAGCTCATCGTTGGGAAGGAGAAGCTCACTCTATTCAACACAGGTAAACACCTGTTCCCCTGGATCCAATCCTCGTGAGTTTTATTTTGTCTCCGTTACCATTTGCTTTATGAGCACCAACGGAACTTGCATCAAGTTACTAATTAGTCTGAAAGCAAGAACTTAGCTGACTACTACATACCGTTTCTGCCTCCAAAACAAGCTAAAGTACCATGGTTAGTAGCGGTAAATCCTGTGAACTATTGTCGGCCATGTGAACTATCTTATTTGGAAGCTTTATCAGCAGCCCTCATAATATGGTAATTTTTTAAGCCTTGCCTAACAATATTGTTTGGAATATGTAGGTCATATAATCGCGTAGCTTGATTTATAATTAGTTACTGTCAGGCATCAACTTATGTTATATACATATTTGCAGTGGGGAGGAAGATACAACACATTTGCTGCTTGGGAAATTCAAGTAGGGTCACGCATTCTTGTCTCTAAACAGGTCAGTTCAGTAGAATTTTTTGTGTTTCATACCTATACTGACAAATCTTATTAAGCGATGATACACCAATCAACTAGTTTATTGTGATAAAATTGTTTTTCTAGTTCCAAATGATGAGTTCTTACCAAACTCATTATCCAGGAATGCTAAGGATAGAGATATTATTGAGTACTAAACCTTGTGTGCTAGAAATAAAGAGATGCTTAGAACTATATATGTTGTAGATATTGTTCTGGATGCGTGGGTTATATAAGACGCTAGCGCGCTCCAACGCCAGTGCACGACACTTGCGCGCTCGACGCTGTCCACCAGTGCACGCCGCCGCCGCTCGACGCGAGTATGTGTTCTCGACCCTTATTTTAGTGTTTCTTTTCTTGATATGTCATTCAATAACATGGACTTTGTGATTGCAACAACCATTTCATCCTCGTAGATATCTATCTTCAAGATTCACATATCGAGGTGTGGGACTTAAAGAAAAAGCCACTTTCTCTTATTGACTCCCTAGTCAAAGTGCTGAATAAGTAAGTGAACCCAATATCACAACACTTTCTAATCACATAGGATATTGTAATGTCCTCGGCCTTCACACTTCATTTACAATGTCACATAGAATGAAGGCATTACTTGATTGGAAAAATCTCGATAGCAAGATGCAAAAGCAATGGAGTGCCCCATTCAGTGTAAAGTATATGGAGGATCTCAAGACCCTAGATGAACCGATGGAGAACAACGAATGCGGGTTCTATGTGATGTGGGCAATGCTAAAATACTTTGGTGTAAAAACAGATAATGGAGATGATATGGTACGTAGGTATCCCATTTCTATTATCTTGCTTCAATTACAGCGCAAAGCAAACAATCACAACCAGTTGCTAGATTTTGAGATGAGAGGAATTCAAGAGGAGATAGCAAGGTTTGTGATGGACGAGATATTGACCAAGAAAGGATCATTCTCCATTGCGAGGACTAAGAAGTACAAGGCCCAGTACGGAAGAGACCACATCGATAGGCTATTGTAATGCGACTCTTAATTCGATACTTAAATTTTTTTTTTGGAACTTTTATAATATAAATGTTGATGGGTTTGTATTGTCGCTGATCCACAACCACCTCCACATCGATATCAAATTGATCGATAGCAACCACCTCCACCTCCCCGACCTCCCACCCCACCACCTCCCCTCGAAATGAAAATAAAACAATTATTAAAATGCAAATTGTGAAAAGTATATCACTACCGGTTCAAAGAAAACCGGCAGTGATAATATAATCTACACAACCGGTTGGTTAAAACAACCGGCAGTGACGGCTCAAGTATCACTGCCGGTTTGTAACACAAACCGGCAGTGATTGCTCAAGTATCACTGCCGGTTTGTAACACGAACCGGCAGTGATACACGAGCTATCACTGCCGGTTTGGCATAACCGGCAGTGATGTGATCAGCTTATCACTGCCGAGTTGGTTATGGCGGTTCAAAATCCGCCAGTGAAGGGGGGTTTTGAACCGCCAGTGATGTCCTTCTCTGGTGTAGTGACAGGATCCTCCAATAGAAGTTCATACAGATCATCACTAAGACATCTAGGTGCTAGTAAAAACCAAGAGTAACAAGCTTTCGATCTTCACTTGATCTAATCCTAAGACAAGAGACTACAAAAGATGTAGATTTGGTAATCACTCAACTAGCCAATTGTTAATCTTGATGACTTTATCACTTGCAATTGCTCTCCAACTCACTAAGAATCTATAAGATATGCATAATCATTTTCCTCACCGAAGAGAACTCACTAAGAGATACTACACACATATAAAAAAGGTTCTAAGGGATTAGCTCATCGTTCACTTAATTGTACGCAGTGAAATGAACACCAGATGATCTATTAGCACACAAAAACCATAGAGGTGAGGATCCTCACACGCACCCAGAAACAACTATAGAGGAGGTACTTTGGCCCACTTCTAATGTTCTCAATTTACTAAGACCTTGTGATTGAGGTGGGCATGGCCCCCGCTTCGGCCCGACCGTGAAAATAACTTTTGTACTAGTGTTCCCTACCTCACAGAGCACTTGATCTCTTCACATAGACTAAGCAGGAGTGATACCCTCTCGAGTGCGCTACAAGTTAGTGAAAATTGCCAACTCATAATTTTTTTTGGAAAATTTAGGTTCCCTGTTTCCTCTGTTACATTTAGCACTTGTTTTATGAGATATCTTGCAATGTACATTTCTAAAATTGCTAGAATAAGGTTTGAACTGGATTGCAAAATCTTTTGCGCATTAGAAACTTGGAATTGACACACAAGCTTCTAGGTGCACGGGTGAATTGGTCATTATTACTATGTTTCTTGCTGCTTTAAATTTTTAGAAGACCCAAGTTGTGGTCTCTCTTAGTTGCTTGGATCTTTAAATTTATAGAGGACCAATTTATCCTCTCTTTTGGTCATCTTCATGATTTCATAAGGGATTATGGGACTAAATTAATACAACAACCTTAGTATCTAACACACAATACACAAATTTATTAGAATTCATTACACACCTCGCATCCCGAATTGGAAAATTGGAATCACAACAGACAAATGTCCCATGTCTATTCCCTCGCTTCAAGCGAAAGAAACAGGGAATTTATTACAAGTGTTCTTACAGATCAGTTACTGCACCTATATATATATATATATATATATATATATATATATATATATATATATATATATATATATATATATATATATAGTGACTTGGAGAAGCGCGTACCTCGTCAAGCACCAGGCTTTGGCATAAAAGGGCCTAGACGACGCATGAGAAAGAGAATATGCATGATGAACTCCCCACCAGTGCTGAGATGCTCGTAGTGGAATGCAGACCCGCAACGAAGTGCCGTGTAGAAAAGCATCTCCAGCCACACCTCCGAGATGAGTTCCCAGCGGTGAGCTTCATCGTTGATGTTAATCAGCACCTGGGCCACATCGCAGGCAAGAGGCAGCACTGGAGAGTAAAGCGCTTCCACCATCCTCTGCAGGAGTTCTTCCTGTGTCCCACTCCCACTGGAGGTGGTAGCGTCATCCTTGTTCGCCGGCGCTTCATCATTCGTCTTCGTCTCTTGAGACGCCCCCTGCATCGAGCCTTGCTGTTGATCTTCTTTCTTCATAGATTTAAACATGATGATGACAGTTTCCTTCTCATCTAGGTGAACCTGTGGAAAGTAGTCTGTGAGTTGTTCGTGAACTTTCTTATGCACAAGGCGGGAGTTGCTTGTAAGCATGACATCACACTTGAACACCAGTTACATGATATAATGAGATAGCACTCTGCTTATCACCATCTTCTTCTTCTTCTTCTTCGTTTCATCAGCTGGTTCTGTGCCAATTCTTTTGTCCCCCGAGGAGAAGTAGCAGATATCCGTTGCAATGTGCCAGATGAGCACGCTCGCCAGGAACTCAACTCTTCTGCTGAGGCTCTTGTGCAGTGCATCATAGCTTGACCTTTCAGCTAGTTCTGGAACCTGATGGCAGCTGGCCATCCACTTTCCAAGTGCTCTCTCACCACGGAAGCTGGCAAAGTCCCACTCTTGTCTCTTGGTCTGCAGAAATAACAACTTGTCGAGGATGAGCAACTTGAGATCATCAGTAACTGGTGTGCGTGTTAAGTCAAAGAACTCGACACATGTTGCACCAAATAAGGGTTTACAGTTAAGGATCCATTTCCGTGTGGATGTATGGTAGTCCTCCACACTAGTGCTGTACCTCCTGGTCATGCTATATTGTGCTAGCTCTTCTGACCACCGTTTTCTTATAAGCCAGCTTGCAGGCAGCAAACTACCACTCATGACTAAACATTCAAACAGACTTCCATGACGAAATGCCGGTGTTCTCGCAATGGAGAAAATTAATGGATGTGAAGGTAGTCAGCAGATCTAGGACTATGGCCGCAACAAGCAATATGTAGGACACGGTGATGTCTGCTTTACTATGGTGGCCCTCCTTGTGAGCAGACACAAAGAACACCAGGGCAATTGCGGCTGAAATACACTGGAAGAGGTTGTATGTCAGGAGCACAGGGATGACTATTAGGTTCTCAGACGTGTGGGCACAGCAACACAGATCAGTAACTACGTCAAGGAAGATACCAAGTACAGAAAAAAGTGGTGCCTTAGGGCCGGTTTAGATCCGAAATTTTTGGCAAAATAATACTGTAGCGTTTTTCGTTGTTATTTGGCAAATATTGTCCAATCATGGTCTAATTAGGCTTAAAAGATTCGTCTCGTCCATTTCGTCTAAACTGTGTAATTAATTTTATTTTTTATCTATATTTAATGCTTCTTGCATGTGTCTAAAGATTCGATGTAACGGGGAATCTGAAAAATTTTGCAAAATTTTCTGGGACTAAACAGGGCGAGGACTTGGTACGATTCTACCAGACATGCGGCCACGTACTGGTAGACTATGCACCGGTCTGGCATATTCTCTGCTTCCTGCGGAGAGTCCGATAGCTTGTCTGCAGCTACGGTGACATCCCAATCATCAACAGGAGCATCCAGTAACATGATGTCATCCAACAACCATCTCATACTACGAGTTCGTATGTTCATCAATTTCAAGAAGTAATCAGCATCGAACATCCATCGAACTGTTTCTGTAGCATGATTAATGCTACCCTTCCACTTTCTGTCTCTAAATTTTGCTTGCGTAGCTTGCAGACGCGATAGTGTATCCGACAAAATACCCATGGATGAAGCCCTAAGACTCTTTGGACTTGCTGAGTAAAGGCAATAGGTGCGGCCAGCGTACTTGAGGAATCCACACAGGAACATGAGCACCATAGCAGCCCTGAGTCGGGCGTTCGGCCAAGACGACTTGGACACTACGTATCCGGCCACTGCAGTCTGGGTGACCAAACCTAGTAGGTGCCTCGTCCACAGCTCGTTGTCCTGCTTCGAGAAGGCAGTGATGCTGTCCTGCTCCCCCACCGATGTCAGGGTGTGAGAGCATGGCACTGTGGTTACCAGGCCACACGTCTTAATATTACTAATTGGAGGCTCCAACAGAGACTCCACATTAATTCTCACCAGATGCTCTAGAAAAAAAGATAAATACTAGAAATTCTCATATTAATCAGAAACATCCGGCCATCAAATTGAAAGTCTATAGCCATCTATAACCATTGGATCCATTTTGTTATCCAAAAAAATTACCCACCCCTGCCATTATAAATTAAAAAGTTTTTATTATGATAAAAAATACTTTAACCGAAATTTACCACCTATGCCATTATAAATTATAAAATGTTTATGAGAAAAAAAATACTTTGATGTAGAAAATCCATCCAGGCGATCAACTCCATATCTTGATCGGTTATTAAAATATCGGAGGCAATCTATGGATGCCATCCCAACAAAATAGATACACAACTAGCGGCACATCCAGATCCAGCTTTGTCGGCTGGCGGCCGGCCGCATCGGCGGCGGGTGGCCTGCGCTCCGGAGCTGCTCCTCTTGTGCGATGGCATGGCCAGGCCCGCGCGCTCAGCGTTCCCTGGTGCGTAGTCTCCTCCGGCAGGCAAGGATGGAGCGTCCCTGGCGGCCTCCTTTGGCGTGACCTCCAGCATACACAGTCGTGTGTTTCCCAATCTAAATAGATTATTTTTTCTTTTATTTTGTTATACTAATTTTGCTCATTCGGTCAACTGATAGGTTATTTCTTCGAGATCTGCTTGCCTCTGTCTTGCCCCCAGGATAGAATCCATTGTGGTTCCGTAAGACAAGGGAGCATGGAGTCCAGCCATAGCAATGATGATTTTGAGATTTTCTCTACAAATTTTATTTCGATCTTGTGTAGATTCATTGGGGAACAAAATCCTGGCCGGCATGGCACCTCTGTTTCTTTTTCCTTCTCTATTCCTTTCTGAAGATGGCGTGTGAGCTCCATCCCTACACGTATGCCGCTTTGTCAACCACGTACAAACAGAAAGCCATCTGCCCCATCTATTCACCCGTTCGTCTCTTCATCTTCCAACAGCTGAAGGTACACAGTGGCAGACTGCCCTTAATTTATATATTTTTGTCAACCACGATGCAATCAGGAAAGCATCTAGCTGATCTATTCACCGTTCATTTTCTTTCATCCTTCATATATGTGTCAACCATGACGCAATCAGAAATCCATTACTGCTTTCATCATTCAACAACCAAAGGTACTCTCATCTCGCTGAATCGACCTAATTTATCTCCTACGATCTACATTGAAAAAGATAAATTAATGGCATAATTATTATGTTGTTTCAGTGTACAAGTTGCAATGGCCACAAAAACTTTAAGTGAGATTAGGCGTAGAAAGGAATTGTGGAAAATCAAGGCAAGGGTGTCTAGAATGTGGGATGCAATCTTACTCGGTAGTGGTGAACAAATCAGTCTTGACATGGCCCTTATTGACCATCAGGTATAATACTTTTTCACTGTGTTTGTAATGGCCTTAGATTACTTCGAGGTTACATGCTAATGAAAACAAAAAAAATAGGAGACCAAAATGCATGGAGTTATCAATAAGGTATGTATGGAAAATTCAAACCAATGGTCAAAGAAGGTGAAGTTTACATCATTACAAATGTAAGAGTCACAACAGCTGCACAAAAATATAGACCGGTGGAGAATGGAAAGGTAGTCAACTTCTTTCCCACAACGAGAAGACATTCCAAACTATAGTTTTCAGTTCTTCAGTATAGACTTGCTTTCTAATAGAGTAAATATCGACATGTACCTCTCAGGTTAGCTACTGCTAACTTTATATTTTTTATGATATTCCTCTCATTTGACCACTATTTGATGAGTACTCATATTTATGTATCATCATAGATATCATAGGAGTTGGACCGATAGAAGAAACTACGACATACTTTGGAGTGACAGAAATATGCGATATTGTGCTCCTGATCAAGTAGGATTTTTTTCATTCACAAACTACCAAATTTTACTCATTTACATGCATGCTACTGCTATGTCGTCTTTCCACACCTTAAATTAGATTATTTTTCTTAAAGTTTGCGCTCATCTTAAATTATATTATTTATATTTTTGAATTTGCAGTGGATAAGAAGTTAAGGTTCGATTTGGGGGTGGCGGGGGCAAACTTGGTCAAATCAATGAGAGGGAAAAATCTCATGTCATCACAATAACATCTACAACTGTGCAAATTTGGCAGGAAGTTTTCATTGAATATTAATAATTCAGTAATATTTTTGCCATTCAGTGCAAGCCTCCAATGAAATTAAATAATTATTATTTTGCAGGATATTCTTTGTCGTCAACCAATGCACCACAAGTTTTTATAGATTTAACAATTCCTGAAGCTATGGATGCACGTAATAGGTAAAACAAAATAAAATAGTGTTCTATTTTATATTTGTAGTTTACACTCTGACATGGTTAAATTTTTTCGTATGAAAAAAGCCAATTTTTGAGTGGTATTAGTATCAAAGAGATACATATTGATGACCATTTAAAAGGGACACTGGAGGATCAAATGCAGTACAATAGGTAAACTTTAGAGGAATTAGGTTTGATTTTGTAGGACTCATCAAATCAGGTATGCATATGTTTCATCATTATACACTACTATCAAAAAGCTTACATGTATAAGAATGATATAAGATATGTTATACATGATTCTACCATTATGAACTAAATAAAAAAATGTATCTAAATTATCCGCATATGGTATTAAAAAACAAAATAAACTTTAAAAATGCTAAACAAACACCTAAATTACTAAAGTGAGTCCAACACGTCAATGTAATGTACAAAGCAATGAAAAAACACCCGTGCAATCAAATTAAATACCAATAATAGCAATGCCATGACAAACTCTCTCAGACATGCCAACAAAAATTAAAAAAATTGTGTAACTCTGGAATCAAAGAGAAGTCAATTGAATAAAGTAAATTTAAAATAAACAATGGTTTCCAGTTGCTTGAGTAAAAAAGCTAGCCCATACGTAAGAATCTAACCCGTGCGGTAGCACGGGTTGATGGACTAGTTGGATGAATAGGAAGATGAAGGAGGTGACTCTAGAGGAGGATGAGGTGGGGCTAGGTGGCGCCAGAGTGGGAGACAGAGCACATAGAGGACCGCGAATGAGGTGGGGCCAGGCAGTGCTGGAGTGGGAGATAGAGGGCACCAAGGCCGACAGATGAGGTGGCAAAGAGGAGCAAGTTGAGAAAATGAGAAGACATGGGAGTGGGAGAGAGAAGGTGTTTCACTGACTTGTGGGACATAAAGGAGGGTTTGACAATGTTGGTTGCCAATATGATGGGATGCTATTTCCAGTTAATTTTTGTGTTTTTCGTGGAATAACACATGACAGAGTTCTTTACATGGCATTTTCAGAATCTCATGTTCTTTCGATGATACTGAACTAATTTTCCCTGTTCACAATTAACTATTTATCAAGTGTTGCATAAATTTGCGTGCAGGTAAAACTTTAGTGTCTAGTACGTCATAGTCTCCCCTGCTATGCATAGTGATCGTTGAGATACAATGAACATACAAATGTACCAATTAACAGGGGGTGTAGTTTGAGAAAGAGTAAAGTCCGCTGGTAGTCTTTGAACTTGTTCGATTGTGTCATCCCAAGTCATAAACTTGCAAATCGACTGTTTTTTTCGAAAGCGTGCGCTACACGTGCTTCATTAAGAGAAGTGGGAAGTTACAATGGAGCCACAAGTAATCCATGGATTACCGGTGGATCCAACAACACACACAAACGAACAAGAAGAAAATGGAAGGGAGGACCTCCACCTAACAACCCAACCAACTGAACCTAATATAGAAGAGCCGACACTAAGGCAGGCAGCAGTGTAGTGAAACCGCGACAATGACCACGGCGGCCAAGCATCCACCGGGAACCAAGACGACAAAGCATCTGCCAGAACTACGACCATCGACGCGGCAAAGCATCCGCGGATGGGGCCAACACGCTCACAGCAGCAAAGCTTCTGCATAGGAGGGGGCCTAAGCGACTACAAAGCGGCAAAGCATCTGCTAGAACAACGACCATCGATGCGGCAAAGCATCCGCGGATGGGGCCAACACGCCCTCAGTAGCAAAGCATCTGCATGAGGGGGGGGCAAAGCGACAACTGCGCAGCTACATCACCCACTAGCATGATGAGCCAAAGTGAAGGACAACATGAAGCACAAATAGGTACAGCACGGCAAACAGACGGTGACTTGGTGACGAGCTGAAGGAAATTCTTCAAAGACGCCTTCAAGAAGGGGGTGATGACCAAGGAGACCGCCCTGGCAGCCATTGTCGCTGGCCTTAGAAGCTTCTAAGGCAGGGCAGAGCCCAGAATTTGGCCATGCATGTGCCGCTTTGTGGGGTTGAATGACGACGCCCCCAGGGAGGTTCGTGGCGCTCGAAGCGTCACCATCGTCTGGCCAGCCGAAACCGGGCCAAGCTTTTGCTCATGCCACGAAGAGGCGCGTAGGCACCGCCGCGCCCGGGCCCCCACCAGTCGCGACGTAGGCACCGACAACCGGAGCGAGGGCACGGATACGAGTCCTCCTCAGCCAGGGCAGTTGGAGTAGCGGCACCCGCCCGCCGTGCCTAGGGCGACGTGGCTAGCCGCTCGTGCCGAGGACGGGCCACGTCGGTCACCGCCGCGTAGGGGGGCTCCGACCTGGGTCTGTCCGGCCACAACCTGCCCCGGAGCACGCCGTCCGTCGGGGGAGCCGCCGGAGATGCACAGGCCGCCGAAGCTGGGGGGTGTGGACCCAGGTGCCAGGACGCCAGATCCAGCCCACAGGGGGCCGGATCCGGCCGGCAGCCACCGAACCCCTCGCCGGAGAGCGCCAGACCACCGTGGGAGCTGCCGGAGAAAGGGCAGGAGCCGCTAGCTCGGCCACCGGAGCAAGGGGGAGCCCAGGCGCCAAGGGACTCTAGATCCAACCCACGGGGGGCCGGATCCGGCCGCTCGTCGCCGGACACCGCCGCCGGACTTGCCGGGGTTGTGGGTGGAGGGGGGCATGAGGAAGAGGGGGTGGAGGAAGGTGGAGGTGCGGACGGGGTCCCTTTTGGGGCCGCCACCACCGCGGGCTGAAGGGTGGCGGCGGCGGCCGAAGGGAGGCTGAGGAAGGGGGGCCCGGCGGCCGTGCGAGGTCGCCCCCGAGTCGCTCGATGGTGGGGGCGCTCGGGGGAAGAGGGGGCTTTCGTTCGCAATCTCTAGACAAGATTATACACCAAGTCCTCAAACTTGTTCATCTGTGTCATCCCGATCCCTAAGCTCTTGAATTACTCGCTTAGGTCCTCGAACTTGTTTGGCAGTATCATCTAGGTCCCTAAACTTAAAAATCAACCGTTTAGATCCTTAAACTTGACCAGTTGCGTCATCTCGGTCCCTAAATATTAAAACTTGTAAATTTAATATATATTTATAGAACTATCTAAAAATTATAAATCTAATTTTGTTAGACTCCTGGTAACTTGTACTTTAAATTAGAATAAAAAAATCACCATGTATTTTCTATTTTTAACTTTATAGTTGTGCCTATTTAGTTATTTAACTATAAAGTTAAACATAGAAACTACATGGCGATTTCTTTTATTCTAGTTTAAAGTACATGTTATCGGGAGTCAAACAAATTTAGATTTATAATTTTTGGACAGTCCAATAAATATATATTGAATTTAAAAGTTTACAACTTTGATAGCATTTAGAGACCGAGATGGCACAAGTGAACAAGTTTGAGGACCTAAACAAGCGATTTACGAGTTTAGGGATCCGGATGACATAGATGAACAAGTTTAAGGATCTAAACTGTCGACTTGCGAGTTTAGCGACCCGGATGACATAGATGAACAAGTTTAAGGACCTAAACAAGCTATTTACGAGTTTAGGGACCCGGATGACATAGATGAATAAGTTTAAAGACCTAAACTGTCGATTTGCGAGTTTAGCGACCGGGATGACTTAGTATATCCCTCAAGAACTACTACAATTCAGGTTTTCATAGAGAATGAGCATTTCGAGTTTTTAGAGGTGGGTTGTGCCTCTACGAAGATGCTTCTATTAATGGAAAGTAATAGAGGTGAGTAAGCATGCCCACCCGTTAAGTCAGAAGGAAAAAAAATTAAAATCAGCCTCTACTGTTGGTCATCCTCGGAGACTCATGCCTCCACTGTCGCCATCCTTGACCAAGCATGTCCTCTTTAGTGTCACATCACTGACCAAGTCGAGTAGGTATAGGCCACCTCCAATTTATGTTGCTTTATGGAGGATGGCGACTCAACATCTAGTGGGCTGTAGATCTGGAAGATGGAGAGAAAGATAGATGAGGGAGAGAGATAGAGGAGAGGAAGCGGGAGATATGAGATGAGGGTCCGCCTAATGTCATATAATAGTGTGCTACCGGATTTAACCTGCACTCTCTCTGGGACCCAAGTGCTGGCCGTAGTGGCAAGCACAATCGCTTCACTACTTGCTACGACCTCCTCTGACCTGTGGACTGTTGCTCCATCACTGGGAAGCACACATAGCTTTGTCATTAGTGATTACTACACGCGCGGAATCCTTCCTCTACCCATCAATGGCGCCATGACTGTGTCTTAGCCCACAAGGTTCGTTCTCGCGTTTTTCAAGACATGCTGAGCTATAAAAAAACACAGCCACTCCTTTAACAGCACACGTAGAGGTAAGGTTAGGTTTCAGCTCAGAACTGTCGATAAAGGTTAAGCTTGGGTATATGTCATGGACTCTTGATCAGGACCAGTGCTGATAGCTAGAGCTTGTGCCAGCGACCTCCTCTCATGTGTGCATCGATAATATAAGCCTCCACTACATACAGCACGCCTGCATCAAGCATGGGGGAGGGACATGGCAACTTCATAGGGCTCCAGACGGTTTCACTTAAGCGAAACTACTACAAAACGTGTTGCTATTAGTGCTATATGTGGCAGAATTACATTTGTAGACAAAACCGTCGTAAAAAGGGGTCAATGAGCATATATATGTCATTCTTACTAACGTTTTAAAGGGCCGGGTGCCTATGGAATTGTTTTTTATAGGCATGCAGTTGTAAGCCAATGGTGTATGCATATTATTGATGTTTTTCTTCCAGCAGCTTATGACGACCACCTATAAAAATTAGTTTCAAAAAAATAGCAACAAAAAAGGGAGCAGCTGCCTCTCAAAATCATTCCGACAGAAAAACTAGATGGCTGCAAGTGGAAATGCCTGCCCCATCTCTAATACTGATTGCTTAACCTTACCCATGTTTTTTGCACGTTCCGATTAGAGTCAAGTAGTCCAATTAATTAGGAAAGATAGGGCAGCCTCAGAATATATATACACTATAGATATAGAGTATTTAAATAGGCAAAAGGAAAACAAGAAACATAAATAAATCATGTTACCTTCGTTTGTCCATCAGGTTGCCACCGCCAACCTCCGCATCATCATATCTCACCGGCCTCATTTTTTTTATATATTATTCAGGGGAATAAGCAAGCTAGCGCAGCGCGCCTGGTGTCCGGTTCTCTTCTCGTATTTAAATATGGTTGTAGAGATGGCGTGAGAATGCTAACTTTTGCGCTTTTGGTGTGTGAATATATGCTTGCTTCGATGAAGAGGAAAGCTGCACATGCAAACTGCCAAGCAAAACACAATTATACCAGCAAAAGTAGAATAATATCAGTTGTAAGACAAGATAATTCCCTAAAAATAATGTTTTTATGTATCCCAATCCATCTTAACATGCTTGGATTAATCCCTGAAGCCTGTCATATGTCGTCTAATTGATCGTAATAACAGAACACAATGTAAATTATCATGTTTTAACGCTTGCATTGCTTTCAGCTACGGGGAGTGTTGCTCAGAAGCACCCTTTTCTTGTCTAAGAAGTATAGCACATTGTCTACTGGGTTGTAACTAGACTCTTTGCCTTCTGTGTCGGACTGCTCCGATCCACAAATGGGAATCAGTTCTTTGCTCTGGGATGCTGCAAAGCTTGTTCAATCCTCATTACTAGCTGATACCCCAAGCATTGGTATCGGAATGTATTGGTGATCTGAAACACCTTCGCTATCTTAGTATCGGTGGGTGGTGGGCAGGACGTAATACCCAGTATCAGAATGATTATTATGCCACCACATTTACCAAACTTTACCATCTGTAGATGTTACTTGCTCCGCCAAATAGTTTGTATTGTGCCTCAAATCTGGAAATGAGCAACCTTGTCAACTTCGGTACATGCGCACCACGGGTCTGAACTGGGACAACATTCCTTACATAGGTAGGTTGACATTGCTTCAATATCTGTCTTTGTTAGAGTGGGCAGCAGATCCGGTTCAGCTCACTATTGATAGTTCTTAGGATCGATATAGCAGTGAAACAGTGTGGGTGATTTCATCATTTGGAATAGTCACAAAGTCCTATTACATGATCTACGGGAGAAAAAGGGAGAGGTGGAATAGGAATCGCAGACCATCGAATGCCGAGGTCGGAGCGGTCGGAGCGGGAGTGGCCGATCCACTGGAGGCGCCGGTGTTGGGGTCGTTCGCCGGCGTCATCGACTCGGTGGAGGAGAAGGTCGATGCAGTGAGGTCCTCGGCAGTGGCGCGGAGGTCGGGGTGGCGTTGCCGGCGTCGGTGGAACTTCCCGTCGCTGGCAGCGCCCCTCTCGGATTGGAATAGGGTTAGGATGTAGGTGGGGTAACTGGCGGCGCGGTGAACTTCGTACTGCGAGCCCCGGCCCCCATCTTCCTTTATAGCGCTGTGCGACGGGGGCCCACCAACCATGTAAGGTTGGGCGCCCCCGATCAGGGCGCGAGAACAAGGCCCAAAAGGCCGTTGGGCCTAACTGGTGGGAGATCAAACCTAACATTCTCCCCCTTGATCTCTCATTATTTTCTTCGTTCTTTAATTTCATACTCAAACTTTCAATTCATATTTTTCTTGCTTCTATCCTATTCCTTTACAGATTAGTGCATAGAGTTGTCTCATCGTCACAGCAATTAGTGCCGTTAGACTAATAGCCACAACACCCCTCTCTATAATGGAATGAAATTCTCTTTTTGGGCCCTTCATATGTTAGGGAATCATAGGCTTTCCCTTGAACCCATGCCGGCTACGTGTTCTCTGAACACGTTGGTTGGTAAGCCCTTTGTGAGCGGATCCACAAGTATTTTATCTGTACTTATATGCTCAAGATTTATTATATGATCCCGAACTTTATCTTTCACAACAAAGTACTTTATGTCAATGTGTTTGGCAACACCACTTGACCTATTGTTGTAAGCATACTATACTGTTGGAATGTTATCACAATACAAACTTAGTGGTTCATCAATATTATCAATCACTTTTAATCCGGGTATGAATTTCTTCAGCCAATTCACCTGCCCCGTTGCCTCATAGCATGCTATAAACTCGGCATACATGGTTGAGGATGTAGTTACAGTTTGTTTGGAGCTTTTCCACAATATAGCCCCTCCTGCGAGAGTAAATATATATCCTGACATGGATTTTATTTCTTCTCCTGCATAATCAGAATCTGAATACCCCTCTATCTGCAGGGAATCAGATCTTATATATGTTAACATGAGGCCTTTCGTACCCTACAAATAACGCAGGACTTTCTTCACTAATTTTCAATGTTCAATTCCTGGATTCTTTTGATATCTACCAAGTAACCTGGTAACAAAAGCTAAGTCAGGGTGTGTACACACTTGAGTATATTGTAAACTTTCAACAGCTAAAGCATACGGTACCGCTTTCATTCGGTCAATTTCATATTGGTTCTTGGGATATTGATGTTCCCCAAATCTATCACCCTTGACTGTAGGAGCAGGTGAAGGACTGCACACATGCATACTAAATTTCTTCAGGACCTTTTCTATGTATGCCTTTTGCGATAATCCTAGAACCCCCTTTCTTCTGTCTCGGTGAATCTCTATTCCCAAAACGAACGATGACTCACCGAGATCTTTCATATCAAAGTTAGAGGACACAAATTTCTTCATTTCCATTAGTAGATTGATATCACTACTAGCAAGCAAGATATCATCCACATACAAAATTAGGAATATGTACTTTCCACTCTTGAACTTTGCGTAAACGCAATTGTCCTCAAAATTTTCCTTAAACCCAAAACCTTTTATCATTCTATCAAACTTCAAATACCACTGTCTTGAAGCTTGCTTCAATCCGTAGATTGATTTCTTTAGGCAGCATCCCATATTTTCTGTTCCTTTTACGATAAAACCTTTTGGTTGTACCATATAAATATTTTCTTCTAAATCCCCGTTAAGGAATGCCGTCCTTACATCCATTTGATGTAACTCCAAATCATAGTGGGCTACAAGTGTCATTATAATTCTGAAGAAATCTTTACATGAGACTGGAGAAAACGTCTCATTGTAATCAATCCATTCTCTTTGCGTAAAGCCTTTCACCACAAGTCGCGCTTTAAATCTTTCTATATTCCCTTGAGATTTATATTTTGTTTTGTAGATCTATTTACAACCTACTATTTTAGCTCCTTTAGGAATAATTTCTAAGTCCCAAACTTTATTGGTACTCATTGATTTCATTTCATCTTCCATGTCCTTAAGCCACTTTGATGAGTGGTTGCTTTTCATGGCTTCTTCAAATGAGGTGGGATCATCCTCCATCTGAAATTCTTCTGCTTCATAAACTTCATAGTCATCAGTAATAGCTGATCTTCTTATTCTTTGAGACCTTCTAGGTGCCTCTGGCACTTGTTCCACATTGGGCTATCACTATTCTTCCTCATGTGTGATATTTAGTTCTATAGGTTCCTCAAGGACAGGCTCCTCAAGGACAGGTTCCTCATGTTCATTCATTGTCGCCACGGGAGAACTTGCAACAGGTGTTGGCACTATAGTGTCCTGCACTGTCGACACAACAGTAGCAGGTAGCGTGAAGAATGGTTCTTCAACCATCGGAGTGGGTACATGTACCCGCTTCTCCTGTAGGCTTATTTCTCGTACTACCATGCTCCTCCTGATCATGTTATCCTCTAAGAACACAGCGTGTCTTGTTTCTATAATCTTTGTATATCTATCAGGACAATAGAAGCCATATCCTTTCGATCTTTCTGGATAGCCAATAAAATGGCAGCTAACTGTCTTGGAGTCTAACTTTTCTATGTTTGGATTAAACACTTTTACCTCAACCGGACAACCCCACACACGCAAATGGTTAAGTGAGGGTTCCCTTCCTGTCCATAATTCATACGGTGTTTTAGGCACCGATTTGCTTGGTACTCGATTAAGTATGTGAATGGCGGTTTTCAGTGCCTCTATCCATAAACTAATCGGTAATGTGAAGTAACTTATCATACTTCTTACCATATCCATTAAGGTACGGTTACGTCTTTCAACCACTCTATTCTGCTGAGGCTCCCCCGGTGTGGAGTACTGAGCGACTATACCATTTTCCTGTAGAAACTTTGCAAACGGTAGAAACAGTGCCAGCTCACTGATACAATTGATAATTCTTAGGAACGATATAGCAGTGAAACAGTGCGGATGATTTCATCATTTGGAATAGTCACAAAGTCCTATTACATGATCTACGGGAGAAAATGTCACACCCATTTTTAAGGAACAAATGGAATGCATAATCTTATGTGTGCCTAGAGATCAATCACACATAAGATGACAAATATAAATAGTATCATCACAAATGTTTATTACATAACGAATATTATCATAGAGTCTTCACATAATTAAGCGAAAACATAAGATATTCTTGTGGTAGCTAGCTCCATAGCACAGGCACGTCAACTAGTTGACCACAAGTCTAGTAATCTTCAGGAAAGTAGTAGTAATAATCACTATTTGCACATTCGGGAGTCCAGCCTGATGTGTGGGGGAATGCAAGGGTGAGCACAAAAGTACTCAACAAGTGTAACATGGGGTTCATGAAGCTCAAATAGGGTAGACACTGGTTTGACTGCATGTAGCTTTTAGTTGATCATATTTTAAGCAATTGAGTAGCAACAAATAGGTGATGTTCCCATAATAAACACATGATCATGTAAAGAGAATAATGAATAGCAAGAATAAGTAAATTAATAGTGATCTCTATTCCATAAGGGTCCAAGGCCGCTCGTATCCATGAGCACGGCTGATATACTAGTTTTACACTCTGCAGAGGTTGTACACTTTCACTGTGAGTCGTGATCCCCAAAACACCGAGGTCATGACTCCCCATTGGACGGTTAAGTTTCACTATGAAGTCTTTCTAAGGTTCGTCTAATAAGTTAGGGCCGCTAGGTTTCTGCGCCTTGAAAATGTAGAGCTCCCCTTCCGTATGGCACAATGACACGCAGCTTATACTCATAAAGACAGAAGCCATACTACACCCGACCCGGAACACACCCCTCTTGCGCCATAAAGGTAACCACTAACAAGCTAGAAAGGTCCTCTTATATGAGTAAAGCCAGAGCCATGTAGCCCTCACAGCTGTACTGTAAGTCCCGGATGTTCGCTTACAGATAAGTCCTTATGGAGAGGAATCTAGAGAAAACTCTAGCCCTCTTGTTCCCTGTTGTTAAAAATCATATTTTAGTGTTATTGCATATATCATTAGTCAAATTACAAGATCATTGTTTATGTGAGCACTAGCAACTACCCAATGCTATAACCATAGGATTCAAGGAACAAGATCAATACTAAGGCATCCTTAACAAGGAGACACATGCATAATGAATTAGGTGAATTAAAATGAATAGGTAACAAGGATAATTCCATGCTATACTTGCCTTGATCTAGCTGATCCTGTTGATCTGGTTTGTAATAGTACTCTTGATCACCAACAAACTGCTCACCGTCTACTCTCGATTAACACATCAACAACAATCATCCAAGAGCAATCATGCAAAGCAAACAAAGCTACAATCAGAATAGTACACCAACAGTAGTAAAATAAGATGAAAAGTTTGTAAAATGAATCTACATCTCACTAGGATCACACAGACGTGAATTGCACCTAAATCGGAGCTAAAACGAAAAAGTTATGATTTAAACCAGCTTTACTTTAATAAAGTAATAGATTAAATCTAATCTTAAAATTTAAAAGTTGAGAACCTACTAAACAGTAGCATTAACATGTAGATTATGAAATTATGAACCTAACGCAACTTGAACCAGTCAAATCAGAGTTAAAACGGAGATTTTATAAGCAAAATAAGATTGAAATAAATCTTATAAATATTGAAAACGTATTTTCAATTATACCGACAAAATTTACGTTTTCAAATGGATAAAGCGTAATCTGGCTTTACGCTTATGGACTGTGGGTTCGATTATAGAAAAATAGAAGGGCTCTTTAGCAAAATAGCCAGGCGAACCGGTATGATTCAATCTGAGCCATCAGATCAAAGATGGACGGTTTGGATTAGAAGATGGGGAGAAGGAGAGGGGATCCGGCCGCGCACAGTAGCCAAGCGGCGGCGAAACGGCCCGTGGCGAGCAATTGCTCATCGGCGATGAGTAATTAGGCGCTACGGTGCATGATTTGACAAACGGTTTGCACAGGGAGATAGAAGAGATGAACGCGAGCTCACCCGAGGTGAAAACAGAGGTGAGGATGGGCGGTGGACGATGCGCGACCTCCAATGGCGGTCGGCGGAGCTCTGTGAACACCGGCGAGAGGAAATCAGCGATTTAAACCAAGAAAGAAGAAGAAGCGTAGCTTGGCAAGGTCGTAGGGGCGTCGCGAACTTGACTGCAGCTTACGATGATGACCAAGAGGTCGAACTTGACAGCTCCGAGCTTGATAGTGGTGGCTAGGGTTTTGTGGCGGCTTGAGCTCGATGGCGAGGGTGATGGCTCACGATTAGGGTTGAGATGGAGGCGGTGGAGCACCCGGCTATTTATGAGAGGCTCAAACGTGCGGAGCAAGCCAAGGAGGAGTTGAGACAGGGACGGACTCCATCGAATGTCTCCGGCTCAGTTACGAGCTTGAAGACAAAGACGACAGCGGCTGACGCGTGGGACCGCTTCGTCAGTGGGTCAAGGGAAGAAAATAGAGCGAGGAGAAAAACGGGCGCGCGGCTTCGGCATGATGGACCTCGGCAAGCTGGGCTCGGCCCATTCGCGCGACTACGAGCGCAGAGGAGGCGCTGGCTTCCCGATGTGATGCCGAGTGGGCCAACTGCATGGGAGGGCAGCGGGCCTTTAGGCCAGAGCAAAGAAAAGAGATCTTCTTCTTTTTTTCTATTATTCCAAATACAATTTAAATAAGTTTTTGAAATCTTTTTCTTTTTGTAATAAAAACCAATCAACATAAATAAAAATATGCAGCGGCATGTATGCACAAGCATGTATCTAACCTTATAGTTGATTTTATTTATTAAAAATTATTATTTCTCTAAGTTAAAATGCTCACGAAATTGCGTAAATAAATCCAGTTCTCCTATTTCAAAATGACGCAAATTTGAGGGTGTTACAATTCTACCCCTCTTAAAATAAATCTCGTCTCGAGATTTAGACGATGCTTACTCAAACAACGGTGGGTACACTTTTCTTAAATCTTCCTCTCTTTCCCATGTAGCCTCTGCTTCCGAATACCGACTTCACTGAACTTTACACATCTTTATATCTTGGCTCCTAGTAACTCTTTCCGCTGTCTCCAAGATCTTTACTGGATACTCCTCATAGGTGAGATTTTCCTTAACAGTGAGTTCCTCTAGCGGTATCTGTTCTTCTGGCACACGCAAACATTTCTTTAACTGAGACACATGGAACACATCATGCACACCTGCTAAGCTCTTAGGCAATTCCAATTGATATGTCACTTCACCACGCCTCTCTAAGATCTTAAAAGGACCGACATACCTCGGTGCTAACTTTCCTTTCCGGTTAAACCTTTTCACACCTCTCATAGGTGAAACTTTTAGGTAGACATAATCTCCTACTTCAAAAGTCAATTCTCTCCGTCGAGTATCAGCATAACTTTTCTGTCATGACTGAGTTGCTTTCAAATTGTTTCTAATCATTCTTACTTGTTTCTCAGCATTCTTAAGCACATCGGGACCGAACACTTGACTTTCTCCTGTCTGATTCCAGAACAACGGAGTTCTACACTTCCTACCATACAAAGCTTCAAAAGGTGCCATCTGTAGACTTTTCTGATAATTATTATTGTAGAAAAACTCTACATATGACAAACTCTTATCCCAACTAGTACCATACTGCAAAGCACAAGCTCTCAACATATCTTCCAATATCTGATTAATCCTTTCGGTCTGCCCATCTGTCTGAGGATGATATGCTGTGCTAAAATTCAGCTTAGTCCCTAATGACTCTTGAACTTTCTGCCAGTAATATGATGTGAATTGAGTGCCTCGATCTGACACTATCTTCTTTGGAACACTGTGCAAACTTACTATCCTTTTCTAAATATAGTTCAGCCAACTTTGCACTGGAATATGTTGTTCTGACCGGTATAAAGTGAGCAACTTTAGTCAAATGATCCACTATTATCCATATTGAATCAAAACCTCTCTGAGTGCGTGGTAACCCTACTATAAAATCCATACCAACTTCTTTCCACTTCCACTCAGGTATCTGCATCGGTTGCAATAATCCTGCAGGCCTCTGATGTTCAGCTTTAACTCTCTGACACGTATCACATAGTGCAACATACTCTGCAACATCTCTTTTCAAACCATACCACCAATACTTCTCTTTCAAATCCATATACATCTTGGTACTTCCAGGATGAATAGAGTAAGCAGACTCATGAGCTTCACGTAGAATTACTTCTCTTATAGCCTTGTCCTCAGGCACACATAATAATTTTCCAAACCATAGAGTTCCTTTATCATCCAAATGGAATCCAGGTGCCTTACCTTTTGGTATATTCCCAACTATCTCCTTTATTTTGTCATCTATCAACTGACCCTTATGTATTTCTTGCTCCAATACAGGCTCTATCACCAATTCCACTGCATTAATGGCAATACCCAAGTTCAAATGCTCAATCTCAGTACACAACTCATTCGACATAGGCATTACTTGTACCTCATTAGCATAGCTCTTCCTACTAAGAGCATCAGCAACAACAATAGCCTTGCCCGGATGATAATGTACTTCCAAATCATAATCCTTAATCAACTCTAACCATCGATGTTGTCTCAAGTTTAGATCTGACTGGGTGAAAATATACTTCAAGCTCTTATGATCCGTGTAAATATCACACTTATGCCCAATCAGATAATGCTTCCATATTTTCAAAGCATGTACCACTGCTGCTAACTCCAAGTCATGAGTAGGGTAATTTAACTCATGCTTCCTCAACTGTCGAGATGCATAGGCCACTACTTTGCCTTCTTGCATAAGCACACAACCAAGACCCAAACGAGATGCATCACAATAGATAGAGAAATTCTTACTCAAATCTAGCAAAACTAACACCGGGGCTGTTGTTAATCTTTTCTTTAATTCCTCAAAATTAACCTGACACTTATCAGACCACACAAACTTAGCATTCTTCTCTAACAATACTGTCATTGGCTTAGCAAGCTTAGAAAACCCTTCAATAAATCTTCTATAATATCCAACCAATCCCAAGAAACTACGATTTTCTCCCACATCGGTTGGTGGCTTCCAATTCAACACATCCTTTACCTTGCTAGGATCCACTGATATTCCACCATTAGAGGCCACATGACCCAAAAAGGCAACTTCCTTCAACCAAAACTCACACTTACTACGCTTAGCATAAAGCTTATGCTCTCTAAGCTTCTGCAGGACCAACCTTAAATGTTTAGGATGTTCTTCCTTAGTCTTGGAATATACCAATATGTCATCGATGAACACTACTACAAACTTATCGAGATACTCCATAAATACCTTATTCATCAGGTACATAAAGTACACAGGAGCATTAGTCAAGCCAAAAGACATTACTGTATACTCATACAAGCCATACCGTGTTGTGAATGCTGTCTTTGGTATATTAGTAGCACGAATCTTCAATTGATGATAACCAGAGCGAAGATCAATCTTAGAAAACACACAAGCACCTCTCAACTGATCAAACAAGTCATCAATCCTAGGCAGTGGATACTTATTCTTAATAGTTACCTCGTTAAGTGACCGATAATCAATACACATCCTTTGAGAACCATCCTTCTTGTCAACAAAGATTACTAGAGCTCCCTAGGGTGAAGAGCTAGGACGAATGAAACCTTTCTCTTGCAACTCTTTTATTTGTTTCTTAAGTTCCTCTAATTCATTAACCCTCATTCTATATGGACGCTTAGCTATAGGTGCAGTTTCAGGCAATAATTCAATAATAAACTCAATGTCACGGTCAGGTGGCATACCTGGCAAGTCATCGGGGAACACATCCGGAAATTCATCCACAACTGGATCCTCCTGATTAACATTATCATTCAGTCGATTCACTGTAGCTGTCTGCTGCTTCTGCACTACGATCTCCACACTAATTCGATCTCCCTTCGGTGTTGTCAGGGCTACTGCCTTTTCCTTACACTGAATCACTGCCTGATTTTGCTTCATCCAATCTAGTCCCAGAATAAGATCAATCCTATCTGTTCTCAATACTATAGGGCTCACTTTGAATTCTACCCCCCTTAAAATTAAACTAATAGGGAGGCATTGGTAGGAAGCTTGCATACTTCCCCCAGGTGAATTGACTAATATAGGGTTTCTCATGGCACATAAAGGAATGCTATGTGTCTTAACAAATAATTGAGATATGAATGAATGCGAAGCTCTAGAATCAAAAAGAACAGTGGCAAGAATGGAGTGGACATCGAACGTACCGAGCATAACTTCAGGTTCTGCCATTGCAGTTTCCTCAGCCACATGAGTCACCTTTCCGTAGTATGGTAGCTTTTGGTTACTGTTCTGCTTCTGGGGGGTTTGCTGATTGACCTTCTCAGGGCAGTTATAAGACATGTGACCTTCTTTTCCACAACGGAAACACTTGGTGGGAGTATTAGGAGCACTAGTCTTTATTGGGGTGTTGTTGCGGGTACTCTAACGCTGACTCTGGTTCCCATTCTGCTACGGAGGGTGTTGATTGCCATTCTGTGGCTGATAAGGAGGACGTTGCAGGAACTGATTACGTGGAGGAAGTTGACCACGATTCAATTGGTTAGGCGGATACCTCTGCTGATAGCCTTGTTGAAAACCAGTGCACTGGCGAGTGTTGTTTCCAGATACCTGTCCCTGAAGCCTCTTTCTTTTGGCATCCATCTCCTTGCGCTTGTTATCAACCACAATAGCGTGATTCACTAATGTTTGATAATCTGGGTAAGCATTGGACATCAGCTGTAATTGAAGACCATCATGTAGACCCTTCAAGAAAAGTCACTGCTTATCGGCATCATTAGCCACCTCATTCGGCGCATAACGTGACAACTGAGCAAACTTGTCTCGATACTCAGCTACAGGCATAGATCCTTGTGTTAGGTTGCGGAATTCCTCTACCTTCAGCGCCATCACTCCCTCTGGTATATGATAGGACCAAAAACTCTCTGTAAACTCTTGCCAAGTAACGGCGGGAGCATTTACAGGATGACCATACTGATATGAATCCCACCAGTCTTGAGCTGCTCCTTGAAGTTGTCCCAATGCAAACAACACCTTCTATTGATCATTACACTGAGCAATGTTGAGCTGCTTCTCCACCGCACGAAGCCAATCATCAGCTTCCAATGGATCAGTGGCATGGGTGAACACTGGGGGATGACCCTTCAAAAATTCACCACGCTTATCACGCGCAGGTGCTCCTCCAACTGGCTGGTTTTGCTGATTGTTCACCAGAGCCTCCATCAACTATGTCTGTATTGCCAAAAGCTCATGAATAGTAGGTGGTGGACCAGCTCCACGACCACGGCCTCGACCTCGTCCTCTTCCAGACATCTATCATCCAATACAATATCAAATCTTAGAGACTACCACATTATAAGCAATTCTAGAGATAGAGATCTGAATCTGGTAATCTTCTGGACATATCCCAATTTTAGTAGTTCGGTAAAACAGACCTATCTCGAGTTACAGATATCCAGTAGAAGTGTACTTTATATGGTTGAAAAGCTTATGAAATTATCTACAACTTTTCTTTAACTCACAAATCCAGATTCTATCAAGAAGTTAACCAAAAACAGGACCCAACAGAAACTGTTTCTAGTTTCCAGACTGCACAGAAACTTCATCTTGTAACGATTATATCTCATAATTCAGAACAGATAAAAATGTGATTCCAGAGACATTGGAAAGGTACGTGGGTCTAGTTACTCTCATAAAAATTTCAGAATTTTTTGCTGAACAGTTAATTTCGAGCATAAAAGGAAAGGCAGACCGCTCTAGAAAGGACATAACAGATAGAAAAGGTTAACCCACTAAACTATTTATTTATCATACTTAAACTTAGTATCTTTAACTAGGAACTTTTGTAGACAAGCCCACAAAGCTCCAGAACTCATTACATGGAAAAACCAACTCACACATAGGCACAATAATAACTCAACTAACCACACAAAGTTCACACGACACCATAAAACGCAACTTAACTCGACACTATTCGTACTATCGTATTATTACATAGATGGTATTCCAACTCCTAGGGACGGACTTGATGTTCATGATAGTCATAGATCGCCTCCATGCCTTGATCAATCCTTAGACCATCTATGACCTCTTGGTACCTCTTGACGTCTTTTCCCAAGGCTTTAACCATGGCTTCCAACCGACGATTCTTCACCATTATGTCATGACCAAAATCCACCATGACTCAAGGAATTAGTTCCAAATTCCTAGGGTTCATCATTACCCATCCTTGCTTCGGGTCTTCACGGGGAAAATAACGATATTGATCATCTTGCATAACATCATAGCGGATGTGACGAAGTCCCAAGCATGCTTCAAAGGCTGCATCTTCTATGCCATCTTCTATAGTGGCACGACGACCACTATGGGAAAAACACCTGTCCAGCAGATAAGTATCCATCTCTTCATTCTTAACAAAGACACGTACATTGCACTTCCAGTAAGTAGCTTCCAACTTATGCTTGTGCTCCCAGCAGACGTACTCAAATGCATGATCCCAATCTGTGAAGTAAGCACTAAGCATGCCAACCAGTTGGTGGTGTGAAGGAGTGTCACAGCTTGACTTGTGATGGATCTTTGTAATCCAATCCATAGGAAGGGACGGCACATCAACTTCAGCGGAACCATCTTGTGGAGGTGACGGGGGCTGTTCTCCTTCTTGGGCAAGCTCATCATCTTCATCATCACTCAAGTAGACAACCTCCTCTTTAGGTTCAAGTTCTTCTTGGGGCATATCTGGTTCTAGCGCCTGAACTGGTGAAGGTGGCGAGGTTGGTGCAGTGTCTTTTGGTTCCTCCTTAGGCTCCATTGGTTCGTACAGGGAACGAGGTGGAAAGTAACCTCCAGTGGTGATACGGGCAGTCTTACGGGCACGAGGCATCTAAAGAATTTAGTCCAAAGGTAAGTTAGAATAGAAGCAATATTTTCATAATAGAATAAGGCGAAAGAAGCATAAAAATTTAGTAATTATCAAGAGTAAGGTGATAAGCATGAAACAAGTGAAGAAAAGAGAACTAACACGACCATTACTAACTAGGCTTGCGTCCTACAGTCAACATGGCTCTGATACCAATTTGTCACACCCATTTTTAAGGAACAAATGGAATGCATAATCTTATATGTGCCCAGAGATCAATCACACATAAGATGATAAATATAAATAGTATCATCACAAATGTTTATTACATAACGAATATTATCATAGAGTGTTCACATAATTAAGCGAAAACATAAGATATTCTTGTGGTAGCTAGCTCCATAGCACAGGCACGTCAACTAGTTGACCACAAGTCTAGTAATCTTCAGGAAAGTAGTAGTAATAATCACTATTTGCACATTCAGGAGTCCAGCCTGATGTGTGGGGGAATGCAAGGGTGAGCACAAAAGTACTCAACAAGTGTAACATGGGGTTCATGAAGCTCAAATAGGGTAGACACTGGTTTGACTGCATGTAGCTTTTAGTCGATCATGTTTTAAGCAATTGAGTAGCAACAAATAGGTGATGTTCCCATAATAAACACATGATCATGTAAAGAGAATAATGAATAGCAAGAACAAGTAAATTAATAGTGATCTCTATTCCATAAGGGTCCAAGGCCGCTCGTGTCCATGAGCACGACTGATATACTAGTTTTACACTCTGCAGAGGTTGTACACTTTCACTGTGAGTCATGATCCCCAAAAGTCCGAGGTCATGACTCCCCATTGGACGGTTAAGTTTCACTATGAAGTCTTTCCAAGGTTCGTCTAATAAGTTAGGGCCGCTAGGTTTCTGCGCCTTGAAAATGTAGAGCTCCCCTTTCGTATGGCACAATGACACGCAGCCTATACTCATAAGGACAGAAGCCGCACTACACCCGACCCGGAACACACCCCTCTTGCGCCATAAAGGTAACCACTAACAAGCTAGAAAAGGTCCTCTTATATGACTAAAGTCAGAGCCATGTAGCCCTCACAGCTGTACTGTAAGTCCCGGATGTTCGCTTACAGATAAGTCCTTATGGAGAGGAATCTAGAGAAAACTCTAGCTCTCTTGTTCCCTGTTATTAAAAATCATATTTTAGTGTTATTGCATATATCATTAGTCAAATTACAAGATCATTGTTTATGTGAGCACTAGCAACTACCCAATGCTATAACCATAGGATTCAAGGAACAAGATCAATACTAAGGCATCCTTAACAAGGAGACACATGCATAATGAATTAGGTGAATTAAAATGAATAGGTAACAAGGATAATTCCATGCTATACTTGCCTTGATCTAGCTAATCCTGTTGATCCGGTTCGTAATAGTACTCTTGATCACCAACAAACTGCTCACCGTCTACTCTCGATTAACACATCAACGACAATCATCCAAGAGCAATCATGCAAAGCAAACAAAGCTACAATTAGAACAGTACACCAACAGTAGTAAAATAAGATGAAAAGTTTGTAAAACAAATCTATATCTCACTAGGATCACACAGACGCGAATTGCACCTAAATCGGAGCTAAAACGAAAAAGTTATGATTTAAACCAGCTTTACTTTAATAAAGTAATAGATTAAATCTAATCTCAAAATTTAAATGTTGAGAACCTACTAAACAGTAGCATTAACATGTAGATTATGAAATTACGAACCTAACGCAACTTGAACGGGTCAAATCAGAGTTAAAACGGAGATTTTATAGCAAAATAAGATTGAAATAAATCTTATAAATATTGAAAACGTATTTTCAATTAAACCGACGAAATTTACGTTTTCAAATGGATAAAGCGTAATCTGGCTTTACGCTTATGGACTGCGGGTTCGATTATAGAAAAATAGAAGGGCTCGTTAGCAAAATAGCTAGGCGAACCGGTATGATTCAATCTGAGCCATCAGATCAAAGATGGACGGTTTGGATTAGAAGATGGGGAGAAGGAGAGGGGATCCGGCCGCGCACAGTAGCCAAGCGGTGGCGGAACGGCCGGCGGCAAGCAATTGCTCATCGGCGATGAGTAATTAGGCGCTACGGTGCATGATTTGACAAACGGTTTGCATAGGGAGATAGAAGAGATGAACGCGAGCTCACCCGAGGTGAAAACGGAGGCGAGGATGGGCGGTGGACGACGCGCGACCTCCAATGACAGTCGGCGGAGCTCTGTGAACACCGGCGAGAGGAAATCAGCGATTTAAACCGAGAAAGAAGAAGAAGAGTAGCTTGGCGAGGTCGTAGGGGCGTCGCGAACTTGACTGCAGCTTACGATGATGACCAAGAGGTCGAACTTGATAGCTCCGAGCTTGACAGTGGCGGCTAGGGTTTTGCGGCGGCTTGAGCTCGATGGCGAGGCTGATGGCTCACGATTAGGGTTGAGATGGAGGCGGTGGAGCACCTGGCTATTTATGAGAGGCTCAAACGTGCGGAGCAAGCCAAGGAGTCGAGATAGGGATGGACTCCATTGAGCGTCTCCGGCTCGGTTACGAGCTCGAAGACAAAGACGACAGCGGCTGACGCGTGGGACCGCTTCGTCAGTGGGTCAAGGGAAGAAAACGGAGCAAGGAGAAAAATGGGCGTGCGGCTTCGGCATGATGGGCCTCGGCGAGCTGGGCTCGGCCCATTCGCGCGACTACGAGCGCAGAGGAGGCGCAGGCTTCCCGATGTGATGCCGAGTGGGCCAACCGCAGGGGAGAGCAGCGGGCCTTCAGGCCAGAGCAAAGAAAAGAGATCTTCTTCTTTTTTTCTATTATTCCAAATACAATTTAAAAAAGTTTTTGAAATCTTTTTCTTTTTGTAATAAAAACCAATCAACATAAATAAAAATATGCTGCGGCATATATGCACAAGCATGTATCTAACCTTATAGTTGATTTTATTTATTAAAAATTATTATTTCTCTAAGTTAAAATGCTCATGAAATTGCATAAATAAATCCAATTCTCCTATTTCAAAATGACGCAAAATTTAGGGTGTTACAGAAAAGGGAGAGGTGGAATAGGAATCGCAGACCATCGAATGCCGAGGTCGGAGCGGTAGTGGCCGATCCACTAGAGGCGCCGGTGTTGGGGTCGTTCGCTGGTGCCATCGACTCGGTGGAGGAGAAGGTCGATGCAGTGAGGTCCTCGACGGTGGTGCGGAGGTCAGGGTGGCGTTGCCGGCGTCGGTGGCACTTCCCGTCGCTGGTAGCGCCCCTCTCGGATCGGAATAGGGTTAGGATGTAGGTGGGGTAACTGGCGGCGCGGTGAACTTCGTACTGTGAGCCCCGACCCCTACCTTCCTTTATAGCGCTATGCGACAGGGGCCCACCAATCATGTAGGGTTGGGCGCCCTCCATCAGGGCGCGAGAACAAGGCCCAAAAGGCCGTTGGGCCTAACTGGTGGGAGATCAAACCTAACAACTATACCACGAGCTGGCACCCTCTCGGGCATAAGTCCACCGGAGCTCACAACATACCAAAGCATTTGGGCCAAACTCAACCCAAAAGACTAACCTGATTGGTGAGGACTACCTCCGAACACCGATGTGGAACTAAACCTAACAATATCCCCCATCACACATAGGGCCTAACTCTTTACATCACACAACCCCATGCGATCTATCTCCGAAAGATGGTCTCTAGGCCCCGAGTCCAACACCTTCAATCTCTGTCTGTCTTTGTTAGAGTGGGCAGCGGATCCGGCCCAGTTCGCTATACCACGAGTCGGCACCCCCTCGGGCCCAAGTCCATCAGAGCTCACAACATACCAAAGCATTTGGGCCAAACTCAACCCAAAAAACTAGCCTGATTTGTGAGGAACTGAGGACCGCCCCCGAACCAATGTGGGAGTAAACCTAACAATCTTCCCCATTACACATAGGGTCCAACTCTTCACATCGTACTACCCCATGTGATCGATCTCCAGAAGATGGTCTCCAGGCCTCGAGTCCAACACTCTATATCGCACACAACTCGTGTGACCTTCGAGACGTTAACGCGTCCTCCGTTACCATGTGACCCCTGAGATTTTTCAGGTTTTTCCGACCATGAACCCGGATACCACTTGTTAGAGTGTGCTGCGGATCTGGCCAGCTCGCTATAACACGGGCCGGCACCCCCTCTCGGGCCCAGGTCCACCGGAGTTCACAACATACTAAGGCATTTGGGCCCAACTCATCTCAAAAGACTAACCTGATAGGTGAGAACTGCTCCTGTTGCAAAAGAAGGTGAGGACTGCTCCTGCCTTAGATGTTGTGCTCTTCACCATCAACTACCGATATGGGGCTAAACCTAACCATCTTCGAGGTGAGGAAGACAAGGGGTTACGGGATTCAGCAGCTGCAGCAGCTGGACAAGTTTGCTAAACCTAACCGATATGGGGCTAATTAAAAAAATGTGTTCGGCTGGACCGAAACAAATACATAGCCAGGATTCGGCTAGTGCACTTTTGTCACTTCTGTCACAGAACAAGTTTGCTATTTCACATGAAAATAGGAAACAAAACCTCATGAGTTCACAGTTGCAAGATTACAAGGCACTAGAAATTTACAATAGAATAACATATATCTATCAAAAAAAAATTCAAATCAGCATGCAAAGCAAACCCAACAGAATATCCATGGCTGCTGACAGCATGTATACATATCCAGGCATTTAAGTGCCGCAACAGAATATGATAAGCTTGAAACAATTCAAGTTACCATGCAACGCAAACCCAACAGAAATTTCATGACCTAACAAACAGATATAAGTGCTTGTCATCAACAAAAGAAAAGATTAGTGTGCAGTACCAAAGCTACAACAGGGTATCGAAGAACCGAATCCAAAACAAACATGAAGGCTGTTGAACATAAATAATAAGCTGCAAGTCCCATTTAACCATGGTATATTGGTGCCCATGGCATAAGATAAGCTCCCATTTAACCATGGTATATTGGTGCCCAACGGCCGAACAACTACTACTAATCTATGAGAAATAGGAAGTAACTTCACACTGGTCACTCTTCTAGTGATATACTTCTGTAGCTCCCACTTACTCCAGTAATTCAGTTTCTTCACCTGCTGATACAACTGCAACAAGTAAAAAAATATGCATTATTGGTCATTGGGCTCATGAGATATTATACTATATATAGAGATTTTCAACTCAGATACAACTGAAAAACATCTTGCATTGCATGCTACATTTCTGGAAACTGAAAAATAGCTGAAAACATCATGCTAGAATTAAAATTGTTTCTATTTTATTTATACTGTCATCAAATAATATCATGTATACTGCCAAGTATAGAAAAATAGACACATGAAGCTACTGCCTACGAGCAAAATGGTCCAGTGACCAAGTCCAGTCATGTAGGTTGCATGCCTTGCATGGTAATATTAGTAGGAGTTTGTTACTAGAAAATCCAAAGTGCAGAGCAGAGTTGCCCTGTGGCCTATGCAGTTTCAGAACTCTGTACTCTAAACTGTAACAAAACTCTGTGTCATCAGTTTCTTGCACTGCATAACAGCACATAATTACTTGTATGTACTGTATGCATTATCCAAGAAAGCAACCTTCTAATCAAAGATCAACATATACCCAAGATCGACAAAGCTTTAGCGCATTACATACACAAGCCAAAAGAAGGATTTCAGGTCAGCCCATGATCTGTCCAGCTACTATGCTGCTCAGATTCAGATAATGTAGCGCTTCAGAAAACTAAAGGTACAGAAACAAATGACCAAGCTGCAGACCCTACTGAACCCAACGAATGAAATGCAAGGTTAAAGAGGTCCTACCTAGGGTTATGTGACTGACCAGGCCTAGAGAACTCAAAGTTTTCCAGTGACTAAAGGACTCTTGCAAGGCTAAAGAGGTCCTACCTAAGGTTATTGCTTCTTGATCTAGTTCACAGCCACTTAGGAAGGCCTCTCTATTTTCTTTGCTCTTGATGAAGACAGCAAATGCCTTTGCCTTTTCTTCCTTTGTCAGTTCCATTGTGCTCAGAACGGATATACACCTTTTGATAGAGAAGTCATTACCTTGAGCAACCTCCTTTTCTTTGGCTAGATCATAGTCACAAAGTTTCTGGGTCGATGAGATCGAGGTACGGGGTCGTGGTACGTGGTACACTACTTGCGAGAGACTTTTACACTTCGGGTCGAAAATGAACCCATGAACCTGGGTCGGGGTCGACGAATCCGGGTCGAGGGTCGAAGGTGGTGAACCTGTTTTATGTGACTATGGGCTAGATCTGCAGACTCATCTTGTACTTGCTTAGTCCTCATGAAAAAGAAACTAACAGCCAATTGAAACTAACACCCAATTGAAATTGAAATTGAAAGCACGCGTACATAGAATAGAAAAATGGGCAGGGAAATCTGAATCCTCCTGCAGCTAGCGTTCACCAAATCAGGCAGCCCATGAGTGGTCAATCAAAGATATACTGTATAGTAATTAATTAGATAACTATCTTATATGCTTCATCAGTAACCGGCCAAAGCAATTGCATTGCTTGCTTTGCACAATGTCTTATATGCTTCATCAGTAACTGACTGTCAGTTCCAGAGGGGGACATCACCGTGGCCCAAAGTCAAATGACCAACTCAGCAAGGAAACAAAGCTTTGCTTTTTTCTCGATTGGGTCTTTTACCCGTTTTTCATTAAGAGAAAATGCCATAAGAAAGGCCGGAACACGGATACAAAGGACTCCCAAGTAATCCAAGGATTACCGGCGGAATCCCAAAGATACAAACAAACAACAAGAATACACGACGGGGGACCTCCACCTCAACACACCAACCGACTATGCCCGCCAAAGAAAAAATACATCCGCGCAAAGGTCGCCAACAGAGGGTGAGTGAAGCCGTGGTGGCAAAGCATCCACCGATAGAAAGCTCAGCCTCCATCCGCAAGCGACCAGGTAGCCGCTGTAGAGAGCAGAGCATCCATCCGCAGCGACCAGGTAGCCGCTGCGAAGGAGAAGGCGACTGTGTCCGCCAGTGGCCAGGTAGCTGCTGCAAAGAAAAACAATAGTATCCGCCAGCGACCAGGTAGCCGCTGCGAAGAAATAGATGACTGCGGCCACACCAACACCTGAGGTAGACAGACCAAAGCGAAGATGAGCTTGAAGCAAACACAGGCATAGCACGCGACGGAGCGGCTCCGGCAAGAGTGCTCCAGCGATGCCTTCAGGAAGGAAGTTGACATCCATGGACGCCAACATCGCTGGAGAAGCACTCAGGTAGGTCTTTCGACCCAAACCAGCCCCTGAACAGCAGAATCATTGACGACGCCTTCACGAAGGAAAATGGCGCAGGTTGCGTCACCGCCGCCGGCCTAGTTCCAAGAGGAACCGGGTGGGGTTTTCACCTAGATGCTCTACACGAGGGGGGGGGGGGGGGGGGTCGGTCGAAGCCGCTGCGCCAGCACCAGCGCCCGAGGGGGCTAGTGAGCGTTGTCAGCCGACTGTAGGCCAGCCACCGTCGGGCCCTGCTGGCTGGGGGCGGCCGTTGGTAGACCCGACCGCCAAACCCAGATTCGGCAATAGGGAGACGCGAGAGGTCGGATCCGGCCCCAGACGGCCCAGAACTGGCCTGCCGACCGGCCACCCCTCCGGAGAGGTGGGGGGGAGGACTAGGACGCGCATCCTCTGCAGGTGATGTGAGCGGCCCTGACCCCAGCCGCGGACGCCGCAGGCAGCGCGCGCGGCGCGAGATCCGGCGGCCAGCCATAGCCACCCGCCGCCCAACGCCAGGGCTAGGGAAACAAAGCTTTGCACACAACAGAACTGAACATGGGCATGCAATGCAATGCAATTTGACAGATTGAACTCTGCAGAGTGCTTCTTGGGTGGGGCCCATACGTACATTGTACTACAAGTATATACCATCACATGATGAATCTGTTGGATTTGCTGGTTCTTGCTTGTGCTAGTAAATCAAATGGTTTGCAGTGGCCAGAACTCCGATCCCTTTGGAAATTAATTAACAGGGCCGGGGCATTGTAGTTGTAGCCGGCCGGCACCAAATAAAAACTTTTTTTATTTATAGATACATCTAGCTATGTTAATAAATATCGTATTGCTAGAAAGAATAATCATGTTTAGCATTAGCAACACAAGTATCCTATGAAGAAGCTGATACGAATATGATAGATAGATGGTACATAGAAACAACTAGTACATAGAGATGAGGGGAATGGGTCCCGAGCCGAAGCCTCCCGACCCGCCCCTTCCCTTCATCGTCACAACCCCCCTGCCTCCTCCATTTCAAATCCTTCCAGATCCACAGCAGCTACAGCCTCCCAGCAGCAAGAAGCCCCAGATCCGCAACCTCCTCTGCTCGACCTTCCTTTCAAGGGGTTGATCTCCCCCTCTCACCCTACGCCTGTGGAGCTACCGTCTCCGGTGCAGTGGTGGCACCTCGGGGGCCCTAGCCCGCCGGAGGCCACTTCGGCTCCAGCGGCCACCATCAGTTCTGCCTTGGATCCGTCACCACCCACCAGCGACGCCTCGCCGCCCCCTCCACCACCTCCCCACCCGCCCTCACCTCCCGCGCCGTCGGGGCCTGGGATTACCGCTACCGCTGCTGCCGCCACGGTTGCGGAGCACGCGGCCACCTCCTCCTCCTGCACTCATAGTCACAAAGTTTCTGGGTCGATGAGATCGAGGTACGGGGTCGTGGTACGTGGTACGCTACTTGCGAGAGACTTTTACACTTCGGGTCGAAAATGAACCCGTGAACCTGGGTCGGGGTCGACGAACCCGGATCGAGGGTCGAAGGTGGTGAACCCGTTTTATGTGACTATGCCTGCACTCCTTCGACCCATCTGCCGCCCAGGCCTACCGGGGATAGCCTACTGCCTTGCTCTGCCGCGGCAGCGTCGGGCTCTTCAAGCCCCCGCTCGCTCTCGCCGGATGCAGCCCCATTCTACCCAGGCCAACCCTCCGGTGGGCGCACGAAGAGTTGCCACTGGGTGGACGACGACAGTGAAGAAACCAATGACGACCAACCCAGGACCTACATCGATGCCGTTCTCCGTCACGCGTCGCCGGCGTCGGCGCCTCCACCACATGCCCAGCCACGTCCAGCAGCGGTCAGGGGCTGGGCTGGGGTAGACGCTGGTTGCTAGGGACATGGTCGTAGGCTTGCTGCACGCTGTAGGCCATGCCCCCAGCTGGTGCATGGTCTGCCCGCTCGGCCGGTGGATGGCTGTGCCCCCATTCGCCAACGTTTTGGTCGTCGAGGACGGGTCTCCACCCCCAATGTTGATGGGTGGCGTGAGATTCTCCAACTGCAGGAGTCTCAACCTGCAGCCGCTTCATCCGTGAAGCAGCTCCCGCAGGCCCGGAAGATCCTAGCAGAGATACACGGCAGATGTTTCAACTGCCTTTCCTACTCGCACAAAGTAGCGACCTGCCGGATGCCACAGCGTTGTCTGCGCTGTTGCGGATACCATCACATCGCTAGGGACTGCAAGTGGCCCAAGCAGGCCATGGTGATGGCACCAGAGGCTGGGGGAGGTGGTTCTCGACCCCACGGAGCCGCGTGGGTGGCTGTGGGGGGCACCAACGGCTCCCGTCTTCGACGCCGGTGGTGGCGGCAGAGCAAGCTGCCAGAGGAGATCGACGTTGTCGTAATGGGCAATGTTGCCTCTTCGTCTGTCACTTGTTGCCCCCATGAGCCGGATCCGCTCGTGCTAGCACTGTGCGAGGGCACTAAGCCTCCCGTTTGGGTTGACTCGATGTTCGATGAGCTCGCTGCCTCGCTTGAGCTCGCCACACCGCTCATCGTTAGTCATTCGGTGGATGCTTCAGTGCTTGGGTGCCCATCTACCCCGCCTGTGGCCCCTCTGGGGGCTTAGGCTTTGTTGGTGGACACCCGTTCGCCACCACGGATGGTTCAGCTCAGCTTCACGGATGCCGAGGCTTCGGGGGTGGATGATCGGCGAACTCCTTTGCCGACTTCCCCCTTAGCACTCGCCGAGGAGTTTGCTAGGCGCGTCTCCGCCCCGCTCAAGACCCCTATCCTCAAGGCGGCACCACGTCGTCGAACCCGTCACTCCCCATCCTCGGTCTCCATCCATCGTAGCACGCGTCTGGCGGCAAAGCATGCCTCGCGGGCACCTAACGCCACCCTTCAAGCGCAAAAGGTGCTTGTGTCTAAGTGGGAGCCTTCCACCTCACAGCGGTCGGATACCCAGGTAGTGGCGAATTTCAAGAAGGGACTACAGGGCCCGCTCGACTCCGCAAAAAGGGAAGCACTTCGAGCGCTCTTGAAGTTCGACTTGTCAGGGTTTAAGTTTGAAGGGTTTGAGGAGGCTTGCTAGTCTCATCGCCACCTGCCCAATTGGTTGCTCAACTTTCATGTAATGTCATTTTAAGTTAGTCTTTTCGGGTTGTGTTGGCTTCTATCCTCCCACGGTAATCTATGGATTACTTGGGGATGTTGTAACTAGTCAAAATTTACTTCTGCTTAATGAATTACGTGTCGCAAAGACACGCTCGTGAAAAAAAACTAGTACATAGATGGGTGTTGTTGATCTGATCACTGATCACTAGTACCCATCAGGTGATGAGATGATGCATGAACATGATGTGTATAATCAGTAGAAATAGATCGGCGCCCACTTCTAACCCCCATGAACTGATCATCATCATCATCACCATCCTACTACCAGGACTCTCAACTAGAATTAGAGACAAGATCCAAGAACCCTAGAGAACCCTAGAGGAGGGAGAGAGGACGAGGACGAAGGGGAGAGCGAGGGAATCATCAGTGAGAAGGAAGAGGAAGGGGGAGGATGTCGCCGTCGCCTCTGCTGCGTCGTCGCGTGCTCGCATTGTGGAGAGAGGGAGCCGGCACTGATCCGGATGGTAGGAGGTCCGGTTCCGTTCCGGGCCGAGGAGACTAGGAAAAGAGAAGGCAGTTTTAGTTCTGGGCCAATTTTTGTTCCAGACCGGCCCAAAACGAACGCACATTCTAGTCCCCATTCGAATTGGAAACGGGCCGCAACAATCCACCTGGACCAGGATCGGGAACGGGCCAATCTGGTAGAAATGAAGGCCTAAAGGAGACCCGCCAGATGGACGGACGTCCAAACTCTGGCAAAAGCTTATGCATATCCCAGAGAAAATATTTTTTTGGATGCGGTTCATGCACGGGCGGCCGTGCAGTGTAGTCCAATTGCACGCACATCCTTGGTAGGAAAAAGCTGGTCAAAGAGTTGCTCAAGTGCAGCATGCATGCAAAGATATGTGTGAACACGTGAAAAAAGCAGGGTCGTATATATAATCTTCAAATGGTTCTACATGTATCTGATTTATGATTCATTTAATTTGCGCCATTGTAATCCTAGCATTTCTATCAGCAAAAACAAGATCAACTGGTCTATAATTTTGATAGACTTGCTAGCGCCCGGACGTCCGATCCGGGGTGCTAGTGTCGGACGGTACCCGCTCAGTGAGCGAGCGAGCACCCCAGTGCATCGGGCTTACAAATGAGCACCCCAGCAGCGGGCCCACACCGCCCCAGACGTTGCCCGCAACGCCCTGGATATCGCTTGTGCTGCCTGCCACTTTCCACGCGCATCTCATATGCAATACCTGATCTACTTTTAAAACATCCAGATGTAACAGTTGCAACATACAGAGAAGACAAATGAAACACTTGAAATATGCATCAAAAACACTTGCAAAAAAAACACCTAAAAACACTTGAAAACCATTGCAAACATATGCAACATCCAAATGAAACACTTGCAACGGACTTATGAAAAACCTGAAACACTTGAAACATGCATGTTTTTGCAACATCCAGATCTACATTTGCAACATCCAGATGAAAACATTTGCAACATACGTATGATACAAATGAAACATTTAAAACGTACACTCATACGTGCATAGCCATTGCAACATATACAACATCCTGATCTACTTTTGCAACACCGATATAAAACACTTGCAATATACCTCCGAAAGACATGAAACACTTGAAACATATAGTTACAACATGCGCTTTCAATGCAAACATCTCCTTGTTGCTTTGAGCGAATGGAGGCTCTCAACGCGTGGAGGTCACCGGTGTGCTCGCCGGCGGCATGCAGCTCACCCACGACGCAAAGTTGGGTGACAGCATATAGATCGAGGGCAGGGTGGGGGCGGCACGGGCGGTGGTGGCGCAGAGGGCGGGTGGGCGGCACGTGAAGGTCACGGTGTGCTCGCCAGCGGTGTAGAGCTCGGTGGCGCAGAGGGCATGGTGGGGACAACGCTTTGAAGCCACGACGGACGAGGCGGTGTGGGGAGTCGTGGGGTCCAGACTCGTCCATACATGCGTATGCCTTCCATGGGAGGAAACGGAGGTTGTGGGGATCACCTGGGAAAAAAGGACGGCGGCGAGGAAAGGCATGTGGGTGGATGCAACGACGCAGGGAGCGAGTAGGGAAATGAGGAAGGTGGATGCGCAAGGCGACAGAGGGATGCAGCGACGCAGCGAGCGAGCCCTTGTAGTGGAGAGTTAGCGAGTCATGTGGGCCTGTGCGAAGAAGCCTGTAGTGGTACACCAACTCATTTTGGTCCGTGGCGTTTGTTAACGGTGGATGCGGCATCTGACGGAAAGAGAACCATCTAGAAACCCTAATGCAAGCATTCCCGTTGTTTTAATTGCATCTTTTTTACAGACACAAAATCGCCTATATATCATATGAAAGGGCATTCATGTATTTAATTGACTACTAGTTCACTTTTTCTCCATGCTTGGTCACCCATGTTTACGCTGACGGTACTCTTTACACCATCAGCATCAGTGATTCAGTGTCAAACTGTCAATCATCAACTGTAACATGGTAATATAAAAAAGTCCCCATAAAATTGAAGGCAAGTTTAAAATGCATTAACATGTTATAAGGCGCTTTTAAAGCCTTTTTGTTACCACAGAATTGCTTTACAGGAAAATAGCATCGAAATATATATATTCAAGTGATGTCTTGCTTTGAAGCTATAACAAAATTCGGACGCGTAGTTTGATGACAGTGGTTTTATTTATGTTCTGAATTTGGTATTTACTACTACAGATTCAGTCATCAGTGCCGGCCACATCACTGCCGAAATTAGGACAACCGGCAGTGATGACCCTTCACTGCCGGTTCTAGGCTCTGACAACCAGAAAATAATTGGGGGGTGCGAGAACCGGCAGTGTGACAACTATCACTGCCGGTTTGTGCCTCCCGCCGGCAGTGATGACAACTCCACTTATCACTGCCGGTTCAAGCCAATAACCGACAGTGATTTGATTCTATCACTGTCGGTTCTAGGATAGAACCGACAGTGATGAGCCTGACAGCACAAAAAGGTTGTAGCCGTCATCTTCTTCCTCCACTCTTTTATCCCGAGAACAGAGGCGCGCGTTTGGGCCACTCCCTCCAATGTTGCGGTCGTCCAAATCCGTGAAGCTACCACTTGGATTTGGAAGAATGGCTTGATCTTTTTGCTTTAAGGTTAGTAACTAGCCTCCATTTCTTCGATTTTGTTGCTTAATTAGCTTTGTTTTGATGGCTATAATGCTTGATTCTCATTCTTATTTCTCCATTCTTCTACAAAGCACTTTTCTAATTCATGGCTATAATGCATTGTTAGTATGTGATGTTATAATTGGTTCTTAGGAGTAGAGTAGATTCTTTTACAATGTTGATGAGCAAATTAACCCATGTGTCATCAAACAATGCATTGTTTGGAGCAGTAGTGGCGGATCTACAGGGGGCTGGGTGGGCTCCAGCCCCCTAATGACTTGATTTACTACTAGAAATACTGTAGCAAAAATCTCAAATCACCATTAAATCTTCATGCAAATCAACATCTCCATTGTTTTTAGCCCCCCCTTGATTATCATCCTGCATCCGCCATTGGTTTGGAGCTACATTGTTGTTCATGATCATGTCTCCAATTTTAGTATTTTTTTAAATTAATGTCTCTATTTTTATGTGGTATGGAGTAGAATAATTGTTCTACAATATTGTGCAATAATTATTTTTTATGGGGCTACGATTTTTAATTTATATGGGCATTGTTTGGAGCTACATTGTTATTCATGATCATGTCTCCAAATTTAGTCTTTTTTAAATTAGTGCCTCCATTTTTATGTTGCATAGAGTAGAATAATTGTTCTTCAATATTGTGCAATAATTGTTTCTTATTAAAACTTTCCTATGTTTCCTCTGCCCGGCTCATTTTACCTGTGCAGACATAGATCGAGGGTGGATGTACGATCTGTCATGTACAGATCAACGATACTTGACGGGCATCGTCGATTTCATCAAGCTCGCTAGAGCCAATGCTGGGGACTCACAGCCTGTATTCTATCCATGCAAAGATTGCAAGAATACGAGAAAATGGGGCGACGTGGAGCATATACGATTGCACTTGATTACCAGGGGGTTCATGAGAGACTACACGATTTGGACTTTGCATGGGGAGGTTGGTCAAAATGTTGCACAAGAAAACAATGATGATGTGCCCATGCCTAGCATATCCCTAAACGCATTTCTGCCTATTGATGATTACCAATGCTACACAGTACCTGTGCCTACCAACGATAATGTGTTTAGGAATACATTAGTTGATGACACAGAGGAAAATGATGTCATTTCACAGTTTCTACATGATGTGCATGGCGGATTCCTTAGTGCTACATAGTTAAAAAAACTGGAGATCATGAGAAAGGATGCAAAAACACCATTGTATCCGACCTGCCCAATAAGCAAACTGGAAGCTAACATCATGCTATTAGAGTTCAAATCAACGAATGGATTGAGTGATAAAGGCTTCGATAGCTTGTTAGGTATACTACATAAACTGCTCCCGAAGGGTAGCGAGTTACCAGAAAAGACTTACCTGGCCAAGCAAATGATTTGCCCAATCGGCCTCGAGGTTGAGAAAATACACGCGTGTTCCAACGATTGCATATTGTACCGTGGAGAAAAATACAAAGACTTGGATGCGTGTCCCAAGTGTAAAGCTCCCCGATACAAGCAAGGGCCGTCAAATCAGGGAAGCAAGACCAGAGGAGGGCCCATAAAGGTCGTATGGTATTTTCCTATAGCTCCACGAGTGCATAGGTTGTTTGCAAATGCAAAGTCAGCCAAACTGTTGCGTTGGCACGGCGAAGAGCGTAAGAAAGATACAATGTTGAGGCACCCCGCCGACGGGTCGGACTGGAGGACTATCAACACTATGTTCTATAAGAACATCGGTGGAGAGGTAAGGCATCTTTGGATAGGTCTGAGCACAGATGGGATAAATCCGTTTGACCAGGTTAGAAGCAATCATAGCACTTGGCTAGTGACGCTATGTATATACAACCTTCCACCCTGGCTTTGTATGAAACGGTCATACATCCAGATGCCACTACTAATCCAAGGGCCAAAACAACCTGGTAATGATATCAATGTGCTTCTACAACCAGTGATCGATGAACTACTACAGATGTGGGAGACGGGTGTGAAGGATGTTTGGGATGAGTACAAAAAAGAACATGTCACGATAAAGGCTATACTTATCGCTACAATCACTGACCTGCCAGGGCGAGGTTGCTTGTCTGGAGAGAAGACAAAAGGATACACTGGGTGTGTCGAGTGCTTGGACGAGACTGATGCTATACATCTACCAGAAAACAAGAAGATGGTCTATATGGGACACCATAGGTTCCTACGAAGGGGTCACCCTTACCGCAAGAATAGAAAAGATTTTAACGGGAATAGTGAGAAACATGGACCTCCAAAGTATCGAGACGGGAAACAGATACTTAAACAAGTAAGCAAACTCACAGATGTTGTCCTTGGGAAGGGGGAAGGTGCAGTACCAGCGCCAGCCGGTAGTATCTGGAAGAAAAAATCAATCTTTTGGGAACTACCTTATTGGCCACTTTTGAGTGTACGTCACTGTCTTGATCCAATGCACATAACTAAAAACGTGTGCGGTAACACACTTAACATGTTGATGAACACCGGAGGAACAACAAAGGATTCTCTCGCGACACACTTGGACATGCAACACCTGGGCCTCAGGAAGGAGTTGCACCCAATAACTCTTGAGGATGGCCACTTGAAACTTCCGGTGGCATCATGGACACTGAAAAAGGAAGAAAAGGCCATGCTTATTTCTTTCTTCAATGATCTCAAAGTGCCAACTGGCTACTGTGCGAACCCGAAGAGGCTAGTTAACATGAGAGAACTTAAGTTTAACTATGGTTATATGAAGGCCCATGACTGTCATGTCATTATGACTCAGCTGCTCCCAGTTGCCCTGTGAGGTATCCTCCCTGACAAGGTCTGTGCCCCAATCATAAAGTTGTGTTCGTTCTTCAATGCGATCTCTGAAAAGGTCATTGAAGGGGCCAAGCTAGACCAGCTGAAGCAGGAGATAACCGAGATTCTATGCAGGCTTGAGATGCATTTCCCACCGACTTACTTCGACATATCAGTGCATCTACTTGTTCATCTTGTGGACCAAATTAAAGCCCTTGGCCCAATGTACCTACACCAGATGTTTCCTTTCGAGAGGTTGATGAAAGTTTTTAGGCGGTATGTTAGGAATAGATTCAGACCAGAAGGGAGCATGGTAGAAGGATGGACAACGGAGGAGGCCATTGAGTTCTACACATATTATATGGACATCAATCGGGTCGGAGTTCCAGTATCTTGTCATGATGGAAGACTAGGGGGCAAAGGAACGATAGGTGAGAAAGCTGTCAAAATAGTCAAAGTGGTTTCCTTCAGACAGGCACACTTCGCTGTTCTCCAGCAGGTCGACGGTGTGATGGCATACATTAATGAGCACAAGCAGTTACTGTAAAGTAAGCACATCGGTAGGTCACAGGCTTGGCTTGAGAAAAAACATAAGGAGGAATTTGGTGACTGGTTTCGACGCCGCAGGCTAGGAATGGTGATGGGATGTCAGCTAGATCTCTTAGCTCCCGTACCTTCGACTACGATGATGATGTACCAAGGTTATGATATAAATGGTTTTACATTTTACACAAAAAAACAGGATGGAAAGAGCACCAACCAAAATAGTGTTGTTCGTTTCGACGCCCACGATGAATACGACACGGTGGAGGCAACATACTATGGTTTCATAGATGAGATATGGGAGCTAGACTATGGACGACAGTTGAAGGTCGCTCTTTTCCATTGCCAGTGGGTCCGGCTAGATGAAATCAACACCGACAATGATGGGTTCACTACCGTTGATCTATCCAAGACCGCATACAGAGATGACCCCTTCGTCCTTGCAAAGGATGTTTTGCAAATCTTCTATGCAAGGGATAACAATACAATGGGAAGACTACAAGTAGTCATGCAAGGCAAAAGGAAGATTGTCGATGTTGAAGGAGTGACGGACGAAGAAGAGTACAAAGGTTATCAAGAAATGGCACCTTTTGGGGCAGGCATTACCCTACCTATCCTTGAAGAGGGTGACGAATTTGCTTACCTCCGGAGTGATCACGATGAGGCCATCATAGTTAGAATATCATAAACTATGTAATCCTTAATGAAATGTTGTTTTAGTAATTTGCATCGAATTTGAGATCATATGGAGTTGTAGAGATTGATGAGTTCTACCACTATTATTTTGGAACTTTGTTGATATAACGGATGCCATGTTTCTAACAAAGTGACATAACTTTGTGTGAGACAGAGCACTTTATGAGACATGCCTAATAAAACTTTCTCAAATTGAGAAATGACTAAAATAAAAGTTGTAGACATTCATGAGTTCCACAACTTTGTTGTTTACAACTTTTCCATTTGAGATCAATTGGGGACCCAAAATATTTAAAAATAATCAATATCACTGCCGGTTCTAATAACCACCCGGCAATGATGACCCATATCACTGCCGGGTGGTTATTAGAACCGGCAGTGATATGGGACATCACTGCCGGGTGGTTATTAGAACCGGCAGTGATAACATCACTGCCGGTTCTAATAACCACCCGGCAGTGATGCGTGGGTTATATAAGGCGCTGGCGCGCTCCAAGGCCAGTGCACGACATTTTACGCGCTCGACGCTGTTCGCCAGTGCACGCCGCCGCCGCCCGACGCGCACTGCACGACGCCGCAGCCCGACGCCGCCCTTCACGATGCCGTCCCCTACCGCTTCCTCAACGCCGCCGTCCCCTACACGCGCACTGCACGACGCCGCAGCACGACGCCGCAGCACGACGCCGCAGCCCGACGCCGCGAGGAGCTCCTCCACGTCGCTGTTGAGCGCGCCACCCCTGCTTACTCGGTGAGTGCCCATAAGGTGTTCGATAGAATGCCCACCTCAATGTTGCTTTCTGGGAGGGTGGCTGAATTGCTTGTTAGGTTCGTGATGCCTTTGATTGCTAATAAAACTTGTGTGCTTTGGGTTCTTCTTACCTGCTGAAGTGCTGACTGGCCTACTAACATGTATAACGAATTTGGATATGGCAACCTTCTTGCAGAATGCAGTTTCCCTTTTAGTGCTGAATCACATGTTGTCTAGAACTCAATATTTATGATATCAAATAAGTATTGTTAGATTTGTCATAAGATATATTTTTGTAGTTTACTTATTTGGTGTCATATATATTAATTTTTTTATCAATATATTTGGTCAAACTTTAGGCACTTTAACCAAAGAATGCATCAAGAATTGCATTTTTTTGGGACGGAGGTAGTATGTTGCTCATGCCTAATTATAAGCAGTACAGGGACACGCTGTGTTATGACTTTTGGTGATTTAGTTTGCTACTTGTAGTGAATCCTATAATTTTGTTTGCACAACATGTTTGCCACTAAAATTGCCAATCAACTATACTACTATAGCATTAGAATATATATGTATTATATTCTGGGTGATTGTTAAAAGCCATCTGAAAATCAGTATCTGGTGGCATGAAAAGCAAGACGAGGTGGCAGCGTGTCGGCAGATGGAGAGGTATGGTGGGTGGTAAAATAGTTGATAGAAAAGTAGGTAGCCACATGTGGGAATAGATAAGTGAGGAGGGATTTGGAGGGTCTCTATTTCTGAGGGGTCGGATAGGAAGCGTTCAATAACTTGGGGCACATATTATCAAAAGATAACTCTATGTTTAATCTGGAATACCGTCAAATAATGAAAACTTATACCATGTTACTTCAATAATAGACTGCTAGTTTCTAACAAAAAATGCAGTCCTTGAATAGATTGCCAGCAGGCTTACCATATGCCTACATGGAAGGACAGTAGTATCCCACGGCTCTAAGAGGCAAATAAGGTTTCTATTTTTTTAATTGCCTGTCGAAATGCATGTCCAGAAACATGACTCGTCATCGCCAATTCACCACCCGTCGCCAAACTACTGATACCCCACAAGCAGAGAGCACTGCGACAGGAGCGCCGCAGGATCCAACTAATGGTGGTGGTAACAATCAGGATGATTGGAGCCCTAGTCATTCTCTTCTCTGCAAGATCCTCATTCTCCCTCTCCTGCCTCGAAAGAGAAGACACCTCCTCCACCGTCAAAGGAGAAAACACCTCCTCTACCTCCTCCACCGCCAAAGGAGAAAACACCTCCTCTACCTCCTCCACCTCCTCCACAGCCAAAGGAGAAGACACCTCCTCCTCCTCCGCGAAAATCCAAAGTACGATCAGGTTCGACCTCGCAACACAAGAGGTCATCAGTTTCGGTTGGTAATGCTCCCCAGACAAGTAAAAAGAAGGTGGATGCTAGCATTACGAGTAAGATGAAGGACCCGACTGTGGAGCCTCCAAGCAAGAAAGCCGCCGTTGCCTTCTTTAATCGAATAGCCAGTCTACCTAAGTGGAGACAACATACCGAATTTGAAAGGCAACACAACAAAGAGAGTAATCAAATCAGAGCTAGAGAAATACACACCAAAGAATTGCTAGAGATACAGAACTTGGCCAACAACATGGGCATATCCATGGAGAGGGCCACGGAGTTGTATTACGGAACGAGAGATTTTGAAAAAGCCACGGTCGCATACAAGTATTCAAGAGGCAATCCTTTGGTCGCCACTGAACAAGAGTATAGAGATTTGCCAACATACATGCGACAGTTGCATGATTATTACTCCCTGGATACTGCCAACGGAGACTGTGTCGGTTTTGAAGTTTGCATCCCTCCCGGACTGGTTTTTAATCATCCTGAAGAAACGGTGCATATTATTTATTATGAACACCTCTTTCAGCTCTTCCAACGGCGCTCGCTCGATACGCAGATTTTGATGATATGGTCTATGTAAGTACCCTACCCTCACAATGTTATAATAAACTACGTGATTTGTATTTGAATATATCATATGTTTATTATGCAGGTGTATGGCAAAATGGTGCCTAAAGAAGCAATTGAGCAATATAGACTTCTTGGATCCCATATTTGTAAATGAGACAACATGCACCGCCCCTGGTGAAGATGACTATGTACCAACAAGTTTGAAGATTGAGTTTGAAAGGATGTTCAGAAACAACAAAACAAACGTACTCCTACCCTACAACTGCGAGTATGTGTTATCGACCCTTATTTTAGTGTTTCTTTTCTTGATATGTCATTCAATAACATGGACTTTGTGATTGCAGCAACCATTTCATCCTCGTAGATATCTATCTTGAAGATTCACATATCGAGGTGTGGGACTCAAAGAAAAAGCCACTTTCTCTTATCGACCCCCTAGTCAAAGTGCTGAATAAGTAAGTAAACCCAATATCACAACACTTTCTAATCACATAGGATATTGTAATGTCCTCGGTCTTCACACTTCATTTACAATGTAACATAGAATGAAGGCATCACCTAATTAGAAAAATCTCGATAGCAAGATGTAAAAGCAATGGAGTGCCCCATTCAATGTAAAGTATATGGAGGATCTCAAGACCCTAGATCAACCGATGGGGAACAACGAATGCGGGTTCTATGTGATGTGGGCAATGCTAAAATACTTTAGCGCAAAAACAAATAAGGGAGATGACATGATACGTAGGCATCCCATTTCTATTGTTTTGTCTTACGTTTGTGCATCTCAATATCATCTTGCTTCAATTATAGCGCAAAGCAAACAATCACAACCAGTTGCTAGATTTTGAGATGAGAGGAATTCAAGAGGAGATAGCAAGGTTTGTGATGGACGAGATATTGACCAAGAAAGGATCATTCTCCATTGCGAGGACTAAGAAGTACAAGGCGCAGTACGGAAGAGACCACATTGATAGGCTATTGTAATGCAACTCTTAATTCGATACTTAAAGTTTTTTTTGAAACTTTTGTAATATAAATGTTGATGGGTTTGTATTGTCGCTGATCAACAACCACCTTCACATCAATATCAAATTGATCGATAGCAACCACCTCCACCTCCCCGACCTCCCACCCCACCACCTCCCCTCGAAATGAAAATAAAACAATTATTAAAATGCAAATTGTGAAAAGTATATCACTACCGGTTCAAAGGAAACCGGCATTGATAATATAATCTACACAACTGGTTGGTTAAAACAACCGGCAGTGATGGCTCAAGTATCACTGCCAGTTTGTAACACGAACCGGCAGTGATACATGAGCTACCACTGTCGGTTTGGCATAACCGGCAGTGATGTGATCAGCTCATCACTGCCGAGTTGGTTATGGCGGTTCAAAATCCGCCAGTGAAGGGGGGTTTTGAACCGCCAGTGATGTCCTTCTCTGCTGTAGTGATTGCAAATGAGCTGTGTGCTGTACAGATCGTAAGAAGATGCCACTGCTACAAAAACACTCAATCTCTGCTCTATCTGTTCATTGCAATGATCTTGCTTTACTGTCCGGTCATGCATTTCCAAGAACTGATTACGTGGCTGCGACATTGCCAAGGTGCGGAAAATAAGAAGCCAGGCACATAATATTATGGTCAAAAAACATTGACGGCACAGCTCAACACGTATGGTCTGGGCCCGTTGAAGGCATGGACCGATGAGCTCGACGTGATGTGCCGTGCCAGCCCACGGGCTCTTCCTATGGCTTAGGCACAGCCCTACATTGGTCGGACTGTTCTAGGTAGGCCCCAGGGCCCACTGTGCCCAATGCACCCCTGTTGCTGTTGCAGCGCGCATCCACGCCCCTACACCACCGGACCGCCGCCTTCCGCACAGGTGGAGAAGAAATGGGAGAGGCGTTGGCGTTGGAGTAGCGTGGAGGAGAGGTGCGGAGGCTGAGAGTAGACCTGAGCATTTTTCGGACCGGGCTAGGCCGAAAAAAAGCTAGATTATCTCGGGCTGAAGAAATTCCGTCCATGACCATCCTACTGGACAAGTCGGGCCTAATTTTTTGGGCTAGGCTCAGGCTAGGCCCGGGCTTGGGTGGGCCACCCATGTGTTTTACACTATAAAATAGCTAAAATAGTATTTCGGGCCGGGTTTAGGCCAAGAAAAATCACTAGTACAAAGATGATTTTTCCGGGCGCCTCCTTTTTTTTTACTGGCGGTTTTAGTTTTCACAGGCAGTTGTCTACAGGCAGTTTTTACTGGCGATTTCTACAGGCGGTTTGTTAAGACAACTGCCTGTGAAAATAAGACATTTCTACAGGCGGTTCGTTAAGAAATCCGCCACTAGAAATACCCGTGTTTTTTAAAATTCGATTTTTTCAAACGAACTCGAATGAGAAAACACCCAAAATAAAAAAGTTGTTCGTCTCGAAAAGTTTTGAAACTTTATAAATTACAACTTTTTAATTTAAAATCATCTTGTCAACGACCTCGGATGGAGAAATGACCAATACGAAAGTTGTTCGTCTCGAAAAGTTATGAAACTTTGTAGTTGACAACTTTTTCATCTGAAATCGTTTAGGACCTCAAATAAGCAAATTACACACGGATTTGTATAATACGTGGGGACCGAAAGGGTATATGGACACATGTGAGTGTGTGGTGCAGTAGTAGAGGAGGCTCCGCGTGAGGCCGAGGTCGTGGGTTCGAATCCCACCCGGAGCGCGCAGCGCACGATTTTTGCGCGAAAAATTGCGCGACTTGGGGTCCTCCCCCTAATTAAAATCTTTCTTTTGCTATTTATTTTCGGGTTTTTTCGGGAATTTTTTTGCACAGGCGGTTCGCTTTCCACAGGCGGTTCACAAGCAACCGCTTGTGGAATTGGCCTATTTCTACTGGCCTCCAGCGCAGGCGGTGTTGGAAAACGCCAGTAGAAATAGGTTACCAACCGCCTGTATGGTATGTCCGTGTACTAGTGAATTTTTCTAGACAGCAAGATCTGTGCCTATTGGGCTCGGGCTAGGCGTGTGGGCCTGGCTCAGTTTGCTCAGTAACCTAAGAGAAGTCGGAGGGTGTGCTGGAGTCGGGGGATTCTGAGTTTGGTTTTGGTGTTGTTATATGGGACGAGATGACTGGGGATGGGCCTTAACATACCTTTTGCAAACTGTGACAGGCTGGGCTAGCATTTCGGGCTAAGAGAGCAGCCTAGGAATGGCCCACCCATCGTGCTGTGCCATTTCTGCGCCAGGCCAAAACACTGGGCCATGGGCACCATGGGCCTTAGGCCATATGGCCATCTATATATACATATCGAACATCGAAAGATGGCGTGTGGGAACAGCTCGGATTGCCACTAATTCCCAACATGGATAGGGTGACAGCATACAGCGTGTTTGGTTTGATGGATCCATCAGTTCGGAATTATCCGATCGTAAAACCGAGCCTGGGAATGGCGTTTGGTTTGCAGCATTTGCTTGTGCCATTCGTCACCATGTCAATCAGTTTGTTGTCACCCCCAAGCCAATCTCCAGGGCCGACCCATTCCTCAGAAAAGTAGCGGATGACCCCATGCTTCGTGAGTCCATGCAGGATGAAGTCAGTTCTCAAACCAAATACACTGATGGGGATCCACTAATTCCCGGAGTGGAAATAATGCTCTCGGGGATCAAAACCCTGCAACAAAAAAAAAGCCTGAACCATCCAGCGTTGCGATAAATGATGGACTGCACCGGATCAATGACCACATGTAAAATATACAGCTTAAATCTAATACCCAATCAATTCCGAAAAAGTCATGACTCCAGAACAAGTATAGATGACATGAGGAACCGAAACCTGCCGTGTAGATCAGATGTCTTTTGTTGTGTTGCGTGGGAATACCATGAGCAAGGCTGGAAATTAAAAATACCTTTGGGTGGTCCGTCTGCTTTACAGAGTGGCCTGTACCGGTATAGTTTGGGGAAGAAGCTTTTTCTTTCTTTCTTTCTTTGTACTAGGTGGGGGTGCATGCATGGAGAGCATTAGAAAATGACCGCTCATGCAGTAATAATAATTGAAGTTACAAGTTACATGTGTATACTAGTATATATGATGAATACCGACAGGAAAATAGCAAATACCGACATGAAAATTGTAATTTTTCGGTCGGTTCTAGGATGACACACAGAATAATTGTACCTTTTCCTTACCTATATATTGTTCACGCTATATATGGAGTATGGACCCATGCAAATGCATGCATGCATGCATGCTGGCAACATTTGTTATCTCTACCCCTGTAATACACCAGTTAGAATTAATTTATAGCCACACAGCAAATGTCTTCTCCACAGTCATGACCTATGCTACGTCCACACCCATAAATACACCCAAAAAATATAACATCATCAAAACAGATGCACCAGATCATCTCTCAGGCATGCTCTCTACTTACTCAACCAAATCCGACGGCCACGCTTCAATGTGTCTGCAGCCCGACACGCAGCACGCCCTTCTTCCGCCCTAGCCCCCCACGCCCGAGCCCTCCCCTCCAGGGTTCGATCCCTCCTGGAGGCATCTTTTTTACTCCCGAAAAAATAAAACACCGTTCTCCTCCCCGCTCTAGCGACAAAAGCAACATGCCTCTCAACTTCTGCCACCGCCACCTTGGTCCCTACGCTGGCGAGCTCCCTAGCTCCGGCGGACACCCCTGGCTCATCGACGATGGTCTGATCTGGTGGATCCGGTTCCCCCTCTACCTTCCTCGCCCCTTCTTCTTCCTTATCCATGGCAAAAGTTCTTCCTAGGGTTGGATTATCCGTGGGGGCGCTGGTCGCTGGTGCGCGGCACCTGGCCGCCGCAGGCGCGGGGACGGCAAGGATGGCCATGGGAGAGGTCGTGCTGCGGCAGGAGCCGTACAGGAGGGCGCCGACGTCAACGGCGTGGCGACACCGTGACCGAGGTGGGCCATGGGCGGACGAGGAGGTGGATAAAGAAGCCGCCCTCTAGGTAGCCAAGGGAGCCGCACGGCTCCGGCCGGAAGTGGTCCGATGGCGCGTACAAAGCAGCCCGCTGGTGCGCCTCTCTCTGCCTTTCAATCAGCCGCGCGACGCCCTCTCCCTCTCCGTCGACCCATGCTTTTTCGTGCCTCTCGCTCAGATCCGGGCGCCTGCAGCCCGGAGAGGCAGCACCACCACCACCGAAGAAAGGGGAGAGGCCGGGATCGATTTGTGCCATCTCAGCCCCGCCCCAGCCACAAGTGCCGCCTCTGCTGAATCGACACGTTTGATTTGGATTTCTCATCCTCTATGCAGTCGCGTTCAAGCTGTATGATCGAAGGGGGACATGGATTTCTCACCCTCTACCTGCGTCGTGTCACACGGTGTGCTGGAAATCCTCCCCAAATGTGTTAGTTGGTAACTCTGGTGCATTAGTGAAGGACTAGGTCTAAGCCAAAGTGAATTGACAAAAGTGGTCTGTTAGAAAAATTCTGATCTAAAAAAACATTTAGGAAAATAGCAATAGCAAAACTGAAAGTAAGTCAAACAATTTCTGAAAGAAAAATAAGCTAAATTTATCTGTCACAAAGTGCTTACTAGACAGAGGCCTTTTTCTTAACTCTTAAGCAGAGGTGTTTCATTTGAATTCCTTTCGTATATGCTTGTTGGGAGCCAGTGAGGAATTCTCAATGTTGGCAAACATGCGAGTTTATTTTAGTAGTCAGCTATAGATAATTGACTTTGGATAACTTCCAATTTGTCAAGATAACTTCCAATTTGTCAAAACTTTTGAAACTGCTTCCTAGAAATTATGCAGCTTAGCTGCAATAGAAGATCTGAATGATATGTGGTTCGAGTTCAGATATAAGTAGATAAAGAATTTTTCAGGCATGATCTGCAAGTTTGTGCGATTGGTTTACAGTGGGCTGGCACACAATTTTCGGTCTGTTATTACTCTGTTACTGTTTCTAAACTTTTAAGGAAGACCATGTTTTCTTATCGGTTATCTCAGGTGACATTGATAAGTGGTAATGTCTGCTCAACCCTTCTCTGATCCTTCTGTTCTGCAGATCCCCTTGAAATCTCCAAGAAAGGAACCCCATGGAACCAATCGATCACGTGCTGCACAGCGAAGTGCCAAAAAGGTACTCAATCTCTATTCTTTTGCCTTCTTTGATGATCTGCCGACAATTTTTGCACGATCAATCATTCAGTCTTACAATCTCAGCACCCGACAAGGTCTTAGTCAACTCAAACCATAGTTTCATGTGAAAAATACAGGTCAATGAAGCTTCCTACAATTCCCAGGGAACCAAGATTTCACACCAGCCGTCGACGCGGCCTGCGAGGCCTCCGCCGTTCGAGCCTGGACGTAAGGGGAGACGCCGTCAACCGCGTCCACATCTTGTGCCTGGTCTGCCGCCTCGGCCGGTGGAGGGTCGCATTCCGGCACGTCAGCGCCTTGGCCGCCATGGCTGGGTCTCCGCCCCCGACACCGGGGGGGGGGCAGTGGAGGGAGATCCTTCGGCCAGAGGCGCGGCCGAAGGCAGCCTCGGGCGTGCTCCGGGGACCTACGGAGAGGGGCCGGCCTCAGCGTCGAATCCTGGCCGACCTCTAGGGAAAGTGCTTCAATTGCCTTTCATCTGCACACCGGGTGGCCACCTGCAAGCTCCCCCAGCGGTGTCTACGGTGCAAGGAGTTTCGGCACACTGCATGTGATTGCAAGCAGCCGAGACCCGCGGGCTCTCGGAGCGCGCCCCGCCCTAGCCCCGGCCCGGGTGGTGCACCGGCCGACCGGCGCCGGCGCATCGTCGACAACCGCTCGGGTACCCTTGGTCCAACTTTCGACATGGCTACTGTAGCAGGCAGCAACATGCCAGCTTCCCCCGGCCCGTCGGTCACGGGAGGGGAGCCAGGCCGAGGGCGGAGGCGGGATGCCAGCAATGGTCGCCGACGTCGGCGTCGACGGCAACATCGAAGGAGGAAGCTGCGCTACGGTCGGTCCATAGGGACCTCGCAAGCAGCGGCTGTTGGCACTGCGCCATCGGGGCTTGACGAGACGCCCTGCGCGACGACCTCCGCCCTACCGGACCCGTTGGTGCGGACGTTCCGCTCGGATGCCGCGCCGATTCACGGCATCGAGGAGGATCCGATGTTGGAGGAGTTCGCCACCTCCCTCAGCTACAGTCGGCTCGCCGGGGGGGACTCCTTTGGGCACCTGCCGTCCCCTACGGCGGTCCTCTCGCCTTTGCCATCGGCACAGGACCTGGCGCCTACCGGCGTCGAGGCTGGCGACGTAGCTGCCCCTGCGGAGTTCACGGGGCCACCACCGATGGCCGACATCTCCGCGCCTCAGTCGTTGCCACTCGAGTTGGTGCTGCAGGCACCTCCTTGGGTTGGTCAATCCATCTTCCAAGATGACGACGAGACGCCCAAGCCGCGCGAGGCCGCTCGACGCCTCGCACGGTTCCGGGATGAGGTGCTGGTCCAGCGGGAACCGCCCCTGATTGCTTCTCCACCACGACAGCAGCCGAGAACCAAGATGCCCCTGCGTATCAGGCACAGGAGTAGACGGATAGCCGCCCAACTGTTGGCTTACATACCGACCTCCAAGCGGGGTGCAGTACTCCTCGAGCAGCGGTTCGGCAAAGCACCGCCGGCCAACCCCGGTTCGCCTGCGCCCAAGAGTATTCTCGACGCGTTGCGTTCGGGGACCCTGTTGTTGAGCCAAGTGGAGGCCCTTGACGTGGCGTTTCCAGCGTTCAACGAGCGCGCGGCGGAGCTCTTCATCGAAGACTTGTAGGGCGCGTCGATGATCGCACTTGGTTGTTCCTCTTATGTAATATCGCCATAAAGTTACTCTGCTAGGATGGTCCAGCTACGGCCATGCTTGTTGACCTCCTTCGGCGCTCGTTAGAGGCGCGTTGTATGTTCGGCTGAACGTTTCTCCTTAATATAATGATACACAAATCTTTTCCGTATTCGAGAAAAAAAAGATTTCACACCAGGTTGATGAGGCGCATCTCAAAGGCGTAATGAGCTTTGGAAGTAGTTTCCTTGGTAGCTGCTAGCAAGTAGAAACTGCATTTTTCTTCTGAAATTGGTGCTTCTTGGAATCCTTCTCAGCAGGTCAGCTGGACAGGAGCCTACTTTACAAATTGGTGCTCCTTTGATTATATTGTTTTGTATTTTTCATTACAAATACTGAAACTTTCAGTTTTATGATTTATTTTAGTTTTATGATTCATTTTTTCTAGACGCCACCGTAGCGTTAGCGCGGGCAATATACTAGTATATATAGTAGTTAGAAGTACCATTGGGAACAAATAACCATTTATGTATCTGGATTATATATATATATATATATATATATATATATATATATATATATATATATATATATATATATATATAGGGTATATACCATACAGAACGACACGGTAGGCGTAGTACTCTTGTAGTATTTGTTATTTGTTGATTAGGTTTTCCGAACAAAGTATGCACGAGACATGAGGGACCGAAACCTAACGTGCTGACAATGATCATTTGCATGAGACGCCCAATGCAAAGGCCACATTCGATAACGCTGTACTGGCAATGGAATAAAGTCCAAAATAAGATGACCAGATCAAGTAATGCCATCATTGGGACACACGTAGAGCACTTTAGCTGTTTGTTCCAGCCGGATCGCCTCTCTATAAATTGGTAGCTAGAGCTCAGCCCATGGATAGAGCATCACTACCCAATGCATGCAGAGAGTATCACGATCGAGTGTCGCTAGCTAGCTCCAAGCACCCAACGCTAGAATGGCCAGGTCCCATGTACCAGACAAGTGTTGGCAACTGTTGTTTCGCACTGGTGAAAACCAAGACTATGATACCAAATCAGCGACGGAGTACCAGGTGAAGAAGTACCTGCTGCTGCTGGCCACCCTGGTAGCGACGGTGACCTACGCGGCGGGGCTCAACGTGCCGGGGGCTTCCTGGCTGGAGGACGACGTGGCCGAAGGGCATCTGGCCGGCGACTCCATCCTCCGGGACACCAGCTTCGTGCGCTACATCGTCTTCTACTACTTCAACGCCATCTCCTTCGCGGCGTCGCTCATGGTCGGCCTCCTCCTCCTCATCGTCCACCAGGACCACCAGAGCTGGGGCAACTGGCTGCTGCTCCAGCTCGTGCGGGCAGTGATGCTGGTGGACCTGCTCGGCCTCTTGGGGGCCTACGCCGTCGGGAGCAGCCACGACGGGTTCACCACCATCTGCGGCGCCACCGTGCTTGTGTTGGGCGTCTTCGCCTACGCCACCGTCGCCTTGGTAACAAAATGGTTCATGCGTAATCCTCCTCGGCATCCCGTCGTCACCGCCAACGCCAAGGCCAAGGCCACCGAGCGAAAGAAGGAGCACGAGATCCTGTTGGTGCTCGCCATCTTCGCAGCGACCATCGGGTACGTGGCCGGGCTGAACCCGCCCGGTGGCTTCTGGCGGAGCTCCCAGCAGGGGCACCACAACGCCGGCGAACCGGTGCTGCAGGGCCTCCATCGCACCCGCTACAGGGTTTTCTTCTTCTTCAACACCACCAGCTTCGTCGCGTCCCTGCTTGCCATCATGCTCGTCGTGAGCTTTGACAAGCTGAAATACGAGGAACAGGACCGCATCCCGCCGGGAGTAAGGAAGCTTGCGCTGTTTGGACCCATCGTCACGGCACTCTTGGGCCTTGGGGGTGCTTACGCCTCAGGGAGCTGCAGGGACAGCAAGCACACCATCTATATTGTTCTAGTTGCTGCCTCCATTTGTCTCCTGCTCATTGTTGCCCAAAAAATAGCAAAGAGGAACTCCAACAGCAGGTATGAAGTACTGTTGATTTTTGTTACTGGCATTTCTAATTCAATCATTTCAGTATCAGTTTTTATTTCCTCTATATATGCATGCGTTACATTTATCGGCCTATTCCTATTTATGAAGTGTACATATTTTCTTTCCTTTAGCTAATAAATTTATTTTACTTCTTAAATACTTCTAGAAATTAAAGTTCTAGGATCTATAATGTATTAATGTATGTATTTGTAGCTGTACACTAGCAAAAATGTTTGAAAGCTTCATGTAACTAATAAACAGCCACATGACACCGATAACTTCCCCAAAAAGTTAACTTCATAATACTTACTATGTTCCAAACTGTAAGTCACTTTGACTCTTCTAGGTACATAGATTTTGATATGTACACTACTGGAAACCGAGATTTTCCTGTCGGTATCTAACCATATATATAAAAGTCAGTGGCACCTGCCCCTCTCACAGATCACTGTAGCACACTGATTTGGTAACAGTACCGGATCACGTGAACAATACCTACCCAATATGAACAGTACGTATCGCGTGACCAGTACCTACCCTCTATGAACAGTGCATACCCCGTTAATAAACAGCCAAGCCGTTATCAACAGTACGGATTGTGTGAACAGTACCATTCGAACCCGTAAGCAACAGTAGCGAATCCCATTACCAGTACGCTCCCGTGCTTTGCACGGGCTCCCTGCCTTTATATGAATAATGCATTAATGCCTATATATATGATTTAAACTGATGTCAATGAATTTCCCTATCGGGTTACTATGACAGGGCTGCAAATCTAAACCTGATGTGACTGAATTTTTCTATCGATGTCATTGAATTGTTCTGTGCCTTCCCGACAAGGAAATCGCTTTACTGACGGACAATTCATCCACCGACAGGGAATCTTATTTTTCTGTCACTTTAGTTCTGTCGGTATTTTTCTATAGGTATTTTCTGTTGGTATTTTGTATTTCTCTGTCAGTTATACTATATCCTAGATATATAGGAGAAACTATGTATTTTAGAAAAGCTGAGATGACTAACAACAAGCTGAGAAACAATTTGGAACAGAGGAAATACTAACAACAAGTTATTGGGTAACAATGTACGTTTAAACATGGTGATCAGACACATAATAATAAAAGTAGTGTCTCGACACATACACTCTCTCTTATCTACCTACCTAATATCTATCTATATTTGTATCTATATATCTGTTTCTATATCTATATTAATAGTGACAAATTTCCATTTCTCTCCTACTCTTTGTTGCCCACAGAGCAAATCTCCCTACCCAGAGCGAGTCAACCAGCCGCAGGTATGAAGTATTGTTGAATCAGTACCAGTTTTTCCTCTATAAATGCTGCATGCATTATATTTATCCAATTCCTATTTATGATGTGTACAGATTTTCTTTCTTTTAGCTAATAAATTTGTTTACATTTTTATTACACTTCCGGATATTAAAGTTCTTGCATCTATAATCGATGTATTTGTAGCTGTACACTTCCATAAATGTTTGAAATCCACATGTAACTAATCAAACCAGCCACATGCTCACTGATAACTTCCCCGAAGTTAACATATTTTTCTATATTTATTACACCGCCCCCCCCCCCTTTTCTCTATCTATCTATCTATTCTTCCACTGGATCTTTATAAGTGCGTAATAGAATTTGGCAAAATTGCACACAAGCAGTCTTAATGTTCACTACTAACAAATAGATGTTATATCAATGCAGAATAACATACAAACAAACATAAGTTTTAGTCAATGGACACTAGCTAATAATATGGTACCCTAGCTTGAAGTGATATAAATTGCTTTGTACATCCATGTTGAATTCAACTGATAGTTCTTTTAAAGATAATTTCTCATGGACTTAATTTATCGTCTAGATGTCTAAATATTTTACATAACTATTGACTCTCCACAATATGTCATTCTATATCACTTTATGTGCATGGCTAGGTCCCTTTTTAGTTTATTACTGTGGTGTTTATCATCGAAATATTTACTATAGGCGTCTTTAATTTGTCTCCAGTAATATTAAAATTTCTAGATTTCCATTCCTAAAGTCCATGGTAGGAGCTAAATCTGTCATCTAATTAATGCACTAATTAAGAAGGTGAAATAATATTTATTCACGTTATACAAAGTAATACTGAGGACTTAAGTGTGTAGCGGCGCTACAATAGTGAGGACAGTGGTATGTAGCAATACAACAACATTTTGTCATATATATGGTGAATAACATTTCACCACTAATGGCATATATAGTATGGCGATCTAACATTTTGTCGTCCTACTACAAAGATGATTTTTATAATTGTCTCGTAACTTCCTCAGCAGAGGCGGAGTAAACCGGCTTTACAATGTTGTGTTGTGTTGTTGTGTTGCGCTGTAGCTTACGAACAAAAAAAAAGAATAGTTTCGAGAGGCGGTTGACTTAATATTACCATCCGTGGAAATTTATCTATTTTTAAGGGCAGTTGAAATAAAACAACAACCCCAAATTATAGCAAATCACTTAGAAGGAATCACTACTGGATTCGCACACTTTGCCGAGTGCCAAGCAAAGCCACAATTACACTCGGCAAACCCTTTGCTGAGTGTAACACTTGGCAAATTCTACTCGATAAAAAAAGTGTTTGCAAAGCCGTCTTTGCCGAGTGCTTTTTGTCGGGCACTCGGCAAATATTTCGCCGAGTGCCCAACACTCGGTAAAGTATGAAACGAAAAAAACCCAAAAAAATTGCAAAAAATATTTTTTTTACCGGAGGAGGCCTCCACCGGCCCGCGCTTGCCCGACAGAGATATTTTTCACGCGCTACGCGGCTAATGGGATTCGAACCCGTGACCTCTCCCTCGCGTATAACCCCTCTACCACTACACCACACTGTCACTTATGTTTAGATTCTGTTTTGGTTCCCCGCATATTATACAAACCCGAGTATAAATTGCTTGTTTGAGGCCCTAAATAAATTCAAATCAAAAAGTTATCAACAACAAAGTTTCATAACTTTTCGAGATCTACAACTTTTATTTAGGAAGTTTCTCCATCCGAAGTCGTTTACAAAATTTGAATTTTAAATTTGAGAAATTCAAACATAGTTTTGCATGACAAGATGATTTCAAATTTAAAAGTTGTCAACTACAAAGTTTCATAACTTTTCGAGATCTACAATTTTCATTTTGGGTGTTTTTCCATCCTAGGTCGTTTGAAAATTTTAAATTTTAAAATTTTAAAATTCAAACGTAGTTTTGCATGACAAGATGAACTCAAATGAAAATGTTGTCAACTACAAAGTTTCATAACTTTTCGAGATCTATAATTTTCATTTTGGGTGTTTTTTCCATCCGAGGTCGTTTGAAAAATTCAAATTTTAAAATTTTAAAATTCAAACGTAGTTTTGCATGACAAGATGAACTCAAATGAAAATGTTGTCAACTACAAAGTTTCATGACTTTTTGAGATCTATAGTTTTCATTTTGGGTGTTTTTCCATCCGAGGTCGTTTGAAAAATTCAAAATTTAGAATTTTAAAATTCAAAGTAGTTTTGCATGACAAGATGAACTCAAATGAAAAAGTTTCCAACTACAAAATTCTATAACTTCTCAAGATCTACAAAGTTTATTTTTGTTGTTTGGTCATTGGTTTATCCGATATGGTGGTTTTAACATTGTTCACAAATCTTATATATCTCTCTTATAGTTTCATGAAACTTACGAGATAGATGTAGATTTTGTGAACAACGTTACTATCGCTTTGTCGAATGAAGAAATGATCAAAATAAAATTTGTAGATCTTAAGAAGTTATACAAATTTGTAGTAGAAAACTTTTTCATTTGAATTAATTTACTTCTTCAAAATGTGCTTTGAAATTTGTCTTTGTCGAGTGAAAAAAAACACTCAGCGAGTGGTTTTTATTTGGCACTCGGCAAAGAGCTTCTTTGCCGAGTGCCCGAAAAAAAACACTCGGCAAACCACTTAACACTCGGCATAGAGCCAATTTCCGGTAGTGAATTGCAGTAATGTAGTAAATTAATTAGTATGATATAATCATTATAGTAACTCAAAATGACCACATATAACATATAGCTGCGCATGCTATATATTATGTCATGTGACACATTACCATCCACAATTAACAGCGGCGAAACAAATACCGGTGTATACAAGAACTGGGAAAAGACTCGTGAAGATCTTCAATTGCTCGCCATCCTTGTGGCGACCATTGCTTACACAGCAGGAGTGGATCCACCAGGCGGCGTGTGGGCGGAAAGTGGGCACGGTCACAAGGTGGGAGACCCGATCCTCCTGACGACGCACCCCGTGCGGTACAAGGTCTTCTTCTACTGCAACTCGGCGGCCCTGGTGGCGTCCCTGGTCATCATGGTAATGCTGCAGAGTGATCGCCTGGTCAGGAAGCACGCGCTGGAGGCGGTCATGATACTGGACTTGTTCGCCCTCATCGGTGCATTCGCTGCCGGGGGAGCAAGGGACACCACCACCTCTGTGTACACGGTGGCCTTGGCTGGCGCCGTCCTCATCTATGTGGTGATCCACATCGTCTTCTTCACGCTAGATACCCCGGCACCGGCTGCGTCAGCGGCAAGCAGCACGGCAGCAGAGGGTGAAAAATATGTCGACCACCAGGAGCAGCAGCCGCAGATCAAGAGGCGTGACGTGCTGCCTCCAAGCACCCCGGCACAAAAGGGTGACCAGGAGGAGAAGCAGCTGCAGAAGAGGCGTGACGTGCTGCTGCTGCTCGCGATCCTGGCCGCGACGCTCACGTACCAAGCTGGCTTGACCCCGCCAGGCGGCACCTGGGAGGAAGACGGAAATGGTGGCAATTCGTCGTCCGGCGGCGACGGGCACCATGCCGGCTTCCCGGTGCTGCTAGACAAGTTCCGGCTCCGTTACAAGATATTCTACTACAGCAACGCGGCGAGCTTCATGGCGTCCGTGGCGCTCATCGTCCTCCTCCTCAACCAGAACCTGTACAAGCCGGGCATACGGTGCTATGCGCTCTACGTCTGCATGGTGGCCGGGATGCTGGGCCTCATGGGTGCCTACTCTGCTGGGAGCTCCCTCCATCTAAAGACATCCATCGTCGTCCTAGTATTCGCTTCTCTGTTGACAGTTGCATCGTTTGCGGTGGTGATCTACGTGAAGAAACGCAACGATAGAAAAGCCAGAGCAACCCAAGGTGGTGGGTCGTCATCAGCACCAACGATTGATGATGACAATGAAGAAGACGGCGACATGATGTATCTGATGCTGGTCGGAATATTGGGCGCCAGCGTGACGTACCTGACGGGCCTCAAGCCGCCTGGTGGCACCTGGAGGGACGACGGCGACGGACACTCCGCGGGTAACCCGGTCCTCTACGACACCGGCAAGCGGCGGTACAACGCTTTCTTCTACAGCAACTCCACTTCCTTCATGATTTCCGTCAACATCATCGCCTGGCTACTTGTCCGGATGATCTGGGGGCCTCGCCGCAATGGCCAGCAAGCTACGTCGACGATGACGCTTTCGCCGCTGTACAAAGCAATGGTGCTGGACTTGCTCGCCCTCCTGGGAGCCTACGCGGCGGGCAGCGCTCGCAAGTGGGGGACAACCACCAAAGTCGTCGTCATGCTCGTCCCCGTAGTGCTCGTCGTTTGGCTGCTTCTCTTCTTCTGCGAGAAACAAACAAAAGACAACCAGCAGAAACAAGACAACCAGAAGAAGTGAATACAACTCCTCCTATTCAACCGGCGCACTCTGCTACGTATACCGTACGTAATATAATAAATAACAATGGTGACTCGTACAGTTGTTTGTTTGCATATTTCTTTTTTTATTTAATATATGTATAATATAACCCCCTTTGCCAAGTCGGATATATATGCTGTCCAATATATATGCAGTCTTTGTATGCTAGCCCTCCCTCACATATGTAACTATTCTCTGTTTCTTTACAACTATACTGAATAAATGGGTTTTTCTTTATTGCCATTTAATATGCATTCTTTCTATGCTAGCTATCCTCCTCCCATTTTAGAAAAAGATTCCTCCATTTTCAGAGATGGTTCTGACAATCGATTTCTAAAGACGGCTGGAAATATAGCTCGCCTCTAATAATAGGTGTAACACAAAAAATCATAATGAAGGACCGAAAATGGCGACCAGAAGGGGGAGGGGTGAATGAAAGCTGTAAAATTTCTCGTGAAATATTTGGCCATTGTCCCAAAATCACCGCCAAACATGCAAACCAAACAGCGTGATGTCCACAACCCAAATAAGTGGGTGGATGTTCCCTAGGAACACAACGGGACACCACACATGACAAGAAATGCTTCCCGAACTGAAGGACAGAAAATGAGATACTCGACTCCTATAGAGAAGCGAGTTTCCGAATCTAAAATATCTAAGCCAACTGATGACGAGAGTACCGAGACAGGATCCTTGGAACGGTAGAAAGCTAACGCAAAAAACGAAACTCAAATCGGAGCTCAAATGCCGCAAACGGAAGACGAAATAACGAACTGGAAATTCGAGCCGGAAATTCAAGCAGCTAGGACCGGAAATTCCAGGGTCCAACAGACACACAGCAACTCGGGCTTGGGGCAGACTATCGCGCAGATCGGCCACAGACGGAATGCAGACACTCTAGCTGGTCCGACTGTTCCTAAAAGAGCAAGCAAGGAATACTCCTGTAGCTTGAAGGTCAAGACATGCACGAGTTGCTTCACCTGCCGCCTAGCCCCTGCAGCTAGCTGCTTGAAGGAGAATCCAAGAACACGAAGGCTGCTGCTCTTGCTACTGGACAGGAGCTGTCTGCTAGAGCTCTTTCCTGCGAACAGAGAACTCGACTCAAAACCAGCTCTGGTTTAGTCCCCTCCAAAATGCAAAAAGAGCAAAGATTCTCTATCACATTACCCTCACATCAAATCTTTAGACATGTATACAAAGTATTAAATATAGGTAAAAAAATAACTAATTACATAGTTTACTGGTACTTTGCGAGACGAATTTTTTAACCATAATTAGTCAATGTTTAGATAATAATTAACAAATACAAACGAAATACTACAGTACTTTTAACACCTCCCAACTTTAAAACTAAGGCCCCAGTGTGCAGCTGAGCAGGTGCTGCGCTGCCGAACTGAGAGAGAGAGGGAGACCGACGGGCAGCAGGTCATGTGGCGAGCGCCGCTCTATGGAGCAGGCACGGCACCAGAGCGCCGGCGCTGGTAGGCTGCTGCAAGAGCCCCATGAGCCTGCGCCTCAACCAACGAAGAACAGAAGTCCGACGCAACAAGCACAGGTGAGGGTGAACACCAAAATCGAAGAAAACTCGATCAAGAATCCATGATTTGTTCCCAAAATTTGCCCAGACAATCACAAGGGAGTGGGTGAGCATACTGTAAGAGATCATCATCCAATTTCTACCCAATCCCCGGAAAATTTCAGATCGAGCCAAGAACACGAAAAAGTCCCCCAAAATAAAAATCGTCGATTTCTCCGTGCTCGAGTCGATTCAGTCCAATTAACTTTAGCGATAGCTTCAACTCACGTCATTGCACGAATTAATGCAAAAAGAACGAGTCAATTTGGTCTCAAATCGATGAAACGAAAAATCCCAAAAATAACTCCGAAAATCACAGAAAAAGAAAAAACCCAGAATTAAGGAGTGGAATAAGTGGTGCACGAAATTGATCTTAGGTTAGCTCAAGAGGTCCGATTACACGTCACTCCTAGCAAATCAAAGCTATGATAGCAAAAGGCTCAAGAACAAGAGACACTCCTCTCTCTAGCCTTCTCTCAACACCCCATAAATGAGGGTGGCCCTCCAAGTAGAGCTGGGACTTGACCGTACCATTTGGGGTGGGTCATGGCACGATCTTTTGGCACGTCCGAAAAGCACGACACACCACAAAATATTTTAGGCCATGCCGGCACGACAAGAACACTAGAGTCGTGCCGTGCCTAGGATCTCGACAGGCGGGCTACATAGCCCGGCCCGCATCTTAGGCCGCACTTGGACCGACACGGCACAAAAACGGCACGTAGACACTTCTACAATTCTACAATGCAATTTTCTAGCATTTATTATGCTACCTCTTATCTAATTCTTGAATTGATTATGAAAATCATTAAACTTTTATTAAAATAGTATACACAAGATATTTATATTTTATATCACAAGTGGAAAAAGAAAACTAGCAAAGATATTTTGAGAGCCGTGCTTGGGCCAGCACGACCTAAAGGTGTGCCGGCATGCCACGGTCCGTGCTTGGACCGAAGAAAAGATTCACCATGCCATATCGGCACGGCCCGACATGCCTCTCGTGCTTAGGGGACATGACCCAAAGCGGCACGAAGCACGAGAGGGACGTGCCGTGCCGGCACGGCATGACCCAAGTCCCATCTCTACCTCCAAGGATGGCTGCCCATCTAGCCCCTTCATATATATATATAGGCGCCCATCAAAAGACAAAAACGTCCTCACATAAAGTACTCATCCAAAATACCTGTTGGGGGTAAATCCGTCCAAGTTTTTCTGCATCGATCCAATAGACCCGGCGCTTTCTCGACATCACTTTGCCTCGACGCAAGCTTCGAGATGCCACTACGTGTCCGCCGATCCGCCACTTCCCGGTTTTGAAGCCCAAACCGGTCAAACCCGTCACCGATGGTTTTAAGACAATTAAACCGTCCACGCCTAGTTTTGAGGCCAAAACCAGTAAACTGTCCTCCGTTTTTGAGGACCAAACTAGCAAACTCTCCGATGGTTTTGAGGACGAAACCATTAAACCCCCGTGCACGCCTCGCCAGACGTGATTAACCGATGTCAACGCGTGTTTGACCTTCGCCAAGTTTAATGCCTTCGTCTTCCTTCTTGATTCGACCGATGCCATCTACATCTCCCATGTATATGCGTGTTCGGCCTCCGCCAAGTGCCACGACGTCATCGTCCTCCTCCTTGACTTGGTCGACGCTGTCTTCATCACCCATATACTCTTGCACTTGTAGATGTCCCCAAGTGTCGGCCACCACGGCTGGTCACCCGGCCTCCTGGTTGCTCAGTCCAAGCCTCACGACCGTCCTTCACCGCTCCAAGTCTTTTGTCGCGGTACGTCTCTACTTGACCTTCACCTCGCCGTCGACCACCGCCTCCTAGATCCACACCTGCATACCACAAGCCAAGAGACATGTTGCACACCCCAACACATGCCATGGTTAGTTCACCGACTCAACCCAAGATGCAAGTCACATTGACAATCACTCATCAGAACCGAACCACAAAGGCACATATCAAACTTGTGTTCGCACATAACTTCTCCAAATCAAGTCCGATGAATACAAACATTATATCAAAGATGCAAATATCAAAGAGTTGAAAACTTTTTTGATTTAAAATCATTTAGAGTCTCAAAATTATGTTTTAAGTTCTCAGATTCTATTTTTTGTTAATTTTTCAAACACTCTTGGATGGAGTAATGTCCTAAACCAGTTTTGCTTGATAAGATTTAAAACTTTCCATTTCAAACTTTTTTCATTTGAAATCGTTTAGGGGCCTAAGTATTCAATGCAAGATTTGCTACGGTTCAAACTAAAGGACATGATCATTGGCATGGTCACAAGTTAATCTATATTTCAGTGGTAGGGGAGATTCCTACAAGGATCCTGCATGCGGACATATTTTGTTCGAGTGTTCACATCCTAGCCTCCCAGCAGCGAAGCTACCTAGCCGATTGACCTTGGTGCTGCCAAGCAGGGATTCTCCCCGGATTAATTTCCTTTTCTTTTTGCTTTTTACGACCGGTTTTCAATTTCTAGAAAATAATTTCATATGAAGTCTATTTGCCATTTGGAGTTTGATTTCTAGAGGTGGTCGGAAACATTTACCGCCTCTAGTCCTTGCATACTCGGCCCTAGAAATCCAATTGTTGATTTCTTGAGACACTTGAGTATAGGTGGTTAGAGAAACCGTCTCTACATAAGTACATATAGATTTTGACTGTGACTAAAAATTGATTCCATAGTAGTGTAATGTAAATTTGCAGAGTTGATGCTGAGTCTAACTAAGCAATTCACATTTACAAAGACACCCCACTATTATAGAAAGGTTTGTAGCAACGGCTCATTTTTTTTGTAGGGGTGACTGGTGATGGAGCTGCCCCTACAGTAGGCGTGCTCGAGACCCACGAGACCAGCCGCCCCTATAAATGGCATAGTAGAGATGGCTGGTGATACGAGCCGCCCCTACAAATGGGTCGATTTGTAGGGGCGGCTCACTCACCAACCGCCCCTACTATTCGATTTGTAGGGGCGGCTATGACCAGCCGCCACCATTGTTGCGATTTGTAAGGACGGCTCAATCACCGGCCGCCCTACAAATGCTCCACGTATAAATGGCTACAGCCCCCTTCTTGCTCCTCGGGTCACTCACTCTTACTCGAAAAAAAGGCTTGGGAGGCCTTAGGCACCTCCCAAAAATTGTTCTACTAAAGGGGGATGTTTTAGTCTCAAATCCTTTGGTGGAGAGGTTGTAGAAGGTAAGGAAATGCTATTCCAAAAATTGCTCTACCCACACAAAGATGACAACCTCTTGGAGCTCGTCGGCGACCTTTGCGCCTTCATATTGGACTAGATTATACAAGTAAGAGGCACTTATCATGACCGAAAATCCGAGTTAGGAAGGCATCCTAAGTATCAACATCTTCGTAAGATGGAAATACTAGCTCTAGGCCATTGAGAACAATGTGTATGGAATGTGACATTGATCTTACCTTGTGGAACGGTTTGGACTTGTGGAACAGAATAGACTTGTGAATTATGTCTATGTAACGATGAATTATATATGTTCTTGTGAATTGGACTTGTAATGTTAGTTTATATAATATTCTTGTGCTTGAGGATACAATGTTTGAATTATATATGCATATATATATTCTGGTCAGATTTGAATTTTGAAATTTGAATTTTTTTAGCGAAAAATGTACCGTAGGGGTGGTTCTAGATTGAACCATCCCTACAAATGTAAATTATAGGGTCGGCTGGTATTATAGCCGCCCCTACAAATATATTTGTAGCGGTCTACAAATCGATTTGTAGGTGCAGCTTGGGAATCGTCTCTACAAACCCTTGATTTGTAGAGACGGTGTGGTAGGGGTGGCTGGCAAAACTGCCTTTACAACCCATCGCCAGCCGCACCTACAAACCCTTAGTGTAGTAGTGCCCACCTCTGTAAATTGGCAAAAGAACACTGTTACCCTCCCCTCTAGCTCCCATTTTTGTCTATTGGTGGTGTTGTGTTTGCTACCGCCATATGTCTTTCTCCCTGTGGGAATGGTTGTTGTACATGTCCTCCAGCCCCTTGCTAGATAATTAAAATAATTTTCTTGACTGAGGGGACCCATAGATCACAAAATCAGCAAGCAAAGGAGGAACCTCTTGAGCAGATCCTATCTTGCTAGATATGCAGTACGGCCGTTGTCAGTGATGATCATATCCTGTCTGGGTGCAAAGCTTATTCCTAGATGTTGCTTGAAGTCTCTAGGATAGATCCATGGAGTGCATGGGTAGATTTATTCAAGGGTAAGGCTCTAGGATATAGTTGAATTTAGGATTGTAGTGCTAGGCAAACATGTGAAGCATAAATGGGTATGCCATATGAACACAAGAAACTATGTGAATACCCCACACATTTCTGCGGGAATTTAAAAAGTGATATATTGTGAATGACAAATAAATTATTCATACAAATTTGAAGTGAATAAGTAGAATAACAACCCCAGCCCGAGGTCTACCTAGCCTACTCCTTGCATTGTGTCAGTCTCCTACGTACCTACATGTATAATATACGAGCGTGCGCCACCAGTGTGGCTGCATGCCAATCGGTTTTCCGGACCTGCCACTTACCTAGGAATAGGAATACAAGAAAGCAACAAGCAACTGACAACCGGCGGCCGTGTAGCGATGCCGTCGGCAGCCGGCGTGGAGGTGAAGCCCAGGGAGTCATCGGAGTACAAGCTCCGGAAGCAGCTCTTACATACACTATGCCAGAAAAGCTTATCAGTGACGTCTAGATTAGTGACTCAGAAACAACACACGTCACTAATAGACTATTAGTGACGCGGGTGCACAAGACGCGTCACTGATTAGCTATTGCCCATGGTCTAGGAACAAGACGCGTCACTAATAATAATATATCAGTGACACTTGAACAGAAAACGCGTCACTGATATAAACTATGACGCATATTTCTCAGACGCGTCACAGATAGATGGCTATATTGGTGACGCGGGTTAACAAGACGCGTCACGGATAATAAAAGTGACGCGTTTTGTATAGACGCGTCACTGATTTGTGGAGATATTTGTGACTCATTTTCTTGAGCCGCGTCACAAATCGCAAATCACCAATCTTAATACATCTTTTTATTTCCCGTTTCATCTCTCTTGTACATGTGTTCCTCAAAAAAAAGAAAGAAAATCTCTCTTGTACCGTGAAGTCATCGTCGCCGCCGGTGGTACCTGCAGATCCAGCCGGTGCCCGGTGGAGCCCCCACCCCGCGGCACCTGCAGCTCTGGCCGAAGGCAGCCCCCACCCCCACCCCGGCATCGCCTCACACCCCGGCGCATCCAGCTTAGCCAGTCGCCGCCGCGCGCCCAGCTCGGCACCTCCAGCTCTGGCCGTCGCCGCCGCCCATCTCGGCACCTGCATCTCCGGTCGGAGCTGCCCACCTCGGCACGCCGCCCCATCACACCAGCTCTAGCCCCGACGGTCGCGTGTCGTCCGCGCGGCCTCCAGGGCGTGGCGTTGTCGGCACAGAGGACGACCGCGTCTGGCGAGGGTATTCACTCGCGCCCAGGTGGGCGCTCGTCCCTGGGCCGAGAAGCCCTGGCTTTTCTCGTGCAGCGAGCAGGCAGCGCTTGCCAGTCCATACGCCCGAAGCCCCCAGCGCCGGCAAGCAGACCTGTCCTCCGTACCTACTGCAGCGTTCTCTCGCTGATTTCCCAGCGCTGCTCGTCAAAGCCAACGGGTCGATCTCTCTTTCTCTCTGGTTCTGCAACCAAGCAGCAGCACTCAGTAGCAGGTGCCGCTCCCTTCCTCTTTTGGGGTTTCATTCCTGATGAAAAGATAGGCGTTAATCGACTCAATCCAATGTTTCTTTTATTCAGCAAAATTCGTCTCGAGTTCCCTTTTCGGTCCAATTAGAGAACTGCTCAAGCAGTTTTTTGCGACATTGGTTTCTTTAGTGGTAAATATGGTACGAATTCTCCACTGGGTATTGGCTGCCATAGGTGGGGGGCAGGAGGCAGGGGTTCAACACTTGCATTTCGTTGTATTTTTATGCCTGCCTAAATTTAACTACAGGAAATAATTTGTTTATTTCAAAATATGATGCAAGATGCAAGTTTCCTGTGTATACGTGTGACATGGTCTGAGCACTGTTTTTTATATGCAGATTTCAGTTTTCAAGTGGATAGTTGTTTTTTGTGCGCAAGAGCAGATTTCAGAATGTATTGTCAGATTGACTTCTTGATGACTGTACTGTATATTGCTACTGATACACTAATGTTTATGGTTGTACATCTGAGCTCAAATAAGTAGAGAACTGCAGAACTTGGCCAAGTCATTATCTGAATATTATGGGGTTGACACGAAGCACGTAAGATGGGGTGGAATCCTCCAGGTTCTAGAGATTGTCACAAAAGATGCAAAGATTCGGGAATGCTGAACATGTAAGTTATACTGTTCTTTCTACTGATTTTTTATGTATTTTTTAAGTGCAGTTGGTTGCTTCTTTGGTCCCTGGTATTCTTGACACAGTCTCCAGCGATATACAACAGGTTATGGCTGGCAAAAGCCATGGACATGTTACTGCTTTAGCTGGGCGAACTCATCCAAAAAGCACAATTCATTTGTTCCCTGTTATTCTTCATCTTCTGGGAAGTGCATCCTTCAAGCACAGTGTATTGCTTCAGTTGGAAAATCTTATTAAGTGAGGCCATCATGTGGCAAATCTTCAGTTGGCATAGTGTATTGCTTCATCTTATATGTCTCTAGATTCTTCAGTATGGTTATATAATATCGTATGATGCTTATATGTCTCTGGTATCCTACTGTCACCAGATTTTTTTCCTGGCTCTATTCAACTTTTCAAGATGAATTTATGTTTAACTATTATTGTTTTTTTTCATACATTTGAAAACATTGGAGAACTAGAGTGTTTATAGCATGTCATGACTTGTGAGCAATGCACATCTTTTTGTTCTTCCAGGATGGCTATGTCATTCAGCGAGAATCGAGCTCTGCCCAGCTGCATCATCAGACACCTTAAAGAAGGGTGAAGTCTTCACAGAAACGCTCACCAACTGCTTGAACATTCATGCGCTGCGATGGCAGGAAATGGGAATTGATCGATCTGTTCAGTTGCACTGATGGAGTACAGTTTAACTCCTCTTTCAGACATTCAGAGTTTCAAGTACACGGAGCAGGGGCAACTAGGTCGTTCTATTTTGTTTGGGCCGGAAACCTGCAGGCCCAAATTCCCCAAGTCCAAATTGCCCAAGTCCCCAAGTCTCCACAGTCCCTCCTCCCGTGCGCCGCATCTCTCCCGCAGCCCCGCAGCCGCATCTCTCCCGTGCGCTGCCGCCTCTCTCGACGCAGGTAAGAGGTGCTCCTTACATCGATTCGTTTTCCTGACGTACTTTGTTTCTCATGGTGCTGATTTGGTTAGGTCAGGAGGTGAGGATGGTGTAGACGACGCAGGAGGACGCGCAGGGCAACCGCAGCTACTTCGCTGGCGGCGGGCAGAGTTGGGGCCCAGGGCTGGAGATCCACCGGTCACCGCCCCCGTCGCCCCGGCCTCCTCCTCGGTCCAGCGGCGAGGGGCTCCGACCTCGTCCTTCTCCATCGACTGGCACCGGCAGCAACGGCGGCGTGTTCCCAGTCAGCTTTCGAAAGGGTGAGTGCTCCCCACTCCCTCCGCACAGGTCTGCCTTCATCCTCCCTTCCTTCCTCCTCCTGCAGTATGCAAACAATTTGAGAAGTTATATTCTCTGTTAACTTAAACTCATTATTCTCTCTGTTCTGAATCTTGCAGGCCAATGCATGAGATAGCTTAACTTAATCTATATCGGGCAGCACCATGGTGAAGCTGTGCACGTTAACTATGGCTGCTTTTTAGTTGTAGAGATTGGTTTCCTACAAATGGCTACACTGTATGTGCTGTTTCTTTTCACTGAACGGATTCACTGTATGTGCTGGTTCTATTACTGCTATCTTTAGTTGGCATTAAGCTATATAGGTTTTGCTTTCCTAGTTATTGTAAAACAGGAAAACAAACTGCCGAACTGATATGGAACAGTGGTATACTGCCAATGTATCATATTCGTATATACCTGCCAATGTACAGATTATTTCAGAGTTCAAGAAAGTGTACTGCTGTTATTTTTACAGCATGTTCAGACTATTTTTCCTTTCAAGTTAACTGAAATGGGATTTATATCTGGTGCAGGTTGGGATGATATCACTTTAAGAATTTGCAAGGCTTCTGGAAATGTTTTCCCTTGGACTCTTGGAGAGGGACATGCAGAGAGCAACATAGAAATTAGTATTTCTTTTTTTTAATTACAATGCATCTGGAAATGGTTTTCCTATCCAAATGCAACTTTTGCAGGGACCAATAATTGCAATACTTCAGTTCTATTGATTTTATCATTTGCAAGGTAACATTACAGATGTGATGATGTTAAGTTAATTACTTCTTGCCGCTATGTGTTTGGTCAGGTTAGTTTGAAATTTTTTTTGCTTCCCTGAATGTTGGCAGAGTTGGACCGTTTCATAGCATGCTTGCTAGGACTTTATGGCAGGGGCTATGAAAAATAGGGTTGCTTCTCTGTAAGGAGTGTTTGCAGTCTGGGGATGGAGCTGCTGACCTTGACCAAGGTATGCAGGCAGCAAGCAGTTTCTATTTCGAATTATTTCAGCAAGCTATTTTACTAAGTCCAACATTATCTATGACATGAAAGAGGTAGTAGAAAATAACGCAGAAAGACTGTTATATGCACCACTTGGAGAAGTCAATCACTACTGTGTTCTCTATGCTGCTGAAAAGCTTCTACTATATGTGAGTTGTAGACCTATAGAGTATAGCGAGCTATTTGGTTCTACCGACAGTAACGCAAACGATTTATTGCAGACTTTACCGGCGGAAATACAAACAAACTAATTTTATTTACGTTTACGTTACAATTGAACCAACCAAACACTATGTAGGTGTTACCGACTACCAAATATTACAAAGGGTTTAGTGTTATAATGTTATTTTTCATCTGGTTGGCTTTTTTCATGCGGTGTTTAATCAATATACACTGTCATTGTTCACTGATGACTGACGTGAAGCCCCATTTCTTTTCAGGTGTTTCTTTGCTTCGGCAATTCAGTTGCATCAACCCACTTCTTGCTAGAAGATGAATTCAACATACAGACAATTTAGTGTGACAACTTTACCATTGTAAGTTTGTAACCCCCGGCGCAACAAATGCCATGCTTCGATTAGCCTATGCTGTTGAACACTAGGCCAGAACTTATTGAATTTTCATGGAAGTAATAGTGATGATTTCGTTGGCACCATGTTTACCTATCCTTGAACTCAGTTAAAGCGCCATTTATATTCTGTCAGACCTTCTATCTAAGCTGCAGAGTCATTTGCAGTTGGACGAACAAAACTGTTGTGAGCCTTTTCCATACCAATTTTAGAACAGATCATAATGCTTGTGTTATGTGTTTTTATGAGTGGTAAATTGCATTCCTGTGTAATCTTATCTTGACATGGTTCTCAATATCCAAATGACTGATACTCCTTTTGCTTCATTAATCAAACTCTGATAACCATTATTTGTTCTGATAATGGGAACCGTAGCGTTAGCACGGGCAATATACTTTTTGGTAAATATGTGAGTTTTTGGTAATGTTTCATGCACATGTGAGTTTTTTCCCATGTATCAGAATCTAGCAAAAACTTTTAGAATTGGGATTCATTAATATTATGGAGTTCTTCATTCCACTATTATTAAATCATGCTCCACTTTTGTGGTCAGGAAAACTGCCTGAAGAATTGGCTGGTGATTTTTCAAAGTAAATATCTGAATTCCGGTAAGAAACTCCTTTATGATTTGCTTTGATTTCTTTCTGAATTTTGCCTGACATAACAAACTAAACCAATTAGCTTAGCCATTTCCTCATACAGGCCCTGTCCAACTAAATATGAGTTTCCATGGAAAAAAATCTGAGTAGTATGAATAGGCCAGGCCACATGCTGTAATACAAAATGAATTAGCTATTCATGTACACCTGTACAGCAAGGCATAAGTCAGAACCTCTTAGGTTTGAGCCAACTGATATATGTTCCAAATATTTTCTAGTTGCTTATCTATTACATTTTTCTAGATATATGTTGTGTATTTCTTAACTCTATCTGGGCCTGTAGCAGGTTAGTGCACAAGTTGACCAACCTGTGAATCCAATGTCATGTGCTAGTTTGGTTGTCAAGCTCAATGAATCCTAGTTATATGCTCAGGTTAGTTCTTATAGTTGTGTTTTGGGTTTTTATTTTTTTTATTTCTAGTGCGCTGATCAATGAATCCTAGTTTATAATGTCTGAGACCTGTTTCTTCTTGTTTTAGGGGAAAATACCAGTATGTTGACAGTGACAGATCTGTTCCTGTTCCTGCAAAATCAACAAAGGTGTCATACAATTTGTGTTTTGGTTCATCTTTTGGTGATTCGAAGCAAAGGATATGTAATTAAGTAGCTAGTGTGATTAGAATTGACTTGTTGGATGATTAGAATGTTCTGTGGGGTTATTATTCTGTTACTGAACACATTTTGTAGTATAACTTGTATCTAAAAAGCTTGTAAAGAATTGATTGTTGAAATGGTAGAATATGTCTGATATATATATATATATATATATATATATATATATATATATATATATATATATATATAGGATTATTATATTTTTTTTGTTTTTCTGAAATTGTTATCAGTGACGCGTATTGTCTAGACGCGTCGCTGATAGAGGGTTATCAGTGACGCGTATTGGCTAGACGCGTCGCTGATAGAGGGTTATCAGTGACGCGTATTGGCTAGACGCGTCGCTGATAGAGGGTTATCAGTGACACGTATGGCTAGACACGTCGCTCATAGAGGGTTATCAGTGACGCGTATTGGCCAGACGCGTCGCTGATAGAGGGTTATCAGTGACGCGTTTTTACGCGTCACTGATTTGCCCTTATCACAGACGCGAAAACAGTGACGCGTCTTTTACGCGTCACTGATAAGCCTCTAGACGCATCACTAATAAGGTTTTCTGGCATAGTGATAGAGAGGGGCGGTTTTATCCTAGTAGAAAATAATCCTAGAACACATTGTTCAAGTTTCTCCGAAGCCACTATTTCGTGAACGTTCACTCGTTCCTAGACGAGCGATCAAAATTCCCGACATCTTTGTGGCTTTCCATTTTAGGAAAAAAAATCATTTGCGCTTTCTTTTTACGATGGTCCGGAGCGTGCGCCTCCTTCACCACGCGGTCTCTCTCTACTCCTTTTCTAAATGTGACGTCAGCGTAATGCAAGGTAGAAAAAAGGAAAATATTTATTTTAAAATGCTATAACTTCTAAACGGTATATTCATTTTCAATTATGTCTGCACCGGTATGTTCTACGTGACAAGACGAACAAAACTAAACCCTAGTTGCACGTGTTTCGAAGAACTTTTTTCTAGTAGCAATTTATGTGTACTAACTTATAACACATAACTTATATCACATAACTTATGCGAAAAACTTGAAAACTCAAGAGTTAACTTATAACACATAACTTATATTATATAACTTAAAACATATAACTTATGCGAAAAAATTGAAAACTCAAGAGTTAACTTATACACATAACTTATATCACATGACTTATAACTTATATGAAAAACTTAGAAACTCAAGAGTTATGAAACAACTTATTTACAAAAGGTTATTAAACACAAAGAAACGACTTTTAACTTGTGCAAAAATTTCCCAAACACAAAAGTTATTAACACACAAAGGAATAAATTAACTTATAACTTATGTCAAAATTTAGAAACACAAAAGTTATAAAACACAACTTATGTACAAAAGTTATCAAACACAATTTACATATATAAGTTATTCGATACAACTTGTGTATGTAAGTTAGTCAGTATAACTTGTGTGCAGAAGTTGTAAGTTATTAGTTACTCCCTCCGTCTCTGAAAGAATCAATTTCTAGAGTTGTTCTAAGTCAAACTTTTCAAACTTTGACTGAATTTATAGGAAAAAACATCAAGATTTATGATATCAAATTAGTATCATTAGATGTATTTTAAAATATATTTTCATAATACGCCCATTTCATGTCACAGATATTACTATTCTTTTCTATAAAGTTGGTCAAACTTCAAAAAGTTTAACTGGCACGGATTCTAGGAATTGATTTTTTTGAGAGACAGAGGGAGTAATATATATAGGTTACTACTAGAAAAAAAATTCTTCGAAACGTATGCAAGTGGGGTCTAGTTTCGTTCGCCTCGATGCTTAGAACACACTAGTGTAGACGGAATTGCAAATAGGTACACGGTTTGGAAGTTATAGTATTTTGAAAATAAATGTTTTGGTTTTTCAACTTGACGTCAGCAGCATGCAGCTTGCCTGTATGCATACGCGGGCACGCATCTGACTCAGGCGCTGTCGGAGGTGGTTCGCTGTTGAGCGAACGGGCGATCGACCGCGGGAATGGATTTGTGAAGTTTCTCACGTCAGAAAAAAAGGTCAAAAACCGATTTGGAAACCAAACCAATTCGGACTCAGCAGAAAAATCGGCTTAGCCAACTTAGAGTCGCCTATGAGCCCTGGACGTGTGGGCGGACAGGAGCCGTCGGCTTAGCCGACTAGGTGCATCGGCTAAGCCGACTTGGGTAGAGGAGCAGGCCTGGCCAAGCTAGGCGCTGTTGATGTGAACTAGGGTTCCCGATCTTCCATCTGTTTCAAGATAAACAACGATTTATTCGGAGAGCGACACACCGATCCGGCTTCAGATCACAAAGACCCAAACCCTGCAACCTTAGCACCACGTCTCCTCTGGTTATCAACTGTGTCACAATATGGTTGACCTCGCCAAGAAGGCTAATCCCTGCTGCGAATCGAAGAACACAAGCAAGAACAAGACAAAACGCAACTCAATTGAAGTGACAATTGCAGATGAATGATTAAGCACTCGAAGTTGGGGTCTTGCAAACCGATAACGGCGACTGTTCAATGACAGATTGATCTAAAACAAAACCCAACCCTAATGTAGACGGCAACTACTGATTATATAGCCTAAGGGGCGTCCAAGGACCCCTATTCGCGTCCCTGGGGAGCGCCGACACGTTACAAGGCCCAAACGGCCCAAAAGACGGCGACACAGCGCCCTGATAGATTCTGGATGGTGACTTGTTTCAACGATTCCCGTTGATTCCGAATAGCTTTTGACGTGGGACCACTTGGGTTGGTTTCCTTATCAAATAAGATTTCTATCCATATATGGATCATCGAAAACGGAGTCCGGACGCGTTCTGGGTGACCAGTTCAAGGCATACTGGTCCTGGATTCCGAGGTGGACTCGAACTTGATTTGGGCCTACACCTTGGTGACTCGAACTAGATAAGTTTTGGGCCTCCTTCTCGATTTGGATGCCCTTACTGATCTACTTGGCCTCCAGGTAATTCTCCAAGCATGGTCATGTCCTCATCATCCTCCCCTTCTTGATGAAAAGCCGTCCTCGGCGTCGATGTTGCTTGAAGGCCATTCTGCACAACATGAAGACAAACGAGGTTGCCAAAATATGAGAAATTGACAATGTTGGAAGAAAGAATATGACCACATGTTTCGGTTTGCAGCACGCCTTCTCCTACAAACATGTAGTCTCCTTGATTAAAATACACACGATCTTTGTCAATACTATCCTGCAAAAGATTAATACTAACAAGAAACATATGCTCCCCTTCTTTGGATTCCACTTGATATTGTAAAGCAAAACTAGAGGAATATGGCATGACAACATTGTTGATTTTATAGTCCTCTAATTGATCATTATTTTTCACAACAAAAAAAGAATTAAGATTTGTACAAATGTAAACTCGTTGTACCATATATTGTCCTTGGTTGCTATATTTGCCAAAAACATGATATGTATGTCTAGATAACCATGGCAAATCAGCATATGCATAAAGTTTCTCCTCTATATAATTAAGATTGCAAAGAACATCAAATTCAATGTATCCCAAAGTATTTAAAGAAGACATCAATTTCAACTCATCAACATTACTAACATTATGAATAACATGTCTATTTTTAGCAGTAGTGTTCGATTCCAACATACATATAGCATGATCATTCATTAATGGTTGCATTGGAATAATATAAATATCATCATTCAAGTCATCTTTATCACAAGGAACATCAAGCAAATCGTCTTGTGACAAAGGTAAATCAAGCGAAGGTTCCACTAATATTTGCTCTATCATAACATAATTGGTGGAAAAAATCAGCACATCAAGAGAACTCTCATCTTCTGTGAGATTAGCATCATTGACATTAACTTTGCTCTCACTGTCAGCGGAAGTATCACGTGTTGAATTTTTACATGAGACTGAGAGCACCTCATTTTCTGTCATGTCATCCCCGCTCTTTTGTGCATTGTCCTGTAAAAGGTTAGGCACAACAGGAGGAATAATAGGAGATTGGTTTAGTTGATGTTCCTCATCATATGAATTAATTATAAAAGATGGATTAACAAAAGTTTCTCTCATAAGAATTTTCATATCGTTCCATGTATGAGGTTTATCTGAAGAACTTAAAGACTCCCACCAAATTGATGCTAAATGTCTCAAAACACTAGATGCATTCTTAATCTTCCTCCGCTCACACATATGACAGTGTGCAAAAATATTATCTATTTTACTTTCCCACTCAATGTACTCATCAGCACCAACACCATCATAAGTAGGTGGAGAAGAAATAATAGAACGACCTGTGGAAGGAGGTGTAGCAGCAATAGTGCGTGGCTCATGCATCATTGTTGTCTCGTATCGACGAGTGTTGTAACATGTCATTGTAGACATAAAACAGGAACAAATAGTGAAAGTTATCCTTAATAATCTACTAAGTAGGTGGAGTAGTGCCTCTCAAGATCACAGCAAAAGGAGACCCCTTCTCAAGCTCTTACAAGATTCTTACCAGCAAGGTCAAGGATACCTGGAAGACGTAGCACTGCGATTACAGGGGTCAAAACTTATACTGTCTAGAAGAAGTATGTGGAGTTAAGGCAAGCAGGCCAAATATGTGAGTGGAACACAATTCAAAAACAGAAAGTAATGCTGAATTATAGTCCAAATACTTGCTCTCGTTGCTGATCTAACGTGTTCCAAGTACCATATGTGTGATAACAAAATGGAGAAACAAGTATGATGGATAGAAAGAATAATAGGAAACAAACACAAGATAGTACACGCCCACAATTATAACAAACTGTCTCCTCTATGTGCTCCTCTAAATATTGTTCCTCTTTTGCCCCTCTCAATTTTTCTATTTTTTGGGGTGTCATTGTTTTTTTGGGAACTTTTGACTTTTTTTAAAAAAAATTTTGATATTTTTTCTTGACTTAGGAGCACACAAGAAGTAACCACAAAAAAATTAAGCTTAAACTAGTAAAAGGCGTGGCATATGGAAATTTCAGAAGATGGGTCCAAAATTGAGGAAAAGCTTGTGACCAGGAAAAGAGGATCTTGTGACCAGTTTTTGGCCAAAATAAAATTTTCGAACCCCGACAAAGCTGGGGATGGATGGATCCAAAAAAATTTTCTGATCGATTTTGATATCTGGAACGTCAAAATCCGAGTTGGTACATGAAAACTAGACCAGTTTCAAGTTTGGACTCCGAATTAGAGGACAAAACAGGAACAATGCGCACAAAAGTGGTCACGGTGGCTAGGGTTTGATGCAAACGATGGGAAAAACACACAAATTGGACTCTAACACAACCTAACCAGCAACAAGCCCTTAATCAGGACACAAACTCAACACAGACGGAATCTGAAAAGAATTATGCAAAAGGCTAAACATGGTTTCTGGGATAGGGAAAAAAAACCTAACACTAATTTTTTTTGGCTTTTTTGTGGACACTAGGACGAAGGCGAAATCAAACTAAACTAGGGTAAAATTGAACCTGATGGTATACCTAAAGCTCTGATTACCAATTGATGTGAACTAGGGTTACCGATCTTCCATCTGGTTCAAGATAAACAACGATTTGTTCGGAGAGCGACACACCGATCCAGCTTCAGATCACAAAGACCCAAACCCTGCAACCTTAGCACCACGTCTCCTCTGGTTATCAACCGTGTCACAATCCGGTTGACCTCGCCAAGAAGGCTAATCCCTGCTGCGAATCGAAGAACACAAGCAAGAACATGACAAAATGCAACTCAATTGAAGTGACAATTGCAGATGAATGATTAAGCACTCGAAGTTGGGGTCTTGCAAACAAATAACGGTGACTGTTCAATGACATATTGATCTAAAACAAAACCCAACCCTAATGTAGACGGCAACTACTGATTATATAGCCTAAGGGACATCAAGGACCCCTATTCGCGTCCCTGGGGAGCGCCGACACGTTACAAGGCCCAAACGGCCCAAAAGACGGCGACACAGCGCCCTGACAGATTCTGGATGGTGACTTGTTTCGACGATTCCTGTTGATTTCGAACAGCTTTTGACGTGGGACCACTTGGGTTGGCTTCCTTATCAAATAAGCTTTCCATCCATATATGGATCATCGAAAACGGAGTTCGGACGCGTCCTGGGTGACCAGTTCAAGGCATACTGGTCCTAGATTCCGAGGTGGACTCGAACTTGATTTGGGCCTCCACCTTGACTCGAACCGGATAAGTTTTGAGCCTCCTTCTCGATTTGGATGCCCTTGCTGATCTCCTTGGCCTCCATGTAATTCTCCAAGCATGGTCATGTCCTCATCAGCTGTCATCCTCCTATTGTTTATTTGTTCACCGTTTGTTGCGCCCTATATTTTTCAACACCCTTTTAATGTTAGAAACTTAATAGCAATAGCCCATTTTCTAAGTTGCCATATTTTTGGGTGTCAACACGTACATAAAAATCTATAGCCCAAATACAAGTATTTATAACTCCAGTAGAACAAGTATAGATTACATGAGGAACCGAACCCTGCCGTGCCGAGATCTTTAGACTTTCGATATTGCGTGGGAATACCTTGAGCAATGCTGGAAAGGTACCTTGGCTCCACCCACAGTTCCCGTACGTTGTTTGGGGAACACGCAGCTTTTTCTTTCTCGGTAAGGACTCGGGGGCTTTATTAGAAAATGACCACTTAACCATCCAAAGTTAGGCCTGAAGTGGATAGCAGATGCATGCACACCAGTTTTCCACACCTTTACGCCGCGTTCACTTGCCATGCATACCCAAAATATTTTCTCTTCCACCCGTCACATCGAATCTTTAGACGTATGCATGAAGCATTAAATGTAGGTAAAAAAATAACTAATTGCATAGTTTGTCTGTAAAGTTCGAAACGAATCTTTTGAGTCTAATTAATCTATGGTTAGACAAATTTTACCAAATAACAACGAAAAGTGCTACAGTAACTTTTCACCCAAATTTTCTCAACTAAACACAGCCTTAGTAATTGGATGACGCTATGGGCCCATGCTGCCAGCACGGGCATTTGCATGTTACTCCCTACGTTCTAAATTATACTCTCTCCGTACTGGGAAAGAAAGTAGTTTTAGGGGTTTAGATGATTTGCACAAATTAAGTCGTTTTGGCTATTTTAACACTCTTTTGGACACATTTGCTCCCCGCTCCTTGTTTCCCGTGCTTCATTAATCGCGACGCTCGCCTCGCATCATTAATCGCGACGCCGTGGCCGCAGTTAGTGCGTCGCTTGATCACTCGCCTCCCCTTCCTGCTTCCTTGCCTTCCTCGCTCGCTCGTTCGCTCGCGCGATGGAGGAGGCGCCGGACTCCGTCTCGTCGGAGGAGGTGGTGCCGGACACAGAGATGGCGCCGCAGGACCTCATGCAGGACTCCACGATGCCGCAGGAACTCGAGCTGAACTACACGATGCCGCAGTATCCCGAGCTGGACTCCAGCGCGCAACACGACTTATCGGCAAAAACGCGAGCGCCCAAACGCGAGCTTGAACGGCACGGGGTCTGGGACTTCTCGAGTTCTCGTCGGACTACACCAGGCCATCCATGCTCTCAGAGGACGTCGGCCATGGAGGTGGCGCCGGACTCCATGTCGTCGGAGGTGGCGCCGGATTCTCTGCGCCTCATGGCATTGCCGCGGCCGCGCTTGGCGCTCTGCTGGGAGCGACCGGGCAGGCGTCTCGCCCATGCCTGCTGTTCCGTCGCCCATGGCTGCTGCCGCCGGCCGCTAGCGCTGCTCGTGCGCTGGCTCTGCTGGCTTGGTGACATCCGTAGCCATGACCGTGAAGTAGATGAAAAAGAAAGATGCCAAGATAGAGCAGAACACATCGGTCACGCATCAGGCAAAATCACGAACGGCAAAAACGGCAAAAAAAGCGAGCGCCCAACTGCACAGTTCCATGCACATGCGTCAGGCAAAATCACGAACGGCGAAAACGGCAAAATAAAAATTGCGCGAGATAGGGATCAAACCTTGCTACTCCTGTGTCAGGCCACGGAGCACTAACCACTCCATCTGCTAAACATTGTTGTACGGGGAGTACCCGCAGCCATATTTAATAAGGGCAAACAGGAAAAAATACATCATAATTAATCATTTCTTGATATGCTAAATGCTGTTCTAAACTACTTTCTTTACCGGTATGGAGGGAGCAAGACGTTTTGGCTTTTCTAGATTCATAGCTTTTGCTATACACCTGCATATATATTATGTCTAGATACATAGCAGATGCTATGAATCTAGAAATATCAAAACATCTTATAATTTAGGACAGAGGAAGTTCTACATAGTTGAACCATTATTGACCATTTATGCATGATTTTAGGATTATATACAGAATGGCACACAACTCGTTTTATTTGTTTACTACTACTGTTTGCTCAACACAAAGTGTGCACGAGACAAGAGGGATCGAAACCTGTCGTGCTGACAATCGTCACTTGCATGAGACTAGCGCATGAAAAGCTAATAAGGGCATAAAGCTAAAGTCTATCATGGTATGACAAGGGAATACCTAAAATTAAGATGACTTGATCAAGTAATGCCATGATTGGGACACACGCATGCAGACATGGCGCAAGATGTGCCATGCATGCCAGCTACTGGATCGATCAGCTCTCTATATATAATGCGTAGAGCCAAGCCCATGGGTGTGTACGTCACTCAAAAGCTTCACTTCACCCAGCAGAACAATGGCGGATCAGAACGATGAGGAGTCGGGTAAAGCAGGGAAGAAGAACCTGCTGTTAAAAGTTAAAGGATCGTCTAGAGGTGCAGATCTAGTGGGTGGTACATTTGCATATGGGATAAACGACATAGAACATCAACTAGAGAAAGAGAGAGAGAGAGGAGAATTGTTACCGACCATCGACGGGCTTGGCGGAGGTGTCGGTGACGTAGATGTCGGTGAAGGGGTCGACGGAGAGAAGTGAGCGCAGTGCAATGGCGGTGGCACTTCCCATCGCTGGCAGTGCCTCCCTCGATCGGTTAGGGTTTCTCGGTGGGGTTTCTAGCGGCGGTCGAACCTCGTGTCTTGAGCCCCTGACCCCCACCTCCTCTTTATAGGCATTGTGCAACGGGGGCCCACCAGCCAGGAGTACGGCTGAGCGCCCCCGATCAGGGCGTGAGTCAAGGTCCGACTCGGTTGTTGGACCGAGTCGGGTGGAGATCAATCTAACATTCTCCCCCTTGATCTCAACTTATCACTTAAACTTTAGACTTAAACTTAACATACTTATCTCCTTTTCCACTCCTTCACAGATTGGCGCATAGAGCTTGCTCCATCATAACGGTTAGTACCATTAGATTAAGCAGCTACAATACACCTCTCTGTTTTGGAACAGATTCTCAACTAAGCCCTTATTGTCCAGAAATCATAAGCTTTCCCATAAACCCATGTCGACTGTGTGTTCTCTGAACGCACTGGGTGGTAAGCCTTTAGTAAGCGGATCCGCAAGCACTTGCTCAATACTTTCAATATGATTCCGGACTTTCTCCTTTACAACGTATACCTTAATATCAATGTGTTTGGCAGTACACTTGACCTGTTGTCATAGGAGTAAACTACTTAAATGGTTATTACAGCTATCAACCATTATCAAATCCGGGTACAAGTTCTCTTAACCATTTTACCTGTCCCGTAGCCTCATAACATGATATACTATAACTTTGCATCACTGATGATACTTTCATTGGAGCTTTTCCACAATAAAACTCCAACTGCAAGTGTTAGCAACTGTGGATTTCTTTACACATCTCGCCAAAACTAACATTTGTACCCATAACCATTTGAGTGTACTTGTTCTTTCTTATTTAGCATGAGGCCTGTAATACTTTATAAGATTGCAAGACATTCTTAATTTCATTCTAGTGATCTATATCTGAACTGGTCTTTTGCCAAAACAACCCGGATACGTGAACTACGTCAGGGTAATTACTTACTTGTGCACTCATAAATCTTCCAACAGCTAAAGCATATGGAACTATGTTCATTTGATCTATCTCATATTGGTTCCTGAAACGCTAAAGTTCCCAAAACTATTACCCTTTACCATAGGAGCAGGCATAGGTTTTTCTCGTATGCATACTTTATTTTTTCAGAATCTTTTCTAAGTATGCCTTTGTGATAGTCCTAATACCCTTTTTTTTCTATCTCGGTAAGTTCCAATTCCTAGAACGAATGACGCTTCACTGAGATCATTCTTATTGAAACCTGAGGACAAGAACTCCTTCTCCAACAGTAGATTAACATCACTACTAGTAAGCAAGATGTCAACCACATACAGAATTAGGAAAATGAATTTCTCATTCTTGAACTTTGCATAACGCTATTGTCCTTCTTATTTTCTTTAAACCCAAACTTTCTTATTGATTCTTCAACTTAAATACTACTATCTAGAGGCTTGCTTTAATCCATAAATGATTTCTTCAAGCAGCATCCCTTACATTCTTTTCCTTCCACGGCAAAACCTTCAGGTTGTGCCATGTAAACATTTTCATACAAATCCCCGTTGAGGAATGTTGTCTTTGCTTCTCTCTGATGTAATTCTAAATCGTAATGTGCCACTAATGCCGTTATGATTCTAAAAGAATCCTTGCATGATGTAACTCATTATAATCTATTCATTCTCTTGTGTGAATCCTTTCACCACATTCCCTTTAGAGTCACATTTTATCTTGTAGACCCTTTACAGCCTACTGTTTTGGTTCCATTAGGAATTTCTTCTAAATCTTAAACATCACTGGTATTCATCGATTTCATTCACCTTGCATGGCTTCCAGCCACTTCAGCGAGTGATCGCTTCTCATGGTTTCTTCAAATGATGTGGGATCACTCTCCATTTAAAATTCTTCATTAACATATTCTTGACTAGCATATTCTTCACCAACATAGACTTCGTAGTCATAAGAAATAACTAATTTTCTTATTCTTTGAGACCTTCTGGGGCCTCAGCTACTAGCACTTCTTTCATATGAGGCTATTGTTGCTCTTCATTGCCAAGAGGCAATTGATTCTATATGCTCCTATATTACAAGATCTTTGTTTATATTATTCATCTTCTTTGAAGAGCTAACAACAGGTGTTGTATAAGTCATACAACATCAACATGTTTTGAGAAGTTTGTTGCTCTTGAATCATTGGAATGGGCACGCAGTCCCACTTCACTTCAAGTCTTAGGTTGCTATGCCATGCTCCCCTAGATTACTCCATCTTCTGTAAAGATAGTGTATTTTCAAACTTTCTTATTTGGGTTTATTCTGCTAAAAAACCTACCTCATATGATGCTTTAAGCACTGTCTTAGTATTTCTGAGTCTCATCGCTATCTTTCTATTAGAACTGTAAAAGGTCTAGGAATTTAGCTATTTCTCTACTTAGGGTTATCGTTATTATGATCGTTGTACTCCCTCAACGATCGCATTCATCTTTTGTAGATCACTCTTGCCCTCAATGCAAACTATACATTAGGGGAACAGGGAGTATCTTTCAATTGGATCTTTATCTCTCTCTCCTTGCTCTTTATCTTAATTGATCTCACATTTCTCCCCCTCGAAATATGGCATAAACTTTACTGCCATAATTTCGAAATCTATTCAAAACTCTTGTGAATGAGGAGACATTTATAACTTACTTCATTCACATGATTGTGTCATGCAAACAAAGTTATTTCTTAAATCTTATGGGAGTACACTTTGCTCATTCCACTTCATGAACTCAACAGAGTCCTTTATTAGCAGTACTTCTGCAAGTCACGCTCACATGTTATTCTTATCTTTTGGTTCGTATGCAACTTCCTTTTATCCTTAAACTCATTTCTTGTTCATTTTCTAATCGATGTGCTCAGCTCAGTTGATAGATTCAACCTGACAGAGCCTTAATCTTTCCCTTTCTTTCAATTCACATCTAATGACTCCATCTTATAGGCCATATTATACTTCAAAAGTGTGCATTCCACCATTGCTAGATGACTTCACAACGAGCTACTCAATTAGAGTGTCCACATACGTTAGTGAAGAGTCAGTTAACCGACTACCCACTTCCTTAAGATTTAGCATTGGTGTAATTTCGAGATCGCTCCCCTTATGGCCCTCAACTCATTGAGTGCTTAATGACCATGGCACAATAGAAGTGCACGTTAATAGTAGGATAACATGAGAGCTACCCCAAACTTCTCTCCCTGTGCGGGATACACTAAAAACACATGAGTCATCATAAACTTCTCCCGCCATGCAGGATAAGTACTATGCGAAAACTTCTCCCGCCATGCGGGATTATTCCCTATAAAGGACATAAATGCCAAAATTGGCTCTCAAGACATAGGAAGTGTTTGCATATTCAATCATCAAATTCAGAAATAAATCCGACTACATGCTTAATCCAACATTGGTCAAATTAAACATGCATCTGACTTATTACAATTCTTATCATAATGAATCAGGCTGAAATTATATTCTTCTTGATAGAGAATACATAAAAGACATTTCTTAAACTAGATTTCCATATCAACTTCGACGCCACTGGTGACTCTTATTGCTTCATCATCTTTTCTTGGATTAATATCCTTGAATTCTTTCTTTTCAAGCCATTCTTTAAAGAGAACACAGTCCCTCATGCAATGGCCTTCTTCATACAGAACTTGCACTTAGGCTTTTCATCTTTTGAGTCACAAGTACCCAACTTATTTTCTTTACTGCCTTCGAGAATGAAAGCATAGAGATCTTTGCTGAAAATATTAAACAATAATCAACTTTTAGTTCTATTCTATATCATCGTTGGGCAGAAAATAGAATAAAATCATATTCTTCTACATTAATTCTACATCACTGTTGGGCAGAAATGGAATTAACACATGGAAAACTCAATTATCTTGAAAAAACGTATAACTACTCCTCAAAATTAAATTCTCCCGTTGATTCAAATTTAATTAGAAAATAATCAACATCATTGTAGCGGAAACATGAAAAATACATTTTTCTAGTTTAGGAGCATCTCTTGATCATTATCTACTCTATGAAATTGATCACGTTGATGCAAAATTTATCTGAGATTTAAACTTCAAACTTAAAATCATAAACTTATAATATTGTTATCATCAACGTTGGTCAGAAAATAACAATATCATGATTTAACATAAAATGGCTACTCCTCCAATTTAAATTTTTCCGTTGGTTCCAATTTAATTAGAGGATAAAATTTTTCATAGCAGTGGAAACATGACTTAAAATTTACTAATTCAGAGGCATTATGTAATGATCTACTCTCTAAACAATATACACGTTGGTGCACAATTGAATAGAGATCAAAATCTAGACAAAATTTATCGAAAAAACATTCATATTGCTTTTGAAAAAGGAAAAGCATTAAACTTTTATAGTGTGCTCGCGGCCCAGTCGCGGAATTCGGCCCGCAGCCCGCTCGCGCACTACGCGCTCCCGCGTCCCAGGCCGCAACTAGGCCTGGGCCAGGAAAGTCTCCTCTTGCCTGGGCCGAAAGGCGGCCCGGTCGTCCCTGGCCGTTCATCTAGATCGGACGACTCACCTTCGATTTTGGCAGATCTAAAACCGATGAGCCGGCCGGCCTTCCCCAAACCCTAGGTCATATCTCTCCCTCTCCTTCTCTCTCTTCGCTGCGCGGCTTCCGAAGATGGCGGAGCTACGGCTGCGCGTGGTAGCCGGAGGAGGAGTGTGGCGCCACCGTAGGCTCCCTCGCCGACACGCGCGTTCGCCCGATGGTGAGCACGCCACCGTCAAGCGGCCTTGTGACGGCGCTCTAAGCCCAAGCCTGCGCGCCGGCAATGCGGTGGTTTGCGGCGGCTTGGCTCCTTCTCCCGTGAGACGGTGAGGCTTCTTCCCGCGCGACGGCGGTGGTGATGACGGTGAAGGAGCCCTGGTGAGCCCCCCTCTCCTCCGTCCACTGTTCTTTAGGGTTAGGGTTTTGGATCTTGAAAATGAATTCATCTCCTTCTATTTTATTCCCCGAACTAGATCTACACGCTAGTGTAGGCTCCGATACCATTGTTAAAAATTAAAGGATCATCTAGAGGTGCAGATCTAGTGGGTGGTACATTTGCATATGGGATAAACGACATTGAACATCAACTGGATAAAGAGAGAGAGGGAGAGAGGATGAGAGAGGAGAATTGTTACCGACCATCGACGGGCTTGGCAGAGGTGTCAGTGACGCAGGTATTGGTGAAGGGGTTGACGGAGAGAAGTGAGTGCAGTGTAGTGGCGGTGGCACTTCCCGTCACTGGCAGTGCCTCCCTCTATCGGTTAGGGTTTCTCGGGGGGGGTTTCTGGCGGTGGTCAAACCCTATGTCTTGAGCCCCTGGCCTCCATCTTCTCTTTATAGGCACTGTGCGATGGGGGCCCACCAGCCAGGAGTACGGCTGAGCGCCCCCGATCAGAGCATGAGTCAAGGTCCGACTCGGTCATTGGACCGAGTCGGGTGGAGATCAATCTAACACATGTTGCCTCCATCGATATCGCTAATGGAGTACCAACTAAAGAAGTATCTGCTGCTGCTAGCCACCCTGGTGGCGACGGTGACCTACGTGGTGGGGCTCAACCTGCCGGGGGGTTCCTGGCTGGAGGATGATGCGGCGACAGAGGAGCTGGTCGGTGACTCCATCCTCCTAGAGACAAACTACATGCGCTACATCGTCTTCTACTACTTCAACGCCATCTCTTTCGCGACATCGCTCGTGGTCAGCCTCCTCCTCCTCCTCCTCATGCACAAGGACGCAATAGGGAGGTTGCTCAAGCTCACGCGGGCGGTCATGGTCGTCGACCAGCTCACCCTAGGTGCCTACGCCGTCAGCACCAGGCATGGAAAATTCACCACCGTCTACGCCTCCGTCCTTGTCGCCGCCACCACCGCCTACGTGATCTTTGACGTCCCCATGTTCGGCGGCACTCAACTAAAAAGACATCATCATCATCATCGTGGGCCATCAATGACCAAGAGAACCACGTCGCCGTCAGGCTACGTACAAAATTAGTCAACCAAACATCATCTCAGTTCTTCTTCCTCAAAACAGCAAAAATTGTGGGAATCACATTATAAAATTAGTCAACCAAATAGCATCTCAGTTCTTGTCGATGAGATATAGTCGGCAGTCTACCGAGGGGTATGCCCAAGATAGTAGATTGTCGGCAGACAGGTGCGCAAGCTGTGAACTAGATGGTGATGCAAGACAAACACAAGGTTTTATCCAGGTTCGGCCACCGTGAGGGCGTAATACCTACGTCCTGCGTCAGATTGTATTGCTCTGTATGGAGAGGTGTAATAAGATGTGTTTTGAGGGGGTCCCCTGCCCGCCTTATATAGTCTAGGAGGCAGGGTTACAAATCTAAAAACTAATCCTGCCCGGTTAGAATTATCATAGCTGGCCGGATAAGGATTCCTATTCTAACTGACCAGGATCTTGCTTGATCTCCAAGTTTGGTTTCCTTCCTTGCATGGGGCGCCGAGCAGATCGACTGGGCCGCGCGTCATCCTTCTTATGAGCTGGGCCCACTGGTCTGAGCCAGCCCAAGTCTAGCCGTAGGGGTATAGGTGTTAATACCCCCACAGCTAGTTCTCGAGCACTATGCATTATGATGCGACACGCCATCTTAACCTTCTCCGAACAGTGAGGCTTGAGTTCTTAACATCTCCGACCAGTCAAAACGCCATCCAAGTAGTTGTTGCAAGCCTCTGACCAGCTTGAAATACAGCTGACCACCGTTGTCGCCGGAGAAATAGGTTGTCCAAAGAATGTATGGTGCTCTTGAGAGAAAGAAAAAGATTTCCTTCCTAGTGAAGTGTGCCCACTTGTATTTCTGAAAATAAATGTAAGCAGGGTAAACAAAGCGTAGGGGTCAAAAAATAAGCATATTCACTGCAAGGTGAAGTGTGCCCACTTAGTCCCTGATCCTGGTAATAGGTGATGTAGGCACGTCACGTGGTGCTAGGGTCTTAAAATGAACCTTCTTGGAAACTTGATACAAAGATGCACTGACAGGTGCATCGTACCGATGTAGTCCCCAAGCTTGCTGGAAGGCGAAGTATGAGCCTTGTAGCAAGGTCTAAAAAAGTGCTGATCTCTCAACTATATGCGAGTCAAATTTCACATGAAGCCGAGGAAACCGGACCTCAAGCTCTGGTCGAGGAGTGGTCAAAACAGTCCCTGAGCACAGCGTAAGTCATGGTCGATGAGTCCCCGAGCATAGTCGGAGAGTGATCGACGAGTCCCCGAGCATGATCGGGGAGTTTATCGTGCTCGGTGATCTGAGATGGACTGTAGTCACCAGACCAGCCCCGAGCGTCGTGTATCTCCAACACCTTTTTCTCTATCATATTTTGTCTCGCTTTCTCATTTTTTTTGTGACCTGACCTATTGTCTCAGAAGTCTTCCTGATGTGACGTTGCAGTCATGCTTTCGTCTTGTCAATCACATTGTGGGCCGACATCTGTCAAGACGTGTCACCATGGGCCCTCCCACGTTGTAACCAAGGGAGCGCATTTACTGGCGCAGGTGCCGGTAAAATGTGAAAACTACACAGCGCATGCCACATTTCACACGCACGATCCCTGAATATCTCGGGGAGGTGGAACGACACGATTATTGCAAACCAATCGTCTTCCTCTTCCAGCCTGCATTCCCTATTCGGACTCCGCAACTGCCATTAGCACACCTCGCCATCGTTAGAAGCGATGCACTCTCTATCCACCAGCTGAGCCAAAGCAAAGAGGCGAGAGAGGTAGAGGATGGCTAAGACTGAGGCACAGAAAAGGGACGAGGTGATGAAAAAGGAGTGGTGGAAGTCGAAGTCCACCAAATCGTCCATCAATGAGCTCGTCGGCCAGGGGGTGCTTCATGACAAGGAGCTCGGAAGCTGCAGAGCGTCGGACTCAGAAAGCTTCCCCGATCTCCAACCAGGTGAGATCGTTGTATTTGAGGATTTCTTCAAGAGGGGATTTGGGGTTCTTATTCAGCCTTTCCTCCAAGGTCTTTGCCTTTACTATGAGATTGGGATTTGCAATCTGCATCCCAACTCAATCCTTCTCGTCTCCACCTTTATTCATCTCTACAAAGCTTTTGGTGGATTTCTGCCACATTTTGATCTCGTTCGTTACCTGTTCTGTCTTCGGAAGAAGGGGTCCAAGGGGGATCTCAGATCGCCAGTGGAGTGTACCTGACACTCTATGACGGAATGAAGTTTGAGTACCTTAGCTGCCCCCGGAATACCTCCCTCGGTGATTGGTACAAAAAATGGTTTTACATCCGAGAAGAGCACAACACCGTCACCCTTTGTGATGATGGCTACATCCCGGAGAAGAGAGTTAGCTGGAACGAGAAACTAGAGTACGTCGGGCAGGTAAGGGAGCTCATGGAGCTGCTCTCATGGAACAGTCTAGACGGACCAGCTATAGCCGGGAGCTTCATCAGTTAGCGAGGGCAGCCTTGCCAGAAGAGGGTGCATGCCGGCTACGAGTACCAGGGCTCAGCCGACCAGACCAGAATGCGTCCGAACCGGCTGCATGAGGACGAGATCAAGCGGAGGATTGCAGAGCTGTTCAACCTAGCAGATCCGTCGTACCATTCTTTGAGCGTCATCGTGCATGCGTACAAGCTCATCCAACCAGCTCCAAAGATTTCCCTAGCATCTGTCTTTTATGTCGATCGCATAGTTGATAAAAAACATCTATTATAATCCCTATTGTCCTTGGGGTGGTAGGTGCACGGCGTTGAAAGGCACTTGCTGTACGTGTCCGTGGTGCTTGAGATGGACCATCCGAGGAGCATGGGGCCCCCACCGCAGAATGTGCAGCAATGCTATGCTCACATCGACGACAACGAGGAGGGAGATGGAGCACCAAGCACCGGGACAAACACCAGGAGTAGGCCAGCTGATAAGCACCCAGTCTCCCCCGAACACTCGAAGAAGAGGCCTAGGAGCTCAGAAACCATGGGAGTGCCAGAGAATCCGACTAGCAAGCGTCATCGGATGATACAAAGCTAGTCAGATGAAGACGAAGAAGAAAACCCGACCGCTGATCTGCTCATTCCTCGTCAGAGGAAGGGCGTAGAGCAAACAATCTAGGAGGGGCCGTTGAAACCAGTAGCGACACCATCACTGGGAATGCCGACGGCATCCACTGCAGCTGCATCACATGTGCCGCCACCAAGTGAGGGTGGCCAGAGCTCGTCTGGACAGCAAGGGAGCCGAGGGTGACTGTGTCAGCACGCATTCTTAGCCGCACATCGCCAGGCGAACATGTAAGTATCTGCACACTTCAGTAAGCATTAGTAGTAAAGGCAGATAGTAATAGGCATCATCAACTGTGCTTTTATCAAATTATAGCTCGGCGTCGACGGAGGTCTCCGAGCAGCTCGTCGCCGGTGCGAGGCCGTTATCGGCTGCCACGATAGCAACCAGCGAGCAGGCAGTGCCAAGCGTCGACCCGATAGAGCCGACGACGGTGGAGATAGCCGCCAAGCAGAGGACATCCGAACAGGTGCCTCTCGAGGAGAGGTGAGTCCCCGAGCCTAGACAAGAAGCACCAAAGCAGTCTGTAGCCACCCCAAGCACACAGGAGGGTGTTCTACCAGACGCCGTGGCTCAGGGGAAAACTCTGGTGGTGTTGTCGAAGCCCGAGAGTAGCCGAGGGTATGCTGATGCCGGGGCTATCCAATGATAGGAGGAGGCCGAAGCTGGCCAGGAGCAAGAACAGCCCAGGACTACCGATGCCACGGAGTCTGATGATGACGTCCTTGAGGAGATTTAGGGGCATCCCCAGGACTGTCACCAACATGTGTATGTATGCCATCAACGTAGGGATCACTACATCTGCCACGAGGAAATCCCCACGATTGACGAGACAAGAAAAGTCGAGCTGGCGGCGAAGCGGCTTATAGCCGAAGTACAGGTAAGCTGTCGTCTTGTGCATTCTTAGACCAGTATCATGATGCATTTGCTTTGAACAATACTGTGTTCGCCTTGCAGGATATCATGAAGATTGCGAAGTACCATAAGCGGTGCTTTGACCAAATTGAACCGATGTTCAAGGAGAACCAGGAGCTGGCAGCCGAGGTGGATTGGCGCATAAAAAGCTCGAGACCACCGAGAAGGAGAAGACGGAGCTGGAGGCATTTTGACACAACGCCGTGACCCATCTCAGGCAGAAAGAGCGTGAGAGGACGAGTAAGTTGTCTAGCCGTGTCTCCCCGAGCACTGAAAAGTGCTGTGAATACATATTCTTGTACTGACCAGCCTGTCTGCAGGTTTGGCGAATGAAGTGGCTTGTCTTCGAGATGACAACTCGCACTTGGTCGGAGAGTGCACCTGACTAACAGCAGTAAACAACCAGCTGACACAAGACCACGCGTAGCTCCTAGATCAGTCCATAAAGATGACCGAGGAGCTGAAGACGAAGAACCTAGAGCTAAACAGTAAGTGTTGATCGTCTTGGTCTTACTATGTCAGTTTAGTATGTTTCCATATGATACTTCCCTGACCGGAGTGCTGCTCTGTAGAATTAAAGTTGAATGTGAAAAAGCACCTCGAGGAGGTTACCAAAGGTCGCAACGCTTGTTTAGCGAAGACTCTCGAGCTCGAGAAGGACTGGGATCTCTGGAAAGGTCAGTGCAACCAAATGGTGGGCGGTATCATACCAGTGTTGGACCTGATCGACCTAGAGCTCCCGGCAACTGAGGCCAGAGCATCGCCTCTTGGAGTACTCGACAAGTGCCAGCGTGTCTTGGGATGGCTCCATCAGTTCGTGAAGGAGCCTAGGGAGTACGCGGGCACCCATGTGCTCAGCATGGTGCGTGCGCACTACCCGCTAATCAACTTCAAGTGCTTCGAGCTGGGGTATCCCAAGGAGGTTGGCCCGAAGCAAGTAGATAAACTACGGATCCAGTTGCTTGACTTGTCGGCTTCAATAATAGGCGACATCAACTTGTGCGGGACGTTGTCACCGCCAGCGCAGGAGCCATCATCTTCAAATCATCTACTAGGAGCTGCGGTCTCGACCAGCCGATCCCTGGCGCCGGAAACTTCGTTCGCGGAGCGACCAGAGGCAGCGGTCTCGACTAGCCAGACCCCAGTGGCACCAGCTTCCTCAGCCAAAGTGGCACCGCCACTATCGAGCGGTGAGAGGGAAAAGAGCAGCGCCCAGCCCGAGCCCCGAGCGCCGACCAGCCAGTGGCCTTTAGCTGTAGAAGGAAGAACAGTTTTAGTTTATTGTAGACTTGTGCCTCGTCAGGCAAGTTTGTAATAATGTACTGTTAAGACAATGTAAGCTTGTTGTGTTTTCGTATGAAAAATATTTGAAGCTTATATATTATGTGGACGATAACTAAGTTAGAACGTATAAGTGTTCTATTTTAGTTGTAGCAGTTGGGAGACACATCATCCTGTTGAATCCGCATGGTCCTAGCTAGATTTGTAGTCTAAGAGCGAGGCATGGAGCCTGTTCACATGTAAGAGCACACAGGTCAGACCAGGGAGTGCCCGCCGACCACCCGGATCATGGAGAGCGGGTCCTGTGCACACATGGGGAGAAGTCAGAGATGGGGCTGGCTCCGAGAACTTGAGAAAGAATGGTGGTATATCAACTAGTCTGTTATAAAATATTGATAAAAAGTAGTCTCCAGACAAACACGTTGAGTGAAACATAAATGCTTTATTGAAATAATCAAAGTACAAGAGGGGTACATATCTTTCTCTTTTAGCGCTTCAAGGGTAGAAACGCCTGAGCTTATCAATATGTCAGGAGTTGGGCAGCACGGTGCCATCGAGATAAGCCAGCCTGTAGGAAGTAGACCGTGTAACCTCTGTGACCTCAAATGGTCCCTCCCACGGTGACGAAAGCTTGTGCATGCCGTCTTGATTCGTCTTCCACTTTAGGACCAGGTCACCGACCACGAAGAACCTCTCTTTGACATTGTTGTTGTAATACTTGCGTAGTGTAGCAAGGTACTTGGTAGTACGCACACAGCAATCAAGTCGCCGCTCCTCGGAGCAGTTTACATCAAGTTCTCATGACTCATCAGATCTGTCATTATCGAAGTTCTTGACCCTTAGTGATTGAAAAGTGATGTCGGCAGGGAGCACCGCTTCTCCACCATATACCATGAAGTAGGGAGAGGCGCCCGTATTTTGATTGGGTTGGGTGCGGAGACCCCAGACCACAGCCGATAGTTCCTTGAGCCATCTGCCGGGCGCTTTCTCGTTTTCTCTGTACAGTCTTTTCTTCAACGCAATGAGGATCATGCCATTTGCCCTTTCAACCTGTCCATTAGCTCTGGGATGCGCTACTAACACATATTTTACAACAATGCTCCTTTCATCGCAGAAGTCCTAGAATATACTGCCAGTGAACTGAGTCCCAGGTCTGTGATGATGTTATTGGGGAGACCAAAATGGTGTATGATCTGGTCGAGGAATTCAACCGCTTTTCCTGAGGATGCCTTGGTCAAGGGCATGTACTCACTCCACTTAGAGAACTTGTCGATCATCACGAACACACATTTTAAATTTCTAGGGGCTGACTTAAAGGGCCCAATCATATCCAGTCTCTAGCACGCAAAGGGCCAGGAGGCTAGTATGGTCTGGATCTCATGTGCTGGTACATGTATGCGCTTCACGAAATACTGACACCCGTCGCAGTGGCGTACTGGCTTCTCTGCATCGGAAAGCTTTACCATCCAGGGTTCGTGAGGCGGTGTGATTGCCGCAGGTGCCACTGTGAATTTCTTCGAGCAGTTCAATGCCTGCCTCTTGAGTGATGCATTTCATCAAGACTTCTTCATTCGCATTCATGCGCATGAGGATGCCATTGACCAGTATATACTGTTTGCTATGGCGTATAAGGCACTCATTGTCTGTTCGGTCAATATAACTGGTTCCATCCTGTAGATACTTGATAAAGGGTACCCTCCAGTTACTATTATCAGTGGTCAAAGGCAAAGTATGAGTGGTCACAGAAGGTTCCATAGTGATCGGAGGAGGAACCGTGGCCACTAGTTGTTGGTCTGGGGGCTTTTCGACCACGTGATCTTTTGCTTCCTTGATTGACGGGTTGACAAGATCTTGGACGAACATGCCATGTGGGACTTTAGCTCAGGATGACCCTAACTTAGACAAGTCATTGGATCCTTTGTTTTTATCTTGGACCACATGCGTGTATTCGATGCCGTAGAACTTGCCTTCCAACTTTCTGATTTCCTTGCAGTAAGCATCCATCTTCCCGCTAGTCATGTCCCAGTCTTTATTAAGTTGGTTTATGACTAGGGCTGAGTCACCATAGACATACAGACACTTGACACCAAGCTCAACCACAATCCGCATGCCGTGGAGACAGGCCTCGTATTCTGCAGTATTATTAGATGCAGGGAGATGAAGACTGAGGACATAGCGGAGTTCGTCTTTATTTGGTGAAATAAAGAGCACGCCTGCTCTTGCGCCATCTATTTTGAGGGAACCATCAAAATACATCTTACAGTATTCGATTAGCCCCTAATAGGGAGGAGCGCTTAGGTTTGTCCATTCAACTATAAAATCGACCAGGGCCTGGGACTTAATAGTCGTATGGCTCTGGAACTCCAGGGAGTAGGGGCATAATTCCATCTCCCATTTGACAATGCGTCCATTAGCGTCCTTGTTCCGGATGATGTCCCCAAGAGGAAAATTGGTCTTGACCACCACCCGATATCCGTCGAAGTAATGTTTTAACTTTCGGGATGTAATTAGGATGACGTAGATTAGCTTTTGAATTTAAGGGTACCTAGATTTGGACTCATTGAGTACCTCACTAATGAAGTAAACAGGGCGTTGGACTTTGTAAACGTGGTTGGGTTCCTCATGCTCGACCATGATGACTGTGGAGACCACGCGATCAATGACCGCAACATAGAGGAAAAGGACATCGTCTTTCTGAGGAGCAGTAAGGACTGGAGGAGAGGTAAAGAACTCTTTTAGCTATGTGAAGGCAGCGTCTGCCTCCTCCGACCAGACAAACTTCTCTGATGCCTTAAGCAATTTGAAGAAAGGCAGACCCTTCCCGCCGAGTCATGAGATGAAGCGGCTAACGGAGGCCATACATCTAGTGAGCTTCTGGATATCCTTAACATTTTTCGGGGGTTGCATATCTAGAACAGCCTTAACCTTAGTTAGATTGGGGCGTATGCCGTCGTGACTGACAACGTTACCCAGCAATATACCAGACGGGACTCCAAAGATACACTTCATAGGATTAACCTTCCATTGGTACTCGTTAAGAGCCTTGAAAATCTGCTAGAGATTGTCGACCAAGGTATGGGCCTCCCTGGTTTTTACAGCCACATCATCAACGTAGGCTTCGATAAGGTCATCCTTTATCTCATTTTGGAGACAGTTATGGATGGCGCGCTGGTATGTGGCCCCGCATTTTTTAGCCCAAACGACATTGTCGTGTAGCAGTAGGCGTCAAAAGGCGTGATGAAGGACGTCTTGATCTGGTCACCCCTGTTGAGACCGATCTAGTGATAACCAGAGTAGCAATCGAGAAAGGACAGCAGCTCGCAGCCGGCTATTAAGTCAACGACCTCATCTATGCGAGGTAAGCCGAAGGGGTCTTTAGGACAGTGTTTGTTGAGATCAGTATAATTGACACACATTCTCCATTTATTATTCTTTTTGCATACAAGCACTGGGTTGGCTAACCACTCCGGGTGATACACTTCTTTGATAAATCCGGCTGCTAAAAGCCGTGTAACTTCTACCCTAATAGCCTCCTTTTTGTCGCGAGCGAATCATCGTAGCTTCTGCTTGATGGGTTTGGCGGTCTTCGAGACATTCAAGGAGTGCTCGATCAGGTGCCGAGGTACACTGGGCATGTCCACGGGTTTCTATGTGAACACACTTACGTTGTCCCTCAAAAACCTGACGAGCGCGTCTTCCTATTTAGGATCCAGATTGGCCCCGATAAGGGCCGTCTTGCTGGAATCACCGTCGACCAGCTGGATCTCCTTGTGGTCCTTGGACTTAATGCTCTTGCGCGGGGCTTGTAGCTCTAGGATCTCTAGGTGGTCAGCGGGAGTCTTGGTGGCATCGACCAAGGTCTGCTCCATGAGGATAGAGAGGTCGGTGGCTTTGGCCACTTTGAAACCTTCCTCTTCATAGGTATAGGCAGTGGAGACATTGCCTCTAAGAGTGAGGACGCCGTGTTCGGTAGGCATCTTGAGCACTAGGTATGAGTAGTGTGACATAGCCATGAATTTGGTGAGCGCCGGTTGACCAAGGATGACGTGGTAGGTGCCGTCGAAGTCCGCGATCATGAAGTTGACGTAGTCGGTGCATAAGTGTTCTGCAGTCCTAAACTGCACAGGGAGCATGATCTGCCCGAGAGGTATAGAGCTCTGTCCAGGGAGAACACCCCAGAGCTGTGCCTTATAGGGTTTGAGATCAACCTAGCTCAGTTTTAGAGCGGGCATGCTATTGCGAAACAGGATGTCAATGGAACTACCACCGTCTATAAGGACCCTCTCGAACCAGACGCTGTTGCTGCAGGGATCAAGGATGAGGGGAAATCGGCTAGGTTCAAGAATTATGGCCCACTGGTCTTCACGGTTGAAGGAGATTTCTCGGTGAGACCAGGCCAGAAACCTAGGATCGGTGATGTGGTCGTCGGTGTTGGTGACGCTCATGCAAGCTTGTTTGAGTAGTTTGCGCTCACGTTTGGACTCTAGAGACACCTTTCTACCGAAGATGGAGTGGATGGTTTTGGTGGGAGCGACGTATTGATGACGAGGATCTCTGTCCTATTCATCATCATTGTTGTGCGTCATCATCGGCCCTTGCGGCGTCATCAACGGTGAACTGCTTGGCGTAGATGTTCTTGAGGAAGCAGCAATTCTCCATGGTGTGATTGGATTTGGGATGAAGCTGGCAGGGACCCTTCAGGGCCTTGTTGTAGTCATCCTGGTAATCGCGGTGACCACTTGGCTTCTTAACCGCGTTGACTTCATGATCGTTCTCGTGGGGACGCTTGCCTCTATAGTCATCGCGGCGGTCACGCCGCCGATCATGGTTGTCTCGGTGGTCACGGTTGTTGTTGCGCTGATCACGACGATCGCGGTTGTCATTTTGACCATGGTCATCGCAGTTGTCGTCGCGGCGCGGTGGGTGTTCGGGGCGTGATGGCCCTCCCACATCTTCCTTGTTATCTTTTCAGCGTCATCTGCGTCCGCGTAGTTTTTGGCGGTGGTGAGCAACTCGGAGACCGTGGTCGGCCGTTTTCAGAGCAGCTTTCTTCTGACGGCGTTGTGGTGAAGAAGGCCCTTGATGAAGGCCGAGACTGCCTTGTCATGAGAGATTTTGGGGATCTTAAGGTGCATATTCGAGAAGCGTTGGATGTAGTCATGCAGCGGCTCGTCCTTGTGGTCATGTATGTGCTTGAGGTCGTACTTATTGCCCGGCTAGTCACACATGGCGATGAAGTTGTCGATGAAGGCCTGCTTGAGTTGTGCCCAGCTATCGAACTAGTTCTCTGGCAAGCTCAAGAGCCATTGATGACCTACTTGATCAAGAACAACTGGAAGATAATTAGCCATTACGTGTTCATCGCCCGAAGCTGATTGAACGGTGATCTCATAAAGTGTGATCTAGTTCTCGAGGTTCTCCTTGCCATCGTACTTCCTGAGCTTTTCGAGCTTGAAATTCTTCGGCCATACGACTTGTCGGAGATGAGAAGTGAACTGTTTTAGGCCAGGAGGACCATGCTCAGTGTCGTATTCGATGCGACTGACGTTCTCATAAGCTTGACGGTCATTAGCGCAGCTGAGGATGCAACTACGGGCGTCATGCGGAGGGAGTTGCTGGCGGAGATCACGGTTGGGGTCTTGATTCACTTCCTGATCTCGATTACCGCATCGATTGTGGTTGTCATCTTGACGACCACGACCACCTCCGTGAGCACCGTCACCGTCGCCACTGTTATTATCACTGCCGCCGCCACCACCTCCACCATCACCGCTGTCGCCACCGCCTCGAGGGTTGACTAGGGATGGACCATTGCGCGGATTAGATGGTTGTTGGCGACTTGGGTGTTCTGAAATGCGACGACTCCGGCTAGATGCAATTGACGTGCTTGGGGTAATCTGAGCTCGTTTAGCTAGCTCGACGGTTTGGCCCATAGCAGCGATCAGATGTGCATGAATGTCTTCGTGAACCTGCTGGATTTCTGGTTGGTCAGGTAAGCGGTGCAAGTTGGCCATGGCGATAGCCATGTTGGCACTTGGAGTCCTAAAAACCCTGTCAAAGGCGTTGGCTAGATCTCTTGGTCGGGGTCCCCTTTGATGCTCTTCTTCTTCAGCCTCCTGGTGACGACGTTTGGCACGGCCAGCGTTACGCCATTCGCAAAGCTGTCGTTGCTCTTCGGTTTCTCCCTCGACTGCGGGCTCGTCATTGTTGATGTTGAGCACCATGTCACCATGTCTCAGTGGGAACCTTGGGACCTGAGAGAAACCTAGAGGGTACGGTAATGGATCCAGATTGTATCCATCGTCTTCGAGGTGTTCAACCTCGGTATGGACAAAGAATGTAGATCCAATGCTGGAGTCGCCATCCTCGGGAAGTGTATGAACCGAGCCTTCACGATGCTCCTAGACACTGACCATGTTGACAGCGTTGTCTGGTGATGGTCGAGGTATATCCAGGAAGTACAAATCTAAAACATGGTCTCGCTCCATGGGACACATGAACAGATGAGGTGTACGATACACGTACTCGGAAGCAATGTTTTTTAGGCCATATAGGAGGGCCTGGCAATCCTCCATCAGGGCTTGGTACTCAGAGAGCCTGAGGCCGGGTGTAGGAACCGAGCAAAGGCGTACTGTACGTCCTTTAGGAGTAGCGGTGATCACTAGATCTGTATCAAGCCGTGTTGGACGGCGAACCCAAACTGGTCGGATAGATCTGTTGTGGAGAAGAAGTACCTGCTCGGTAGATTGATTTTGAATCGAATCTTCCAAAGTCAGGGTTTGCGAGAGCTTGTGGCCGACCTGGTCGATAGCTTCGATTAGGTTGGTGTTGTCGATCATCCTTCCTTCGTAGCGGGGAAGTGGTCGATGATTTGTCAGCGTGGTCGAAGCCATTGCTGGGGTGGTCGGAGCCGTAGCCGATGAAGACGTGGTCCACGCAGATCGGATATGCACCTCCTCCGTGGCAGTGGCGGTGAAGCTATTGACGTTGGTGGTCCAGGTGATCTGGCCGACGGTGAACGAGAGACCGTCCGCCATGGTCACGAAGTCAGGGATGATGACCATCTTGCTCGCCTGGGAAACTGTATGCACACCCCCTACCTGGCACGCCACTGTCGACGAGATATGGTCGGCAGTCTACCGAGGGGTATGCCCAAGGTAGTAGATTGTCGGCAGACAGGTGCGCAAGCTATGAACTAGATGGTGACGCAAGACAAACACAAGGATTGATCCAGGTTTGGCCGCCGTGAGGGCGTAATACCTACGTCTTGCGTCAGATTGTATTGCTCTGTATGGAGAGGTGTAATAAGATGTGTTTTGAGGGGGTCCCCTACCCGCCTTATATAGTCCGGGAGGCAGGGTTACAAATCTAAAAACTAATCCTGCCCGGTTACAGTTGTCATAGCTGGCCAGATAAGGATTCCTATTCTAATCGGCCAAGATCTTGCTTGATCTCCAAGTTTGCTTTCCTTCCTTGAACGGGGCGCCGAGCAGATCGACTGGGCCGCGCGTCATCCTTCTCATGAGCTGGGCCCACTAGTCTGAGCCAGCCCAAGTCTGGCCGTAGGGGTATAGGGGTTAATACCCCCACAGTTCTTCTTCCTCAAAACAGTAAAACTCTAGGATCACGCTACAAAATTAGTCAACAAAATAACATCTCAGTTCTTCTCTCTCAAAACAACAAAACTCTGGGAACGAGCCGTAGCTCGAGCAGCAAGTGCTCCAGTGGAGGAGTTGTGCTGGTCATGAGTTGAAGCCCTGCTCCACTCATGTCTTCCACCGGGATATTCTTGTAACAGAACCGTCTAAATTATAAGAGCACAAGTACAAAAACAATCACCGAAATGATCAAATTCTCGCACTTGAGCCCATATAACTCCGGTAGTCCAATGAAATCACGAGGGATCTCAAACCAACCAACATACAAGCCAAGATCGTAGTGATTCAACATAACAAGTCACATGTTACAACCATTTCACAAGTAATTCAATATACATCAGAGTTCAACATAGTTATTACAACTTAACTTGAAAAGTAGCGGAAGCAAAGTAATTTGAAACTAACATTATTCTTATTTCAAATACATGCCAGTACCACGATCGACTTCCAACAAAGGCATTAGAGATAAGGTAGCTCAGAAGGATCATGCCCATGATCACACTCCGCCTCTACGGCAGGAGCCAACCAACTCTTGCAGTCGCCATGATACATCACGACCTGCAACAAGTGGGGATAAAACCCTGAGTACAAGAAGGTACTCAGCTAGACTTACCCGTCAGAAACCAGAAATAAAGTGACACCAAGGATCATGCAAGGCTGATATGAAGTGGGCTGGTTTGACAATATTTTGCATAAAAGCTTAATACAGATAAGTAATCGTTAATGCTTAAGCATCAAGTTAATCATCATTAACCTATCATCTATATTAGCACCTGTACTAGAGCACTCACTTTATTAGAAACAAACAATATTAACCATTGCAGGTATAAATTGAGGCAACCTTTTCATCGTGATCCAATTAACCATCCGTTCAATTTAATTGAATCTACGTTGCCGCTGCTCAAGTCAAGTGCTCACTAACCGGGAGCGACGGCGATTCGAATCGAATTCCTATCCAGCTGGAGGGGTATTTCTAACACTCACCGAGTCACGCCTGGCGAGGGCTGCTCAGGTCACCTTTGGTACAGTTCAGGAGCCACGGGTCCGAATGATGTCGCGACCCCAAAGGTGACACTCTGCCAGGTGATAGGGACTCTAACCCCCCCTTGGTCTCACGCCAATGTCCCCAAGCACATCCTTTCTCTCCTCCAAGAAGCAACCTACCATTCGATTCCCGGCCTGAACTGTATTACTCGGATTCGCGGTCGGAACGACTTATCCGGCCAACTAAGTGTTAGACTGCGTTCAACATGACTCAAGGACGTACAGCGAATCGGTCCTTAAACGACTCAGACGGGGATAGATCCACACCCAAGACCTCCATGCCTTGTCGCTTCACTATCATCATCCCGCCCAGTCTCATTTCATTTTATTAACACATGGTTCCTTTCCACGATAGCAAATATAGCCAACCGTGCCATATATGAATATCCTTATATCTCGCAGGTGACAGGAAATCACCTGACTTCTACCGCTTAAAGCAGGGCTAAGCATCTACTCGATCCTAGTCTACGTAGGATTCAAGGATTCATATATCTGGACAAGGAATGATATAATGCAGCAAGGGTTTCCAACCAACTCCTATCACTTAATGCAACAATACTTATAACATATATAGAATTAATTGCTTTGAAGATAGGAGGCTTATAATGCTCCGGGGCTTGCCTGGGGTCTGACTTAAGTTAGAGTATGTCAGATGAAGTCACTTGGCGAGCAACCTCCAATCTACCACTTGTCCGGTCCTTCTATCTTCCAGTTTGGATCCACCAAACACCGTCTTTGGGTTTGGCTCCACATTATTTCTTCCACGTAGTGCATCTAGCGTACCTAGATGATATGTAAGATGCAAGTGTATGAATACATGGAAATGCAATGGGTGATGCATCACATACTAAACAAGGCAAGTACAAGGTTATACTAAAGACACTTAAGCACATCACTTTGCTTAAATAACATCACACAAACCAACATGCTAAGATAGCAAGGAGGGCACACTTAGCATGGCACACAAGTTCCACATGATCTCAGGTGCATTTAACTTAATTACCAAGGACATGAATCACACGTAGCAACATGCAAAGCAAGTCAAGGTGAAGCAACAACTATAACTAGAATATGTCAATTTCTGGACTTGCAAATAGTAGCTTCATAAATCAATCATATCTGGAGTTTCATAATTCCAAATGACTTGCAAGAAGACATTCTGAAAAGCTTAGGAAATTATCTACATTTCATCTTTAAACATCACAGCATGATTCCAAAGTTTAACATGTCAAATTTACACAAACACAGAAACTGGTCTAACAAGACAGAGAGCAAGCAATTCTATAACCCAACTTTAAACAGCTATAACCCCCAAACCACATGGCCAAATGCCACCAAATTTTAACAGCAGCTAGATATATAAATTATCTACAACTTTTGTATAAACAAGTTTTCCAGCAAAACACATTATCATGAAGAACTTTGCCAAGTTTTCATATCTGCCCAGAAACTTTATTTGCAAGAAATAATTATTAACTTATGTTGCAAACATATAATTAGACAAAACCAACTTTACCAACATTTCACACATGACTAATGAACACCAGAAAACTTAGTTTCCATTTCTAAATAAATTCTTTTAATGCCTTTTCTTAATTTATTTAAATCATTAGGTGGAATTATGAACACATATCAAAAGTGTACAATAAATTCTACCAAAATTACAGTGGTCTACAAATGCTACCAAAAGTCTACTGTCCAAATTTCAAGCCATTTGGACAAGTATATCAACCTCTATGAAAAAGACAAATAGCTATTGCGATAAATCATGTGAGAGCAAGTTAAACCTAAAACTCAATATTTTCTATGAACACAGGGCCCTAGTATGAATCAACATCATAGAGCAATATCATAATAAGGTAATGAAACAACATTTTCCATTTTATCAATTATATATTATTTACAAGCTATTTATCAAGCCATAAACAAGTTAAATCAATAACTTGATCCTACAGTAAGCAATGACCCTGAAATTTATACCACAGTACATACATAGCATGACAAGCCTACCATAAAAATTTCACATCAATTGGAGCAGCACAACTCAAGATATAAAAATAACAAGCAATATAATGTAATTTCCTTATTTAACAAGGTCCAATCAAAACCCTAAGAAAACAGTGAACAAATAGTGTGTTTAATATTTTTCCTAGCAAGTACATGTCATCACAAAATTACAAAACAAGAATCATCATTTTTGGAGTTCTAAAACTCTAGATATGGCTCTGCTCAAGTTGGTAAGCATTTTTGGAGCATTTTTAAGGCTTAAATAAAGACATTAGAAAATATCTACAACATGTAACATATTATGACTCCACTGCATAGATCTTTTCTCAAGGTTTCCAAAAAGTCCACTTTTGCTATTTTTGGATTTACCTAGCAAGAGATATGCATTTTAGAAGATTTACATGAAATGTAAATTCAAAAAACGAAATTAGTGCTTAACTCGAGACAGGCTAGGCGCACCCGGTCGTGCTCCCGGATCTACCACCGGCTTAAACTGCCACGCGGGACCCACGCCTAGATGTCCCCACCGGTCATACCCAGAGACAGAATAGAGAGAGAGGGCCACTCCTCTCCTTCCTCCGGTCGCTGAGGAGCAGAGGAGGCGGAGGAGGATCGCCGGGAACACGCGATGGCGGCCGGCTAGGGTCTGACGGTGGCGAGGAAACGGCCGACGAGGACCGTGGCGTCGAGGCACACCCGAAGCCGGTCGTAGCGCCTCCAGAGGTGGCCCATGGCCTCCCGGCCATGTGAGCAGGCGGCTGTGACCGCGGCCATCCTCGGTAGGCGAGCGCCGGCGGCGGCGGGCCGAGGAGAAGGGCAGCGCGAGCACCGGGGGGGACCCCACGCATCCATAGGACTGCTCGGTTGAGCCAGAGGTAGCCCGAGGTGGCTCGGCCACACGCGCACCCGCGGTCGCGGCGGTGCGGCAGCAGCCTCCAGCGAGGATTGGGGTTGGGAAGGGCGCCGGGGTACGTCGTGCGACGGTGAGGGCTCTGGCGTTCCCGGCTCGGACTGGGAAGGCACGGAGGCCAGGGATAGTGACGGTGGGAAGCTCCAGCTCGCCAGCCATGGCGAGCGCGCTCTGTCGACAATGGCGGCGACTTCCGCGTGTGGCTAGAGAGCGAGAGAGTGAATGGAGAGCGAGCCGGAGACAACAAGGGAGGCAGAGGGGCGAGTGAATGAAGCTCGGGCTCTCCCCAGCACGCTCAGCAAGGCAGGGCGCGTGGCACGAGCGTGGACGCGCGGCTGCATTGCATGGTCGCCACGACGACATTTCACCGAACACATGGCAGGCGCCGAAGTGGGTCGGTTGGGACGCCCATTTGGGCCATTTCCGAGCTGATCTGGGTCTTGGGCCTAAAATAAAGTTTGCTCTCCTCCTAAAGCTCTACAACTTTGATTAAGGGTGCTCGGCCATTAGGCTACTGGATTAGCAGACAACTAGTACCCAACTTGGTAGTGTCAGCGATTTGACAGCGACAAGCAAACATCCACAAATGGAGGTCAACACTAAGTCAAATTGATGCCATACTTCTACATGCTCTTCTACACCATCTACACTCCAACTTTTATATTGGGACCATGTGAAGTTGTTTAACAAAATCTCGAGAACGCGGCATGTCAACATGTCAAGGTCAAAAAGTGATAAAACAACTTTTTGCTGTTTTGGAAACTCTTATAGAAGGTCCAACTAAGCTCCATTTTGAGTGACACTTGATCCATTGTTTCCATCATGAAAAGTACTACAACTCATATTAAGGAACCTAATTGAGCTACCATATGAAATTGGGAGATAAAATGTCGCAAAGTAACCAACTTGCTGCTGTCACAACAAGGACTTAGAATATTTTTTTCTAAGTGCTGAAAACAGCAGCTGATTGCACATTGTGATCTCTATTTGACTAGGTTAGAGGCCAAACTAGCTCTTGACCATTAAACAAAGTTTGTTCTACACAAGATGAACTACAACTTTTGTTTAAGGTAAAACCTCATAACTAGTACAGAAGTCAAACTTTCACTTTGGTCAAAGTATCAACTTAGTAAAGCCAAAACTAGGGTTTTAGGCCAATCGGGGCAATTTCTTGACATTTGCTCAACATGAACCTTTCATGACTTTTGTTGTAGAGTTCATCTAGAGTCATTTGGGCAAAGTTGCACAGCTTGGTTGATGATCTATAGTTCCATTCACTTAATGATGCAAGTTCCAATAGGAATGGAACTTATCATTTCATGTGACTTTTTGATTCCAAACTCCATGAAACTTTTCCAGGGCTTCATATAGATAGTTACTGATGTGAGACATGTGAAGATACTTTGATAACAACACCCAAGCATATATCTTAAAAATGGCCTATATGCAAAGAAGGGTGCAGCATCCAAATTTAGATTAGGGTTTATTTCCATAGGTTTGACTTTGGCATCGTCATCTCAACTAATTTATCATGTTTGAGCTTAAACTCACTACTTAATTGGTGATCAACACCTGGGGTGTTACAGCCCTCCCCCCTTAAAAGAATCGCGTCCCGAGATTCGGAATGGAAGATCTTTTAAGGAAGAGAGACACGTTATCTAGTTCCCAACATCTGCTATAGCATTCAGCTATAAAGCTCCAATATCGGCGAACAATTTGGTCAAAGGCACTTTCTGATACTTACTCTTTATGGAAAAATTCATCTGAAGAATTTCCTTCATTGACTTCCATGAAGCATTGTTACTTTGGGAGGAATCCAAGACAACGCAGTACTTCGTTCTCAGTGTATAGAGGTCATTTGGTCCAGGAGCTAACCACTAACAAGCGCCTGATTCTTTAGTGAACACAACATAGTTTGTATGAACTTGACACTAGACCAAAATCTTCAGAAATATATTCGTTGAAATGACCCTATGTTCACAATTTTTGAAAAGCAGTCCTCTACCAAAAATGGCTTGAGCACAACCTTCCAAAGGGTGAGATCATAGACGACAAACATTCTCTGAGGTTATATGGTACTAACTAACCAATAGACAGGGTCTATGTTGGTCGTAAATGTTCAATCCTTCCGATATCAACTAATGGAAAACTACTTAAGGTTCCATGTGTGCAGTTCTCTTTCTCTGATGACAACATTGTATTATCTGAGTTTGTCGAGGGGTTAGTGAATGTGATAGCTGACTCTGTCGGCTTCGTATTCCTACCAACAGTTATCTAATAAGATTCTATTATCCAAAGATAACAATTATCTGGGTTGAAGCAGATGCAACCTCTTGGGTAAAAACATTTATAAGGTACTAAAGTATGTCATCATTGGAAAATAATTCCTAAAGAAAGATGTAACGAGGCCTTAAAGACAACAAAAGTTGTAATTATTCACTTAACCGCGGGGAGTAGTCTACCACCAAGCGATTGAGTAAAAATTTTCCTTAGTGACTTAGTTATACCGTAAGTTGAGTTGACTTGCAGCATAACAACTTTGTCAGGCCAACTTTCACCTTAGGCTTTCTCCTTTTGGATCAAATAGTAACTCTAAGATGGGAAATCTGTTGTTTGACACTTTTCAAATTGCTTTTGATTCATGATGGTATAAATTGATTGGTAGAAACCAAGGCTGCTCGTACATTGGGGATACGAGAAAGCAAAAACAAGTGAAAGAGTGTAACCAAGTATCTGTGGGACCTCAAAAGGGCCATCCAACAGCAGATCTCGACCATTAATTTCCATATCAATCCGAGGATGCACACGCTTTGAACTTGTGGGTTACTTTTGTAGGGCAAAACACATATTCTGCCTGGAGAACATTCCTACAAGGATAAGGAACCGCTTCTGAATATTCCTTGACACTTCGTCCAATAAAGTTATGGACAAACCATTTGTGGCACCTATGGGCACAAGGATGCTAATTGAAACTAGGTCATGCTTTATCTAATTCTTCGCTTTAGCTGATAGAACACCTTGCACTATCTATGTGATTGTCTAAGATGGAATTGACTTGATCTCAATAATCGTGGTTGATGCAGAACAGACGGTTGCCATCAAAGTCAGTAGATAATGAGTTACACCAGAGATGGTGATTTTGATTGGATGGTCATTATGTATACAAGATCGAGACTTAGATAGCTCCATCATATACATAATGTGATGATTGATTCTTATCCAATAGATGACTTGTCCAACTAAAGTGTTGTGTGTCCCTTTTTATTCAACAAGGATGAGATACTTTGCTAACTAGATGGTGGCCGTCAATACAGGGACAACTAAGCAAAGTCACTTGTCTACCACCTCTTGTAGTCCATTAATGTTTATGTCGGTGACCTGTTCTTCAAAGGTTATCCTCTTAGCAACTTCAGGAGGAAGCTCTACTACTTTTGGTCCACTATAAGGGTATTTTGATAAGATATGGGAAAGATAACCAAGGAAAAGTTCACATGAGAATAACACGTTGATGTTGTTCCGCAATGGATCATGACTAGAAACCACGATACCAGCGCGTGCCGAGCAGCACAACCTTGTGTCGGCCGCCACAGGAGGCTCTCGGTTTCGTCGCGGCACCATTAGTTGCTACTCATAACACCATTACCGATCACACCACCAAGGTGAAATTTCAAGTGAAACAATTTGGGTGGTAAAAACAAGCATTATACAAGGGAGGGATAGCAAGCAAAGGTAGTCACAAGGTTTGGAATTAACCAGGAGGTGATTCGAAGATCAAAACATAGCACAAGAGAACATAGCTAAATTGCCGAATGCGACTAAACATGAGATTTTTGCTTAATTCCACGCACGCCAAGCGTTCACCAAAGTGATGGAAAAATGAAAGATTACCATGAGATTTGGTCATGTTGGACAACAACATGAGATCAAAACTGGTAAACATCCCGAGACTTGGGAAGGTTGGGGATGGATTAAGCAAACTTCAAGGCGAAAACCAATATGTAGTCATAGATTGAGTTGATAAGGTAGATGCATGAAATCGCAAGCATACGATTTAGAGGCCATAGCAGAGAGACGTGGTGTCACACTAGCTAACCTTTGGGAGAGGTAACCGGAAGGTCCAACATGGATTTGGGTACGGTCTCCACAACTGGCAACGTACGAACCATGGTCAAAGGCTAGCATTGATAAAAGTTAACTTGGTTGGTCAGTCAATAAGGGTCTTCACAAAAAGGGTTGGAAAACATCCATGGCTTATGCAAACATATAGAAGAACTCAACTTTGGGCTTTTGGTCAAGCAACGGCATGGATACAAACATTCAAGGGCTAACCACCAAGTCTACAGGCTCAGGCTCCTAAGAGAGAAACCTAATTGAAGACAACAACCATACAATTACGTAACGTGAATGTTGTTCTAGGATAAAGCTATGCGACCCTCGTATGCTCACTGAGGACAAACGAGGTGATAACTATGGCACTACCTAGATAACAATCATACATACAACATCACAGTCAAGCAGACATTTGAGAAAATTCAAACGAATAGGCTTAAGCACCAATACTAGCACAAGGCTCACCCAAAATAAGAATTTATCTCAAGCACGAACTAACTATAAGTTTAGCTCTAAACAAACGCTAGCTAAGGTGACTAACTTAGCGTGGGCACAGAATCTGGACAGCAACACAGTAGTTACTTGTTTCAACCATAACTGAGGTTGCAGACCTCCCATAAAGGTGATCCTAGACTTTCTAGAAAGCTTAGGAAGATTACTACACTTTAGTTAATCATACCAAAAGCAATTTCATAGATTAACATGACCAAAAATGCTAATGTTTCAGATCTGTACCAATATGGACAGAAAACTGACAAGAACTTCAAAACTGCATAACTGGAGTTCTAGGGACCCAACAAGGCTGAGCCTTAACTTTATGTAAAGATTATTAAGTTGTATATAACTTTCTTATTATCATATTAAGATGATTCTATATCTAACAAGACCAAACAAGACAAAGAAGACATCTCTGCCCAGATTTGGACAGATTCTGTCGTTCCACTTTGCAAGCTCATAACTAGAAATTTCGACCATCAATATTAGTGCTATAGGACACTTTGGAAAGCTTAGAAAAAGTACTACACTTCTTCTATTATCTCCAAGACATGATTCCATATGCACACAGGTCAAACAAACCAAACATTCAGATCTAATCAGAGCATAAGCAAAACCTGACAGTAAACTTCTAAAATTCATAACTCCCAAACCATAAGGCCTAGTGTCATGAAATTTTAGGACAAGCTAGATGAGTAAGTTAGCTACAACTTTGGTATTTTCCATAACTACAGAAAACAACAATATAACCACAAAAGCATCACTACAACAGAAAACGTTCTAGCAGCCAACATTCGACAAGCAAAATAAAGCTTGCCTTTGTTCTACTTAACAAGAGAGCACACAAACATGTTATTCTAGTAGCTCTAAATTTTTGTTACCTTAGACCAACATGAATTTAATTCATTCATGAGAATCCATAATTACTTATGTGAGGTCTAAAGCATTGGCAAACGCTTGGATGAGCAACATAGAGTAAGGCATTCTTGTTTAGCTTCACACAACAAAGATAGTGTACTACATTGATCATAAGTTACTTAATATAGAATAAGGGTGAGAGGAGCATGGCTATGCATAAGCAACAATCATGAAGATGCATGCTTCGTCCTATTCATCCTCACAAGATTGCCAAACTAAGGTGGCGATCACGTTCTATGTTGGTGGCATAACACGCACTCTCTCGATATATAGCTAGTCGTCAGCTACATTCGACTTACGCATTCGTGGTTAGCGTACCTGCAGAAAAGTTTCATTGCAGCCCAACAATTCCCCAATATAAGCACACAATGAAAGCAGTATGTAAAATTTTTAAGTACTCCCATATACATATACCCCTGTATATATACATGTAGCACCAAAACTACCCGAATCATTCGATCACCCACAATTAAGTACCTTCATATATACATGTGTGTAACATGTAAATAATCCAGTAACCAAAACTAGCTCTCCCCTAGACCGAGGGTTGTACGGTCATGCTCTCACAACTCACACTTACCTGAGCGTAGGTGCGACGTTGCATAAAAGTAAACTTAGCAACATATATGGCTATTTCATATATGAAGGCTACCTCTAATCTAACACACCAGGTAGCATAGTGTGGGAGAGTCATCACACATACATACCTTGGCCTGGGCGTAGATGCATAATTGAAAAACCCCCCAAGTTAGTACTTATATAAGCCACCTAATAATCCTTATATGGGCATAAGGAAATTGACCACTGGCATACTAGGTTTAGAATTCAGATTTCACAAACCTATATATAGCTATAAGTTGACAAAACTAATTTTTATAAAACAAAACCTTTGTTTTAAATACACATATGACAAGTTTAATGTTGAATCTTGCTCCGATGCCAGCTGTAACAGAACCGTCCAAATTATAAGAGCACAAGTACAAAAACAATCACCGAACTGATCAAATTCTCGCACTTGAGCCCATATAACTCCGGTAGTCCAATGAAATCACGAGGGATCTCAAACCAACCAACATACAAGCCAAGATCGTAGTGATTCAACATAACAAGTCACATGTTACAACCATTTCACAAGTAATTCAATATACATCGGAGTTCAACATAGTTATTACAACTTAACTTGAAAAGTAGCGGAAGCAAAGTAATTTGAAACTAACATTATTCTTATTTCAAATACATGCCAGTACCACGGTCGACTTCCAACAAAGGCATTAGAGATAAGGTAGCTCAGAAGGATCATGCCCATGATCACACTCCGCCTCTACGGCAGGAGCCAACCAACTCTTGCAGTCGCCATGATACATCACGACCTGCAACAAGTGGGGATAAAACCCTGAGTACAAGAAGGTACTCAGCTAGACTTACCCGTCAGAAACCAGAAATAAAGTGACACCAAGGATCATGCAAGGCTGATATGAAGTGGGCTGGTTTGACAATATTTTGCATAAAAGCTTAATACAGATAAGTAATCGTTAATGCTTAAGCATCAAGTTAATCATCATTAACCTGTCATCTATATTACCACCTGTACTAGAGCACTCACTTTATTAGAAACAAACAATATTAACCATAGCAGGTATAAATTGAGGCAACCTTTTCATCGTGATCCAATTAACCATCCGTTCAATTTAATTGAATCTACGTTGCCGCTGCTCAAGTCAAGTGCTCACTAACCGGGAGCGACGGCGATTCGAATCGAATTCCTATCCAGCTGGAGGGGTATTTCTAACACTCACCGAGTCACGCCTGGCGAGGGCTGCTCAGGTCACCTTTGGTACAGTTCAGGAGCCACGGGTCCGAATGATGTCGCGACCCCAAGGGCGACACTCTGCCAGGTGATAGGGACTCTAACCCCCCCTTGGTCTCACGCCAATGTCCCCAAGCACATCCTTTCTCTCCTCCAAGAAGCAACCTACCATTCGATTCCCGGCCTGAACTGTATTACTCGGATTCGCGGTCGGAACGACTTATCCGGCCAACTAAGTGTTAGACTGCGTTCAACATGACTCAAGGACGTACAGCGAATTGGTCCTTAAACGACTCAGACGGGGATAGATCCACACCCAAGACCTTCATGCCTTGTCGCTTCACTATCATCATCCCGCCCGGTCTCATTTCATTTTATTAACACATGGTTCCTTTCCACGATAGCAAATATAGCCAACCGTGCCATATATGAATATCCCTATATCTCGCAGGTGACAGGAAATCACCTGACTTCTACCGCTTAAAGCAGGGCTAAGCATCTACTCGATCCTAGTCTACGTAGGATTCAAGGATTCATATATCTGGACAAGGAATGATATAATGCAGCAAGGGTTTCCAACCAACTCCTATCACTTAATGCAACAATACTTATAACATATATAGAATTAATTGCTTTGAAGATAGGAGGCTTATAATGCTCCGGGGCTTGCCTGGGGTCTGACTCAAGTTAGAGTATGTCAGATGAAGTCACTTGGCGAGCAACCTCCAATCTACCACTTGTCCGGTCCTTCTATCTTCCAGTTTGGATCCACCAAACACCGTCTTCGGGTTTGGCTCCACATTATGTCTTCCACGTAGTGCATCTAGCGTACCTAGATGATATATAAGATGCAAGTGTATGAATACATGGAAATGCAATGGGTGATGCATCACATACTAAACAAGGCAAGTACAAGGTTATACTAAAGACACTTAAGCACATCACTTTGCTTAAATAACATCACACAAACCAACATGCTAAGATAGCAAGGAGGGCACACTTAGCATGGCACACAAGTTCCACATGATCTCAGGTGCATTTAACTTAATTACCAAGGACATGAATCACACGTAGCAACATGCAAAGCAAGTCAAGGTGAAGCAACAACTATAACTAGAATATGTCAATTTCTGGACTTGCAAATAGTAGCTTCATAAATCAATCATATCTGGAGTTTCATAATTCCAAATGACTTGCAAGAAGACATTCTGAAAAGATTAGGAAATTATATACATTTCATCTTTAAACATCACAGCATGATTCCAAAGTTTAACATGTCAAATTTACACAAACACAGAAACTGGTCTAACAAGACAGAGAGCAAGCAATTCTGTAACCCAACTTTAAACAGCTATAACCCCCAAACCACATGGTCAAATGCCACCAAATTTTAACAGCAGCTAGATATATAAATTATCTACAACTTTTGTATAAACAAGTTTTCCAGCAAAACACATTATCATGAAGAACTTTGCCAAGTTTTCATATCTGCCCAGAAACTTTATTTGCAAGAAATAATTATTAACTTATGTTGCAAACATATAATTAGACAAAACCAACTTTACCAACATTTCACACATGACTAATGAACACCAGAAAACTTAGTTTCCATTTCTAAATAAATTCTTTTAATGTCTTTTCTTAATTTATTTAAATCATTAGGTGGAATTATGAACACATATCAAAAGTGTACAATAAATTCTACCAAAATTACAGTGGTCTACAAATGCTACCAAAAGTCTACTGTCCAAATTTCAAGCCATTTGGACAAGTATACCAACCTCTATGAAAAAGACAAATAGCTATTGCGATAAATCATGTGAGAGCAAGTTAAACCTAAAACTCAATATTTTCTATGAACACAGGGCCCTAGTATGAATCAACATCATAGAGCAATATCATAATAAGGTAATGAAACAACATTTCCCATTTTATCAATTATATATTATTTACAAGCTATTTATCAAGCCATAAACAAGTTAAATCAATAACTTGATCCTACAGTAAGCAATGACCCTGAAATTTATACCACAGTACATACATAGCATGACAAGCCTACCATAAAAATTTCACATCAATTGGAGCAGCACAACTCAAGATAAAAAAAACAAGCAATATAATGTAATTTCCTTATTTAACAAGGTCCAATCAAAACCCTAAGAAAACAGTGAACAAATAGTGTGTTTAATATTTTTCCTAGCAAGTACATGTCATCACAAAATTACAAAACAAGAATCATCATTTTTGGGGTTCTAAAACTCTAGATATGGCTCTGCTCAAGTTGGTAAGCATTTTTGGAGCATTTTTAAGGCTTAAATAAAGACATCAGAAAATATCTACAACATGTAACATATTATGACTCCACTGCATAGATCTTTTCTCAAGGTTTCCAAAAAGTCCACTTTTGCTATTTTTGGATTTACCTAGCAAGAGATATGCATTTTAGAAGATTTACATGAAATGTAAATTCAAAAAACGAAATTAGTGCTTAACTCGAGACAGGCTAGGCGCACCCGGTCGTGCTCCCGGATCTACCATCGGCTTAAACTGCCACGCGGGACCCACGCCTAGATGTCCCCACCGGTCATACCCAGAGACAGAATAGAGAGAGAGGGCCACTCCTCTCCTTCCTCCGGTCGCTGAGGAGCAGAGAAGGCGGAGGAGGATCGCCGGGAACACGCGATGGCGGCCGGCTAGGGTCTGACGGTGGCGAGGAAACGGCCGACGAGGACCGCGGCATCGAGGCACACCCGAAGCCGGTCGTAGCGCCTCCAGTGGTGGCCCATGGCCTCCCGGCCATGTGAGCAGGCGGCTGTGACCGCGGCCATCCTCGGCAGGCGAGCGCCGGCGGCGGTGGGCCGAGGAGAAGGGCAGCGCGAGCACCGAGGGGGACCCCACGCATCCATAGGACTGCTCGGTTGAGCCGGAGGTAGCCCGAGGTGGCTCGGCCACACGCGCACCCACGGTCGCGGCGGTGCGGCAGCAGCCTCCAGCGAGGATTGGGGTTGGGAAGGGCGCCGGGGTACGTCGTGCGACGGTGAGGGATCTGGCGTTCCCGGCTCGGACTGGGAAGGCGCGGAGGCCAGGGACAGTGACGGTGGGAAGCTCCAGCTCGCCGGCCATGGCGAGCGCGCTCTGTCGACAATGGCGGCGACTTCCGCGTGTGGCTAGAGAGCGAGAGAGTGAATGGAGAGCGAGCCGGAGACAACAAGGGAGGCAGAGGGGCGAGTGAATGAAGCTCGAGCTCTCCCCAGCACGCTCAGCAAGGCAGGGCGCGTGGCACGGGCGTGGACGCGCGGCTGCATTGCATGGTCGCCACGACGACATTTCACCGAACACATGGCAGGCGCCGAAGTGGGTCGGTTGGGACGCCCATTTGGGCCATTTCCGAGCTGATCTGGGTCTTGGGCCTAAAATAAAGTTTGCTCTCCTCCTAAAGCTCTACAACTTTGATTAAGGGTGCTCGGCCATTAGGCTACTGGATTAGCAGACTAGTACCCAACTTGGTAGTGTCAGCGATTTGACAGCGACAAGCAAACATCCACAAATGGAGGTCAACACTAAGTCAAATTGATGCCATACTTCTACATGCTCTTCTACACCATCTACACTCCAACTTTTATATTGGGACCATGTGAAGTTGTTTAACAAAATCTCGAGAACGCGGCATGTCAACATGTCAAGGTCAAAAAGTGATAAAACAACTTTTTGCTGTTTTGGGAACTCTTATAGAAGGTCCAACTAAGCTCCATTTTGAGTGACACTTGATCCATTGTTTCCATCATGAAAAGTACTACAACTCATATTAAGGAACCTAATTGAGCTACCATATGAAATTGGGAGATAAAATGTCGCAAAGTAACCAACTTGCTGCTGTCACAACAAGGACTTAGAATATTTTTTTCTAAGTGCTGAAAACAGCAGCTGATTGCACATTGTGATCTCTATTTGACTAGGTTAGAGGCCAAACTAGCTCTTGACCATTAAACAAAGTTTGTTCTACACAAGATGAACTACAACTTTTGTTTAAGGTAAAACCTCATAACTGGTACAGAAGTCAAACTTTCACTTTGGTCAAAGTATCAACTTAGTAAAGCCAAAACTAGGGTTTTAGGCCAATCGGGGCAATTTCTTGACATTTGCTCAACATGAACCTTTCATGACTTTTGTTGTAGAGTTCATCTAGAGTCATTTGGGCAAAGTTGCACAGCTTGGTTGATGATCTATAGTTCCATTCACTTAATGATGCAAGTTCCAATAGGAATGGAACTTATCATTTCATGTGACTTTTTGATTCCAAACTCCATGAAACTTTTCCAGGGCTTCATATAGATAGTTACTGATGTGAGACATGTGAAGATACTTTGATAACAACACCCAAGCATATATCTTAAAAATGGCCTATATGCAAAGAAGGGTGCAACATCCAAATTTAGATTAGGGTTTATTTTCATAGGTTTGACTTTGGCATCGTCATCTCAACTAATTTATCATGTTTGAGCTTAAACTCACTACTTAATTGGTGATCAACACCTGGGGTGTTACAATTCTCCCCCTTTTGTTTTCAGGATGCTGGATGCCTCACATGGATGGACCATGCGTGTGGCGTGTGCTGTGAGTGCATGAGTTGAGATACTGCAACATGTATTCAAAGGTTGAGGCGATTTAAAAAAAGCAAAACTCTATCCTGGTGTCGACAGTCAAAATGTGCTAGTAAGGAGAATAGACTTTTCATTAATAAGTTCCTGACGTCAAGTGATGGAGGAAAATACTTGGCACAGCAAAAATCAAAGCCGGAGCAAAGACAGAAGAAATTAGGCTCAGTCCTACCCAAACTAGCCAGGCTGGTTTCTTTGTAGCAAGAGTGGCCTGGCCTGTGGAAACCAGCCAGGCTGGTTTAGGAGGTAGCTAGGCAGGTTTAGAAGCCAGCTAGGCCGGTTTTGCTACTGTTCTGACACCAGTTGGAGTCCTAGTCGGTTTTGGAATGTGTTTTCGTAGAGGAAACTTGTGGGACGCGTCCTGGAGTTGTTTGCTATTGGGATAAGAACACCCCATCTGTATAAATGACAGAATCAAGGCTGATTAAGTAATCCAACTTCCAATCATTAAAAAACACATCTACTACCCTTTTGCTCTAACTATATCCCTATATCCTACTGTTTGCCCCACCTCAATGAGTTTTGGGCGCGTTCTAGGTGGCCTTGCCAACCTTAGGACAACCTCGTTATGCCCTCCCCGATGTGTAAACTCTAAACCCTAAGGACAATGGACCCGATGGGCCATTTAGTCTGGATTTTGGTGTTTGATGGTCAACATGACCATTTGGTTGTGATCCTCTTATATATAGAGAGAGGGGCGGCCTTATCCTAGTAGAAAATTAAATAATCCCAAAAAGGCCCAAAACTGATTTGAAAACCAAACCGATTCGGACTCAGTAGAAAAATCGGCTTTAGCCAACGTGGAGTCGCCTATGAGCCCAAGGCGTTGTGGCTAGGTTGGCACAGGGGCAGTCGACTTAGCTGGCTAGGTGCGTCGGCTAAGCCGACTTGGGCAGAGGAGCAGGCCTAGCCCAGCTAGGCATTGTCCTCCTTCTTTTGTTTATTTCTTCACCGTTTGCCGCGCCCAATATTTTCCAACACCCTTTTAATGTTAGAAACTTAATAGCAATAGCCCATTTTCTATCCTGGTGTTGAGGCGATAAAAAAAAGCAAAACTCTATCCTGGTGTTGACAGTCAAAATGTGCTAGTAAGGAGAATAGACTTCATTAATAAGTTCCTGATGTCAATTAATGGAGGAAAAAAAACTTGGCACAACAAAAATCAGAGCCGAAGCAAAGAAAATAAGAAATTAGGCTCAGTCCTACCCAAACTAGCCAGGCTGGCTTCTTTGTAGCAAGAGTGGCCTGGGCTGTGGAAACCTGCCGGGCCGGTTTAGGAGCCAGCTAGGCCAGTTTAGGAGCCAGCCAGGCCAGTTTTGCTACTGTTCCGAGACCAATTGGAGTCCTTCTCGCTTTTGGAATGTGTTTTTGTAGAGGAAACTTGTAGGATGTGGAGTTGTTTGTTATTGGGATAAGACCACCCCATCTAACTTCCAATCATCAAAAGACACATCTACTACCCTTTTGCCCTAACTCTCCCTATCTTCGACCGTTCGCCACATCTCTCAATGAGATTTGGGGCATTCTAGGTGGCTTTGCCGACCCTAGGACAACCTCATTGTGCCCCTCCCCGATATGTCTTCCGGGGAGGTGTTAAGGAGTTTACCTGGTGCTGAACTGGCATCGAATAATAATAAGCCTAACAGTCTTGCTAGTCGGTTTTGCTGATTTATTGTGTTCTTGTTGCGATCTAGGTCATGTGTGACTTTGGCATGGTAGCCCTTGCTGGTGTGTGACCCAATTCGGCTTGGTCTTTGTTCATGGTAGACGGTGATTATGAGAATAGATCCGCTAGAAAATCTGAAGTACGTCCACGGAAAGCTAACCAAACAATATCCAGAGACAAGTATAGATGACATGAGGAACCGAAACCTCTATCGTGTAGAGATATTTTGTTGTTATGTGGGAGTACCATAAGCAAAGGGTGGAAATTAAATGATAACTTTGGGTGGTCGGTCCGCCTTATAGAGTGGCGGCCCAGTGCACGTACAGTTTGAGGAGGAAGCTTTGTCTTTCAGAGTGGGATCGGGCTGGAGCTAGCTTTATTAGGTTTATTAAAACCTCCTGCCTCCTGCTCTCACCACAAAATTCAGAGCATTGGTGGCTTCTCTACGTGTCGACACGAGGCTCTACCTGTTTTGCAAAAAAGACCATCCAAGCTATCAAAATCAACCCGTGGTCCAGCTAAGTCCCCATAATAGTAAACCTCGCACCTCCAATTTCTCTCCTCACAGCATTGCCGCCGCTCCGCCCCTCGCGCTACACCTTCGCGATGTAAGGAAAATGGACCCCATGGGTCATTTAGTCTAGATTTTGGTGTTTGATGGTCAACATTACCATTCGGCCGTGATCCTCTCATATATATAGAGAGAGAGGGGCGGTCTTATCCTATTAGGAAACAATCCCAAAACACATTCTTCAAGTTTCTAATGTCAGTAAAAGGTCCAAAACCAATTTGCAAACCAAACCGATTCGGACTCAGCAGAAAAATCGGCTTAGCCAACTTAGAGTCGCTTATGAGCCTTGGGCACTGTGGCCGGGCTGGCACAAGGGCAATCGGCTTAGCCAACTAAGTGTGTCGGCTAAGCCGACTTGGGCAGAGGAGCAGGCCTGGCCGAGCGAGACGCTGTCCTCCTCCTTCTTTTGTTTATTTCTTCATCGTTTGTCACGCCAAATATTTTTCAACACCCTTTTAATGTTAGAAACTTAATAGCAATAGCCCATTTTCTAAGTTGACATATTTTTGGGTGTCAACACGTACATAAAAATCTATAGCCCAAATACTCAGTCGTGAAGCATTCAAAACTCCAGTAGAACAAGTATAGATTACATGAGGAACCGAACCCTGCCATGCTGAGATCTTTCGACTTTCGCTGTTGCTGGAAAGGTACCTTGGATCCACCCACACAGTTCCCGTACGTTGTTTGGGGAACAAGCAACTTTTTCTTTCTCGGTGGGGACTCGGGGCCTTTATTAGAAAATGAGCACTCAGCCATCCAAGTTATGCCTGAAGTGGATAGCAGATGCATGCACACCAGTTTTCCACACCTTTAGTAATTTGCTGACGCCATGGGCCCATGCTGCCAGCACGGGCATTTGCATGTTACTCCCTACGTTCTAAATTATAAGACGTTTTGGCTTTTCTAGATTCAATAACTTTTGCTTGGCACCTAGATATATATTATATCTAGATACATAGCATATGCTATAAATCTAGAAATATCAAAACGTCTTATAATTTGGGATAGAGGAAGTACTACATAGTTGAACCATTATTGACCAATTATGCAGGATTTTAGGATTATATACAGAACTAGTCCTTCAACCCGTGCTCTCGCACTACAGGAAAACGCCTCTTTGCCGACTGCTTGCCCCGGTCGGCAAAGGCATAAACCCAGTCGGCAAAGGATTTGTCGACCGCAAAGCCACGTGGCAGTCGGCAAAGAGCAGTCGGCAAAGCCTGGGTCGGCAAAGGCGGATTTGCCGACTACCACGTGGCACACAGTCGGCAAAGCCTTTGCCAACTGCCACGCCAGCAGTCGGCATAGCCACGTGGCGCCGTCAGCCCTGACGGCAGGCTTTGCCGACTGCTGGTTTCTCGGCAGTCGGCAAAGAATTTTTTTAAAAAAAATTGTTTGCCGACTGGCCGCCAGCTCGGCAGTCGGCAAAGAAAGAAAATATTTTTTTTTGAAATATTCTTTGCCGACTGCTTTCGGAGTTGCAGTCGGCAAAGGTTTGACCTCTTTGCCGACTGCCTCCCATTGCAGTCGGCAAAGACTCTGTTTGTCGACTGGCCGTCAGCTCGGCAGTCGGTAAAGAAAGAAAATATTTTTTTTTGAAATATTCTTTGCCGACTGCTTTCGGAGTTGCAGTCGGCAAAGTTTTGACCTCTTTGCCGACTGCCTCCCATTGCAGTCGGCAAAGACTCTGTCCTGGGTTTTTTGCCCAGCTTTGCCGACTGTAAACAGTTGGCAAAGCTGGATTTTTTTTTGCTTTTGTTTTCTGTTTTCTCGCATCAAAACCCTGCAAAATAACAAATTATAAACTCAAAATGATCTATAATCTGGAACAGATGAAATATATATCTAGATATGATGTATATATCTAAGTACATAGCAAAAGCTACGTAAACGTCTTATAATTTGTAATGGAGGGGGAGTACAATTTAGAGAACGGATTGGAGGTACGTGAGAACTGAACTTGGTCAGTCCACCCCCACACCCCTCTTTCGTGCCCAAGATGAGAACCAAGGGTGAACTGTTATTTATTTTTTGCGTTGAATAAGCCATGCATAACAGGTGTATCACTTTTGGAGCTAAGAGCATGTGAGCTAAAAGTGGCACTGTATTTTTACATTCGGTGCATTCAACATTTATGTAACTATGGTCCTGAGATCAGTGGAGGTTCATGAAGCAAAAGGGAAAAACATATTTGTTTGATATTTAACTTTTTTTTTTCTGCGGCAAGCGGTTCAGCCATATTTAGATTTACATGAGTATAACAGAAGAAACATTTCAGGGAATCATTACATGTCATCGGCTGTATGAAGGTAGGGTATGTTCTTTCTTGTTGGAGTAAAAGCACCTCGTTGATGATAACCGTAAACAGCTGAGAATATTTTTGAACTCACCGTATCCAACACTGATGTAACAGTGGCATTGAGATCAATGTTGCTGGCGAAATAGTAAGATTGGGTCATCTTCTTCTTCTTCGGGACCTTGATGGTGGCCGAGGAAGCTGCATGCTTGGGGAAGAGGGAGTCGGACGATGGGAGCATCAATCGACTATAGCTGATGATAGGGTGGAAATGGCAAAACCCTGCAAAAAAAACAAACCAATTAGATATAAAAGTATAGTAGCTATCGTCATATCGTCAATTTAGTAATTCGTACAGAGAGAGGTCAAATTCCAAAGTTCAAAGCAAAGATACCAAATGGACTGCAGAAATCCAGAGCAAAGATCGTAGGCAGTCCACAAATTCCCCCCTTGGGATTTGGAATAATGCACAATTATAGTTCTTAGTTTGAATTGAGACTAAAATAATTATCACAGGGTCTATTAGCAGACAATATCTTTTGAGCTTTAGGACCAAGCCAGTCTTATACCTAAACCACATAAGAAAAGGGGGCATGAAACAACCACAAACCTGATCTGGAGAGCTTATTAAGACATCATTGTGAGGTCCACTACTGGAGTGTTTATCTTCTTGAACCCCCATGGTCAGTAACAATCATCACTGGTAGCCTCTTATCTGAGTATGTAAAATAACATTTAGTGTAAGAGAAAAATAAGGTAGATTTGGACCAAAGGACAGGTAGGTGTAACATTCATAAGGTGGGAAAAAATTAGTTAAAGGAGACAGTCCTTTTGCGGACACCATGAAATGTATTTTTTTCATTCAGGGAGAGGCAACGGGAGAGAGAGAGGGGGGAGGGAGGCAAACGGAGGCACGAGGACCACCGGGAGCAGGCGACGCCATGGGCAACCGCGCCCACGGGCACCGGCGGAGCTTGGCCGCGCCGAGCCGTGGCAGGAGGCGGCCAACAGCAAGCCCGCTCGTGCGGCCTCTGGCGCCGTGGCTACAGAATCAAATCGAGCACAGGAGACGAACAACCAGAGGAAAGCCCCTGTTCTTCCCCGAATCCGGACCTAGAAATCAAAATCCCCAAATCTCACCGCATCCCCGCCGGAGGGGACGAAGAGGCAGACGCGACCGCCGCCCCAGCGGCCGCTGAGGAGGTGAGGTCCGATGCAGCGCAACAGGGCATGGGCGCGGCTGCGGGAGAGGTCGACGACGGGCGGCGCTGGAGGGAGCGGAGGAAACGATGGGGATTAGGGATCGGGAGCTGGGCGATGGCTCTGTGCCGCGAGGAGGATAAGGTCGAGGTGTGGGCCAGAAAAACGTGTGGACGCCGTGCCTCGACACGGATGGACGTGATGAAGCGGTGGCATCACACTACCCGCACTCATGGATTCATTTTGTCACTGTTCTGACCACGGATGGGAATCTATAACTCTGGTTCCCTCCGTCCAAAAAAAAGTGTCATTTTAGGTCTTTCAGACATCGTGTTTGACCGTTTGTCTTATTCAAATTTTTTTTACAAATTATAAAATAAATAAATCATTATTAAAGTATCTCTAATGATAAAATAAGTCATAACAAAATAAATAATATTTATTAAAAAAAATTCACGCGATCACAAACATCATGAATATCATTTTCTGAATGGCCGGATTCCATTATTTCATGTACCTGCAGCTCAAATCTGGAGCTGCCGGGAAAAAATCAAAGAAACAGAAAAAATCTACGGAATATAGCAAAATAAATCAAAATGATCCCAAACTTGGAATATATCATGTACTTACTGTGCCAAGGCAACACAAAAAACTGGGATCGAAAATCAAAAAAAATAAAAATTCTTTGCCGACTGCCAGGGAGGATGGCAGTGGGCAAAGCCTGCACCTTTGCCGACTGCTGACGGAGTGGCAGTCGGCAAAGGTGACGGTGTGGATGGCGTCAATCATGGCCTGCCTTTGCCGACTGCAATTCTTTGCCAACTGCCTAGCAGTCGGCAAAGTCAGGCAGTCGGCAAATCCTGCTCGGCAAAGTCAGGCAGGAAATTCCAGTTGGCAAAGGGACCTCTTTGCCGAGTGTCGAAAAAAAACAGTTGGCAAAGAAAATTACAGTCGGCAAAGAGCCAGTTTCCCGTAGTGTCGCATGGGTTAGAATCAACATTAGTTTGTTTTCTTTCTTTATTCTCTAATATAATAGGTATTATAGATACTCTATAGTCCCTATCCAATTGTTATAAACTTATCTTTAACTAAATGTTTTTATGTACATCCATAGCTTTTCCCTTTGCATGTCACCACTGTGTATTAATATGCATTTAGTTGAAACCGTAGCAGCTTAGCTGAAACTATAATGACTCTTGTTGCAACCCATATGACATAACGAATCTAATTTTTTATTTTTAAATTTTAATCTTATTAATTCCTACAAATTTTTTTGTTCTCAAATAAAATTGACACTCTTGCGCTTATAATATCTATTATGAACTCTCCTTTTGTACTTTCTACAAATAAGAATTTTAGATAATGGATTACACTCTTAAGTACTATGATGGCACAAATAATCACATCGCGTAAGATCTAGGGCTTCAATTGAGATATAGGATGGGGGCAGCGGTGCTAATATCAAGAAGATATTAATCCCTAAGCTTTACAATGCCCGTTTACTCTAGAGAAATCCTAAAGAACAGAAATGGTACTTACTCATCCATTCGCAACCTCATCCCACCTCCATTAATAAAATAGAATAGATTCAATGACTATTATTATTATAGTCTATCGAATTAATGGCCAGAACTTACTGTTTTTGTGAGAATTTATAATATTTATCTTTTTTTCATTCCTAGTGGGTCTCATGAAGATTAGCGTAAAGGCTCCATTAGGCACCTCTGGTTAGAATTTCTTAGATTTATCTTTTTTAGTGTGGCATGCATTTAGTTGAAACCTAAGCTTAGGTTATATACTTATATAAGATCTTGTTGCATCCATTTTTAACTTCGTGAGTCTATCTTTTAGCTTTCAAATTTTTATCTATTTGTTATAATTTTTTATCCACATGTTAAGTTGCAAATCTATGACTTATTGTATCTTACAATAGCGCATGAATAGTCATCTCAACTTGCACGACAACACTCAAGATGTTATTTTGTTATCAAATAATTATATGCGTAGTACTATTGTTTTACAAAATATATAGCGTTTAAAACTAAATGACTAATATTGATATAAAACACTTTTGTCAAAATGTATAAAGCTATTTAAGATAAGAACTTTAAAATATATTATCATGGAGGATTGTTATAACTTAAAGTGAAATTGTTGGTGCCATGGTTATATAGTTTGTTAAGGAATATTTTTCACTTGATATGCTATTAAAATAAACATGTATCATAATATATACATATTTACTTGGTTTACGTGGTGGTACATATCATTATGTCTACTTTTAAATTTTAACATTGGTAGAGCATGTAATTTATAAATATATGTAGCATACTTTATGGATATCAAATTAGTTTTCATAATAGTTTAATGCATTTACATGTAGAATTGAGAAATATTCTTTTCTATATTTAATATAACAACTTAAAAAGATTGATAATTTAGTTAAAAATTAAATGGTTTTACATCATAACATCTTTCGTAATAGCAAAGGTAGGTAATTTATAAATATAATAGGGTGTTACTTTTAATTATCTTGTATAATGTTAGAGTTGTATAGTTTATATATACAAAATTAGGAGTTATTTGGGAAGTATCCTTCGTAATGACACAAGTGGGGTAATTTAGATGCTAATTTAGGGGCTATTTTGAATTTTGTTTCACAATGACAAAAGTGGCTAATTTAAATACATATGTAGGGGTTATTTTGAATTATGTTTCATAATGGTAGGGTGGGTAAGTTATATGCAAGATTAGGGGGTTACTTTATTATATATTTTATAATGGCATTGATGGGTAATTTTTTATAAATCAAAACCGATCCAATGGTTGTTATTTATGATGGTGATTATAGTATATTAAATTAAAGGCTAGATGTTTCTGATTATTGTGAGAATTTCTAAGATTTATCTTTTTTCCGTTAGAGCCTCTAATTAGTAATAGTAAGATGGCACACAACTGGTTTTATTTGTTTACTACTACTACTGTTTGCTCAACACAAAGTGTGCACGAGACAAGTGGGATCGAAACCTGTCGTGCTGACAATCGTCACTTGCATGAGACTAGCGCATGAATAGCTAATAAGGGCATAAAGCATAAAGTCTATCATGGTATTGACAAGGGAATATATAAAGCCTAATATAAGATGACTTGATCAAATGATGCCATTATTGGGACACACGCATGCTTGCAGACATCAGCTCTTTATATAATGCGTAGAGCCCAGCCCATGGCATTACTTGATCCAACAGCAGAATAATGGCGGATCAGAACGATGAGGAGTCGGGTAAAGCAGGGAAGAAGAACCCGCCACCTCCATCGACATCGCCAATGGGCATCGGCGCATCGACATCGACATCGACATCGGCGGAGTACCAGCTGAAGAAGTACCTGCTGCTGCTGGCCACCCTGGTGGCGACGGTGACCTACGCGGCGGGGCTCAACCCGCCGGGGGGTTCCTGGCTGAAGGACGACACCGACACGTCGTCAGGCAGCGGACGGCACTTGGCCGGCGACTCCATCCTCCGGGAGACCAACTACATCCGCTACATCGTCTTCTACCGCTTCAACGCCATCTCCTTTGCGGCGTCGCTCGTCGTCAGCCTCCTGCTCCTCCTCCTGCACAGGGGCGACCAGGGCTGGCTGCTCAAGCTCACGCGGGCGGTCATGGTGGTCGACCTGCTCGGCCTCATGGGCGCCTACGCCGCCGGAGGCAGCCACGACAGGTTCACCACGGTCCGCGCCGCCGGGCTGGTCGGCGCCACCTTTGCTTGCATCAGCTTCGTCGTCCCCTGCATGATATTTAAACAAGACGACAAGGCGGCAACTGCCACGCGGTCGCCGGGCGACAACCACAACCACGACCACCACCACGAGCACGACCACGAGCAGTCCAAGCACGAGATCCTGCTGGTGCTCGCCATCTTCGTGGCCACCATCGCGTACGTGGCCGGGCTGAACCCACCGGGTGGCTTCTGGCGGAGCACGGAGGAAGGTCACCACACCGCCGGCGCCCCGTGCTGCAGGGCTTCCATCCGATCCGCTACAAGTTCTTCTTCTTCAGCAACACCGCCGCCTTCGTCACGTCGCTGCTGGCTATCACCTTCACCGCCTACGAGAAGGTGGACCTCAAGGCTCTCAAGGTTCCGCTGTGTGGGCTCATCATCACGGCGATCTTGGGCCTCGCCGGCACCTACGCCGCTGGGAGCTGCAGGGACAGCAAGCACACCGGTTATGTTCTAGCCCTAATTGTCCCAGTTCTTGGCTGCATCTTTCTACAACGGTTTCTTGCCATCAAGCTGCAACATCACTTCAGCTTTGGTAGCGGGTATGCAGATGCACTATGCAACACTCATCTTTATCTTTGCGAAGCATAGTTTACATTTCAAGTTGAAATTTCCTTTGGCAAGTGCGCATTAAGAGATTCAAACTAAACATCTTGCTTTAACAATTCAAACTTGCTGATATATCTTCTTTAACAAAAGCTAGCTGCCAAAAAAATTTAAGATTATTACATCATTAACCACAAAGGCTCCTACATTGGTTAAAATCTCAGGAGACATAAGTGTATTAAAAGTTTGTGAACAAGTTTAGAGCCTAGAACTAGTCAAAATTGCTTATTTTTGTTGTTTGTATTTGTTCGTTTCTAAAACAATGATCTGGAGTCTCAATACCATTACAACAAATTCAGCAGTTATTCTATATATTTTTCCATCTATATATTCATAGTTCGCTCGTTGTATTGGACCTTTTCGTGCGTGTATTAGATACTTGTTTATTCGAAGGTTTTGCTTAAGCTATGTCAGCTCTTGTTTGCAAATTAAGTCTCGTGACGACATAAAACTAGATTTGGGATAAATTGTTAATTCCTCAAATCTTTTGATCCACAAGTTAAAGCTACATTGCTTATTATTGTTACTTTCTACCAAAAATTCTCCTTTGATGCTTTTATTAAACATAAAGTGTATATATATATATATATATATATATATATATATATATATATATATATATATATATATATATATATATATATATATATATATATATATATAAGTTATCACAATGGCATAAATTGTTATTTTCAGCATGTAACATGATTCTTAATATTCTAAACTTCCTCTATGAAAGGATTATGTGTATAGTAGTTTTATAATTAAGGATAGAGTGATCAGAATCAAACTACCAATGTAGATGTTCTTTAATGTTTTTATTCTAAATTTACAAATTTTATATAATGTAGTAACAGCATACATAGTGCCATTGGTATGTGATTTGGTAAGGGGGCATTTTTCATGATTGCGAAACTATAAAGTTATGTATTTATCTCTTATGCATGCATGTGTATATATTTGGCATTCATGGTAGCACACAGCACATAGGTGGGCAATCTATGTAAAAATATTTAGGGGTTATTTTATGCTATTTTTCATAATGGCTTTGTTTGATGGTTTAGTTGAAGATTTTTCATAGTGGAAAGGGTGTGTAGTTGTTTTAGAAAATGAAACAAATGCAATGGCAATGATAGTTCAAGTTATGTACCGAATTAATCGCCCAACGTTTCTAATTTTTTTAGATTTTTTCATTAATATCATTTTGTCACCAAATGTATTATAGTTTGCAATTTTTGAGTCATCCACTATTTGTTAAATATATGTAGGTCAACAGGCAGTGGAGAACGCAATGATCTGGAGAAGCCTCGTGAAGTCATTCAGTTGCTTGCCACTCTTGCGGCGACGGTCGCTTACCAAGCAGGAGTGGATCCACCTGGCGGCGTCTGGGCTGACAGCAGGGAGGGCCATATCGTCGGAGACCCGATCCTCCAGACGACCCATCCCGGGCGGTACAGGGTCTTCCTCTACTTCAACTCGGCGGCGTTCGTGGCGTCCCTCGTCATCATGGTGATGCTGCAGAGCGAGCGCCTCGTGAGAGGGCACGCGCTGGAGGCGGCCATGATCCTGGACCTGTTCGGCCTTATAGGCGCGTACGCCGCCGGGAGCAGCAGGGATACGAGCACCTCCATCTACACGCTCGCCATCGCCGGCGGCGTCCTTGTCTTCGTGGTGATCCACATCGTGTTCTTCACGCTAGACCACCACCACCCCAGCAGCAAGAAGGGCGATGGTGAGGAAGCTAAGAAGGAGGAGGAGGATGTGATGGAGAAGAAGCGCGAGGTGCTGCTGCTCCTCGCGATCTTGGCGGCAACCCTCACCTGTCAGGCTGGCTTGACGCCGCCGGGCGGCCTGTGGGAGAACGGGCACCGCGCCGGCTTCCCGGTGCTCCTGGACAAGTACCCTCGCCGTTACAAGGCCTTCTTCTACTGCAACGCGGCGAGCTTCATGGCGTCCGTGGCGCTCATCGTGCTCCTCCTCAACCCAACCCTGTATGGGCCGGGCATCAAGTGCTACGCGCTCTTTGTCTGCATGGTGGCCGGCATGTTCGGCCTCATCGGTGCATACGCTGCCGGAAGCTCCCTGCATCTGGGAACCTCCATTGTTGACCTGACATTGGTTATTGCGGTCTTCGCAATCGTCGTCTATGTGGCCATCATCCGCCATGGTCAGCAAAAAAGGCCGGAGCCGAAAGGTCAAGCCGCAGAAGGTAGCAAGATCCCGTCCTCAACGATGACGACTGAAACACATGGTCGGTCTTCAGACGACCGAGGAACTCAAGATTTGAAGAAGAAAGGGTTCGACATGATGATGGCCAAGTATCTGATGCTGGTAGGAATACTGGCTGCCAGCGTCACCTACCTCACCGGCCTGAAACCACCGGGTGGCCTGTGGAGGGAGGACGGCGCCGGGCACGACGCTGGCAACCCGGTCCTCTACGACGTCGACAGGCATCGGTACAACGCTTTCTTCTACAGCAACTCCACTTCCTTCATGGCTTCCATCACCGTCATCGCCCTGCTGCTTTCGCGGATGATACTTGGAAGCAAAAGCAATAAGCCTCTTTGGCCCATGCACACGGCCATGCTGCTGGACATGCTCGTCCTCCTGGGAGCCTACGCTGCAGGCAGCGCTCGGGACTGGTGCACGTCCAAGGATGTCGCCCTGCTTCTCTTCCCTATACTGAGCTTCGTTTTGCTGCTCTTCTTCTGGAAGAAAGGACCACATCCTGCCAACACCTAAGTACCTAACAGAATACTCACTCCGACAGTGCTACCTACACTCCGCCTGCTGGCCAACATGGACATGCTTAACACTGGTCTATCTGCTGTTATTGTTGTGAATATCGTTTGCTGCTTGTTTGATTTAATGAGCTTTCTAATAATGTTTTTAAGCATACTTTCTAATAAAGTTGGAATCCAAGGTGTGTGCAGAGATGTCGAGTTTGCTCCCTTATGTATTCTTCTGTCTGTATTATTGCTATAAAACCAGAGTTGCTAACGCCAGGACGTCCGTTCCGGGATGCTAGCATCAGACGCTGCCGCAGGCCACTGTTGAATCATCAGACCGCAGGGTGCAGCTGAATATGGAGGAAATTAATTTAAAAACAAAAGCAGCAGTAAAGACAACATATAGCTGATCCATGGCCCAGGCTAATCCCTTCCCACGCTGGCACACGTTCCCGGCTTTGGCGGTTTGGCCGCATGCCACCCGCTCGGTACAGTAACGGCGGGCGGCACCCCAACCCTAGTTATGAATTCCATTCCAGTACCGGCCGGAATGGCCGGAATGCCTCGTACCGGTCCCTAAACCGGTATAGAAGAGCCACAATCCCGTACCGGGTCAAATACCGGTCAATACCGGTCAATGCCAGTCAATACCGGTCAAATACCGGTCAATACCGGGCGTGGCTGCATATATTATATCTTTCCATGTATGAACTTTAGAGTTTAAACTTTGAAATAAGGTCTTATGAACTTGTTGAATGATATTTTAGTTTGGTAAAAATGTTAATTACGCCATAAGTTAAGTCAAAATATATTTATATGTATATTTATGTATAAGTTTATTCATATATTATTATTATTATTATAAAGTCTGGAATGGTACACCGGTATGTACCGGTACCGGAATGTTCCATTCCAATAGCCAAAACGGAATGGCCTCCAGAATGGAATTTACAAGTTAGACCCCAACCCCAGCGCGTCCGTGCCCTACTGCCTGCTCTAGGGGTGGTTTCAGTGGATTCGTGCTCGCCGCTGGGCCGTCCACGTCCATCCAGCGCAACAGCGCTCGCTAGCACTGCTCAGCGTTGGCTTCCATCCATCCATCTTGATTCAATTTATTCTTTAATCAAATTCAAAGGTAAATATCAAATTCCCATATCGTCTTTGCTCAATTTGGTAGTGTAGGCAGTAGCAGTTCTTTCAAAAATGAAAAGTCAATAGCTCTAAAATCTATATGGGAAAGAACTACAGAGACATGCAGGTTAGATTCCACTTCCACGTCAAAACCACACCTGATTGGCATTCAAAAAACACTCCTATTGAGCATCAGGTAGAAGTAGCAACTAATGACCGTTGTAATCCAAATGCAGGAGAACCAGAGACCGAGATAGCAGCGCCATTGTCCCTTATGATTAGATTTCAAATGTATCTCTTAACTTTTGTATCTTTGAACTAAATTTTTCTTTGGTTTGGGCATACCCAACTTCAAAATCCTAGGTCCACCACTGCATGGACGTGCCCCGAGCGAATCACGATGACATTTCACGCGCCCGCATACACACACAGTAGCAGCACCAGCAGATGGCGCGGTGACCCACGGCGACACAGTGACACACGCAGCAGCAGCTACGGTGACCCACACAGCAGCACCACCACCACCACGGCGTTGCAACATGTGCTACCTCGAGATCTACTTTTGAAATATCCAAATGAAACACTTGCAACATATGTCTGAATGCGTGTATAACCATAGCAACATATGTAATATTCGGATCTACTATCTCAACATTCAGAATGAAATACTTGTAACATAAGTCTGAAACATCTGAAACACTTAAAACATACGTGTATAGCCATAGTAACACATGCAACATCCAGATAAAACACTTGAAACATATATCTGAAACACTTGAAACACTAACATACGCTGAAAACATACGTGCATAGCCATAGCAACATATGCAATATCCAGATAAAAACTTTGAAACACTTTAAAATATAGGCTTGCAACATCCGTATATAGTGTGATTGCAACATATGGAACATTCCAAATCCACTTTTCCAACATCCAGATGAAACAACTGAAACATAAGTCTGGAACGCCTGAAACACTTGAAACACGGTGTCACCTACGGCAACGGCCTTCCTAGTATGGAACTACGGTAGCCAGCAAGCTCGGGTTAGGGGGGACGTCGAGAGGAACAACTACACCTAGGCGAAGGTGCAGGCCTACCCTTCTTGCTGACGAGCAAGGTGGATGGGGGCATAGGCGCAGACGCAGAGCTCCTCGGGCCTCCCCAGGCCCAGGCATAGGCTTCTCTTTCCACGTCACGCGAGGTGGATGGGGGCACGGTGCGAGATGGTGGCACAGGAGCGAAGAATCTTAGCAGATAGAGATGGGGAGAAAGGAGCAGAGGATAGACGAAACCTTGTGAAGTGCAGGCAGAGAGGGAGAGAAGGCAGGGGGCGATGGGGCCTAAAACATATCTTCCATCCGGAACGTTCTCGAGCGGACGGAAAAACCCACTAGCCTACCATGTTGTTCTGTGAGCAGGCTGAGTTATTTTGTGAAGCAAATTAATTTATTAAGAAAGAACATTTCGTAATTAATCTAATGGTATCTATTTGATATCATAAATACTAATATTTTTATCTATAATTAATCAAGCTTGAGATATTAAACCATGACACTGTGCTAGAATTGCATGTTTTTGTAGATGGAGGGGGTAGATTTGTTGCCGCACGCGATCCGCTGCCATTCGTGATCGGGATCCCCCTCTCGCAGAGAAACAGCCAAACAGGAGAAGAGAACTCGCTGCTGCATGCCCGTCGGTCTCGCTTCGTTCCTGCTAGCTCGATCGATTTGACGGGTTCTTATTTCAGTTTCAAATTGAATCTGCAAAGTCATTTCTTCTTCCTTTTTAAACCAGCAAATAAGACATTTCAACAGAATATGAATCCAACAAGCTAGCTAGAGTTGCTGAAGCTGCTAGTAAGCTAGATTGGGCTATATACATTCAGCGTGAATGTAGAGGCCAGATTACATTTTTCTTTACCTAAAAAAGCTGCTAGTAATAAGCTAGATGTCTCTGTAACTGCAACTGCCGACTGGTGCGATCGATGACTGGTGAGGAGTTCACGTTCACGCATGGAAGGTATAGATGCGCATGCCTGATCCTCGTCGGTTGCTGTTGATGTTGACAGGCATGCATGGAACAGAACAGCAGGCAGGCTCCTTTTGGAGAAGGAAATGTTATCGGTCAAACTAGTCCGCTACTACTAGCTAGGCCAAAACTGGTGGATTCTGTTTTAAAATGGCACGACGTTTCTGAGTGACACGCTAGTTCGATACTTATAGGAGTATATATCTTCTTCTTCTTCTTCTTCTTTAGGCAGCTGAATGAGGCCATTTTAGTAACGGTTGCCAACAACCGGAAACTATCATTATCCATTTCCTACGCGGTTTAGCTAGCTTGGTCAAGCTTCACATCCTGCCGTTACTTACCGTGTTCTGATGCTCTCTACGTAGTTGTATGCTGCTACTACAATGGTTTTGAGGATGAAAGTGATAGATGCAACCGTGGAGTTATTACGATTTTTCTTTTCTTTTTCTTTCTTTTTTTCTTTTTTTCCGACGCACAAAAGCATTGCCCATGGGGTTTCAGAGAGACAAGAGGTGGCAAATAAATGGACCGATCAAGCATCACAATGCACATGAGCCGAGCATACAAGACTATACATGCATAGAAAACAGCATATTATGTTAGTCTGATCCAAAATATATAAATAAAGGAAGAAAAAATGCAATCCATCATCGTATCGACATGGCAGTGTCGTGATTGCCTGGTGTAGCCATGTATCTAGGCTCCTATTTGGCATGAGCTCAGATGGGCGTCAAGTAGAAAGCATGAGGGGCCGTGACTGTTGCTTGTCCGGCAACAGCCGGAGAGGCCGCTGGTTCACTCTCGCTCCGGCGGTCAAGAGAGCTCTCCAAGTGCCATCTTCTTCTGCAGAGGGCGACGACGGTGAAAGCGAAGAGGATGGTGACCGGTGGTGCACAGAAGGACGCGCGGCTCTGTCGCGGGCGGTGGCCTTGGCGGCGGACGTGAGCCGACGTCCGAAGCCCGTGCATGGCGTTCAATCTCCCATGGGCGCCATCCCTTTCAGGTTCTGGGCGCAGTCCAGTGATGATCAAGATGTTGAAGATGAACCTTCAACGCCGGAGTTCGTCAAAGAAGCGGTCGAGGCGAGATTCACTGTCGAAGAACTGTCCAGAGCCGAAAGGGCTTTGGAATCAGGTACGGTTTCATCTCCCGGATATATCAAATTGGCAAAATCAATCGTTGCCAAGTTGGTTCAAAGAAAAACTTCCGAAAGGCCATGGCAAGGCCCTATACCTCCTCCCCGAGTCACTCTACCGAGGACTCTGGGAGATGTCATTGCCACGACGTCTTACCAGAAGAAGAAGCTCTTGTTGGCGGTCGACTTGGACGTCTCGGATGGCAGGCGCGCTGGCGAGGTCCAGCTCGTTGGAGAAGAAACGGATTTCAATTTTTTTTGAAACGCCGATCTCGCAGTGCTCCGATCCAAAGACTCCGTGCGTGTCCCCCGCGGCAATCCCAATTGTAGAGGTCACGGCTGCCGTGCGTGGAAGACCGTCGCGATCGGATCAGAGTATACTTGCGTTGCCAAAACAAGTGTCCATTGGGCCGGGCAAAATTTTCAGGCCCATGCCGGGCCTCTGCTCTTTGTTCACTAGAACAGGTACCAGGGTAGCGAGGTCCAAACCTAAGCCGCACCCTGTTAGCCAGCCAACGAAAAAAACTTTCGCCAACGTCGTCCGCGAAGGAAAACCGATGGCGGCGTAGGAGGGAAACAATTTCAGCGGCCGGGGAGGAGAAAGATCGGCCGCTGGCTTCAACCCGGGATTCAACCCTGGTTTCAATCCAGGGTTCGGAGGGAGAGGTGGAGGTCGCGGTCGATTCCCGCCGCGTGGCCAAGGACGTGGCCATGGTGGTCACAGTGGCCATGGCGGTCACGGTGGACATGGACATGGCTACGGTGGATTCACTGGAGGTTACCAGGGCTTCGGGCGAGGTGGCGGCTGGCAAAACGATGGAAGAGGTCGGGGCTATGCTGGCCGGCACCATCAGCCAGTGCCGCCTGGCCCTAATCACGGCGCGGCTCCACCCAATCACCCGGAGGGAGGTTTTCCTTCACACGTGTTCCAAGCGGTGGATAGGCCGCTGCCACAGCCGACGGATAGGGCCAATCGCATCAAGTAAACCATGCACCTGTGCATGGGCATGGCTCGGCTAACTCAGTGCAAGGCAATCCAACCATGGGGGCAGAGCCTCAACCTTCGACCAAGACGGCGCCGGCAACAACTGAAACACTCAATCCGGCCACTGCCCCCCCAGTTCCAACACTGCAGTCATTCAGAGTGATGTGCCAGAGTCATCCCAAAAAGGAAATAAAAAAAGCAAGGGTAAACCCTACTTCTATCGCTGCCATACCAAAGGGCATACAATTTTAGTTTGTACTGCAGTGCTTAGCTGTGAGATTTGCTTTGGGGATCATGTTAAAAACGTTTGCCCAAATTTGAAGAATCTACAATCTACTGTTGTACCATGTGGATATGCTGTAGAAGGTTTAGGTTTCTATTTTATACCTGTTGCAGAAAATCCAAAAATAGCTTCAGACCATAAGTCTGCTGTGGTACGTGTTTTGGAGGGTTCTCTTACTGCAGATCAATTAGCAGTGGAACTCGACAAACTACTGCCCGAAAATAGTTGGGTGATTGAAGAGAAAGGCAATGACGCCTTTATCACTAATTTCCCTTCTTCTGAAGTGCACAATCACATGGTGAATTGGGGTTCGATGGACACCAAGACAGTGAAAGGAAAGATTTGATTTGAGAAAGGGGCTGAAAATGATGTTTTTAAGTATGAGATTGACAAGGTTTGGGTGTAGTTCCGGGGACTTCCAAAGGAACTACGAGAATTCCCTATCATTTGGGTAAATAGGCTCAATTCTAGGTGTTTCTCGGGCAGTTGATACAAAATTTACAAAGAAGTATGGCAGAGCTAGAATGATAGTAGCCATGCTGAATCCCGACCTCATCCTAGACCTTGTGGATGTAGTCATTGGGGATTTTGTCTATGAACTACAATTTAGAGCTGAGAAGGATATGCTAGATGGTGAGCCCCAAGTCATTGACATGGACTCTACCATGGATGAGGACAAAGCCCTGGAGGAGAAAGATTCGGAGAACATGGATCATGATGGTAGCAAGATGGAAGACCCACCAGTCGGTCAAGCACCTAACAAGCAGCCTAATGCCTCAGTTGTGCCGAGTGGACAGCACAAGATTAAGGCTGCCACCAACGCACCTACTGAGCAGCATGCAGACATGGTCTTGGCGGCACAACAGGACCTTGCAGGGGCCGCTGGTGTCCAGCAGGATTCTGTGGGTGATGCAGGGGAAGTACTCCAACATGATGACCTAGAAGGCAAAGCTTCCGACTCTATGAGAAAGAAGAATGCAGTTAAGCCTGTGGTGTTGCTTACTTAGACTGGGATGACTCCAGATGGATCTGCACAGTGTAAGGCTAGTTTGATGCAGTCCAAGAATGACTCTGGTCTTCTTAATAAGACTAAAGCACTGGGTGGTGGGGTAGTGTCGCCATTGAGAGCTAGTAAAAGAAACGTGTCTACTTCAGAGCAAGACTCGTTGGAGAAGGCAACGAAGTTAAAGGCGTGCAAGAACATGGATTCTTCTTCTATCAAAGGTAAAGAACAACCACTTTATTTTGATGTTTTTTTATGATTCTTCTTTACTAGCTTCTACTAGTACACTAGGTATTTCACTTGGGGCTAATGAGCAAGAAGTTGCTTTTTCTATGCAATATTTAAGAGACCTAAAATCACATAGATTGTCTGAGAGCAACATTTTAGAAGTAGAGAACAAATCTTGCTTAGATGATGCTTCTAATGTTTGTTCCTTAGAAGAGAACATGGACTTAGATGCTTTAAACCTCATTTGTGCAGAAATATGTGAAGACCTAGGTGATGGGGGGCTGTGACCCTTTATGTCTACAGACCCCTATATCACAATTTAAGAAATCTAGGTCCAAAAACAATAAGAAAAATTAAAAAACCATTCTAGATGAAAGGAATTTTGTAGAACTGCAATGGTTTTGCTGACACAAAAAATATAGATTCCTTTCTGATTTAACAAAAGAAAAGAACCAAGATTTTATCGTCTTATCGGAAACCGGGAGAGCCAATTTTCCGCAGTCCACCTTGAATAATATCTGCGCTGGCAGAGATTTTCTTTGGCATTGCACGGCTCCAGGGGGTCGGTCCAGTGGCATGATTCTAGGGATAAACCTCCTAACCTTTGACATTGGACAAATAGAAGAAGGGGATTTTTTTATTCGGTTTAAGTTACGACACCAGGAGGATGATTTTAAGTTTAATTTAATCTCAGTTTACGGCCCAGCTCAGTTAGATCTCAAATCACATTTCTTATCTGAACTAGTTCGAGTATGTTCAAAAGAAACATTACCTGTTATTATAGACAGTGATTTTAACATTATTCGTAGCCTGAATGAGAAAAATAATAGCAATTATAATGATAGATGGCCCTTTCTTTTTAATGTTGTAATAGATACGTTAAATCTCAGAGAATTAGAAATGGCAGGAAGAAAGTTTACTTGGGATAATCACCTACAAAAATCAGACCTTCGAGAAATTAGATAGGATTCTCGTGTGTACGAATTTTGAGTCCAAGTATCCGGTTACAACTGTTCAAGCATTAAGCATAGAGATTTCTGACCACACTCCACTATTATGTAGCACAAATAGCCCATCTCCGGCTTACCAGCCCCAATTCAAGTTTGAATTGGGATGGTTGCTCAGGGATGGATTTTGTGACATGGTGAAAGATGTATGGCATAGTGTGCTTATCGAGGGTAGCCCCCTAGAGAGGTGGCAAGTGAAGATCAGAAGGCTTCGCCAATACCTCAGAGGATGGGCAAAAATGTGAGTGGTGCCTACGAGAAAGAAAAGAAGACTCTGTTAAACAAACTTGACGAGCTAGATAAAAAGGCAGAAAACTCTTAGCTTGATGAGATGGAATTAAACCTAAAACATGCGTTAAACGAAAGGCTTGCTGAATTACTTCGAGAAGAGGAACTTAAATGGTACCAAAGGGCAAAGACTAAGCATCTACTGGAGGGGGATGCTAATACAAAATATTATCATTTGCTGGCTAACGATAGACATCGAAAAACTCATATTTTCCAGTTGGAGGATGGTGACACTATAATAGACGGTGATGCTCAGTTAAGGCAGCATATTACCAACTATTATAAAAACCTATTTGGTCCCCCGGAGAATTCTTTTATCGAGTTAAATGAACACCATGTTCATGACATTCCACAAGTCTTCAAACTGGAAAATGAGTACCTCACAGATGTCTTCTTAGAATCAGAAGTGAGGGCAGCGGTGTTCCAAATGGAACATAATAAGGCACCAGGCCCGGATGGTTTTTCACCAGAGTTTTATCAGGTGTTCTGCGATTTATTAAAAGATGATCTGATGGCTATGTTTATGGAATTCCATGAGGGAACCTTGTCTTTGAAGAGTCTCAACTTTGGAACAATAATCTTGTTACCAAAAAAGAAAGATGCGAAAGTGATTAAACAATACAGACCAATATTTTTGTTGAATGTCTCTTTCAAGATCTTTACCAAAGTTGCAACTAATAGATTATCTATTGTTGCCCAGAAGATTATTAGACCAACACAAACAGCCTTTCTCCCAGGCAGAAACATTATGGAAGGTGCAGTAATACTCTATGAGACAATACATGAACTTCACTCAAAAAAACAAGACGGGATAATCTTTAAAATAGATTTTGAAAAGGCATATGATAAAGTAAAATGGAGCTTTCTACAACAAACTTTAAGGATGAAAGGTTTCTCACAAAGATGGTGTTCTTGGGTACAGCAGTTCACACAAGGAGGAAATGTAAATATTAAGGTAAATGATCAACTTGGTTCCTACTTCCAAACAAAAAAAGGCTTAAGGAAAGGTGACCCAATGTCTCCAATACTATTTAATATAGTGGTAGACATGCTGGCCATACTGATTGCTAGAGCAAAGGAAGCAGGTCAAGTAGAAGGGTCATTCCCCATCTTGTCCAAGATGGTTTGTCTATCTTTCAATATGCATATGACACACTGATCTTTATGGGTCATGATATTGAGAAAGCGAGAAACATGAAATTAATTTTAAGCACTTTTGAGCAACTTTCAAGGCTCAAAATTAACTTTTACAAAAGTGAAATATTTTGTTTTGGTAAAGCAAAGGATCATGAGGTGTTTTATTCGCAGATGTTTGGGTGTGGGGTGGGTAAGTTCCCTTTCCGCTACCTTGGTTTACCTATACACACTAGGAAGTTGAGTACTAAAGATTGGTAGACAATCAAAAATAGAATCGAGAAGAAAGTTAGTAGTTGGAAAGGTAAAATGCTTTCGGTAGGAGGTCACTTGGTCTTAATAAACTCGGTACTCTCTAGCTTACCGATGTTTATGATGTCATTCTTCGAACTCCCAAAAAGAGTATTAGAAAAGATTGACTGCTTTAGATCAAGATTCTACTGGCAAAACGACCAACACAAGCGTAAATATAGACTAGCCAAATGGGAACTTTTGTGCCAACCAAAAGTCCAAGGCAGCATAGGTATACATAATTTGGACATACAAAACAAATGTTTGTTGAGCAAATGGCTTTTAAACTATTGAATGAGGATGGCATGTGGCAAGAGAACCGTTGAGGAATAAATATATAAAAGATAAGACTTTAGGGAGTTGTACTAAAAAGCCAACAAATTCTCACTTCTGGAAAGGCCTGATGAATGTTAAAGATATTTTCATGAGTTTTGGTTTATTCAAAGTGAAAGACGGGTCACAGACTCGTTTTTGGATGGACACTTGGTTGGGAAACCAGCCACTGAAAGATAGATTCCATGCGTTGTTTAATATTGTGAGAAGAAAACAAGATTCAGTGGCAAGAGTACTTGCTTCAGTTCCACTAAACATTTCCTTCCGCTGCAATTTAGTGGGTAGGAACCTAAGGGACTGGCATAGAATTGTGGCCTCTATACAAGATGTGAACTTACAGGGAGAAAGGGACGCTTTTGTTTGGGCGTTACATTCATTAGGTAGCTTCTCTGTAAAATCTATATATGCTGCGTTAATTAACAATGGGGTCAAAGTGTCACAAGATATATGGCAGATCAAAATACCTACAAGAATAAAGATATTTTTGTGGTACCTAAAAAGAGATGTGATCCTTACCAAAGACAACCTTGGCCGACGTAACTGGAATGGTGACATAAGGTGTAGCTTCTGTCACTCTCCAGAATCTATTCATCACCTTTTTTCTAAATGTTTTTATGCCAAATTCTTGTGGCGCGCTGTACACTTAATGTTTGGGATATCACCTCCCCTCAGCATAGACGATTTATTTGTGAATTGGTCTAAAATGGGTGGTAACATTCATAATTCATTGATATTAACGGCAGCGTCGGCTTTATGTTGGACAATTTGGATAACAAGAAACGAAGTGGTTTTTGACAAATGTAGACCGAAAACTTTTTTGCAGGTACTCTTCAGGGGAACCCATTGGCTACGGCAATGAGCAAAACTGCAGTGGCGTGATGATCTACGGGACCAGTTGATCCTTGCTGGGCAACATTTGGAGACATCAGCCTTGCATTTCTTTACTTCCAATGGATGGTTATCAACTAGGTTTATTGGTTTTTCTTAGTCAAGACTTTACTTCTCGCTTTGTTTTTCCAAAGTCTGGTTGTAAGGTTCTGAACCTTGTAGGTTGTGTGTTGGCCGTTCGGTTCAACTTTGTAATAATTGGCCTGATTCTACCTTATGGTAGATGAAGCTAGATATAAACTATCCTTTATTAAAAAATCATCGTATCGACTTCTGGCGTTTCAAAAGAAATCGGCTAGGGAGGAAAATTTTCACCCAAGGTCTGACTTAGACAGATCTTGATCGAGATACCAAATACATATACAATCAAGACAATTTATCGTAGAGTTAATGGATCAAACTACACTGCTATATATTCTAGATGCTTGTGTTTTGTCTATAAACTTGGTTAAAGTAAGCCGATACCAATATGTTGTCAGCCGAGTTTACATCTGCATAACTCTACCATCGATCTGATTTGCAGAAAAGAATGGCAAATAAAAAAAATCTGAACTGCCAGTTATTTTTCCTAGGAACTGGGAAGAGATACACGTCGCCTCCACAATGAAGATCTCGTTTAAGCCTCGATTATATGATGGTTACTGTTTTCTATAAACACGTGACGCACGTGTGGTGATAACCAGTAGTTCGAATACAATATAAAAATAAAAAACAGCACATTGTGACAACAGGGGTTCAATAAAAAAACAGAAATGATACACCACATACGTCTGTCCCGTCTCGCTCGCGCCTACTCCGCACGCCTCACCAGTGTCGCCCATGCCGCTGCTGATTCCGTGCACCCTACCCCCACGCCCGCTAGCGTGCCGTTGCTTGCTCCCGCCGGCGCCCTCATTCACCTCGCCTGTCGTGGAAGAGGAGGCAGAGGAGACCTGCGCCTATGCCTAGGGAGGCCTGCGCCTACACTTGCGCCTGCGCTCCCATCCACCTCCTGTCGTCGGCAGGAAGGGGAGGCCTGCACCACCGCAGTTTCCCACCAGGTAGGCCGTGACCGCCGGCGACACTGTGTTTCAAGTGTTTTCAGACATGTTGCAAGTCTATGTTTTAAGTGTTTCATCTGAATGTTGCATATATTGCTATGGCTATACATATATGTTTCAAGCATATGTTTCAAATATTTTAAATGTTTTCAGACTTATGTTCCAAGTATTTCATCTGGATGTTGCAAAAGTAGATCTGGATGTTGCATATGTTGTTGTGGCTATACATGAATGTTTAAGCATGTTTCAAGTGTTTCAAGTGTTTTCATAACTATGTTGCAAGTGTTTTATCTGGATGTTGCGTATGTTGCAAATGCCTATGTTGCAAGTGTATATTCCGAATGTTTCATCTATTTCTGGCGTATATTGCAATTGTTTCATCTGAGTGTTGCAAAAGTAAATATAGATGTACGTGTGCAGGAAGCCTAAGGCTCTTGGTGGTCCAGCTGCTGTGGCTCCCTGGTGTGGCGAAAATAGAGGTCGTGCACATAGGAGCAGCAGGACGGGATGCCGCAGTGGATCGGGCAGGATGGGACATGGGCCTCCATGCTGTGTGCGTCGAGTCGTAGGCGCGGGAAGCTCCGTCTGAACGGACACGGCCTCCAAAGCAGGGATGGGTGCGGGCCGTGCATTGAGCGCGGGTCTGGGTATGCGCCGAGCGCGGGGCATGCGTTGGGGGCAGGTCTAGGCGTGCATCGGGTGCGGACACGGGAGACCGGATGTCCGGGCGCTAGTAGCTTCGATAAAAAAAAACAGAATTTTATACATGCAAACAATCTCGTTTTTCATACATGATCTTGACACAGAAACTAGCACTAGTAATTGACAGTAGAATTAGGACACACTAAACAAAGCAAGCACCAATAAATAAATCACACTCAATACAATCCGCTACGCTATTCATCCATCATCATCTTGAATTCTTCAAAGCTGATCACCCCATCGCCATCGAGATCAAACCTGCAGATCATGGCCCTGCACTCATCAATGTCCTGGTGCGAGCCGAGCCTGCCGAGCATCCGCTTCAGGCTCAGCGGCGTGATGCATGCTTCGCCTTCCATGGCGTACATCCCGAACGCCTCCCTGAGCTCCCGCCGCCGCTCGCCGCCCTCCTCCTCCTCCGCCGCCGCCGCCGTCCCCGCCAGCGCCAGGAGCTCCTCCTGGCTCAGTAGCCCGTCGCCATCGCCGTCCGCCGACGCCACCAGGCGGTCCGCCGCCTCAGCCGACATGTCCTCGCCCAGCGCCGCCTTCATGCAGAGGCGCAGCTCGGCCGCCGACAGCTTCCCGTCGCCGTCGCGGTCCAGCGCCGAGAACACCCGGCTGAACTCGGGTGATGCGTACACCGCCATTGATCTTCTTCAACCTTGGCAAGGTTCAGCGATTGGTTTTAGTTTGCTTTTCAGGCAGCTACGCGAATGACTACCTGGAGCTTTGCCTTTGCTGATCCGGTCTGTCTGCAGCTGGAATGGCACGCTCAGGCGCTCGGTTCTTGCAGCTATATATAGCTGTATGAGGTATGAGCATGCATGTGTGCCAATGGTAAGTTCGTGTTGATACATTCAAGGCATAAATAAATGCCTGATGGAGAGGAACGGGTCACTGCCATGAAAAATTCTTAGGCGTAGCAGTTGTTGAATTAGAATTTAGATTAATAGGATCTTTATCTTAGACTAGACATGATCACTAACTCATCTTAATGTGAAAACTAACATTAGATACTAACCAGAGTCGGCAGATGTCATCTGTGCTCGTGTACTTGATGTGATGAAGTTGATGTAGATGAAGTAGATCTTAGTCTTCACCAGATCGGGGCTTGATGCTCCTAGTTGGCGAAGAACGTGATGAAGATCTAGCAATACCTGGATGGACGTGGGTAGACGGCCTTACTGAACCCTCCAGCGCCTAAGTGATCGGTTATGTGAAAAGTCATATGGAAGAGATCGTTGTGACGCCAGAGGCGACTCTCTTATTTATAATCACGCTATGGGCCAGGGGGTCGAACCCTTGAAATTCTAAGGGTTGCCGCCGATCACGGCAGTTATTATTTAGTTGGAAATAAATGATGAGTGAGTGGACCATTAAGTTTAACGCTTAATTAATCTTGTAATTAAGTTCGGCATTAGCCGAACCGATCACATTCCAACATTCTCCCACTTGATCGAACGGCTAATGCAATTATGCAACTAATGTTCGCCTTACACTTATGTTCGCACTCAGTACTATAGCAAGACCAGACCAATGCGTCGTCAGCAGCATTAAACGCCACTGGGACCCCATTACCCATAGCTCACTGTAATGCCTTGTTAGAACGCTTATTACTTATTGGGAGTACATGACCCTATTAACAGGAATCAAGTTAGAGACTTTAAACTAAAAACCCAAATATATTTGCGCGCTCATAAATGGGATAAGTATTAAGCCTCAAATAATCAAATATGCTAGCATCAACTTAGTTCTTGTTTTTTTTTCTTAAGCTTAATAACTTGATTCTGGGTTCTTTCTTTCACAACATTTTAATCAATGTGCTTGGCATCAGCATTTGATGTCTGTCGTTACTCGAAATAATACTGCAACTCAACTGTAGACTTATAGCAGTATGTTAATACTCAATTTTGGGATAATATCTCTTAAGCCGCATGGCCTGTCATATTCATGTCACTAATTGAGCTCATTTTAATACTAATTATATTTGGAACTTTCAATAAATTTGTCCTTTTCTACAAGAGTAGGTATAATCTAATTGTGCACTTTCTTATATCTACTCAAGAGAATTGGTAATTGAATAATTCTTAATTCTTATAAGTGACATGATAATTCTTTTGGTGCCTCATCAATAACTTAAAAATTCTGCAGCACCTTCCCGTGGACCTATTCTGGATTTTTTTTTGCCAAGTATCCCAATGCCAAGTCTAGACTAGTATTGACTTGAGCATTCTTGAAGTTAATGACAGTCGAAGCATATGGAACGTCTTCCTCTTCAACTGTTACTAACCTTTTTTTAGAATGTTTAGAATAATTAAACTTAATGCATTATGCAATCTGTATTATGTGAATAGACAGGCATGGCATTTCAAACTCTATCACTTATGCATATAGTTGATATGCTTTTCATGATAATCCTAGTACTCATTTGGCCCTGTAATGTGTATCTTAATAGCCAAAAACTCAGAGGCTTCATCAAAATACATCATATTAAAAAAAAATTAGGTGAGTAGAAAACTCTTATGTGACATTCCTATTGCCACGTAACTCAACTTCACCCATGTAGAGTATTAGGATAATAACCTTTTCCCACCCTTTTTATAAGCATAATTGTCCACTTAATTAAATTCTAAACCATAGTGGGCTATGTTCTTAGTTTAAATTTCTTAAAAACTCCCTTTGATGTCACGTTTAGAATTGTAGACCCTTTTATAGTCTACTGGTTTGACTTCATTAGGAAACTTATTAACACCCACACTTTATATATACTTATGGACCTAAGCTCATAAAATTGCTTAGTTTAGAATAACAAAATTTCTCTTCTGATATGGTCATCATGGATCACAAGCAGTGTAATAACAACAGAGGTTTACTTATGTGCCTAATTATCCACTAATGGTTGCTACATATATCTATTGTGGCACACGACTCTTGAAAATCCATAATACAAATTGTAGTAATTTAAATGGAGGTATACTAATGACTTATGGCACAAACTGAGATATTTATGTCTTCTTGAGTCATTGATACAGAGAACTAAGCCTGTATCTCTCCAAGATTTAATCTTCCTCCATTATGAACTCCCACTGGATCCCACTGATTTTTGCATTCTCTAGGAACATGTTCATTACATTTTAACTTAGCGAAATAGTTATAACAGTAGAAACACAATCCCTTGGATTTTGCTCCCACTGATTTCTGTGTTCTCCAGAAACATAATTGTCACACCCGGTTTTCTAAAGAACAAAACCAGGCTAATCATATGTGTGCCCAGGAAGTCCACACATATGCCAGAATGAAAAAAAATATCAGAAACAATGTTATTATATAACATATACATAGCTATATTAATACTTACATCAGAGTATCGCGGAACGGTGACTAAACTTCGGGCTCCATTCTTCTCAGGGACGGCTGACTGGGGGTAACATATGCCTAGCACTTCTACTAGTCTTCTGGAAACTCCACTACACCTTTGTCCTTCTTCCGAGTAGCATCTTACTACACACTGGAGTGTTGGGGAAATAGCAAGAGTGAGTCCATGTCGAACTCAACAAGTATAACACAGGGTTTATGAGGCTCAAAAAGGATAGACACTGTTTAACTGCGTTTAGCTTTTAATCATCATATAATTAGCAATTGAGTAGCATCAAGGTAATCCAATCCCATTAATGAATCAATGATCAATTGTAATAAGGATAATGAATAGCATTAACATGAGCATAATAATAATCAACAATAATTAAGCATGATATAGCAATGGTGATCATCTATCTGTAGATGTTCCAAGGCCGCTCGTATCCGTGAGCACGGCTAGTATACCAGTTTTTAACTCTGCGCAGAGGTGTACACTTTCACTGTGAGTCATGATTTCCAAATGCATGGGTTTGCAAGGCCCAAAACATCAGAGACCATATAAAGCCACTCAAAAGTTCGTCTAACAAGTTAGGGCCATTAGATTCACTCGGCAGGCAGATGTAGAACCCCCCTTCCCTGTGGCACAACAACCGCAGCCTATACACACTAGGCCAGGGGCTCGCACTACACCCAAAGTGGCAAGCCATTCTTACGCCATTTAAGGTAACCACTAACAAGCTAGAAAAGGTCTCTTGAACAACTAGAGCCAGAGCCATATAGCCCTCACAGTTGTACTGTATGTCCCGGATGGTCATGTACAGATAAGTCCTTATGGAGAGAAACCAGAGCAATAATATAACCCCTTGCTCTAGCCCCCTTTTCAACAGTAATAAAATCATCATTAAAGGTTGATTGCTTAATCCATTAGTCAAATTACAAGATCATTGTTCATAATTAAGCACTAGCAATAGCTACCCAAATGCACAACCCATAGGTGACAAGGAAACAAGATATCAATAACTAAGTTATAATCTCTATGGTTGTCAAGGAAGACACATGCATATGTATGATAATTTCAGTGAATAGGTAACAAGGATGGTCCCATGTTATACTTGCCTTAAACTCTGATGCTTCTTCTAGTCCAAAACTTCAACTGTATTCCTTCTCGATCAACACATAAAGCTCACCGACTGGACATTATCATAGAACACCACACAAGCATCCAAATGCAATCATACACGAAGCAAACAATAGATCCATATTAGAACAATACACCAAAACAATAAAAAGATTTGAAAACTAGTCTACGCGTTGCTGCGGACACACAGACGTGAAAAGCACGCTAATTTGAGCTACGATGCAAAAGAGATGATTACCGAAAGATTATTCTTAAGAGAAAGAGAATTAAACTAGCTTCATTCACCTTAATCATATAAAAGTTTGTATAGAATATTCTAGAGAAATATCATGTCAAGTCAATTTGTATTTTGAGTAAGAAAAACAAGATAAGTTAATTACATTTTAATTGTAAATTAAATTAAACTGCAACTTAATTAGTTATATATATTCTAATAAAACACTATACACAGCAGAGATGATATTTGAAGAGCTCCAGACCAAGACACGAATTGATAGTATTTTGGAATTACTACGCAAGATGATGCATACATAACATCAGCAAGTATTTAGCCGATTAAATAATGTGGCATACCATTAATATTGCGAGGTGCAGCTGACTTGATCACGTGCTTTCTCGGTCGTACATGAACTGCAGGCGCATCCTAGCATGCTCGGCTTCAGCAGCAAAAGCAGGGGAACGACGTAGCTGTTTGCTTGTGAGTGCATGAGTCCATCTGCCAGTGAAGAACAGAGCTGACGTGCTCGATTTGGACAAGAAGATGGTGCTTCGATCACGTAGAAGGTCTCCTCTGTCCTCCTGACCGTGGACAGGTTGGCAGTGTCCCTGCCTATGCACCTGCTTGCGGAAGCAGCTGCGAGATCGATGGAAGACAAGGAAGACGTCACGGTGGTGGAAAATCGATAGCGAGCTCTCGGGAGCAAGGCGGCAGCGCACGAGAGCTAGATGGTGTGACGTGGCACAGGGCTTGGTCCAGCGCTCGGTTTGCAGATGGTGACGAGGCAGCAGACCTCGCAGGACCGAGCTCGGCGAGATCGCGACCGTGTGCGGCAACGGCGGCGGCCAGGGCTAGCAGGCAAGGGCGGACACCAAGTCTGCAGAAAATAATAGTATAGATATATATGTAACATATATACCAGTATACATATGGATCCGACAGCTGGGCTGATGGGCTCCGCTTGATGGTGATGGTGATGGATGATGGCCTGTAATTAGCAAACCGAACAGATGGAAGAAACTATAATTGTCTGATTGATCAACTGCTAGCTCGTCTGTTCGTATTAATGTACAGAGTCAGCGGCACGAGAACTCGACACGGTGGCGCGACGATTGGACGCGGTGGCCAGCGGCACGTTGTCGAAAGCTTCAGCTAATCTCCATGTATGCATGACGTTTGACTCCGATATCATGGGGAAGGAAAACAATATCTTTTCGTGCTAATGGACAGATGACGATGGGGATGACTGCTTGCTCAGGTTCGGGATCGAAAGTGTTGAACGTGTGCCTCAGCTGCAAATTGTCTCATCGTAGTTTCATGCTTGTTTGATGTTGCTTCGCTGCATCCATTAGAGAGGATCTGCCTTGTGAAATTGAGATCGACTGGTCCATGCATGGCCATGTTGGGAGCTAGCTGCGGAGGCAGTCTCTTGGCAGAGTGGCCGTCTGGCGGTATTGGACGAGACAGTGACGGTGCGTCTTCATGCTGGTGACGAACTCTGGACGATGACGAGGAGAACGAGCCCATGGAAACTCGATGAAGCTTTCCCCAACTGACGGCTTTCAACGCTGCGAAGGTGTCGTCGAGATCGTGATGACTTCCGTTGGCCTTCCTTTGCTCCCAGGGCGGCGTTCTTCACCAATGGCCCTTTTATGTCGCAGCAGAATCTAGACTTCGATGAGCTCGTGAGGCAGCGGCGGCAAGGACAACAGCGGTGTTAATATTATTGATTAGGGCTTGGCCGCCATGAGACTTGGGGTGAAAAGCAAATATGGAATTCGCTAATTATAAGGCAGACGGATGGAGCACGTGGATTTTGACCGTGTTGGATTAGAGTTAGATTTCATTATTTTCGGAATTACTAAATTTCATGACTAGAAATAATTCTAGAAAATCTAGAATTACTGTTTGAGCCACATAAATACTCTGCAAGATGTACGTACAGAAACCGGATTTCTTTCCTTACGTGTACAGCCGCTCAACATGCATGCACGTATACATATATATATGTATATTTAAGATACGGCGAGAGATAGAGGGAGCTACGAGCGGCGGCTCGCGATAAGGGTTGTACTTCTGAAATCAGGGCGTCGAGGGCTACGCCGGCATATATATAGTCGTAGGGTTTGGAAACTTTTCGGATTTTCTTAATTTCGGGATTATTTTAATTCCGTGAATAAAATAATTCCAGAAAATCTAAAATTACCTTTTTGGCCGTGAAAAATAGTCCGGAGCTCAGAAAAATCACGGGAAAAATCCTGGAGACTCTTGGAGAGATAAGGAACTCAACTAAATGAGTTTGAGCTCATGAAAAGATTGATGAAGAGATCAAGGAAAAAGATTAAGCTCACGGAAATTGAAAATTTTAAATCCAGAAAATGCTAAAAAGTTTTCCGATGAGAAATAAACGTCGTCCTATGGTATTTTGAAAATAATAGCACTCACCAACACCAAAGACAAGCATCACACAAACACCACATTATGAAATTAATATGAAAAAGTTTAAAACCATAATTTTCTATATTTAAATTAGCAGCAACTTAACTTATCTAATAAATTTATTCAAATATTGAAATTATTTATTTTATTTAGTATTTTTTTTTCATGCACAACCCAAAATAGGAAATTTTGGGTGTGACAATAATCAGGGTGCCATGTGGACAACTCATTTACTTAGAATCTCATTTCTTATCCTTAGCTAGAACGTACTTATGTCTTGCTGAGGTTTTGCCTAATAAAACTTTTATGGTCAAATATTCATCAATCAGCGTTGGCCAGAATGAAAAATATAAGGCATATAAGTCTCCCAAAACAAGCTCTATGAACTAGTTTAATCAGCGTTGGCCAGAATAAACTAGAACAAGAAACTTGGTGGACATGCAAACACTAATCAGCGTTGGCCAGAAATAGCAAAAGCAAGTCATACTTCAATTAGAGACTCATGTTGGGTTAAGGGACAAAATTAGTATGTTTTTTTAATTTCATTTCTCAAGTCCCATGCTTTATAGTCTTATTTGAATATAACATCTCTTTCCCAATGAGACAGTCTATTCTCCCCTTCGAAATGTGGCTTAAACTGTAGTGACACAATTTCGACAAGGTCTCATCGTCTTGAGTAATGATTAACTTAAAGATAAAACTGACATAAAGAAAACCCATATTACAGGAAATACATCTCTTTGCCAACTAATAAGATAAATCATGGTGGAATAAATTTACATTTGTTCAAAATACAAAGTATCTCAAACTAAGATGACTTAGCATCATTAAGTACTAAATTTAGAACAAATCTAATGCGAAGCTCCAAGGCTCGACTTCATCTTTATTCCATTAATGGCTTCATAGACTTTGCTCCCCTTGCTCCCCTAGTCTGGCAAGACCTGAGAAGTTAAGATATGCATTATTGCACCTTAGTTAATCCACCATATGTTGGGGAAATATCTTAAGTAAATTTATGAGACAACTTAGTTACCTGTCTTTCGAAGCCATGCTTATACTTATCATCAATTTGGTAACTTGCAAAATTTACAGACTATTGGAAACTTATCATTTTGAGCATGTTTATTATAGTTTTCAGGCATAGAATTCATAAGGCAATTTAACATAAACTCATCAGACAAATCTAATCCAAGTGCCTTTAACTCATAAGCCATATCAAACAAGCTCTTAACGTGGTTACCCAGACCACTTATCCCATCATAACGGAAATTAAGTAAGCTATCAAAAAGAAAAACCTTTCTAAAGTGTGCTCTTATGAAGTTGTGAAGCTCCTTAGCACTAAATTTCCTGTTATTTTCATTAGAAAGGAATCTCCTAATCATGTTAACTGAGAGCGACCATTGTATAATCATTTTGGCAATCCCATCAGATTTCTGCCATTTTCTAATTTTGGGATGTGCTCCTTCATCCTCACAGCATAGTACACACAAATAGGAGAAGAAGCACGTGGTTTTTCCTCATAAAGCACATAATCAAGGTCCAGCTCCTTGAGAATGGCAAGCACCTGATTGTTCCAAGTAGAAAAATTAGTGCAACTTAGGGGTTCTATTTTACTTATATAGTCTGCATAATTTACTGAGAAAAGAAGAAAAAATAATGTCCCAATTAGTAAGCTGTATATAAGATGTACTTAAAGTATAAAGTTAAAACAACGTTGGTCAGTATTAACAATATGCTTCAGGATTTTAATTTGCATCACCGTTGGGCAGAAAACAAACAAAAAAACCGTCTTAAATAACTCATAGTTAAAATCAACGCTGGTCAGAAATTAACTATGAGTAATCTCCAGTTAAACTTCTCGTTGGTTCCATTCAACCAGAGACCATCTTATTATACAGTGGTGGATATATATGTATTTATAAATACAAATACTTATAACTGAATGCAAAATATTGCAAAACTTTATCTTAGAGCATCAATATAAATCATAATAATGCTCAAGAAAAAATATAGAATTAATACTGGAACTAAAATAAAAATTTAGACTTAGAACTTATTCAAATAGTGCATAAAAGTTAAATTGCACTAAAGAAAAGAAAATGTCTTATCTTAAACTTAAAATTTTCAGCAACATATCCCCAAAACATGCATAGAATAACCTAAAGATTACTAAACAATAAAGGGTACTTAAATTTTATATGAAATGGGAATATATATCATTATGAGGGCATTAAACTTAAAGCAATAAATAAGTCGCTGATAATAAACTAAGCTAAAAATATTAACATAATGAGAGCTTTAAAAACTCAAAATTTAATTAAACTACTTAAATAATGCATTTAAATTGAATAGCTGAGGAAACTTATACTCTGAAAATAGATTTTAATTTGGCCTTTAGAGAATAGGCCCAACAGTTCACTGTGCCAGGGCACGGCTTGCTTATGGTCAAGCCGAACTAGCAAGCTCTCCCTTTAAAAACATAATAAACGTCCCACTTAGAAAATCATAGTGGCTGGAATGATCTTATTGAACTCAAAGGACGGTTAGGATTTAGTCAGACAAAAAAAAAATCATGAGTATAAATACCCTGCCAAAACCTTAATATCCATCACGTAGTAGGCACACAGAAGCACTCGTAAAACTCAATGAGCAAGTTTATTTGAGCAGAAAATAAACTCATAAATAATGGAACTTAACATTAACAACTTAAAACTTAACTGACAAGCTTTAAATAATGCGCTGAAATAAATAATAAATGAAACTTTTTTTTGGAAAAAGGAAAACTCAACATCTGTCCTTAATAGGCACAAGCCTAGCAGAGGTCCATGCTAGAGACCGCGCAGCTCTGCCCTTAAGACTCAGTAACGGCCCACTGAGCAAAACCCTAATGGCCCAAATGAGTCTTAGCCATTCATCTCAATCGGACGGCCACATTTTCTTTTTTTCTCCATCAGACAGACACGCAGCCGCATAGGCAGGAGTAAGTGGCGTACGGCAGGTCAGAGCAGCGGCGCTGCGTTGGCTTCTCTCGCCGGCGTGTGCGTGCGTACAATCGCGCGTGGCTCCATCGAGATTTGCCGCTGTGGCGCCCAGCTTATGGCAGCGGTAGCCCGTGCGGCGCAAGCAGGCGTCGGCGGCGGACCACAACAGCGCCCTCATGTGCTCGCGCGGAGGCGGCAACGCCCGCACTCAGCGGCACGGCTCGGCCGGCGTAGGGAGCGGCGGCGTGTGCTTGCGGCTCAGCCAGTGCGTGTGGTGGAGCGCACAGGGGCCCGCGCGGCGGCGCGTGCTCGTGGCTCAGCCAGCAGTGGCGACGGCGACCCGGCCTTTTCTACCGGATACGAGCCGCGCATCGGTATGCGCCCCTCTGATGCTTAGCTTAGAGTTAGGGTTCTTGATTTGGAGAAGATTAGGGATTTTTGGGACATGTCTCGTATTTTGCCCAAATCATCTTCTTCTGAGTGCTTAGTTCATCATTAAACAATGAAAAACAAATCTAATTTCATGAAATTTGGGTTAAACTGAGACTAATTGCGATTAGCAGTAAAAACCCTAACCCAAAATTTCTTAGTTTCATCATGAACTTAAACTTAGATCGCGTCCAATTAAGGTCTAATTACTTACTGACAAATAAAACAGATCTAATATGACACTTAGCATAAACATACATCACAGAGGCTAATCATGCACGTGACAGATAAGATTGATCTTAATAAAACTTAATTGCATTTAAACTGACTTAGCCAAACTGATCTAATATTACAGAGGCATAAAACAAAACTGATTCTGGCCTAGGATCATGTCGGGATCTAAGTAGGCTCTGATACCGATTGTTGAATTAGAATTTAGATTAATAGGATCTTTATCTTAGACTAGACATGATCACTAACTCATCTTAATGCGGAAACTAACATTAGATACTAACCAAAGTCGAAAGATGTCATCTGTGCTCGTGTACTTGATGTGATGAAGTTGATGTAGATGAAGTAGATCTTAGTCTTCACCAGATCGGGGCTTGATGCTCCTAGTTGGCGAAGAACGTGATGAAGATCTAGCAATACCTGGATGGACGTGGGTAGACGGCCTTCCTGAACCCTCCAGCGCCTAAGTGATCGGTTATGTGAAAAATCATATGGAAGAGATCGTTATGACGCCAGAGGCGTCTCTCTTATTTATAATCACGCTGTGGGCCAGGTGGTCGAACCCTTGAAATTCTAAGGGTTGCCGCCGATCACGGCAGTTATTATTTAGTTGGAAATAAATGATGAGTGGGTGGACCATTAAGCTTAACGCTTAATTAATCTTGTAATTAAGTTCGGCATTAGCCGAACCGATCACATTCCAACAGCAGTAGCACCATGGGTCGACAATTGCTGAGAGTAGAAGGACTGCAGCCGATTCCAACAGATAGGGACTCCGTCAGCTGCTCCGGGCCGGTGATTTTTATACATCGGGCGTGTTTCGTTGCCCGGAATTGGCGGCGGTGGAATCACTGTACAGCATTGTGCTGCACTGTAGCATTTCGTTTTTATTTGGTAAAAATTGTCCAAACATTGACTAATTAGGCTCAAAATGTTCGTCTCGCAAAATACAACAAAACTGTACAATTAGTTTTTGATTTCATCTACATTTAGTACTCCATGCATGTGCCGGCATTTTGATGTGATGGGAAATCTTCTTTTTGCATAGTGCAATTTGGAGAAATATTTGGGATCTAAACAGGGCCATCTGCAGAGAGTCTGACGTCTCTAGAATGGTGCATACTTACTATAAATAACCTGTTCAGCATTTGCCCTCAAAAGAAATAATTGTTCAGCACGCCCATGATGGGTGCGACACGGGAGACGAAGAGTCAACAGGCCTGTGAAGGAAAGCAACAAGAGGAAAGACAAAGGAAAGGAGTAGTCTGAGAGTGTGGATCCATGGTGTTAGCAACAGCACAAGCAAAGGGGAAGGGAATAGAATCAGAGAATAGAGCAGTAATGCAGAAGGGAGTCCTAGCGATGCATCTAGAGAAGTAGAAAGGGAAGGAGTCTGGAGGGAGAAGATGAACTCGTGAGGAATAACCAGGACAGGATTATGAATAGTATGAGTTTGTTTTTTCTTTGACAAATAGTATGAGTTTGTTACAATATTCACATGCCTATCCTGTGTAGCCAAAGGTAGATATATCATCCCATACATGGGCCAAGCCCAACCAGTCGAAGGCACAAATGCTCGAGTCTGAAACCCATTAGTTAATACTACTAGTGGACAGTGGCGAATCTAGGAAAAATCATCGCCGGGGTCGGTCTAGACTTAGAGCCATAAGCTGATAACTATAGTTGACAATAATCTAACACCGTACATAAATATGTATATATATTGCAAATAACAAGCACTTATACATGGACAAATGTAACAATAACATAATTTGAGCAAAAAAAACTATTTACAATAGCGGTTACCTCTTATAATTTCACCCTGCGAATACGATCAGCCATATTCTGGAAACGAACTATGATATCATCATTTGGAATTGCATGAAGAAACTCTTGCTCAATGAAAGAAACGACACAATCATTCATAAATCCATCGCCGATTCGGTTTCGCAAGTCCGTCTTCACTATTTTCACCGCTGAGAAAATCCTTTCCACCGATGCAGTCGCAATAGGAAGAACTAGCACAAGTTTGAGGAGCCGATATACCAAAGGAAAAGAAAGATGTTTGCTTGTATCCACCATCATTTTACCAAGCTCAGAAATAGTGGCCACTTGAGCAAATCTAGCGTCAGCTCGCACATTGTCAATGTAAAGATTAAGGTCAATAATAAGATCATCTAGGTCACTTAGATCAAAATCATCAGGATATGCCTTAGCCAATTCCATCAAACTCTCAATTTTGAATGCAGCAAAAGAATTCTTTGGACTAAAAGCAGCAATGTTGGTAAGCAGTTGAGAATTTACCTCACTGAAACGGTCATTAAATTATGTAAGCTGTAAGTCAATAACTGGGTTCAAGCAATCATATCTGTAGTGCTCATAGTTGGTGCGATTGGTCTTCTTCCTTGGTTTGTGCCTGTCAATGTACTCTTGTTCTAGGTCTAACTTTGGGATTCCATGTTGCTCACAAAAAAATAGCACAGAACTCAGTAAGGAATCCCAACCATCATCCCTAATTTCCTGAAACTTCTGTTTTGTTAAGTGCACCTCTGCCATAGCCTCTAAGATGTCATTATCTTTCCTTTGTAATGCCAATGACAAAGAATTTGCATGTCCCAATACAAGCAACATTAACTGCAAGTGGAATACAAAGTCAAAATCCTTGAGATAGTCCATGAGGCCACGAGCTTGACGTTTCTTGGCATCCGTGGGACCTTCTTTTTCAACATATTGGAGCACTTCAATAACATCTGTGAACAGACTGCTTAACCTTTTCAAAGTTTTATAATGAGATGACCAACGAGTATCACCGGCTCTAGCAAGTGATTGTTCTTGATTTAATCCTGTTCCAGTAATAAGTTGTCCACTTCCTATTTCTCTTGCAACTCTCTCTTGTTGACTTTCTCGAATCATATCCTTCCTTTTGCAAGAGGCTCCAGCAACATTAATCAATAGAGATACCATGTCAAAGAAATCACCAACATCATCATTCTTTTTAGCTACTGCAACAATGACTAACTGCAATTGATGAGCAAAGCAATGGATATAATATGCAGAACTATTTTCTCTCAGGATTAAAGCTCTCAATCCATTAAACTCTCCTCTCATGTTACTTGCTCTATCATAACCTTGGCCTCTGATTTGTTTTATGCTCAATCCATACTTACCAAATAGACTATCAATATTAGATTTGAGACATGAAGCTGAGGTCTCGCTCACATGAACTAGACCAATAAGTCTTTCTTTAATTGACCCACTCTTGTCCACATACCTCAAAACCACTGCCATTTGCTCCTTGCTAGAAACATCGGCTGATTCATCTACCAATAAACAAAATACATCGCCACCAATTTCTTCAACAATAGATTTCACTATGGTCTGAAAAAATATAGACACCGTTAATTCATCAACATATATAGTGTATGAGATATAATAGAACGTCTAAACAAGGAATTTTTTCCTTACCTCGGCAAAACAATTTGCTAGACCTCTTTGGATGTGTGGAGCCACCATTTGTGCATTCCTCAAAAGCCATTTGTTTCTATTATTTTGCTTTTCCAAAAGGTCCACCAGCTCTCGGTAATTTCCTTTATTTTTGGACTCTTCTGATTCATCATGACCTCGAAAAGCTAAACCTTGATGCAACAAGAATCAAGTAGCATCAATAGCAGTATTCAATCTCCTAAGATATTCCTCTTTAGTGACATCTTTCTGCTTGTTGAGAGCATTGGCAATGGACTGATCAGGCTTCATCAAATTGTTACATCTTTTGACTGCCGTGTTATGGAAACTATTAGGTCGGATGCCTACATGATCTTGCAGTCTACTCGATTTGTTAAATCCATCCCAACCATCTTTTGCAAATGCATCATTCCCACCTTGGCCCTCATTGCTATCTCTAAACAAATAGCAATACAAACAGAAACACTTATCCACCTTCTCACTATACTCAAGCCAATCATACTTTGTGAACCATTCAGCTTGAAATCGACGTGGTACACCTGCTATGATTTTCTGAGGATATTTAAAACCAGGTGGTGGTCTAAAAGGGCCTCTAATCAAATACTTCCTCCTTATCTCATTTTGTAGCTTCTCGCCAATGTAATCTGAAATTTTCCTTCTATCCGCCGGATCATACGGAAGCTCGTCAAAATTTACCTCATGTTGTGAGATCCTTAAAGGACGTTGAACTATATTGTTGGTGTTTGTTGCATTTGCATCTCTTATTGAAGTTCCTGTTCCTCCATCAATATTCTCCATTACATCTCCTGAGGTGCCTCCGTCATTATCACTTGCCGGGGTCAATTTCCTTTTCAAAAAATGATCCATCGGTGCTTTGGTTGCCTATAAAATTATTTAGAATCAATCAATAAACTTTAAAGCGCAAATAGATGTTGAATACAATTAGGGAATGCAAGTAGATTCATCTCTAATTTACTTACGCGCCATGTTTGCTGGAGGGCAGAGACGATCTGCCTCAGTCTGCGAGGACGATCTAGCAGCGATGGGCGATGTCGAGTTCACGAGTTGTCGACGAGATGAATCGATTTGGCTCGGATGGAACGGAACGGCGGAAGTTTGATCGATGGATGAGTGGATGACGGTCTACGACTCTACGGAGGGAGATGAATCGATTTGGCAACTGGCAAGCCGGCGGCTAAATGTTCGTATAATACTATAATCGTATACGTATAGCCATGTGGGCAGTGCGCTGCTAGGCTTTTAGGAGAATTTAATTGGACTGCTGCTGGGCTATTGACTGCCGTGGGCTGATGACCAACGAGTCACACGAGTGTCACCGGGGTCAGCATTTTTTTTAACGGGGTCAAGCATGGTGAAAATTTATACACGTACACGTGCTCTTAGGAAGTCGTCGGGTTCAGCTGACACCGATACTTGCACGTACGTCCGCCCCTGCTAGTGGACCATGCCCCTAACATTTTTCTCCCGCTTAAGCAACAGCTTGCCCCCAAGCTGTTAATGTTATATATATATATATATATATATATATATATATATATATATATATATATATATATATATATATATATATATATATATATATATATATATATATATATATATATATATATATATATATATAGTCATCATCCTCCGGAAGCATTACTTGATATAATCAGTATCATTATGATAGTATTCGTCACGGGTCCTCGATCATGAGATTTTTTTTTCAAACCGAGGGACATCCCTCATTTCCATTATCAGATATAATGGAAATACAAGGTTTATAGATTGCGATGCCACTAATTGGCGAACGTTCATCCAGAAAGAAAGCAGCAAACAATTTTCAGACAACAAAAATTGCCTAAATAGGAAAGTATTCATTTCACTTCACTTCTTTTTCTCTTTTTAGACGACGCAGCCATTCCATTCTCTTTCTCTTTTGGGGCATTCCATTTCATTTCACTTCACTTCTCTTTCTCTTGTTGGATCGCACGCACTGCAACAGGTTATGTGCACAAAGTTAGACATAAAAGTTTGACAACAAACTTATAACATAATACAGAAACTACAACATAATAACTACAATACGCAAGTTAATTACATGCATATAATTTAATAAAACAAGTTCAATATAAGAAAAATATTAGGACAGTTGATACCAGTACTTCATACATACAAGTTATGTGCAAAATAAGTACAACAAATTAATTAATCCCAATTGTGAAAAAACAAAAGAGATGCTTATGAATAAATTATGTGAAAAAGAACCAAATGTCAAATAAGAATGAACAAGGAACTCAAGAAACAGAGTTGGAAAATATATATTTGCACCACTCAGACGAAAGGTAGAGAATCCGAAAAATGTTTACAAAATTGATCCTTCATTACTGCAACTCCCATAATGTTTATAACATGAGCAGAGATTGAATCATAAACTTGCATCAACGGGCCAAATGTCTGGTGGTCTACCCAATGGACTTTCAACATTTTAATAATCCTAGGGCTGAGAGAGGAGAAGAAATGATTAAAACGTTAAATCATAATCATCTAGTAACTAAATAGAATGTAATAGTTTGGTAGGCTAAGAACAAGTTACCTTCTAGTAGGATATGGCCCAGGAATATTAGAAACAATGTACTAATAAACAGCTTTTTCAACAACATTTGAAATGAAGACATGTTTGGAGAAGAATGCTTTAGAAGGTATTGATCTTTCTCTTGTGAAAATTCAAATTGCATTGTAGGAGATTGGATGGATCTCATACTTTAAATCACCAAAACTGAGTCATCCAATTTCTAATTTGCTTAAAACTAGAAATTAGATCTGAGTTGCTTCGTATATACATAAACTTTTTCAACTACTTAGTAATCACATCTCATTGGACGAAAAAAATGAGTTCCTCTGCAATAATTGACCTCTAAATTGATTTGGTATTTTCTTTCTTCTTGGCTCCTGAAATGAAACAAAAGAATTAATTAAGACTTAACAAATATGCAGGGAAGTGATGAAGACTAATATTCAACACCTGTTAGAAGGTTCCACTTCAATAGATGATTTGTGCAAAAAAAATCGTACAACCACAGCGGGCGATTCAAAAGTTTATCCAGGTGACTCTATATGTGCAATGTATATGACTCCAGTTTTAAATCCTCACAAATTTCGGTACCCTATCTGTCTCTTACAGAACAAAAGAGCATTTCTCAAACATCTAATTTTAATGGCAGCGTATGCTATGCAAACCAACTAGCTATGCAAACTACGCAAACTCTAATCAAGCCCACACGATTCTAATCCAATGACTTCCGGTGGAGGTGGGACAATTAAGCACTTAAACCCTCCCACCAAACCAATCTAATTCATTTTTTTCAACTCAACCCCCCAGCAGGCTCCGTTACCCTCCCGTTCTCATCACGCGAGACGCCTGTAGGCCTCCCGACGCCGCCCCCTTCCGTAACTCCCTTCGACGCCCGAACTGCATGCTCCTGAACGGCCCCCGTCCGTGACTCCCTTGTAGCAGCGGCAGAAATTGGACGTATGCTCCTGAACTGCATGCTCCAGCGGCAGAAATCGGACGTATGTAGCAGCGGCAGAAGCCGGACAGCACCTGAACTGCTGAAGGAGTCCAAGTTTGCATAGCTAGTGGCCAACAGCACCTGAACTGCTGGACAGCACCTGAAGTTAATAACAGAGACCAACATCACAGCCAAAATTCACAGTTCACAATACGAAAACACATCCAGCTGTTCACAATACCAAAACAAACATGTCCTTAATTCATAGTTCAGATGTAGCATGCAAAAGGTTACAGAAACTTGAAATATCATTCAACAGCATTGTTTGGGCAATTGCGTGCATCATGATCCGCAACTTGTTTACATTTTCCACATTTTCGTTTATTTTTACCCTGACCTCCACTTCCGGCCTTCTTCTCCTTGCCCTTCTTAATTCTTTTGCATCTCCCTTTTGACGTGATATCAGTTGGTGGATGTATATCGACTTCATTTGGAATTTTATTACCCAGGAAAGTTTCATATTCCTCCTGTTTATCAACTCTCGTAGCAGGCGTGATTTGTTGGAGAGGTTCTACTAGGTTGGATAAACTAGAATATAAGAAGTCTATCCCTTGTTCTGAGGTCTTGGCCATTTGGATAAGATCTTCAAACTTGTTGCGCGATTTTGAAATCTTTTTCCGCATTGCCACCTCCATGGGATCCTTAGGCTTTTCATCTAGTAGGTTCCCTTCATCATCAAAGAATAGTTCCCTGTAAAATGAAACAGAAGGATTGTTGGCATATACAGAAGGAAACAAAATAGCCATAGAAAAAATATACAGTACACACCTTTTACATCTTGTCTCCTATCTCTTCAAAATATAAAGTGATGGTATCTCATTTTGCTTCTCGACTCGAAGCACTTGTACGATATGACGACATGGGATGCCATATGACTCATATAATTTACAGGAGCACGTACCAAACATGTTTGACTTGTTCATATGAACAACTCGATCTTTTCCGGTTAGGCTGCTAATGGTAAAACATCTTGTATCTTCACACTCTAAAATACCTTGAATAATGCAATGATCTCTTGCAGCTACGATTTGTTCTTGAAATTTACTAAAAACTTCATGTGTATATATCCCTCTACATTGCTTCTCCATGGCCCATGGTGTCATCAATTTAGGAGTGCTGTGAAGACTTGCATTGTCGGCTTTCAACTCCTCTTGGCGTTGGCACTCCAAAGTTGTGTCAAACCTTAGCCAGAACTCAACAAAGGTCAACTTTCTATGAATGAAACGGTTAAAAAAAGAATTTGCACTCTCCGATCGAGATGTAGTCCTAAGCATTCCTGCTAGAGGTATGTCCAGAAAGTATACCGGAATCCATGATTCACGAATGGCAAACCTATTGGAAAACCACTCATTTTCCATGAGTTCATAATCAGTCATGATAGAATTCCATTGTGACACAAAGTCATCTGAATTCTCAGTCCCCCAAACACACTTGTTTAGTCTTTCCCAAAATTGTTCATCATTTCTTATAGATGGCTTGACCTTCTCAGGTACCTTTTCCATGATATGCCACATGCAAAATCTATGAGCTGTATTTGGTAGAATCTGAGCAATAGCAGCCTTCATGCTGGCATCTTCATCTGTTGTGATTAGATGAGGTGCTACTCCACCCATGGCCTTAAGAAAGGTCTGAAACAACCATACATATGAATCGATCTTTTCATTTGCTAAGAATGCTGCCCCAAGGAAAACACTTTGCAAGTGATGGTTGACTCCAGTAAATGGCACAAATTTCATGTTATACTGGTTGGTAGTATATGTTGCATCTACCGAAATCACATCACCAAAAACACTGTAGTTTTCCCTACATATAGCATCCGCCCAAAATACATGAATAAGTCGTCCTTGTTCATCCACCATAAACTCATAAAAGAAGGCAGGATTTACTTCCTTCTTTCGCTCAAGTTGTGCCACAAACATTTGTGCATCTGCATCCTTGATTTTTTTTTCTGAGGTCACTGAAATAGTTTTGCAAATCCCTCTTTGTGCACCCAACATTCTCAAACCCACCCTCACTGACATGGAGAAGACGATATGCTTGTGATGTGCCAATGCTAGCCTTATGACAATTGAACAAAGTATTCTTCGCTCTCTCACTGACATTTCGGTTGGATCGTAGCAAATGCCTCTTATCTGGTGACACAAAACCATGGCTGTGCGCCTCAACCATTGAATATATTCGATACTTCTTGTCACTGTCAAGCTTGACAACAATATGTGCTTCACAACCACATCTGGTTTCCATCACATTTGGTGACTTTCTTTTTTTTCAGATTCAGCACTAACTTTTTTTACGCTCTCCTGTCTGTACCCTTCCCTTGAACAACAATACCGCTTGAATAATATTTCATCATTTTCCTTCTTATGCTGACCAACACGAACAGAGAAACCAACTTCATGTGCATATGATTTGTAAAATGTTTCCACATCTGTGAGAGTATCAAAGATCATTCCAACCATAGGCTTCAAATGGTCTTTGCAAATTGTGTCCTATACAAGTGTAAAATTGTATGAGCAATAGACCAGGCAAACTAGTTCTTTGGAAAAAAAATCACGTGTTCTTTGCAACTTACTTCTAAACTCGGAGAGGGTTTCGGCTTAGGTGTGCTTGGCTGCACAAGATGGGCTCCAACTCCAGTGTCGACCGCGTCGATCGTGATGACGGCGTGATCATCGGCGGTCTCCATGTCGGCAGCGGATGCCTCCATGCTGGTCTCCATGATGGAGCTGTCGTAGGATCGTTCGTGGGGGCCAGGGAGCCCTACTCCTTCTCCTTCGTTGGCCTTCTCCATGGGGGCAGCGATCTAGGGCTGGTGGAGGCCGCCGGTCTCTAGGGGCTGCGGCGAACTCCTCTTGGCGCTCTAGGGCTGGTGGCGGCAGCCGGTCTCCATGGAGTCGCGGAGTCACGAACGTCGGGCAGCGGCGAACTCCTCTTGGCGCTCTAGGGCAGGTGGCGGCCGCTGGTCTCCATGGAGTCACGGACGTCGGGCGTCGAAGGGAGTTACGGAAGGGGCGGCGTCGGGAGGCGTACCGGCGTCCTGCTGGGGGGTTGAGTTGAAAAAAAATGAATTAGATTGGTTTGGTGGGAGGGTTTAAGTGCTTAATTGTCCCACCTCCACCGGAAGCCATCGGATTAGAATGTGTGGGCTTGATTAGAGTTTGCATAGTTTGCATAGCTAGTTGGTTTGCATACCATAACTAGGTACATGTGCAACAATGTGTTACTATGTATTGCAATAATTAGTCTTATACAATGCATTACTGTAATAGCAATCAACATGGCGTACATTTATTGCTTATTATTTGAATTATGACTTTTATTATTTAATAACAATTGCGTTGATAGTATCTGCTACCCTAGGCATTCTAGAATATGAAAAGTAATTGTGACAACAACTTGTGACCATAATTTTTCAAAGTAACTCATGGCATAGCTTGGCAAGGCATAAGTTATTCACAAAACTTATAGACATAACTTAGTCCCTAAAACATATCCACCTAAGTTATGCTCCGCGGCTTATATTCCTAAGTTATAATAATGGTCAAATTATGCAGAATATTATGTAGTGAACTTGGCCTATCTATGTACTAGTACATGAGAAGTACATATTATATGAAACTATAAGTATGGATTCTGGTACATATAGAGATCTTGTACTTCTCCTAATTGTGACACAAGTTACGAGCAATACCCTGGACATTCTAGAATAGTCATGACTTCTTTATTATTCTTATCAAACTACTATACTTGTTTCCAGGTGATGCAATTGAAAAGCTGAGACTATCTTTCTGTGCATTGTAGGTATTCACCGACAGGAGACTGGACAGAGGAACGAGACCAAAGCTAAATTTGCTATTCTGAAGTGTTGTTGCATGCGATCTCCAAAGTGCAATATATTTATATTCTAAGGTGACATTTTCTCATAGCAGTACTAGACTGAATTACATTTCCTGGAATGAAATGTTTATGCCCCCACTTCATTGTAGCCATGACCATTGGACAAGCTACACTCTCTCTTGGATTAAAACCACCAGCATGGAAAAGCATGCTATCTGTCTCCTCACTAGCAAGTGTGGACACATTAGCATGTGAGAACTCAGGTAGCATATCTTCAGTTAGCCAACAAGCATATCTCCAAATACGAGGGTCCCATTCTCCAATTTAAATGCATGTGTTCTTGTATCAAAAATCCATCTGATAAGTATCAGTGAAGGAGACAAACTTGAAAGTTGTATAAGCGAACTGCAAGTTAGTAGCAACAAGTATAGATTGTCTGTTGAGCTCACAGCTTCGTGGACTGGGCTAAAACCATTAATTCTCCATGACTGTATTGTTTCTAATTCCTGCGGACCCATGGCTCCGTGCCATCCTTCATAAATGACCAAGGTCACAGTGCCAAAATTCAACTCGTGGCCAGCAGGCAATACATTGATAATGTCATTTACAGGAACCATGCCCTATTCATTCAGATCCTCTCCATTCCATGACTGTAACTCAAAAGATTCCTGAGCCATTTAAGGATACCTAGATCCCATTGTCTCACAAAGGTCAGTATATCTCAAGCTGTTGCTGCTCATGGGCCGTACCTTTGCGCCAAATTCCAGGATCCCATTGGCTTAAAATGTATGCTTTCTTGTGCTGCATCTCCAGCAGATAAGCATTGACGACTAGTGCAGATTTGCAAAGTTGATCACTGACCTGCAGCTTGAATCAACGCTAAGAGTGAGGTTCCCAACATCGGTGAGCACATCTTCCAGGACCATCTCAGCCCCATGCCAATTGCTGCAATAACCTATCATGCATCTCTGGCGCAGATGGCAAGTCCTCATTCATGCTAACCTGTGTAGCTCCTCTAGATGCCCCAGCAGCCTAGAACATGATTTCCTCAGCTTGTGTGGCCGTGTCATCCAAAAGGGGCATTTGCTTGAACACCTGGGAGGCATCCTCGTCAAGCACAACTGATGTCCTAGAAACCATTTGCTTCTGCTATACTGAGGTCTCCTTCCTAAAGGACATTCCGTCGAACACTTCATGGACAACACCCTTGGACAGCACCAGCGCTTTGAAGATGACTTGTTTGCACATCACTTGGTCATCCATCTCTTGAACTGGTTGCTGCAACAGGTCATTGTTCATGTGGATCTCGGACGGAATATCCTCATCCCACACAACGACAAGATCAGTGGCACACTGATCCATGGCCTGAGAAGCAAGATCTGCTTGAGCCTTAAGCTGCTCCTGGGAAAACATCAGACACATGGGAATAAGAGATCGAGACTGTCCATCACTTGAAGTCGCCCCGTCGACCTGAAGGGGCAGCAGCGAAACCGAGCCTGAGCTGGGTGTAGACGCCGCGCCAGACCACTGGATGCGCCGCCGCCAAGGTAACAGTCGTCGTCGCCGCCACACGTCGGAATCCCCGCTGCTCGCCACCGGATTCCACACAACGTAATCCGTCACCACACGCCACCAGCTCCGCAGATCACGAAGTCACCGCTGCCAATGCCGGAATCCTCGAACGATGTGGTCTACCGCCGCCTTACGTCGCCGGATTCCACTCGAAGTACTCCGCCGTTGCGCGCCACCAAAAGCAGACGAATACCTTGGGTAAAGGGGACCCGCCGACTGGAGAAGTCGTCACGTCTCTTGCAATCAACCTGCGCCGGATCGATGCAGCCGCAGCACCGGATCGGGAAGATACGCCGACGCCGCAGGAGAAGTAGGCGACGCAGCAGATGGAGAGGTCGAGGCACGCGTCGCACTTGGTGTCCAGGTCGTACCGCGGCGGGATCCCTGACTTGGGAGGCGGAGACGAAGTCGCCGACGCCAAAGCTGGCGCTGGCGGCGGCAGGGTGGGGGCGGCGGTGTCGGGCGCCTCCGCCATGGCGAGGGTTTCGCGGCACGAGGAGACAAGCCGACGTGATTCGGGGGAGGGAGGCGCAGAAGGGCAGACCGGCGGAGACAGCGGCGCGTCGTGGGTGTGGGTCGCTCACGCTCTGCAATGGACGAAAAGGGAAAGGGAACGGGAAAAGAAAGAACGCCGAAAATGAAAGGAGACGAGCCGGTCGGATCGTTCGCTCGCAAAGAAAATGGTGAACGACCGTAGAAGTGGAATTGGGTATAGATTGTATCAGAAGAAGCAAAAGATAATTAAGACAACCAACGCAAACACTAAGAGCTACTACCGTATCACTTCCCAGGGAAGGCATAAAAGGACATACACATCTGATTCAGATGTGAACATTACTACTATCTGCAAGGCCAACTAGACAGAAAAGAACAAAAGAGATGCCGAAGTATCAAGGCATGAAGATTGTTTATAGACAACCAACAGTTATGATTGCTCGACACAAGAGCCCAAACATTCAGCTCGCCATTTTTAATCCTGCTGATTGTGCGTGTCCTCATCTTCCAGCTCCTGGCGACCATGTGGCTTCTGCTTCTTGTTCAACAGCTTCAAGGTGATCTGTAGCATCGTATGGGCTCCCTCGATCAACATCTCCTTATCTCCTTCCAGGAATAAACCTGCCCAGTAACATATGAGCGCACATGCATGGCAAATGATGGAGATAGGATTTTGAATCATTTTTCCTTCAAAACATGTCTTGTTCCGAGCTTTCCATATTGCCCAGCAAACAGCTGCAATTCCAGTAACATGAAATTCCTGAACTATGCTTGGTAGCAACCGTGAGCCCTTTCCTGTCTTATAGATGACTCCATGCCTTCCTGAACTTGGACATGTAGATGCTTTGAATTTGATAATAGAAACCCTTGGCAGCACAAATGACGTAGCAGAGAACGCACTAGCATAAATATCAGCCACGCTGACCACTGGTAAGAAATATTCTCATTGCTGCTACTATTGCATTTCGTAAGTGATAGCATCAATCGGGCAATATTTCTTTATTGCAAGTGCTACAAAAATACCGTTCACTGTTAACAGCCCACACTGAATTAGAGAGTGACCAAGATAGTAGGGTTGTGGAAGACTACCAGAGAATGCTAATATGTTCCTTAAAATTTATATTATTTTTTAAGTATCTGAACTCTCTCAAATGAAAAAAACCTCAAAACTAAAACGGTGCTATCTTCCCAACCCATCTATCACATGACAGTATTCCCGGAATTCAAATGGCTGATTAAAAGGATCGACCGCATGAGGAGAAGCTTTCTCTGGAGAGGGGAGACGCCTGATAAGGTTTACGGGGGACACTCACTTGTCAACTGGCCAACATCATGTCACCCGAAAAACAAGGGGGGCCGAGGTATCTTAGACCTGGAACGCTTTGCACGCACACTGCGCCTCCGGTGGTTATGGTTCCAATGGCGCCAAAAAGATAGAGCATGGAACCAATTGGAGTTACCATGTGACAGCAGAGATAGAGAGCTCTTCGCCGCCTCGACGATGGTTACAATAGGTAATGGCGAGACAGCTCTCTTCTGGACGTCTTCCTGGGCAAATGGCCAGGCGCCCAAAATTTTTGCCCCCACTCTGTTCAGAAAGGCTAAGAGGAAGAAAATCACAGTACAAAAGGCATTGCAGGATAACAGATGGATGTCACACATCATGCCCATTGAGACCACGATAGAGATTCAGGAATATGTAATGCTTTGGGAGGCAGTACAACAGATTCAACTTGACACTAGCAGCGAGGACACCATCATCTGGCGTTGGACATCAGACGGGGAGTACATGACCAAAAGTGCTTACCATATTCAATTTGAAGGATCCTTCTGCAAGCTAAGAATCCTGCCGATTTGGAGGGCCAAGGCTGAGCCTAAATGCAGATTTTTTGCATGGACGCTGCTCCACAAAAAGATTCTCACGGCCAATAATTTGATGAAGAGGAATTGGCCAAACGATCCCATATGCAAACTCTGCGGCGACGAACCGGAGACCCCAACCCATCTGTGCAAGGGCTGCACCTTCTCAAGACAAGTCTGGATGAATTTGAAATCATGGTTCGGACTCTCAACCTTAGACACAGTTGCAACAAATGGATCCATACATAACTACTGGAGGAGATGCAGAGCAAAGATAGACAAACCCAACAAGAGAAGTTTCGATGGACTGATAATATACTTTTGGTGGAATATTTGGAAAGAGAGAAACCGAAGAACTTTCGAAAACAAAAGCCTCCAAGCAAGAGAAGTAGCGTTTTTATGCAAAGAAGATTTCGACCAATTCGAGAGGTCTTCGAGGGCAAATGGCGGGAGCACCTCCTAGTTGTATTATGTCCAGTAGAGTGGGCAGCAGCTCTGTGTGTTTTTTAGGAGTTTTTGGGTGGTTTTTCCTTTTTGTTTGTAAGTAGGAGTGGACAGTGGATCTTTTTGTAACCCCCCTCTTTCTTTTCCCCTTTTATTCGTCTAATAAAAATCCAGCAAAAGCTTTTTGCCGCCCTTCGAAAAAAAACTAGTTGATCTCTTCCATAGCTACAACTTTAATATAAAAATATAAAAACCCATTTGACACCATATATCTCTATATACCTAAAACGACTCTAATGTCATCATCTACCAGGAGATACCAAACTCTCGATCCATGATCACACGCCCGTGACCGATATGAATCAACCCTCACTCGGAGCTCATGTGTCCGCTTCCTATCCAGTTCTGATATGAAGACCGGATCCACATTTCCGTGTCTGATACAAAATCCTTAGGGCTCACATGTTCATATCCCATTACGGAGGTTCAATAAAAAATCGTGACCTCGGAGCAATGCACCGGCATGTATCTAGTACGGGAAAGATATAATTTTCGTGAGGCAACAAGCCCTGGTACATGATTAATATGCTAATGAAACTTTCTATTATTTTCTCGAGCATCTTAACCACCTCAAATATAAAAACCCAAAACTATAAAGCTGAAGATCTCATTGAGAGCTACAACTTTGACATGAAAAGTATCTTTATTTGACATCATACAAGAAAGACATTATTTTTCTAATGTGACAAGAGCTAGTATACGATTATTATGCTGCTGAAATTTACATTATTTTTTCGAGCCTTTAAATGGCCTCAAGTGAAAAACTCAAACAAAAACTTGTTACTCTCATCGAAATATACAATTTTCATATAAAAATCATCTTTATCCGACGTCGTATCGAAAAGATATGACTTTTCTAAGATTGAGTTTTGTCATGTCATTTCTGTTGGTGCGACAAAACATTGCTGTCATACAAACAAGAGTAGCATGACAAGGTTTTGCACATGAAAACTATTGTCCACCATGGCAGATCTTGCCGCACAATGCATGTGACGCGACAAAATGCATGTTGGCGCTACCAAAAGAGTTAAAATTGAAAATACAAAATAAGCGAGACTATTCTATACCTAATAATAAAGAGGCAAAATTTCTCACCCCCATTTTTTTCATCCGCCCTCCCCTAACTACTCGCCATCACTCTTTTTAGTTTGGAATTGAAAAACCACTACTCAACATCACTCTTCTTAGTTTAGAATTGAAAAACATTAATATTAAACAGAGTCAATCTTTCCTTGATTTTCCATACGGGATAATAGCCACCTAATTAAACCGAGTCAATCTCTTCTTGATTTTCCATACGGGATAATAGCCACCTAATTAAACCGAGTCAATCTCTCCTTGATTTTCTATACGGGACAAATAATTTAGTGCAGATATTATTTGTGATGGGCCTTATTAGTGTTTAATCGGCCCAACGCGTAAACAGCCCAGTCCACTCCACCCATCAGGAAAACAACCGGAAAACTAGAAAAAAATTTCGGCCACGTGAGGATTCGAATCGTGGCTTCCACCATGCAATTAACAGTTGCTAGCCACTAGACCATGTGAACTCACATGATGTCAAATGAATCGTTTTCTATTTACCCTCTACCACCTTCAAACCTTTACATTGAATCTCTTTTTTGTTTTTTCTTTCTCATTCCGTTTTCCCTTGTTCTATTTTTTATTTTCGTCCATATTTTTTTACCTGTTTTTGCATCTATTTTTTTTCTTTTTTGGACCCTTCATTTATTTTCTTTCCATGTTTTCCCCTTCTTTTCTCCCAAAGTTTCCATCTACTCCGAGTTTTCCTTCTATAGTTTTGTTTTTTTTTCCAAGCGTACCTCTCATTTTTTATTTCTTACTTATGGTTCTGTCTCTAATATTAAACTACTTGGTCGTATTTCTTTTCTAATAACAAGTATCTTCTATTCTTTCAAAAAATATTTTTCACCACTAATTTGTTGCATCCATTATATCCTTTGCTCGAGTTACATTCGTCTGTCCGCTTCCTAATCAATATGTTTGTCATTTGTTTTGTCTTTGTGCTTTGTCTTTGTGCTGGACGAGGTAGCTTTGTTCTGCTCTCACTCCTAGGTCCAAACCCATTACACCTCTAGAGTCTCATTAGCACGTGTGTTATAGATTGTGATAGACTTATGGCCCTATAAGAATCGGAGTCCTCAACAGAGTAGGAGATCAATAACGATGAGACAAGGCAAGACACATCAAGCATACTAAAATTATGTGGACCTGCGGTTCAAAAGACCGATAGTGGAGCAATCGATTGACCCTCACGTCATACATCTACTCCTTGCCAGGCTTATCCGCACCAACTATTGCGTCGTCACGGACACTAATGTCACAACTAGATCTCCCATGGACGCCACTCTTCAAGATCATTTAGGGCACCGTAAGGGTTGCACGCTCTCTAAATTGCGATTATCAGGCCACGCCTATGCCGCTGCAAGGAGTCTAATCCGCTCAGCCACCATTAGAGTCATGCCACACGAGCGTTGTGCTGCACTATCGCGTAGTTGTGCAGTGCTATGCCATGTCTTAATGGTTGACGCACCGACGTCCTATATTGCTTGGCCGTGAACGACGACACTAGGCGTGCGTGCTATTGTGGCCACTGTGCCACACACGGCTTCACCATACAACAACACTCGTGACGCCGATGACATAATAAATCGTTCTTCCGTTGCAACGCACGGGCATTTTTGCTAGTAATAATATAGAGGCAAAATTTTTGGCCATTTTTTTTGTCCATCCATTTTTTGGTTCGTCTCCATCTAAATACTGGACAATAGAGAACTTATTCTGTCTGGACTTATATATGGAGGCTAGCACGAAGTACAGAGTCTAAACCGAACTCCCAAATTTTCTGTTTTTCCTTTCCCGCTCGGATACGTCATGGGCCCAACTAGGAAAGAAAAAACCAACAAGCGCTCCTCCAGCTGGCCAGTTGCCCACGTACCGAGTCCCACACGAATTCCATGTAGGGTGTAGCCTCAATGCATCCACGTGCATACAATTTGCATGCATGCAATCTTGGATGAATGTTCCCCCATACACCTCCACAGCATGGTACGTGAGCTCTTATGCTATTTGACAAACCTTTTCCTATTTATCGTTAAAGAGCTGATTGCTGAAGAGCAAGGGACGTTCCTATGTGTCGTCGTAGAGTTGGAGACGTTCACTTCTAGGTGCCTATCCGTCGTCAAAGAGTTGGAGATCAACAGGGGGAAGGATTGGAGTTTTCCAAATCGGTAATGCGAGGTTGCAAGGTGTAGTAAGACAATAAATTGAGGCCACCCTGCACAAGATCGACATCAAAACAAGAGTTTGTATCAAATCAAACTGAGACTGGATCGAAACCATCACGAATAACTAGACGAAATCGAAATATATTGCTAGGACAGAGGCGCCGGGAGTTGTTGCGACGAAGCAGTGGAGGCAAGGCGAAGTTGCTGACGCGGACGAACCAAAGTGGACGCTGTGCGAGCACGGCACTAGGAGTCATCAGGGTGGATGAGGGCAGACCAGAGCAGAGGCTGTGCAGGCAAGGTGAGGCGCCAGGAGTCGTCTCAGTTGCCGAGACATGCAGACATCATTGGGGTGGGGTAGCAGGGGCGAGGTGAAGTCGCGGGGCAAGAATTGAATCACGAGTGCAGAGCGGAGTTGTTGCGGGTTCTAGGGCCTAGGGGCAAAGTAATAGGCGCCGGTGGCCGCAGGATAAGCAGAGAGGAGTTGAGTAGGAATGGATGGGATGGTGTGACGTACAAGGTGAGGAAGAAATGGATGGTGGGCCAATGAAGAAGATAAGCTTTTCTGTTTTCTATTAATAGAATATCTCATAGACAACGGGCATGTAGATGATCGGCTAGAGGCCCTGAGGCCAGCAAAGACGCAACCATATATTGGTGGGGGCAAGGGGGGAAAAGAGAAAACAAAAAACAAAAAGGGTTATTACAGTCATTTTTTTTGTTTCAACGAGTCGAAGAACCTAACGTACTTTTAAAACAGTTTCAACTTCATCAGTTAAAAAAACAGCTCTAATAGTAGAGCAAAGTGTTGTACCAAGTGGGTCCAAAATAGAAACGGAACAAAATAGAAAAAGTTTGCTCCTTAGCCACCGCCACGCTCTACTACACCAGAATATAGGACGGAGAAAGTACTTTTATCAATACATGTTACTTCAAACTAAGAAAATAATTTATTCATTCATAAATACAAATTTTTCATGTGCCAAATAATTAGATATACACGCAACAACATCATACAAGATATTGCGACGAACATCATGAACGAGGCTAGATTATTGGCCCTTAAAGTTTGGAATTGATGATAATGATATATATTTGTCTATCATCCGTTGCAACGCACGGGCACTTTTGCTAGTTTTAAAATAAAAAGTTAAAAAAATTAATAAAAGTAAAAAAATCCTCGGCAGGTGAGGCCAAATATCGTCCCACAAGAGATGCAGAACAAATCACATCTGCGCCATGTGAAGGTGACGCTGCTCGGGCACCATTGGAGGCCATTGCTGTATGGCCTTTTCCATCCCTCGTCTGAAAGCTTATATCTTTCACTGTCTGCGAACTCCGATCCGCTTCCTGGAGCGTCGTCTTCTTCCCGTCGTCACTCACTCCCCACCTTCAGCTTCGACAACACGCAGGCATGCACGCCGGAGCAGAGCGAGCTGAGTCGAGCTAGTGGCATTCATGTCAGCAAGGGCCCCTCATGTCGTACGTGTTAGGTGATAATCACTGTCATTAATTCACATAACCTAGTGGCGTGGGCAAACAAAAAGGTAACCCGCCGGTGCTAATCACGTTACCCTACCACCACCGAATCGCGGCTTTGTATGATTGTCCTCTTTCACAGGACCTTGTTCATATGCTTCTTTGCAAGGTGCAAACACTTTGATTTGATCCCTTTACTTTCCTGATGCATCCCAAATAATTCTCCAGCATCCGAGCTGACACTGACACACACTGGAATCCGATATATTGAGTGACCAAGCCACTATCTCAGTCGTCCTCACCAGCGACAAGCCAAGAAACCAAAGCCATATGGGCACCACGGAGCACCATGGCGCCGCTGATGTCATCGCCGAGCCGCTGCTCCCCACGTCCGCCGTGGAGGCGGAGCCAGCCCCGCCACGCCGGAACATGTTCGCCTTCGTCTGCGCCATGCTCGCCTCCATGACCACCATCCTCATGGGCTACAGTACGTGTGGTCCACTCGTCACTGCTACTCTCGTGTCTCGTCTCGTACGTGCTTCATCATCGTTCACGACACTGACATCCGGCGGCCCATGCTTCGTTCTTCTATTCCTCCCCACCTGCAGATCTCGCGCTGATGAGCGGCGCGGAGCTGTTCATGCGGGGCAACCTGGGGCTCACGGACGAGCAGGTGGAGGTACTATCCGGGTCCATGAACATGTTCATGCTGGCCTCCATCCTGGCCGCCGGCTGGGCCGCGGACGCCATCGGCCGGCGAGGCACCGTCGTCCTCGCCAACGCCTTCCTCATGGCGGGCGCGCTGGCCATGTCGCTCGGCGGCAGCTTCGCCTCGCTAATGGCCGCGCGGTTCGTCACCAGCGTCGGCGTCGGGTTCGCCGTCGTCGTGGCGCCGATCTACGCGGCGGAGATCGCGCCGGCGTCGTCGCGCGGCCTCCTCTCCTCCCTCGTCGACTTCTTCATCACTGCCGGGATCCTTCTCAGCTACGTATCCAACTACGCGCTGGCCGGCCTGCCGCTGCGGCTCGGCTGGCGCGTCATGTTCGCGCTGGGCGTCCCACCGCCGCTGCTCCTGGCCACGGGCGTGCTCGCCATGCCGGAGTCGCCCCGGTGGCTCGCCATGCGCGGGCGCGACGACGACGCGCGCGCCGTGCTGGAGCGCACCTCTGACGCGCCGGCTGAGGCCCTGGAGCGGCTCGAGGAGATCAGGCGCGCTGTCGCGGCGCAGGTGGGCGGCGCCGGGGTGTGGAGGGAGCTGTTCGTGCGGCCGTCGCCGATGGTACGGCGGATCCTCGCCAACGTCCTCGTGCTCTACTCCTTCCAGCAGGCGTCCGGCATCGACGCCATCGTGCTCTACACCCCGCTGGTGTTCAAGGAGGCGGGGATCTCGTCGACGAGCACCGTCCTCGCCGCCACTGTTGCTGTCGGTGAAAGCCCAAGTTTGGTTTTGGTAATTAATGACACCAAGTTGCTAATGCCATGTGTTAAGTGTTTTGAGGTAGGCATAAGCAACACATGTGATGAAGGTGAATGTGGCAAGGAGTGGTGGCCACAAGATCACAAAGAAATGGTGCATGGACATGAAATAATGATCATGGTGGAGATGCACATAATATGATGGACATGATGATCAAGTGAAAGAGAAGGATCTAAGAGCACAAGGCAAAGGTATAATCATATGGTTTTCCTTTTGCCGGTCTAAGATGAGTAGAGAAGTGATTGACCGGATTTAGGATATATAGCCGGCTATCAAGAGGGGCAATCACAGTTAGCTCGGGAATCAAGTGCCACTAGATCATTGTCTTGAGCATATGCATTAGGATCTAGTAAAAGAGCTAACATAACGCCTTGGGAAAATGATTATGAAATGCTAACACACATGCACATGGTGGTGTACACTTGGCGGTGTTAGCACATTTGCGAAGGCGGTGGAGTTTAAGCGGTAGAGAGGGGTTTGGGTTCCTCTCTCCCTCCCGCTGAGCTTGCGAGGCGGGATTCGGCGCTTTTTGTAGAAGTGAAACGCCTATTTTCTATTGTGCCGAAAGTTGGAAAAGAAACGGAGGCGAACGGCGGTCACTGTGATGACCAGACGCTGCACCGGACGCGGTCTCGGTATGACCGGACGCGTCCGGTCAGTTCACCGTGGCACGGCACTAGGGTTTGTGACCGGACGCTGGTCTGGCCTGACCAGCGCGTCCGGTCAGTTCAACTGGGCGTAAAAGAAAAGCGCACGACCGGCGCGTCCGGTCCTTCATGGGACCGGAGCGTCCGGTCAAGCGTCCAGAGAGGCAGAGCGAAGCGGAGTGACGATCGGACGCGCGGCGCGTCCGGTCACGTGCGATCGGACGCGTCCGATCGCAGCTGGAGCTTACTGGAACGCGACCGGACGCTGGCACTGTTGCGTCCGGTCACTCGGTTGAGCGCGTCCGGTCAGGGCAACGGCTAGTTCTGACGCGCACTGTCCACGGTTGTCGTGTAGTGACCGGACGCGTCCGGTCACCCTGACCGGAGCGTCCGGTCAACACGTTTTTGCTGCGTCGTCTGTAACGGCTAGTTGCGTACCCCTTCGTCATAAATAGACGTTGGCCGGGGTTTGAGGGTAACTCTTGCACATTTTGAGATATAGAGACATACTTTGAGCTAGAGAACAACCCCTCCACTCATCTCTTTGATTAGTTGCATATCTTGAGTGAGATTCAAGTGCATTGCTTGAGAGTTGCATTCTAGAGGCACTTGATCTTCGAGTTGCTGCGGATTTCTTGTTACTCTTCCGTGTTTCCCGACACGGTAGACGGCTTGGAGCAGCGGAGGTGATTGAGCTCACAATTGGAGATTGTTGGAACCTTCACCAAGTGTTGTAAGGGGTTCTTGATCCTTCCCCGCGGGAGTTCGTGAATTGGATACTCTAGTGGAGCTCGTGGCTTGGAGGATCCCCATCTTGTGTGCGGTTGTGCGGCGCCCGCCGAGGGCTCGACTCTTGATAGTCGATTAGCTCGTAAACCGACAAGTGGGTGTATCGCCACAACGGGGAGTAGCTTGCCGGGAAGCAAGTGAACCTCGGGATAAATTCTTGTGTCATTCTCTTCCCGAGGATTTCTCTTGTGTGATTGATTAATTGGTACTTCTCATCTCTACACGGTGGTATAATCACTCAAAGCTCTTCTCTTGTATTACTTCTTGTTTCTAGCTTGTAGTTGTTGTTGTGTTTAGTGAATAGCTTTGTTATAGACTTGTGTAGGTGGCTTGCTTAATTAGTTAGAGCTAGTGCATTTGCTTCGCCACCTTTTGTACTAACGTGTGGTTAAGTAATTCTTGTAGAAGTTTTTATTAGGCTATTCACCCCCCCCTCTAGCCTATTTGGACCTTACAAGTGGTATCGGAGCCAAGGCACCATTTATTTGAGGCTTAACAACCTACGGTGAAAAAGAAATGGCTTAATTAAGCTTGCACATCAACAACACCAAGAAGGCACCTCACTTTGATGGCGCAAATTATGCATATTGGAAGGTTAAGATGACCGCACACCTAAAGTCAATCAATAGAGAAGTGTGGAAGGTCACCGAAACAAAATTTGAGGTTGCTAATCCGGAAGCACCTACACCGGTAGAGGAGAAGAAGCTCCAATGCAATGATATTGCCATTAGTGCTCTTCATGAGGCACTAGATGACAAGACATTTGAGCAAGTAAAGAACATTGAGATTGCTCATGATGCTTGGGCCAAGCTAGAAGAAACATTTGAGGGCACCGAATGTACAAAGACCGCTAAAGCATATATCTTGCAAGAAAAATTTTCAAGCTTCAAGATGCAAGATTATGAGAGTGTACCGGAGATGTTTCATAGGTTGCAAGTCATTGTCAATGAGCTCAAGGCACTTGGTGAGGAGGTCAAGGACAATCAATTCTCTATGAAGTTCTTGAGAAGCTTGCCCAAGAGATTTGATACATTGATCACCGTGCTAGTGAGGACTACATTGAAGGATTCAACTCCTCAATAAATATTCCAAGAAGTGATGACCGATGATTCATATAGAGAAGATGATGAGAAAGAGGAGTTGGTCAAAAAGAAGAAGAAGGAAAGTGAGAAGAAGGATGATGAGAAGAAGAAGAGTGTGGCATTCAAAGCCACCACATCCAAGGGCAAATCCAAGATTGAATCATCAAGTGATGAAGACTCAAGCTCTTGTGATAGTGATGACATTGATGAGAAGATGGCTCTCTTTGTCAAGCAATTTGGTAAATTCATGAAGAAGAAGGGCTTTCATGCAAGAAGGAGGAAGAACTCATCCAAGAAGAGTGAGCATACCATGAGATGCTTTAGATGCCATAGCAAGGACCATCTCATTGCAAAGTGTCCTTATGATAGTGATGATGAAGATGCTATCAAGAAATAGAAGAAGAAGCAAGAAAAGAAGAAAAGCTCTTATAAGAAGAAGAATGATTCTCATGTTGCTACATGGGATAGTGATGATTCCTCAAGTGATGATGAGGATGACTACAAGAGCAAGAAGAAGGGACATGCTAGCATTGCCATCCAAGAGAAGGTCTCCCTCTTCGACACTCCATCGTGCTTCATGGCTAAGGCCGCTAAGGTATCATCCGACGATGAGAATGATCATGATAATGCTAGTGATAGTGATAGTGATGAAGAAGAATTCACTAAAGATGAACTAATCACTATGCTAGAAGATTGCACTCAACATTTTAAAGAATCTAGAAAGGAGTGCAAGGGCTTGCTTAAGGAAAAGAAAAACCTTATGCAAAAACTTGATGAGCTTAGGGCATCTTATGAGAGTCTAAAGGTAGACCATAAGAAGCTTCAAAAGTCTCACACTAAGCTTGAAGAAGCTCATTCCTCTCTAGTTGAAAAATGTGAAAACATGCCAACTAATGTTGAGAAAGCTAAAACTTGCAACATAGGCATATCATGTGATATAATTGATGAAACTTTTCATAAGCCTATTATTGTTGCTCTCACTAATCCTTCATGTAGCGCATCTACATCATCCTCATCTTGTAGTGATGGTTTCACTTGTGACTCCACACTTATAGTTGAGAATGAACATCTCAAGAAGGAGGTAAAAGAGCTCAATCACACCTTAGCTAAGGCTTGTGGTGGTGAGGACCGCTTGCTTATGTGCTTGGGTAGCCAAAGAGCGTCTCTCTACAAAGAGGGATTGGGCTATAACCCTAAGAAAGGCAAGGCCGCTTTTGCTCCTCACAAGACTTGTTTTGTGAAGAACAATGGTAGCTCTCCATCTTCGTGGCCACGTTCCTGTCCGACCGCCTCGGCCGCCGCCTGCTCCTCCTCGCCAGTGCCGCCGGTATTGCCGTCACGCTCACGTTGCTCGGGATCGCGCTGTGCATCGGCGCCGGTGAGACAACGACACCCGCGGTGGCGGCGGCATGTGTCGCGTCTATGCTCGCGTTCGTCACCGCATTCTCCATCGGCCTCGGCCCGCTGGCGCCGACCTACAGCGCAGAGATCCTGCCACTGCAGCTGCGCGCGCAGGGCATGAGCCTCGGCATCGCGGCGAACTGGGTCATGTGCAGCGTCATTAGTATGACCTTCATCTCCCTTGCCAACAGCATCACCATGGCCGGGTGCTTCTTCCTGTATGCCAGCACAGCTGTGGCAGCGGCGGTATTCGTCTACGTGCGGCTGCCGGAGACCAAAGGCCGGAGCTTGGAGGACATAGGCGTTCTCTTCGCCAAGTGATTACAAGGATTATTGTGTAATATCTGGGCAGCTGGGTCATATTCATGTTTTGTCAAGTTCACAAATCATAATCCAATCAATAGGCTTCAACATGCATGCTTTTAAATAATTGATACCTTTTACATAGGATAAGATACTAAGAGCTCCAACGGTTTGCCATCCGGCTTTCTCATCCTTAATTTTTTGGCAAAATGAGAAAAAGTCCTCTCCAATAGTTTGGCATCCTCTCTCCCCATCTTTCCCAACCTCGCAAAAATCTATCCCGAGCGTGCATATATGCGCGCGGCCTAGGAGCGCGCATGCAGAGTTTCTCGGCCCGTCTAGTAAAAAGGAAGAAAGATAGGGTTCCAGGTGAGAAAAGCGCAAGAAAGAAAGATCTAGTGGAAAAGGCTTAAATGCGTACAGAAACAAATTTAGGGTTCCTAATACAAAACATGAGATCGGCTATACGTATAGGTTATAAACTCTATAGAGTGTGTACAACTTGGAAATCCCACACGAAGTGACCCTAGCAGGTAGCGATCCGACTAGGGAACACAACACTCAAACTCGGACCCGCCGTAATGGCACCATCTTGCCTCTCTCAGGCCTAGGAAAAACACCGGGTTACCACCGGGTACCTGAAGCTGTGAATCCGAACCAACTGGGCCAGTGGTGGCCAAGTCTCATGATGGTGTGAGCCCCCACGCTCACCCTCCCTAACACTATCGCTAACTCCTACAGTAATGATGCCATTCTAAGCAAAGTCACAAGCCTGGGACCCCTCCCATGGAGCGTGTGGTGTGCACATAAAGTCTTGTGAAGCATGATCCACCAACATTCAGTCCTTATATGGTTAGAGCAACCATCTCCTCTAGTGGGTCACCAAAAGACCTGTGCCCTTGACGGCACAATCACCATACCACCTCTATATCCACAAGTTGCACCCGCCACAGGTACCTTCAGGGAGCCCTAAGTACTCCCCCATCATGTCACGTCAGCCACTCCAGCCGAAGTTCACCCTCATACCTCAACTCTAACACCTAACTTTCAAGGGAAGGAGAATCACTCATCCCAAGTATCACTACATAAGGCATCAGCTCAAAAGCCTCCAATCACATCCACTTTCCAACATCCATCAAGTCTCGATAATCAAAGTAGTGAGATATATGCAAGCAAGCAAGGTATAGCATAAGCATGCACGAATATAAATAGGAGCGGGTGTAAGCATCTAGGCCCCTAGTAGGGTTTTGATGATTGATAACGACGTAAATTACTATGACTAACGTGTATTTTGCAGAAACCTTGGTAAGTTAGGTCATGGTAATGGTGATTGTTTGGGCACTATGGTTTTCATACCTCTATCGATGGAAATCGTTTTGATTTTCAAAAGGATTGGCGACAAGGTTAAGGACGAACTAGTTTTAAGTGACATTTGGTGTTGGAGTGGCACTTAGAGTAGTTTAGGACTTTGTTTTTCCTTTGGCCGTACTATAAAGGGGGGCATGAGCGGGTAGCTTGACCTAGGTGAGTCTAATGGTTTAGGTGTGGTGCACACTTGACAAACTTAGCACTAGGTAGCTCTGGTGAAGCCCAAAGATCATTTGAAACAAGTTTCATTCAAGTCATGTCGTGATCCAGAGTGGTCAGTGGCTTTATTGCTTGACCGAACGCGTCCGGTCATTGTTTTGGCTGACAGCAGCATCAGCTCAAGTGATCGGACGCTAGTATGCACTTGACCGGATGCGCAGGTGGCACTATCTATGGTCAACCCTGCTAGGGTTTGCAATTAGACGCGATGGACTAGTGATCGAACGTGGCTGCAGTGCGTCCGGTCGGCCGTGAAGGTGGAACAGAGAGGTTCCAGAGAAGGTTTTGAGCGACCGGACGCGTTTGGTCACCCCTGATCGGACTCGACTATGCGTCCGGTCACGCAGCATGTTTGAATCTGAAGTCGACCATTACCATCGACCGGACGCGTCCGGTCACATCGACCGGCGCGTCTGGTTAGTACGAAAAATGCTAAGTTGGCACATAACGGTTGGGATTGAGTGAGGGGTATAAATACATCCTCTACTCATCCATTTGAGGTTTCTTGCTCATTTGTTTAGCTGAGAAACACCTTTCATGTGCAAGGGAGTGCAAGAGCCTAGTGAGGAGATTGTGATTTGAGAATCCAAGATTAAGGACCTCATTAGTTCATAGGGAGTAGCAAGTGTGCATCCACCTTTCTCATTAGGCTTTCCATGGTCAAGTGTGAGTTCTTGCTTGTTACTCTTGGTGATCGCCATCACCTAGATGGCTCGGTGGTGATTAGGAGTTTGGTGATCATCTGGTGGAGCTTGTGGATGACCCAACTCATCTTGTGAGCGGTTTTGGATGATTCACCGCGATGAAGTGTCTAAGAATCAGCCCGTAGAGAGCACTTGATCCTTGCGCGGATCAAGGGGGAGCTACACCCTTGTGCGGGTGCTCCAACGAAGACTAGTGGGGAGTGACGACTCTCTGATACCTCATAAAAACGTCGCAGTGTTCCTTGATCTTTACTTTCAAGCATTTACTTTCTAGCACTTCAATTGTTGCTTGGTTACATTCCTAGAATTGTCATGCTAGAATAGGATTTGGAACCTAGGGTGCAAAACTTTTATTGGCAGAGTCATCAAGAACACACTTAGGCACTGAGGGGTGAACATGGGCTAGTAGGATTTAATTCTTGCAACAAATTTTAGAAAAGCCCAATTCACCCCCCTCTTAGGCATCTTGATCCTTTCAATTGGTATCAGAGCTGAGTTGCTCCTTAATTAGGCTTAACCGCCTAGAGCAAGATGTCTAATGGGGAAGGACCACCTCCCATCTATGAGGAAGATGATTTTCCATATTAGAAAATCCGCATGGAGGCGTACCTCGAAGCCATAGACGCTGGGTGTCTTAGAGCTGCCACTGAAGGGCTTCCTAAAGTCAAGGATCCCGCTAACCCCATTGGTGATAAGGAGAAATACGACCAGTGGAATCCAAAAGCAAAAAATACGCTCTACCAGGGCCTTGGCAAGGATATCTTCAATCATGTGTGTAATGCCAAAGACGCTCATGAATTGTGGACTAACCTTTGTGCTCTCCATGAGGGAACCAAGAGTGAGCGTGAGGAACACTATCATATTGCTTTGAAAAAGATTAACTCTTTTGAGATGCTTCCCAAAGAAACTGCTAATGATATGTACACTCGCTTGAATGTTCTTGTAGAGGATCTCAATGCTCTTGGACTCACTCAAATGAGTCCTTCGGATGTTGCAAGGAGAATCTTGAGCGTTCGTCCCATCGAGAAGTATGGGCACATTATTATCGTGCTTCATCAAAGTGATCTCTCCACCGCAACACCGACTCAAGTATCGGGAAAGATCAATGCTCATGAGATGTATATGCATATCACTCTAGAAGAGGGCTCATCATCTTCTAAGAAGAAAGACTTGGCTTTCAAAGCTAGCCATGACAAGAAAAAGAAGAAGAGCTAAGCCATGATTGTTCAAGAATGATGACATTGATGATGCATCTCTTGCTCTTATGGTGAAGAAGACCACCAAGATGCTCAAAAAGCTTAACAAGAGTGACATCAAGTTTGATGGCAAGAAGAAAAAATTCTTCACTAGTAGCAAGAGAAAGCTCACATCCGAGATGGATTGCTACAATTGTGGAGAACTTGGTCATCTAGCTCACCAATGCCCTAAGCCTCCGAAAGATAAGTACAAGAACAAGAACAAGGCCAAGAAAGATGATTCAAGTGATGAAAAAGAAGAAAAGAAGAAGAACAAGCCATACAAGAAGAAGGATGGCAAGGAGTACCACAAGAAGAAGAAAGGAGGCAAAGCTTACATTTTTTGTGATTGGCTCACCGACATTGAGTCATCTTGTGAGTCCTCCGGTGATGAGAGCGACGATGAGAAAGAGAAGGTCATCACATTTGTGATTGGGCCATCATTATCTTTATCAACATCTTTACTGCCACCATCACCATCATCATCCTCTACTCGTCTATGCCTCATGGCCAAAGGTGAATGAAAGGTACAAAGTAATGATAGTGATGATGATGATGATAGTGATAGTGATGAAGAATTTGAAGCACCTTCTTATGATGAACTTATAAAATTGCTTAACAAGTACACTAAAGTCATGAGAAAAATAAGAAATGAAAACGATGAGCTTCAAAATCAAAATGAATCACTCTCATCCAAATGCTTGCTTCCAATAGGATTGCTCATCTCTAGATTACGTTGTTGCTTATATATATTCCTCCCTACTCTATCTATTGCAGCGAGTCGTGGTCAAATTGAGTGACAATTCCTGACAGCGAGCAGTTTGTTAGTGACAGTTGAACCCAGGGCGAAGCCCATGGGTATCGACTGAGACCAAGCCTCTCGAGCAAGTCAATTCACCATCTTGCAGTATGACAGTGGTTTTCTAGCAAGGTTTTCTTTACAGAGGCAGTGAGTCAAGGGGAATTCTTGTTGGCAGTGGTGCTTTCAGTATCAGTATTTCTCAGCTACACTTGTTCTTTTCTGCATGGCTTGTTGTAAGATTGTTGGTGGGGCTCCTAGTGACAGGGACGAGAGTCCTCCCCGCTTGACAGAGGTGGCTCGAGGCAAGCGTAAGAAGACCTCCACCAAGAAAAGGAAGAGGGAGCTCATAGAGGCAGAGGTTGCACAGGCAATGGCTGATGCTGCTGATCATGCTAAGCGAGGAGGCAGAGGCAGTGGTATTCAGATTGGTGAGTGTCACTTCCACCTTGAGGGGGTGACAGCTTGGTACAGAGGCCACGGAGTAGACAGAGGAGTAGCCTGCAGAGCAGGGAGAGGAGTTAGAGGAGCAAACGTAGCAGTCTCCACCGCGTCGTCGCTCAAGACGGACGCATGCTCAGGTGACCCCTAGGCCAGAGGGTTAGAGACATGGAGGTCGTCCACCTCCCAGAGCCCGTGGTCAGCCCCCTATTGAGCACTTTGACCTGAGGGGAGTCACAGCTCGATAGGTTCAGAGTCTCCACCGTGCCAAGGTTGAGTGGTGGTTCCCACCTCAGAGGGACATGAGAGCTTTAGAGGGTTTCTACACACCACTACAGGAGGATTTTTACAGAGCTTACGTGGATAGTGGGATCGCTTTTAGACCACAAAGGGTTTGCCGGCTAGAGGCTCTTGTTGCAGTAGTTGGAGAGCAGCTCTGCCCTTACCTCACCTTTCTACCAGGGTTGTCAGACCTTTTGGGGCGGACAGGGGCGTACTGCGGCATGTGGGTTAGAGAGTTCTACTCTTCCCTTTGGATAGACCCCGCTCACTAGTTCATTCACTTTGCATTCAGAGGTCGTGACCGTAGACTCTATAGTACCCGAGTTCAGGAGATTCTGAGGATCCTGACTTCAGAGACTTGGATTCACCAGCTCTACTTTGGTCAGACACGACCACCGAGGCACCCTCATGGTGGGACTGTGCCACCTACAGACTTAATCAGGCCGTGCTTCCGTGAGCCATTTGGTGAGGGGTCTAGACACACTCCAGCCGTGATGACTCATATTGCTAGAGTTCTTGATGCTATTGTGAGGAAGACACTACTTTCGAGGTTGGGATACCATGAGGGGTTGACACATATGCAGTTATGGGTAGTCTACCACCTTGTCTCTCAGACTCCGTTCGATATTTGGGATTTGATGCTCTTTGAGATGGAGGACATGCTAGCAGAGGGTTTCAAGGGTCATCATCAGCTGCCTTATGCCCATTGGATCTGTTTTCTGATTCGGTGTGCCTGCGACCTTCCTGCTGAGATCTGAGAGGAGATCACTGACACCACTACAACTTTTCCTGAGTATGATATTCGCCAGTGGTGGGCCACTATCACCAGAGAGCAGGCACCTAGACAGGGTCAGCGTCAGAGAGCAGGTTCCCAAGACTGCAGCTGAGCAGGACCAGAATGTTGAGGGCCTTGCAGAGGCAGAGCTTGTAGACTTAGACGCTCAGCCAGCTGGCCTAGACGAGGACAACGCCACCGACAACACTAACGACGACTACTAGCCCCTTCCTCAGTACCACTCTCCTTGTTCTCATGACCACGAGGCCAGTGGCTCAGGTTCAGCCTCTCGCTCAGACCCAGCCATGGTGGCTATACTTGAGAGGCTGACCCAGGCTCAGGAGAGGCAGGAGGTTCAGCAACAGAGACAGGCTCAGGACAATGCAGCTTTATTCGCACAAATTCAGGCTCGTCAGGACGAGTTTCAGAGACAGCGGCTAGAGATTCAAAGACAACAGACAGCTACCCAGTAGTAGTACCTTGAACTTTTGAGACACCTAGTCACTGTTGGGGTTCCTCCACCTCCGTCCCTACTGACTCTAGCTTTACAGCCCGGTGGGTTTCAGAGTCAGGGACCATAGCCGAGCTTGCAGTTTACCTCTCCTCAGCAGCAGGTGCCTTAGTTGTTTGTGTCCCCCAGCTACACTTCTATTCAGACAGGTTTCACACCGCTAGTCTAGCATAGGCCTAACCTTCTGACTGGCACTCCACTTTCTATAGACTTGAGTGCATCTTATATTGAGTTGACCGGTCAGCTGACACCCTCTTAGACCACAGTCTTGACTACTACAGAGGTGTCAGTTTCAAAGACAATGGCTCCTCTAGTGACAGGCACCGAGACTACAGAGACTGTTCCTTCATTAGTCGCTTCGACCGATCCTCCGACAACCGGTACCCTTCAGGCTCAGGTGATAGAGACAGCGGCTCTCATGGCTACTACTTCTGCAGCTCTACCTTCTGAGCCACAGGGTTTGGCCGCTGCTACAGCTACTGCTTTCGAGTCACAGCTGGTCGACCCGCCTACTGAGCAGACCCAGACTACTTCACCTCCATGTGCAGTTACAAAGGGTCAGTGAGACAGCTCAGAGTCAAAGGAGGTCACTTCTTAGTTTTTGCTCACTCCACGTTCCTCAGCACCCGACTCGACTGCTTTTGTTCCACCTATAGACCCTTAGCTTTTGGTTCTTGATGTCTAAGGGGGAGAGAGAGCGAGTATGTAGACTTAGGGGGAGTGCGTGAGAGGTTTTCGTTCTTTTGTGTGATTCTTCATATGCATTCACGTCTACTTTCTTGCATTGCCTTGCATGATATGTGACTCTGTTGACATGTGTGCTCTCTACTTTGATATATTCTATGTCATGTCACTTGCTGTAAGGTCCAAATAAGCTAGAGGGGGTGAATAGCCTAATTAAAACTTCTACAAGAACTACTTAACCACATTGTTAGTACAGAAGATGGTGAAGCAAAATGCACTAGCTCTAACTAAATAAGCAAGCCACCTACACAAGTCTAGTACAAGGCTATCCACTAAACACAGCAACAACTACAAGCTAGAAATAAGGAGTAATGCGAGAGAAGAGCTTTGAGTGATTATACCGCCGTGTAGAGATGAGAAGAACCAATCAATCAATCACATAAGAGAAATCCTTGGGAAGAGAAAGACACAAGAATTTATCCTGAGGTTCACTTGCTTCCCGGCAAGCTACTCCCCGTTGTGGCGATACACCCACTTGTCGGTTCGCGAGCTAATCGACTATCAAGAGTCGAGCCCTCAGCGGGCACCGCACAACTGCACACAAGATGGGGATCCTCCAAGCCACAAGCTCCACTAGAGTATCCAATTTGTGAACTTTCGCGGGGAAGGATCAAGAACCCCTTACAACACTTGGTGAGGGCTCCAACAATCTCCAATTGCGAGCTCAATCACCTCCGCTGCTCCAAGCCATCTACCGCGTCGAGAAACACGGAAGAGTAACAAGAAATCCGTAGCAACTCGAAAATCAAGTGCCTCTAGAATGCAACTCTCAAGAAATGCACTCGAATCTCACTCAATCTCACTCAAGATGTGCAACCAAGCAAAGAGATGAGTGGATAGGTTGTTCTCTAGCTCAAAGGATGTCTCAAGGTTAGCAAGAAATGCAAGAGATGCCCCCAAACCCCGGCCATCTTCTATTTATAACGAAGGGGTACGCAGCTAGTCGTTACAAGACGTCGTAGTAAAAAACATGATGACCAGACGCACCGGTCAGGGTGACCGGACGCGTCTGGTCACTACAGGACAAACAGTAATAGCGTGCATCAGAGAGAGTCGTTGCCGTGACCAGACGCGCTTCACCGTTTGACCGGATGTGCTACACCCAACATCCGGTTGGAGTCTAGAGAGCTCCCATCGTGATCGAACGTGTCCGGTCGCACGTGGCCGGACACGCCACCACGTCCGCTCGCGTCACGCCAAGCCACACAATTCAAAGCTAACCGGACGCTCTAGTCCCGGGGACCATCGGATGCGCCGGTCACGTGCTCTGCGTGCACCTTTCCTCTGTGCCTAGGTGAACTGACTGGACACACTAGTCAGGCCAGACCAGCATCCGATCACAAACCCTTGGCGAGCTACACCTCTGCCCTTGACTAGAGTTGACCGGACACGCAGGTCCACACTGGACCGCGTCCGGTCCAGCGTCCGGTCACTGTTTTTCAGTGAGAAACACACCAGACTTACACCTCCATTTCTCCGCCTCCGACGTAGTAAAAAATAGGCGTTTCGCAAATGTGCTAACACCACCAAGCTCGACGGGAGGGAGAGAGGAACCCAAACCCCTCTCTACCGCTCAAACTCCACCGCCTTCGCAAATGTGCTAACACCACCAAGTGTACACCACCATGTGCATGTGTGTTAGCATTTCACAAACATTTTTCAATGTGTTATGTTAGCTCTTTAATAGATCCTAATGCATATGCTCAAAACATTGATCTAGTGGCACTTGATTCCCGAGCTAACCGTGATTTTGCCCCTCTTGATAGTCAGCTATGTATCCTAAACCCGGTCAATCACTTCTCTACTCATCTTAGATCGGCAAAAGGAAAACCATATGGTTATACCTATGCCTTGCACTCTTAGATCCTTCTCCTCTACTTGATCATCAAGTCCATCATTTTATGTGCATTACTTCATGATCTTGCTCATCATTTCATGCACCAAATCATGTGGTCTTATGGCCATCTCTCCATGCCATTTCCACCTTCATCACATGTGTTGCTTATGTCTAACTAAAAACACTTAACACATGGCATTAGCAACTTGGTGTCATTAATTACCAAAACCCAACTTGGGCTTTCACTTGCTTATGATCATTTGCTCTGCTTCTGTGTTTACCTCATTTCAAATGAGCTCTATTTTATGTACGTATGCTTATTCTATATCTTATGAGTACATGTCTTTTGGCTTGGAGCACATAAGCAATCATAACCCTTTTCTTCTTATTGCAATTGCTTATGCGAACCAAGCATGTTGAAAACCTCACTCTCTTTTTCTTACTCGAGGTGTTGTCATCAATCACCAAAATGGGGAGATTGTAAGCATCTAGGCCCCTAGTAGGGTTTCGATGATTGATGACGACGTAAATTACTATGACTAACGTGTGGTTTGCAGAAACCATGGTAAGTTAGATCATGGTAATAGTGATTGTTTGGGCACTATGGTTTTCATGCCCTATCGATGGAAATCATTTTGGTTTTCAAAGGATTGGTGACAAGGTTAAGGATGAACTAGTTCTAAGTGTCGTTTGGTATTAGAATGGCACTTAGAGTGGTTTAGGACTTTGTTTTTTTTCCTTTGGTCGTACTATAAAGGGGGGCATGAGGGGTAGCTTGACCTAGGTGAGTATAATGGTTTAGGTGTGGTGCACACTTGTCAAACTTAGCACTAGGTAGCTCAGGTGAAGCCCAAAGATCATTTAGAACAAGTTTTGTTCAAGTCGCATCGTGATCCGGAGTGGATAGTGGCTTTATTGCTTGACCGGACGCGATCCTTTTCTTGACAAGACACGTTCGATCATTGTTTTGGCTGACAGCAACATCAGCTCAAGTGATCGAATGCTGGTATGCACTTGACTGGACGCGCAGGTGGCGCTGTCTGCGGTCAACCCTGCTAGGGTTTGCAATTGGACGTGATGGACTAGTGATCGGACGTGGCTGTAGTGCGTCCGTTCGGCCGTGAAGGTGGAACAGAGAGGTTCTAGAGAAAGTTTTGAGCGACCGGACGCATCCGATCACCCCTGATCGGACTCGGCTATGCGTCCGGTCACACAACACATTTGAATATGAAGTCGACCGTTACCATCGACCGGACGCGTCCAGTCACATCAACTGACGCGTCCGGTCGGTACGAAAAAATGCTGAGTTAGCACATAACAGTTGGATTGAGTGAGGGGTATAAATACATCCTCTACTCATCCATTTGAGGTCTCTTGCTCATTTGTTCAGCTAAGAAACACATTTCATGTGCATGGGAGTGCAAGAGCCTAGTGAGGAGATTGTGATTTGAGAATCCAAGATTAATGACCTCATTAGTGTATAGGGAATAGCAAGTGTGCATCCACCTTTCTCATTAGGCCTTCCATGGTCAAGTGATAGTTCTTGCTTGTTACTCTTGGTGATCGCCATCACCTAGACGACTCGAAGGTGATTGGGAGTTCGGTGATCATCCGGTGAAGATTGTGGATGACCCAACTCATCTTGTGAGTAGTTTTGGGCGATTCACCATGACAGAGTGTCAAAGAATGAGGCCGTAGAGAGCACTTGATCCTTGCACGGATCAAGGGGAGCTACACCCTTGCGCGGGTGCTCCAACAAGGACTAGTGGGGAGTGGCGACTCTCCGCTACCTCGGGAAAACATCGCCATGTTCCTTGCCCTTTACTTTCAAGCATTTACTTTCTAGCACTTCAATTCTTGCTTGTTTACATTCCTACAATTGCCATGCTAGAATAGGATTTGGAACATAGGGTGCAAAACTTTTACCGGTAGAATCATCAGGAACACACTTAGACACCGAGGGGTGAACATGGGCTAGTAGGATTTAGTTCTTGCAACAAATTTTAGAAAAGCCTAATTCACCCCCCCTCTTGGACATCTTGATCCTTTCAGTGGGTATGCTAGGGTATATGGGTTTCAATCAAGGCAGGGGCTCAGTCAATGCAATCAAGTAGCAAGCAAGCAATGAAAAGAAAAGCACAAGCAAACAACTACTGCAATGCCTAAATAGGTTACTAAGAGAATGGTGCAGCCATGCCACCTGCGTTGTCGCGATGGTAAGGTTCACTTTGTCGATGTAGTCGTACTCAGCACAGTCCGTCTCGTCCTTCGAGAGCTTCTTTGGATCTGAAGCTACGCAAAGATCCAATGAACAGCAAAAAAGCCTAACTCCACTAAACTCCAAAACAGTACTAGGAGGTACGCCAGGATTTTAGAAAAATTATGAAACTGGTTTCATAATTTTTGGAGTTGGGATGAATTTTCTATGGATTTTTGAAATTGGCAAGGTGTTCTAAAAAACAGATAAAAAGGAGAAGGTCAAGGGTTGGCTGCAATTGCTGCCCACCAGGCCAGCCCGAGGCCTGGCGCCAGAGATGGGCCAGACGATCATTTGGGCCTGATCCAGAAGCAGAGAAAGGGAAGGGGGCTTCGGCTGGGCTTGCAGACCATGGAAGGAAGGAAGGAAGGGGCAGTGACGCCGCCGGCCAGGTGTTCGACGGACGAGCAGCGCACCGTGTGCCGGCAGCTATGGAGGCAACGGACTGTCGGTGGAAGGAAAGGAATCCAGGCCGGTTAGGGGCTCAACGAAAAGGTCCGCGGCCAGCGCGTGCATGATGCCGGGCTGTGCAGTGCGGTGTTCGCGCGCGTGCATGGGCGGTGAGGTCTCGGCTCGGCTGGAGAACGCGCATGTCCGAGTGGTTGCCGTGGTTGCGAGCGCGACAGCTAGGTGGTGCCCTAGGCTGATGCGTGCCCGTGCGGGACTATGGCGGCCGCATGTGTCGCAGCGCCGCCGTGCCGTGCTGTACTTTCGTGTGAGCCGAGGGCGCGTGCCAGACCGCGGTGGTGCTGTGCGGGCGTGGTCACGGCCATGGTGTGCGTTGTGTAGGCGTTCGGGCTGGTCATAAAAAACGAAGCCAAGCCTCGTGTGCGTGTGTGCCTGTGGTCGCGACAGGGGACAGTGCGGCCATGACTGCCGTTCGTGCAAGGCAGAGCACGGCCGTGGGTGTCCTTCAGTGCTGTAACGCGCTCATGCAGGGCAAGACGCCGGCACGAAGGCCGGAAAGAGCAGAACGGTGGCCGGCGTGAGCAGCGCAGCGGTGTGGGGTACTGTGCCACGACGTGCGTGCGTGCGCAGGGTCGCGTCGTGGTGCCGTGATGGCGGGTTCAAGGTCGTGTCGTTGTGTCGAGGCGGTGCCACGACGATGCCGGTGGCCGCGCTCATGGTGCCGGCAAGGCAGGTGCCAGGTTATTGCCGTGCTTTTGATGTGTGTACGCGTGCTATGATGACAAACGGCCATGAAAGGCTCTGCCTTGGTCGGTGTGGGTGTAGACGAAACCGCGGCTAGGTAGCGACCATGGCCGTGAGTGCGATGGCGGGCCGGATAGCATCAAAAGGGAAAGGAGGGAGCAGCACTGGCTACGTCGGCCAGGTGCTCGACGGAGAGCTGGGGCCTTGGCTGTGTTTGTGCGGTGCGTGGGCGTCGTCGTGATTGCGCCGCCGTGCGGTGCAGCAGTGGACACCGCCGGCTCGAAGGCCAGTGCCGGCTCGGCGCCCAGGAGCGATGCTGCTACGTTGAAGCTGTGGCTCCGTGGGTCCGAGTCGAGAGAGGGACTGACAGTGAAAGAAAAGAAGAGAGTGGTGGGAACGAGATGCCTTGCTCTGGGTTGCATGTTATGTAGGCTCAGGGAATAGCTCCCTCGCGGTGGCATGTACAACATGAGTTTTGGTTACATTGTGGTGGTTGCATGTATAAGATGAAATCTGGTATACCATCTATAGTCACCTACACTAACGCTACACCTGTAAAGGAATTTGGTCTAGTCATAGCCTAAACTTAGATACAACTGACCCGGTGCATGATATCTTGAGCGGGTCAATACATATCTTAACACCCCCTCTCGATCTCAGCCGACCACTAGGTTGAGATCGTCTCTAAACTTGTCAATTCGTGCTGCAACAATAGGTTTCGTAAAACCATCAGCTAGCTGATCTGCAGAATGGATGAAACAGATGTCCAATAACTTCTGAGCAACCCGTTCTCTCACAAAATAAAAATCTATTTCAATATGCTTGGTGCAAGCATGAAAAACCGGGTTGGCTGAGAGATAAGTGGCTCCAATATTGTCACACCATAACCGAGCTGCACGGGGATGCTTGATTCCCAATTCGTTCAATAACTTTTGAATCCACATCACTTCTGCTGTTGCATTTGCAAGAGCTTTATACTCAGCCTCTGTACTCGATCTTGAGACAGTAGCTTGTTTCATGGCACACCATGAAATCAGGTTTGGCCCAAGGAAAACAGCAAAGCCACCCGTCGACCTACTATCATCAGGACAGCCAGCCCAATCAGCATCGGAGAAGGCGCTTATTATTATAGATTGTGACCGTCTGAACTTGAGAACTAAGTGCAAAGTTCCCTGTATATATCTTAAAATCCGCTTCATGGCCCATAAATGACTAGTGGTAGGTTGATGAAGATATTGACACACCTCATTAACAGAGAACGAAATATTTGGTCTTGTCAACGTTAGATACGGTAGGGCTCCCACAATGCTTCTATATTTAGTTGCATCTTCTGATCCCAATTTTTCTCCTTCTGCAGCACTCAGCTTGTCTATATTGGAAAGAGGAGTATTGATAGCCTTACAATTGGTCATACCTGCCTCTTCACCACATATGTTGCATATCTTTCTTGTGATAGCTTCAAACCATCTAGCAACGTTTTGACTTCTATTCCCAAAAAATAATGAAGATCGCCGAGATCTTTCAAAGCAAAGTCTTTTTCCAAATCTTTCAACAATGCATTTGTAGCTTCCTGTGATGAACTCGCCACTATTATATCATCAACATATACCAAGACAAACATGGTATATTTTCCTTTCTGATAATAAAATAGAGATGTATCTCCTTTGGAAGGAACAAAACCCAAACCTTGCAACTTTCCACATAGACGATCATACCATGCCCGTGGAGCCTGCTTAAGACCATAAATTGCCTTATCCAACTTGCAGATAAAATTTGGCTTTGACTTGTCAGAGTATCCAGGTGGCTGGCGCATGTACACTTCCTCCTCAAGCACACCATGGAGGAACACATTCTGTACATCAAGCTGTCGTAGAGACCAACCCCTGGACACAACTATAGACAAAACAAGACGTATGGTGGCAGTTTTTACAACAGGACTGAATGCATCTTCATAATCAATGCCATACCTTTGCTTGTACCCCTTGGCAACAAGTCTAGCCTTATATCTGTCAATGGTCTTCCTTTTCACCTTGTAAACCCATCTGCAATTGATTATATTCTTGCCTTTCGGAGGATGAACAAGATGCCATGTCTTATTGTGAATCAAGGCCTTGTATTCACTATCCATAGCTGTAACCCATTTTGGGTCAGCCAAAGCCTCTTCTACTATAGCAGGCTCCTCAGTCATCGTTGTTGTTGTCATACCCCAGTGAACAGTGTCGTCGGTGTAGATTTTGGGTCTACTGATTCCACGCTGTAGATGGGTAACATGATGCCGTGGTGGTGTAGTATTAGCTGGTGGTGTGGAATCAAATGGAGTTGTAGCAGCCGGTGCCGTAGACGATCCGGAGGGGAGGATCCCAACAGCACCCAAATCTGAGGTTGATGGGGACACCTCTATCCCACAAGCCTCCGGATCCAGCTATGTGGCCACATGAGGACCAGACGGCGCCGAGGAGTTAGGAGACGCTGCATGCTGCTACGCGTGTGGTTGCATGTTGTCCGCCGAACCAACATCAAGAGGCACGCCGCTGTTGTCTCCCAATGGGCGACACATGGAATGACGCCCTCCGGCCACCAAATCTTCACCATTTTGCATCACATTTTCACCTGTATCAACACAAGGAACAATAGCACTGCGCGGGGGGTTAGTGGACATGGAGTCAATATTATGTTGATCAAGTAGAATTGCATCCCCAAATTTAGAAGACGGATTCAAAAGAACATCAGGAAGAAGGGAGAGTTCTTTTCTTAATCGTGCACCAGCATTAGGATGAAGCGTGGCAAAAAGAAACACATGCTCATCAAAAACAATATCCCTGGAGATGTATACACGGCCTTCAGATGGATCAAGACACTTAAAACCCTTGTGAGAGTTGCTATACCCAAGAAATACACATTTCTAAGATCGAAATTGAAGTTTCCTATTATTGTAGGGTCGAAGGTTGGGCCAGCAGGCACAACCAAAAGTTCTGAGAAATGTGTAATCGGGATCATGACCAAGAAGGCGTGAATAGGGAGTATCATTATTAATGACCGGAGAGGGAAGTCTGTTGATTAGAAAAACTGCAGTAAGGAATGCCTCGTCCCAAAATTTGAGAGGCATTGACGCATGGGCAAGAAGAGATAGACCATGTCTATGTTTGCGCTCAGCAGACCTGTTTTGTTGATGTGCATGTGGACAAGAAATATGATGTGTAATCCCAATGCGTTTAAAAAAAGAATTCAAGGTTTGATATTCTCCTCCCCAATCCTTCTGGACAGCCAGAATCTTGCGACCAAATTGTCGTTCAACAAGATTTTGGAAATCACGAAAACATGAAAATACTTCGGATTTATGACACAAAAGATAAATCCAAGTAAATTTACTGTAATCATCGATAAAGCTCACATAATAATTGTTTCTCTCGACCGAAGTTGGTGCGGGTCCCCAAACATCCGAAAAAATGAGATCCATTGGACTAGTAGACACACTAGTGGATTTTGGATAAGGCAACTGATGACTTTTGCCTTGTCGGCATGCATCACAAACAACATGTTTATTCAGATCACTAGCAAAGGGAAGCTTGTGGCGACTAAGTATGCGCTGAACTACAGTAGTAGATGTGTGCCCTAGTCTAGAGTGCCACAACGAAGAAGATGGCTTGGAGACACCAAGCCCTTGTTTATTTGATGACACCCTGAGGGGATAGAGTCCTCCTTCACATCTGCCTCTGAGAAGGATCCTCTTGGTCCCTTGTTCCTTGACAAAAAAATGGTTGGGATGAAACTCAAGAAAGGCATTGTTATCACAAGCTAATCTTTTGATAGATATGAGATTTTTGTTGGCTTGAGGAACATGTAAGATATTTTTAAGATGAATCTGGTTATTTTGGGAATGCAAAACACTATGACCAACATGATTGATCTCCATGCCTACCCCATTAGCAGCATGAACATGTTCGTTGCCGGTGTACTTGTCACAAACAGTCAGCTTCTCGAGTTCTCCAGTGATGTGATCAGTGGCGCCCATGTCCATGTACCAGTTTGTGTCCACACCATAGGAGGAGGTTGCTGCTGCAGCTATCTTCTGGGGAGGGCCGGTGAAGTTTCGATCGAACCTCTTGAAGCAGCGATATACAGGATGTCCTTCTATGCCACACACTTGGCAGACACATGCCTGCTTGGAATTTTCTCCCACGTCCGCTGCCGCCACCGCGACCACCTTTGGGATCACGCCCGAAGCTGCCACGACCACCACGGTAGCCGTGAGAGGTGTTGGGAGCTCCACCTCCCTGGCCGCCCTTGGCCACCATGTTGGTGGAGGATTGATGGGGACCCCCGTTGTTCATCTCCTTGCGCTGCTCGTAACTTGTGAGCTGGGTGTAGAGCTCCGTGACGGAGATCGGTTCCACCCTTGCCGTGACCGAAGTCACGACAGCGTCGTAGTCATTGCCGAGACCGATGAGGATGTAGGAGATGATCTCTTCATCCTCGAGCTTCTTCCTGGCCGAGGCCATCTCATCAGCAAGGCCTCGCATCTTGACGAAGTAGTCCGCCATATATGATGTTCCCTTGGAGGCAGTGGAGAGGGCCATGCGCGTTGCCATCATGCGCGCACGGGACTGGGATGCATGCTGGCCTTGAATGGCAGCCCACAGTTCTGTCGCAGTCTTCGCCGTTGAAACTTGGACAAAGATATCTTTTGAGAGTGACGAAAACAGATAGCTGCGGACCTGAGCGTCCTGTGCTACCCATTTGGTGTACTCTGGATTCGGCTAAGGTTCATCCTTCTTGCCATCGGCGGTCGTCTCCGCCGGAAGGAACTCTGCCGGCGGTGTCGCTGGGTACTTGGTGTACCCAGCGAGTTGGGCACCCTCCAGGGCGGTTGACACTTGAGCGTGCCACATGTTGTAATTGCCTCGAGTCAGCTTCTCGGTAACAGGAGGTAGGAGGAAGGTGAGCGAGGCGGTTGCGGCCACTGCGGCGGCGGAGGAGGAGGTGGCCATGGGATCGTATCCGTGAGGATTTTAGTGGCTCTGTGATACCATGAAAGAAAAGGAGAGAGTGGTGGGAACGAGATGCTTTGCTCTGGCTCTCGGTTGCATGTTATGTAGGCTCAGGGAATAGCCCCCTAGCGGTGGCATATACAACATGAGTTTTGGTTACATTGTGGTGGTTGCATGTACAAGATGAGATCTGGTATACCATCTATAGTCACCTACACTAACGCTACACCTGCAAAGGAATTTGGTCTAGCCATAGCCTAAACTTAGATACAACTGACCCGGTGCATGATATCTTGAGCGGGTCAATACATATCTTAACAGACAGAGGCGCTGACAACTAGGACGAAAGGTGGAAGCTTGAAGTTGTGCATGGCTAGGACATCGTGAGTACCGGGGTGCCGTGCGTGTGCGCCGTGGGTTCTTGGCCCGAAAGCTCGAAGGAGCCTAGTGGCGAGTCCGCGATGCATGCGCGTGTGGTAGCGTGCTGCGCGACTGCGCGCGCACAGATGCCAGGCCGGGGTGCGTGATCGACACGAGCACCGAAGAGCAGCCAGTGTCGAAGAAACTAATAGGCAACGCACAAAAGGTGGGGCTTTGAGGCTGGGGTGCTCACTAGCAGGCTAGGTGAAGGCAGATCGCGTGACGCTGGTCGGGGTCGGTGCAAGCAGGGCCGGTGTGGTGGCTGTCCACTGGTGCTTGGCTTGGCGTCGTGGCCGCCATCGGCTCGGGCTGTAGCAGCGCGAAGAGGCAACACCGACGTGTGGTTAGTCTTTAGGATAGATAAGGCGATGGCCATCACCGGGAAAGGAGAAGGCCTAGTCGTTGGGCTTACACAAGTCCGTGGAGGTGTTGGTCGGGCTTCGGGCATTGCGAAAGAAGGGCCGACGGAGTGTGGGTGGCGTGCGCGACGTGAACGGCTTCAGCAAATGGCGATCGGCGCGGAGTCGGGGCTGCGGCCTCGCGGTCACCGCCATGGCGAGGCCGTGGTGCTCTGGTTCCTGGACAAAGAGGCGACGTCGAGAGGCCGGGAAGGTGCGGCTTCTTTGCGACACATAGAACATGGCACGAAGGCCGATTCAGGCAATGGGTGACAGAGAAGGGAAAAGGAAGAAACTTGGCTTCAGGAGAGGCTCACCGGCGGCTTGTGAAGTCAAGGAGGCGGCGAGGTGGACAGAGGCACGGCCACGGCGTCCGTAGCTCCGCGTCGTGGCGACCACGAAGTAGCGGCATCGGGGTTCGATGGCGCGACATCGGTGGCGAGGTGGCTCGCTGCGCGGGCTGGCTTGGTGTCACGCCATGGCTGAGTCTCTGCTGTGGCGAGGTGAGGAGGAAGGAGAGGCAAAGATGGGAGGGAGCGTCTGTGGTGGCGGACAGGAGGGAGACAGCGAGGGCTCGGGCTCGGCCTGGGGTTTTATAGAGCCGGGTTAGGGTTCCAGGTGACGGCGCCGGCGTACGTGCCGTCTGATGGGATGGCCGGCACGACGTGGCGAGCATCCGGGCAGGTGGCGCGGCTCGGAATGTTCGAGAAGGGGAGCTGGTCGCGGGCGCGTCCACCCGGTCCAGGACAGGTACGGTTCGACGCTTGGGCATCGGAGGCAGGGCGCGGTTTGGTGTGGAGGGGCGACCAACGGACGGCGGCGATCCTTGGTTCACGAGCTCGGGGCACTAGTGGCGGACATCAAGGCGCCTGGCGGCCTGGCTCGAGAAACTTAAACAAGAGGAGGGCTTTGCACTCGGGTGTGGTAGGTCCAGGGCGTCCCGTGAATCGCGGCGCAGGGCGCGGCTTTAGGTGGTCCCGTGCTCACGTCATGGAGCTCGGCGCGTTGTGGCTTCCGGCTGGCGTTCGCGACGCAAAACTGAGGAGCGCCTGTATGGAGAAAGAAGATGACGGCGCTGCGACGGAAAACTACGGAGTAGCATCGGGTGTCAGACAGAGGGGAAACGGAAGGGAGCGGCTCCAGGTTGCTGATTCATGGGCCCGGCTGGGAGGCGTCAGGCGGGGGTAACGAGGGAGCAGGCGGCATTTTCTGCCGCGCGTGTACCGCACGCGAGCTGCAGCTGAGGGGTAGCGGCGGCGGCTCCCCTCTGCGCACGAGAGAGCAGAGGGGGTTGGGCTACGTGGCGCTCACACTGGGCTGGCAGCCCATTGCCTTCGTGCGGGAGGTCCAGGAGGGCGGCGAGCTGGGCATCAGGGAAGGGAGAAGCTTGGTTGGGCTAGATGGGGAGAAGGAGAGTTGGTGAGCTGGTGGTGCTAGCTGGGCCAGATAGGGCTTGCTGGCTAGGAAACAAGGGAGAGTGATTTTCCTATTTTGTACACAAGGGTTTCTGGAGAAGGCTACCTCCAAGCACGCACGAGATAAGAACCAGTGGCTCATGGAACATGATTACCAAGAAGTGGCGCAACAGAGTTGGATCCGGTCGGCCTCACGTTGCTTTGCAGACAAGACTCGTTAACTTGCAATTGATCTCCGCAAATGGAGGAAAAAGAAACCCAGATTAAAGGATCAACTCCAGGCAGTGGAGAATCAGCTCCTGCAACAACAACTAAAACCACCACAGCAGCTCACTCAGCAACACCAACATCTTCTACTCAAGGATGAGGAATTCCACCTTCAGCGGGCAAAGAAAAACTAGGAAACAAAGGGAGACAGCAACACCACTTTCTTTCACCATGCTATTATTAAAAGAAATAGGAAAAATAGAATTACTTATCTGCATAATCCTAATGGAACCCACTCCACCACCCCTGAGCAGCTAGCGCAAACTTTAATTGCTTATTTCTAGCAGATCTTTGCATCCAATGCTAATCTCAATGACAGCTCAACTTCACAGACTAATAACCCTGCAACTCCAATCTCTAACTCTTTGCATTAAAATCACAATCACCAGTCTGACATACCAGGCCCCGACAACAGTGATGACCAGCAGGCTTCAACAAATCAGGAAAATCACTACCTCGAATTTACCAATTTTGTACCAGATATTCATGAGCTACATACAATCATCAAGAATATGAGAAGAAGTGCCTCCTCATGACCCGATGGCCTAAATGCAGCATTCTTCAAGGCAGCATGGCCCAGGATATCGCAGGATGTCAGCCAACTGGTAACAAATTTCTACTCCATAACATCCCTTCAACATCAATTAAATTATACTTTTAATACACTTATTCCTAAAAATGCAACCTGTTGTTCCTCACGATTTTTGACCTATTAGCTTATGCAATGTCATTTATAAATTAATTGCTAAAATCCTTGCTGGGAGATTGAAACCTCACTTGCCTAATTATATTGATCATTCTCAGGTTGCTTTCATAGAGAATAGGCACGTCTCTTCTAACATTGTGATCACTCAGGAAATTGTTCACTCTTTTTCCCTAAAATCCTGGAAGCACCGTGCTTTTCTGATCAAGTTGGATCTATCCAAAGCCTTCGACAGGCTAGAGTGGAATTTCATCGCTGAGGCACTTGCTCTCCTTGGTCTCCAGTCTAATTTTATTCGGTTTATTAGAGCTTGCATCTCCACTCCCACCTTCTCTGTCCTAGTCAATGGCAAGCCTACTACTTCCTTCTCCCCCACTCGTGGAATTCACCAAGGTTGTTATCTTTCTCCATACCTTTTCGTGCTTGCCATTAATGAAACTCTCTATTAGACACAATCAGGAAATGCAAGCTTCCAACATCTCGTGCATCTCTCTGGGTCATGGTTGCCCTCCCATCCACTCACTCCTTTTTGTAGGTGACCTCATACTTTGCGGGACTGCTACTGCAGCTGAAGCTAACAATATCCGACAGATTCTTCAAATTTTCTGCACTCAATCTGGCCAGACCCCCAACCTCCAAAAATCCTCTATCCTTTTCAGTAATAATGTGCCTAATTCTATCAAAGCTCAGATCAAGCAGATTTCCCTGATTTCTGATCTTTTACCTAATACCATTCATTTAGGCCACCCTATCATCTTTAACCATAGTGACAGGAACAATGCTTATGAGTTCATCCTTCATAAATTTAGGGCTAAACTGACAATTGTAAAAGCTAATAAGCTTAACCATGCATGTAGACTTACTTACATCAAGTCTATTTTGGCTTTTATTCATGTGTACTATATGTCTACTGTTCTATTCTCAAAGTCCTTTGCAGGTAAAATTACAGCCATCATAAGTTCTAGTGGACTGGTGTACAAGAAGACAACCCAACATCACCTATTGCTTATCGATCCTAGGATGACATTTGTCAACCAAGAGATAATGGAGGCTTAGGCATCAGAGATCTCCATACAGTTAACAAAAGCTTGATTATTTAGGCTGCTTGGAATGTAGCTACCCCGAAAAACCCAATGCTTTTTGTTGTCTTAAAAGCTAAATACTATCCTACCTCCTCTTTCTGAGCAGCAAATAACAATGCTAATAAGTCAGTTTTGTGGTCCTCTGTCTTACAGGTTAAAAAGGATCTCATCAACAATACTACTTTACAAATCCATGCAGGTAACACTTCGATATGGTCAGCCCCTTGGTGTCCTATTTGGGAGAATATACATGACCACATGCTCTTGCCTGTTACTCAATTGCCATTACCTGCTACAGTCTCCCAACTGTGGCAACCTGATTCTCAAAATTGGAATGTGGATTACATTGCAACCAATTTTGACACTCAAGCTGTGTAGGAAATCACTGATGTGCCTATGGTGCCCAGTGAAGACAATGATATCCTTAGATGGGTGCCATCAAGGGATGGCAAATGCTCTACTAAAAACATTTACAGGCACCTAAGTCAACAGGCGTAGATCTAACTTCCACACTAGGGATCCAGAAGTATCACACAACACGCTAACCTTATTTTGCAGAAAGCATGGAGGAGTAAGGAGTTACCACCACTGATCAAAACTTTTACCTAGCGATTGATTAGAAGAGCTCTAGCAACCAGTGAAAGAGTAGCAAGGTACAGTGCTCATATTGATGAACATTATTCGGTCTGTGGTGCAATCGAAGATGATGCACATCTTAGCGGGGAAAAATGTCACAGCCCCTGATTAAGGCCACTAAAAACCGGCTTAACCGATAAGAGAGCGGGACCAGTCGACCCGTCTTGATCACCAGATGGGGGCCCCGCCTCAAACCGACCCTCAAGAGGAAGTTTCCGCCTCGCCCGACCCCCCAAAAGGTGGGCCTGCCCCGGCTGGCCCACGAGCAGGACGGAACCAGCCTAGCAGGAGCCCGTCTATGTCTAGCAAGGCGGCGTCCCCACAGGGCAGCGTGTATCGCCCGACCCGGGGACAGCGCCCCGCCTCGCCCGACTCCACCTTGTGGCACCGGGCCGTGCGTTAAGTAGAAAGACCCTCGGATGGAGCGGGTAAGGACCGGGACCCCGGATTCCTGCGTCCTTCTCACCCACTCTGTACGGTGGCCAACGGGCTGCAGGATGGCTCCGGTCGCCCTCCAACCACTCCCTGACAAAGCCCATCGTTAGCCCCAGAGCTGACTAATAGACTGGGCTCGCACGCCAGCCCAGGGAGTGGCTGTAGGACCCAAGCGTGCCGCAACATCCGCGTACGGGCCGTGTCCCGTTGCCTTGCCCAGCTCACCGCTCCCTGCAACGGGATGGAGCACGTCAGGGCGACGGGACGTGGCGGTATGGGAAAGCATGGGTCAGCGGCACGCCTATTATCATTTCCTGGCGTACGGCCAGGTTGGACAGAGAGAAGACAAGCTGGATGCATTGACTACCCCACCTTTTCTGCTTTTTCTAAGCTGTACCTCTCGGATACACACTATTCCTTCTCCCCATTCTCTCAAATTGTAACCTGCCCTCCCTTGGACTATAAAAGAGGAAGCAGGACACCATAGCAGGCAGAGCAACACGAGTTCACGCAATTCCACCACGCTCAAGTTCATCTAGCTCACCCGATTCACAGAGCTAGCTGAACACTGCACACCACACACGCGCACACACGCACAGAGACTTGAGAAGCCTTCCCTCTCTCGACACCTTGATACCCCTACTACAAGTTCTTGGTGCAAATAGGGACGATTTAGCTCGAACTAGTATAAACCCTGTGTCCACTTTTGCACAACCATCCGAGCCTTGACGCGCAATCATAAGTTTACTAGTGGGTGCCGTTACGAAACACCGACACATCTGTTCTTCCATTGTCAACTGCCACGGGCTATTTGGTTCTTCACTGATCCAACACTGCGCGCTGACCGACTCCCCCAGGAGCAAGATGGCGGGCAACACTCATCTTCCAATCTGTATTGCCTATCTCCACCACTAATGATTTAATTCACAAAATTCTAATCACTTTGTGGTATCTTTGGAGGGCCCGAATGATAACAGATTCAACAGGAAAACATGGACTCCATGGTAGGTCCACCATGCAGAGCAGTCACACATGTCCAGCCACCATTTGGCTATACAAGACCAAGCAAATGTCGATGCATGCTCTCATGACCAAGGACAATCCAAACAACCGCACTCCAGGAATTGATGAACCTGCACCCTCCATTCAACCTGCCACCTCCGATCTGGGAATTCAAGGTATGACTCCATCTCAGCAGGCAAACCGAAGAAATCAACTTCGTCCACCTAGGCGGCAGCTTCTGCAGCATACATCCCATCAAGGTAATGAAATAGTTACTGCAGGATTGCCTCGGACCGCTCTGACGCGTCAGACAGCTCTAACCTTGTAGGATACATACCTGGTTACCTATCCTACCTTATTAGAGGGTGTCAGATGCTATTCAGATGCATCAATATCCCCTGACAGCCTCTCCACTAACATAAGAAATGCAGGTGTTGACACAAAAATGTGTACTACGTGTACAACACAAGGCCTCGTGGAATCCGTTATAGCAGAGGAGCCGTAGACTCCTAAACCTCAATGCCGGTTGAATTGGGTCTTGTAAAACTAGGTGTGCCAGTCAATTTGACCTGCAATTGACAAGGAGACAAGGAATCAGTAACACAGGGTGGAACATGCCGGTCCTGTTGCCAGACCGTTCCAATATGTGGCCCAATGGCCAATGATAAAGTCCTTTGACTAGAAAGTCAACACCCATGCATGAAAAACAGTAAGAAAAAGTAAAGAGTAAACTAAAACAGTTGTTCTGATAAGCATGATAAGCATAGAAGCCTTTAGCCGATCTAGTTTAGTCGATACAAGTATATAGATTCGATGTGCAAAGCAAGAATCTAGTTTAAATCCAATAGATCTATTAAACATGCCAAGTTTGTGTCATCCAGTTACTAACGGTGGGGTGTTTTCATGCAACCTTAATAATAACTAGGCTCGCCCCTAACATACTCGCAAGATCAATTAGAGTTTAAATAGACGCATGCTCATTACATCATGGATGAAGCGCAGCCTCATCGGCTATTTAGCCGATAGGGTCATATAGCACGGACAAAGACTCACATGACCTCAGATAAATCCTCGAATCAAAGAGAACTCAATCTAGCATTACTGACAGTGGGGTCCGGAGATACAGCCTCAACAAATAACACAAGATTAAGCCCAATCTGACCAAAGACCTACTCGGGATCATACAAGCTTTGAACGCACCATATGACACGATCAAAATTGAAGGAAATTAGCCGATAGAAACAGGAAATCAACCATCTTAGCAAAATCAGACATTAATCTCCAAAGATGATGAATTTCGATAAGATTTTAAGGCCAAATCTATCAATCTTAATCGGGCAGATGATATTACTTTAATTAAATAAATCAATAGAAAGCAAACAATATCGGTAACTTAATGAATCTATTAGGTTGCCAGCCTAACAGAGCCGATAACTAGCTTTACCAAGTTTTAACTAAGAGATCGGACCTAACTGTTGCGGCCTTAGCTCAAACCAGATAAAACCGATAGCTTAGATCGTGTTTGCGTGAGTTTGGACCTAACCAATGCAGCCATTACAAACAAGATCTATACCGATAACTAGCTTATACCAAGTCACTGAGGGGGTTGGACCTAACCAATGCAACCATATGAATGAGGTATAAACCGTGGCAATACTTACAAGCAAGCCTATGTCCACCGGATGACACCCAACTTGTCGAAGTTCTCGCCAGAATCTACTCTACTCCTACTCCTAAGGGGTGGCTGGAGCCGAAAAAGTAAAGGTACGTGTTGTATTGATTGGATGTGTGTCTTTTACAATAGCCATGGTTTATATTTATACCAAGGCACAATATGACTCCAAGTCAGACACAACTTGTTTACCATTGCCGAATTCTAATCTGAAAACTATCTAATTTTAAAGATAACTTGGACCCTAAGCCTTGCCTTTCTGTAGAGTCCGACGCATTCTTCCCTTGCCAGGATTGTAATCTGCTGACATCACCAACCGTGGTCAATTCTTCAAAATAGCCGATGGGGATGGAATCAGCTGTTTCCGTATTTTCCGTATGGATCCATGGGCCAAAATATGTTACCAAATTCTGGTGTCAACACATGCCCCCTAATTTTGGGATAATATTGATTTTATTCCAAAATTCTCAATACTTTTTGAATCTGGAGCTTAACGAATATTGCGGAAAATCTGCCTCCAATCTCTTTTCATCTGTTACTCCATAATTTTTGGAACAATCTCGATCTGCTTCCAAGATATTTTTCTCTCCTTGGACTATAAGTACAGACCTCAGGCTTTGTGGAAAGGACACCTCTTGCCACATTGCATAGCTTTTCTTTCATCTCAATCTCAATCCAAGAAACCTTCATCCACCAACGGACAACCGTAAGCGCCCTGGCGATGAGCTCCCCGTCTCGTTGCAAGCTCTCCTCCAGTATTGTCAAACTTTATTTTGCAAATAATCTGACCATCTGCTGTTCTATGTTTACAGCTCTGCAGCAAATCATGACAATCTCCCTGTAGCCGGCGCTCTTGCTGCAAACGGAGTCAATGCCCGAGGCGTCACGCTCCTAGATCGTCTCCGGGATGTATGGGAACGAGCTCAAGAAATTGCCCTTCATGGCATTCGTCATGGAGCTGACATTGCCCTTGCCTCTGCACAAGTTCGATCTAGCCATGAACTTCATCGCCTTCCTCCTATGGGCTCTTCTCACTACATTAGCATCCGTGTTTTACTTGATGACTTTGCCAATGAGGCTAATGCAGTAGCCCTCTATGCCAATCCAAGAGAAGTCACCAATAAAGTCTTCGATTAGTTTGTAACTAGGAACCAGCAATAAAGTTATGCTTCTTTTCCTCGTTATTAGCCAATAGGAAAAATTGTTTCCAAAAATAATAATTTCTATGATTCCACAGCTTATTTGACTTTTTTGATTTTCTTATAACCTTCGCGATTTTCGACGCATTGTTGTAGATCTGAATTATCCATATCAGTATTTAGTCGATCTCGGTCAATCAGCAAAATACTGCTTCATCCAAATTGGCAAAGTCTCTTGTTTTAGCCGATCCAGATTTTTCGAGAAACTACCGGGCCCGAGTAAAATTTCAAACCCGCAGTCAATAATTTCTGCCGTCAGCCATGGCAACTGTTCACTTCCGCCTCGATTCCGGAGATATTCCCTTTCCTTCAATTAATCACATCCACGTCACCCACGAAGCCGAGGCGTCACACCTTGGCTATAAATCAAGCCAGGGTTAGTAGGAGAGCACACTCGCCTTCGCCATCTCTGCAACAGGTTACTGCCCGCTTCAAATCTTTTCTTTCTCACTTTCCCTCATCAACCTCCAGCAGTCTCAATGGCGGATCGTGGGAAACGTGTAGCGGATGCTGTGCTAGAGGAGGTGGATCAGCCCCCTCGCGGACGTCGCCGCATCCCCGGGTAAGATGAAATTTCTAGCGAAGAAAACCCCATTCTTTCTTGATCTGCATCCTTACTCTTTGTTTGCTGATGCAGGGTGATTTCCACCACTGGGCGAGGTTTCGCCGCTGCCGCAGAAGCCGCAGCTGGTGGAGTAGGACCGGCGGGTCCCGACGGCTCAGGCTCCTCTTCTTCTTCCGACGCAGAGCTGGTGCTTGGCATTGATGCCAGCAGGGAAAAATTTATCGGCGATAAAATTTCGATAAACCCGATAATCTCGTTTATCGCTGAGGTCCGATAAATTTTATTTATCACCGAGATTCCAAATTTCACTAGTCTCCCTACATGAAAGTGTGATATTCTCTTATATCAATACTATTATGTGCTAGTTCTTAATATTAAATGCTTTAGAGAAAACTTATATAATTTTCTAGAGAAATTAGGTATTTTTTGTTTTATTTTTGACCGAAAAATTTTCCGATAAATCCGATAAACTCGTTTATCGGTGACCTCCGGTATTTTTTTTCGACCGGTAATGTGAACCTTGGATGCCAGGTTCAATGGCGATGACGCCTGGAACTTCCTCCGCTGGATAAGGGCAATAGAGGACTCGTAGGAGTGCAAGAAATCTGCGCGGCTGGAGGAAGCCCTTAGGGCGGCGCAGGCTGCCCTGAACACCCCGATGCTACCAGGGTGGCCAGAGTGCAGCTGGCGGCGTCCGACGCCAAGGTCGTCAGTAAGTTCTTCTGTCGAACCGCCTAGACTTCTTCAATCTCCTCAATGTGTCAGCTGATGGTTCTTGTGTTCATCTTTGAAGAGCTGATGCAGCAGCTCGAGGCCTTGAAGGGAGCTGTCATCACCACCGCCGATGTCGTGAACGCCCGCAGCGAGCCAGCGACACCGAGGTCGAGCACCTTCAGGACATTCCAACGCGCGTCCTGGAGGTGGCTCTCCACGGCGTCGGCCATGGCGCTACCGATGCATTGGCCTCCGCTTAGTTCCAGAGCGGGGTGGACCTCCTTGACACCCTCTCCCCCAGCTTTGTTGAGGAGCACAACCACAAAGGCTTCGATGAGCAGCGGGAGGGCTTTGCCGGCCTAGGCGATGTAGTGGCAGATGTAGCCCCAGTCGATGAGATCGTGAATAAGGTCTACCTTGGCTAGTAGTTTGTAACTAGGGGTTGCATCAATAAAAATTGTCCTGTGAATACTCCGCGTCTTGATCTTGAACCCCTGTGATGCTTATGTTTGTTTGTTTTTCACTAAAGGCGATGCATGCCTCGTCGGCTCTTGTCTTGAATCAAGACTAGATTTGATCTTTATTTTTCTGCTAAAGGTGATACTCGCGATATCGGCTATTAGAGCCTGACGATCGTAATCAATCGGCTATAACGAATCAACCCAAATACTTGAGTAGTATTTCTTGAAAAACTTGCCGTTGATTGCTCTAAAAAATTCTTCTCCCTCCAATGTTTCATAGATGTAAGCATTACTAGGCACCCCACAAGTAATTCAGTAAGGACCTTCCCAATTCGGCGACCACTTGCCATAGTTACTGTCTTTGGATCCAATCGGCAAGATAACTTTCCAAACTAGATCTCCCACACAAAATTGTTTGTCCCTAACCTTCTTATCATAGTACTTGGCAATTCTCAGCTTATTGGCTTCAATATTTTCCAAAGCTCTTAGCCAATGACAATTTAAATCTTCAAGATTGTCCATGATAAGGTGTTTATGCTCATCGGCTTTTAAATCATCTTGTCACATAACGCGTCTTGATCCAATTCTAGTCTCCCAAGGCAAAACAACACTATGCCCATAAACCAACTTATATGGGGAACACTTGGTAGATCCATGACAAGCCATTCGATAAGCCCATAGAGTTTCATTAAGAACCAAATGACATTGCTTTGGGGTGTCAATAATCTTCTTTTTAATCATTTTGATCAGAATCTGATTAGACGTTTCTGCGTGTCCATTTGCTTAGGCATAATACGGAGATGAATTCAACAATTTGAAACCAGTATCAGCAGCAAAGTCTTCAAACTCCTGAGATGTAAACATCTTCCCTTGATCTGTCGTTATAGTCTGAGGGATGCCAAATCTGTAGTTGATATGTTCCTTGATGAACTCAATCATATTGGCAGTCGTCACATCTCTCAATGGAATTGCTTCAACCCATTTAGTGAAATAATCTATTGCTACCAATACAAATTTATGCCCTTTGCTACATGGTGGATAAATTTGGCCGATCAAGTCAATTCCCCAACCTCTAAATGGTCATGACTTGATAATGGGATTCATAGCCGATGCTGGAGATTTCTGAATATTTCCAAATTTTTGACAATATTGACAACCCTTGTAATATCTGAAACAATCTTCTAGCATTGTCGGCCAATAATAACCAGCTCTTCGTATTACCCATTTCATCTTATGAGCTGATTGATGTGCACCACAAATGTCTTCATGTACTTCTCCCATCAACACTTTTCGCATCTTCTTGATTAAGGCATTTAAGTAGCACACCATCGACTATTCTATAATATAACTGATCATCAAGAAGAACAAATTTAGTAGCCTTGTACCTTAACCTTCTTGAGACCTTTTGTGATGGCTCATTGAGATATTCAATTATTTCCTTTCTCCAATCAGCATCATTGGCAATACTGTTGTTGAGGATCTCATAAATTTGCCAATACCCAGAAGCACTCTGAGCTAGATGATTTGCTTCTTGATTTTGACACCTAGGTATATGCTTGATTGAAATAGAAGAAAAGCCATCAATTAATTCTTGACACTGATCAAAATAAATCTTCAAAGTGTCATCCTTACACTCATATAGGCCAATCGGTTGATTAATCACCAATTGAGAATCTCCAAATATCTCAACTGCACCGACCTTTACTTCACTAAGAAGTTGAAGTCCTTTGAGTATAGCTTCATATTCAACTTGATTATTAGTGGAAACTGGCTTGATTGGAAAAGCAAATTCAAAACTTGCCCCCCGATGTGAAATAATCACAATGCCAATTCCACCACCTTGCTTGCATGATGACCCATCAAAGAAAGGAGTCCAAGGAGATAGATTAACCATTTGAACCTCTTTCTTGTGATGGTGGGTAATAAAATCAGCCATTACCTATCCTTTAACTGCTTTAGCTGATTCATACCTCAAATCAAACTCTAACAATGCAAGGATCCATTTTCCAATCCTCCCATTCAAAATAGGCATGGATAACATGTGCTTGATCACATCAAACTTGGATATCACTGTGCACTCAGCAGATAATAGATAATGCCGTAAAAAAGTATAAGCACAAATATAACTTTTCAATAGGAGAATATCTTGTTTCAGGATCTAGAAGCCTTCTGCTTAGATAGAAAACTACTCGTTCCTTTCCTTCAAATTTCTGAATCAAGGCCGACCCAATCGTATGGACGTCAGCCGACACGTACAACTTAAAAGGCTTCCCTTGCTGTGGAGGAATCAAAACAGGTGGAGACTTCATATATTCTTTAATTTCCTCAAATGCCTTCTGTTGTACATCACCCCATTTGAACTCTTGATCATGCTTCAACTTCAGCAATACTGAGAACGGCAAAATTCTTTCTGACAAATTTGATATAAACCTTCTAATGAAATTGATTTTGTCGATCAGGGATTGAAGTTCAATCTTAGTCGTTGGTGGCATAGCATTGTTAATTGCTTCCATGCTTTTCTGACCAACCTCAATTCCTCTTTCATGAACCATGAAACCCAGAAATTGTCCAGCTAAAACACCAAATGCATATTTATTTGGATTCCTCATCAAACCATACTTTCTTGTGCACTCAAGAGTTGCTCTAAGATCTTGAAAATGTTCCTTATAGCTTTTGGACTTCACAACCACATCATCAATATAGATCTCCACTATTTTGCCGATCAACTTATGAAAGATATAATTCATTGCTCTCTGATAAGTTGCACTGGCATTTTTCAAACCAAATGTCATTACTACTCACTCATATAATCCCAAGGCACTAGGGCATCTAACGGCAGTATTATGAATATCTTCTTCTGCCATAAAAATCTGATTGTACCCTCCATTGCCATCCATAAAACTGATCACCTTATGACCAGCTGCAGCATCCACTAGCATATCAGCAACTAGCATGGGATAAGCATCCATGGGGTCAATGCATACTCTCATTTTTCCATTCTTCTTGTATATAGGGACTACACTTGATACCCATTCTCCATATCGGCACTGTCGCATGAATTTAGCCTCATATAATCTAATAATTTCTATTTTCACATCTTCCATAATCTTGGGCTTAATTCTTCTTGGAGCTTGTTTGAATGGCCGATATCCAGGTTTAATTCGCAAATGATGTTCCACAATTGATCGATCAAGTCCAAGCATTTCATAATATTCCCAAGCAAAGCAATCTCTGAATTCTTTCAACAAAGCAACCAATTCTTGCTCAAACTCAGGATCTAATTTAGCACTAATATACATTGGCCTAGGTCTATCACCAGGTCTAATATCAACTACCTTTAATTCATCAGCCGACGTAAATCCTTTACCCAGCTTGCCTTTAGTATCGTCAATTGGAGAATCCATTAAAATAAACTTTCAGAGCCGATTGCTTGTATCGGCTGTTAACTGTCATTGTTGATCTTGATGACGCCTTCATCCCATGTCTTTCCAGAGAAGCATTCAACTTCTTCGAAGTTCCATCCAGTTGGATCAGTTGCTGCAATAGTAACAGACGTATCAGCCTGAACCACTTCAATAGAATCCCCTATCCACTAAATGATACACTGATGCATGGTGGATGGTATGCAACAATTAGCATGAATCCAGTCTCGACCAAGGAGCAGACTATATGCACCCCTTCCATCAATGACAAAGAAAGTGGTCAACATTGTCTTGCTTCCAATTATTAATTCAATGTTCATAGCTCCCTTGGTGTTAGAGGTCTTCCCACTGAAGTCCTAAAGCCTGACATCTGTTTTCAATAAATCATCAGCCCCTTTTCCAAGCTTCCAAAACGTAGTGTAAGACATCAGATTGACAGCTGCCTCTCCATCAACTAGCATCTTAGTCATCGGCTTGCCATCAATGAAGCCTTTGAGGTACAAAGCCTTTAAGTGCAAATATTTTCTAGTTTATTGAAGGTTGCACTTTTTGCTTGGATTATCAATTGAGCATCAGGTTCTTCATCTTTATCGGCATGCTCATCATCTTGATCATCAAGAGCCCTGAACTCTGCTGGTAATATGAAAATTACACCAATATTAGCCGATGGCTTACCTTTATCGGCGGTTTTCTTAGCACGCCAGACTTGACGTTTCTCTTCTCTTAATTCTTGGTTCTTCAAGCGTTGAACCATCCTTTTCTGGCTTCTGGCTAGTCCACCTAGACACCATTGACCATCTTGCCAAACATACTCTTCACCTTTATAATCGGCTAAATCTTGATCAAACACTCTTTTCCCTAACCGATCATGAACAGTTTCCTTTTTACGCGCCGATCCATGTCTCGTGGATGATCAAGACGTTCATACACAGACTGGTGGTTGGTTCTAGATTGCCTGTACTCCCAATATTGCTCACTACATTCAGGACAGTTGTTTCGAGTAGGCAATTTCAAACCTTCATTCCAGCAATGTCTGAAGAAAGGACAATTCCAATGTGACTTGTCTTGCTCTTTCTCATTCCTTTCTTCTTCACGGCAACGTTTATAATTTTCCTCATCTAGCCACCTTTGATGATCCTTCTCTTGCTGACGTTGCCATTTAGTCAGCAAAATCTGAGAAGTTGGTCGACGACGCATAGCACCAACCTTTGAGGACTCAGCTTGCTCTAATCGGCTCTTTTGCCGATTGTGTCTTGTCTTGACCTCTCGATACTCCTCAGCTGTCATCTGCAATTCAGGATAGACTGTTCTAGCTATCTTAGCTTTTTCTGATGTGAGAGTCTTCCCTCTTAGCAACGCTGCTGCAACCATGTTCTAAGGGAAAGGATTTCTGTCGATATGCATCTTCTTGTTTTCTCAAGACCAATCCTTCCCTGTTCAATGGATTTCTGAATGTGCTCACGAAAAACTTTGCAATCATTGGTGTGATGAGTACTAGAGCCATGATATTTGCAATATCTTCTCTTTTTAAGCTCTTCGACCGAAGGCATCTTATGATTTGCTGTTAACTTAATATGACCCTTTTCAAGCAGCATATCAAAGATCCTATCAGCCTTAGTAATATCGAAGTCAACCTTGTCAACATCATTGCTATCAGCTCTTGCCCATGGACACATCTCTGAATGCCTCCATGTCCATTCTACAGCAGCAACTTCGTCTTCTTCTTCATCAGATGAGTCATAATCATAATAATAATCATCAGTTCCAACATTCCTAGCCTTCTAAATTTTACTGTTGCGTGGAGTTGAGAACCTAAATTGAGCTTCAATACTAGCTATCTGGTTAGCCAACATCCCCAGATTATGATATTCCAATCCAGATACTTTCTCCCTGAGTGCTAGCTGTACACCACGGATTGTGATATGAATCAACTCTTCATCAGACAAAGTCAAAGAATAACACTAGTTTCTGACTTCTCTGAGCTTTTGAAGATAGCGTCTTCCTAACTCATTGCTTCCTTATCGTACCTCTATTAGGTCGCCAATGTTCTTCTCTACCAAGCTAGAATAGAAATACTGATGAAACTTGCCTTCCAGATCTTCCTAGCTCATAATAGAACCATATGGCAATGATGAAAACCAAGAAAATGTAGACCCAAACAGAGACAAAGGAAACAAACACACTTTGAGCGCATTATTCATGGAAATTTCTCCCAACTGAGCAAGATATTGACTAATATGTTCCATAGTTGAGATTGAATCTGTCCTAGTGAATTTGGCAAAATCTGGTATCTTATAGCGATTTGGGAGCATCACCTGATCATACCATTCTGGGTAAGGTTTCCTGTAGGATGCTCCACTGTTCTTTGGTTTTAGGCCGAACTGACGCTGCATCATGTTAGACACTTGATTCACCAATTGATCTATCTGAGCATCATGTTGGCCTTGAGCACCAAGATTCTGACCACCCTGATATCCAAGATTGTGTGAACCATAAGCTTGTAGTCATACTGATAGCCCTGAGGAACTCCTTGAGGAACTCCTTAAGGAACTCCACTTGGTACTCTTCCTTGATATGGCGTTGTAGGAACAAGAGCATTTTTTGAAGCCAATGGAGGTATATATCCTCCTGGATTGGTCATTATCGGCTGTTGCACCGGAGATTGTGTCACCGAAAGCTGCTGTACTAGAGATTGTATATTCTGAGCAGTAGGACTAGTATTAAGATTAACACCTCCTCCTTGACTAGAACTCCCAACTTGTTCACCAACCACTGCATGAGTAGGTTGCTTTTTCGATAGGCCAAAATAAGCTAGTCCTATCTGATGAATTAGAGCACCATACATAGCCTCTTTCATCACATTTGTTAATGATCTTATGAACAACTCATTATATATCATTGAGCAGGTGGTGGGTCATTCATTCCATCACAATGCAATGCACAAGTCCTACTCCGTGCGTCATTTGGGCCCAAAGGGTACTGGTGGTAGTTCAGCTCCTTCTTCTCTCACTCGTGGTCCAACCACTCGTGCTTCTTCCTGAGGTGCTTACCGTGGTGGTGCCACCACCGCCCCTACTCATTCCTCCTCAGAGCATCATAGGCGTGGTGGAAGTGTCATCAAGTATGCATTGGGGAAGCTGTGGGAGGCCTTCTGTTACAAGGCTGAGAAAGATGATCGCCGCCTGAGGCGTATTGGGCAGCACCTGCAGATTGACCCGCCTGAGAGTCCTCTTCGTGAGTTTCGTGACCCCTTTGCTGAGTACAATGATTTGCATGGTTCTCCTGCTGCTGGACTTAGTGAGGAGGCTGGCTCGTCTAATGACCCTCGTGGTAAGAAGATGGCTCTCATCTCACCCGGACTGGTTAACTACACGACCGACAATGACGACGATGACGGCAGCGACAGCGTCGACGACCACGACTACACGGAGCCTTATTAGTTTTCACTACCTTGCTTGTTTCACGGTGCCTACCCTTTTTGGGATTTGATGCCAAATGGGGAGTGTTAGGCTTATCTTTATTGTAATAGGTAGTTAATGGTCGTGTAATAATTCTAATCTTTGTGGTGAACTACGTGTGGTGGACTAAGAACTATGTGTGTGATGATGGATGCTTGTAGGCTAGACATTTATGCTTATTCGATATATCATGTTGTGATTGCCTAGATGTGATATTGTGATGATGATTGTTGGCTTAGAATGGCTATGTTGTTTTTAAGTCCTTTTCTTTCTACCTTAACCATTCTTGCTTTTTTTAATTTGTGTGATAAGTTATGTCATTTGCATCATGATATCTTTCTTGTCACACACACTTAGGCACCCCACGAATTGTAAAATTTAGGGAGAGCTTTCCTTATGTATGCATATTGATTATGATCATTGGTTGAGATTCAAGTTCAATACATACACTAAGAGGGAGCCTCTCGTAAAGTTTGAAATTCAAAAAGCTTCAATTCTTTAAATCTTATGTAAGCCTAAGTTGGTTGTCATCAATTACCAAAAAAGGGGAGTTTGTAAGTGCATTCGCCCCCGATGTGGGTTTTGGATAATTAATGATAATCAAATTAGGGACTAACATGTTTATCTAAATGAATACGCAGGTGTTAGTCCGATAAAAGAATTTAAATGATCACATTTGGTGATGATAGCACCCTCAATTCCATTGATTGGAAAGCGTTCCTTCTCAAGTGGCTTGATTAGATTTTTATATTTTGGCTTGAGTTATAGGAAATGCCGCACTATCAAGAGGGATACAAATTAGGCTATCTAGATGGGGAATTAGTGCTCAATATGTGTTTGATTATGCATTTGAGAGACACCTTTGCACTCATGGACACTTAGAGAGGTGTTTTATGCCTGGGAGCACCAGTAGTACCGGTAGGCATAAATCCCGTCCTATGGAAGTGCTTAGTTCTACGTGTTTCTGTACTAGCGGTAGTACCGGTTGATGGGTTGGTAGTACCGGTCTTGACCAATGGTACCGATGAAAGTCCAGTAATACCGGTAGGCCAAATTACCGCAGAACTCATCTTCACTGTAAACTATACTAGCGGTAGTACCAGTGGATGGATCGGTTGTACCGGTCTTGATCGGCGGTACTGGTGAAAATCCGGTAATACTGGTAGGCTATTTTCTCGTAAGATCTCCAGTAGGTTGACTGTAACGGTCGGAACCCTTGGGACCGGTAGTACCGGTACCGCTTCGAAGATAAGTGTATAAATAGCTCTCCCCTTCATTTCTAACCGTTACCCACGCCATTTACTCCCACCTACCTTTAGAAAAATAGCTCCCAAGCATTTACTCACCCTCTCTCTCTTTCTCTTTGCTCCTAGATCCAATCCCTTGCAAGATTTGAGTAGAGATAAGAGATTTGAGAGTGGAAAGCTTCGATTCGCATCTTGAACACTTGGTTCTCCTCCTAGCTGGCTTGGTTTGTGTTTGTTACTCTTGGGTTCTTGGAACTCGAGCTGGCTAGGCGTTCTTCGCGGCTGCCCGTGTTGTTCTACTTGTGAGGACACCTCGAAGTGTTTGTATCACTCTTGTATTCTTAGTGGAAATCTCGGGCTAACCTTTGTGTTTGCTTGAGGGAGGCAAGGAGGTGGAAGAGAATCCGACCTTAGTGGTCACCTCAACAATGAGGACGTAGGAACTCCTTTGTGGGGTTGCCGAACCTCAGGATAAATCGTGTGTCTCGCGTGCTTGTTGTTGCTGCTTGTGATTACTTGAGATATTACTTGTTCTTCGTGTTCTTCCTTTATCCTCATCTCTCACATAGGTTGTGCGTGTCCGATCTACGATTTGGTGAAGGAACAAGCAAAAGGGAGTTCATCATTTTCATCAACATCATCTTTAGCAGTGGGGTAAAACTCAGATCTGAAATCACAACTCGCAGATCTCTGATTTCATATCTTTAGTAGTGTACCAGTAGTACCGGTGGATTATGTCGGTAGTACCGGTGAGCTCTCACCGGTAGTACCAGTCCAAACCAACCGGTAGTACCAGTAGGTATTTAACTTCCATTTTTAAGTTTTGAGTTTAAGGTTTTTTAGATTCGCCTATTTACCCCCTCTAGGCCTATTAGATCCTTTCACTCCTAAACCTCAAACACTGGTTGAATTAGGTCTTGTAAACCTTGGCGTGCCAGTCAATTTGACCTGCAATTGACAAGGAGCTGTGAAATCAGTAACACAGGGTGGAACATGCCGGTCCTGTTGCCAGACCGTTCCAATATGTGGCCCAATGGCCAATGATAAAGGCCTTTGACTAGAAAGTCAACGCCCATGCATGAAAAATAGTTAGAAAAAGTAAAGAGTAAACTAAAACAGCTGTTCTGATAAGCTTGATAAGCATAGAAGCCTTTAGTCGATCTTGTTTAGTCGATACAAGTATATAGATCCGATGTGCAAAGCAAGAATCTAGTTTAAATCCAATAGATCTATTAAACATGCCAAGTTTGTGTCATCCAGTTACTAACAGTGGGTGTTTCGATGCAGTCTTAATAATAACTGGGCTCGCCCCTAACATACTCGCAAGATCAATTAGAGTTTAAACAAACGCTTGCTCATTACATCATGGATGAAGCGCAGCCTCATCGGCTATTTAGCCGATAGGGTCATATAGCACAGAGAAAGACTCACATGACCTCGGATAAAACCTTGAATCAAAGAGAACTCAATCTAGCATTACTGACAGTGGGGGTCCGGAGATACAGTCTTAACAGATAACACAAGATTAAGCCCAATCTGACCAAAGATCTACTCTGGATCATACAAGCTTTGAACGCACCATATGACATGATCAAGATTGAAGGAAATTAGCCGGTAGAAACAAGAAATCAATTATCTTAGCAAAATCAGACATTAATCTCCAAAGATGATGAATTTCATAAGATTTTAAGGCCAAATCTATCAATCTTAATCGGGCAGATGATATTGCTTTAATTAAATAAATCAATAGAAAGCAAACAATATCGGTAACTTAATGAATCTATTAGGTTGCCACGCCTAACAGAGCCGATAACTTTACCAAGTTTTAACTAAGAGATCAGACCTAGCCATTGCAGCCTTAGCTCAAACCAGATAAAACTGATAGCTTAGATCGTGTTTGCGTGAGTTTGGACTTAACCAATGCAGCCATAACAAACAAGATCTAAATCGATAACTAGCTTGTACCAAGTTACAAAGGGGGTTGGACCTAACCAATGCAGTCATATGAATGAGGTATAAACCGTGGCAATACTTACAAACAAACCTGTGTCCACCGGATGACACCCAACTCGTCAAAGTTCTCGCCGGAATATACTCTACTCCTACTCCTAAGGGGTGGCTGGAGGTGAAAAAGTAAAGGTACGTGTTGTATTGATTGGATGTGTTTCTTTTACAATAGCCGGGGTTTATATTTATACCCAAGGCACAATATGACTCCAAGTCTGACACGATTTGTTTACAATTGCTGAATTCTAATCTGAAAACAACCTAATTTTAAAGATAACTTGGACCCTAAGCCTTTCCTTTCTATAGAGTCTGACGCATTCTTCCCTTGCCACGATTGTTATATGCTAACGTCACCAACTGTGGTCAATTCTTCAAATAGCCAATGGGGATGGAATCAGCTGTTTCCATATTTTCCATATGGATCCATGGGCCAAAATCCGTTACCAAATTCTGGTGTCAACAGCAGGTTTAGGAGTGTTCATAGTGAACACTCACTTCCGGCCGGTGCAGACAATCTATGTCAAGGCAACTCTGAACGCTGCAACTTCTGTTCTCATGGCTGAAGCGGCTGCACTGGCCATGGCAGCGCTCATCACTCACAAACTTGGTCTTCAGGTCAACTTCCTCTCAGATAACCAACAGTTGGTTCACTTCCTAAATGACCAGGATCAAACCAATCCACCAGAATGGAGAATCAAATACTACACTCAGGTCTTCTGCAACTTCACAGCTCCAACAAACACAAGATCTTACAGGATTCAAAGGACTCAAAATCAGACAACTGATGCTCTGGCTAAGCAGGCTCCGATTGAATCACAGCTACCTGATTCTCTAGATTTCATATGTATATGCACTAGTGCAGCCCATGATCAGTGCACTCTCCAGGAGACACTTCAGTCTGTAACCTTGAACTCTGTAAGGTTACTAGCAGCTTCTTGCTGTTGATAATGGAATCGTTTGTTGTCAAAAAAAAAATCACGCATGCATCTATACTACATGGTGCAAAAGGTTATTGAAAACTCATTTTGAAAAAGATGGGAGGATTAGGTCTCCATTTGAAATCAGGGTTAGAAAGGGCAACATGTTGACTTGCGTTGACTACACATTCATGCAACACAACATCAAGCAATGCTTTTAGGAAAAAATTTAAAATGTTGGGTATTTCATTACATGCAAATCCACGGGAAAAGAACAAGATGGCATACCGTGTGGCACTCATTACGTGTAAAGTAGTCTTTGGCCTCCGTGTTGCACCCATCGACAGAAGCAGTGACAAGCTTTGCTTTGTCTCTCGTCCATCTCGGTCAGGTAGCTGACGTGGTGGGCGATGCACCAATTGTTGTAAACATGCCCTAAGGGTGGCAAAGTGTGTTCTTAACTGTCGGTTGGGTGTAAGGTTTTAAATAGCTGGCTAAGCCATTTAGCTTTGTGTCTCCCAAAACGTAGCGGCAGCTAAGGGCTGATGGGGTGTGACGGTGGCATTCACGTTGCTAGATCCCTTATCGCTCGAAGGAGATGGGGTGCAGTTGAAAAATTCTGGTGTGGACTGAGTTTTTCATCTTTTTTCTGAAGCAAAATATTGAAAACGGTTGAACAAAGCCAACAATTCTGCTCCCTATCTTTTTCTTTTGGGGACTTGGAAAACTCATTGACTTACAAATGACATTTTAGGAACTATCAGAGATGCTCTAACAACCATTTGGCTAGTTGAGCCAAACTAGCTAGAAGCTAATGTTAGTTGTGATCCATTAGCTAAAAAAATAACTATTAGCAGCTAATGGATCTAAACAGACCATTAGATTAGCTTTGAATTTTTTTTCATTTATATTATATGTATGAAATCGTCATTGCTTACGTGAATCTGCATCGCGTTCGTGGGGCTGAGAAGTGGTTGAATGATTCACTCTGATCCAGAGCTCTTCGGCTGTGGCTGTCAGGACTTATGGCGGGACGGGACCAGGGAATCTTAGAAAAAAATGTCACCCGGTGGTTGAGCACTGGTCTTGGACTTTTCTTCGAGACAGAAACTCCAATAGTCCATGGAGAAGAGATCTAGTCTAGCAAAAAAAAAAACGGTAATGCAACCAATTAAATATAGTAAAAGGATTTAGTGTTTTTCTCTTTGTAATAGCCTGTAGCAGGTGATCTTCAACGGTGGCTTGGGGGTGTTTTTCCGAAATTAAACTGGTTCTATATGAGCTCGTATGTTTTTCTTGAGCCCGTGCGTGTTTTTACACGGCTTTTCATGTATTTTTCTAATCAGGAAAATAAAAAATTATGTCAGTTATTTTCAAGTTTTATTCTAATCTTGTACATATAAAAATTTGTTGCTCCCGTTGCTTCGTCTTGTACGTGCCCGTTGCTTGGTCATGTAGGTACTTGCGAGCTGCCGTGTCCAATCCGGAGTCCGTGTTGTTTGCGAGCCCGTACGTGCCCGTTGCTTTTGGACGCAGAATGACGCGGAAAGGGAGCCGCAGAGCCGAATTTGAGTCAAATATGGTTTTGTATGACCAGTAGATGATTACTTTTAGGGGTATAGATTATATACTCCGTCCATTCCGAAATTGATGTTATTCTCACTTTCCGATAAGTCAAACACCTTTTAACTTTGACAAAAAAATATTAATATTTATAATACATAATTAGTATCATTGTGTAGGTCATTGAATATGCTTTTATAATAAACTTATTTAGATATTTATATAGATGTTGTACGTATTTTCTATAAACTTGGTCAAAGTTGAGAAAATTTACACTTTTCCTATACTACAGTCGCCTGGAAATTTGTTTTAGGTTCAGGCGACACATCCTCTGTTGGATGAGCTTGAAGATCAGTGCGCCAGCTATGTTGTTTTTAGGTCTGATATTTCTTATCGGGCCCGAACACTGGAGACCGCACCCACTAACACCAGCCTGGCCACCGCCCCACTGGAGTGCTCGACCACCCGCTACTCTCTGGCTCTCCCTCCCACTCTCTCTCCCAGTGAGTCAGTGACCTAGCGATTTCTCAGCAGCGAGCGGCGACCTTGGCACTCCAGCCTGCCCCGTCTCGACACGTCGCCTCCCCCTCACCGATTCGTCAGCTACGGCAAGCCCGCTGCCACCATCGTCTGCCTGTGGGACGTTGTCAGAGATTGCTCCGCCGGAATCGCAGATCCTCGTTGCAGACGCTGTCGGAGGTCTCCGAGCAACCCTGGGGACATCCTCTGGTGCGTGGTCGCTCTCTGTTCTTCGTCTCTATACCAGCACTGCTCTCTGTTGCTCCATGTAACGGATCCCCTTTCCGGACACGTTATCGATTAACTCGATTGGTGTTATCTTGTAGCTCGAGGAGGCGATTGGGTTAGAGATTGGTGGTGTTTTGGTTCTCATCTTCGTAGGGGTGTGCTGTGGTGTAGGGATGAGCGAGTTTTCCGTTGTGCGCGGTGATTTTTGGGGCGAGATTTTGTGTTGTGCTTGAGGGAGGTGTCCGGCGATGCGAACCCCTGCCCCTCTGTCTCGCCGCTCGCGACTCAATTTCTCGCGAGTGTGGCGACAGCGGCGTGTTGCCCCAATCTCGGCGCCGCAATCTCCCCTCGTCCTGTCACTCGCCCTCGGCGTATCATCTTGTATATCCATCAAGCTAGAGCTCGGGCACATCCACCCTAGCGTGCGTCTCAGTTCGACCTCAGGTAATATTGTACATGCCTGAAGGTCAAATCTGGAAGTCAAAATTTCAACCCATCTCAGATGCGTGATTTTCTTTGATTTTTTTGTATGTGTTTTCACCGATAACCCCTTCTCTGCAGGGCTATTCCACGTCATGTGCCTCAACATAAGCAGGCTGTGGTATCCATATGCCAAATGTGGCGGCAGGGACTAGCAGTGGAACTGGTCTGGTGAGTTCGATCTCGTTTGTTGTCTTTTTGTTGCAGTTGTTCACGATCTATAACTCTGAGTTGTTGCAAGTACTAATGCATCACGAGCTAGATAGAGCTGTGTTATTTAGTTACATTTTTGCTAACCACCGGAGGTGATGGCAGAGGTCCGCGAAAACTTTCTAGTAACCACACGCTAGAATATGTGTTGTCAGTTTGTTGAGGCACTTGATAAAGTATCTCTATATTTTTAATCCCCGTTTTTCATCTGTTGAGGACAAACGTATCTCTCCAAATTTTTTAATCTGTTCTGCAAATCCGAAGAACCATGAATTAATCTAGATATACTGTTGCAACTTGAGCTGATTAAGTCTTGGATCCACCTCGTATTGTTTAAAGCTGGGCAGCACATATTTTTTTGTGATTGGCAAATAAATCATTAAATCAAAGTTTACTTATATTGTGAATTTTTGAATTTCTGCACATATATTCTCCAACTCGTGATCTGACGGATAAGCATGCACTTGATTACATCCACATGTATGCATGCGTGTATCAGTAGATTGTGCATTCCAGTTGTAGTTTGTATACAGATGATTTTATTTGTTCTCGCTAACAGGAATGATGATGATGTTCTTGTTAACTAGAATGATGATGATGTTGTTACCTTTTGGTTCTGTACTTGGATGACTCGAGGACAATTCTCTCTCTGCAAGAATGACCGGTAAAAGATGTTGCAGTGGCAGATTTCTGGTTGCCGTGGAATGTGTTGCCGATTGGTTCCGGACTATCAAGAAGAATGCGCTGCCGATTGGTCCCGGCCTGCTGGCCTGCGGCCTTCCCCCTGCTGGCTGCTGGCCGCCTGGCCAGGGGCCAGTGGGCATGGCCGCAAGGGGCACCCACACCGCCTGCACGCAGCTGAGCACATCTGCTAGTTGCACGGCTGCAACAGTGCAACCTGCATGCCTGCAACTGCAAGGTGACTAGGTGAGCAAGTCTCAAATTAATTAATACTTCACATACAGAGTCTTGTCATATTCTAGCCTGCATATAAATGCTAAAAGAAGCCTCTGTCATGTCATATTATGTGGTATCTTTTTGTTTACTGAATGGAGAGCAAACAGTGGTTTGTATTCATACCATCTTAGTATGAATGAAGTGATAACAAACTAGCATGGAATTTGATTTGCTTGTTTGGTCAATCGGATTTGAACATGTATTTGCTAGTGCTATTACCTGTTAATTTATTTCTTATCTTAGTACAGGTTAGCATTGAATTGGAAGTGCAAGGCATCTGAACTAGTGTGACTCGACATCCTAACTCATTTATAGTAAATTTCAGCCAACTAGATGTGTTTATATTATAAACATTAGGCATTAGCTGCTTGGAATTACAGTATTTTGCTATCAAAATCAGACAATGTTGCATTGTAGTTACAGGCATAGTATGCAGTAACTATTTAGGTGACTACTTATGTCTAGTGTCTGTTTTTCCAAAATTTGCGATATCATTTTTATTCTCTTTGTCGATTCTCTATCTCTCTCTAGTTCTCTCTCACTTTCTCTTATTTACATAATTGCAATCACTAATAATGTAAATTGCAACTGTTGGGCACCGCAATTATAGTTCTGAGCATACACAATATGCTGATGTTGATACACAACTGTTTCACCATTGCATTTGGTTTTCATTGTTGTGTTATATAAACTGAACATGGTGCCTTTTTTATTGGTTTCTCGTGGGCACTCCAAAGATTCAGAAAGAGGAACCAGCCAGCACTCCAAAGATTTACTAAAAAGACTCCCTACTTTAATAGTCCTAGTCTGTTAGTTGTGATTGTGATTTATGTTAGCACACATCACATTTTTGTCATTGTATTTCTATAGAAAAAAATTGTTTTCGGTGATTTGTGGCAACACATTTCAGATATTTGTCTTTGTCCTTCTACAGCAAAAAAAATTTGTAATATGTTGTCTCTGTTTTTAATCCTACTCGACCTCATCTGATTTGACCACCCGTCCCATGATGTGACACAGTTCCTTAGTACTATTTAATTATTTACTTTAAGCCAACACATCCTATATCTGGCTTGTTATTTGTATGCTAATGATTTCCTCGTGCAGGGATCTCAATCTGAACAAGCTCACAGGCCAAATCCCAGATGAGATTGGGGATTGTCTCCTTAAAATATTTGTACGTCCCTAAATGAAGCCAAGTCTTCTTTTATTGTGTTACTACCTTTTTGTTGTCGATTAGCCATTTTTAAATTGGTTTATGTTTTTTCTTGTCTCTGCAGTGTTTTGTCTGGAAACTTGCTGTATGTATACATCCCCTTCTCCATCTCCAAGCCCTAGCAGCCTGAGGACCTGAAAGCTCTAGCTCTCTCTATTCCTGTTTCCTGACTGCCTTTTACCAAGAGATATGTCTTTTAAGATATGGTCACTTTTACACCCACCTATACTTGGGGTATCTTAGTGGTTACAGTAAAAATGGGAGGCAGTTGCATATGCTGCATTCATCATGATTATCTTGTGTGATGCAGACATTTCTTATGTTACAAGAAATTTGTTTGTTTGTGGTTTGTGTCTTGCTAGTTGCTAGCTACTCTTTTCTAGTGCTTTAGGATTTCTGGTACAAGAAATAAGATGCATCCACAATATACTACTGCATTTTATAGTGCTCTGTTTCTACTATTAATATCTCCTATTGATGAAAACCAAACAAATAAAACATTCACTTACATAATTGCAATCACCAACAATGTAAATGGCAGCTACTGGGCACTGCAATTGTAGTTCTGAGCATGTGCAATTGATCCTTATTAGCCGTACCACCCCAACTTTCTATATTCTTATTGCAGTATCTGAACTTGACTCTCTTTCTCTTTTATTATGCAGAACATTATGAGGGTAGGTAAAGGACAAGCTGATCAGTGCATCAGCGGATTCACAGCTATGGATGTCCCAGCACCTTGTGGCCCCCTCTGGTAAACTATGCACTGCTAAGCTCCTTATCCTGGCTCTCACGATTGTTAATCTTTGCGCATAATGTTTAGCAGCTTGTTTTTAGTAATTTTTTTGTGATTTGTGCTAACACATCTTTTTCTTTGTTTATTGTGATTTGTGCAAGCCTACACCAAATTTTTGTCCTTGTCCTTTCATAGAAAAAAATTGTTTCTTGTGATTTGTGCTAACACACCTTTTGCTTTGTTTATTATGATTTGTGCAAGCCCACACTAAATTTTTGTCCTTGTTCTTTCATAGAAAAATATTGTTTCTTGTGATTTGTGCTAACACACTTTTTCTTTTGTTTATTGTGATTTGTGCCAGCACACCAAATTTTTGTTCTTGTCCTTTGATAGAAATTTTTTTTTCTTGTGATTTGTGGTAACACACATTTTATTTTGTTTATTGTGATTTGTGCTAGCACACACCACATTTTAGTTCATTCCGTGTTTATTATGCTTCAGTGAGGACGTGGGAGTGGAGTTTCGTGAATGTTCAGACAGGAACATGACAGCAGAATTTCGTGGGGTTCGGATCTGATTTGTGATGTTTATTGGTTGAGTTTGTTAGGTTATTGGTTTTTAGTTTCAGTCCTCTAGTTATTACCCCTGCCATGCTGTTGTTTTTTTCCCATTGGGATCTTGCTACTCTCTCTGTCAATCTGTATAGCCTGCAGCTTCATCTCTGGCTTGGTTACTTGTTTTCTGTCATGTTCCAATCTGGTCACTGTAACTTTGTACTCTACTTAGCAATCAGCAGTATAGCTAAAGCTATAATTTATTTGGCCAGTATTAATGAATTGTTAGCATATACTCTAGATGCAAATTGCTGCAATGAGAGCAATGGGATGGAATTGGATGGAATGATGGCTTCCATGGGTAGGGTGAGTGTGCAGAAAGAGTTGAAGGATGATGAATACCCTTTAGCTGCTATGCTAAAAGTAAGCCATGCCATTGGGTAATCGATGGAGAATCTTAGAAACTCACTGAACCCCACATCTTGTGTTGTTGTTTATTTTTTTTCTGAAAATTAAATGCCCTACTTCTCATTAACCGAAAGTATCTCAAAATAGATGAACTCTGCTGATCCAAAAGCTCAGATAGATAAAGGCATGTGAATGTTGCAGTCATCATCTTCGGTGTTTTATATGTAGCTTAACAATTTTTTTTTCTGAAAATTGAATGGTGGCTGCTTGTGTTCATTAACCAAAAACACCAAAGTGTATATTTGAATGTCTTTTAGGAACAATACGAACTGTGTATGGTAGAGTTGATTTTTTCTGTTTCTATTTCTTCTGGGACTCATAAGTAGATATTATTTTTTTCTAGGAGGTACTTTGAGGTTCTTAGGCAGATTCACAACTATGGATGTCCCAGCACCTTATGGTGCCCTTTGGTAAACTATGCACCGCTAAGCTCCTTATCTAAGAACTCGTGTTTATTATCACTATAAGTAATGGTACACTTCAATTATACTAGCAGGCTCCTTATTCATGAGCTAGAGTTTGTATTTATAGAGAAGTGTGTTTCTGTTTTATCCGACGATTATTGCACACATTTTATGCTAAATTTGCAGGTTTCATTAGATGCAATTTCTATAGGTGTAATGTGTAATTTCTGGTGGCTGAGAATAAAAAACTCATTTCTCTTTTGGATCAGGGATGACAGAAATGGTGTTAGAGTAGATGATAGAGAAGCTACAGGGTAGGTTAGGCGTCCACCAATAACCTTTTTATGTGTCTAGACAACAGAAGCGCAGTCGGTAATTCGTGAGCTGTTCCATCAAAATGAATATCAATGGCCTGCTGGACATTGATATATGATATCTATATATCCAGAGATGGGCATACCTCTCAGGGGGTGTCTGAATCAGGGAAGTTGCTCCTGACACTAATCTTAGGACTTCACTTCAGATTTGGATAAAATCCTAGTGTGATTGAAATCCCACCTTCCTAGTCAGGCCCCAAATGAAATGATTCTGTAATTTACTACTCCCTGTGTTCACAAATGTATGCATTCCTAACATTTAAAGTTTGCCACAAATGTATGCATTTTTTCATAATTTGTGCACCCCCTCCCTCACCATTTAATGGATGGCTTGATGCCTGCCATTTATAGCCTTGGTTATATGAAAAGGCAGGTGTTAATTGTGTGATTGAGGTGCAGCATAATCATTTACCATCTGGTTTAATCTATCCTCAAAATCATATAAATGCTTACATTTGTGGGAGATTTTGCGCAAGCAGGGTTCCAGCAGCACCTGTGCCTCTTCTACGGCGATGCCAACACCGACGTGCTGTTCATGGGGCAACAGGAGACCAAGGCCAAGAGCAAATGAACAAGGAGGCGGCGGCCACCATGGCCATGCTTTTCGGCTAAAATGCGAGTTATTGCTTTCTCAATGTAATTCCACTTGATCTATTTCTTTCTTGTAGCAGGAGTTTAGGTAGGACAGATTTCTATGTTTTTTGCTCACTATGTAAAGTCCAATTCAATGGGAAGAAATAAGCCCATGTTTATTCATGTGGTACACCTTCAGGAAGCTTACTGGGTTTTTTTGGACCCGTTAAGGACTATATATATGTTTTGGGTTTGGTTGTGGACCCGTTTCGTCTCTTTGTGAACAGAAACTAGTGCGTACAGATTGACCTGGTTAACGGGTTTATTTTTGGCGGGCCCGTTAAGGGATAGCAGTGTAGTGATGGGTATTTTCGGACCCGTTATGAAAGCTGGCGTACAGATACAACTAGGACAGAACCTGAGCGTTGGATGAAGATCTGATGGCTGTAGTTGTCGTCTGGGATTTTTCCTAAATCCCAGGCGACTAGGATATAGCAAGTCCCGAAAATTTAACAACCACACATCCCGTAACGGCATCTATAATTTTTAGGACCCATAACGGCATCTATAATTTTTAGGACCCATAACGGCATCTATAATTTTTAGGAGGGAGGGAGTATATGAAATCGTCATTGCTTACGTGGATGGAGCGCGTCCGTCGGCACCCGGTGTGGGACTTACAGGAATCTGCATCGGGCTCGGGGTTGAGAAGTGGTTGAATGAATCTCGGATCCAGAGCTCTTCGGGTGTGGCTGTCAGGACCTATGGTAGGACGGAACCAGGGAATCTTAGAAAAAAATATCACCCGGTGGTTGAGCAGAGGTTGAGCGGAGGTTGACTTTAGCTGGTCTTGTACTTTTCTTCGACACAGAAACTCTTTGGCTTCCTCTGTTCACTCAAGGCAAAGCCGTGAGAGGCCGAGAAGCGTTCCCCACCATCTCCCCATCTCCATCCCATTCTCACTCACCAGCGACATGGCGGAGGCAATCGCCATATCTGTCTCCAGTAAACTCGCCGTGATATTGTCACGCAGCGCCGTCCTCGGCATCTCACGCCTCGTCGGCGTACGCTCTGACATCGCCGCTGCCCAAGGGGAGCTCGAATTTCTCCGCTCCTTCCTTCGTTTCGCAGACTCCTGCCGCGGAAGCTCTGGCACGGAGGACGATCATGTGTCTGAGTGGCTTAGGCAGTTCCGCGATGCTGCCTTCGAGTTAGAGGATGTGGCTGATGAGTGCTCCTACCTCTCCGTCCACCACTTTGCCAAGGACTTGGTCAACATCAAGGCCTGGGCCGCCGTGTCGAGGCGGCTGCGCAAGGCTCGGGAGAGGCTCTCCCAGCTGTTAGCAACCAAGGAGCAGTACGGCATCGGCATCCGCTCAGCCGACGATCCTGCCCTGCTTCCGCCTCCTCATAGCACTGTTAGCGGGGCGGTGGCGGTGCGTGCTCACTACTTGGAGGAAGAGGAGATCGTCGGCTTCGATACGAACGCGAAGCGACTCCTGGAGTGGGTGGTCAACGACGCGGTGGAGCCACGTTGTGGACCGCTGGTCGCCGTCTGTGGGATGGGCGGCGTCGGCAAGACCACCCTCGTCAGGTGCGTGTACAGAGTGGCGATGAGCCACTTCGAGTGCGCCGCGTGGGTGGCTGTCTCTCGAGGCGTGACGCGGGACGACCTCCTCAAGAAGATCCTCAAAGAGCTGCACGTGCACTGCGATGATGGTGGTGGCGTGCCGGGCCGTGGAGGCGCTGGTGCTGGTGCTGGTGCTGGTGCTGGTGCTGACTACCTGCATTCCTTCGTGGGGGCGGTAAGGAGGCATCTTGCGAAGAGGAGGTATTTGATCGTGCTCGACGACGTCTGGGACGCGCACCTGTGGGGCATGCTCCTCCGCCATGCGTTCCCTGACGACGCGACCGGTAGTCGTGTGGTCATAACCACCCGCAGCAAAGACGTGGCTATGGCCGCGGGGCTTGAGAGGATCATGACGCTGCAGCCTCTGTCGAGGCACGAGGCGTGGACGTTGTTCTGCAACGTCGCCTTTAGGAGCCACCTGAATGTTACGATACTACTAGTGTTTTCACGAATTTAACACGGATTCACACAGAGTATGAGTGGGATTTGGGGATACATCGAGCAATCGCTCGCCGGTCTCCGGACGCAGCCGGCCAGTTCAAGTTCCGTGTTCCTCCTCCCTCCCTCCTCTCCTCAGCCAGCTAGATAACGACTCCTTCACGCTCCCTTCCGCACGCCAAAGCTCGACTTCACCCAGTCTGGGCCGTCATACGCCGTGTTGGGCTTCCTGGTTCTTTTGGGCCTTGAGTCCTTGACCGGTATTTGGGCCTCAGCGTCTTGGTTCTGTTTCCCGCCAGCCCGCACTCCAACAGCATTAGGATCGGCAGTATCTTCAGAGGCAGCTGCCGTGACATTCCTCCTCCCTTGAAAACCGGCTTGTCCCCAAGCCGGTGCTGATGGAAACGCCGTGCGTAGAGGTAGTTCATCTTCCCAGGTGGTCAGATGCTCAGGCCAGGACGACCATTGAACCAGCACTTGATCAATGACTTGAGCATTATGTTGACGACGACGCCGTTGCAAGATTTTCACTGGATATTGAAATGCAGAAGTAGTGTCAGGGAGGTCAGAACTGACCTGAGTAGTAGGACCAATCGCCAGCTTGAGTTGGGAAACATGAAATACTGGATGAATAGAGGAGTGATCCGGTAACTTCAGCTTATAAGCGACAGATCCAATTTTCTGGATAATATGAAATGGACCAAAATATCTGAACGAGAGCTTTGGATTAAGACGTTGAGCCACACTGGTTTGCACATAAGGTTGCAGCTTCACAAACACCTGTTGGCCAACCTGAAACTGTCGTTCAGTGCGATTTTTATCAGCTTGATGCTTTTGCCGCTGCTGAACTCTGATAAGATGTTGTTGTAGCAGCTGTTCCATGAGCTTACGGTCTTGAAGCCAGGTATCGAGGTCAGGGACAGCACAATCCAGTGTAGGATCAATCCCAAAATGTCGAGGCTCATGAGCATATAAGACTTCAAATGGTGTTTTCCCCAAAGAAGAGTGGTAACTGGTATTATACCAGTACTCAGCCAATGACAACCAGTCCTTCCACTTCACTGGACAAGCATGAACTGCACAGCGCAAGTACCCTTCCAAGCATTGGTTGACTCGTTCAGTTTGACCATCCGTTTGCGGATGATAAGCTGTGCTCATCTGTAACGCAGTGCCAGTCAAACGAAACAATTCTTTCCAGAGTGTACTCGTGAATATTTTATCTCTATCAGAAATGATAGCAGAGGGTAACCCATGAAGCTTAAAGACCTGATCCATATATACTTTGGCAACCTGGAGTGCTGTAAAAGGATGAGCCAAAGGTATAAAATGGGCATATTTGGAGAATTTATCTACCACCACAAAGATGCAGTCACATCCTTTAGATTTGGGTAGGCCTTCAATGAAATCAATACTCACAACTTGCCAAGCATGAGCTGGAACAGGTAAAGGTTGCAGCAAACCTGGGTATTTGACTCTCTCACATTTAGCTTGTTGACAGATCAAACATTCAGTGACTGCCTGATGAACCATTTGCTTCATAGCAGGCCAAGCAAAAAGCTTCTTGATCTTCATATAAGTGACCAGGAAACCGGAGTGCCCACCAATAGCTGAAGAGTGAAAAGCCTGAATGATTTTAGTTTGCAAAGATGGAGCACTAGCCACCCAAATTCGAGACTTATATCTGATGACACCATTGTGAAGGGAGAAATGACCCTGGGGGCTAGATATGGTCAAAGAAGCCAATAATTCAGCAGTGGCAGGATGAGTCACATAGGTGGAAGTCAATTCCTGCAACCAGACAGCCTGAGATGTGGACAGAGCATAAAATTCTTGAGAACAATGAGTAGAAACAGATGGTAATCTGGACAAGGCATCCGCTGCTGAATTTTCAGTTCCCTTCTTATATAAAATTTTAAACTGGAGACCCAAAAGCTTGGTGTAAGCTTTAAGCTGCCAAGGTGTGCTTAGCTTTTGATCTGTCAAATTCTCCAAACTGCGCTGATCTGTCCTTATCAGAAATTCTCTGTGATGAAGATATGGTCGCCAGTGATCCACTGCCATTAATATGGCTAAACATTCTTTTTCATAAGTGGACAAACCTTGATTCTTGGGACCCAATGCTTTACTGATGTAGGCGATGGGATGACCGTCTTGCTGTAAAACAGCACCAATCCCTTTTGCTGAAGCATCAGTTTCAATTGTGAATGGTTTGGAAAAGTCTGGGAGGTGAAGAACAGGAGCTGTCACAAGAGCTTGCTTTAACTGATGGAAAGCTGTTTCCTGAAGTGAAGTCCACTGAAAAATGGTGCCCTTCTTGAGTAACTCAGTGAGGGGTTTAGCAATAGTGCCAAAGTGCTGAACAAATTTTCTGTAGTAACCAGCCAGACCTAAGAACCCTCTGACATCTTTAGGTGTGGTTGGTGTAGGCCAGTTGATGACATCAGAAATTTTCTTGGGATCAGTGCCTACCCCAGCAGCACTAACAATATGACCAAGGTATTTCAATTGTCTCTGTGCAAAAGAGCATTTGGATAACTTGATCTTCACTTGATGTTGCTCTAGCAAGGCAAAAACTGATTGCAGTAAGGCCAAATGTTGGTCCCAAGTGGAGCTATAGATCAATATGTCATCTATGAACACAACCACTCCTTTTCTGAGTAATGGTGCCAAAATATAGTTCATGGTTTGCTGAAATGTAGCAGGTCCACCAGTAACCCCATATGGCATGACAGTGTACTCATAATGGCCATGGTGAGTTTGAAATGCTGTTTTGAACTGATCAGCTTCTTCCATCAAAATCTGGTGATAGCCTGCTGTCATATCTAGTGAAGTAAACCAAGTGGCCCCAGTCAATTCATCTAAAAGTTCATCGATGACAGGTAATGGGAACTTGTTCTTAATGGTCAGAGCATTAAGTCTTCGATAATCAACACACATACGCCAGTCACCAGTTTTCTTCTTCACAAGGAGGACTGGCGAAGCGAATGGACTTGAGCTTTCCTTGATGAATCCATTTTGCAAAAGTTCAGAGACTTGTTTCTCTATTTCATCCTTCTGAGCAGGGGTGTATCTGTAAGGCCTTAACCGAAATGGTTGAGCCCCAGGAATCAATGGAATAGTATGATTAATGTTGCGCTTTGGAGGTAATCCAGTAGGTTTAGCAAATAACCCTTGATACTGTTCAATGATGTGGTGAATATCAGCTGGCCAACTGCTAGAAATTTCAGGTTCAGCTAGCTGAAAAACTTCCATGATACACCATAACTGATGAGTAGCTTGAAGTTGAAGCACTTCTTCAGCTGAAATCAGTGGACACTGAGTGAGATTGGGTTGCAAACCAAACAGTTGGATTTTGGATCCCAGATGCTCAAAAGACAACCATTTATCTTTCCAGTGAATTTCCATTGGGCTGAACTGTTCGAGCCAATTGATGCCTAAAATGATATCATAGCACTGGAGTGGTATAATTTTTAAGTTGAGTTGGAAAGAGTGGCCCTGAATTTGCACAGGATAATCTGTGATCTCATGAGTGCACTGCATTAACTGTCCATTAGCAACTCGGATGGTAAGTGATTGAGGCAGAGGCTTCCACCTGTCAATTTGGGTTGCTAAGGTAGTACTGACAAAACTGCTAGAGCTGCCCGAATCCAACAAAATAACGATTGGTTGATTGCCTAAATGACCAGCAAGTCTCACAGTCTGAGAGCAATCAGTACCCTGAACAGCTGACAATGAAATCTGCATAAGATCCTCACCCGAATCAGTACTATGCTTATCATGGTCAGGTGAACAATCGCCATCATCATCAGAAATCAATTGCCATAATTCATCCACTAAATTGAGAGGCACTGAAGTAGCACACTTATGAGTGGGACTCCATTTATCACCACATTTGAAACATAACCCTTTTGATCTGCGATAAGATTTGATATTCTGTAGTTTATCCTCCAAGGCTGGGGGCTTCACAATATCTCCAGTCTTTTGAGTGGCAGTAACACTTGGACTAGTGGAATAGTCAGATTTATACTGCAGCCTTGTGGAATATGGTCTGTTGGAGGAAACACCATCATGCTTTTTGTGCTCTTTGGAAACATCACCCAGCAACACCTCCTCCTGCAAAAGGGCCAAGGAACAAGCAGCATCCAGACTGGAAGGACGATGAACCATAACAACAGCTTTAATTTGATCTTTTAAGCCATCCACAAAACGACTGGTAATAATGTGGGGGCTAAAATGAGGGTCATGAGCTAGGATTTGATGGATAAGATTATCAAACTCTTCAATGTAGGCTGAAACAGTGTGTGTTTGTTTGAGGTGGAAGAATTGGCGATCTAATTGGTTTTGTTGGTCACGCTCAAATCGATTGCACAGAGTAGAACATAACTCAGGCCAAGTGGCACGCTGCAAGATGGATTCTACTGATTGGGACCAGAAAGCAGCAGAACCAGTAAAATTCATGATAGCCAGTTTGACCCACATGGTAGGATGGATAGCATAGACATCAAAATATGATTCACACTGTTTCTTCCAGAGTTTAGGGTGTTTGCCATCAAATTTAGGGAAGTCAAATTGAGGCATGGCTTTGTTCATGTCAAAGTATAACTGAGAATCAGCATGAGGAACAGAGGTTTGTGGGAAGGTGTGCGCACCTTTGACCGGGGTAGGCACGAAGGTGGTGACCACCCCGTTGCCATTTCCCCGGTTACTCATGTCAACGCCGGCGCCCATTGGCAATTGAGGGTCCTCAGAGGAAGCCACAGACTGGTGAGTAGTCGTCGACTTCGTGAGGTCGGATGGTTCCCCATGGAAGATGTGTGGAACCGAAGGTTGGGAAGCCAGCAGATCCACCTTCTGCTGCAGATTGGTGACCGACTGGTGTAACGCGTCCACCTTGGCATCAATCTTCGGGCGCCATACACCAACATCCTGAATGACGGCGAGGTTGTCGTTGAGGGTGCGCTGGATCGACGAATTCTGCGCTTGCAATTCCTTCAGCATGTTCGTCAGCTCTCCGAGTTGGGACTCCATATGGCCGATGCGCTTCTGGTCACGGGTTTGGTATTGAGGACGAAGAAGGTAATCTGGAACTTCCGCCAGGGTGGATGCTGGGAAGCAGGGAAACTCGAAACAATGGCGGAAATACAGATCAAAGTGCTTGTCGCGGAACGAGTGCCGACCAACTCAACCTCGGCGCGGACCTATGGATCCTCGCGATCAACGCTACGAGAGCGAATCACAGAGGAGAGCCTGCCGTCGGGGATGACGAGTCCAGATCAAGGCACACGAACTGAGACGAAACGCACCTGAGGACGACGACGAGATCGCCGCCACCGCTCGCCCGCGGGATCGAGTGACCTCCGATACCAAATGTTACGATACTACTAGTGTTTTCACGAATTTAACACGGATTCACACAGAGTATGAGTGGGATTTGGGGATACATCGAGCAATCGCTCGCCGGTCTCCGGACGCAGCCGGCCAGTTCAAGTTCCGTGTTCCTCCTCCCTCCCTCCTCTCCTCAGCCAGCTAGATAACGACTCCTTCACGCTCCCTTCCGCACGCCAAAGCTCGACTTCACCCAGTCTGGGCCGTCATACGCCGTGTTGGGCTTCCTGGTTCTTTTGGGCCTTGAGTCCTTGACCGGTATTTGGGCCTCAGCGTCTTGGTTCTGTTTCCCGCCAGCCCGCACTCCAACAGCATTAGGATCGGCAGTATCTTCAGAGGCAGCTGCCGTGACACTGAAGGAGCACAGTAACAGGTCCTGGGACGTGAGGGAGGAGGCGGCGTCCCACACCGACGACAGCAGGACGTGCCCGAGCCACCTGAAGGAGCTCGCTGGTAGCTTGCTAGATCGATGCGGTGGCTTGCCGCTGGCGATCGTTTCCATCGCCAACCTCCTCGCGCTGAAAGAGAGGACTGTGTTCGCCTGGAAGAACGTCCACGACAGGCTCGTGTGGGACAAGAGCAACAGCGACCTTGGGATAGGGGAGGCCGCAAGCATACTTAGCCTCAGCGTGGATGACCTGCCGCACCACCTCAAGAGATGCTTCCTGAGCTGCAGCATATACTCCGAGGACTTCATGATCAAAAGGAAGATACTGATAAGGAACTGGGTCGCGCAGGGGTTCATCCAAGAGGAACAACATGGCTCTGTAGCCACACGTACAGTGGAGGATGTCGCAGATGATTATTTGGACCAGCTAGTACACCGCAACCTCATCCAAGCTATCGAAATCAATGAATTTGGTCGTGTCAAACGGTTCCTTATTCACGACCTCTTCAGGGATTTGATCTCCCACAGGACAAGAGGAGAAGGCTTCTTTCAGTTTACCAACTGCAAGATAAGAATGGACTGCGGCGTCAGAATCCGTCATCTTTCAGTTGACAGGTGCGAAATGGATTGCCAATCAGTTCCAAGGCAGGGGCAGGCTTCAATTCGTTCCTTCCATGCATTCGGGTCAGAATTCGGTGCCCTGTTCCTATCCCGGTTTAGGCTGATAACTGTTCTAAACCTCTGGTTCATTGAAATGAAGAAGCTGCCCAGCACAGTAACCAGTCTTCACAATCTACGGTATCTTGGTATCCGAACGACTCTCATTGAAGAACTACCACAAGATCTTGGCAACCTGCAGAAGCTGCAAACATTGGACGCCAAGCTGTCCATGATAAAATGGTTACCCGCCAGCATAGCCAAATTAAAGAGCTTGCGCCACCTGATTCTTTTGAGGCGTCACGCTGCAGACTTAACGGTGGCGTTTCCGGCCATGGCGGTCGGAGCTCCTAAAGGGCTAGAAAACCTGACCAGCCTGCAGACACTCAAGTATGTTTTAGCTGACAAGAAGATGGTTGCATCCTTAGCAAGACTGGAGCAGATAAGAAGCCTAGAGCTATCTGGAGTAGATGCGGGCCTTACTTCTGATTTGTCATCATCAATCTCCAGAATGGGCTGTCTTGTGTGCTTGGGTTTGGAAGCCCAGCCGAGGGCAGATGCAGTACTTGACTTGGAATCAATCACTCGACCACCACTTAAGCTACAAAAACTGGCCTTGACGGGCAAGTTAGCGAGAGGGCGGTTGCCATCTTGGACATGCTCTTTGACCAGCCTCGTGCTACTACGGTTGTGCCGCTGCGCTATAGCGCAAGATTCATTCTCTCTCCTTGCAGCGCTTCCAGGGCTTGTCAGTCTTAGCCTTATCGCCGCATACCGTGACAAAGTCATCACCTTTGCGGGAGGTAGTTTTCCTGCACTGAAAAGACTCACCTTGTGTGACTTGGATAACCTGACGCGCATAGAGTTTCAGCAAGGTTGTCTAGTAAGTCTAGGTGACCTGGTACTTAGTGAGTGCACCATGCTAACTGACACACCTCAAGGCATGGAGAACCTCAAGCATCGTCATTTGAATTTGGGAGTTTTTGGGATGCCAACAGAATTTGCAGATAAGTTGAAGGAACACATTCATGATTCTGAAATTATTACTGATTCAGACATCGGCGTTCGGGAATTTTTTCCTTCCAGGTACGTCAGATGGTTACAAAGAAACAAGTGAATATTGTTGTAAGTTTTAATGGATTCAATAAAAACCATGGAAATCATATCAATCTTGGTTTGTGTCGAGCTTTTAGGCGTCTGGTCTATATCTGGTTCGGTCTTGTCCATGACGGGCAAGACTAGCATGTAACAGTGTAGACGTATTATTAAAAGTTAAATGCACCACAGACCCCTGAACTTGTAAGGGTGTGTCACATAGGCCTCTGAACTTTGAAAATGTATTTCTGGGCCCCTGAACTTGTCACGTGGTGCACCGCAGGCCCCTGAACAGTAGCATGCACGTTGGCACAGTAGCATGCACGTCGGCCAAGTAGCGAGCACAAGTCTATCGGCCAGTGAGCTGCCGACAGGACCCCTATCGACAGTTGAGCAGCCGACAGGCTTATATATGTCCATTTTTTTTATAACAGCTTCTAAATTCGTAATTAATCATAAAAAAGTATTATTTAAAAAAATCAGTGCGGACCACGAGCTTGTATTGGGTCCCGCGTCTCTTGTCTCCTTTCGCCGCCCCTCTGGAGCCGGCCGCTGCCGCAGGCGAGTTCCTTCCCAAGCCAAAGTATCCGGCAATGATCCCTTCACAGCAGTAGCAATCACTCCTCTTGCATCTTCCTCTCCCGTGTTGCCCCTCTGCGGCCTGTGGCATCTTCCTCGGCGAGCTACGGCGGCTCCTCGCCGATGCAGATGAGCGCCAGCTACTACGGTGCCGCGGAGCTGGACAGGGCGACGCACGTCCACAGGCTGGTGAAGGGGGACGACATCGAGGTGGGAAGCTATGTCTTTTTAGAGCTGCTGCGAAGTGGTCGGGTCGGGGAGTGATGGTTCGGCTCGTGTTTGTTTTGCAGGTGCATCTTGATCACAGGCACATGGGGCTGGGCGGCGACGACAGCTGGTCTCCGTGCGTCCACGAGCAGTACCTGCTGCCGTCGACGCAGTACGCCTTCTCCCTGCGGCTCTGCCCCGTGCTGCCGACGTCGTCGTGCCATGACATCTACAGGTCTCAGCTCCCCAGCTGATGGTGCCGTGCCGGAGGCCCGTGAAGAGAGAGGCCCATCGAGCCTTGCGAAACAACAATGAACCAGAGACGCATTCGATCCTGCAATGGCCTGGCCAGTAAATTATTATAATAAAATAATAAAGCAGAGACGCATTCGCTCCTGCAAGCTGCAACGGCCTGGTTCCCGTGATGTTCTGACAAATCCTGGATATGTTTATCGGTTACTAGCAAACGTGCGTGGCGTTGCATGGAACTCAATATGTCTTGAAATCAGACTTCGTACTGAATTCTATGGTTTGGTTCATGAATGCGGATAGCAAATCGAGATATGGAGAACGTGAGCGCCCAATGCAAGCTCGTGGTCCGCACTGATTTTTTTAAATAATATTTTTTATAATTAATTACAAATTTAGAAGCTGTTATAAAAAAATAGACATATATAAGCCTGTCGGTTGCTCAACGGCCGATAGGGGCCCTGTCGCCAGCTCACTGGCCGATAGGCATGTGCTCGCTACTTGGCCGACGTGTATGCTACTGTTCAGGGGCCTGCGGTGCACTACGTGACAAGTTCAGGGGCCCAGAAATGCATTTTCAAAGTTCAGGGGCCTATGTGACACACCCTTACAAGTTCAGGGGCATATGGTGCATTTAACTCTAAATGCACCACAGACCCCTGAACTTGTAAGGGTGTGTCACATAGGCCCCTGAACTTTGAAAATGCATTTCTGGGCCCCTGAACTTGTCACGTGGTGCACCGCAGGCCCCTGAACAGTAGCATGCACGTCGGCACAGTAGCATGCATGTCGGCCAAGTAGCGAGCACAAGTCTATCGGCCAGTGAGCTGCCGACAGGACCCCTATCGGCCGTTGAGCAGCCGACAGGTTTATATATGTCCATTTTTTATAACAGCTTCTAAATTTGTAATTAATCATAAAAAATATTATTTAAAAAATCAGTGCGGACCACGAGCTTGTATTGGGTCCCGCGTCTCTTGTCTCCTTTCGCCGCCCCTTTGGAGCCGGCCGCTGCCGCAGGCGAGTTCCTTCCCAAGCCAAAGCATCCGGCAATGATCCCTTTAGAGCAGTAGCAATCACTCCTCTTGCATCTTCCTCTCCCGTGTTGCCCCTCTGCGGCAGGTGGCATCTTCCTCGGCGAGCTACGGTGGCTCCTCACCGATGCAGATGAGCGCCAGCTACTACGGTGCCACGGAGCTGGACAGGGCAACGCACGTCCACAGGCTGGTGAAGGGGACGACATCGAGGTGGGAAGCGATGTTTTTTAAGCTGTTGCGAAGTGGTCGGGTCAGGGAGTGATGGTTCGGCTCGTGTTTGTTTTGCAGGTGCATCTTGATCACAGGCACATGGGGCTGGGCGGCGACGACAGCTGGTCTCCGTGCGTCCACGAGCAGTACCTGCTGCCGCCGACGCGGTATGCCTTCTCCCTGCGGCTCTGCCCCGTGCTGCCGACGTCGTTGTGCCATGACATCTACAGGTCTCAGCTCCCCAGCTGATGGTGCCGTGCCGGAGGCCCGTGAAGAGAGAGGCCCATTGAGCCTTGCGAAACAACAATGAACCAGAGACGCATTCGATCCTGCAATGGCCTGGCCAGCAAACTATTATAATAAAATAATAAAGCAGAGACGCATTCGCTCCTGCAAGCTGCAACGGCCTGGTTCCCGTGATGTTCTGACAAATCCTGGATATGTTTATCGGTTACTAGCAAACGTGCGTGGCGTTGTATGGAACTATACATGTCTTGAAATCATACTTCGTACTGAATTCTATGGGTTTGGTTCATGAATGCAGATAGCAAATCGAGATATGGAGAACGTGAGCGCCCAATGCAAGCTCGTGGTCCGCACTGATTTTTTTAAATAATATTTTTTATAATTAATTACAAATTTAGAAGCTGTTATAAAAAAATAGACATATATAAGCCTGTCGGCTGCTCAACGGCCGATAGGGCCCTGTTGCCAGCTCACTGGCCGATAGGCATGTGCTCGCTACTTGGCCGACGTGTATGCTACTGTTCAGGGACCTGCGGTGCACCACGTGACAAGTTCAGGGGCCCAGAAATGCATTTTCAAAGTTCAGGGGCCTATGTGACACACCCTTACAAGTTCAGGGGCCTGTGGTGCATTTAACTTTATTATTAATCATAGTGATGTGTACTTGGTTATCTGGGAACTCAAATTCCATGTACTTTTACTTTTTATTTATTTCTGACCATTTAATTTAATAGAGGAAGCTAATAATTCTTTAAGTTTTAATCTTTTTCATTGAGGGCGTATTAGTAATTGTCCTTTTGCAGTCGTCTTCTCTCCCACCGTTCTCGCCTATACTGCTCCCCGAGCTGGGCTGCTCATACTTGCACGATAGGTTTGTACCCGTACATGTTCTGTGCTGACATTATTATACATCTCTTGTGCCGTGCAAAAAATATCGGCTGGTAGAATCCGAAATTTCCGAGATATCATGTTTACCGGCTGGGTCCGAAATTTTTCTTCTATCGTCCGAAATTTTCATATTTTTAAAATTTTGTCATCCAAATAGATGTCAAAGCCGACCCAATACTCTAACCTTAATCATGTTCAAGTTGCCACCACCACAACACACTCAGCACGCTCTAGCCATGTCACTGCCCTCATCATTGAATAAGCAATTGATAATATTTTTATTTAGTTTTTTATGTTAGATCGTTTAGAAATGATCTATGTGCTTTTCTGAACAAAATGAGTCATTTTTTGTCTAAATTTCTTCCGAAATTTTATTTCTATCGCCAATAAATTTCCGATATATCTGATATTCCCGTTTATCAGTGACTGCTGAGATTTTTAAAATACCGGTAGAGAAAACCTTGCTCTTGTGCACTGCAAATTGCATTGCCAACCACACCACGTAGACCTACATTGCGTCAAGGCTATGGGAATTGCAAGAGTTTCGTGGTTCTTGTTCGGATTTGTACATTTGGCAAAGGTAATTCTATCCGAAGAGTGTCTGGCAGCTTAATTTGGCGATTAACAGAATTTTTGTAATGGTGGAACTGAGAGTGTGAGACCTGAATTGACTGTCGTATTTGGTTTTTGGTTGCAGAAGGGAAGAGCTACGACATTCACGTTCCTCAGCAGGTGCACAGGGAAGGTCTAGCCGTGCATCCAGTCAAACGCCGAAAGCTCCAGGCTGGAGCTGCAGCTCGACCGAACAGACTTCATCCTGCCACCAGGCACACATTGCACGCGGTACAGGCGCTTTCAGGGTAGCTACCATAGCACCGAAAACTTGACGGCGAAAAATTGTCATGAATGACCAGAATACTCCTAAGAATACAATTCCTGATGATGAACCGTTAGGAAACGTCCAACAGGACCAAGTCGTTAGGAATGATTGACCTTTCCCTGCTGGTGAGCCGAAAGGAATGTTTTTCTGATGGGAGTTCGTGACAGTAAAGGGTGTGCCTAAGTTTCACTTTTCTTTTTAGAACACGTTCATTGGCGCGTGCTTCGTTAAGAAGAATTGACGCGTGCTTCGTTAAGAAGAGAAAGAGCCGAAAGATGCCGCAAGAGTGGTCAGAACGAGAGGAAGTGGTCAAGATCCACTACTGCTTGGTAAGCGACAGACTCCGCGAGAGTGGCGAGCAACTGAATGACTTCACGAGGCTTCTCAAGATCATTGTGCTCTCCACTGCCTGTTGACTTAGACACTACTAAAAAAAACCATTTGTAGCAATGCGCCAATGCCACTCTTTTTTAGGGCGGCGCAATTTAGAACTGCCCCTACAAATGATTCCTAACATGAGCAACGCCTACAAAATGGATCTATAGAGGCGACTGGATATAGAGCAACTCCTACCAACAGGTGCCGAATAGTAAAAATTACGTACTGAAAATTGAATTTTTCAAACATTCTCGGATGAAGATACGAGCAAAGCAACAGTTGTAGATCTCGAAATATTATACAACTTTGTAGTTAACAACTTTTTTATTTGAAATCATCTTATCAAGGAAAAATATGTTGGAATTTCTCACATTTGAAATTCAATTTTTTCAAACATCCTCGGATGGAGAAATGCCCAAAACAAAAGGTGCAGACCTCGAAAAGTTATATAACTTTGTGGTTGACAACGTTTTCATTTGAAATCATCTTGTCAAGGAAAACTACATGTGAATTTGTCACATTTGAAATTTAATTTTTTCAAACGATCTCGGATGGAGAAATAACAAGAATGAAAGCTGTTGACCTCAAAAAGTTATACAACTTTATAGTTGACAATTTTTATTTGAAATCACCTAGCTAAGGATAATTACGTCTAAATTTTCTACATTTTAAATTAAAATATTTCAAACAACCTCGAAAGGAGAAACGACCAAAACCAAAGTTGTAGATCACGAAAAATTATACAACTTTGGAGTTGACAACATTTTCATTTCAATTCGTTTAAAGTCACACTTTATGATATGAGGAGAAATAATATATAGTATTTGACACAAATGAGTGTTGGGTGGGGTAGTTAGGGGATTAACGTTTGAGGTGGGAGGTCATTTGTTCGATCCCTGGTGGCCGCGAAGCACGCATTTTTCACGTGAAAAAATCGCGTGTGGGCGTATGGCTGCACGGTAGGGTCTTCTGGGATTTTAAAAAATTGCCAATTTTTTGACACAGACTTGTGATTTCTAAAAAATAGAGGTGGCTCATTTTTCAACTGCCCCAACAAACCGATCCGTAAGGGTGGCTAACCAACCATTTATAAGGGCGGCTAGCCAACCGCCCCTACAAATCATTGATGTGTAGCGGCGATTGGGTAGAAGCTGTCAGCCCAACCACCCCTACAACCTATATGGAATCGCCCCCTACAAACTATCTGGAACTATCTAGGTAAACGATTTTGTCAGGTACCAATATTAGGGTACCCGGATAAAAGAATTGAAGTGAGCGTCCAAAGCTATTCAAATGACCTGGAACATGGCCAAAAGCTGGTCATGGGCCCTTACGAAAAAGGCTCAGCCACGCCCAAGCGGCCCAGATGTCCGTCCTGGCCTGCCCCATGGCTGAGATGCAAGTTCCGCCTCGCCCGACCCTTTAGGCGTGGGACCAGCATTGCCCACAGGACAGAATGCAATTTCCATCTCGCCCGACCCCTTGGGCACGGGCTTCGCCTTGCCCGACGGCTAGGGCGCGTGAAAGGTCCTTGTTTGGTTTTGGTAATTGAGTGACAACCTTAGGTGGACTAATTATGTTTAATGTGAGATACACAGGAGATTAGTCCACTGGTGATGGTGTCATGGAGGAGCTCATTGCATATGAGACATGGCATGGAGTCATGTGGCCAATGTGGCGAAGATCAAGATGAGGCTTGGCTCGATGGACCGGTTGCAAGTGTGAAGGGCAAGTTGGAGGCTTTGGAGCGATTGACCGTGAGGCGGCGAAGCTTGAGCAAGACTTGGCGCCAATGGACCGACACAACGGTGAAGAGCAAGTGAGGTCAAGATCGATAGACCAAGGTCACATGATGATATAAAGTGGATCATATCATTTGTGATATGGTTGGTGCATGTGTTGCATCAACATCGGAGGAGGAGTGGAATGCGTAAGGCAAAGGTATAATCCTAGGGCATTTCAATTCACCGGTCATAGGCGTATAGAGAAGTTGATGACCGGGTTTAGGATAGATGGCCGTACTATCAAGAGGGGCAAACTTGTTTGCATATCGGTCATCTAGTGCCACTTGAGCGATCTAACTTTGCATACGTGTTAGGATCGAGTGGCGAGGCAAGTTGAGTGCCTAACTCCTCGGAGAAAATGATTGTGAAAATGTTAACACACGCGCACAAGGTGGTGATCACTTATTGGTGTTGTCATATTTGCGAAGGCGATGGAGTTTGAGCGGTTGAGAGGGTTTGGGATCCTCTCTCCCTTTACGCCGAAGGTTGGAAGAAGTGACGAAGTCGTGAAACAAGTTTACGCTGAGAAACACACGGTGGATGTGCACGACGCACGCGACAGACATGGCTGTGCAGCGTCTATCGCCTAACCCTAGCGGCACGGCACGAGGCTATGTGGAGTGGCACGATAGTGTAGCAGAACCTCCTAAATTATATGACCCACATGCACCTATTATTGTTCCTAAGACCTCTAATGGCTATGCATGTACACCAGATAACCTAAGAAGATCTGTCGGGTGCCCTTGCAGGACCCCGATTCAACTACATTTGACAACTCGTACCAGGATCAACAAAGAAGTAACTACAACATTACAACATTTGTTACAAAACTTTACATCAGAATGCAGAAGAATAACAACAATGAATTTATAAATCATGATTAAGTTAACTTTTTACAAACTTAACTTGTATTGCAAAAGTCGAGTAGAACTACAGAAGACAACTTAGGTAGAGCACCTAAGTTAGGAGAGAACAACCAGATCATATCGAGCCCACCGACATGACCTCGGTTAACAGTACCAGTCAATACCTGCAATAGGGGTTAACAAATCCAGAGTACTTGAGGGTACTCAACAAGACTTACTCGACTAAGGAAAAGACTGCGGGGGCATGCTAGCTTTAGAGAATCAAGGTATGGGTATTCAGGACTCAATTTTTTTTGCAGAAAAGCTTACTAGAGTAAGTCCTTGCTTTCAACACTTTATTTTTATCATTGATGGTTCATTAACCAATTCTAAGTGATCCTAATCTAGATCAAAGTAATTCTCATCAAGATCATTTTTGTCGAGTACCTAAACAAGGGGTACCCAAACTCATCGACTAAAAAGGACAAACCCCCTGAGAAAACCATGCCAAGGCTCCACCCATGTAGGTACAACGAGCCAAAACCATGCATGGGACGGCTCGACCATGTTTCGACTCGCACGAGGCTTGCTCGACGGGACACCTCGACCATAGGGAAATCTCCGACTCGTACGACCCTAGGTCGAGCCGGTCAACCTGCCTCACCCACCGACTTTCAGACAAAAGTCAAAGCATTTAATGCTACCGCCAACCACTTCCTACCCCCATGGCTACAGCACCACCAGCATGGAAGCAGTACCAGTGTCAAATCCCACTTTTTACTGCCCATCCTAGGATGTGCAGTGAAAACCCGTCACTGCAAACGCCATGCCAGGTACTATTCTGCCACCGATCCCCCTCGAGGGATAACACGACGACTGTCGTACCCCGAAATTCCTGGGGCTTGGCCTTATCCATTCCCCATCGACCCACCTCGACCCGGCCTCGACCAACCACCGGTCAACAAAGGAAAAAGGCCTCCGCGCCACAGGACTCGGGGTCTTTTCACCATCCCATCCTTTACGTCACCATGGTGTCCAGGGATGGCCGGCCATTCCCGGTGCACGTCGCTACAACAGCTTCCACAGCGCCCAACAAAACTTCACTTCTAAGGCACCACCCCGACGTCTCTGCCTTCTCTTGACCCTATAAAAGGGAAAGCAGGGGACTCTACGAAGGGGGAGAGACACAAGGCAAAAACAAGTCATCACCCCACCACAGAAGATCAACATCACAATCAATCTCCTTTGTACTCTCTCTTTGAGACTTGGGATCGGCTCCCTCTCTCACAGCTTGTAACCCCTACGCAAGCACTTAGGTGCAAGGAAATACAATACTCCCTCCCCGCTGGACGTAGGGCCTTCTTTCGCCCGAACTAGGATAAACCCCTGCGTATTCTCTTTGCATCACCATTCTAGATTAGGGGACATGCAGCACAAACTCACTCGTTGGCTTAGGGCCCTCATGGGTCCAAACACCGACACTTGGCGTCCCAGGTAGGGGTCGCTGCATGCCAACATTATTTTCCCGCCATTTTTCTGGATGGCTGACCCCGAACGTCCGCTTCCGTTGGCCACGGTGATCTGGTTTGGGAGCTTGGAGTTCATGTCTCTTGGCTACGGCTATGACATGGTCCTCCTCCCGCCCAGACACCCAACCGATGGCGACCATGAGCTCTCCCAGCCTGGGGGAGCGCTGCGTCGGTACCGTCGCTCTCATCAGGCACGTGCCGCTAGGCAACTGCGTGCCCAGCGCAACCACCATCATCGCCTCGTGGGGGGTGACGGTATTCCCTGATCCGGCGTCCCTCAGCCAGACGCCGACATGGATTTCCTCACTGAGGACCTGTGTAGGATGAGCTTGGCTGAGGGTAAGATGTCGACAGGGCGTCCCCTCACTTCACCGTCCGGAGCGACGCCACCACCAGCCGATTCGGGATCGATTGCTCCGATACCAGGAACCATGTCCCCATCGGCATTCTCATATGGGCTGGACACGGTTGCCCGGGCGTATGCTTCTTCTGTGAGCACCAGCATGAGCGCTTACGATAAGCTCCCCGGACACCATCTATGTTCCACCCTTGACCTCGTCGCATCCACGCCAGCTTCTGAGTACCTGGACTCTACGGAGACCCTAGGTGCGGAGCTCCGTGTGACTGCCTTTCATCGTTACAACCCAGAGATACATGACCTCACATGCATCCGTCATACTACTATTTTGGCGCTCCGGACTCCGAGTCTGCCGATGATAGCTACGACCCGACTCATGAATGTTTCCATATCGATGGGGCTATCATGTCGGATTCAAAGGATGAGGCAGCCGTTGGAGGAAGGAACGCCACGCCACCTCATGTTGAGCCCCCTGGTGCACGAGATGAAGCACAATTCCTTGCGAACCAGGGAGTGCAACTTGAGCAAATCCATGAACTACAAGACAGGCTCGACGAGGAACGAGAAAATCTGCGCCTACTTCAGCAAACCCTCGAGCAAGAGCACGCGGCATGTGCACACGGCGGAGGAGCTCGAGAAAGAGCTCACGACGTCAATCGTCGCATCATCGAGGGTCGGGCGGGCAAACCCCCGATCTTCGACCGAGCCAGCCAGAACGTTGTCACAGCCGCCATGCTTCTTCGTAATATGCCCAAGCCATCCAACCCCGAGGCCCGTCGGGCCCGCGATGAGATCCGAGGACTCCTCGAGACTGCTGCCATGCAGCAAGCCAAGAGTTCCACCTCGAGGCGACACGGGCTTGCCTTGGAGCAGCCTACGGAGCCCTCCTGACAGAATAAAGAGGCATCGGTTCATCCCGAGCCTACCCCCCTGGCAGAACAAGGCAGCCTGTGTCCGTGAACGCATCGTCGACAACCACGAACCCCGAGATGCCCGTGACAACAGAAGCCAGGTGAATCCCTCTGGGACTACATCCGGTGTTTCTCCAAATAGCGCACCGAGGTTCCTAACATCACCGACTCCGATGTCATCATGGCCTTCCTCTCTGGTACCACCTGCAAAGAGTTGGTCCGAGAGTTGGGCCGCAGCACTCCCATCACTGCCAACGGCTTGATGGACATCATCACCAACTTCGTCGCCGGCGAGGAGGCGGTTGGTACCATCTTTGGCAGTGACCAGGACAAGGGGAAGCGCAAGGACGAGGATCCCGTGGGCTCCAACCGGGGCTCAAAGAGGAACAACAACAAGAAGAAGAAGAATCAGCAGGGCAAACAAGAAGCCTCGGCGGACGACCTTGTTGCCGCTGCTGATCACAAGAAACCTCGAGGACCCCCCGGCGGGGGCATTTTCGACAAAATGCTTAAAGAACCGTGTCCCTACCACAAAGGGCCCACGAACCATAACCTCAAGGATTGCCACATGCTTCGGAGATACTTTGAAAGCTTAGGCATCAAGAAAGACGACAAGAGGGAGGATCCCAAGGGTGACGACAAGGATGAAGGGTTTCCCGAGATTCATGACTGTTTCATGATATACGGAGGACCCTCGACGCATCTCTCAACACGGTAGCGCAAACGGGAACGTCGAGAGGTTTTCTCCGTACAACTCGTGACCCCCTCTTCCTTGACTGGTCCAAGGTGGCCATCACTTTCGACTATGATGACCACCCAGACTACGTCCCCAATCCTGGAATCTACCCACTCGTCGTCGATCCCGTTATCGCCAACACACGCCTCACCAAAGTGCTCATGGACAGTGGCAGCAGTCTCAACATCATTTACACCCAGACCCTCGACCTTCTGGGAGTCGCAAGGACACACCTCCTACGCAGTGTCGGGGGCTTCCATGGTGTTGTGCCGAGAAAACGAGCAGAGCCCGTCAAGCTGGTCAACCTGCTTGTCTATTTCGGTACTCCTGCCAACTTTAGGAAGGAAACTCTCACTTTCGAGGTAGTTGGGTTCCATGGGACATACCATGCCATTCTTGGGCGCCCCTGCTACAGCCGGTTCATGGCGGTTCCCAACTACACCTACCTCAAGCTCAAAATGCCGAGCCCTAATGGTGTCATCACTGTCGGTCCCTCCTACGAGCACGCCTACGAGTGCGACGTGGAATGCGTCGAGCATGGGGAAGCTGTCTTGGAGTCAGCAGCCTTGGTGGCAAACCTCGATGGTTTGGCCAAAGAGATCCTCGACCCCAAATGCCATGCCGGCAACTTCGAGCCCGTGGAAGACGTCAAGCTCGTACCCCTCGACCCCATCGACCCGAACAGAAAGGCGTTGAGCATCAGCGCCGCCCTCCATTCCCAAATAGGAAGCAGTGCTTGTCGACTTTCTCTGCGCAAACATCGACATTTTTGCATGGAGTCCCTCGGATATGCCGGGCATACCCAGGGAAGTTACCGAGCACGCCTTGGAGATCCAACCCGGCTCCAAACCGGTTAAACAACACTTGCACCGCTTCGATGAGGAGAAGCGCAAGGTCATTGGCGAGGAGATCTACAAGCTTTTAAAGGCCGGATTCATCAAGGAGGTTCATCATCCCGAGTGGTTGGCTAATCCTGTATTAGTTAAGAAAAAGAATAGGAAATGGAGGATGTGTGTAGACTATACTAGTTTGAATAAAACATGTTCGAAAGTTCCTTTTTCTTTACCACACATTGATCAAATCGTTGATTCTACTGCGGGATGTGAAACTCTGTCGTTCCTAGACGCGTATTCCGGCTACCACCAGATCAAAATGAAGGAGTCCGACCAGCTCGTGACTTCATTCATCACCCCTTTCAGCATGTATTGCTATGTTACTATGCCTTTCAGTCTACGGAACGCATGTGCTACGTACCAGCGATGCATGCAACACATTTTCGGGGAGCACATCAGACCCACCGTCGAGGCTTATGTTGACGACATCATTGTCAGAACCAAGAGGTTCAGTAGTTTGGTTGACGACCTCGATGTTGCGTTCAAGTGCCTTAAGATAAAAAAACATTAAGCTCAACCCCGAGAAGTGCGTCTTCGGTGTTCCTTGAGGCATGCTCTTAGGTTCATCGTTTCTGAGCGTGGCATCGAAGCCAACCCGGAGAAAATCGCTGCAATAACCAAAATGAGCCCTATCCGTGATCTAAAGGGCGTGCAGAGGGTCACGGGCTGCCTCACGGCCCTTAGTCGCTTCATTTTGTGCCTCGACAAAACGGCGCTCCCACTGTATCATCTCCTAAAGAAATCGGAACACTTTTTATGGACCCTCGAGGCAGAAGAAGCCCTTACAAAGCTCAAACCTACATGGTCTCACTCTCCGATCCTCGTCCCTCCGGCCACAGGGGAACCCCTCCTGCTTTACGTTGCCGCAACAACACAAGTGATCAGCGTGGTCTTAGTTGTCGAGAGGGCGGAGGAAGGACACGCCTTACTCGTTCATAGGCCAGTCTACTTCATCAGCAAGGTACTCTCGAAGACCAAGGTTCGCTACCCGCAAATCCAGAAGCTGCTATACACCATTGTCTTGACACGACGCAAGCTTCGTCACTACTTTGAAGGCCACCCGGTGACCGTGGGTTCTTCTTTCCCCCTGGGAGAGATAGCCCGGAACCGGGAAGCCTCGAGTAGGATAGCAAAGTGGGCGGTCGAGCTCATGAGTGAGACCCTATCTTATGCATCGCGCAAAGCCATCAAATCCCAGGTGCTGGCAGACTTTCTAGCGGAGTGGACCGACACTCAACTTCCTCCGGTTCAGCTCCAAGCTGACCTTTGGACCATGTACTTCGATGGGTCACTGATGAAAACAGGAGCAAGTGCGGGCTTGCTCTTCATCTTGCCCCTCGGAGTCCACATGCACTATGTAATCTGGCTTCATTTTGCTGCCTCCAACAACGTCGTCAAGTACGAGGCTCTCATCGCGGGCCTACGCATCGCCGTTGAACTCGGGGTCCGACACCTCGATGTTCATGGTGACTCTCAGCTCGTGATCGACCAGGTCATGAAGAGCTCAAGCTGCCGCGATCCCAAGATGGAAGCCTACTGCAAGGAGGTGTGGCGCCTTGAGGACAAATTCCACGGCCTCGAGCTCAACCACGTTGCACACAGATATAATGAAGCTGCCGATGAACTCGCGAAAATCGCGTCTAGTCGAGCCATGGTTCCACCTGACATTTTCGCAAGGGATCTTCATCAACCTTCTGTCGACACGGGGCAATCAGGGGGCTGACAGTCCATCACTCGATCCCCCACTTGAGGTGAAAGCTCCCTCGACTGGGGCTGAAGTCATGCAGACGGAAGGCTCGACCCTACCAGCTGACCTCGAGCCCAACTGGCGTGTTCCATACCTCGACCGTCTCACTCGAGGGGATCTCCCCTTGGATAAGATCGAGGCTCGACGGATCGCTCACCGAGCCAAGACCTTTGTGATATACGGCGACAACAAAGAGCTTTATCGACGCAGCCCTATGGGCATCCTACAACGTTGTATAACAAACAAGGAAGGCAAGAACCTGCTCAAGGATCTACACTCAGGGGCTTGCGGTCATCACGCGGTGCCTCGAAATCTCGTCGGAAACGCATTCCGACAAGGTTTCTACTGGCCAACCGTAGTCTCCGACGCTATTAAGCTAGTACGCTCCTGCAAAGGATGCTAGTACTATGCAAGACAAACCCATCTCTCGGCTCACGCCTTGCAGACAATTCCCATCACATGGTCGTTCGCCGTTTGGGGACTCGACTTGGTCGGACCCCTGAAGAAGATAACTGGTGGCTTCATCCACTTGCTCGTCGCCATTGATAAGTTTTCCAAGTGGATCGAGGCCCGTCCTATCACCAGCATCAGGTTTGAGCAAGCCGTGCTATTCTTCACCAACATCGTCCACCGCTTTGAGGTTCCCAACTGCATCATCACGGACAATGACACCCAATTTACCGGCAAAAAGTTTCTGGATTTCTGTGACAACCATCACATCTGTGTGCTCTGGTCGGCTGTAGCTCATCGAAAAACAAATGGCCAAGTACAGCATGCCAACGACATGGTTCCACAAGGCCTAAAGCCGAGAATTTTCAACAAACTAAACAAACACGGCAAAAAATGGGCCGCCGAGCTCCCCTCGGTCCTGTGGAGCCTAAGAACGACGCCGAGTCGGGCCACGGGGTTCACTCCGTTCTTCTTAGTCTATGGGTCCGAGGCTATGCTCCCAACCAATGTAGATTATGGATCCTCGAGGCTGAAAGCCTACAATGAGCGAAACAATGACGCCACAAGAGAGAACGCCCTCGGCTAGCTCGAGGAAGCTCGCGATGTGGCTCTGTTACACTCTGCAAGGTATCAGCAAAGTCTCTGATGCTACCACAACAAACACATCCACAGACGAGACCTCAACGTCGGTGACCTAGTGCTCCGACAAAGCCAGAACAACAAGGGACGACACAAGCTTACTCTGCCATGGGAAGGGCCGTACATCATCGCAGAAGTATTGAAGCCCGGCACCTACAAGCTATCAAACGAAAAGGGCAAAATCTTCACCAACGCATGGAAGATCGAACAACTACATCGCTTTTTCCCCTAAAGCCTTGAGGCTTTGTAATTTTTTTCACAATCCCATGATAGAATAAAGAATACACCGGTGTTCAAAGCATTCTTTCATAAAAACCAGGGAGGATCGACCCTGTTTTCTTAGAGTTGAACCTCCCTCGGGGGCTGCAAGGGGGAACCCCCTGTGTCCCCATAAAACTCACACTTTTTCAAAAAAAAAGAGAACTTTTACATAGTCGACGAGGCCGCAAGTGCACCCTAAGGTTCAAGGGATGCCGAGCCACGAGATCACCTACGCCTCGGAGCTATGGTACCTCCACTCACTCCCCCATGCCAAGGGGTGCAACCGCGCGCTAAGTAGACCTAATAAAAGTTCAAGATTTTGAAAAAGCTCGTGTCTAGTGTTCCCATATGCTTCGAATCGAGTTCTTACATAATCAACGAGGCCGCAAGTGCACCCTAAGGTCCAAGGGCTGCCGAACCGCGAGATCACCTACGCCTCCAGGCTACGGTACCTCCACTCACTCCCTCACGCCAAGGGGTGCAACCGCACGCTAAGAAAAACATGCGAGAGTATGATTCAAGCAAGAAAGGGAACAAAAGACTCAAACAAAAACAAACATTTAGTATACATTTACATATAAATGTTTCAAGGCCCCTGAGGCCATCATGGCGCGAGTCACAAATATTAACTAACTTATTCCATGGGCCTTCATGCCCAGGCTTGGCTCATAGGCCCTCATCGTCGGTAGGCGGGACCACCTCGACTTCAAACAGCTTCACGAGATGACCCTCGAGCTCTTCCATAGCCTCGATCAATTCTAGGCAGGCTGCCTCGTTCTCCTCGTCAGTCTTGTCTGGATCCGAGATGAAGCCATCAGCAATGAGGCCCATGTCATACTCAAACCTAGACCGGATGACCGCCATGGCCCTCTTCACACCATGATGAAGCCCGCCTCGAATCTTCTCGCGGACAAGGCAACCTAGCGCCATCATCTGGTGAACAAACGAGTTCCCTGGCGCATCCTCCTTGGTATCAGCATCGGGCTTGACCCCTAGGCCATCGCACACCGAGGTGATCACACCCTAGATCAATTGATTCCACCCGGCCTCAACCTCGAAGAGGTTCTGGAACGAGGTAGTCGTCGCTTGGGCCGCATGTTGTTGCTTTTCCAGCTCTGAAATACAAACACCAAGTTAGCAAAGACTTAGGACCCCGAGGCCAAGGTCAAAGCTTAACAAAGGTTTACCCTCAGCATGGGTCTGCCAACCCACGATCTCATCATGCAACTCCTCACACGCTTTCTCCGTCGCCTGAAGAGCCTCGTCCTTGTCGCGGACAGTCGCCCTCAATGTCTTGATCTCCCGACCGATGCCCGAGAGAGCCTGGTCCCTCTCTCGGACGGTTCCCTTCAACATCGCCACCTCATTCTCCAGGGTCCTGATGCGAGTGGACACCATCCTGATCTGGACGTTGAGGGCATCGCGCTGGCCATAGACTAGAGCGACATCCTCCTCGACCTCATTCAGACGCGCTAATAGCGGCGTGAGGTCCTCACGGGCCTTGGCTGCCTCTTCCCGAGCCTTGGTCGCATCTTCACGTGCCTTGGCCTTGGCCTCCCGAGCCTGCGTCGCCTCCTCCCTGACCACTGCATGGACGACGCGAAGCTTGTCTACTTCGACGCTCTTCTTGGATAGCCGCTCATTGGTTACCTCCTGTCACACTCCAATTAAAGGACAATATGGAGTGCATACATCTTATGTGCACCCCAGGAATAGTCGCACACATAAGCCGACAAATTTAACAAGAGTATCATCACGGTGTTCATACATCACGATATTACAACACTTAGTTCTTAACATAACAAACGGTAAGGCAAATAACACTCTCGAATGAAGTGTCTACTCCACAGGGAAGGACGACTGGTTGACCCAAACCTAGAAATCTTCCGGGAAATCCTCGTAGAAACTATCATCTGTTACCCATCCGGGATTTTTATCCAAAAACAAAATAGCAACAAGTGTGAGTACATTTGTACTCCACAAGTATAGTATGAGGATTCATGAGGCTCAAAAATGTTAGACACGGTTGACTGCAGTTAGCACTTTTAGTAGATCAACATTTCATTATTAATCATTATTAAGTTATGCTCAAGCTCCCATTTAACTCACATGATCCACTACCGGAATTAAGAAGAGAAAGCATCAATATGATCTCGTCATCATCATCATAGTTCATCCACATATCAAGCAACCATTTATTCTATGAGTTTTCCGGGCTGCTCGTGACCATGAGCACGGCTGTTATAACAATTTTAACACTCTGCAGAGGTTGTGCATCTTTACCCGTGAGTCGTGTTACCCATATGCCTAGGGCCCGTCGACCCCCTAACACTTCCAAGGTGAGCAGGAAGGGTACACTATGAAGCCTTCCATAGGCCTCTTCTAACAAGTTAGGGCCGTGAGGTTTCCTCGGCAGGCAGATATAGAGAAGCCCCCTTTCGATGGCACAATTCCCACAGGCTATACACATCAGAACAGAGGCAGTTCTATACCCAACGTGGCAAGCCCCTCTTGCGCCCTTTCGGGTAACCTCTAACAAATTAGAAAAGATCCTACTACTGAGCTAAAGTCAGAGCCATTTAACTCCCACAGTTGCACTATATGTCCCAGCTTTTGCCCTACAGATAAGTCCTTACGAAGGGTTTAGGGCAACATGATCAACATCATTTGCACCATCACCCTATAGTTGCACCATTATCATCATGTTTATCCGTTGGTTCCATTAGTCATAGTGTAGATCATGTTTAGTTAGAGCACTAGCATTCTACCCATATGCAAATAATCCCCCTAGGAATCAAGGTACAGGTCATCAATTTGCTAGGAAGTCCTTATAGTCGAGCAATATTAGACACATGCATAATGAGTATGTTATATAATGAATAGGACAACAAGGTAGGCCCATGCTATACTTGTCTTGGTTCACGAACTGCTGCTGGTCCTGCTGCTCCTCGTACGCATCTGGATTCCCGACGTACTCCTCACCGTCTGAACTCGAACGACACGAAGTACAACACGCAATTTGGAGCAGACATACAAGCAAAACATAACTACTATTAGAATAGTACACCAACAATAAATAAATCTGAATAAAATATTTACCAAAATCATCTACATCTCGCTACGATCACAACGACACGAAAAGCATGAAAAACGGAGTTACGACGCACAAGTTACGAGATATTTACTAATCCAAAGCTAGCTATTAACTAGATTTATTTGAGAAATTCAAAAGCTCTTAACAGGTCTAACAGTAGCACTATTGCGTAGATTATGAAATTATGAAACTAACGCAAGTTGAATGGGTCAAATCGGAGCTAAAACGACGATTTTATAAGCGTTTTTCTGCAGTGGCAAAACTGTAAATAGATCAAACTATTTTCGGATTTAAGATAAATTGAAAATCAGGAAATTCATTTGAACTGAGGACCGCGGGTTCGATTTACAGATTCTCGGCGGTCTCTTTAGAAAAAAGACCCGTGAAGGGGTATCGGCCTTTCAGAGCCGTTGATCTCGCGATGTGCGGTAGAGATTAGTTAGGGGGAAGTCAAGGGGCGCAGGCCGCCGGAGTTGAGGGTGGAGACGGCGGCGCCGCCATTGCCGCGGCGTGGAGCTCGCCGGCGTTACGTGTACGGGCACTATAGTGCCTTATTTTCAAAAAGGGAGGCACCAGAGTGAAGAGGAGGTGATGGTGAATCCATCTCGGGGCAAAACACGGCCGGAGATAGGCTCGAGGAGCACCCACCATGGCCGGCGGTGGAAGGGCTCGCCGGAGCTCGCAGGAGCGGCCCTAGAGGCCACTATCCGGCCCGGGAGATGGATGGGGAGAAAGAGGAGAGAGAGGCGAAGCTCACCGAGCGAAGAACACGGGGCGGAGGTGGCTCGGAGGTGACGGCCGACGCGGTGGGCGGACGGGACGCTCCGGCGGTTGGGACGCTGCGGTTGCGGCTCTCGCGCGAGCGGAATTGGAGCGGGAAGGGTAGCAGGGGAGACGGGGAAGGGGTTCGGCTCCCTTTTTGAAGGCCGGGCGCGGGGGGGAAGGACGCTCCCACGACGCGGGATGTGGGCGCGGGGCGGAACATAGCGGTTGCCATGACCGAGTGGCGAGCGGCTGGAGGTTGGAGATGAGAGCGCCGACAGGTGGGCCTGGCATGTCAGCGGCTCAAGGGAGAATGGCGCAGCAACGGCTGCCGGCTCGGTTGGGCTGGGCCGTGGCCCAAGAGAACGAGCGCGAGGGAGGGAAGAGTGGGAAAGCCGAGCGGGCTGAGGGAGTTGGGCCAACGGGCCGAAATGGAGGGAGGGAGGAGAAGGAATAGAATTTCCTTTACATTTTCTAAATTGATTTTCCAAATCCAATTTCAATTAATTTTTAATCCTTTTGGCATTGGAATAAAAAGCAGTCGCCATAATAAATAAAAATGCATCGGCATGAGTGCATCAACATGTAACTAACCTTTTGATAAATTTTAATTTCACAAAAAATTTATTATCTCCTATATTTGAATGCACACTCAAATACATATTTAAATCAAATTTATCTATTTTTAATTAATACAAAAATTAGGGTGTCACAATTCTACCCCCCTTAAGAGAATCTCGTCCTCGAGATTGGGTGATGCTTACTCAAAAAGATGCAGATAAGATTTTCTCAGATCTTCTCTTTCCCAAGTAGACTCATCTTCTGAATAACGATTCCATTGTACTCTGCACATCTTTATAGTGTGGCTCCTAGTAACTCTTTCTACAGTTTCAAGAATCTTTACCGGGTACTCCTCATATGTGAGATCTTCTTTAACAGTAAGCTCCTCCAAGGGAATCTGCTCCTCTGGTACCCGCAAACACTTTTTCAACTGAGAAACATGGAACACATCATGCACACCTGATAAACTTTCTAGCAATTCCAATTGATAAGCCACTTCTCCACGTCTCTCCAGAATCTTGAAAGGTCCCACATATCTCGGTGCTAACTTGCCCTTCATATTGAATCTTCTCACATTTCTCATTGGTGACACTTTCAAATACACATAGTCACCTACTTTGAAACTCAACTCTCTCCTTCGGATATCAGCATAGCTTTTCTGTCTAGACTGTGCTACTCTCAAATTATCCCTAATCATCCTCACTTGTTCCTCTGCATTGCGTAGGACATCTAGTCCAAACACTTGGGTTTCACCTATCTGATTCCAGAATAGAGGTGTTCTACACTTTCGTCCATATAAAGCTTCGAATGGCGCCATTTTGAGACTTTTCTGGTGACTGTTGTTATATGAAAACTCAGCGTATGACAAACTCTTATCCCAACTAGTACCATACTGTAAAGCACAAGCTCTCAACATATCTTTCAAGATTTGATTGGTCCTTTCGGTCTGTCCATCGGTTTGGGGATGATATGCTGAACTGAAATTTAACTTGGTTCCCAAAGCACTATGTACCTTACGCCAAAAATGTGATGTAAACTGAGTTCCTCGGTCAGATATGATCTTCTTTGGAACCCCATGCAGACACACTATTCTCTCCATATACAACTCCTCTAGCTTTGCACCACTATAAGTGGTTTTGACTGGCAAGAAGTGGGCTACCTTAGTAAGTCGATCCACTATTACCCAGATCGAATCATATCCTTGTTGAGTGCGGGGCAATCCAGTAATGAAGTCCATACCAACTTCTTCCCATTTCCACTCTGGTATTTTCATTGGTTGCAGCAATCCTACAGGTCTTTGGTGTTCATCTTTCACCCTTTGACAAGTATCACATATGGCCACATACTCAGCCACATCCCTTTTCAAACCATACCACCAATACTTCCCTTTGAGGTCCAAGTACATCTTGGTGCTTCCAGGGTGTATAGAATAAGCAGAATCATGTGCCTCTCACAGAATCACATCACGGATAGCTTTCACTTCAGGTACACATATTCTTTTTCCAAACCATAGAGTACCATTCTCATCCAACCGGAAACCTGGTGCCTTTCCAACTACTACATGCTCAGCAATCTCCTTTAATTTCTCATCCTCCAACTGACCTTTACGTATCTCTTGCTCCAATGTAGGTTCTATAGCCAAGTCTACTACATTATTGACAAAACCCAAGTTGAGATGTTCTATTTCAGCTCGCAACTCTGCTGGTATAAATGTCAACTGAAGTCCGTTGGCATAGCTCTTCTGGCTAAGTGCATCGGCAACAACATTTGCCTTTCTAGGATGATAATGCACTTCTAGATCATAATCTTTAATCAATTCCAGCCAACGACGTTGCCTTAAGTTCAACTCAGACTGAGTAAAAATGTATTTTAAACTCTTGTGGTCAGTGTAGATGTCACACTTATGTCCAATCAAATAATGCCTCCAGATTTTTAGAGCATGGACAACTGCGGCTAATTCCAAGTCATGGGTCTGGTAATTCAGTTCGTGCTTTCTCAACTGCCTGGATGCGTAGGCTACAACCTTTCCTTCTTGCATAAGCACACATCCCAGGCCTAGGCGAGATGCTTCACAATAAATAGAGAAGCTCTTACTTAAATCAGGTAAGGTCAACACTAGGGCTGTTGTCAACCTTCTCTTTAGCTCCTCAAAGTTAGCCTGGCATTTGTCTGACCAAACAAATTTGGCATTCTTCTCGAATAGGGCTGTCATAGGCTTAGCTAGCTTAGAGAACCCTTCAATAAACCTTCTATAGTACCCAGCCAAACCCAAAAAGCTACGGATTTCACTAACATTGACTGGGGCTTTCCAATTTAACACATCTTGCACTTTACTGGGATCTACGGCTATTCCACCGTTAGAGACCACATGTCCCAGAAAAGATACTTCTTTTAGCTAGAACTCACATTTGCTCCTTTTTGCATACAATTTATGTTTCCTGAGTTTTTGTAAGACTAACCTTAAGTGTTCAGCATGTTCCTCTTCATTTTTGGAGAATATTAGGATATCATCTATGAATACTACTACAAACTTATCCAAGTACTCCATGAATACTTTGTTCATCAGATACATGAAGTATGCAGGTGCATTTGTCAGCCCAAAAGACATCACTATGTACTCATAAAGGCCATATCTGGTAGTAAATGCTGTCTTAGGTATGTCAGATGCACGAATTTTTAGTTGATGATATCCAGAACGGAGGTCAATTTTTGAGAACACACAAGCACCTTTCAGCTAATCAAATAAATCATCAATTCTAGGGAGTGGGTACTTGTTCTTGATTGTGACTTCATTAAGGGACCTATAGTCGACACACATCCTTCGTGTGCCATCTTTCTTATCCACAAATATAACAGGTGCTCCCTAAGGTGAAGTACTAGGACGAATAAAACCTTTCTCTTGCAATTCTTTAATTTGTTTCGTTAGTTCTTCTAATTCATCTACCCCCATTCTATATGGTCTCTTAGCTATGGGTGCAGTTCCAGGTAAAAGCTCGATAAGGAATTCGATGTCGCGATTGGGTGGCATACCTGGCAATTCATCGGGGAACACATCAGGGAATTCATCCACCACCTGGTTCTCCTGGTTAGCAACATCACTCAGCTGATTGACAGTGGCGGTAGGTTGAGCTTGCACTTCCACTTCGACACAAATTCTATCACCACATGGAGATGTCACAACAACGGATTTCTCCTAACATTGTATCACTGCCCTATGCTGCTTCATCCAATCCATTCCCAGGATGAGGTCAATTCCAGCGGTTCTCAGAACAATTGGATTTACTTTGAAAGCTACCCCCTTAGAAATATACTAGTAGAAGGGCTCCAATAATTTGCTGGCATGCTACCCCCGGTGAATTTACTAACATGGGATCCTTCATGGCACACAGGGGTATGCTATGCATTCTAACAAAAGCTTGGGATATGAAAGAATGCGAGGCACCGGAATCAAAAAGTACGGTAGCAGAGATGGAGTTGACGCTAAACGTACCCAGCATAACCTCAGGCGCCTCCTGAGCTGACTCTGACGACACATGATTCACCTTGCCGGTGAACGGAGGTCGAGCGTTGGGTCTCTGGTTGTTCTGCTGGTTCTGCGGGGCCTGCCGGTTTTGCTTCTTTGGGCACTGGTACGAATAGTGTCCCACCTCTCCACAGTTGTAACATGCATTGGGGTTGCCTGGGGTGCCACTCTTGATTGGGGCATTGTTGGGCACTCCCTGACGTGGCGCTTGATTGCTAGCTTGCTGTTGCTGGGGGCGCAGCTGACTCTAGTTACCAAACTGCGGTGGGTACTGGGGACGCTGCTGGTTCTGGTTCCTCTAGGGGTACTGGCCTTTGTTCCATTGGTTGGGTGGCCCTTGGTTCCTCTGCAGAAAACCTTGCTGTGGGAAAGCTCACGGCCGAGTGTTGCTACCCAACGCCTATCCCTGGAGCTTCCTCTTCTTGAGGTCCATTTCCTTACGTTTGTTATCAATCACAATAGCACGATCCACCAATTCTTAGAAACTAGCATACTTGTTGGACATCAGTTGCAGTTGGAGTCCATCATACAGCCCTTTCAGAAATTGGTGTTGTTTGTCAGAATCCCTGGCCACTTCAGCCGGGGCATATCGCGACAGTTGTGCAAACTTGTCACGGTATTCCGCCATAGACATGGACCCTTGTTTGAGAGCCCGGAACTCCTCTTGCTTCAGTTCAATAAGTCCCTCAGGGATGTGATAGGACCTAAAGTTCTCCGTGAACTCTTTCCATGTGATCTCTGGAGCATTCTCTGGACGTCCATACTGGAATGACTCCCACCAATCCTGAGCAGCTCCTTGGAGTTGATCTGAGGCGTACAAGACTTTCTCCAAGTCGTTGCACTGTGCAATGTTTAGCTGCTTTTCCACAGCTCTCAGCCAGTCATCAGCCTCCATAGGTTCAGAGGCATGTGTGAACACAGGTGGGCATCCTTTTAGAAACTCACCACGTTTGTCACGGACCTGCACAGGTGGGGGTGCTCCTGCCGGTTGCTCATCGAGACGGTCCATCACTGTCTGCATGAGCTGCGCTTGCATGGCCATCAACTGCTCAATTGTCACCGACGATGGCCGTGGTGGATCCACTAAAGCTCCATGTCCATGACCACGTCCACGGCCTCTGCCACGTCCTCCTCTGGCGGCCATCTGCTTCCAAGCAAATGTGCAAACTTTTAGAGATCTCCCAAAAATTTACAAATTATTTACAAAAGGTAAATAACATAACTGAAAATTTCAGGACGGGTGTCTAACATAGCAGATCAGAAACTAAAGTGTAACTCGAGTTTCAAAAATCCAAAATAGGCGTGGCATACATCATTGGAAAGCTTAAAGAGTCTGCTACAACTTTTGTATAGAACTTTTTCACTGATACTATTGATGCAAAAGTAGATCTGCAAACACAAAGGGCTAATACCCGAATTCGATATCTAAAGCGTGCCAGTCGATTTGACCTGTTAATCGACAAGGATGAAGATACGAGCACTTTGGTCCTAACAACAGCGATACGCCCGGAAGTCACGGCCAAGAGGTACTCACGCGGAACTCGAGGATTGCCGAAGATTGCACTAGAGCAATGCAACTCGCCGAATCGATGAGAACTCGTAATAAAAAAGAAAAAAATACGTAAATTGATGAAGTCGTCAAAAGTAGATGTAAATAAGAATAAAAGTTGTTTTTGATGTATTGATTGATCCTTCTTACATTGACCTTCACCCTATATTTATACCCTGATCTACAGAAACATAACCAAATACGACTAGGATACTAAATCCACATCTATGGAAACACACGACTTTGACACAACTCAGACTCTATTAAACATGTATAAGGAATTTAATTCCTATCTTATTCCATAGTCCGCCTCAGTCACGATGGTATTCTCATCGACTTCCTTTTTATCGGCAAAATCCCTGTTCCATCGGCAGCAGCCTTCAAACCATCTTTCATCGGCATCGGCAATAATAATCTCTCCCCTGCCGATTAGCTTTTCTTGACCATCTTGACACGTGTCAAAAAACGATGTCAACACATGCCCCCCAATTTCGGAGTATAAGATATTGATGCTCCGAAATTTACTCCAGATAATGCTTGCCATTACCTATTTTTCAACCCATTATCCAAGCATAACATGATCTGTTACCAAATTTAATCAAATCTAAATCTAATCCATGTATCTCAGTAAATATCGCACATTTTTCCAAAATAACAATCCATCGGCAAGATCTTATGATAGCAACGTCACCATTTTAAAACTGAAAGATCCTGTATCAAAATATCCTTCAAATCATGATTACATGCCATGCCATCAAATCTTCTGCACAATCCCTTGATTGCCGTGCGAACAGTTACCATATCTATCTGAACCACATTGATCCATCCACGTCCGGCATAGAGATAAGTCAAGAATACCCCTACCCCAAATGGCCTATAAATAGATTTCTCCGAACTGCTCATCTTCTACCTTCAAACTGCAACCTTTGGCATTCTCTCTCCGGCGGCAACCCTAACTGCGCATCCTCAACCCACCAGAGCTCACTCCATCGTCATTTTCCAATCACCAGCTCGTGCCCTCATCCTTCTCGAAACAATGGCAGTCAACTTCAATGTTCCTGCGGTTCGTTTTCATTACTTTTACTTCGACCCTTTTAGCCCCTTGCGAATTCTTACAGTTGGTATATTTTTCCATTTTCTTGATCCTCCAAACTCAGGAACTCCGCAACACACTGGTTATTCCAACCAATCAACCTCCCCTCCATTGCTTAGGTCCAATGGGTGATCCAGATCCAACTGACCTGATCAACGCAGAAGCTAATCGTATTCCCTTCAAAGCTCAAAATTTCTCTTTGAATCTATGGAAAGATACATTTCGATCTTGGCCCAAACCTACCAGAGGGTGGAAAAACTGGTACTTGAGGGTCAACAGATCAATGCAAGTGTTCTGGGCAGAACGGAAGATAGATCAATGTATCAGGCTATCCATTGCCGATATGCAAAGGAATGAATCCATGATGATAGCTGCCGCTTATTTTTGGTCAGATACCACAAATACCATCATGTTTGGTCATGGCCCATGTGCCCCTACTCTTGCCGATGTATATATGCTCACCGGCTTGGATATCTCAACTGTCGATGAAGGCCACATTTTTGGTAGAAAAACTGAGTATAAAGTAAATACACGCAACATTGGAGGCTGGACAGGATACATCCAAGAGTACCAAAAAACTGGTACTATCAACCAAAGGGAACACGCCATATTCCTGAATATGTGGGTGGAGAAGTTTATCTTCTGTGGTCGATCGGTAGGACCAACTAACGCCTTCCTTCCAGCAGCGGAACTCTTGGCCAACGGTGTCAGATTCCCACTTGGCCGATACCTCCTGAGCTCATCTTACCACCTTCTCCACCAAGTGTCCCAGAAGCTTCTACTTGGTGAACCCATCGGCAATCTGGGAGGCCCGTGGTGGTTCATCAATATGTGGTTAAATGCTCACATGCATAAACGTCTACAATGAGATTTCTTTGCCCAAGAATTCCCATGAGAGATCGCCGAAGATTACATCCTTGGAGACGATGAATCGGCAACACGCCCTCCTCTCAACTTCGGCGAAGCCATAATCGTCCTTCCTGGAACAGAGTCCAATGAAGATCAAATTGGCAGGTTTTTTCAGAATTTCTACCATGGTCTGCCTCGTGATCTCAGAGCTTGGGTACCCTACATCGATGAGGATAACAAGTTCCCTCTTCTTTTCAATTTTGCCGATAGTGATCTAAACCAAGATAATGATCTTATGATGGCTATTATTACCCCCAGAGCAATCCCAGTAAACACATTTGGCAGCGGGAAGAATTCCCATATCACTTATGAATTCTACAATCCATCGGCAGTGTCTCGCCAATTAGCCTTTGGGCAACTGCCGATCAAACTATGCTTTGCCGATGTAATTAAGCCCAGAGAAATTATTACAACTGGGACTGAATGGAGTAGAGTAGTAAGACTTGCTCCTGATGCCGATATTTCAAATGTTGATCTCTCCACCTGGTCACCAACGTCTTTCATTATAGAGTCATATAAGCAATGGTGGCAAGAGTGGAAAGAACAGTTGTTTTCAACATCCGTTCATACATATCGGCACATGATCGATTCCGACTACGCTATTCCTGACGATGCAGTGAGTTCCTTTTAACTTTCATCTTTCTCCTTCCTTTTATATGTATGTTAGTAATTAATCTTCCCTGAAACAGGCCGATAATCCAGTTTCATCAATAAGCAAAAGTGGAAGACCCTTCAACCTCCACCCTATTTCTCCAGCCTCAACAATTGGCCACAACGCCCCTACCTTAGAGGTCCTAACCTTCCAGAGGACTCGTGCCAAAACTATCACCTCCAGACCAAGACTAGCAACATCCAAGGCCACTCCAATGGCTGCTGCTTCAAGTCTAATCAAGGCTTTTAAGGTAATAACCTTACTTACTTTGTTTTTCTGTCGATGCATTCTATATTAACATATAACTATCAGGATGTGAGAGCTGTAACTGGATCATCATCAGTAACTCTTACAATATCAAGCACCACGACCTCTACTCCTTCTTCAGAGGTATTCTCTTATTTTTAAATTCTTTCTGTTAAATATCCAATCTTATACTCGTTTTTTGCAGCAACAAATGGGCACATCGGCAAGCACACTAAGTATACAAGCTCCCCAATCAACACATGTCAATGCCCCCCAGCCAATTGTCGCTGAGGTCCAAACAAAGCGCAAAGCTTTAACCGATGCTGAAGCTCAACAAAAGCGACAGAAATCTACACCAGTTCCTTCATCCGTTCTAACACTTTAAGGGCCGACTACTGATGAAGTTGTAGAAGACATTCCATCGGTTAAAACCGCTCCTTCAAGCCAAGTTCAAGAAATTGCCCTGAAGCAGGTAAACCGATTAACTGTTTGGTTTATAATATCCTTAGACATCACAAATAGGATTCCTAACTCCCTTTATTTCACAGGAACAAGATTCTCTCGATAGCTTATTTTCTTTTGCTATCGACATCTCCGATGATGACGGAGAAGAAGCGAGCTCTTCCCTGGCATTGGGAGCAATATCGGCAGATACCTATGGCAAACTAGAAGTTCTCCTAAATCTGCTGCAACAAGATACTGCTCAACTGGTGATTGATTCAGATCCTACAAGGACCATCTTTAAAACACTCCGTGGCCAAATCCCTGCCGATGTTGAAGAAATCATTTTCCCAGCAGTCCATCTGGAGAGCAGACAACTTCAATATCAAAAGGCTGTTCATCGTATTGCCGATAGAGCAGCTCAGGCTCAACTTAAGGAAGAAATGCTACAGCTGAAACAAACTGCCGATGAGAAGCATAAAAGCATCAGCAACTTGCAAGCCTCCGAAGCTAATCTTGAACAGAAAATTTTAGACTTATCGACAAAAAGGGTAGCTCTGCTAGCTGAACTGGAAAAGGTTGAAACAGCCCTGACTCAGGTCAAGCAAGAAAAAGACCATCTTCCTGACGCCATCAAAACCCTTCAACAAGAACGAGATGTCCAAGCTCGCAAGGCCCTGTTTCTCAAGAAGAAACTCAAGCCTGTGGAAGGAAGTGCCGATGAAGATGCCAAGGAATTAAAAGAAACCGATGAAATTCGCCTGCGTGCGACATCAGCTATCCATACTTTGTTAAATTAACGCATCGGCAATGATTGATACTTTGTTTTGACTCTAGCTGATAGGATTGTTATCGGCAATTACTCTTTTATGCATCCATCCAGATACTAGGATAATATTTCTTTAAATATTTTCCATTTAATGCTCTGGGAAATACAATTCCTTCAAGAGTTTCAAGAATATATGCATTACCAGGAACAGATTGATTTATCCGATATGGACCTTCCCAATTAGGTGACCATTTGCCAAACTTAGAACTTTTAGTCCCAATCGGTAAAATCAATTTCCAAACCAATTCTCCATCGACAAATTTCTTTACCTTCACCTTCTTGTCATACCATCTAGCTACTCTTTTCTTATTCTCCTTGATGCTAACTAAAGCTTTTAACCGATGACCTGCTACATCTTCCAACTCATCCTTCATAAGGATATCATAATCATCGGCTGTCAATTGATCTTGAGAGCGTATTCGCCTAGAACCAATTTTAATTTTCCAAGGTAAGACTGCATCGTGTCCATACACCAACTGATAAGGTGTTACCTTGGTTGCACCATGACACACCATCCGATATGACCACAAAGCTTCATTTAATACTGTATGCCACTTCTTAGGATACTCTTTAATCTTGCACTTAATGAGCTTGATAATTCCTTTATTAGATGCTTCAGCCTGACCATTAGCCTGGACATAATACGGTGAAGAATTCAAAACTTTAATCCCCACTCCTGTAGCAAACTCATCAAATTCACCCGATGTAAACATAGTACCCTGATCGGTAGTGATGGTTTGAGGAATGCCAAATCGGTAAACAATATGCTCCTTCACAAAATCAATCATATTAGCCGATGTCACCTTTTTTAAAGGAATTGCTTCAACCCACTTTGTGAAATAATCGGTAGCAACCAGAATAAACTTATGCCCTTTACTCGATGGTGGATAAATCTGACCGATGAGATCAATAGCCCAACCCCGGAACGGCCAAGGTTTAATTATAGGGTTCATAGCCGATGCGGGTGCCCTTTGAATATTACCAAATTTCTGACATTCCTGACATCCTTTGAAATATTTAAAACAATCTTCAAGGATAGTTGGCCAATAATATCCATTTCTTCTGATCATCCATTTCATCTTAAAAGCTGACTGATGAGCCCCACATACTCCTTCATGAATTTCACCCATCAGGCCTTTTGATTCCTCTATACTAACACACCTGAGTAAAACTTCATCTATGGTACGGTAATACAATTCATCATTGAGGAGTACATACTTGGTAGCTTGGAATCTTATACGTCTTTCAACCTTTTTAGATGGATTCTTTAAGTAATCAATAATTTCCTTCCTCCAGTCATCGGTATCAGCTGCTGATATTAATATTTCTTGAACAGGTTGATATCCTGAAGCATGCTGAGCCAATCGGTTAGCCTCTTCATTATGCATCCGAGAAATATGTTCCAGATGAAAACTCCTGAACCCTTTTAATAATTTCAAACACTTTTCATGATATAAAATTAGAATTCCATTTCGGCATTCATAAACCCCAGTTAACTGATTTATAACTAACATAGAATCACCGAAGATCTCAACGGCATCAGCACGTACTTCCTTTAGCAATTCTAACCCTTTTATCAGGGCTTGGTACTCAGCTTGATTATTTGTCGATGTAGCAACAATCGGCAATGAGAACTCATACTTCTTCCCCTGAGGAGAAATTAATACAATACCAATGCCTGCCCCTTCACCACAAGTAGACCCATCAAAGAAAAGTGTCCACGGAGCAATTTCCAGAGAATCCACCGTGTTGCAATGTTGAGTAACGAGATCGGCCATAACCTGTCCTTTAACTGCCTTAGCCGATTCATAACGTAGGTCAAATTCTGATAATGCTAAAATCCATTTACCAATCCTACCATTCAGTATTGGCATTGACAGCATATACTTGACCACGTCATCTTTGCATATGACAGTACATTCAGCCGATAGTAAATAATGTCTCAGCTTAATACAAGAAAAGTATAAACATAGACATAATTTCTCAATGGCCGAATACCTGGTTTCAGCATCTATTAACCGTCTGCTCAAATAATAGATAACACGCTCCTTTCCTTCAAATTCTTGAATAAGAGCTGAACCGATAACAGTATCCTCAGTTGATAAATACAATCTAAAAGGTTTTCCATGTTGGGGTGGAACTAACACTGGAGGATTTGTTAAATAACTCTTAATTTCATCTAAGGCTAATTGATGTTCATCCCCCCATTTAAATTCCTGATCGGCTTTTAATTTCAATAATGGACTAAAAGCCTTGATCTTACCCGACAAATTAGATATGAATCTTCTGATGAAATTAATCTTACCGATCAAGGATTGTAATTCAGTTTTATCGGCAGGAGCAACAATCTTGTTGATTGCCTCAATAGATATTCTACTAATTTCAATACCTCGCTGATGCACCATAAAACCCAAGAATTGTCCTGCCGATACACCAAATGCACATTTATTAGGATTCATCTTTAATCCATGTTTTCTTGTGCACTCCAATATCTTCTGTAGATCGGTTAAATGTTTTGTGATGTCTCCAGACTTAATTACTATGTCATCAATATAGATTTCCACCACCGTGCCGATATATTCATGGAAAATAAAGTTCATAGCTCTTTGATAAGTAGCACCAGCATTTTTCAAACCAAATGTCATAACTATCCACTCAAATAATCCCACATGTCCTGGACATCTAAAAGCAGTCTTAGAAATATCTTCTTCAGCCATGAATATTTGATTATAACCTGCATTACCATCCATGAAACTGATAATCTGATGTCCTGCTGCAGCATCAACCAACAAGTCAGCAATCGACATTGGGTAACCATCCATTGGTGTAGCCTTATTGAGATTCCTGAAATCAATACAAACACGAAGTTTCCCATTTTTTCTTATATACAGGAACCACATTAGAAATCCACTCTGCATATCGACACTGCCGAATAAACTTTGCCTCAATTAATTTAGTTATTTCGGCCTTAATATTAGGAAGTATATTAGGATTGCAGCGGCGTGCCGGCTGCTGATGTGGCTGAAATCCAGATTTAATAGGCAACCGATGTTCGACTATAGATCGGTCTAAGCCAGGCATTTTAGTATAATCCCAAGCAAAACAATCTTTATATTCCTTTAACAAATCAACTAGTTGTTGTTTACACTTGGAATTTAACTTAGCGCTAATAAAAGTGGGTCTTGGCTCATCGCCTTCACCAATATCTACTTCTATTAAATCATCTGCCGATGTAAATCCTTGACCTAATTTTCCATCATCGGCAAATCTATCCATTAAAACTCTTCTTCAGAACCGACTGCTTGGATCGGTAGAATTTCGTAATCGGCAACCTTGAGGAACTCTTTTTCCCAAGCTTTTCCTGATATACACCTAGTTTGCTCATAAGTGTCTGATTCTGCCGATGCGATGATATAAGAAGAATCACCAGGAACAACTTCAATTTTGTCTCCAACCCATTGTATAAGACACTGATGCATTGTAGAAGGAACACAACAATTAGCATGAATCCAATCCCTTCCTAAAAGCAGATTATATGCACCCTTACCATTAATAACAAAGAAAGTTGTCGATAAGGTTTTACTGCCGATGGTCAATTCAACACACACTGCCCCTTTAGCTGGTGATACATTGCCTTCAAAGTCCTTTAACATCATATCAGTCTTAGTTAAGTCTTGATTTCCCTTACCAAGCTTCCGATACAACACATAAGGCATAATATTAATTACAGCTCCACCATCAATAAGTATCTTAGATACAGGCTGCCCATCAACTCTGCCTTTTACAAACAAAACCTTGAGGTGTTGTCTCTCATCATCGGCAGGCTTCTCAAAAATAGCCATCATTGGATCTAATGTTAATTGAGCTATTTGGTCAGAGAAAACAACTTCTTCTTCGCTATCAGATAGAGCCAAAAATTCCATCGGCAACATAAACACCATATTGATATCTGCCGACGGCTTTTATTTTTGTGCCTTATCTGCCACTGCTGATTACCAGATTTCTTATTGGAGGGACTTCCTTCTTGGTAAAAGTCTTTTTGACGCTCTCGCTGCAATTTCCTCTTCTGTGTCTTTGTCAAACCCTCTGGACACCATTGAGGAAATTTAGTTTTCCACATTGGCTGATAGGTCCTGGTTGTCTCTACACGACATATATTAGGATCTCTATAAAATATTTCTTCATCAGGAACTCTTGCATTTGCCATCTCTTCAAGTTCCTCTTGGTTTCTCGGAAAATATGCACCGTGTTTACCAAGCCTTTCATGTACACTAAGCCTGCCCCCCAGCCGATCATATGCTGATGCTCTCCTTCTAATCGGCTCATTAATGGACAAACCTTGATTACTAGATCGAAATCTCCTTATAGGATGATTAACTCCATAATAATCATTGCATTCTGGGCAATCTTCAACCGTAGGTAACTTAATACCTTTCTCCCAACAATGAATAAAAAATGGACAATTCCAATGATCCTTATGCCGATTCCACTCTTCTTGACGTCTTTCCTCTTGCTGTTGTCGATATCGATCCCTTCGCTGACGCCAGCCTTCCTGTTGTCTTTGAATAATCATGATGCCAGATCGAGGAGGCTTTCCAGAACTGCCACCTTCTGTCAATAGCCCCTTGTCTTTTGCATCATCGGTAGTTATCCGATGTTGAGGATCTACTGATGCATTCTTTTTAGCTGCTTCCGATGTCAACACCTTAATTTTACCTTCAGTATTCAACATATTTGCTGGAAAAGGATGTTGATCAATTTTCATCGGCTTCTGAATTTTGGAATTGCCAAATTTTATTCTCCCAGACTCAATAGCTAACTGTAATTGTTGTCTAAATACTTTGCACTCATTTGTACTGTGTGAAGTTGCATTACGCCATTTGCAATACAGCATATGTTTCAATTCTTCTGCCGATGGGATCACATGATTAGGTGACAACTTAATCTGGCCCTCCTGAAGCAAAAGATCAAATATCTTATCGGCTTTGGTGACGTCGAAAGTAAACTTCTCTGGCTCTTTGTGACCAAAAGGGCAATATATCGGCTTTTTATTCTTAACCCACTCAGCCAAACCGATAACTGGTTCTTCATCCGAATCAGAATTTTCTACTTCTTCGACAAATGAAACTTTCTTATTCCAATTCCTTTTAGGTTCAAAAACCCTAGTATCTTGATCAGATATTCTTTGCACTAGATGACTTAAGCTTTCGAACTCCTGAGAAGCATATTTATCCTTAAGATGTGGCAATAATCCCTGAAAGGCCAAATCGGCAAGCTGCCGATCATCCAACACCAGGCTATAACATTTGTTTTTTACATCCCGTAGCCTTTGCACAAAGCCTTCTACCGATTCATCATTGCGTTGTTTCATCTTTACCAAATCGGTAAGCTTCTTTTCATGAACCCCAGCAAAGAAATACTTATGAAATTGCTTTTCTAGATCAGCCCAAGTAATAATAGAATTTAGCGGTAGTGAGATAAACCATGTAAATGCTGATCCAGATAGAGATGATGAAAACAAACGAACTCTTAATTCATCTCTACAAGCTGCCTCTCCACATTGAATAATAAAACGATTAACATGCTCCATGGTTGATGTATCATCCTGTCCAGAAAACTTGGTGAAATCTGGCACCTTGTAACGATTTGGGAGAGGAATTAAATCATATGCCGGGGGATACGGAGTCCGATAAGAATAAGTATTAACTTTGGGCTTGATCCCAAACTGATCCTTCATGATCTCTGCTATTTTATCAACCCAAAAAGCATCAACATCTTGTTGACGATATGGTTGAATCTCCACTGGAGGTACTTGCTGATACCCTTCTGCATACCTTTGTGGTTCACGATCTCCAGCAATTAGCATATTTGTTACTATCTGTGGTCCATTAACCTACTAAAAAGGGTTCATCGGTTGAGCTGCCGACGTTTGATTCTGAAAAACAGAATGCATGTGACCTTGATGAACACCTGTGGCTTGCTGATTTGGCTGAACTGAATGTTGAGTGGGAAACTGTCCTGGCCAATTATTAGCGTTCATCGGTATAAAATTTGCCGATGGTTGGTAACTTGTTGGCATTGCCGGATAATTACAACTTACTTGAGGTAAAACCTGGACTCCAGGTTGACTTACAATTGGAGTCTTCTGATGCATCGGTAACAAATTTGCCGATGGACTTGAACTAGATGTTTGTCCCAAAGACACCTGGAAACCCCCTAGAGTTGGTTGTACAGTAGTTGCTGTAGTATATTGGAGTACTTGAGCTATCGGTGAACCGGCCGATAGCATAAGAGCTTTTCCCGTTGCATCAAACACTTGAGGTGATCCATGGTTAAAAGCAGATGGCTCTGGAGGCATACCATATCTCCACCAATTAGCAGGAGTCTGATTATTCTGTGGTACAGGGCCTGATAAAGCCGACGCTGATAGATCTGTATTAAGCTGAACTCATCCTGATAATGTTGAATCCGGATGCATTGGTGTAGATTGTACGTTAGATAAACCTGCTGATACCGGAAGAGAAGAAATCTCTATACCCGCAACGGCCGGGGGAGCCGATGGAGCAATAGCAGATGCTGATTCTAGTTGATGATAAGCAGGTCCAACGTAACGAGGTGATGCATGCCCTTCTTTGAAAGTTCGAATCACAGCATTATGAACAGTATTGGACAGCACATTGGAATGATTAATTAAAGCATGATTCACTGCAGAATTAACCATCTCTTGAAGTTTACCCGGATCAGAATCAAAGGTAACTTGCCGAGGCAACGGCAAGTCTTGTTTCTGGATGACTTGTCCACTTTTGTTCAAACTGAATGACTTCAAGCAGAGCTGTCTGTATTCTTGTATAGCTCTTTCCATAGCTTGCTTCTGATCATCCTTAAGATCTTCTTCTGTCACCGCGATGATGTTCCCCGCATCGATCTCAGGATTAAGCACCTTGATTAGATCTGTCCCACCAGGCGTGCCAAAAGATGTGTTGATGCAAAAGTAGATCTGCAAACACAAAGGGCTAATACCCGAATTCGATATCCAAAGCGTGCCAGTCGATTTGACCTGTTAATCGACAAGGATGAAGATATGAGCACTTTGGTCCTGACAACAGCGATACGCCCGGAAGTCATGGCCAAGAGGTACTCACACGGAACTCGAGGATTGCCGAAGATTGCACTGGAGCAATGCAACTCGCCGAATCGATGAGAACTCGTAATAAAAAAGAAAAAAATATGTAAATTGACGAAGTCGTCGAAAGTAGATGTAAATAAGAATAAAAGTTGTTTTTGATGTATTGATTGATCCTTCTTACATTGCCCTTCACCCTATATTTATACCCTGATCTACAGAAACATAACCAAATACGACTAGGATACTAAATCCACATCTATGGAAATACACGACTTTGACACAACTCAGACTCTATTAAACATGTGTAAGGAATTTAATTCCTATCTTATTCCATAGTCCGCCTTAGTCACGATGGTATTCTCATCGACTTCCTTTTTATCGGCAAAATCCCTGTTCCATCGGCAGCAGCCTTCAAATCATCTTTCATCGGCATCGGCAATAATAATCTCTCCCCTGCCGATTAGCTTTTCTTGACCATCTTGACACGTGTCAAAAAACGATGTCAACAGATACAGACTGCAACATCATCAAAAATTGAGCTAAACAATTTCTGTTCTAGGTTACAGACTGCACAGACTTGCCAGGTTGTAGCAGGCATATCTCTCAAACCAAAACTGATAATGAGGTGATTCTGGTGGGAAATGAGAGGTACGCAAGTCTAGTTCTTTCCCAAAAAATTTCATAATTTATGGACTTAGAGATTTAGAGATATGAGACAAACATTGCAGACTACTCTGAAAAACAGCACAGCGGTAATGCAGAAATTTAAACCCCAACTAAGTTAAACAAATACTAACTTAAGGCTTTGATAAAAAGAACATGTGGACAAGCCCATACTGTTCCAGCAATCACACAAACTCCAAATCATTCCAAGTTCAAAAACACAACCAACGAGACAATTAAAGGTTCATAAAACACACATAAACTTGACACGACTCTCGATCTAGAACGCATCCATTATGGCGGGGCTGCAAGCATCTAAGGAGCGCGATCCACCATGGTGAACACCCTGGCCTTCTTCTTGTAAATGGTAGGCTGTCCTAGTTGAACGGTCATCTCATCTATCTGGTTCTGAAGGCGTTTTTCAGATTTTTGCGCTGCACGAAGCTCTTCCCTGAGTGCTTCGTTGGCCTCCTACATGGCGCTGAGGTGCCTCACTGTGGTGTCCAAGGTAGGATCAGAAGCTGGAGGAGCCAACACCGCCCATGTCTTCTCCTTTGGGTCATAGCGTGGAAGATACCGGTAGCGATTATTCTGCATGTCCTCAAAACGCCGACCATGATAATGTAGGTACGCCGCCTGCGCAGCATCCTCCATGCTGTCGTAGGCGCTGGCACGCCTAGCTCGGTGGCTATGGGTAGTCACAACATCTTGGGATTGGTCGGTGTTGTTCTAGGCGATGATGATCACATTGGTCTTCCAGTATGTTGCCTCTAGTGGATGCGTGTGCTCGGCACAGTAATACTTCACCGAGGCAGCAAACTCTGGATAGTACTCGGCTAGCATGGTGGTGAGGAGGTTATGGTAATGGGCATCTTCGGGAGCTTCCTTAAACTTGTTCCTGGTGGTCCAACCTATCTCTTCTGGCTCCTCTGATGCAGCTGGGGAGGGCACTGGTGTTGGTGCAGAAGCGGCCTGGGAAGCTGGTGGAGGTGTAGCAGCAGGGACTGGTGCATCCACATGTGGGATGTGTGCAGCCACGGGGGTCGAAGCAGGTCCATCAGATGCAGCATCTGAAAATGCCTCCTCTTCCATGGGTTCCTCCTCTTCCTCGTCGGTGATGTGGATGACCTCTGGTACCACTGCACTACTAAGTTTTGACCCTATGGCATCGGGCCAAAGTTGATGCAATAGGTCTAAAATGGATGCAATAGCTTGTTTTCGCATCAATTTGTCGGTCGATTCGGCCGATGCATTATTCCGAGGTGCAATAGCCTTTTGCATCGGTTTCTTGTGGTCGATGCAAAGCACCTTTTGCATCGGATAGTCGTTGTCTTTTTCATCAATAAAGTGCGATGCATTAACTTATTGCATCTAAATCATCTTGATGCGAAGCTGCTTTTGCATCGGATAGTCGTTGTCTGTTTCATCAAAAATGTCCGATGCATTAACATATTGCATCTAAATCATCTTGATGCGAAGCTGCTTTTGCATCGGATAGTCGTTGTCTGTTTCATCAAAAATGTCCGATGCATTAACATATTGCATCTAAATCATGTTGATGTAGTACATATATTGCATCGGATTTGGTACGCTGCAATAGACTATATTGCATCATCAATTTGTTTGATGCAAGAAGTACTATTGCATCACCGTTTTGTTTGATGCAACATGTACTATTGCATCCCCATTTTATTTGATGCAATAGAATGACTTGCATCAAGGATATGATGGATGCAATTGAATGTATTGCATCAACATAAGGTTTGATGCAATACAAAGTATCACATCTACTTGACCGTGGATGCGATAAAAGCTATTGCATCCACAAGAAATTTGTAGAGCGACCAATAATAGCGTTGAATTCATTGCACAGGAAATCATAAAATTAGAAAATTCAATGGCACAAAAGGCAATTATATTAATAACGTGCATAAAAAGCATTCCATAGTTTGTACAATGAAAGGAATTCTCATGGATTCCTAATTGCAAAGAAAATTGGAAGGTCCGAATGCATTACAACCCACTATCTTATGCTACTAATAGATGCTACTCATAAAGAGGAAGACATGTGTCTTAGCACAGAACATGGAAAATTCTTGTTGCACAATCTTGGTTTCATCTCAGCTTGCCAAGACTCCCTCATTGGTGATCTTCCTGAAATAAGTCCAAATCACACAGTTGGATTGAAGCATAGGCAACACATGATATGTAACAATACTGTTGGGATTAACAAATACAATGGATACTTTAAATGAGAGCTGATTGATCATACCATTTCTCATTTATTTTTTGTTGTTTCGCTTTCTTCTGTCAACAACCTGTCTAAGTGATTGTGATTGAATATATGACACTGTCTCATTGCTATCTTTTTCATTTGGGATTGGGAAAAGAGATCTGTTCGCACTCCCGCGAGTGAAGCGGATAGTAGGTACGTTACTATTTTTTTCCGGCAACAATTCACTGTCCTGTAGAACCTGTACAAACCAGAATTTTCAAAGACCAATCAGCACTAGGCGAACTGTTGAGCTGCAGGTGATGGTTTCGAACTAAATTACCTGTTCCACATGTTTAGATTCTTGGATGGGAGTGGGAATACCATTAGGTGTGTCTGAAGGATCACTCTGAGTGGGCAAGTCAGAGTTTGTGGCAACCTGCATATGAGGAAAAAAATATTCACACTTTATTTCAGAATACATGTACCTATCCATTACATTTCAGGTTGTATTAATCAACAAAATAATACCTTTGCTGAATCTGCAACATTGAAACCATGAACTATATTTTCAATACCAGTAGCATTAGCTGTCAATTCTGAAGGTTGAGTGGTTGTTTCTACAGTTTCAGGGGATGCTGTGGTTTTTGCAGCAGTCTGTCATTGGTGTAATGAGGAGAAACATTAGCAATCAAGTTTTACTATAAACAATGATGCTGCTAACAATTCAGAATTAGTAATATTACCAAAGGCGGTGCTTCATTGCGTTCTTTCAATAGTGAGAAAAACTCTTGCCTTAGTTCTTCTCTAATCATTTGACTTGTACTCTTCAATTCTTCTTTCAACAGCACAATTTGTTCCTTGTCACTCTCCCTCTCAGCGGCTTGAACGGTAAGTTGTTCTTTTAACTTCTCTACCTCAGCTTGCATCTCACTATTCTTCTTTTGTGCTGCTGCTGCTATTTCAGCGAAACGAGCTTGCTGCTCAATTCGTTCATTCATAAGTTGGCTTCGGGTCGGATAATTTGCCATGTATCCATGTCCAGGCCCTTTCCGGCTCTTGCAGCCAGTGGTTTCCTTGTAGGTTTCACGAAGAATTTGTCTTTCTTGCTCTTCTGATATCACACAAGCTTCCTTCTCAATTTTTTCTGTGATTTTGGAGAAGGTGGTTTCCTAAGTTTAAGAACACAATTAGTATGACACTGATGATGTACGGATATAACTTGTGGGCAGGCATCAGTTTGTCAAAAAAATAAATCATCTCAGGAGATTAGTCCAAATGACTTAGAAGAGGACATTCTGGAAAGATTATTAAATTGTCCAGATTTCATTTTCAGACATCAAAGAATGTTTGAGAACTGGACTAATTTGAAACAAGCAAATTACAGAAACTTCTGTGCTCAAAGAGGGAGGACACAAAACTTGTAGCTAACTACAAACATCTGAACTGCTCCAAAAGACCTCAAATTTCATCAGCAGGTATACATATGACAACACAGTAGTAACTTTGGTATTCACAAGATTCCCAGGAAACAAAGTTATACAGGACAATTTCTCAAACTCCCCAGATCTGCCCAGATTGTAACAACATCTCAATTTCCAAATTAACGATGTTCCAAATTACAAGGAGATGATGACCTTTGAACAACCAATCAGGTAAAGGAAGACCATGACTATAATATGAAAAGCATCTCTAAGTAGTAGTGAGCAAAGTAGCACTTACATATATTTCCCTAGCAGCATCAGAAGACCATTGGCCCTCCTTGGTGCGTGTACTCCTCCAAAATGCCAAATCATTTGGCTCTTCACCAGTCTCCAGGTCTCTCTAATATGAGTTAATAGAACATTGTTACTGTTTAGGAACTTAAATTAAAGAACAAGTTTAGGTTCCATATCATTACCTGCTCAAAACTAACTTGTGAATAAGGTTTTGATCCAGTCAGATGTATTGTCTGTCGATGCTGGGAGTTGCTAGAGTTCTTCTTGCTCATTCGCTAAATCAAACAAAGATAAGTTAGTTTCTCATCAAAGATGCTGACAATAAACACATATAAGTAATAGAATTGCAACCTGGAATGAGTCACTTGAAAAATACAGCACCAAGTAGTGCCACTCCACAATGTCGACATCATCTGGCTTATGTCTTATTCGCTCATGATAACTGTTGTATGCCTTGTATGTGGCACTCAATTGGGCTCGCCATCCCTTGTAACGATTTTGTGCTATCTTCCAAATCCTAGCCTTCTCCTCATCATTCTCCTCAATGTTCCACCTTGCCTGTTTAAATGGGATAGCAATAAAGTGTCAACAAAAAAGATATTACAGATTATTAGTTGATCATATGCGGTAGCAACCCTGTAACCTACCATCATTTCTGTTATTATGTTATCTTTAGCTTTCTGTTTCACTTGTCGCCACTTCTGAACTCCAATAAGCGGAGTCCACTTTCTTGTAAACCGAACAACTTCATCAACAAAGGAGCGATAGTTATCTCCTATAGGACCGCCCTTCGTCGATGAGAATTCTATAGAAAGTTTTTCAGTGGCAAGTTTAAATCTCTTTGCTTCGACCGTTACTCCTTTCACGGTTCCACGCGCACCCTTCCTCTTCTGGCCAATCCCAGCTGTGAAATTGAGTACATATAATGGAAAGAATGTAATCATTATGAATCAGCATTTTTATGTCATACTAGTGTCCGAACAGTGTATACCATTGCATACCTTTCTGAGAAGGCTTGGGCCTACGAGCATGAGCTGGAAACTTCATAGGTGTTCCACTATTGTCACCACTTCTGTCATCTTCATTGGCTTGATCATCTACATATGCATCTGCACATACAAAATGTTCAAAGTACTCAGTTACAGTTCAGTTAGATATATAATAGTGCTTACACAAATAAACCATCAAACAAGATGATCTTACATATATCTTGAAGAAGCCCTTCCGTCCTCAACCATTCTTGATATGTTTTAACTGTACTCTTGCGGGTGTCATCTGTAAATTCTGCAAGATGCACATATGCATGTCATATATATACTGACAGTTTTAGATAAGTGTATATATATCATTGAGATGTATTTTTCTAGTGCATTAGTACCTGGGTTATCTTTATCCTGTTCCAGATTACTAAGCCACACTTTGTATGCATCAATTCCTTCTTCCTGTTCATCCTCATGTCCTTCTCCACTATCAGTCACATGTGTTCTACGTTTCTTAAGCGGTGTGACTGCATATTCTCCATGGTAATCTATATCTGTTATGGAAACTATTAACCTACATGTCTTCTCTTCTATCCCTTGCTGTACCATTGTGAATACATCTTCTTCGTGATCTACAGGATGCAGCTCAGCTGTATCGTTTCCATTTCTCTTCAAATAGAACATGAAGTCCCTCGCCGAATAACCACACTGAACTTTGTGTCTTATTAAGTTTGCAAAGGTAATTCTAGAACGGTCCATGTCCAATATGCCTCGATGCTGGTCCATTTTCCCCCCCATGAAAACAATATATACTTTCCATATTTCTCCCGTTCTACTACAAAATAATGTAAACCGCAAATCATTTAAGATATTGTATTAGGATATGTAAAACAGTGGTCTGCATTTTTATTGACTCATCAGTACACAACATACCATTCATTGGATAGACAATTACAAGAACATAATTCTGTTTATACTTAAGAATTAACTGAGAAGAAAAATGACCTCTAATTGATACATACACCATCAGATGTTAAAAAAATGCAATTTGTGATAGGAACCTGCTAATGCGTAAGCAATATCATCTGCATCTTACTGTAAACAACTTTGATAATATAATTTGTAACACGTGCATAAGCAATTTCAAGGCAGAGCTTAAATAGAACAAATAGATTTAAAAAATTGACCTGGGCGGCGGTTCTATTGTGATCTTGTCGGGGACATCTTCTTGGCCATGGGCATCTTCAGGGCTGGAACCTCTGGTCCTCCTCCTGTTTGTCGGAGGAGACGCCAATCTCTTGGACGGAGGAGACGGCGACGGCGAACGCCTTGTGGAGCGCCTCCGGGGAGGCTGCGGCGACGGCGAGATCCCTGCGGGCCGCCTCCGGCCTCCCGGCGGCGACGGTGACATCCTGCTGGAGGGCCTCCGTGCAGGCAGCGCCGACGGCGACACCTCTGGTAGGCGCCTCCGGGCTCCCGACGGCGACGGATTCGTCCTTGTGGTTGGCCTCCGGGCAGGCGGCGGCGACGGAGATGACTTGGCGGAGGGCCTTTGGGGTCGAGGCTGCGACGTGGATGACTTGGCGGAGGGCTTCGGGGCCGGCGGCGGCGACGGAGACCTAGCGGGAGTAGAAGACGGCGTGCGTGCGGCCTTCGCCATAGCGGCTCCGAGTAGGATTAGATGGGATGCGAACCGCTCTGCCATCAATTTTATTAGGGAGGGGGCATAATTATCGGGAGTGGAGGGTTTAGGCGCTTAAGCTGAAAATTTTGGCGGTATCAACTTTTTCGGGCGCCGCTTTTTTCAGCTAAACATATGGAACTTTTTCATTAAGCCAAATAATAAATAAAAACTAAACTCGTGCCATCAATTATAAAAACTAGTAATATGCCCGTGCTAACGCAACGGCGACACTTGAGGATTGGATCTAAATATGAAGATAAATAAGACAACGAGTTTTATATATATTTTAAGTCACATTATGTATACATTCATTCGTGTTAATCTTCAAAATGTCCATTAAGAATTTCACCTCATTGAATGTGACCTCTGTGAATGAAACACAATAAGTTAACTTATTATTTTGTATTTCACCTTGAAAAACAACGTATGAACCATATTCATGCTTACAGTGTCAAAATAAGATAAACTTTCACCGTTCCATGACTTTAAGATTTTGTATACAAGGTATTAGTAGTAGGAGTAGTAGGAGTAGTAGAAGTAGTAGGAGTAGTACTAGTAGGATTAGTACTTGTAGTAGTAGAAGTAGGAGTAGTAGAAGTAGGGGAAGTAGTAGTAGGAGTACTAGGAGTAGTAGAAGTAGTAGGAGTAGTAGTAGAAGTAGGAGGAGGAGTAGTACTAGTAGGATTAGTACTTGTAGTAGTAGAAGTAGGAGTAGTAGGAGTAGTAGAAGTAGGGGAAGTAGTAGTAGGAGTAGTACGAGTAGTAGAAGTAGGGGTGGTAGTAGTAGGAGTAGTACGAGTAGTAGAAGTAGGGATAGTAGTAGTACGTGAAGTAGGAGTAGTAGAAGTAGGAAGAGGAGGAGGAGGAGGAGTAGTAGTAGTAGTAGTAGTAATAGTAGTAGGACTAGTAGTAGTAGTAGTAGTACGACTAGTAGGAATAGGAGTACTAGGAGTAGTAGTAGTAGGACTAGTAGTAGTAGTAGTAGTAGTAGGACTAGTAGTAATAGTAGTAGTAGGAAAATTGCTATCAATGGTAGTTCTACTATTTGTAGTACTATACACTAGTATACATGTTAGAGGAATATAATTTTGGTCGTAGGAATGGTAGTAGTAATACTGAAAATGTAAAATGATATTTGAAAAGATAAGTTACACTGAAATTTGAAAAGATAAATTACACAAAACAAATTTTTAACAAAAATAAAAAAACCCATGAGAGGTATACAAGGGCGATGGGCCTAACCAAGCTCAACCGTATGAAGGATTATAAGCAGATCAATTGCAAACGGGAGCCCAGTTAGGCCCAGCCCAAGCAAGCCCAAGCAAGCCTGGTCGATAACAGCCATGTCCTCCACCCCAACAACCAATGAGTCGACATCTAGCGGATTATTTTCGGCTTCATCTTCAGCAACTGTTGATTCCGGCATCAAGAAAATGTTTCTTGGTTTGATCCGAACAACACTACACCAATTTAGCTTCTTTGCGTGTTTCACATAAAACACCTGCTCTGCTTGTGTCGCCAAAATGTAGGGATCATCTGAATATCTGAGACGGGTAGTATCAATATCTATAATTCCATATTGATCTTTGTTGAACCCTTTACCTTTGTTCTTTGTTGGAGCGGGGACATCGAACCAATCGCACTGAAACATAATCACTTCCTTTCGACCAGTGAATTGTACGGACATAATTTTCTTAATAACTCCATACCAGTCCATATTACCAGTACTTTCATCGCCCTTGACAAGGACACCACTGTTTTGTGTGATCAAGCTCGTCTCTGCCGACACCGTCCGAAATAGTGTGGCATTGATGAAACATCTATTGAAAACACGAGCAATTTCATCTGGTCCTCGAGCAAGGTTTAGCATGTCCTCAGTAGCTTTCCCTTGGTCATATTCTTGTTTGGTCTGTAATTCCAATAGAAAAAGTAAGTACTTTTCACTACGTGCAATACAATGTGAACAAATATCAAAATTGTGGTGACTCACTCTTTCCTCAAACCAACCAGCAAAATGTTGCTTGTGTCTTCTCTCAACATTATGCGGATTGAATTTCTTCAGTGAAGCCTTATGTACACTGCAGTGGGCACACCAAACAATATACAAATAATAAGAAATATATATGCTGTCAAAAAAATATAGCAAGCTGCAATATTAAATAAAACTCACTCAGGCAAAGCACTACATTCATCAGTATTAGTGATTATGTAGTGCCTTATTCTTAGCAATTCCGATTCGTCCAAGACCTCGAAAGTGTAGCCTTTCCTACTGTAGTCAAGGTCAGCAAAAACACTCAAACCCGATGGTGGTTCAGCCACAGCCGCACTTTCATGTCGCTCTGGGCGACTTGGCATGTCTTTGAAGAACAAAGAACAAAATGTCATGCACTCTTCTGTGATATATCCCTCCGCTATTGAGCCTTCAGGATGTGCTTTGTTCCTCACGTAACCTTTTACCGTAGGCAAATATCTCTCCACGGGATACATCCATCTATAGCATACAGGTCCACCAAGTGCAGCCTCTTCCGCAAGATGAACTGGCAAATGTACCATGATGTCAAAAAAAGAAGGTGGAAATATCATCTCCAGCTGACATAGAGTCTCCCTGATGGAGGCACTCATTTTGACAAGCTCGTTTACATCCAGCTCCTTCGAACAAAGTGAACTGAAGAACCTACTCAAGTTAATCAATGGGACAACAACTTCTTGAGGCAGAATGTTCCGTAGAACTAATGGTAAAAGTTTCTGGAATATAATGTGAAAATCATGAGTTTTCAGACCAGAGAGCAATATCCGATCCTCATGCAGACATCTTCGGATATTGGATGCGTATCCATCAGGCAACTTAACTTCATGAAGAAATTTGCATAAAAGTTTCTTGTCCTCTTTCCCCAATTTGTACAAAGCAGGTGGTAAGGTGAACTTACCATTCTGATGCTGCACTGGATGCTGATCCTTCCTTGTACCGATATGCTGCATGTCAAGCCGGGATTCCTCATTATCCTTACTTTTACCTTCTATTTCTAGCAAAGTCCCCAATATGCTCTCACATATATTTTTCTCGATATGCATCACATCCAAGTTGTGCCTAATAAGCAAGTGCTGCCAGTACGGAAGCTCAAAAAAAATACTCTTCTTCCTCCAGTTGTGCCATCTTTTTTCTTCGTCACGCTGCTTCCTTTTTCTTGATTCAGGGCCGAATTTCACCTGGTCAAAAGTTTCATACTGTTGCAGCACCTCTTCCCCAGTGAGTGGTTGTGGAGCCCCCCTATATTCAAACTTGTTGTTGAAACTAACCTTGTTTCTGCGCCACTTGTGGTTCATAGGCAAAAAGCGACGATGCCCCATGTAACACATCTTCTTCCCATGCTTCAACCATAAGTAGTCTGTTTCTGTATGGCAGTATGGACATGCAAACTTGCCTTTCGTACTCCATCCAGACAACATGGCATATGCTGGAAAGTCATTGATTGTCCACAGTAGAATTGCATGCAAATCAAATTCCTTCTTCTCCACTGCATCCCAGGCTTTCACACCATCTTTCCAGAGAACTTTGAGCTCATCAATTAGAGGCTGCAAGTACACATCAATGCTAACACCAGGCGATTTTGGTCCCGGTATCACCATCGACAACATCCAATACGACTGTTTCAAACACAACCATGGTGGAAGATTGTAAGGAATTAAAATCACAGGCCAGCAACTGTAATTCACATTCATCATACCAAATGGATTGAATCCATCAGATGCCAGACCTAGCCTGACATTACGTGGATCTTTTGCAAACCATTTATATTTGCTGTCCACATGTTTCCATGCTTTGGAGTCCGCAGGATGTCGCAATTTTCCATCATCCACCAATTCTTCCTTATGCCAACGCATGTATTTTGCTCTAGTCACTGACATATATATCCTTTGGAGCCGCGGAATCAGTGGGAAGTACCGCAAAATCTTACGTGGAACTCGCTTTTTTGACCCAGAACTGGTGGCATCATCCTGTTCCTCTTTAGACTGCTTCCACCTTGTCTCACCACATTTTGGGCAATTATCCAGGGACTCATATTCTGTCCCTCTGAATAACACACAATCATTATAGCATGCATCTATCTTTTCATAATGAAGACCAAGATCTCTAACAATCTTTTTCATCTTATCCATAGTATCTGGGAGGCAATGACCTTTAGGAAGAACAAGCAAGAACAGAGCAAGTACGTACTCCAAGCAAGCATTACTACAACCAAACATGCACTTCATCTGAAACATTTTGACAATGAAAGACACCTGGGTAGCTTCCGTGCAGCCTGGATACAACTCCTTCCTGGCCTCTTCTAGCAAATTAAAGAACTTCTGTGCCATCTCATTAGGTTGTTCTTCATCAGTAATTTCACCGCGTATCGTACCCTTGATCAGAGAATGTATCAAATTCGTGGTACCAGCCCTATCATCGACATCATCATCATCATGGTCATGTACAGCTGAGCCTTCACATATACTTTCCTCCTCGCGGATGAAGCCTTCGTCGAAACCTCTCCGAAGCAAATGTTTCTGAACATCAGAAAATTTTCTATATGATGTGGAACGACATTGTGAACATGGACATGGTGCCGTTCCTCCTTTCGAGCTGCCTCCAAAGGCCCTGTCAAGATATTCAGATAAACCTTGTTGCCACTCTGCAGATGTCTGATCCAGACGCATCCAACTTGTACCTCGCTGTGACGACATTGAATTGAAGTCCTGACAAACACACAAAAAGATAAATGTCTTCAAGTTCTTCAAATGAAAAATCAGTATGGATATTAATGATGCCCAAATAAAATCCTTCACAATGCCCTATCCACGTACTTACTCCGATCAATATTTCTAACATATTCAAATAATAAAAACATAGAACTATTAATTCATAACCCTAAGACACTACTATATGTTACCGTGCATAGAAAACAAAAAATCTATGATGCATGGTGGTCGATCTGGTACTTACACACGTCACGTCGTTGCCGGTTACGACATAAAAATGCTTTACTGTAAAGTACAAATCAGTTGCTTACTCACGTATTGGGAATAAATAGTAGGAATTATAATAAATATATCTTCACATCATATGCTAAATCAGTATGGATATTAATGATACCTTGCTAATCGATCATGTGTATTGGCCAGTTGATTACTCACCTGTGCAATCTGTCCTTGTTGCCGGTTGTGCAATGAGAGAGCGTCGGTCCTTGGCTTCCCGCGTGCCCGCGTATGCGTCGTCGACCGTCGTCGTTTCGGCCTCAGCAGCGTGCGAGCGTGACTATGGGGGTTGCAAGGTAGTGGCGGCCTTCGGTCCCAGCGTCCGGCGGAGTTCAGTCCAGGCGACGAAGGACGTCTTGATCCCGTACGTGAACGGCGGCCGGCAGCGTCGAGTCCACGCGAACGGCGAAGGGCGTCACCGCGTGGTCGTCCGTCCTTCGTCGTGGTCGTCAGGTGTCTCCGCGTGTGCGACGTCGTTCACCAGCGCTCGTGGTGGAGTGCTGCCGTCCTCCGTGCAGCCTTGTGCCCTAGCACGTGAAGCCTTGTGCCTTGTGAAGACGGAAGATCGGCTGATCCGTGCAGCCTTGTGCCGGACGGACTACATACTACGTAACGATCCAGGAGTCCAGATTGATCACCATCGGTTTCTGGAAACCAATCTATGTACGGCGCTAAAAATAGAGTCAAAACAAAAATATATACTACCTCACACAACAACGTGCAAGTAGTGTAGTGGTTACTCCACCACCTGGACAATCCAGGTTGCGCGAGTTCAACTCCTCTAACCAGCACTTTTTCATAGTATTTTTGTTAATTAACAATTCACTTATTAGGTTCCAGCACTTTTTCATAGTTTTTTTATTAATTAACAATTCACTTATTAGGTTCAAGTTTTTTTAACAAAATTTAACAATTTACTTATTACACGTGTCATTTTAATTAAAATTAGCAATTCACTTATTAGGTACGCACAAGGTATTTTCGCGTTACTCACAACATATCGGTTGCATCAAACACAAATCCGTTGCAATAGTATTTCCCACTTGCATCCATAATCTTAATGGATGCAATACCATCTACATATCGCATCAAAAAATCAATACTAATGCAACCCAATGTGTCTGATGCAATAACTCCTACCTATTGCATCCCTTGTTCTATATGATGCGATAGATCAAACCTATTGCATCCACATGAGTTGCTATCGCATCAACCTCGTTTGTGATGCAATAACGACCACATATTGCATCAAAATCTAAACATTGATGCAATAGCAGGCACCTATTGCACCAGATTTGTGTTTGATGCCCAAGGTCTGGATGCATTAGGGTCAGAATCTAGTAGTGCTGGTGGCACTGCTGGTGGAGCAGGTGCTGCTGGAGTGAACTGGGCGACGTAGGCAGCGACATTGAGGCGAGGCATCTATAGTTTTGATATAAAATATTATTAGAGTCGATATTTTATGTAATAGAATAAAGAATAGAGCATAAAATTTTAATAAAATACCAAGATTGAGATAGTAGCAAGTAAATAAATAAAACCAAACTCCTAGAAACGACCATTTCTATCTAGGTTTGCGTCCTACAGTCGACACAGCTCTGATACCAATTTGTCACACTCCAATTAAAGGACAATATGGAGTGCATACATCTTATGTGCGCCCTAGGAATAGTCGCACACATAAGCCGACAAATTTAACAAGAGTATCATCACGGTGTTCATACATCACGATATTACAACACTTAGTTCTTAACATAACAAACGGTAAGGCAAATAACACTCTCGAACGAAGTGTCTGCTCCACAGTGAAGGACGACTGGTTGACCCAAACCTAGAAATCTTCTGGGAAATCCTCGTAGAAACTGTCATCTGTTACCCATCCGGGATTTTTATCCAAAAACAAAATAGCAACAAGTGTGAGTACATTTGTACTCTGCAAGTATAGTATGAGGATTCATGAGGCTCAAAAAGGTTAGACACGGTTGACTGCAGTTAGCACTTTTAGTAGATCAACATTTCATTATTAATCATTATTAAGTTATGCTCAAGCTCCCATTTAACTCACATGATCCACTACCAGAATTAAGAAGAGAAAGCATCAATATGATCTCGTCATCATCATCATAGTTCATCCATGTATCAAGCAACCATTTATTCTATGAGTTTTCCAGGCCGCTCGTGACCGTGAGCACGGCTGTTATAACAGTTTTAACACTCTGCAGAGGTTGTGCATCTTTACCCGTGAGTCGTGTTACCCATATGCCCGGGGCCCGTCGACCCCCTAACACTTCCAAGGTAAGCAGGCAGGGTACACTATGAAGCCTTCCATAGGCCTCTTCTAACAAGTTAGGGCCGTGAGGTTTCCTCGGCAGGTAGATATAGAGAACCCCCTTTCGATGGCACAATTCCCGCAGGCTATACACATCAGAACAGAGGCAGTTCTATACCCAACATGGCAAGCCCCTCTTGCGCCCTTTCGGGTAACCTCTAACAAGTTAGAAAAGATCCTACTACTGAGCTAAAGTCAGAGCCATTTAACTCCTATAGATAAGTCCTTACGGAGGGTTTAGGGCAACATGATCAACATCATTTGCACCATCACCCTATAGTTCCACCATTATCATCATGTTTATCCGTTGGTTCCATTAGTCATAGTGTAGATCATGTTTAGTTAGAGCACTAGCATTCTACCCATATGCAAATAATCCCCACAGGAATCAAGGTACAGGTCATCAATTTGCTAGGAAGTCCTTATAGTCGAGCAATATTAGACACATGCATAATGAGTATGTTATATAATAAATAGGACAACAAGGTAGGCCCATGCTATACTTGCCTTGGTTCACTGCTGCTAGTCCTGCTGCTCCTTGTACGCGTCCGGATTCCCGACGTACTCCTCACCGTCTGAACTCGAACGACACGAAGTACAACATGCAATTCGGAGCAGACATATAAGCAAAACATAACTACTATTAGAATAGTACACCAACAATAAATAAATCTGAATAAAATGTTTACCAAAATCATCTACGTCTCGCTACGATCACAACGACGTGAAAAGCACGAAAAACGGAGTTACGACGCACAAGTTACGATATATTTACTAATCCAAAGCTAGCTATTAACTAGATTTATTTGAGAAATTCAAAAGCTCTTAACAGGTCTAACAGTAGCACTATTGCGTAGATTATGAAATTATGAAACTAACGCAAGTTGAACGGGTCAAATCGGAGCTAAAACGACAATTTTATAAACGTTTTTCTACAGTGGCAAAACTATAAATAGATCAAACTATTTTCGGATTTAAGATAAATCGAAAATCAGGAAATTCATTTGAACTGAGGACCGCGGGTTCGATTTACAGATTCTCGGGGGTCTCTTTAGAAAAAAAGACCCATGAAGGGGTATCGGCCTTTCAGAGCCGTTGATCTCGCGATGTGCGGTAGAGATTAGATAGGGGGAAGTCAAGGGGCGCGGGCCGCCAGAGTTGAGGGTGGAGACGGCGGCGCCGCCATTGCCGCAGCGTGGAGCTCGCCAGCGTTACGTGTATGGGCGCTACAGTGCTTTATTTTCAAAAAGGGAGGCATCGGAGTGAAGAGGAGGTGATGGTGAATCCATCCCGGGGCAAAACACGGCCGGAGATAGGCCCGAGGAGCACCCGCCATGGCCGGCGGTGGAAGGGCTCGCCGGAGCTCGCGGGAGCGGCCCTAGAGGCCACTATCCGGCCCGGGAGATGGATGGGGAGAAAAAGGAGAGAGAGGCAAAGCTCACCGAGCGAAGAACACGGGGCGGAGGCAGCTCAGAGGTGACGGCCGATGCGGTGGGCGGACGGGACGCTCCGGCGGTTGGGACGCTGCGGTTACGGCTCTCGCGCGAGCGAAATTGGAGTGGGAAGGGTAGCAGGGGAGGCGGGGAAGGGGTTTGGCTCCCTTTTTGAAGGCCGGGCGCGGGAGGGAAGGACACTCCCATGACGCGGGATGTGGGCGCGGGGCGGAACATGGCGGTTGCCATGACCGAGTGGCGAGCGGCTAGAGGTTGGAGATGAGAGCGCCGACAGGTGGGCCCGGCATGTCAGCGGCTCAAGGGAGAATGGCGCAGCAATGGCTGCCGGCTCGGTTGGGCTGGGCCGCGGCCTAAGAGAACGAGCGCGGGGGAGGGAAGAGTGCGAAAGCCGAGCGGGCTGAGGGAGTTGGGCCAACGGGCCGAAATGGAGGGAGGGAGGAGAAGGAATAGAATTTCCTTTACATTTTCTAAATTGATTTTCCAAATCCAATTTCAATTAATTTTTAAACCTTTTGGCATTGGAATAAAAAACAGTCACCACAATAAATAAAAATGCATCGGCATGAGTGCATCAACATGTAACTAACCTTTTGATAAATTTTAATTTCACAAAAAATTTATTATCTCCTATATTTGAATGCACACTCAAATACATATTTAAATCAAATTTATCTATTTTTAATTAATACAAAAATTAGGGTGTCACACCTCGACCAGAGCCCGTTGACGAGTAAGCGCCGCCCATACGCCGCTTTCATGACGAATGAAGAGCGACTTGCGGCGAGATTGCTCCTTGAGTTCCTGACCACAATTAAGCTTAAGATCAGAACCAAGGAGAAAAGGGGGATATACACCAGAAAAAACAACAGACACGGCTCACCTCAGAGGCCTCCGACATTCGCCACACCAGGGTGTCCGCAACCATCCGCAGGGACTACACGGACTGCTTACGGAGTCCCTCGATGTACTCCCAGTGCTGCACTTCATCCTTATCATCAAGGGCGAAGAAGGGCTCGGTGTTGGGGTTAGCCGCGTCCTTGAACTCGAGGGTCGACCGACCCCAGTGCAAGCACCAGCCCCGCGAAATCGAGCCACCTGGCGGACGCCTCAGCCATGTCATCCTCTAACGTTACGGAAGTCCCGGGCCGATCCAGGGCTTCGACCATCTCGACGTCCGCCTTCTACTTCCCCTTGTCGAAAGGAGGGTCGTCGACGGTGAGATCAATCATAGCTGGAGTCGACCCTTGGGGCGGGACTAGTCTCACGTCAGTCGGCGCCACCGCCTGCATGTTGGGCGGTGGCATGGCCACCCCCCGTTCCACCTCGACTGCCTACTCCTCTGGCTGGTCCTGCTGCAGCTACGGCCGTGGCTCCTCCCGCTCTGATTGCAGCTCTGGCTGCTCCTCCTCTTTCCCCGCATCCGGCGGGGCCTCCACCACCTCTTTTGTCTTTTCAACATCCGCCTGCCCCGCATCGAGGACGGATGTTTCAGCCTTACCGGCCTTGATGGTCGCTAGGGTCCTCGTGGTCAACCCCGGCTCTGGCCCACCAACACCAAGCACGTCGAGCCTAGTGCAGCCCGGGGCTGCCTCGACCAGCTCTGGCTCCCCAGCGGCGTCACCAACTCTGGCGACCTCCTGAGCGCTTGCACCCGCCTTGGCAGCGGCCTCTTTCGTCTTGAGTTGCTCCGTGGTAGCTTGGTACTTTGTGACCTAAGCGGCATCGTCGGTAGGCATCCGCATCATCAGGGCGGCACCAGACTTGAGCGCCTTGATGGGAGTCATAGCCTCAAGCTCCACCTTACGCTTATGGCTGAGTAGTAAACAACCACGTTAGAACAAAAAGCGAGATAACTTTGTTGGAAAGGCGAGGCGAGACACTTACTAGACAGGGGAATCAAAGGCTTTGTCTTTGGCTTCCCCGAGCCACTCGACGGCTTCTGCGATGGCCCCTTCATCGAGCCTCCGGTCGGCCTGGTGCTCCTTGGAGCCTGGGTTGACGAGGCGCCTAGGGTCCTTTGCGTCGATGAGGCTATCTGGCCTTGGGTCCTCACACCCAATGATGGCACCCTGGCCTCAGACGCCGATGTTGTTGTTCCACCCGACAACGAAGTCCAGGGCGAGCGGACGCGGTGCCACCGACATCCCCTGAGGGACCCCAGGTGTGGCAGATCCCCTCTCTGAAGGTACCTCTCGGGCTCTTCCTTTTGCTAGCTCTTCCTCCCCTTCGACGGGCACCGAGACTGCCCTCAACGCCTGGGAGGTCGACCCTCCGCTAATAGGCTCTAGTAGGGGCCACACGTCGAGGAGGTGTGCCAAAAAAGTCACGGTGTCGTACCGTGACCCGGCATTGTCATCATCGCTATCCTCAACCTCGTCCTCCTGTGAGGTTGTCTCAGAGAGGGATTCCTCGACAGGGAGACCGTCGAGCCTCTGCTGGCGGCAGCGCTTATTCAACGCCTCACGCTCGAGGGCCTTTCTGATCTGACACTTCTTTGCGGCGTCTTTCTCTCCCTTCTTCTAAGCCATAGAAATGCATCTCGCCTCTCGAGCAGCGCGATCCTCTAGAACCGGTCGCCGTGAGTCCTTGACCGCTGACAGATCCTGCATGGAAGCCTCGATGGACTAAATCAAGAGAACTAGGAAGCAAAAGGATGCAAGGCTAGCGAAACAACACTTACTAGAGGCTCGAAACCCTGATCGGGTCACATTGGGACCATGTCGATGTCCTCCTGCTTGAAGCTACCCACCATCCACCGCGCGCACTGGGCAACCTCGTCGAGGGGGAGGGTCTCGTGCGACATCCGACTCCCCTCCAACGAGACACCTAGCGTCATCTCGTCGATCCAGAGTCGGCGCTGCATCAACGGCAACACTCTCCAACGGTGGAATGCGGCGGCCACCATCCCCACGGTCAATCCACGCTGGCAGAGTCTCCTTAGCGCGTCGAGGAGCGGTTGCAGCTTCAACTTCTCTTCTTCAATGACGTCGTACGACCAGTTGTCCTCGCGTGACATCAGGACCTGGCCTAAGAACTTCAGCAGGCGGTCGTCATCGTTGCGTAGGTAAAACCACCTGCCGTGCCATTCGCTGTTCGACGAGATGAGCTACGTCGGGATGTAGAGCTCGCCCCGACCCACGTGGACTTGAAGGGTATAGCTGCCGGCATGAACTGCACACCGCACTCCCCTCTCACCCGCCTTCTTGGCAAATGCTCCGCCTTGAAAAGGTGGAGCCACAGATTCCAGTGGGGCTCCATCCCCAAGTACCCCTCGTAGACCGCCGCAAAAATGGTGGCCTGTGAGATGGAGTTGGGGGCAAGATGATGGAGCTCCACCTTGTAGTAGTGGAGAAGCGCCCGTGGCTTGGCAGCATCTTGAGCCCCCTCTCGTGGAAAGCGACGAAGCTCACCACATACCCCTCCGGGGGCGCCGGCTCCTGGTGGTCAGACAGTGGCACCCTCTACTCCGGCTAGCTCCAACTCGCCCTCGGTCACAGAAGACCATCACGAACTAACTCCTCCAACTTCCTCTCCATCACCGAAGAACGGACCCACACGTCAGCGGGAAGAACCTGGCTCTTTCCCACCATAAGTGTCGAGATCAGCTTGCGGCGGCCATGGGGAAAGAGATGATGGTGGCAGCGGAGAACGGCTGATGAGCACAAAGGGAGAAAGGGGCAATCGCAAAAGGCCTGTGGGGGGCCAACGGAACCCTGGGCTTTGTACTTATACCCCGGTGGAAGACCAACGAGCGGATCCGACAAAAAGGTAGGAAAATGCCTCCTCTTCCATGGGTTCCTCCTCTTCCTCGTCGGTGATGTGGATGACCTCTGGTACCACTGGTGGCACTGCTGGTGGAGCAGGTGCTGCTGGAGTGAACTGGGCGACGTAGGCAGCGACATTGAGGCGAGGCATCTATAGTTTTGATATAAAATATTATTAGAGTCGATATTTTATGTAATAGAATAAATAATAGAGCATAAAATTTTAATAAAATACCAAGATTGAGATAGTAGCAAGTAAATAAATAAAACCAAACTCCTAGAAACGACCATTTCTATCTAGGTTTGCGTCCTACAGTCGACACAGCTCTGATACCAATTTGTCACACTCCAATTAAAGGACAATATGGAGTGCATACATCTTATGTGCGCCCTAGGAATAGTCGCACACATAAGCCGACAAATTTAACAAGAGTATCATCACGGTGTTCATACATCACGATATTACAACACTTAGTTCTTAACATAACAAACGGTAAGGCAAATAACACTCTCGAACGAAGTGTCTGCTCCACAGTGAAGGACGACTGGTTGACCCAAACCTAGAAATCTTCTGGGAAATCCTCGTAGAAACTGTCATCTGTTACCCATCCGGGATTTTTATCCAAAAACAAAATAGCAACAAGTGTGAGTACATTTGTACTCTGCAAGTATAGTATGAGGATTCATGAGGCTCAAAAAGGTTAGACACGGTTGACTGCAGTTAGCACTTTTAGTAGATCAACATTTCATTATTAATCATTATTAAGTTATGCTCAAGCTCCCATTTAACTCACATGATCCACTACCAGAATTAAGAAGAGAAAGCATCAATATGATCTCGTCATCATCATCATAGTTCATCCATGTATCAAGCAACCATTTATTCTATGAGTTTTCCAGGCCGCTCGTGACCGTGAGCACGGCTGTTATAACAGTTTTAACACTCTGCAGAGGTTGTGCATCTTTACCCGTGAGTCGTGTTACCCATATGCCCGGGGCCCGTCGACCCCCTAACACTTCCAAGGTAAGCAGGCAGGGTACACTATGAAGCCTTCCATAGGCCTCTTCTAACAAGTTAGGGCCGTGAGGTTTCCTCGGCAGGTAGATATAGAGAACCCCCTTTCGATGGCACAATTCCCGCAGGCTATACACATCAGAACAGAGGCAGTTCTATACCCAACATGGCAAGCCCCTCTTGCGCCCTTTCGGGTAACCTCTAACAAGTTAGAAAAGATCCTACTACTGAGCTAAAGTCAGAGCCATTTAACTCCTATAGATAAGTCCTTACGGAGGGTTTAGGGCAACATGATCAACATCATTTGCACCATCACCCTATAGTTCCACCATTATCATCATGTTTATCCGTTGGTTCCATTAGTCATAGTGTAGATCATGTTTAGTTAGAGCACTAGCATTCTACCCATATGCAAATAATCCCCACAGGAATCAAGGTACAGGTCATCAATTTGCTAGGAAGTCCTTATAGTCGAGCAATATTAGACACATGCATAATGAGTATGTTATATAATAAATAGGACAACAAGGTAGGCCCATGCTATACTTGCCTTGGTTCACTGCTGCTAGTCCTGCTGCTCCTTGTACGCGTCCGGATTCCCGACGTACTCCTCACCGTCTGAACTCGAACGACACGAAGTACAACATGCAATTCGGAGCAGACATATAAGCAAAACATAACTACTATTAGAATAGTACACCAACAATAAATAAATCTGAATAAAATGTTTACCAAAATCATCTACGTCTCGCTACGATCACAACGACGTGAAAAGCACGAAAAACGGAGTTACGACGCACAAGTTACGATATATTTACTAATCCAAAGCTAGCTATTAACTAGATTTATTTGAGAAATTCAAAAGCTCTTAACAGGTCTAACAGTAGCACTATTGCGTAGATTATGAAATTATGAAACTAACGCAAGTTGAACGGGTCAAATCGGAGCTAAAACGACAATTTTATAAACGTTTTTCTACAGTGGCAAAACTATAAATAGATCAAACTATTTTCGGATTTAAGATAAATCGAAAATCAGGAAATTCATTTGAACTGAGGACCGCGGGTTCGATTTACAGATTCTCGGGGGTCTCTTTAGAAAAAAAGACCCATGAAGGGGTATCGGCCTTTCAGAGCCGTTGATCTCGCGATGTGCGGTAGAGATTAGATAGGGGGAAGTCAAGGGGCGCGGGCCGCCAGAGTTGAGGGTGGAGACGGCGGCGCCGCCATTGCCGCAGCGTGGAGCTCGCCAGCGTTACGTGTATGGGCGCTACAGTGCTTTATTTTCAAAAAGGGAGGCATCGGAGTGAAGAGGAGGTGATGGTGAATCCATCCCGGGGCAAAACACGGTCGGAGATAGGCCCGAGGAGCACCCACCATGGCCGGCGGTGGAAGGGCTCGCTGGAGCTCGCGGGAGCGGCCCAAGAGGCCACTATCCGGCCCGGGAGATGGATGGGGAGAAAAAGGAGAGAGAGGCAAAGCTCACCGAGCGAAGAACACGGGACGGAGGCAGCTCAGAGGTGACGGCCGATGCGGTGGGCGGACGGGACGCTCCGGCGGTTGGGACGCTGCGGTTACGGCTCTCGCGCGAGCGGAATTGGAGTGGGAAGGGTAGCAGGGGAGGCGGGGAAGGGGTTCGGCTCCCTTTTTGAAGGCCGGGCGCGGGAGGGAAGGACACTCCCACGACGCGGGATGTGGGCGCAGGGTGGAACATGGCGGTTGCCATGACCGAGTGGCGAGCGGCTAGAGGTTGGAGATGAGAGCGCCGACAGGTGGGCCCGGCATGTCAACGGCTCAAGGGAGAATGGCGCAGCAATGGCTGCCGGCTCGGTTGGGCTGGGCCACGGCCTAAGAGAACGAGCGTGGGGGAGGGAAGAGTGCGAAAGCCGAGCGGGCTGAGGGAGTTGGGCCAACGGGCCGAAATGGAGGGAGGGAGGAGAAGGAATAGAATTTCCTTTACATTTTCTAAATTGATTTTCCAAATCCAATTTCAATTAATTTTTAAACCTTTTGGCATTGGAATAAAAAACAGTCACCACAATAAATAAAAATGCATCGGTATGAGTGCATCAACATGTAACTAACCTTTTGATAAATTTTAATTTCACAAAAAATTTATTATCTCCTATATTTGAATGCACACTCAAATACATATTTAAATCAAATTTATCTATTTTTAATTAATACAAAAATTAGGGTGTCACACCTCGACCAGAGCCCGTTGACGAGTAAGCGTCGCCCATACGCCGCTTTCATGACGAATGAAGAGCGACTTGCGGCGAGATTGCTCCTTGAGTTCCTGACCACAGTTAAGCTTAAGATCAGAACCAAGGAGAAAAGGGGGATATACACCAGAAAAAACAACAGACATGGCTCACCTCAAAGGCCTCCGACATTCGCCACACCAGGGTGTCCGCAACCATCCGCAGGGACTACACGAACTGCTTACGGAGTCCCTCGATGTACTCCCAGTGCTGCACTTCATCCTTATCATCAAGGGCGAAGAAGGGCTCGGTGTTGGGGTTAGCCGCGTCCTTGAACTCGAGGGTCGACCGACCCCAGTGCAAGCACCAGCCCCGCGAAATCGGGCCACCTGGCGGATGCCTCAGCCATGTCATCCTCTAACGTTACGGAAGTCCCGGGCCGATCCGGGGCTTCGACCATCTCGACGTCCACCTTCTACTTCCCCTTGTCGAAAGGAGGGTCGTCGACGGTGAGATCAATCATAGCCGGAGTTGACCCTTGGGGCGGGACTAGTCTCACGTCAGTCGGCGCCACCGCCTGCATGTTGGGCGGTGGCATGGCCACCCCCCGTTCCACCTCGACTGCCTACTCCTCTGGCTGGACCTGCTGCAGCTACGGCCGTGGCTCCTCCCGCTCTGATTGCAGCTCTGGCTGCTCCTCCTCTTTCCCCGCATCCGGCGGGGCCTCCACCACCTCTTTTGTCTTTTCAACATCCGCCTGCCCCGCATCGAGGACGGATGTTTCAGCCTTACCGGCCTTGATGGTCGCTAGGGTCCTCGTGGTCAACCCCGGCTCTGGCCCACCAACACCAAGCACGTCGAGCCTAGTGCAGCCCGGGGCTGCCTCGACCAGCTCTGGCTCCAGACTTGAGCGCCTTGATGGGAGTCATAGCCACGAGCTCCACCTTACGCTTATGGCTGAGTAGTAAACAACTACGTCAGAACAAAAAGCGAGATAACTTTGTTGGAAAGGCGAGGCGAGACACTTACTAGACAGGGGAATCAAAGGCTTTGTCTTTGGCTTCCCCGAGCCACTCGACGGCTTCTGCGATGGCCCCTTCATCGAGCCTCTGGTCGGCCTGGTGCTCCTTGGAGCCTGGGTTGACGAGGCGCCTAGGGTCCTTTGCGTTGATGAGGCTATCTGGCCTTGGGTCCTCACACCCAATGATGGCACCCTGGCCTCAGACGCCGATGTTGTTGTTCCACCCGACAACGAAGTCCAGGGCGAGCGGACGCGATGCCACCGACATCCCCTGAGGGACCCCAGGTGTGGCAGATCCCCTCTCTGAAGGTACCTCTCGGGCTCTTCCTTTTGCTAGCTCTTCCTCCCCTTCGACGGGCACCGAGACTGCCCTCAACGCCTAGGAGGTCGACCCTCCGCTAATAGGCTCTAGCAGGGGCCACACGTCGAGGAGGTGTGCCAAAAAAGTCGCAGTGTCGTACCGTGACCCGGCATTGTCATCGTCGCTATCCTCAACCTCGTCCTCCTCTGAGGTTGTCTCAGAGAGGGATTCCTCGACAGGGAGACCGTCGAGCCTCTGCTGGCGGCAGCGCTTATTCAACGCCTCACGCTCGAGGGCCTTTCTGATCTGACACTTCTTTGCGGCGTCTTTCTCTCCCTTCTTCTAAGCCATAGAAATGCATCTCGCCTCTCGAGCAGCGCGATCCTCTAGAACCGGTCGCCGTGAGTCCTTGACCGCTGACAGATCCTGCATGGAAGCCTCGATGGACTAAATCAAGAGAACTAGGAAGCAAAAGGATGCAAGGCTAGCGAAACAACACTTACCAGAGGCTCGAAACCCTGATCGGGTCACATTGGGACCATGTCGATGTCCTCCTGCTTGAAGCTACCCACCATCCACCGCGCGCACTGGGCAACCTCGTCGAGGGGGAGGGTCTCATGCGACATCCGACTCCCCTCCAATGAGACACCTAGCGTCATCTCGTCGATCCAGAGTCGGCGCTGCATCAACGGCAACACTCTCCAACGGTGGAATGCGGCGGCCACCATCCCCGCGGTCAATCCACGCTGGCAGAGTCTCCTTAGCGCGTCGAGGAGCGGTTGCAGCTTCAACTTCTCTTCTTCAATGACGCCGTACGACCAGTTGTCCTCGCGTGACATCAGGACCTGGCCTAAGAACTTCAGCAGGCGGTCGTCATCGTTGCGTAGGTAAAACCACCTGTCGTGCCATTCACTGTTCGACGAGATGAGCTACGTCGGGATGTAGAGCTCGCCCCGACCCACGTGGACTTGAAGGGTATAGCTGCCGGCATGAACTGCACACCGCACTCCCCTCTCACCCGCCTTCTTGGCAAATGCTCCGCCTTGAAAAGGTGGAGCCACAGATTCCAGTGGGGCTCCATCCCCAAGTACCCCTCGTAGACCACCACAAAAATGGTGGCCTGTGAGATGGAGTTGGGGCAAGATGATGGAGCTCCACCTTGTAGTAGTGGAGAAGCGCCCGTGGCTTGGCAGCATCTTGAGCCCCCTCTCATGGAAAGCGACGAAGCTCACCACATACCCCTCCAGGGGCGCCGGCTCCTGGTGGTCAGACGGTGGCACCCTCTACTCCGGCTGGCTCCAACTCGCCCTCGGTCACAGAAGACCATCGCGAACTAACTCCTCCAACTTCCTCTCCATCACCGAAGAACGGACCCACACGTCAGCGGGAAGAACCTGGCTCTTTCCCACCATAAGTGTCGAGATCAGCTTGCGGCGGCCATGGGGAAAGAGATGATGGTGGCAGCGGAGAACGGCTGATGAGCACAAAGGGAGAAAGGGGCAATCGCAAAAGGCCTGTGGGGGGCCAACGGAACCCTGGGCTTTGTACTTATACCCCAGCGGAAGACCAACGAGCGGATCCGACAAAAAGGTAGGAACAGTTCCCACATTTAATGTCCTTACCTAACCACTCCCTCGAAACCCACGGGTAAGGGCACATGTCCATCGTTCACTCCACAACCATCATGCCACGCCACTCACTACCGCGCCGCTCTCGCCTCTACTCCTAAAAAGACACACCCCAACGAGCCAGAAGGGGATCCGCAGACGGACATTTCTAGACGAATGGATAATGGGCTCCGAGCCCACTATAAATCTCGAGGGATCGAAAGCTGGCCCTCGACCGGGGTTTGACAACTACCCTCGAGTAACAGAGTCAGGGACAACTGAGGATGTCCCCATACAAGGCCAGGGCTCGAGCCAGTCTCTCAAGACGCCCCCAGATGTATTCGAGGCTAAAAAGGAGGTCAACGGTGGAATCCCCTCGGAGGGAGGCATCGAATCCTCGGATCCTACCGCATGGAACCGAGATCCACACGACTACTCTTTGGCATCTTTGGAGAGCGCCTCCGTGGCCGCTAGCCAACCCCTATCGAATGGGGCACGGGCTCCCACTCGAATTCCCCGCTAACAGCTCACCGGAGATCATTGGAACTCGCCCCTCGAGGGTAGTACGACGTTCCCCACCCCTGCTCCTTTCCTAAAAAGGTGCATGAGGGTCGTACGATAAATACGGGCAAGACCCTGATCGACCTCGTGTGCACAAGGCTCGGGGGCTCGACCGCAAAAAGCTAACCCCAAACAAAAGGGGACCAACCATGCCACGGGGGCTCAAACGTAGGAACACCCCTTGATATAACGCACTAAAGACCTCGGAGGAGTCAAACACTCCACCGAGGCCTCAGGGGCTACACCTGGTGGGTGCGCTCGCACGCACCCACCGAAAGAGCTACGACACTACGACTCCAGTTCATGACTCTCTAAGCCTCTGCAAGAGTGACCACACTCACACAAAGGCTCGAGGGCTACTGTCGGGTACCTAAACAAGGGGTACCCAAACTCATCGACTAAAAAAGGACAAACCCCCTGAGAAAACCATGCCAAGGCTCCACCCACATAGGTACAACGAGCCAAAACCATGCACGAGATGCCTCAACCACATTCCGACTCGCACAAGGCTTGCTCGATGGGACGCCTCGACCATAGGGAAATCTTCGACTCATACAACCCTGGGTCGAGCTGGTCGACCCGCCTCACCCACCGACTTTCAGACAAAAGTCAAAGCATTTAATGCTACCACCAACCACTTCCTACCCCCATGGCTATAGCACCACCAGCATGGAAGCAGTACTAGTGTCAAATCCCACTTTTTACTGCCCATCCCGGGATGGGTGGTGAAAACCCGTCACTGCACATGCCATACCAGGTACTATTCTGCCACCGATCCCCCTCGAGGGATAACACGACAACTACCGTACCTTGAAATTCCTGGAACTTGGCCTTATCCATTCCCCGTTGACCCACCTCGACCTGGCCTCGACCAACCACCGGTCAACAAAGGAGCAAGGCCTGCACGCCACAAGACCCGGGGTCTTTTCACCATCCCATCCTTTACGTCACCATGGTGTCCAGGGATGGCTAGCCATTCCCAGCGCGCATCGCTATAGTAGCTTCCACAGCGCCTGACAAAACTTCACTTCTAAGGCACCACCCCGGCGTCTCTGCCTTCTCTTGACCCTATAAAAGGGAAGACAGGGGACTCTACGAAGGGGGAGAGACATAAGGCAAAAACAAGTCATCACACCACCACAGAAGATCAACATCTCAAGCAATCTCCTTTATACTCTCTCTTTGAGACTTGGGATCGGATTCCTCTCTCATAGCTTGTAACCCCTACGCAAGCACTTAGGTGCAAGGAAATACAATACTCCCCCCCGCTGGACGTACGGCCTTCTTTTGCCCGAACCAGGATAAACCCCCGTGTATTCTCTTTGCATCACCATCCAGATTAGGGGACACGCAGCACAAACTCACTCGTTGGCTTAGGGCCCTCACGGGTCCGAACACCGACAATTTTCTTATTCTTTCTTTCAATTCTAGTTCTTAACTATGATGTAGGTCAGGCGATTGAGTCTCCATAACCGAGGAGCAATGACGATTCGAACCGATTATACCCAGCTGGAGATCTCTAACGTCACGACATATGTAGAACCAAATCTTGCATAACGTGTCCATCGCCACTCGAGAGTACAGTACTCCTCGAACCCAGTCCAATTCTATCCCTGAGGGTACATGCTACTCTCACCATCTCTCCACTCCTAGTGTGAGGTTGGACACTCTAGTAATGGAATCACTAATATCTTGGGCTTACCCAAGGCATGAGGCTAGTTGCAAAGTCTCGAAACACAAGTGAGCCTACAACAAACGGTCCTTAATTGACAAGGCGGAAACACTATATTGAGACTCCTTTCTCAATGCAAGTTAGCAGTGGTCAAACCACCCACCCGATCTTCAAGTTCATTCTTATATTTCATTATTCATCAAGTATGTCATCATGGCCATATAAGCATTTCATTTAAAAGCCTAACTCATTAAGCATAGCTAAGCATAACTATGCATTTTTCTATAAAACATGTACCAAGGGTGATATCACAATAATCAAGGGTGATAATGCAGTAATTGGGTTATCATTCAACTCCTAATTACTTAATGCAGTAAACCACAGTATAAATGATAAAGATTTGTACAACTCAAGGAAGAGTTTAAATGCACTGGGGCTTGCCTTGCGTTGCAACGGTGGTCAGTTCTCGTGGAAGTCAAGTTTGACACCAACACCACGGGGGAGTCATCTTCTCCGAAGCTTGATCGACACGATCCAAAACACTCTCGTATAAACTACACGTATATAAATGATGCGAGGTTTAATATGATGGAATGCATGCAATGATGCATGATGATGAACAAGGCATAGCATACAAGAGACATTTAGAAAGGATAAACAATTGTTTTCTACTTGAGTACAACTTTTCTTCGCTGTACAGTTGCAAAACAACAGAAGTACTTCATTAAGCAACATTATTACTTCTTAAAGAACATGTTAATCATGAGCTCAACCAAGTAATTAAGGTGCTAAGGATCATTAAGGGTTAATGACACAAGGTCATCACTCAGTAAAAAAGGGCACACAACACTTAAAGTTATCAATTTAACATTTAGTTAAATACTTAAATAATTAAGACAGAAATTAAGAATAAATTAAACTTTAACAAATTGAGCTCAAACTTTTCCTATAGATTGATCATAGTCTAAAATAGTGTCAAAACAAATTTCATGATTTTTGGATTAATATTTTAATTACTAAAATTCCTAAAAGTTGCATTTAACATTTAATTGAGCTAATTGTTGTTCATGCAAAAAGTACTCATAATTGGCATTTAATATTTTTCCTAGATAGCTTACACACAAAAATTTTTAATATTTTTGGAGCTCTACAAAAATTCCATTGAAATAAAAAAACTAATACTATTTCACATTTTGAAAAAGGAAAAACAAAAACAGCAACACGGGCTGCTTCTCTCTCTCCTTCCCTCGCTTGGCCTAGCCAGACGCGCAGCCTAGCCGCACGCGCTCTAGCTTGCTCGCTCGCTTGCGGCCCACCCGCGCGCGCGCTCGCTCTCTCTCTCTCTCTCAGCCCAGCAAGGCCAGGCCAGCCTAGCTCCCTTCCCCGCCCTCTCTCTTCTTCCCCGCGTCCCGCGGTCCGACCATGGCGGCACGACGGCCGGCCGGTGGCCACGACCCCGATGACGAAGCTCCGACCAAGCTACCCCGAGCATCATGACCTACACAACCTACCACACTCCCTCAGACACACCACCTACCCGCAGACGCCATGGAGGGAGCCCCACCCGACTATGGCGGCACGGTGGCCGCGGCACATGGTGCTTCGATGATACAAGCCGGTAACGACTAAATTGGGGGACCGGGAGCAAGAGTAGCTCACCGCGAACGTAGCGGTGCAACTGGTAGGCGCAGAGAGGCAGCGGGGGTGGCTGGCCATAGTGAGGCGGCACGGTGACCGTGCTCACCGGAGAAGAGGAAGGAGATGGCCGTGCGGGTGCTTCAGACGGAATTGGCTGGTGCGAGGGGGGCCTACGAGATGCACGGGAGTGAGGCGAATGGGTTGACGCGGTCACCTTAGCCGGAGGCGGCTCGACGGCGGCAGCAGCGAGCGGTGGAGCTAGACGGCGGTGACGGCAAAAACATAGAAAGGAGGAAAAAGAAAACGGCAGCGCGAGGCTTTATAGGGGAGGTAGCCAACTCGAAGACGTCTAGCGCGGGCGGCCTGGCCACGCTAAAGCGGCAGCTGGCGATCGCGGTGCGCCTGGAAGCTGGCCGAAGGCCACGGCGGCTCGCCGGTGCCCATGCCATCTGCTGCCCGGCTCTGATTCGTCGTCCACTGTAGCACCCCCTCCAAAATTTAAACTTCAAACTGTTTTTCAAAATTACTTTCAAAAACATGTAGCAACTTGAAAAATTCCCAAGATATCAAATCTTCAGAATTCCAATCTCTATAAGTTTCTTGTTGAAAACTTTCTTAAATTCAAACTGAATTTTGAAATTTGAATTTAAAATCAAAAGGGGACATTTGTCTAAAATTTGGTAATTTCAAAATTACTTTAAATTTTACACTAAAACTTTGAAAACTCAAAACACCAAAGTTGTACCTCTAACCAAGACCTATAACTTTGCTATCCAAACTATTTTCAAATTTTGCCTCCATTTTAAAATTTGGGTTTTGGGATGAAAAGGGGTCAAATTTAAAATTTGCTTCTTTTCAAAATTACTCAAAATTTTACACTGAAACTTTGAAAACTCAAAACACCAAAGTTGTACCTCTCAACAAGAGATACAACTTTGCTTTTGGACTCACCCCAAAATTTTGCTTAGATTTTGAGTTATTCAAAAAGGGGCAAAACTATACATTGGAATTTAGTTTTTTTAATCCTTTTATTATTTTGTTATTTCATTAATTTGGTAATAATTAGAGACTAAACATGGTTCCATTAACACAATTATTAGCACAAAATAAAAGTTTACTCATCACACCAAAACTTGGAGCAAGAATTACAAAACTTTTATTTACAAAAGTCGATTTATTAATTCAACGAAAATTGGATTTATTAACACTATCTCATGAAACAATAAACTTGACATATGCAACATGAGCATGCTATACTTGAAACAAAAAATGCATTTATGCCATGACACTAGGTTATTATGCATGTTAATGATCATCATTAGGATTTTAATTGTTCATTAACATCTAGGATGTTACAGACAGACGCGTGGGTGTTCACGCGACAGACGCTGACGTCAGCGTCTGTCGACTTCGTGCTGAGAAGGCGAACGGCTTTGTGCTGCATCAGACGCAGGACGGCATCTGTCGGCCTCCTGTCAGACGGGTCAGTCGGCCCGGAGCGTGATTTGGAGCTCTCTGTGCCGCGTCTATCGCAGCGACTAACGCCGGTGGCTTTGGCGTGGGACGTGTCTATCGCTGGGGATTCGACCATTGGCTTTTCGGTTGAGCGGGACATGTGGAGACGTTTGAGAGCGATAGACGCTAGGGTCGCGTCTATTGGTTTGGCGATAGACGCGTTTGTCGCCCCTAAAATCTGCCAAGTGAAATTGCTAACGGATATATTTATTTGTGGGGCTATAAATAGAAGTGGTGGTCAGCCTTGGATGTTAGCTAAGCACACTTTGGTCTTGGTGGCTTTATGTGGCAGTGCTTGGAAGCCCTCTAACTCACTCATACTTGATAGTGTTCATCGGATCGAGTGAGAGAGTGATTCTAGTGCATTGCATCGTGAGGATTACATCGAGTGGCACTAGGTGATCGTATTGCAAGCCGGTGGTGCTTGTTACTCTTGGAGGTTGCCACCTCCTAGATGGCTTGGTGGCTTGTGGCTCCGTCGAAGCTCGCAAGAAGATTGTGCGAGGCTCCGGAGAAGCTTTGTGAGGGGGATTGTGCTCACCCTGCGGGGATCATGAAGAGCAACTCTAGTAGAGCGTGTCATTGAGCTACCACACTTAATGGTGGGTTCTTGCAGTGCCTTTTGAGAGGCTCGGTGTGTGACCGATTAGCCGCCGAACCATGATGTGTTGATCGACATAACGGGGACTAGCTTGGTGGCAACAAAGTGAACCTCGATGAAAAATCGTCGTGTCAACTTTGTGTTCATCTTCTTGGTGGTTTGCTCTCCGATACACAAGCTTGTATTTACACTCCTATATATACTTGTGTTTGTGTAGTTGCTCTTGAATTAGTTTGCTTGTGTAGCTTGCTAGTTACCTTCTTGCTTGTGTAGCTAGAAGTAGTTCCCTTGTCTTGCTTAGTTTGTGTAGCTAAGTAAGTTGAGCTCTAAGTTTTAGCTTGTGTAACTTTGTCTTTGAGCTTTGCTAGTGAACTTAGGCTTTGTGTGCTTTGCTTACTAGAATTGTGTAGGAGCTCCCTCGGTGTGAAAAGTACTAGTGCATAGGTTTATGTGACCTTGCTCTAGAATTGGTTAGGTGAGCTCTTGCTAAGGAAAACACCTTAGTTGCTTAATTAGGATCTTTGTGAGGTGCTTGTAAATTTAGATAGAGGGGTGTAGTCTTGGCTAGACCGATAATTTTAATTCCGCATTTGTTTCGGTTAGCCGACGTGTTTATTTTTTAGAAAGGACTATTCACCCCCCCCCTCTAGTCCGCCATCTTGACCCTTCAGCGCGAGCCCTGCCTCGCCCGACCTTATAGGCGCCCGCTTCGCCTCAACCAACGGGTGGCATGTGAGCCCCACCTCGCCCGACCCCCAAGGGGATTTCTGCCTCGCCCGACGCCTCAGAACAAATCCAGGGGTCGGGTGAAGAGCGCCTAGATCCGCAAACCACTCTGGTCGTGGGGCTCATACTATGGCTCCATGCTGCAGTACGAGGGTAGGAGCGCCGCTGCATCACCCGTAGGCCACGACTGGCCATACTCAGGGGCGCATGCCCGTAACAGTTAAAGGCGAGCTAGAACTATGCCGAGGAGGTCGTGCACCATGCCGCAAGCCACGCCGCACGGTGCGGCGCCGTGGCTAGGCAGCCAGTATGCTATTGTTGTTGCCGTGGCAAGCGGCGCGCCACTGTTTGCCACAGTAGCAAACAGGACTGCGACGTGAGGAGCCACCCCCCGCCATCGATGACCGGGTCGACGAGGTCCATCCACAGGAGAAGAACAAGACCACCATTGAAGCTTCTTCCCCTACGTTTTCTCTGTTTTCCTCTTTCTTCTCTTCCTTTTTTCCTTCTCTTCTCGTCTTGTAACCCAAGGCTCCTCCCTTGAGTTATAAAATGAAGGGTTTGGGACCCCTTCAAGACCACAGAATATTCCTTGTTCTATCACCTACACCGCTTTCGAGCACACACATCTCATCTAACATTCCATCGTTTGCACACACACACTCCACGCAACACAGAGACTTGCGAGCCCTCTCTCTCGCTCGTCTGTAACCCCTACTACAAACTCAACAAAGAGCGGGTAGCACGAGCACCGCGACTGGAGTAGGGACGTCCTGCCCGGACCAATATAAAACTCTTGTGCCCACTTTAGCTAATCATCCGAGCCTAAACGTGCAATCACAAAAATTTACTAGCTGGTGGTCTTGAACACCGATAGATTTCAACTATCATTCCAATAATAATCATCATTGTATTTGTTTTATTTTCTAAAGTAACCCAAACTAAGGCGGCCCTCAATCTATGAAACCTACCCAGCTATGCCATGCAATATGAAAAATAATGAAAAGTTATTTTAATCTACAACTAAATTATCAAATGATGCCATTATGAAAAATAGCACAACGTAATATATACATAAATTGTCCACCTATATGATGTGCCCTAACATGCATACCAAATATATATACACGCATAACAGATAAATATATAATTTTGGCAATCATGAAAAATGTCCCCTTACCAAATCACATAGCAATGGCACTAGCAATTTTTTCATTTTATTTTTAATCACAATAATACTCTATAATAATAAATTATGTACGTTCCTCTTTATATAAACTTTATAACTTTAGAATAAAAACATGAAAGATCATCGACATTGATAGTTTGATTTTGATCACTCTATCCATAATGATAAACCTACTATACACAGTACAACGCAGACACTCACAACGCACGCACACTCACCCCTATGAATATACGTACGCAAACCCTACCCCTATAAGCACCTCCAAAGGACCGAGCCGGCTGATCATGAGATTTATGAAGTCACCACAGGCGTCTCGCTGTCGATGGGGACGTCGCCTACCACTAAAAACATAGAGCCGGTAAATCCTGGAATAAATCCAGAAAAAATGTGAACACCCACGCCAAGTCGAGAAAACCTGGGTAGGCAGGTTCCACCACAAGGAACCAACCAGCTGATCTATGATCAGTTCGCATACACATAATATTTTCATGAAGGAAGTTTAGAATATTGAGAATCATGTTACATGCTCAAAATAACTATTTATGCCATTGTAACATCTAGAAATATAGTATATGATCTAGAATTTATGTTTAATATAAAAGTATAAAAGGAGAATTTTTGATAGAAGGTAACAATAATAAGCAATGTAGCTTCAACTTACTTCTGTTCGCTCTAGATATCTGCCGACAGATTGAAATCTGTCACGTTTTTCATCTATCCAATGTGTGCTGAGCGGTGTGCCAGGCTGCGGTCACCGCGTCAGTGTGCTAGAAAGGTGGGTGACCATGAAAGGCTTCGCCTTGGCCTCCATGCAGCCAGGTGAGGGCCAAGCCAAGGTGTGCAGGCGGTTCAGTGGCACGGGCGTGGCCGCGGCGCGCCGTGGTCAAGGTGGCCAAGCCGTGCTCGTGCGGTGCGCGTGTGTCGGGCCGGGGGCAGCAAGGCCACGGCGTCCGCAGGTGCCCGCGACGGCGTCACCTTGGTTAGGAGCGGCCGAGTGCAGGGCTGTGTCTGTGTCAAGGTGGTTGACAAGGAAAAAGGCGTGGCCTTGGCCGTGTTCCCTGGGCGGCGGCGAGCAACGCCCAGGGCAGGCCGTTGCTAGGCTGTGCGTGTGCGCCGCGAGCGCCGAGCTGCGACGGGGCGCGGGCGAGCGTATGCCCGTGTGTGCGGTTACGGTGTCCGTGACCGCGTCGCCGTGCATGACGTGCGTGAGCGCGCTACTCGCGTTCGTGACCGCGCTCGGCCTGCGGCGACCGTGGGTGGCCACCGGCGCGGCAGAGACGTCGTGCCATGCACGATAGGCAAACAGAGCCGGCGTCGAAGGCTGGGACAGGCAGGCTTGGGCCACGTCTTATCAAAATAGCAACACATATATATATGTTTCCAGAACCCATAAAGATAGCAGGTACCATCATCGACCATCTCTCATACAGTTCATGATATGCATAGTAGTAAAATAATAAGGTTGCACGGCATCGTCTCCATTGCACAGCATCGTCTCAAGCAGGTCCAGAAGTCCATCAGCTTGCAGAAGTTTCCCAGAAGACATCAGGTTCCACAACATCATCTACAAGTTAAAATAAACAATGGTTCTGTTCATCCGGCTTATAATCCGTCTTTTTCAGCTTGTTTTTTTCAGTCAGAACAGTATTTTTCTCTCACAACAAATCAACCAACAGTGTTTTTCAGCCGGCTTATCAGCCCAGCCGAACGGGGCCAATGAATTTTAGAAAAAAAGATAACAAAGATAACCATATAGAATAAAAATTAACATAAACATGTATATCTCTTCAAACTGATGTACTATTAGATATATGTACCTAATTGTTTTGCCTATTTGAATTCCCAAATTTTTGCCAAATATATTCAATCAAATCAGATTGAAGTTGTTTGTATGCTTGGCGATCATGTAAGGCGGTATTTCTGTTAAGCACGTCTTTCATCTCTGGGTTTTCTCCATGAGTGATTGTAACTTCTTCAACAATATATGTGTTGCCTTCCTCATTCAAATCAAGTGGAACCTGCTCTATATCCTTCTCATCTTCAATTATCATGTTGTGGAGAATTATACAAGTCTCACTGGCTAAGCACGTCTTCATATGCTTGACAAACAAATCTGACTAGCTAAGCACGTTGATATCATTGTTGGATCCGGTGACATCAAAGAAGGTGTGCCATATCCAACCATCATGCAGCTCCTCTAATACTTCTTGCTTGGCTAGAAATTCATCAAATGTGTACAAATCTTCTGGTTCTATGCTGGCATCCTCGACATGAGGTTCGGCATCATGCGGTGGTTGCTGAGACATTATGGAAAGCTAGAGGGGAGAACTACAGAGAGATGGAAGTATTAGTCGTGCATATATACAGACTAGGGACGTAGTACACATGCAGATTTCAGGAGACATGTAGTTTTCACACGAAATTAATATTGCAGTTGCCAAGAGGCATGTAGTTTTCAGTTTCTAGTCCACATCATCTAGGCAAATAAAGTTGGAGTGTTCACACCAATATCAGTTTCACATGCAAATAAAGTCGGCTGTGTTCATACCTTAATTATCTGTAGCAAATAAGGCCAACCTCATACTCTCCAATGCTTTCTCCCTCTCAGCCAAAGCATTAGCATTCATATTAGTTGTTGGTGCTACCAGCAGCTCTCTGTAAGTGTCCAACATTTTGCACTTGTAACATCCCAGATATTAGGAAACAATTAAAATGTGATAATGATGCATCATCAAGCATAAGTATCAAGTATCATGCCATAAATGCATTCATATTGCAATAATAGTTATCATATGTTGCATATGTAATGTTGCCATATGACATGTTTCATATGTTTCTTTGTCATGTTCACATATTGCAAATCTGGTATTTTAGTTAATCCCATGAAATGATGGCATGTTGATACATTAGGTTCTTTATGAATTTATATATGAGAATTGGTTTACACAATTAAAGTTTTGTTTAAATAAAAGTAGTAGTGTTAAATGTGCTTTATAATATGGGATCAAGGCTTGATAATTTTGTAAGTCAAACATGTGTAAAAGGAAGCTCCAAGTTTGAATTTGAATTGGAATCCAAAACTTGTCGCAAGTTTTCCGAGTCAAATTTGAATTCAAATTTGGGGATTTATTAAAAGATTTTTAAAAGTCAAATTGTTCAACCAAGAGTGGCATTTGGTCAAACATGTGATGCTTGACTCAATGATGCCCTTGGATGATGGTTTGATCACTAAATAATCACCAATTAATAGAGTATCAAGTTTCAATTTAAAATCTGTTCGAAAACCCCAAAAAGCAAAACCCTGATTTTACCCCTTTTTAAATAATTCAAAATATAAGGAAAATTTGGGAAAAAGTTTAAAACCAAGTTTGTAGAACTTTTCAAGGGCTACAACTTTGGTGTTTTGAGTTTTCAAAGTTTTAGTGTAAAATGTGGAGCAATTTTGAAAATAAGCAAATTTCAGATTTGACTCATTTTTGTCCCCAAACTAAGATTTCAAAATGGAGGCAGAATTTGAAAATGTTTTGAACAGCAAAGTTGTAGGTCTTGTTTAGATATACAACTTTGGTGTTTAGAGATTTTGAAGTTTCAATATAAAATCCAAAGTAATTTCTAAATTACCAAATCCCCAAAATGTGTCCCCTTTTGAATTTAAACTCAAATTTCAAAATCCATTTAGAATTTGAAAAAGTGTTCAATACAAAACATGTAGAGCTTGAAATTCTGAAGATTTCATATATTGTGAGTTTTTCAAGTTTCTACATGAATTTGGAAGTAATTTGAGAAAAACAGTTTGAAATTCAAAATTTGGGGGGACAACTACAATGACGTCACCAATCGCCGTCGAGCACCGCACGGCATGGGCGCCGGCCGACCACCGCGGCCTTCGGCCAGCTTCCGGACGCGAGCTTTCCTACGCTGTAGCCGCAACCGCTGCCTACAAATACGACGAGTTCAGTGAAAACGTTTTCTTCTTCCCTGTTTTCGCCACCGCCGCCACCGCAGCTCCGCCGCTCGCCGCTGCCGCTGCCAAGCTGCCTCCGGCCACGCAAACCGCACCAATAGAGTCACCTCATCCTCGCGCATCTCGTGGACCCCTTGAGTTCACTGTTTTCGCACCCGAGTCTCTGCACCACCTGCTCCCGTGTCCACCTCCGGCGATCGACCGCCACCGTCACCCTCACGTGGCCAGGCCACTCCAGCCGCTCCTTGTCGCCACTGAGAGCATCGCTGCAACCACTGTGAGCCCCTGATGCTTCTCATACCCTCAATTTGGTCTCTACTGCTTTGTTTGCGCCGGCGTGCTGCGTACCGTGGTCACCGTGCCGCTATCGCCGTCGATAGCGGGTCACCGGAGCTCGAGTTGAGCTGCAAGTTTGTAAAATGGGTTCGCTAGGGTGTGTAGATGCTATAGAGCCGCTCGGTTGATCGACCGATGCCTTGATCACCGGCCGGCCACCGTGCGGGCATCACCGAGCGCGCGGGAGTGAGCGAAAGAGCGAGAGGTAGGCGATGACAGACGAGGTCGGGCTGTCAGTGAGAGAGAGGGAGAGAGAGCCGCGCGCGGGCGGAGCAGGCCACGCTGCTGGGCCGCGTTGCTGGGCCGAGCGCGCGAGCGGTCGAGCGAGCGCGCAGGCGCGTTGCTGGGCCGCTCGGCTGGGCTGGACCGGAGGGAGAAAAGGAAATCGGCCCGAGTTCGTTTTTGTTTTCTTTTTCAAAATTTTGAATAGTAATGCTATTTGTTTATTTCATTAAAAATTGTGTATAGCTCCAAAAATCATGAAAATTTTGTTGTAAGCTTTTCAAGGTGTAAACTACCTAGGAAAAATGTTAAATGCTAAATTTGATTACTTTGTGTAGGATATTTAATTAGTTCAATTAAATATTAAATGCAACTTCCAAGAATTTTAGTAATTAAAATATTAATCCAAAAATCATGAAATTTATCTTGACATTGTTTTAGGCCTTGATTAATCTTTATAAAAAGTTTAAGCTCATTTAGATGAAGTATGATTTATTATTAATTATGCCCTAATTAATTAAATGTTTAAATAATTGTTAATTGATAATTTTAAGTGTTGTATGCCTTTTTGATTGAGTGATGACCTTAAGTCATTAATTCTTAATGATCTTTGGCACCTTTAATTAATTATTTAAGTTAATGATTAACTTGTTTATTAAAGAATTATTGATATGTGAGTAATGTAATCAGCATATGTCATTAGTAGTTAATAACTTACTCATGTTAATACTTAGTGGTCTTGTGGTAGAATTACTTGTTATTTGATGCAACCTCTTGGGTAAAAACAAAGTTATGGTTAGTTAACCTTTAAATTAACCTTGTTGGCTTGTAACTGTACCGCGAAGGAAAGTTGTACTCAAGTAGATAACTAATGTTTATCCTTTCTAAATGTCTCTTGTATGCTATGCTTTATTCATCATCATGCATCACGCATCATGGCATCCATTCCATCATGTTAAGCATGCATATTTTTATTACGTATAGTGTACGAGATGAGAAGATGCGTGTTGATCCAGTCTCAGAGTAGAACCATTCGTCAGATGAGCTGGTGTCTATTGGAACTCTCTGAGGGAACTAACTTCTCTGCAATGAAGGCAAGCCCCGGTGCATTTAAACCCTACCTTGAGTTTTATAAGTATTTTATTATTTATACTATAGTTTACTGTATTAAGTAATTAGGAGTTGAGTGATAACCCAATTGCTGCATTATCATCCATGATTATTGCAATATCAACATTGATACCTGTTTTACAGAAAATGCGTAGTATGCTTTGCTATGCTTAGAAGTTAAGTTTTTAAATGAAATGTTTACATAGCCATGACGGCATACTTAATGAATATTGAAAGATGAGAATGAACTTGAAAGATCGGGCGGGTGGTTTGGCCACTGCTAACATGCATTGGGAAAGGAGTCTCAATGTAGTGTTTCCACCTTGTCAGTTAAGGACCGTTCGTTGTAAGCCGGCCTGTGTTTCGAGACTTTGCAACTAGCCTCATGCCTTGGGTAAGCCTAAAATGTTAGTGATTCCATTACGAGAACGTCTAACTTCGCACTGGGAGTGGAGAGATGGCGGGAGTAGCATGTACCCTCGGGGCTAGAATCGGGCTGGGTTCGAGGAGTACTGTACTCTCGGGTGGCGATGGACACGTTCTGGTTTTGGGAGATCTAAATGAGGGTTGATATATGCAAGATTCGGTTCTACATATGTCGTGATGTTAGAGATCCCCAGCTGGGTATAATCGGTTCGAATCGTTGTTGCTCCTCGGTTATGGAGACTTGATCACCTGACTTACAGCGTAGTTAAGAACTGGAATTGAAAGAAAGAATGAGAAAGGTTTTGATGATAATTACTTTGATCTAGACTAGGATCACCTAGAATTGGTTAATGAACCATCAATGGTAAAAGTAAAATATTGAAGATAAGAATTTACTTTAGTAAGCTTTTCTGCAAAAGAAAAATTTGATTCTTGAATACCCGTACCTTGATTCCCTAAAGCTAGCATGCCCTTGGAGTCTTTGTCTTAGTCGGGTAAGTCTTGTTGAGTACTCTCGTACTTAGGGTTTGTTAACCCCTGTTGCAGGTGCTAACTGGTGCTGCTAATTAGGTCATGTCGGTGGGCTCGACATGATCTGATTGTCCACTCCTAACTTAGGTGCTCTGCCTAAGTTGTCTTCTGTAGTTCTACTCGACTTCCGCAATACAAGTTAAGTTTGTAAAAAGTTAACTTAATCACGATTTATAAATTCGTTGTTATTCTTCCGCACTCTGATGTAAAGTTTTGTAACAAATGTTGTAATGTTGTAGTTGCTCCTTTATTGATCCTGGTATGAGTTGTCAAATGTAGTTGAATCGAGGTCCTGTGAGGGCACCCGACAGATCTTCTTAGGTTATCTGGTGTACATGCATAGCCGTCAGAGGTCTTAGGAACAATGATAGGTGCATGTGGACCATATAATTTAGGAGGTTCTGCTACAACACTTGAGTTGCTTTTCTGCTGCCTTGTCATTCAACATAGCAGCTTCAACCTTACTTTTCGCCATCATTTGTTGCGTCTCCGCCATCTTCTCACGGTCCTTCCTAGCCAATGTACTTACTTCAATGAATTTTTCTAGCTTGTCACTAATAGCAGAATAAGCTTCAGGTGTCTTCTTTTTTCCATAGAGCTCAGCCTTAGCCTTCTTATGACCAATAGGACGAGCATTAGGATTATCTTCCAAATTCACCACTTCAACAGGCGAATTAGCTGCACTCTTATTCTTCTCTTTTTCCTGTTCCCTTTTAAAATATGCATACCACTTCCTTTCATTCCGCACAACCTTCCAAAAGTGCTTCAGTGTAAATTCTTTATCATTATGGTTACGAGCATACATCTTTTCAGCCATTTCCATCAATTGGTCATCACTAAAACCAATTCTGTATACTTTGTTGGTGCTAACCCAACAACCTTGGAAATCCATTATTGGTTTCTTAACACGATCCCAGCGGATCTTCAGTTGGTTCTGGTTTCTCCTACGGCAAACCTCTGTACTTTTATTGTATTCTTTTGTAACATCCTCCCAATATTGATATGTCTTCCTATCGGTTCCATCAACTGGGTCCTTCGAGTTATGCAACCAGGCAGCAGCCTACATTCACAAAACAACAACTCAAAGTCACTCAACCAAGCAGATTTTCCCAAAAGTCCAAGCTCAAAGTTCAATAACTAAGAAAGGATGCTTACCAATCTAACGTCTTTAGGTTTTGTCCAGTTCAATCGCCTCTCAGTCCTCTCGTCTTCGTTGGTTTCATCTGCATCAACATTGATTGTTTCTTTATCTTGTGCATTGCTTTTAGCTGGTAGGGGTCTTTTCAAACTTGGAGCAGTTGGTGAAGTTGTAGTTCTGCTTCTTGTATTGCCAACTAAATGGAAATTGTCTGGACTACTATCTGACTGGAGCAAGCCTGTAAACCCACCTGGTGGGTACATCCTGAAAATTCCATTGAACACATTTATTAGAACGTGAAAACTCTTGTAAATTTGAAATAGCAATATATGCTGAAATAGCAATTCTTGACTAAAAGATGGAAAGAGGTGCACTGTCAGGAAATTGAATCCTAAGAGAAGCATAGCAGATAATTTCAGTTCTGAGAACAAAATATTCAGGCTTTTTGTGGACCCTAAGTAATCTAACTTTTGGACATGTGTATAAGTTAAAATTCCCATCTATGTGACAAATTTTGTCCTCCAACTGAAGATACCTAATGATTACACAGGAACATAATTACTTTGGAGCAAATAAAATTCAGTGTCTCACTAAACTGTGTATCAGACTAAAAATTCAAGGATGTTTATACTAACTAAAACTGAAAGGAAGTAGAACATTCATATCATACTTTAAATAACCAAATGGAGTACATCTGTGACACAAGATTCAAATTTTTAGATTCTTTGATTATGAGAAATAATCTACAGTTTTATACGAAACTAGAAGGCTTCCTACTGTTGCTCACCTTCTTGCTAGCAGTACTAATCCTAGAATACTAATCTGCCAACTAGTAGACGATGCTGCAGCCATCACTGGAACACTAAAACTAATAAGTACACATACCCTTCATTGGAGCCCATCAGAGAGGAATTTGTCCACCATGTTGGAAATCCGGCGGCTTGAAGGCTTGGAAGTGGTGGGGATGCTGCCCTAACTAAAAAGAGACACTGTGCTTTCACGGCGGATAAACAGAACTGCAATTTCAAAGCATTGTCTCAAATTTTAAATAATTACCTAATATGATAATTAGTATTAGTTTGGATTATTCTTTTAATTTCATAGCTGTATATTTTCGCTCCTTTTTTCTGCGCAGTTAATGCTTAGCCGACCTGTCTTCTCCACACTAAAAAATGCAATAGTATAAAACTATGGCGTAGCAGAGAGAAAAGAGAGAGTACTAAGGCCTTGTTTATTTTTTGCGTATAAAACAAATGCACAGGGTAGTGTATAAATACTAAAAAGATAACTAATTGTACTGGTTGCCATTTAGTTTCGAGCCGGAAGTTTCAAAAAAAAAGTTTCAAGCCGAATTTACAAAGCTAATCAGTGCATGTTCTGTCAAGGTGAGCTACAGTAAGTATGTGGTGATCATCGATTAAGTACGCAAAATTAATTTGTCTAGTGGACTAGTAAGTAAGTCTGATATAATATTTGACTCCACTATTTCATACCCAAATGTGACACCACTGGACTTCCGCCCATGAGTTTTAACACCACTTATATATAGTGCGGGAGGATTGTTCAAATTTGGATGATCTCCGGGGAGCATCAGCTACACTGTGCTTAGAGGGGAAATAAGCAGAACTTCAGTTTGACTGCATTGACTTGATTTTAAATATATTAATCAGATTGGCGTTTAGTATTATTTTGGATTATCCTTGCTGGACAGTAATAAATGCAACAGTAATAAACTAGATGGGTAGCTAGATGTAATGAGCACTTTAGGCTGTTGGGCAATCTTTTGGAGATCTGGGCCTTGTTTAGATACTAGATGGGTACACTTCAAATTTCAAATTTTTTCACTATCTTTCTATCACATCAATCTTTACACGCATGCATAAAGCATTAAATATAGATAAAAAATAACTAATTATACAGTTTAGTTATAAATTACAAGATGAATCTTTTGAGCCTAGTTAGTCCATAATTAGATACTAATTATCAAATACAAACAAAAGTGTTATAGTTAGAAAAATTAGAACTTTTCATGGTCTAAAGGAGGCTCAGGCGGAAAAGCGTGAAGAGGGGGTATTGCAATTGATGCCTGTGGGAACCGGTTGCATCAGGGATTGATACGACCTGGCATACGCAAACCGAGAAGATAGGGTTGCAAAAAGCGTTTGATTCATGCTTTGGTCCGGTCGCTGGGCTTCACCAGAAGACTGACGGTCCCTCCGCCTGCTGTCGCCCTGCTGTATGCCGCTGACGGTCCCTCTATCTCTAACAGCTCATGCAAAGGGAGACCTAAATCTAAAATAAGTACTGAGTAGTGCATAATATAAATAGGCAAAGAAAATCGGCTCCAACAGATGACGCAAAGTGAGTAAGGCAGTGTTTAGATCCCTCAAACTTCCAAAAATTTTATAAGATTCTCTGTCACATCGAATCTTTAGACGTATGCATGGAGTATTAAATGTAGGTAAAAAAATATCTAATTGCACAGTTTGTCTGTAAATGTCGAGACGAATCTTTTGAGCCTAATTTGTCCATGATTGGATAAATTTTACCAAATAACAACGAAAAGTGCTACAGGAACTTTACACCAACTTTTACACCATCTAAACACTACCTAACTATTTTTGGTAGGAGACCAATCGGGAGGCATATTTGGGTTGTCTTTCTCCGAGATGCAAAGTCTTCGGCGCCCGTAGTGGGGGTCAAGGTGGGGCCCACTGAAAGGTCGAGATAGCAGACTAGAGGGGGTGAATAGTCCTTTCTAAAACTTAATCGCATCAGCTAACCAAAACAAGTGTGGAATTAAAATTATCGGTCTAGCCAAGACTATACCCCTCTATCTATAACTCTAACACCTTACAAAAGTTCCTAATCAAGCAAATAAAATGTCGAACTAGCAAGAGCTTACATAATCAATTCTAGGAGCAATGTCACACAAACTTATGCCACTAGTACTTTGCACACCAGAAAGCTCCTACACAACTAGTAAGCAAAAACACAAAACACTTAAGCTCACTAGCAATGCTCAATAACAAGGCAACCAATGTCAAATTAGAGAGCCCAAATTACTTAGCTACACAAACTAAGCAATGTGACTAACAAGGTTATATAAACCAAATTAGCCACGCAAAAAGGATACTTCTAGCTACACAAGCAAGAAGGTAACTAGCTAGCTACACAAGCAAACTACTTACTAGAGCAACTACACAAGCACTACATATATAATGTAAATATAAGCTTGCGTAGAGAGGATGCAAACCACCGTGAAGAAATACATAAAGTTGACACGATGATTTTTCACCGAGGTTCACTTGGTTGCCACCAAGCTAGTCCCCGTTGTGTCGACCAACTCCTCGTGGTTCGGCGGCTAATTGGTATCCACAACCGAGCCTCCCAAAGGCACCGCAAGAACCTACCGCAAGTGTGGTAGCTTAATGACACGTTCTACTAGAGTTGTTCTTCGCGATCCCTACGGGGTGAGCACAATCCTCCTCACAAATCTTCTCCGGAGCCACGCACAATCTTCTTGTGTCCTTCGACGGAGCCACAAGCCATCAAACCGTCTAGGAGGTGACAACCTCCAAGAGTAACAAGCACCACCGGTTTGTAACATGAACACCTAGTGCCACTCAATGCAACCTCACAATACAATCGCACTAGAATCGCTCACTCACTCAATCGGATAAACACTATCAAGCAAGATTGAGTTAGAGGGCTCCCAAACACTACCACATAAGCCACCAAGGCTCTAGTGTGCTCAGCTTTCCTCAGCAGTCGGCCCATGGCCGACTAAGACATCTATTTATAACCCTACGGTCAAATAGAGTCGTTGCCCCTTCACCGGACAAAACTCGATAGCACCGGACTTGCTAGTGCGTACCACCGGACGCAGGCAACCAGCGTCCGGTGTACCATCTTCGTCCACATGTCCTCACGCGTTCAACCTCGGCCGCAAATCTCCAACGGTCACTGTGCACGCCAATGAACAAATGAATGACCGGACGCAGCACAGTGCCACACCAGACGCACCACGCCTTAGCATTCGGTGCACAACAGAGAGCTCCCAGAGCCTCCATTTCGTGATTGGACACGTCTGGTGTACCACGACCAGACGCAGGCCAGCGTCTAGTCCTCCTTGACCTCGCGACGCGCTGCCACGCAAGCGTGGTCGGACGCTGAACACTGTTCAGCCAGAGTCTGGTCCGCAGCGTCCGCTCCTTCGCAGAAACTGACCGGACGCGCAGGTGTGCCATAGGCCAGTACCCGGTGGCAAACCCCCACACGCGCCTGCTCAGCACTGAACTGACTGGACGCGCCGGTGCCTCTGAGGCCAGCGTCCGGTGCAGCGTCCAGTCACCTCCAGTGACCCATTTCGCCTCTATTTCTTCACCGAATCCTGCCGAGCTTGTGAGGCAGGAGGGAGAGGGAGTCTCCACTTTTCTCTTCCTCTCAATAACCCTTGCAAGTGTGCCAACCACCTTGTGTATCACCTTGTGCATGTGTGTTAGCATATTTTCACAAATATTTTTAAGGGTGTTAGCCGCTCAACTCGCCACGCCACTCGATTCTAGCAACGATGCAAAGTTAGATCACTCAAGTGGCACTAGATGACCGATATACAAATAAGTTTGCCCCTCTTGATAGTATGACCATCTATCTTAAACCCGGTCATGCACTTCTCTACACAACTTTTGACCGATGAAATGAAATGTCATAAGTTATACCTTTGTCTTGCACATTCCATTCCACCTCCTTCGATGTTGATGCAACACATGCACCAACCAATCACCAAATGATATGATCCACTTCATATCATCACGTGACCGTATTGGTTCATCGATCTTGACCTCACTTGCTCTTCACCGTTGTGTCGGTCCATCGGCACCAAGTCTTGCTCAAGCTTTACCGTCACACGCAGTCCCTCGCTTTAAAGCCTCCGACTTGCCCTTCACACTTGCAACTGGTCCGTCAAGCTAAGTCATGTCTTGATCTTCTCCACCTTGATCACATGACTCAATGTCATGTCTCATGTGCAATAAGCTCCTCCATCATCACATGTGCAAGCTTTTCAACATCTCCAAGCCATTTCCACCTCCATGACATATGTTGCTTACACACATATACCTATGGACTAATCACTTGTGTATCTCACATAAACACAATTAGTCTACCTAAGGTTGTCCCTCAATTACCAAAACCAAACAAGGACCTTTCACCCACCAAAGGGGATGACGTAGAGCGCCTCGAGGTTGCCGCACCGGAGCTAAGAGCGGCGAGAGGAGGAGAGGACGGTAGGCCGGAGCTGAGGGCGGCGAGGGGAGGAGAGGGCAGCCGGAGATTCGGCTGGATCTAGTGAGGGGAGGTAGGCCTGCGGACGGAGGCGCCAGCGACCTCGGCGCTCAGTGGCTCGACGGGGAGCGTGTGGAGGAGGTCTGGTGGCTGTGGACGGCAACATCGAGGTGGACTGCGGCGCCATCAGGGTGCGGCCAGGCGGGCCCATGGATGGGGGCGGCCAGCGCGCGTGCTCCACCCCTAGTGCCGGAGAGCTACACCGTACGAGTGGCCTCCGCCTCTGGCCTCGTCGCGCGCCGTGGTGGAGGACAAATGGGGAAATTTTGGGTTGGCTGTTTGAGAAAGGAAATTTTGGGTGAGAGACCTAGTAACTGTATGTGAGTCGTGACCTAATCCTTAGAATGGATCTTGTGTTTGGGTTTGGGCTGTTGGAGATAGTCTCATGCATGTTGCATCACAATGGTATTGGTATAGGCGCAAGCCATGAAGGTTGCCTCGAGATCCTGCCATGTTGTCATTCGTGGATGTGCCACCAGAGACTGACCCACTCCAGCCAGCTCAACTAAGGTCTTGTTTAGTTGGAGAAAGAAAATTTTTTAGGTATCACATCGAATGTTTTATGGGATATCGGAAGGGGTATTCGGATACTAATACAAAAACTAATTACATAGCTCGCCTGGAAACTGCGAGACGAATTTATTAAGCCTAATTAAGTCGGTATTAGCACATGTGTGTTACTGTAGCACTTAAGGCTAATTATCGACTAATTAGACTTAAAAGATTCGTCTCGCGATTTCCAACCAAACTGTGTAATTAGTTTTTTTTATCTATATTTAATACTCTATGCATGTGTTTAAACATTCGATGGGATGAGTGAAAAGTTTTTAGGTGGGAAACTAAATAGGACCTAAGTAGTGCTTATCATACCAGATGTTGCCACCGCCGTATTGTATGGATGCTGAATACTGAGCGTCCCCTCTAAGGCCCTGTTTGGTTACGAGCTCCTAAAACTAGTCAACTAAAATGCACCTCCTAAAGTTCAGTCCACCCTGTTTGGTTAGGTCTACTAAATAGGACTAAACATGATATCATAATTTTTGAAAGACCAAAATACCCCTAACCTGATGCCCCTGGCCTGCCGCACAACAGAGTAAACAGGGTGGGCTTCCCGCGCTGCTGGCTTGTTCCAGCGCTGCTACTGTAACGGAACCGTCCAAATTATAAGAGCACAAGTATAAAAACAATCACCGAAGTGATCAAATTCTCACACTTGAGCCCATATAACTCCGGTAGTCCAATGAAATCATGAGGGATTTCAAACCAACCAACATACAAGCCAAGATCGTAGTGATTCAACATAACAAGTCACATGTTACATCTATTTCACAAGTAATTCAATATACATCGGAGTTCAACATAGTTATTACAACTTAAGTTCAAAAGTAGCGGAAGCAAAGTAATTTGAAACTAACATTATTCTTATTTCAAATACATGCCAGTACCCCGGTCGACTTCCAACAAAAGCATTAGAGATAAGGTAAATAAGAAGGATCATGCCCATGATCACACTCTACCACAAGGCAGGAGTCAACCAACTCTTGCAGCCGCCATGATACATCATAACCTGCAACAAGTGGGGAAAAAACTTTGAGTACGACAAAGTACTCAGCTAGACTTACCCGTCAGAAACCAGAAATAAGGTGACACCAAGGATCATGCAAGGCTGATATAAGGTGGGCTAGCTTGACAACATTTTGCATAAAAGCTTATTATGGATAAGTAATCATTAATGCTTAAGCATCAAGTTAATTATCATTAGCCTGTCATCTATATTAGAACCTATACTAGAGCACTCACTTTATTAGGAGCAAACAATATTAACCATAGCAGGTATAAATTGAGGCAACCTTTCCATCGTTATCCAATTAACCATCCATTCAATTTAATGGAATCTACGTTGCCGCTGCTCAAGTCAAGTGCTCACTAACCGGGAGCGACGGCGATTCGAATCGAATTCCTATCCAGCTGGAGGGGTATTTCTAACACTCACCGCGTAGGCCCCTGCTAGGGTCGCACAAGCCACCTTTTCATATGATTCAGGAATCGCGGGTCCGAATGATGTCGCGACCCCAAGGGTGACACTCTACCAGGTGATAGGGACTCTAACCCCCCCTTGGTCTCACGTCAATGTCCCCAAGCACATCCTTTCTCTCCTCCAAGAAGCAACCTACCATTTGATTCCCGGCCTGAATCACATTACTCGGCTTCGCGGTCGGAACGGCTTATCGGACCAACTAAGTGTTAGACTGCGTTCAACATGACTTAAGGACATACAGCGAATCGGTCCTTAAACGACTCAGACGGGCATAGATTCACACCCAAGACCTCCATGCCTTGTTGCTTCACTATCGTCATCCCGCTGAAAGCCCAAGTTTGGTTTTGGTAATTAATGACACCAAGTTGCTAATGCCATGTGTTAAGTGTTTTGAGTTAGGCATAAGCAACACATGTGATGAAGGTGTATGTGGCAAGGAGTGGTGGCCACAAGATCACAAAGAGATAGTGCATGAACATGAAATGATGATCATGATGAAGATGCACATAAAAGGAAGGACATGATGATCAAGTGGAGAAGGATCTAAGAGCTCAAGGCAAAGGTATAACCATAGGGTTTTCCTTTTGCCGGTCTAAGATGAGTAGAGAAGTGATTGACCGGGTTTAGGATACATGGCCGACTATCAAGAGGGGCAATCACGGTTAGCTCGGGAATCAAGTGCCACTAGATCAGTGTCTTGAGCATATGCATTAGGATCTAGTAAAAAGCTAACATAACGCCTTGGAAAATGATTGTGAAATGCTAACACACATGCACGTGGTGGTGTACACTTGGTGGTGTTAGTACGTTTGAGAAGGCGGTGGAGTTTGAGCGGTAGAGAGGGGTTTGGGTTCCTCTCTCCCTCCCGCCGAGCTTGCGAGGCGGGATTCGGCGCTTTTTGGAGAAGTGAAATGCCTATTTTCTACTGCGCCGAAAGTCAGAAAAGAAAGGAAAGCGCGCGATCGGCGCGTCCGGTCCTTCATGGGACCGGAGCGTCCGGTCATGCGTCCAGAGGGGCAGTGAGCAGTGGAGTGACGATCGGACGCGCGGCGCGTCCGGTCACGTACGATCGGACGCGTCCGGTCGCAGCTGGAGCTTACTGGAACGCGACCGGACGCTGACACTGTCGCGTCCGGTCACTCGGTTGAGCACGTCCGGTCAGGGCAACGGCTAGTTCTGACGCGCACTGTTCACGTTTGTCGTGTAGTGACCGGACGCGTCCGGTCACCCTGACCGGAGCGTCCGGTCAGCGCGTTTTTGCTGCGTCGTCTGTAACGGCTAGTTGCGTACCCCTTCGTTATAAATAGACGTTGGACGGGGTTTGAGGAAAACTCTTGCACATTCTGAGATATAGAGACATACTTTGAGCTAGAGAACAACCCCTCCACTCATCTCTTTGATTAGTTGCACATCTTGAATGAGATTGAGTGAGATTCAAGTGCATTGCTTGAGAGTTGCATTCTAGAGGCACTTGATCTTCGAGTAGCTGCAGATTTCTTGTTACTCTTCCGTGTTTCCCGACACGGTAGACGGCTTGGAGCAGCAGAGGTGATTGAGCTCACAATTGGAGATTGTTGGAGCCTTCACCAAGTGTTGTAAGGGGTTCTTGATCCTTCCCCGCGGGAGTTCGCAAATTGGATACTCTAGTGGAGCTCGTGGCTTGGAGGATCCCTATCTTGTGTGCGGTTGTGCGGCGCCCGCCGAGGGCTCAACTCTTGATAGTTGATTAGCTCGCGAACCGACAAGTGGGTGTATCGCCACAACGGGGAGTAGCTTGCCGGGAAGCAAGTGAACCTCGGGATAAATTCTTGTGTCATTCTCTTCCCGAGGATTTCTCTTGTGTGATTGATTGATTGGTACATCTCATCTCTACACGACGGTATAATCACTCAAAGCTCTTCTCTTGTATTACTTCTTATTTCTAGCTTGTAGTTGTTGTTGTGTTTAGTGAATAGCTTTGTTATAGACTTGTGTAGGTGGCTTGCTTAATTAGTTAGAGCTAGTGCATTTGCTTCGCCACCTTTCGTACTAACGTGTGGTTAAGTAATTCTTGTAGAAGTTTTAATTAGGCTATTCACCCCCCCCTCTAGCCTATTTGGACCTTACAAGTGGTATCAGAGCCGAGGCACCGTTTATTTGAGGCTTAACAACCTACGGTGAAAAAGAAATGGCTCAATTAAGCTTGCACATCAACAACACTAAGAAGGCACCTCACTTTGATGGCACAAATTATGCATATTGGAAGGTTAAGATGACCGCACACCTAAAGTCAATCAATAGAGAAGTGTGGAAGGTCACCGAAACAAAATTTGAGGTTGCTAATCCGGAAGCACCTACACCGGTGGAAGAGAAGAAGCTCCAATGCAATGACATTGCCATTAGTGCTCTTCATGAGGCATTAGATGACAAGACATTTGAGCAAGTGAAAAACATAGAAGTTGCACATGATGCTTGGGCCAAGCTAGAAGAAACATTTGAGGGCACCGAAGGCACAAAGACCGCTAAAGCATATATCTTGCAAGAAAAATTTTCAAGCTTCAAGATGCAAGATGATGAGAGTGTTCCGGAGATGTTTCATAGATTGCAAGTCATTGTCAATGAGCTCAAGGCACTTGGTGAGGAGGTCAAGGACAATCAATTCTCTATGAAGTTTTTGAGAAGCTTGCCCAAGAGGTTTGATACATTGATCACTGTGCTAGTGAGGACTACATTGAAGGATTCAACTCCTCAACAAATATTTCAAGAGGTGATGACCGATGATTCATATAGAGAAGATGATGAGAAGGATGAGTTGGTCAAAAAGAAGAAGGAAAATGAAAAGAAAGATGATGAAAAGAAGAAGAGTGTGGCATTCAAAGCCACCACATCTAAGGGCAAGTCCAAGATTGAATCATCAAGTGATGAAGACTTAAGCTCTTGTGATAGTGATGACATTGATGAGAAGATGGCTCTCTTTGTCAAGCAATTTGGCAAATTCATGAAGAAGAAGGGCTATCGTGCAAGGAGGAGGAAGAACTCATCTAAGAAGAATGAGCATAACATGAGATGCTTTAGATGCCATAGCAAGGATCATCTTATTGCAAAGTGTCCTTATGACAGTGATGATGAAGATGCTATCAAGAAGGAGAGGAAGAAGCAAAAGAAGAAGCAAGAAAAGAAGGAGAGCTCTCATAAAAGGAAGAATGATTCTCATGTTGCTACATGGGATAGTGATGATTCCTCAAGTGATGATGAGGATGACTACAAGAGCAAGAAGAAGGGACATGCTAGCATTGCCATCCAAGAGAAGGTCTCCCTCTTCGACACTCCATCATGCTTCATGGCTAAGGCCGCTAAGGTATCATCCAATGATGAGAGTGATCATGATAATGCTAGTGATAGTGATAGTGATGAAGAGGAATTCACTAAAGATGAACTAATCACTATGCTAGAAGATTGCACTCAACATTTTAAAGAATCTAGAAAGGAGTGCAAGGGCTTGCTTAAGGAAAAGAAAAACCTTATGCAAGAACTTGATGAGCTTAGGGCATCTTATGAGAGTCTAAAGGTAGACCATAAGAAGCTTCAAAAGTCTCACATTAAGCTAGAAGAAGCTCATTCCTCTCTAGTTGAAAAATATGAAAACATACCAACTAATGTTGAGAAAGCTAAAACTTGCAACATAGGCATATCATGTGATATAATTGATGAAACTTTTCATAAGCCTATTATTGTTGCTCCCACTAACCCTTCATGTAGCGCATCTACATCATCCTCATCTAGTAGTGATGGTTTCACTTGTGACTCCACACTTATAGTTGAGAATGAAAATCTCAAGAAGGAAGTAAAAGAGCTCAATCACACATTAGCTAAGGCTTATGGTGGTGAGGACCGCTTGCTTATGTGCTTGGGTAGCCAAAGAGCTTCTCTCTACAAAGAGGGATTGGGCTATAACCCCAAGAAAGGCAAGGCCGCTTTTGCTCCTCACAAGACTCGTTTTGTGAAGAACAATGGTAGCTATTGCAAAGGTTGTAAACAAGTTGGTCACATAGAGCAACATTGCATGAACAAGAAATCCAATGCAAATGTATCCTCAATCAAGTTTAATTCTTTCTATATGCTTACCAAGGGTACAAATGGTGTTCATGCTAAGTTTATTGGTACACCATGGATGGGCTCAAAGAAGAAAGCTATTTGGGTACCAAAGAGCTTAGTCTCTAACCTTGGAGGACCCAAACAAGTTTGGGTACCTAAAAAGAATTGATCTTGTCTTGTAGGTCAATTACAAAGCCGGAGGAAGGCATTGGGTGCTTGATAGTGGGTGCACTCAACATATGACCGGAGACTCTTGTATGTTCAATTCAATTGATACAAGTCAAAATGGTGGTTTTGATGCTATCACTTTTGGCAACAACAAGAAAGGCAAGGTCAAGGGGCTTGGTAAAATTGCTATCTCAAATGACATGAGCATATCTAATGTGTTGCTAGTTGAGAGCTTAGATTTCAATCTTTTATCGGTGGCACAACTTTGTGATCTTGGCTTCAAGTGCATATTTGGTAGTGATGATGTTGAAGTCATAAGTGTTGATGGATCAAACTTGATATTCAAAGGATTTAGACATGGTAGCTTATACTTGGTTGACTTCAATGATAGTGAGACACAATTGACATCATGCTTGCTTAGTAAATCTAGTATGAGTTGGTTGTGGCATAGAAGGCTTGGTCATGTTGGAATGAAACAATTGAACAAACTTTTGAGGCATGACTTAGTTAGAGGATTGAAAGATGTCACTTTTGAAAAGGATAAACTATGTAGTGCTTGTCAAGCCGGCAAACAAGTTGGAAATTCACATCCTAGTAAGAGTGAGATGAGCACATCAAAGGCATTTGAGTTATTGCACATGGACTTGTTTGGGCCAACAACATACACTAGCATTGGTGGCAACAAGTATGGTTTTGTGATTATGGATGACTACACTAGATACACATGGGTGCTCTTTCTCTATGACAAGAGTGATGTTTATGATCTATTCAAGTCTTTTGTCAAGAGGGTGCAAAATGAGTTTGAGACTACCATCAAGAAGATTAGAAGTGACAATGGTAGTGAGTTCAAGAACACAAGAATTGAAGATTTGTGTGATGATTATGGTATTGGGCATCAATTCTCACCAACATACACTCCTCAATCCAATGGTGTAGTTGAAAGGAAAAATAGAACCTTGATTGATATGGCTAGATCAATGCTTAGTGAATACAATGTTAGTCATTCATTTTGGAGTGAAGCTATCAATACGGCTTGCTATTGTAGCAACCGTCTCTATTGCCATGGAAAGCTTGGAAAGACACCATATGAGCTATTGAATGGAAGAAAGCCCAATATTGCATACTTTAGAGTGTTTGGTTGCAAATGCTATATTCTTAAGAAAGGCACTAGATTGAGCAAGTTTGAAAAGAAATGTGATGAAGGGTTCTTACTTGGTTATTCTACCACAAGCAAATCATATAGAGTTTGGAATCTCACAAATGGCACCTTGGAAGAAGTTCATGATGTTGAGTTTGATGAAACCCAAGGGTCTCAAAATGAAGCTCAAAACCTTGATGATGTGAGAGGAGATCAATTATCAAATGCAATGAAGAACATGGACATTGGTGATATAAGGCCGATGCAAGTTGATGATGATGATATTCATGTGATCAACCAAAGTGTGCAAATTAATACAAATCAAGCAAGCTCTAGTGGTTCTCATGATGAAGTGCAAGTTCAAGGTCAAACAAGTGAAAGCAATCAACTCCCAATACTCCAACCTACTAGCATTGCAAGAGATCATCCGTTGGATCAAATCATTGGTGGAATTCAAAGTGGTGTTCAAACTAGATCAAGATTAGCATCCTTTTGTGAGCATTACTCATTTGTCTCATTAGAAGAACCAAAGAAGATAGAAGATGCATTGAAAGATTCTGATTGGGTAAATGCCATGCATGAAGAACTAAACAACTTTGCTAGAAATCAAGTTTGGGAACTTGTTAAAAGGCCAAAGAAATACAATGTGATTGGTACTAAGTGGGTCTTTAGAAACAAGCAAGATCAAGATGGCATGGTTGTAAGGAACAAAGCAAGATTAGTAGCACAAGGATACACTCAAGTTGAGGGTCTTGACTTTGGAGAGACATATGCACCGGTTGCAAGATTGGAGGCAATTAGAATCTTATTAGCATATGCTTGTGCACACAACATCAAGCTCTATCAAATGGATGTCAAGAGTGCATTTCTCAATGGCTACATCAATGAAGAAGTTTATGTTGAGCAACCTCCCGGTTTTGAAGATGACAAGAAGCCCGACCATGTTTACAAGCTAAAGAAGGCATTGTATGGTTTAAAGCAAGCACCTAGAGCATGGTATGAGAGGTTAAGGGACTTTCTCCTCTCTAAAGGTTTCAAGATGGGAAAGGTTGACACCACTCTCTTCACCAAGAAGCTTGGAAATGACTTGTTTGTGTTACAAATCTATGTGGATGACATTATCTTTGGATCAACTAACCAAGACTTTTGTGAGGAGTTTGGAAATATGATGGCTAATGAGTTTGAGATGTCTATGATTGGAGAGCTTAGTTACTTCCTTGGACTTCAAATCAAGCAAATGAAGAATGGCACTTTTGTAAGTCAAGGCAAGTACATCAAGGACATGATCAAGAAGTTTGGATTGCAAGATGCTAAGCCAATGAGCACACCAATAGGCTCTAATGATCAATTGGGTATTGATACTAGTGGCAACATGGTAGATCAAAAGTTATACCGGTCTATGATTGGAAGTTTGCTCTATGTCACCGCTTCTAGGCCGGATGTGATGTTTAGTGTGTGCAAGTGTGCAAGATATCAAGCTTCACCTAGAGAAAGTCACTTGAAAGCAACCAAGAGGATATTGAGATATCTAAAGGGCACTCATGATGTTGGATTATGGTATCCCAAGGGGTCTAACTTTGAGTTGATTGGATATTCGGACTCCGACTATGGTGGTTGCAAGATTGATAGAATGAGCACAAGTGGCACTTGTCAATTGCTTGGAAGGTCTCTTGTTTCATGGTCATCAAAGAAACAAAATAGTGTTGCACTATCTACCGCCGAGGCCGAATACATTAGTGCCGGTAGTTGTTGTGCACAATTGCTTTGGATGAAGGCCACTTTGAATGACTTTGGAATTAAATTCAAGAATGTGCCTTTGTTTTGTGATAATGAAAGTGCTATCAAGATGACACAAAATCCGGTTCAACATTCAAGAACCAAGCACATTGACATAAGGCATCACTTCATAAGAGACCATCAACAAAAGGGTGATATTAGCATTGAAAGCATTGGCACCGAAGATCAACTAGCCGACATCTTTACAAAGCCACTTGATGAAAAGAGATTTTACAAGTTGAAGAATGAATTGAACATACTTGACTTCTCCAACTTGAAATAAGTGCACCCCCACATTCTTATATGACATGCCTCTCCTCCAACATAGCAAGGTAAAGTTGTTTGGCATATCATTCATACTTTGCTAAGGACATGTTTAAGAACATATAGACATATTTGCATGACAAATAGGCTCATTCATGAAAATCAAATAATTTTGATGTATATATGGTACCACTATTGCTTCCATTTTTGATTGATCTAGTGGTAGCATATGACATGTTTGTGGGCTTGCGAACCTAGTGTTGAATCTAGAAAATGAGCTCATGATGTGTAATTCAACATGGTCAAGATAACCCTTATACTTTATGAGGTGTGAAAAAGCTTGTCCTTGGATCAAACCGAATTACATATTCTAGGCAAGTGATCTAGGTTGAACCATAATTTGGACTCCCTCATATTGATTGACTTATCTCTCACTAAAATTACCTATTCTAGGCACATTTTTGGTGATTGTTGACAAAGGGGGAGAGAAAAGTCACAAAGATATTGCAAAGAGGAAATAAAATAAGAGGGAGAGAGAAAAGTCATAGGGGAAAGAAAAGTCACAAAGAGAGAAATTAAATTTGAGCACATAAGTAGGGGGAGCAAGCTCATGGATTATTTGCTGCATTTGTATGAGCATTAACATGATGAAATGTTGCATTGCAAAGTTTAATTTCGATATTCATGTTTGTATGGTGTATGCTAGAAATAGAACTTGAATGATGATTTGTTAAGAGTAGCTTTACAAGTGGTAACTAGACACCTTTTGCTTATAATGTTGATCTCACGGGGTACTTTAGTGTTTGTGATCTTTATAAGTGATGTATTACAAGTGGTGTCTAGCTACATCGATGCTAAGGATGGTATATAAAGGCAACTCCGATTGGTATCACGCTTCAAAGGTCCATTCTATATACCTTAGCATCAATTTGATAGTAGTAACTCTCCCAAAATTCAAATCCATACATATGTGCACACTTGAACCAAACTCATGTAAGCACATATGTAGGGGGAGCTAATACTATCGAAATTGAAAATTGATTTCATTTCATATCTTTGTGATGGTTGTCATCAATTACCAAAAAGGGGGAGATTGAAAGCCCAAGTTTGGTTTTGGTAATTAATGACACCAAGTTGCTAATGCCATGTGTTAAGTGTTTTGAGTTAGGCATAAGCAACACATGTGATGAAGGTGTATGTGGCAAGGAGTGGTGGCCACAAGATCACAAAGAGATAGTGCATGAACATGAAATGATGATCATGATGAAGATGCACATAAAAGGAAGGACATGATGATCAAGTGGAGAAGGATCTAAGAGCTCAAGGCAAAGGTATAACCATAGGGTTTTCCTTTTGCCGGTCTAAGATGAGTAGAGAAGTGATTGACCGGGTTTAGGATACATGGCCGACTATCAAGAGGGGCAATCACGGTTAGCTCGGGAATCAAGTGCCACTAGATCAGTGTCTTGAGCATATGCATTAGGATCTAGTAAAAAGCTAACATAACGCCTTGGAAAATGATTGTGAAATGCTAACACACATGCACGTGGTGGTGTACACTTGGTGGTGTTAGTACGTTTGAGAAGGCGGTGGAGTTTGAGCGGTAGAGAGGGGTTTGGGTTCCTCTCTCCCTCCCGCCGAGCTTGCGAGGCGGGATTCGGCGCTTTTTGGAGAAGTGAAATGCCTATTTTCTACTGCGCCGAAAGTCAGAAAAGAAAGGAAAGCGCGCGATCGGCGCGTCCGGTCCTTCATGGGACCGGAGCGTCCGGTCATGCGTCCAGAGGGGCAGTGAGCAGTGGAGTGACGATCGGACGCGCGGCGCGTCCGGTCACGTACGATCGGACGCGTCCGGTCGCAGCTGGAGCTTACTGGAACGCGACCGGACGCTGACACTGTCGCGTCCGGTCACTCGGTTGAGCACGTCCGGTCAGGGCAACGGCTAGTTCTGACGCGCACTGTTCACGTTTGTCGTGTAGTGACCGGACGCGTCCGGTCACCCTGACCGGAGCGTCCGGTCAGCGCGTTTTTGCTGCGTCGTCTGTAACGGCTAGTTGCGTACCCCTTCGTTATAAATAGACGTTGGACGGGGTTTGAGGAAAACTCTTGCACATTCTGAGATATAGAGACATACTTTGAGCTAGAGAACAACCCCTCCACTCATCTCTTTGATTAGTTGCACATCTTGAATGAGATTGAGTGAGATTCAAGTGCATTGCTTGAGAGTTGCATTCTAGAGGCACTTGATCTTCGAGTAGCTGCAGATTTCTTGTTACTCTTCCGTGTTTCCCGACACGGTAGACGGCTTGGAGCAGCAGAGGTGATTGAGCTCACAATTGGAGATTGTTGGAGCCTTCACCAAGTGTTGTAAGGGGTTCTTGATCCTTCCCCGCGGGAGTTCGCAAATTGGATACTCTAGTGGAGCTCGTGGCTTGGAGGATCCCTATCTTGTGTGCGGTTGTGCGGCGCCCGCCGAGGGCTCAACTCTTGATAGTTGATTAGCTCGCGAACCGACAAGTGGGTGTATCGCCACAACGGGGAGTAGCTTGCCGGGAAGCAAGTGAACCTCGGGATAAATTCTTGTGTCATTCTCTTCCCGAGGATTTCTCTTGTGTGATTGATTGATTGGTACATCTCATCTCTACACGGCGGTATAATCACTCAAAGCTCTTCTCTTGTATTACTTCTTATTTCTAGCTTGTAGTTGTTGTTGTGTTTAGTGAATAGCTTTGTTATAGACTTGTGTAGGTGGCTTGCTTAATTAGTTAGAGCTAGTGCATTTGCTTCGCCACCTTTCGTACTAACGTGTGGTTAAGTAATTCTTGTAGAAGTTTTAATTAGGCTATTCACCCCCCCCCTCTAGCCTATTTGGACCTTACACCCGCCCGGTCTCATTTCATTTTATTAACACATGATTCCATTCCACGATAGCAAATATAGCCAACCGTGCCATATATGAATGTCCCTATATCTCGCAGGTGACAGGAAATCACCTGACTTCTACCGCTTAAAGCAGGGCTAAGCATCTACTCGATCCTAGTCTATGTAGGATTCAAGGATTCATGTATCTGGACAAGAAATGATATAATGCAGCAAGGTTTTCAACTAACTCCTACCACTTAATGCAACAATACTTATAACATATATATAATTAATTGCTTTGAAGGTAGGAGGCTTATAATGCTCTGGGGCTTGCCTGGGATCCGACTCAAGTTAGAGTATGTCAGATGAAGTCACTTGGCGAGCAACCTCCAATCTACCACTTGTCCGATCCTTCTATCTTCGGAATGAATCCACCAAACACCGTCTTCTGGTTTGGCTCCACGCCATTTCCTTCACACATTTCTGCTAGCGTACCTATATGAGATGCAAGATGCAAGTGCATGAATACATGAAAGTATAATGGACAATGCATCACATACAGTAAACAAGATCACACCATATTACACTCCACATGCATAGACACTTCATGTTGCTTAAATAAACATCACCCAACCTAATATAAAAGATGACAAGCATATTAGGCATTGCACACAAGGTTTCACAAGATCTCATGTGTATTAACTTAACTACCCTCAAAGGCATAAGCACACTTAACAATATACAAGCAAACAACTATAATTGGAATTTATCCATTTCTGGACAAGCAAACAGTAGCTTCACAAATCAATCATATCTGAAGATATACAAATCCAAATGATATGAAATAAGACATTACAGAAATCTTATGAAATTCTCTACATTTCATTTAATATCATCACAACATGATTCTAAAGTTTAACATGTCGAATTTACACAAATACAGAAACTGGTTTAACAAGACAGAGAGCAAGCAATTCTGTACCCCAACTTTAAACAGCTATAACTCCTAAACCACACGTCCAAATGCCACCAAATTTTAACAGCAGCTAGATAAATAAATTATCTACAACTTTTGTATAAATAAGTTTCACAACAAAGCAAATTATCATGAAGAACTTTGCTAAGTTCCCAGATCTGTCCAGAAACCTTATTTGCAAGAAATAATTATTAACTTATGTTGCAAACATATAATTAGACAAAACCAACTTTACCAACATTTCACACATGACTAATGAACATCAGAAAACTTAGTGTCCATTTCTAAATAAATTCTTTTAATGCGTTTTCTTAATTTATTTAAATCATTAGGTGGAATTATGAACACATATCAAAATTGCACAATAAATTCTAACAAAATTACAGGGGTCTACAAATGCTCTCAAAAGTCTACTGTCCAAATTTCAATCCATTTGGGCAAGTATATCAACCTCTATGAAAAAGACAAATTGCTATTGCAATAAATCATGTGAGAGCAAGTTAAACCTAAAACTCAATATTTTCTATGAACACATGGCCATAGAATGAACTAACATCAAAGAGCAACATCATAATAAGGTGATGGAACAACATTTTCTATTTTATCATTTATATATTATTTATAAGCTATTTATCAAGCTATAAACAAGTTAAATCAATAACTTGAGCATACAGTAAGCAATGACCATGAAATTTATACCACAATACATCCATAGCATGATAAGGCTACCATAACAATTTCACATCAATTGGAGCAACACAACCCAAGATATAAAAATAACAAGGAAAACAAGCATTTATTTTCCATTTAACAAGATCTAGGTAAAACATCCTGAAACCCGAAAACAACCTATAAGTTTTATATTTTTCTTAGACAGTGCATATTACTAGAAGACCAACAAAATTGGAATCACTAATTTTGGACTTCTAAAACTCCAGATAATGATGAAAGCAAGTTAATCCATTTCCAAAATCACTTTTCACTAATGAATTTCTACAGCACAAACACATGCATGCATGGCACAACCGATTACCCTAACATGTAGAGCACTTCACAAGGATTCCAACAAAACAAATTACACAATTTTCAGAGCTACCAAATATGAGATATAGATTTTACAAAATAAAAGAAAATTCTGTAAATTTGGGCACCAAATGAAGTCGAGCGGGACCCACATGTCATACTCTCACCCAGTCTTCTTCTTCCTCCAGTTCGCATGAACTGAACAACCGTGAAAGCCGAAAGGGGAGTATGCCGGTTCGGCCTGCAACAGAGGCGGCGCCGGTGGCGAGCGGCGGTGCTGGGATGCCAGGGCTTCGCCCAGACCGTGCGTGCTCACCCGCAGGGGCACAGCTCGGTCGCAGTGGCCTCGCGACCCACCGGCAATGCGAGCCGGCGGCCCGACAGCGGCGAACACGGCAGCGGCGATGGACGGCCATGAGCACGGAGCTAGGGCATGGGAAGACCGAGGAGGAGGCGGTGGTGCGGCCGCAGCTGCGGTGGCTTGGAGCGGTGGAACAGCGGTGGCCGCGGAGCTCGGCAAGCCACCCATGGCGAGCGTGCGCTCGGCGCGCGGCATGTCGTGGAGTGAGGGTGAGCGCGAGCCAGAGGGAGTGGGAAAAAGGGAGCTCGGCAGCGCAACGTTCCCCCCACATCCACTTAGGTGAAGGCAAGGCGCGGACACGCGGAGGGCACGCGGCGGCAGTGCTGGCACGGTAGAGGGCGCGCGGCGGCTCTGCATGGCGGCCACGCTCAGGGCACGCGGCGGCCATTGCGGCATTTCGTCGACCACGTGGCAGGCAGTGAAGTGGTCCGGTTGGAGTCTAAATTTGGGCTTGCTCTGGGCCGATCTTGGTCTTGGACCTAAAACCAAAGTTGAAGCTCATACCATGCTCTACATTTTCTATTTAAAGGTCATGGTCATTAGTGTTGTAGATTAGGAGATAATCCGTCCCCAATTCACCAGTGTCAACACGTTAAACTAGGGCTCGATTTTTGGGACTTTGCTATTCCAAACCTGGTCAAATTGGTCCCAAATTTTTACATGTTGCTCTCCAATGAATTGTTTCCAACTTTCATTTTTGGGTCAACTTGAGTTACTCAACAAAATTCGGAGAACGTGAGATGCCAACGTCGAAGACACTGAAATCAGGGCTTTAAATGTCTAAGTGCTGAAATCAGCCCTATTTCAGACTTCTGGGCCCTTTTTGAGCATGTTCTACACATTTTCATGACTTGACTCTTAAACAAAGTTTGTTCCTTATAAAATTCTCTACAACTTTGTAAATGGTTGCATAGTCATGCAAAGCTTCTAGGTCACACTTTTGAAATGGTCAAACAAGAGTGTTCTAGAGTCCATACATGGTCAACCATCACTTAGAAGCACATTTAGGCAAAATGATCAACATGAACATTGTTCCATTAAGTGTCCTAAGTGTAGTTAAGGGGTTGTAGAGACCAAACATACACACCACACATAGGTTGCACAAAAGTGTAGGCCTCACATGCACTGAAACATAGAAGTCACAATAATTGTAGTGCTTGTTTCAAGGCCATATTTCAATTGTTTCATGTGTTTGCTTCAAGATACACGCTACACATGTTCCACTAGGGTGTCCCACATGTGTCCAATCTGTGTTGCACATGTTGCATTTGTATGTTGCATAAACACTAGTTACCATGGGATGTAAGGCATGTTTTAGTTATAATCCAAACAAGCATATAACTTATCATTTCATGTGACTTTTTGATTCCAAACTTCATGAAACTTTTCCAGGGATCAATATAGATAGGTACCAAGGTGAGACACATGAAGATATGGCAATAACACCATCCAAACATATATCTTTGAAAATGGCCTATATGTAAAGTAATGGTGCAACATCCAAATTTAGGTCAGGCTCATCTCCATAGATTGACCTTGACATTGCCATCTCCACTTAATCTGTCATGTTTAAGCTCAAACCCACTACTTAGTGAGTGACAAACACCTGGGGTGTTACAGCCCTCCCCCCTTAAAAGAATCGCGTCCCGAGATTCGGAATGGAAGACCTTTTTAAGGAAGAGAGGCACGTTATCTAGTTCCCATCATCTGCTATAGCATTCGGCTACAAAGCTTTAACATTGGTGGAACTATTTGGTAAAAAGGCACTTTCTGTTACTTGCTCTTCATGGTAAACTTTGTCTGAAGAATTTCCTTCATTGACTTCCATGAAGCATTGTTACTTTTGGAGGAATCCAGATAGCACAGTACTGCATTCTCAATGTATGGAGATCATTTGGTCCACGAGCGAACCACTAACAAGTATCTGATTCTTTCGGGAACACAGCATAGTCCATATGAACTTTACATTACACCAAAATCTTCAGAAGTATACTCATCAAAATGACTCTATGTTCACAAAGTTTGAAAAGCAGTCCTCTACCAAAATGGTTTGAGCACAACCTTCCAAAAGGGTGAGACCATAGATGACAAACATCCATTGAGGCTATAGGATACTGACTAACCAATAGACAAGGTCTATGTTGGTCGTAAATGTTCAAACATTCATATATCAGCTAATGGAAAGCTACTTCCTATTTCATGCATGCAGTTCTCCTTCTTTGATGACAACATTGTATTGTCTGAGTCTGTCAAGGGGTTAGTGAATGTGATAACTGACTCTGTCGGCTCCATATTTCAGCCAAATGTTACCTAAGAAGATTCTCTTATCCAAAGGCAACAGTTATCTGGGTTGAATCAGATGCAACCTCTTGAATAAAAACATGTATAAGGTACCAAAGTATGTCATCATTGGAAAATAATTCCCAAAGAAAGATGTAACGAGGCCTTAAGGACAACAAAAGTTGTAATTATTCACTTAACCGCGGGGAGTAGTCTACCACCAAGCGATTGAGAAAAATCTTCCTTGGTGACTTAGTTGTACTATAAGTTGAGTTGACTTGCAGCATAACAACTTTGGTCAGGCCAACTTTCACCATGAGACTTTCTCTTTAGGGTCATATAGCAGCTCTAAGATGAGAAATTTTTTTGTTTGACACTTCTCAGATTGCTTTTGAATATTCCTCAACACTTTGTCCAATAAAGTTATGAACAAACCATTTGTGGCACCTAAGGGCACAAGGATGTTGATCGAAACTAGGGCATGCATTTCTCTAATTCTTCACCGCGGCTGATTGAACACCTTGCACTATTTGTGTGATTGTCCAAGACGGAATTGACTTGATCTCCATGGCTCTGAAAGATAGAGTATCACTCAAGTTGTGGCTAGTTGATTAACTTCCTGTTGGTTATTGCTCTGTAAGACATAGCCTTCATAGCTACCAAAGAATTGTTACCTAGCTAGAGACTAACCTTCCTATTGGTAACTAATTAGTTGTCTCTCAACACTAAAAAGTTCCAAATCTTCATTCTTGATCACAATAATTGTGGTTGATACAAAGCAGATGGTTGCCATCGAAGTCAGCAGATACGGAGTCTCACCAGAGATGGTTGATTTCGATGGTATGGCCATTATGCATACAAAGGTTAAAACTTGCATAATGCGACGATCGAGTCTTATCCAACGGATGACTTGTCCAACAGTAAGTGTGGTGTGTCCTTTTTATCCAATAGAGATGAGATACTTGCTTACTAGATGGTTGTCACCAATACTTGGGACAACTAAGTAGAGTCACATTTTTACCACTTCATGTGGTCTGTTAATGTTTATGTCGGTGACCTGTTCTTCAAAGGTTATCATCTTAGCAACTTCAGGAGGAAGCTCTACTACATTTGGTCCAATATAAGGGTCTTTTGATAAGATATGGAAAAACAACCAAGGAAGAAGGTCATGTGAAAATCACATCAGCGTTGTTCTGCAATGGATTATGATTAGAAACCATGATACCAGCGCGTGCCGAGCAGCACAACCTTGTGTGTGCACCCACAGGAGGCTCTCGGTTTTGTCGCGGCACCATTAGTTGCTACTCACAACACCATTACTGAACATGCACCCGATGAGGAATTTCAAATGGCATAGATTGGGTTGTCAAGGTAGATGAATGAATTTGTAAGCACACAATTTAGAGGCCATAGCAGAGAGACATTGCGTCACACTAGCTAACCTTTGGGAGAGGTAACCGGAAGGTCCAACATGGATTTGGGTACGGTCTCCACAATTGGCAACATACGAACCATGGTCAAAGGCCAGCGTTGATGGAAATTAACTTGGTTGGTCAGTCGATAAAGGTCTTCACAAAGAGGGTTACAAAACATCCACGGCTTATGCAAACATATAGGAGAACTAAACTTTGGGCTTTCGGCCAAGCAAAGGCATGGATACAAACATTCCAAGGCTAACCACCAAGTCTACAGGCTCAGGCTCCTAAAAGAGAAACCTAATTGAAGACAACAACCATACAATTACGTAACGTGAATGTTGTTCTAGGATAAAGCTATGCGACCCTCGTATGCTTACCGAAGACAAACAAAGTGATAACTATGACACTAATTAACTAACAAGCATACATACATGCATCATAACTTCAAGCAACACATAAAGAAGCTTACACAAACGAACTCAAGCAACTAACTACAAGTTTAGTCCAAACAAACGTTAGCTAAGGAAGCCAACTTAGCATGTGCCCAGAATCTGGACAGCAACACAGTAGTTACTTGTTTCAACCATAACTGAGGTTGTAGACATCCACTAAAGGTGATCCTAGACTTTCTAGAAAGCTTAGGAAGATGACTACACTTTAGTTATTCATACCAACAGCTAATTCATAGATTAACCTGACCAAAAATGCTAATGTTTCAGATCTGTACCAACATGGACAGAAAACTAAAAAGAACTTCAAATTTGCAAAACTGGAGTTCTAGGGACACAACAAGGCTGAGCCTTAACTTTATGTAAAGCTTATTAAGTTGTCTATAACTTTCTCATTATCATATTAAGATGATTCTATAGCCAACAAGGCCAAACAAGACAAAGAAGACATCTCTGCCCCAATTTGGACAGATTCTGTCATTCCATTTTGCAATCTCATAACTAGAGATTTAGACCACCACAATTAGTGCTATAAGACATTTTGGAAAGCTTAGAAAAAGTACTACACTTCTTCTAGTATCTCCAATACATGATTCCATATGCACACAGGTCAAACAAACCAAACATTCAGATCTATTCAGAGCATAAGCAAAACCTGACAATAAACTTCTAAAATTCATAACTCTCAAAGCATAAGACCTAGGGTCATAAAATTTTAGGACAAGATAGATAAGTAAGTCAGCTACAACTTTGGTATTCTCTATAACTACAGAAAACACCATTATGATCACAAAAACATCACTACAACAGAAACAGTTCTAGCAGCCAACGTTTAATAAGCAAAACAAAGCTTGTCTTTGTTCTACTTAACAAGAGAGCGCACAGACATGTTATTCTAGTAGCTCTAAATTTTTGTTACCTTAGACCAACACGAATTTAATTCATTCATGAGAACCCATAATTACTTAAGTGAGATCTAAAGCATTGGCAAACGCTTGGGTGAACATATCCACCACTTGGCTAAGCTGGAGGATATCTCTAAGTTCAAGCATGTAGCCACACTTATTTCTAGTAAGGCTAAGCACACATTTTTCTCAAGCAACATGGAACAAGGCATTTTTGTTTTACTTCACTCAAGAAAGATAGTGTAACACATTGATCCAAGTTACACACTATAGAACAAGGGTGAGAAGAGTATAGCCATGCATAAAGCAACAATCATGATAATGCATGCTTCATCCTATTCGTCCTCACAAGACTGCCAACCTAAGGTGGCGATCACGTTCTATGTCGGTGGCATAACACGCACTCTCTCAATATATAGCTAGTCAATAGCTACATTCGACTTACGTATTCGTGGTTAGCGTACCTACAGAAAAGTTTCATTGCAGCCCAATATTTCCCAATATAGCACACAATGAAAGCAGAGAAGTAAAATTCTAAGTACTCCCATGTACATATACCCCTGTATATATACATGTAGCACCAAAACTACCCGAATCATCAATCACCCACAATTAAGTACCTTTATATATACATGTGTGTGACATGTAAATAATCCAGTAACCAAAACTAGCTCTGAGGGAAAGGATGTGAGAGTCTTCCCTCTTAGCAACGCTGCTGCAACCATGTTCTGAGGGAAAGGATTTCTGTCGATATGCATCTTCTTGTTTTCTCAAGACCAATCCTTCCCTGTTCAATGGATTTCTGAATGTGCTCACGAAAAACTTTGCAATCATTGGTGTGATGAGTACTAGAGCCATGATATTTGCAATATCTTCTCTTTTTAAGCTCTTCGACCGAAGGCATCTTATGATTTGCTGTTAACTTAATATGACCCTTTTCAAGCAGCATATCAAAGATCCTATCAGCCTTAGTAATATCGAAGTCAACCTTGTCAACATCATTGCTATCAGCTCTTGCCCATGGACACATCTCTGAATGCCTCCATGTCCATTCTACAGCAGCAACTTCGTCTTCTTCTTCATCAGATGAGTCATAATCATAATAATAATCATCAGTTCCAACATTCCTAGCCTTCTAAATTTTACTGTTGCGTGGAGTTGAGAACCTAAATTGAGCTTCAATACTAGCTATCTGGTTAGCCAACATCCCCAGATTATGATATTCCAATCCAGATACTTTCTCCCTGAGTGCTAGCTGTACACCACGGATTGTGATATGAATCAACTCTTCATCAGACAAAGTCAAAGAATAACACTAGTTTCTGACTTCTCTGAGCTTTTGAAGATAGCGTCTTCCTAACTCATTGCTTCCTTATCGTACCTCTATTAGGTCGCCAATGTTCTTCTCTACCAAGCTAGAATAGAAATACTGATGAAACTTGCCTTCCAGATCTTCCTAGCTCATAATAGAACCATATGGCAATGATGAAAACCAAGAAAATGTAGACCCAAACAGAGACAAAGGAAACAAACACACTTTGAGCGCATTATTCATGGAAATTTCTCCCAACTGAGCAAGATATTGACTAATATGTTCCATAGTTGAGATTGAATCTGTCCTAGTGAATTTGGCAAAATCTGGTATCTTATAGCGATTTGGGAGCATCACCTGATCATACCATTCTGGGTAAGGTTTCCTGTAGGATGCTCCACTGTTCTTTGGTTTTAGGCCGAACTGACGCTGCATCATGTTAGACACTTGATTCACCAATTGATCTATCTGAGCATCATGTTGGCCTTGAGCACCAAGATTCTGACCACCCTGATATCCAAGATTGTGTGAACCATAAGCTTGTAGTCATACTGATAGCCCTGAGGAACTCCTTGAGGAACTCCTTAAGGAACTCCACTTGGTACTCTTCCTTGATATGGCGTTGTAGGAACAAGAGCATTTTTTGAAGCCAATGGAGGTATATATCCTCCTGGATTGGTCATTATCGGCTGTTGCACCGGAGATTGTGTCACCGAAAGCTGCTGTACTAGAGATTGTATATTCTGAGCAGTAGGACTAGTATTAAGATTAACACCTCCTCCTTGACTAGAACTCCCAACTTGTTCACCAACCACTGCATGAGTAGGTTGCTTTTTCGATAGGCCAAAATAAGCTAGTCCTATCTGATGAATTAGAGCACCATACATAGCCTCTTTCATCACATTTGTTAATGATCTTATGAACAACTCATTATATATCATTGAGCAGGTGGTGGGTCATTCATTCCATCACAATGCAATGCACAAGTCCTACTCCGTGCGTCATTTGGGCCCAAAGGGTACTGGTGGTAGTTCAGCTCCTTCTTCTCCCACTCGTGGTCCAACCACTCGTGCTTCTTCCTGAGGTGCTTACCGTGGTGGTGCCACCACCGCCCCTACTCATTCCTCCTCAGAGCATCATAGGCGTGGTGGAAGTGTCATCAAGTATGCATTGGGGAAGCTGTGGGAGGCCTTCTGTTACAAGGCTGAGAAAGATGATCGCCGCCTGAGGCGTATTGGGCAGCACCTGCAGATTGACCCGCCTGAGAGTCCTCTTCGTGAGTTTCGTGACCCCTTTGCTGAGTACAATGATTTGCATGGTTCTCCTGCTGCTGGACTTAGTGAGGAGGCTGGCTCGTCTAATGACCCTCGTGGTAAGAAGACGGCTCTCATCTCACCCGGACTGGTTAACTACACGACCGACAATGACGACGATGACGGCAGCGACAGCGTCGACGACCACGACTACACGGAGCCTTATTAGTTTTCACTACCTTGCTTGTTTCACGGTGCCTACCCTTTTTGGGATTTGATGCCAAATGGGGAGTGTTAGGCTTATCTTTATTGTAATAGGTAGTTAATGGTCGTGTAATAATTCTAATCTTTGTGGTGAACTACGTGTGGTGGACTAAGAACTATGTGTGTGATGATGGATGCTTGTAGGCTAGACATTTATGCTTATTCGATATATCATGTTGTGATTGCCTAGATGTGATATTGTGATGATGATTGTTGGCTTAGAATGGCTATGTTGTTTTTAAGTCCTTTTCTTTCTACCTTAACCATTCTTGCTTTTTTTAATTTGTGTGATAAGTTATGTCATTTGCATCATGATATCTTTCTTGTCACACACACTTAGGCACCCCACGAATTGTAAAATTTAGGGAGAGCTTTCCTTATGTATGCATATTGATTATGATCATTGGTTGAGATTCAAGTTCAATACATACACTAAGAGGGAGCCTCTCGTAAAGTTTGAAATTCAAAAAGCTTCAATTCTTTAAATCTTATGTAAGCCTAAGTTGGTTGTCATCAATTACCAAAAAAGGGGAGTTTGTAAGTGCATTCGCCCCCGATGTGGGTTTTGGATAATTAATGATAATCAAATTAGGGACTAACATGTTTATCTAAATGAATACGCAGGTGTTAGTCCGATAAAAGAATTTAAATGATCACATTTGGTGATGATAGCACCCTCAATTCCATTGATTGGAAAGCGTTCCTTCTCAAGTGGCTTGATTAGATTTTTATATTTTGGCTTGAGTTATAGGAAATGCCGCACTATCAAGAGGGATACAAATTAGGCTATCTAGATGGGGAATTAGTGCTCAATATGTGTTTGATTATGCATTTGAGAGACACCTTTGCACTCATGGACACTTAGAGAGGTGTTTTATGCCTGGGAGCACCAGTAGTACCGGTAGGCATAAATCCCGTCCTATGGAAGTGCTTAGTTCTACGTGTTTCTGTACTAGCGGTAGTACCGGTTGATGGGTTGGTAGTACCGGTCTTGACCAATGGTACCGATGAAAGTCCAGTAATACCGGTAGGCCAAATTACCGCAGAACTCATCTTCACTGTAAACTATACTAGCGGTAGTACCAGTGGATGGATCGGTTGTACCGGTCTTGATCGGCGGTACTGGTGAAAATCCGGTAATACTGGTAGGCTATTTTCTCGTAAGATCTCCAGTAGGTTGACTGTAACGGTCGGAACCCTTGGGACCGGTAGTACCGGTACCGCTTCGAAGATAAGTGTATAAATAGCTCTCCCCTTCATTTCTAACCGTTACCCACGCCATTTACTCCCACCTACCTTTAGACAAATAGCTCCCAAGCATTTACTCACCCTCTCTCTCTTTCTCTTTGCTCCTAGATCCAATCCCTTGCAAGATTTGAGTAGAGAGAAGAGATTTGAGAGTGGAAAGCTTCGATTCGCATCTTGAACACTTGGTTCTCCTCCTAGCTGGCTTGGTTTGTGTTTGTTACTCTTGGGTTCTTGGAACTCGAGCTGGCTAGGCGTTCTTCGCGGCTGCCCATGTTGTTCTACTTGTGAGGACACCTCGAAGTGTTTGTATCACTCTTGTATTCTTAGTGGAAATCTCGGGCTAACCTTTGTGTTTGCTTGAGGGAGGCAAGGAGGTGGAAGAGAATCCGACCTTAGTGGTCACCTCAACAATGAGGACGTAGGAACTCCTTTGTGGGGTTGCCGAACCTCAGGATAAATCGTGTGTCTCGCGTGCTTGTTGTTGCTGCTTGTGATTACTTGAGATATTACTTGTTCTTCGTGTTCTTCCTTTATCCTCATCTCTCACATAGGTTGTGCGTGTCCGATCTACGATTTGGTGAAGGAACAAGCAAAAGGGAGTTCATCATTTTCATCAACATCATCTTTAGCAGTGGGGTAAAACTCAGATCTGAAATCACAACTCGCAGATCTCTGATTTCATATCTTTAGTAGTGTACCAGTAGTACCGGTGGATTATGTCGGTAGTACCGGTGAGCTCTCACCGGTAGTACCAGTCCAAACCAACCGGTAGTACCAGTAGGTATTTAACTTCCATTTTTAAGTTTTGAGTTTAAGGTTTTTTAGATTCGCCTATTTACCCCCTCTAGGCCTATTAGATCCTTTCACTCCTAAACCTCAAACACTGGTTGAATTAGGTCTTGTAAACCTTGGCGTGCCAGTCAATTTGACCTGCAATTGACAAGGAGCTGTGAAATCAGTAACACAGGGTGGAACATGCCGGTCCTGTTGCCAGACCGTTCCAATATGTGGCCCAATGGCCAATGATAAAGGCCTTTGACTAGAAAGTCAACGCCCATGCATGAAAAATAGTTAGAAAAAGTAAAGAGTAAACTAAAACAGCTGTTCTGATAAGCTTGATAAGCATAGAAGCCTTTAGTCGATCTTGTTTAGTCGATACAAGTATATAGATCCGATGTGCAAAGCAAGAATCTAGTTTAAATCCAATAGATCTATTAAACATGCCAAGTTTGTGTCATCCAGTTACTAACAGTGGGTGTTTCGATGCAGTCTTAATAATAACTGGGCTCGCCCCTAACATACTCGCAAGATCAATTAGAGTTTAAACAAACGCTTGCTCATTACATCATGGATGAAGCGCAGCCTCATCGGCTATTTAGCCGATAGGGTCATATAGCACAGAGAAAGACTCACATGACCTCGGATAAAACCTTGAATCAAAGAGAACTCAATCTAGCATTACTGACAGTGGGGGTCCGGAGATACAGTCTTAACAGATAACACAAGATTAAGCCCAATCTGACCAAAGATCTACTCTGGATCATACAAGCTTTGAACGCACCATATGACATGATCAAGATTGAAGGAAATTAGCCGGTAGAAACAAGAAATCAATTATCTTAGCAAAATCAGACATTAATCTCCAAAGATGATGAATTTCATAAGATTTTAAGGCCAAATCTATCAATCTTAATCGGGCAGATGATATTGCTTTAATTAAATAAATCAATAGAAAGCAAACAATATCGGTAACTTAATGAATCTATTAGGTTGCCACGCCTAACAGAGCCGATAACTTTACCAAGTTTTAACTAAGAGATCAGACCTAGCCATTGCAGCCTTAGCTCAAACCAGATAAAACTGATAGCTTAGATCGTGTTTGCGTGAGTTTGGACTTAACCAATGCAGCCATAACAAACAAGATCTAAATCGATAACTAGCTTGTACCAAGTTACAAAGGGGGTTGGACCTAACCAATGCAGTCATATGAATGAGGTATAAACCGTGGCAATACTTACAAACAAACCTGTGTCCACCGGATGACACCCAACTCGTCAAAGTTCTCGCCGGAATATACTCTACTCCTACTCCTAAGGGGTGGCTGGAGGTGAAAAAGTAAAGGTACGTGTTGTATTGATTGGATGTGTTTCTTTTACAATAGCCGGGGTTTATATTTATACCCAAGGCACAATATGACTCCAAGTCTGACACGATTTGTTTACAATTGCTGAATTCTAATCTGAAAACAACCTAATTTTAAAGATAACTTGGACCCTAAGCCTTTCCTTTCTATAGAGTCTGACGCATTCTTCCCTTGCCACGATTGTTATATGCTAACGTCACCAACTGTGGTCAATTCTTCAAATAGCCAATGGGGATGGAATCAGCTGTTTCCATATTTTCCATATGGATCCATGGGCCAAAATCCGTTACCAAATTCTGGTGTCAACAGCAGGTTTAGGAGTGTTCATAGTGAACACTCACTTCCGGCCGGTGCAGACAATCTATGTCAAGGCAACTCTGAACGCTGCAACTTCTGTTCTCATGGCTGAAGCGGCTGCACTGGCCATGGCAGCGCTCATCACTCACAAACTTGGTCTTCAGGTCAACTTCCTCTCAGATAACCAACAGTTGGTTCACTTCCTAAATGACCAGGATCAAACCAATCCACCAGAATGGAGAATCAAATACTACACTCAGGTCTTCTGCAACTTCACAGCTCCAACAAACACAAGATCTTACAGGATTCAAAGGACTCAAAATCAGACAACTGATGCTCTGGCTAAGCAGGCTCCGATTGAATCACAGCTACCTGATTCTCTAGATTTCATATGTATATGCACTAGTGCAGCCCATGATCAGTGCACTCTCCAGGAGACACTTCAGTCTGTAACCTTGAACTCTGTAAGGTTACTAGCAGCTTCTTGCTGTTGATAATGGAATCGTTTGTTGTCAAAAAAAAAATCACGCATGCATCTATACTACATGGTGCAAAAGGTTATTGAAAACTCATTTTGAAAAAGATGGGAGGATTAGGTCTCCATTTGAAATCAGGGTTAGAAAGGGCAACATGTTGACTTGCGTTGACTACACATTCATGCAACACAACATCAAGCAATGCTTTTAGGAAAAAATTTAAAATGTTGGGTATTTCATTACATGCAAATCCACGGGAAAAGAACAAGATGGCATACCGTGTGGCACTCATTACGTGTAAAGTAGTCTTTGGCCTCCGTGTTGCACCCATCGACAGAAGCAGTGACAAGCTTTGCTTTGTCTCTCGTCCATCTCGGTCAGGTAGCTGACGTGGTGGGCGATGCACCAATTGTTGTAAACATGCCCTAAGGGTGGCAAAGTGTGTTCTTAACTGTCGGTTGGGTGTAAGGTTTTAAATAGCTGGCTAAGCCATTTAGCTTTGTGTCTCCCAAAACGTAGCGGCAGCTAAGGGCTGATGGGGTGTGACGGTGGCATTCACGTTGCTAGATCCCTTATCGCTCGAAGGAGATGGGGTGCAGTTGAAAAATTCTGGTGTGGACTGAGTTTTTCATCTTTTTTCTGAAGCAAAATATTGAAAACGGTTGAACAAAGCCAACAATTCTGCTCCCTATCTTTTTCTTTTGGGGACTTGGAAAACTCATTGACTTACAAATGACATTTTAGGAACTATCAGAGATGCTCTAACAACCATTTGGCTAGTTGAGCCAAACTAGCTAGAAGCTAATGTTAGTTGTGATCCATTAGCTAAAAAAATAACTATTAGCAGCTAATGGATCTAAACAGACCATTAGATTAGCTTTGAATTTTTTTTCATTTATATTATATGTATGAAATCGTCATTGCTTACGTGAATCTGCATCGCGTTCGTGGGGCTGAGAAGTGGTTGAATGATTCACTCTGATCCAGAGCTCTTCGGCTGTGGCTGTCAGGACTTATGGCGGGACGGGACCAGGGAATCTTAGAAAAAAATGTCACCCGGTGGTTGAGCACTGGTCTTGGACTTTTCTTCGAGACAGAAACTCCAATAGTCCATGGAGAAGAGATCTAGTCTAGCAAAAAAAAAAACGGTAATGCAACCAATTAAATATAGTAAAAGGATTTAGTGTTTTTCTCTTTGTAATAGCCTGTAGCAGGTGATCTTCAACGGTGGCTTGGGGGTGTTTTTCCGAAATTAAACTGGTTCTATATGAGCTCGTATGTTTTTCTTGAGCCCGTGCGTGTTTTTACACGGCTTTTCATGTATTTTTCTAATCAGGAAAATAAAAAATTATGTCAGTTATTTTCAAGTTTTATTCTAATCTTGTACATATAAAAATTTGTTGCTCCCGTTGCTTCGTCTTGTACGTGCCCGTTGCTTGGTCATGTAGGTACTTGCGAGCTGCCGTGTCCAATCCGGAGTCCGTGTTGTTTGCGAGCCCGTACGTGCCCGTTGCTTTTGGACGCAGAATGACGCGGAAAGGGAGCCGCAGAGCCGAATTTGAGTCAAATATGGTTTTGTATGACCAGTAGATGATTACTTTTAGGGGTATAGATTATATACTCCGTCCATTCCGAAATTGATGTTATTCTCACTTTCCGATAAGTCAAACACCTTTTAACTTTGACAAAAAAATATTAATATTTATAATACATAATTAGTATCATTGTGTAGGTCATTGAATATGCTTTTATAATAAACTTATTTAGATATTTATATAGATGTTGTACGTATTTTCTATAAACTTGGTCAAAGTTGAGAAAATTTACACTTTTCCTATACTACAGTCGCCTGGAAATTTGTTTTAGGTTCAGGCGACACATCCTCTGTTGGATGAGCTTGAAGATCAGTGCGCCAGCTATGTTGTTTTTAGGTCTGATATTTCTTATCGGGCCCGAACACTGGAGACCGCACCCACTAACACCAGCCTGGCCACCGCCCCACTGGAGTGCTCGACCACCCGCTACTCTCTGGCTCTCCCTCCCACTCTCTCTCCCAGTGAGTCAGTGACCTAGCGATTTCTCAGCAGCGAGCGGCGACCTTGGCACTCCAGCCTGCCCCGTCTCGACACGTCGCCTCCCCCTCACCGATTCGTCAGCTACGGCAAGCCCGCTGCCACCATCGTCTGCCTGTGGGACGTTGTCAGAGATTGCTCCGCCGGAATCGCAGATCCTCGTTGCAGACGCTGTCGGAGGTCTCCGAGCAACCCTGGGGACATCCTCTGGTGCGTGGTCGCTCTCTGTTCTTCGTCTCTATACCAGCACTGCTCTCTGTTGCTCCATGTAACGGATCCCCTTTCCGGACACGTTATCGATTAACTCGATTGGTGTTATCTTGTAGCTCGAGGAGGCGATTGGGTTAGAGATTGGTGGTGTTTTGGTTCTCATCTTCGTAGGGGTGTGCTGTGGTGTAGGGATGAGCGAGTTTTCCGTTGTGCGCGGTGATTTTTGGGGCGAGATTTTGTGTTGTGCTTGAGGGAGGTGTCCGGCGATGCGAACCCCTGCCCCTCTGTCTCGCCGCTCGCGACTCAATTTCTCGCGAGTGTGGCGACAGCGGCGTGTTGCCCCAATCTCGGCGCCGCAATCTCCCCTCGTCCTGTCACTCGCCCTCGGCGTATCATCTTGTATATCCATCAAGCTAGAGCTCGGGCACATCCACCCTAGCGTGCGTCTCAGTTCGACCTCAGGTAATATTGTACATGCCTGAAGGTCAAATCTGGAAGTCAAAATTTCAACCCATCTCAGATGCGTGATTTTCTTTGATTTTTTTGTATGTGTTTTCACCGATAACCCCTTCTCTGCAGGGCTATTCCACGTCATGTGCCTCAACATAAGCAGGCTGTGGTATCCATATGCCAAATGTGGCGGCAGGGACTAGCAGTGGAACTGGTCTGGTGAGTTCGATCTCGTTTGTTGTCTTTTTGTTGCAGTTGTTCACGATCTATAACTCTGAGTTGTTGCAAGTACTAATGCATCACGAGCTAGATAGAGCTGTGTTATTTAGTTACATTTTTGCTAACCACCGGAGGTGATGGCAGAGGTCCGCGAAAACTTTCTAGTAACCACACGCTAGAATATGTGTTGTCAGTTTGTTGAGGCACTTGATAAAGTATCTCTATATTTTTAATCCCCGTTTTTCATCTGTTGAGGACAAACGTATCTCTCCAAATTTTTTAATCTGTTCTGCAAATCCGAAGAACCATGAATTAATCTAGATATACTGTTGCAACTTGAGCTGATTAAGTCTTGGATCCACCTCGTATTGTTTAAAGCTGGGCAGCACATATTTTTTTGTGATTGGCAAATAAATCATTAAATCAAAGTTTACTTATATTGTGAATTTTTGAATTTCTGCACATATATTCTCCAACTCGTGATCTGACGGATAAGCATGCACTTGATTACATCCACATGTATGCATGCGTGTATCAGTAGATTGTGCATTCCAGTTGTAGTTTGTATACAGATGATTTTATTTGTTCTCGCTAACAGGAATGATGATGATGTTCTTGTTAACTAGAATGATGATGATGTTGTTACCTTTTGGTTCTGTACTTGGATGACTCGAGGACAATTCTCTCTCTGCAAGAATGACCGGTAAAAGATGTTGCAGTGGCAGATTTCTGGTTGCCGTGGAATGTGTTGCCGATTGGTTCCGGACTATCAAGAAGAATGCGCTGCCGATTGGTCCCGGCCTGCTGGCCTGCGGCCTTCCCCCTGCTGGCTGCTGGCCGCCTGGCCAGGGGCCAGTGGGCATGGCCGCAAGGGGCACCCACACCGCCTGCACGCAGCTGAGCACATCTGCTAGTTGCACGGCTGCAACAGTGCAACCTGCATGCCTGCAACTGCAAGGTGACTAGGTGAGCAAGTCTCAAATTAATTAATACTTCACATACAGAGTCTTGTCATATTCTAGCCTGCATATAAATGCTAAAAGAAGCCTCTGTCATGTCATATTATGTGGTATCTTTTTGTTTACTGAATGGAGAGCAAACAGTGGTTTGTATTCATACCATCTTAGTATGAATGAAGTGATAACAAACTAGCATGGAATTTGATTTGCTTGTTTGGTCAATCGGATTTGAACATGTATTTGCTAGTGCTATTACCTGTTAATTTATTTCTTATCTTAGTACAGGTTAGCATTGAATTGGAAGTGCAAGGCATCTGAACTAGTGTGACTCGACATCCTAACTCATTTATAGTAAATTTCAGCCAACTAGATGTGTTTATATTATAAACATTAGGCATTAGCTGCTTGGAATTACAGTATTTTGCTATCAAAATCAGACAATGTTGCATTGTAGTTACAGGCATAGTATGCAGTAACTATTTAGGTGACTACTTATGTCTAGTGTCTGTTTTTCCAAAATTTGCGATATCATTTTTATTCTCTTTGTCGATTCTCTATCTCTCTCTAGTTCTCTCTCACTTTCTCTTATTTACATAATTGCAATCACTAATAATGTAAATTGCAACTGTTGGGCACCGCAATTATAGTTCTGAGCATACACAATATGCTGATGTTGATACACAACTGTTTCACCATTGCATTTGGTTTTCATTGTTGTGTTATATAAACTGAACATGGTGCCTTTTTTATTGGTTTCTCGTGGGCACTCCAAAGATTCAGAAAGAGGAACCAGCCAGCACTCCAAAGATTTACTAAAAAGACTCCCTACTTTAATAGTCCTAGTCTGTTAGTTGTGATTGTGATTTATGTTAGCACACATCACATTTTTGTCATTGTATTTCTATAGAAAAAAATTGTTTTCGGTGATTTGTGGCAACACATTTCAGATATTTGTCTTTGTCCTTCTACAGCAAAAAAAAATTTGTAATATGTTGTCTCTGTTTTTAATCCTACTCGACCTCATCTGATTTGACCACCCGTCCCATGATGTGACACAGTTCCTTAGTACTATTTAATTATTTACTTTAAGCCAACACATCCTATATCTGGCTTGTTATTTGTATGCTAATGATTTCCTCGTGCAGGGATCTCAATCTGAACAAGCTCACAGGCCAAATCCCAGATGAGATTGGGGATTGTCTCCTTAAAATATTTGTACGTCCCTAAATGAAGCCAAGTCTTCTTTTATTGTGTTACTACCTTTTTGTTGTCGATTAGCCATTTTTAAATTGGTTTATGTTTTTTCTTGTCTCTGCAGTGTTTTGTCTGGAAACTTGCTGTATGTATACATCCCCTTCTCCATCTCCAAGCCCTAGCAGCCTAAGGACCTGAAAGCTCTAGCTCTCTCTATTCCTGTTTCCTGACTGCCTTTTACCAAGAGATATGTCTTTTAAGATATGGTCACTTTTACACCCACCTATACTTGGGGTATCTTAGTGGTTACAGTAAAAATGGGAGACAGTTGCATATGCTGCATTCATCATGATTATCTTGTGTGATGCAGACATTTCTTATGTTACAAGAAATTTGTTTGTTTGTGGTTTGTGTCTTGCTAGTTGCTAGCTACTCTTTTCTAGTGCTTTAGGATTTCTGGTACAAGAAATAAGATGCATCCACAATATACTACTGCATTTTATAGTGCTCTGTTTCTACTATTAATATCTCCTATTGATGAAAACCAAACAAATAAAACATTCACTTACATAATTGCAATCACCAACAATGTAAATGGCAGCTACTGGGCACTGCAATTGTAGTTCTGAGCATGTGCAATTGATCCTTATTAGCCGTACCACCCCAACTTTCTATATTCTTGTTGCAGTATCTGAACTTGACTCTCTTTCTCTTTTATTATGCAGAACATTATGAGGGTAGGTAAAGGACAAGCTGATCAGTGCATCAGCGGATTCACAGCTATGGATGTCCCAGCACCTTGTGGCCCCCTCTGGTAAACTATGCACTGCTAAGCTCCTTATCCTGGCTCTCACGATTGTTAATCTTTGCGCATAATGTTTAGCAGCTTGTTTTTAGTAATTTTTTTGTGATTTGTGCTAACACATCTTTTCCTTTGTTTATTGTGATTTGTGCAAGCCTACACCAAATTTTTGTCCTTGTCCTTTCATAGAAAAAAATTGTTTCTTGTGATTTGTGCTAACACACCTTTTGCTTTGTTTATTATGATTTGTGCAAGCCCACACTAAATTTTTGTCCTTGTTCTTTCATAGAAAAATATTGTTTCTTGTGATTTGTGCTAACACACTTTTTCTTTTGTTTATTGTGATTTGTGCCAGCACACCAAATTTTTGTTCTTGTCCTTTGATAGAAAATTTTTTTTCTTGTGATTTGTGGTAACACACATTTTATTTTGTTTATTGTGATTTGTGCTAGCACACACCACATTTTAGTTCATTCCGTGTTTATTATGCTTCAGTGAGGACGTGGGAGTGGAGTTTCGTGAATGTTCAGACAGGAACATGACAGCAGAATTTCGTGGGGTTCGGATCTGATTTGTGATGTTTATTGGTTGAGTTTGTTAGGTTATTGGTTTTTAATTTCAGTCCTCTAGTTATTACCCCTGCCATGCTGTTGTTTTTTTCCCATTGGGATCTTGCTACTCTCTCTGTCAATCTGTATAGCCTGCAGCTTCATCTCTGGCTTGGTTACTTGTTTTCTGTCATGTTCCAATCTGGTCACTGTAACTTTGTACTCTACTTAGCAATCAGCAGTATAGCTAAAGCTATAATTTATTTGGCCAGTATTAATGAATTGTTAGCATATACTCTAGATGCAAATTGCTGCAATGAGAGCAATGGGATGGAATTGGATGGAATGATGGCTTCCATGGGTAGGGTGAGTGTGCAGAAAGAGTTGAAGGATGATGAATACCCTTTAGCTGCTATGCTAAAAGTAAGCCATGCCATTGGGTAATCGATGGAGAATCTTAGAAACTCACTGAACCCCACATCTTGTGTTGTTGTTTATTTTTTTTTCTGAAAATTAAATGCCCTACTTCTCATTAACTGAAAGTATCTCAAAATAGATGAACTCTGCTGATCCAAAAGCTCAGATAGATAAAGGCATGTGAATGTTGCAGTCATCATCTTCGGTGTTTTATATGTAGCTTAACAGTTTTTTTTTCTGAAAATTGAATGGTGGCTGCTTGTGTTCATTAACCAAAAACACCAAAGTGTATATTTGAATGTCTTTTAGGAACAATACGAACTGTGTATGGTAGAGTTGATTTTTTCTGTTTCTATTTCTTCTGGGACTCATAAGTAGATATTATTTTTTTCTAGGAGGTACTTTGAGGTTCTTAGGCAGATTCACAACTATGGATGTCCCAGCACCTTATGGTGCCCTTTGGTAAACTATGCACCGCTAAGCTCCTTATCTAAGAACTCGTGTTTATTATCACTATAAGTAATGGTACACTTCAATTATACTAGCAGGCTCCTTATTCATGAGCTAGAGTTTGTATTTATAGAGAAGTGTGTTTCTGTTTTATCCGACGATTATTGCACACATTTTATGCTAAATTTGCAGGTTTCATTAGATGCAATTTCTATAGGTGTAATGTGTAATTTCTGGTGGCTGAGAATAAAAAACTCATTTCTCTTTTGGATCAGGGATGACAGAAATGGTGTTAGAGTAGATGATAGAGAAGCTACAGGGTAGGTTAGGCGTCCACCAATAACCTTTTTATGTGTCTAGACAACAGAAGCGCAGTCGGTAATTCGTGAGCTGTTCCATCAAAATGAATATCAATGGCCTGCTGGACATTGATATATGATATCTATATATCCAGAGATGGGCATACCTCTCAGGGGGTGTCTGAATCAGGGAAGTTGCTCCTGACACTAATCTTAGGACTTCACTTCAGATTTGGATAAAATCCTAGTGTGATTGAAATCCCACCTTCCTAGTCAGGCCCCAAATGAAATGATTCTGTAATTTACTACTCCCTGTGTTCACAAATGTATGCATTCCTAACATTTAAAGTTTGCCACAAATGTATGCATTTTTTCATAATTTGTGCACCCCCTCCCTCACCATTTAATGGATGGCTTGATGCCTGCCATTTATAGCCTTGGTTATATGAAAAGGCAGGTGTTAATTGTGTGATTGAGGTGCAGCATAATCATTTACCATCTGGTTTAATCTATCCTCAAAATCATATAAATGCTTACATTTGTGGGAGATTTTGCGCAAGCAGGGTTCCAGCAGCACCTGTGCCTCTTCTACGGCGATGCCAACACCGACGTGCTGTTCATGGGGCAACAGGAGACCAAGGCCAAGAGCAAATGAACAAGGAGGCGGCGGCCACCATGGCCATGCTTTTCGGCTAAAATGCGAGTTATTGCTTTCTCAATGTAATTCCACTTGATCTATTTCTTTCTTGTAGCAGGAGTTTAGGTAGGACAGATTTCTATGTTTTTTGCTCACTATGTAAAGTCCAATTCAATGGGAAGAAATAAGCCCATGTTTATTCATGTGGTACACCTTCAGGAAGCTTACTGGGTTTTTTTGGACCCGTTAAGGACTATATATATGTTTTGGGTTTGGTTGTGGACCCGTTTCGTCTCTTTGTGAACAGAAACTAGTGCGTACAGATTGACCTGGTTAACGGGTTTATTTTTGGCGGGCCCGTTAAGGGATAGCAGTGTAGTGATGGGTATTTTCGGACCCGTTATGAAAGCTGGCGTACAGATACAACTAGGACAGAACCTGAGCGTTGGATGAAGATCTGATGGCTGTAGTTGTCGTCTGGGATTTTTCCTAAATCCCAGGCGACTAGGATATAGCAAGTCCCGAAAATTTAACAACCACACATCCCGTAACGGCATCTATAATTTTTAGGACCCATAACGGCATCTATAATTTTTAGGACCCATAACGGCATCTATAATTTTTAGGAGGGAGGGAGTATATGAAATCGTCATTGCTTACGTGGATGGAGCGCGTCCGTCGGCACCCGGTGTGGGACTTACAGGAATCTGCATCGGGCTCGGGGTTGAGAAGTGGTTGAATGAATCTCGGATCCAGAGCTCTTCGGGTGTGGCTGTCAGGACCTATGGTAGGACGGAACCAGGGAATCTTAGAAAAAAATATCACCCGGTGGTTGAGCAGAGGTTGAGCGGAGGTTGACTTTAGCTGGTCTTGTACTTTTCTTCGACACAGAAACTCTTTGGCTTCCTCTGTTCACTCAAGGCAAAGCCGTGAGAGGCCGAGAAGCGTTCCCCACCATCTCCCCATCTCCATCCCATTCTCACTCACCAGCGACATGGCGGAGGCAATCGCCATATCTGTCTCCAGTAAACTCGCCGTGATATTGTCACGCAGCGCCGTCCTCGGCATCTCACGCCTCGTCGGCGTACGCTCTGACATCGCCGCTGCCCAAGGGGAGCTCGAATTTCTCCGCTCCTTCCTTCGTTTCGCAGACTCCTGCCGCGGAAGCTCTGGCACGGAGGACGATCATGTGTCTGAGTGGCTTAGGCAGTTCCGCGATGCTGCCTTCGAGTTAGAGGATGTGGCTGATGAGTGCTCCTACCTCTCCGTCCACCACTTTGCCAAGGACTTGGTCAACATCAAGGCCTGGGCCGCCGTGTCGAGGCGGCTGCGCAAGGCTCGGGAGAGGCTCTCCCAGCTGTTAGCAACCAAGGAGCAGTACGGCATCGGCATCCGCTCAGCCGACGATCCTGCCCTGCTTCCGCCTCCTCATAGCACTGTTAGCGGGGCGGTGGCGGTGCGTGCTCACTACTTGGAGGAAGAGGAGATCGTCGGCTTCGATACGAACGCGAAGCGACTCCTGGAGTGGGTGGTCAACGACGCGGTGGAGCCACGTTGTGGACCGCTGGTCGCCGTCTGTGGGATGGGCGGCGTCGGCAAGACCACCCTCGTCAGGTGCGTGTACAGAGTGGCGATGAGCCACTTCGAGTGCGCCGCGTGGGTGGCTGTCTCTCGAGGCGTGACGCGGGACGACCTCCTCAAGAAGATCCTCAAAGAGCTGCACGTGCACTGCGATGATGGTGGTGGCGTGCCGGGCCGTGGAGGCGCTGGTGCTGGTGCTGGTGCTGGTGCTGGTGCTGACTACCTGCATTCCTTCGTGGGGGCGGTAAGGAGGCATCTTGCGAAGAGGAGGTATTTGATCGTGCTCGACGACGTCTGGGACGCGCACCTGTGGGGCATGCTCCTCCGCCATGCGTTCCCTGACGACGCGACCGGTAGTCGTGTGGTCATAACCACCCGCAGCAAAGACGTGGCTATGGCCGCGGGGCTTGAGAGGATCATGACGCTGCAGCCTCTGTCGAGGCACGAGGCGTGGACGTTGTTCTGCAACGTCGCCTTTAGGAGCCACCTGAATGTTACGATACTACTAGTGTTTTCACGAATTTAACACGGATTCACACAGAGTATGAGTGGGATTTGGGGATACATCGAGCAATCGCTCGCCGGTCTCCGGACGCAGCCGGCCAGTTCAAGTTCCGTGTTCCTCCTCCCTCCCTCCTCTCCTCAGCCAGCTAGATAACGACTCCTTCACGCTCCCTTCCGCACGCCAAAGCTCGACTTCACCCAGTCTGGGCCGTCATACGCCGTGTTGGGCTTCCTGGTTCTTTTGGGCCTTGAGTCCTTGACCGGTATTTGGGCCTCAGCGTCTTGGTTCTGTTTCCCGCCAGCCCGCACTCCAACAGCATTAGGATCGGCAGTATCTTCAGAGGCAGCTGCCGTGACACTGAAGGAGCACAGTAACAGGTCCTGGGACGTGAGGGAGGAGGCGGCGTCCCACACCGACGACAGCAGGACGTGCCCGAGCCACCTGAAGGAGCTCGCTGGTAGCTTGCTAGATCGATGCGGTGGCTTGCCGCTGGCGATCGTTTCCATCGCCAACCTCCTCGCGCTGAAAGAGAGGACTGTGTTCGCCTGGAAGAACGTCCACGACAGGCTCGTGTGGGACAAGAGCAACAGCGACCTTGGGATAGGGGAGGCCGCAAGCATACTTAGCCTCAGCGTGGATGACCTGCCGCACCACCTCAAGAGATGCTTCCTGAGCTGCAGCATATACTCCGAGGACTTCATGATCAAAAGGAAGATACTGATAAGGAACTGGGTCGCGCAGGGGTTCATCCAAGAGGAACAACATGGCTCTGTAGCCACACGTACAGTGGAGGATGTCGCAGATGATTATTTGGACCAGCTAGTACACCGCAACCTCATCCAAGCTATCGAAATCAATGAATTTGGTCGTGTCAAACGGTTCCTTATTCACGACCTCTTCAGGGATTTGATCTCCCACAGGACAAGAGGAGAAGGCTTCTTTCAGTTTACCAACTGCAAGATAAGAATGGACTGCGGCGTCAGAATCCGTCATCTTTCAGTTGACAGGTGCGAAATGGATTGCCAATCAGTTCCAAGGCAGGGGCAGGCTTCAATTCGTTCCTTCCATGCATTCGGGTCAGAATTCGGTGCCCTGTTCCTATCCCGGTTTAGGCTGATAACTGTTCTAAACCTCTGGTTCATTGAAATGAAGAAGCTGCCCAGCACAGTAACCAGTCTTCACAATCTACGGTATCTTGGTATCCGAACGACTCTCATTGAAGAACTACCACAAGATCTTGGCAACCTGCAGAAGCTGCAAACATTGGACGCCAAGCTGTCCATGATAAAATGGTTACCCGCCAGCATAGCCAAATTAAAGAGCTTGCGCCACCTGATTCTTTTGAGGCGTCACGCTGCAGACTTAACGGTGGCGTTTCCGGCCATGGCGGTCGGAGCTCCTAAAGGGCTAGAAAACCTGACCAGCCTGCAGACACTCAAGTATGTTTTAGCTGACAAGAAGATGGTTGCATCCTTAGCAAGACTGGAGCAGATAAGAAGCCTAGAGCTATCTGGAGTAGATGCGGGCCTTACTTCTGATTTGTCATCATCAATCTCCAGAATGGGCTGTCTTGTGTGCTTGGGTTTGGAAGCCCAGCCGAGGGCAGATGCAGTACTTGACTTGGAATCAATCACTCGACCACCACTTAAGCTACAAAAACTGGCCTTGACGGGCAAGTTAGCGAGAGGGCGGTTGCCATCTTGGACATGCTCTTTGACCAGCCTCGTGCTACTACGGTTGTGCCGCTGCGCTATAGCGCAAGATTCATTCTCTCTCCTTGCAGCGCTTCCAGGGCTTGTCAGTCTTAGCCTTATCGCCGCATACCGTGACAAAGTCATCACCTTTGCGGGAGGTAGTTTTCCTGCACTGAAAAGACTCACCTTGTGTGACTTGGATAACCTGACGCGCATAGAGTTTCAGCAAGGTTGTCTAGTAAGTCTAGGTGACCTGGTACTTAGTGAGTGCACCATGCTAACTGACACACCTCAAGGCATGGAGAACCTCAAGCATCGTCATTTGAATTTGGGAGTTTTTGGGATGCCAACAGAATTTGCAGATAAGTTGAAGGAACACATTCATGATTCTGAAATTATTACTGATTCAGACATCGGCGTTCGGGAATTTTTTCCTTCCAGGTACGTCAGATGGTTACAAAGAAACAAGTGAATATTGTTGTAAGTTTTAATGGATTCAATAAAAACCATGGAAATCATATCAATCTTGGTTTGTGTCGAGCTTTTAGGCGTCTGGTCTATATCTGGTTCGGTCTTGTCCATGACGGGCAAGACTAGCATGTAACAGTGTAGACGTATTATTAAAAGTTAAATGCACCACAGACCCCTGAACTTGTAAGGGTGTGTCACATAGGCCTCTGAACTTTGAAAATGTATTTCTGGGCCCCTGAACTTGTCACGTGGTGCACCGCAGGCCTCTGAACAGTAGCATGCACGTTGGCACAGTAGCATGCACGTCGGCCAAGTAGCGAGCACAAGTCTATCGGCCAGTGAGCTGCCGACAGGACCCCTATCGACAGTTGAGCAGCCGACAGGCTTATATATGTCCATTTTTTTTATAACAGCTTCTAAATTCGTAATTAATCATAAAAAAGTATTATTTAAAAAAATCAGTGCGGACCACGAGCTTGTATTGGGTCCCGCGTCTCTTGTCTCCTTTCGCCGCCCCTCTGGAGCCGGCCGCTGCCGCAGGCGAGTTCCTTCCCAAGCCAAAGTATCCGGCAATGATCCCTTCACAGCAGTAGCAATCACTCCTCTTGCATCTTCCTCTCCCGTGTTGCCCCTCTGCGGCCTGTGGCATCTTCCTCGGCGAGCTACGGCGGCTCCTCGCCGATGCAGATGAGCGCCAGCTACTACGGTGCCGCGGAGCTGGACAGGGCGACGCACGTCCACAGGCTGGTGAAGGGGGACGACATCGAGGTGGGAAGCTATGTCTTTTTAGAGCTGCTGCGAAGTGGTCGGGTCGGGGAGTGATGGTTCGGCTCGTGTTTGTTTTGCAGGTGCATCTTGATCACAGGCACATGGGGCTGGGCGGCGACGACAGCTGGTCTCCGTGCGTCCACGAGCAGTACCTGCTGCCGTCGACGCAGTACGCCTTCTCCCTGCGGCTCTGCCCCGTGCTGCCGACGTCGTCGTGCCATGACATCTACAGGTCTCAGCTCCCCAGCTGATGGTGCCGTGCCGGAGGCCCGTGAAGAGAGAGGCCCATCGAGCCTTGCGAAACAACAATGAACCAGAGACGCATTCGATCCTGCAATGGCCTGGCCAGTAAATTATTATAATAAAATAATAAAGCAGAGACGCATTCGCTCCTGCAAGCTGCAACGGCCTGGTTCCCGTGATGTTCTGACAAATCCTGGATATGTTTATCGGTTACTAGCAAACGTGCGTGGCGTTGCATGGAACTCAATATGTCTTGAAATCAGACTTCGTACTGAATTCTATGGTTTGGTTCATGAATGCGGATAGCAAATCGAGATATGGAGAACGTGAGCGCCCAATGCAAGCTCGTGGTCCGCACTGATTTTTTTAAATAATATTTTTTATAATTAATTACAAATTTAGAAGCTGTTATAAAAAAAATAGACATATATAAGCCTGTCGGTTGCTCAACGGCCGATAGGGGCCCTGTCGCCAGCTCACTGGCCGATAGGCATGTGCTCGCTACTTGGCCGACGTGTATGCTACTGTTCAGGGGCCTGCGGTGCACTACGTGACAAGTTCAGGGGCCCAGAAATGCATTTTCAAAGTTCAGGGGCCTATGTGACACACCCTTACAAGTTCAGGGGCATATGGTGCATTTAACTCTAAATGCACCACAGACCCCTGAACTTGTAAGGGTGTGTCACATAGGCCCCTGAATTTTGAAAATGCATTTCTGGGCCCCTGAACTTGTCACGTGGTGCACCGCAGGCCCCTGAACAGTAGCATGCACGTCGGCACAGTAGCATGCATGTCGGCCAAGTAGCGAGCACAAGTCTATCGGCCAGTGAGCTGCCGACAGGACCCCTATCGGCCGTTGAGCAGCCGACAGGTTTATATATGTCCATTTTTTATAACAGCTTCTAAATTTGTAATTAATCATAAAAAATATTATTTAAAAAATCAGTGCGGACCACGAGCTTGTATTGGGTCCCGCGTCTCTTGTCTCCTTTCGCCGCCCCTTTGGAGCCGGCCGCTGCCGCAGGCGAGTTCCTTCCCAAGCCAAAGCATCCGGCAATGATCCCTTTAGAGCAGTAGCAATCACTCCTCTTGCATCTTCCTCTCCCGTGTTGCCCCTCTGCGGCAGGTGGCATCTTCCTCGGCGAGCTACGGTGGCTCCTCACCGATGCAGATGAGCGCCAGCTACTACGGTGCCACGGAGCTGGACAGGGCAACGCACGTCCACAGGCTGGTGAAGGGGACGACATCGAGGTGGGAAGCGATGTTTTTTAAGCTGTTGCGAAGTGGTCGGGTCAGGGAGTGATGGTTCGGCTCGTGTTTGTTTTGCAGGTGCATCTTGATCACAGGCACATGGGGCTGGGCGGCGACGACAGCTGGTCTCCGTGCGTCCACGAGCAGTACCTGCTGCCGCCGACGCGGTATGCCTTCTCCCTGCGGCTCTGCCCCGTGCTGCCGACGTCGTTGTGCCATGACATCTACAGGTCTCAGCTCCCCAGCTGATGGTGCCGTGCCGGAGGCCCGTGAAGAGAGAGGCCCATTGAGCCTTGCGAAACAACAATGAACCAGAGACGCATTCGATCCTGCAATGGCCTGGCCAGCAAACTATTATAATAAAATAATAAAGCAGAGACGCATTCGCTCCTGCAAGCTGCAACGGCCTGGTTCCCGTGATGTTCTGACAAATCCTGGATATGTTTATCGGTTACTAGCAAACGTGCGTGGCGTTGTATGGAACTATACATGTCTTGAAATCAGACTTCGTACTGAATTCTATGGGTTTGGTTCATGAATGCGGATAGCAAATCGAGATATGGAGAACGTGAGCGCCCAATGCAAGCTCGTGGTCCGCACTGATTTTTTTAAATAATATTTTTTATAATTAATTACAAATTTAGAAGCTGTTATAAAAAAATAGACATATATAAGCCTGTCGGCTGCTCAACGGCCGATAGGGGCCCTGTTGCCAGCTCACTGGCCGATAGGCATGTGCTCGCTACTTGGCCGACGTGTATGCTACTGTTCAGGGACCTGCGGTGCACCACGTGACAAGTTCAGGGGCCCAGAAATGCATTTTCAAAGTTCAGGGGCCTATGTGACACACCCTTACAAGTTCAGGGGCCTGTGGTGCATTTAACTTTATTATTAATCATAGTGATGTGTACTTGGTTATCTGGGAACTCAAATTCCATGTACTTTTACTTTTTATTTATTTCTGACCATTTAATTTAATAGAGGAAGCTAATAATTCTTTAAGTTTTAATCTTTTTCATTGAGGGCGTATTAGTAATTGTCCTTTTGCAGTCGTCTTCTCTCCCACCGTTCTCGCCTATACTGCTCCCCGAGCTGGGCTGCTCATACTTGCACGATAGGTTTGTACCCGTACATGTTCTGTGCTGACATTATTATACATCTCTTGTGCCGTGCAAAAAATATCGGCTGGTAGAATCCGAAATTTCCGAGATATCATGTTTACCGGCTGGGTCCGAAATTTTTCTTCTATCGTCCGAAATTTTCATATTTTTAAAATTTTGTCATCCAAATAGATGTCAAAGCCGACCCAATACTCTAACCTTAATCATGTTCAAGTTGCCACCACCACAACACACTCAGCACGCTCTAGCCATGTCACTGCCCTCATCATTGAATAAGCAATTGATAATATTTTTATTTAGTTTTTTATGTTAGATCGTTTAGAAATGATCTATGTGCTTTTCTGAACAAAATGAGTCATTTTTTGTCTAAATTTCTTCCGAAATTTTATTTCTATCGCCAATAAATTTCCGATATATCTGATATTCCCGTTTATCAGTGACTGCTGAGATTTTTAAAATACCGGTAGAGAAAACCTTGCTCTTGTGCACTGCAAATTGCATTGCCAACCACACCACGTAGACCTACATTGCGTCAAGGCTATGGGAATTGCAAGAGTTTCGTGGTTCTTGTTCGGATTTGTACATTTGGCAAAGGTAATTCTATCCGAAGAGTGTCTGGCAGCTTAATTTGGCGATTAACAGAATTTTTGTAATGGTGGAACTGAGAGTGTGAGACCTGAATTGACTGTCGTATTTGGTTTTTGGTTGCAGAAGGGAAGAGCTACGACATTCACGTTCCTCAGCAGGTGCACAGGGAAGGTCTAGCCGTGCATCCAGTCAAACGCCGAAAGCTCCAGGCTGGAGCTGCAGCTCGACCGAACAGACTTCATCCTGCCACCAGGCACACATTGCACGCGGTACAGGCGCTTTCAGGGTAGCTACCATAGCACCGAAAACTTGACGGCGAAAAATTGTCATGAATGACCAGAATACTCCTAAGAATACAATTCCTGATGATGAACCGTTAGGAAACGTCCAACAGGACCAAGTCGTTAGGAATGATTGACCTTTCCCTGCTGGTGAGCCGAAAGGAATGTTTTTCTGATGGGAGTTCGTGACAGTAAAGGGTGTGCCTAAGTTTCACTTTTCTTTTTAGAACACGTTCATTGGCGCGTGCTTCGTTAAGAAGAATTGACGCGTGCTTCGTTAAGAAGAGAAAGAGCCGAAAGATGCCGCAAGAGTGGTCAGAACGAGAGGAAGTGGTCAAGATCCACTACTGCTTGGTAAGCGACAGACTCCGCGAGAGTGGCGAGCAACTGAATGACTTCACGAGGCTTCTCAAGATCATTGTGCTCTCCACTGCCTGTTGACTTAGACACTACTAAAAAAAACCATTTGTAGCAATGCGCCAATGCCACTCTTTTTTAGGGCGGCGCAATTTAGAACTGCCCCTACAAATGATTCCTAACATGAGCCACGCCTACAAAATGGATCTATAGAGGCGACTGGATATAGAGCAACTCCTACCAACAGGTGCCGAATAGTAAAAATTACGTACTGAAAATTGAATTTTTCAAACATTCTCGGATGAAGATACGAGCAAAGCAACAGTTGTAGATCTCGAAATATTATACAACTTTGTAGTTAACAACTTTTTTATTTGAAATCATCTTATCAAGGAAAAATATGTTGGAATTTCTCACATTTGAAATTCAATTTTTTCAAACATCCTCGGATGGAGAAATGCCCAAAACAAAAGGTGCAGACCTCGAAAAGTTATATAACTTTGTGGTTGACAACGTTTTCATTTGAAATCATCTTGTCAAGGAAAACTACATGTGAATTTGTCACATTTGAAATTTAATTTTTTCAAACGATCTCGGATGGAGAAATAACAAGAATGAAAGCTGTTGACCTCAAAAAGTTATACAACTTTATAGTTGACAATTTTTATTTGAAATCACCTAGCTAAGGATAATTACGTCTAAATTTTCTACATTTTAAATTAAAATATTTCAAACAACCTCGAAAGGAGAAACGACCCAAACCAAAGTTGTAGATCACGAAAAATTATACAACTTTGGAGTTGACAACATTTTCATTTCAATTCGTTTAAAGTCACACTTTATGATATGAGGAGAAATAATATATAGTATTTGACACAAATGAGTGTTGGGTGGGGTAGTTAGGGGATTAACGTTTGAGGTGGGAGGTCATTTGTTCGATCCCTGGTGGCCGCGAAGCACGCATTTTTCACGTGAAAAAATCGCGTGTGGGCGTATGGCTGCACGGTAGGGTCTTCTGGGATTTTAAAAAATTGCCAATTTTTTGACACAGACTTGTGATTTCTAAAAAATAGAGGTGGCTCATTTTTCAACTGCCCCAACAAACCGATCCGTAAGGGTGGCTAACCAACCATTTATAAGGGCGGCTAGCCAACCGCCCCTACAAATCATTGATGTGTAGCGGCGATTGGGTAGAAGCTGTCAGCCCAACCACCCCTACAACCTATATGGAATCGCCCCCTACAAACTATCTGGAACTATCTAGGTAAACGATTTTGTCAGGTACCAATATTAGGGTACCCGGATAAAAGAATTGAAGTGAGCGTCCAAAGCTATTCAAATGACCTGGAACATGGCCAAAAGCTGGTCATGGGCCCTTACGAAAAAGGCTCAGCCACGCCCAAGCGGCCCAGATGTCCGTCCTGGCCTGCCCCATGGCTGAGATGCAAGTTCCGCCTCGCCCGACCCTTTAGGCGTGGGACCAGCATTGCCCACAGGACAGAATGCAATTTCCATCTCGCCCGACCCCTTGGGCACGGGCTTCGCCTTGCCCGACGGCTAGGGCGCGTGAAAGGTCCTTGTTTGGTTTTGGTAATTGAGTGACAACCTTAGGTGGACTAATTATGTTTAATGTGAGATACACAGGAGATTAGTCCACTGGTGATGGTGTCATGGAGGAGCTCATTGCATATGAGACATGGCATGGAGTCATGTGGCCAATGTGGCGAAGATCAAGATGAGGCTTGGCTCGATGGACCGGTTGCAAGTGTGAAGGGCAAGTTGGAGGCTTTGGAGCGATTGACCGTGAGGCGGCGAAGCTTGAGCAAGACTTGGCGCCAATGGACCGACACAACGGTGAAGAGCAAGTGAGGTCAAGATCGATAGACCAAGGTCACATGATGATATAAAGTGGATCATATCATTTGTGATATGGTTGGTGCATGTGTTGCATCAACATCGGAGGAGGAGTGGAATGCGTAAGGCAAAGGTATAATCCTAGGGCATTTCAATTCACCGGTCATAGGCGTATAGAGAAGTTGATGACCGGGTTTAGGATAGATGGCCGTACTATCAAGAGGGGCAAACTTGTTTGCATATCGGTCATCTAGTGCCACTTGAGCGATCTAACTTTGCATACGTGTTAGGATCGAGTGGCGAGGCAAGTTGAGTGCCTAACTCCTCGGAGAAAATGATTGTGAAAATGTTAACACACGCGCACAAGGTGGTGATCACTTATTGGTGTTGTCATATTTGCGAAGGCGATGGAGTTTGAGCGGTTGAGAGGGTTTGGGATCCTCTCTCCCTTTACGCCGAAGGTTGGAAGAAGTGACGAAGTCGTGAAACAAGTTTACGCTGAGAAACACACGGTGGATGTGCACGACGCACGCGACAGACATGGCTGTGCAGCGTCTATCGCCTAACCCTAGCGGCACGGCACGAGGCTATGTGGAGTGGCACGATAGTGTAGCAGAACCTCCTAAATTATATGACCCACATGCACCTATTATTGTTCCTAAGACCTCTAATGGCTATGCATGTACACCAGATAACCTAAGAAGATCTGTCGGGTGCCCTTGCAGGACCCCGATTCAACTACATTTGACAACTCGTACCAGGATCAACAAAGAAGTAACTACAACATTACAACATTTGTTACAAAACTTTACATCAGAATGCAGAAGAATAACAACAATGAATTTATAAATCATGATTAAGTTAACTTTTTACAAACTTAACTTGTATTGCAAAAGTCGAGTAGAACTACAGAAGACAACTTAGGTAGAGCACCTAAGTTAGGAGAGAACAACCAGATCATATCGAGCCCACCGACATGACCTCGGTTAACAGTACCAGTCAATACCTGCAATAGGGGTTAACAAATCCAGAGTACTTGAGGGTACTCAACAAGACTTACTCGACTAAGGAAAAGACTGCGGGGGCATGCTAGCTTTAGAGAATCAAGGTATGGGTATTCAGGACTCAATTTTTTTTGCAGAAAAGCTTACTAGAGTAAGTCCTTGCTTTCAACACTTTATTTTTATCATTGATGGTTCATTAACCAATTCTAAGTGATCCTAATCTAGATCAAAGTAATTCTCATCAAGATCATTTTTGTCGAGTACCTAAACAAGGGGTACCCAAACTCATCGACTAAAAAGGACAAACCCCCTGAGAAAACCATGCCAAGGCTCCACCCACGTAGGTACAACGAGCCAAAACCATGCATGGGACGGCTCGACCATGTTTCGACTCGCACGAGGCTTGCTCGACGGGACACCTCGACCATAGGGAAATCTCCGACTCGTACGACCCTAGGTCGAGCCGGTCAACCTGCCTCACCCACCGACTTTCAGACAAAAGTCAAAGCATTTAATGCTACCGCCAACCACTTCCTACCCCCATGGCTACAGCACCACCAGCATGGAAGCAGTACCAGTGTCAAATCCCACTTTTTACTGCCCATCCTAGGATGTGCAGTGAAAACCCGTCACTGCAAACGCCATGCCAGGTACTATTCTGCCACCGATCCCCCTCGAGGGATAACACGACGACTGTCGTACCCCGAAATTCCTGGGGCTTGGCCTTATCCATTCCCCATCGACCCACCTCGACCCGGCCTCGACCAACCACCGGTCAACAAAGGAAAAAGGCCTCCGCGCCACAGGACTCGGGGTCTTTTCACCATCCCATCCTTTACGTCACCATGGTGTCCAGGGATGGCCGGCCATTCCCGGTGCACGTCGCTACAACAGCTTCCACAGCGCCCAACAAAACTTCACTTCTAAGGCACCACCCCGACGTCTCTGCCTTCTCTTGACCCTATAAAAGGGAAAGCAGGGGACTCTACGAAGGGGGAGAGACACAAGGCAAAAACAAGTCATCACCCCACCACAGAAGATCAACATCACAATCAATCTCCTTTGTACTCTCTCTTTGAGACTTGGGATCGGCTCCCTCTCTCACAGCTTGTAACCCCTACGCAAGCACTTAGGTGCAAGGAAATACAATACTCCCTCCCCGCTGGACGTAGGGCCTTCTTTCGCCCGAACTAGGATAAACCCCTGCGTATTCTCTTTGCATCACCATTCTAGATTAGGGGACATGCAGCACAAACTCACTCGTTGGCTTAGGGCCCTCATGGGTCCAAACACCGACACTTGGCGTCCCAGGTAGGGGTCGCTGCATGCCAACATTATTTTCCCGCCATTTTTCTGGATGGCTGACCCCGAACGTCCGCTTCCGTTGGCCACGGTGATCTGGTTTGGGAGCTTGGAGTTCATGTCTCTTGGCTACGGCTATGACATGGTCCTCCTCCCGCCCAGACACCCAACCGATGGCGACCATGAGCTCTCCCAGCCTGGGGGAGCGCTGCGTCGGTACCGTCGCTCTCATCAGGCACGTGCCACTAGGCAACTGCGTGCCCAGCGCAACCACCATCATCGCCTCGTGGGGGGTGACGGTATTCCCTGATCCGGCGTCCCTCAGCCAGACGCCGACATGGATTTCCTCACTGAGGACCTGTGTAGGATGAGCTTGGCTGAGGGTAAGATGTCGACAGGGCGTCCCCTCACTTCACCGTCCGGAGCGACGCCACCACCAGCCGATTCGGGATCGATTGCTCCGATACCAGGAACCATGTCCCCATCGGCATTCTCATATGGGCTGGACACGGTTGCCCGGGCGTATGCTTCTTCTGTGAGCACCAGCATGAGCGCTTACGATAAGCTCCCCGGACACCATCTATGTTCCACCCTTGACCTCGTCGCATCCACGCCAGCTTCTGAGTACCTGGACTCTACGGAGACCCTAGGTGCGGAGCTCCGTGTGACTGCCTTTCATCGTTACAACCCAGAGATACATGACCTCACATGCATCCGTCATACTACTATTTTGGCGCTCCGGACTCCGAGTCTGCCGATGATAGCTACGACCCGACTCATGAATGTTTCCATATCGATGGGGCTATCATGTCGGATTCAAAGGATGAGGCAGCCGTTGGAGGAAGGAACGCCACGCCACCTCATGTTGAGCCCCCTGGTGCACGAGATGAAGCACAATTCCTTGCGAACCAGGGAGTGCAACTTGAGCAAATCCATGAACTACAAGACAGGCTCGACGAGGAACGAGAAAATCTGCGCCTACTTCAGCAAACCCTCGAGCAAGAGCACGCGGCATGTGCACACGGCGGAGGAGCTCGAGAAAGAGCTCACGACGTCAATCGTCGCATCATCGAGGGTCGGGCGGGCAAACCCCCGATCTTCGACCGAGCCAGCCAGAACGTTGTCACAGCCGCCATGCTTCTTCGTAATATGCCCGAGCCATCCAACCCCGAGGCCCGTCGGGCCCGCGATGAGATCCGAGGACTCCTCGAGACTGCTGCCATGCAGCAAGCCAAGAGTTCCACCTCGAGGCGACACGGGCTTGCCTTGGAGCAGCCTACGGAGCCCTCCTGACAGAATAAAGAGGCATCGGTTCATCCCGAGCCTACCCCCCTGGCAGAACAAGGCAGCCTGTGTCCGTGAACGCATCGTCGACAACCACGAACCCCGAGATGCCCGTGACAACAGAAGCCAGGTGAATCCCTCTGGGACTACATCCGGCGTTTCTCCAAATAGCGCACCGAGGTTCCTAACATCACCGACTCCGATGTCATCATGGCCTTCCTCTCTGGTACCACCTGCAAAGAGTTGGTCCGAGAGTTGGGCCGCAGCACTCCCATCACTGCCAACGGCTTGATGGACATCATCACCAACTTCGTCGCCGGCGAGGAGGCGGTTGGTACCATCTTTGGCAGTGACCAGGACAAGGGGAAGCGCAAGGACGAGGATCCCGTGGGCTCCAACCGGGGCTCAAAGAGGAACAACAACAAGAAGAAGAAGAATCAGCAGGGCAAACAAGAAGCCTCGGCGGACGACCTTGTTGCCGCTGCTGATCACAAGAAACCTCGAGGACCCCCCGGTGGGGGCATTTTCGACAAAATGCTTAAAGAACCATGTCCCTACCACAAAGGGCCCACGAACCATAACCTCAAGGATTGCCACATGCTTCGGAGATACTTTGAAAGCTTAGGCATCAAGAAAGACGACAAGAGGGAGGATCCCAAGGGTGACGACAAGGATGAAGGGTTTCCCGAGATTCATGACTGTTTCATGATATACGGAGGACCCTCGACGCATCTCTCAACACGGTAGCGCAAACGGGAACGTCGAGAGGTTTTCTCCGTACAACTCGTGACCCCCTCTTCCTTGACTGGTCCAAGGTGGCCATCACTTTCGACTATGATGACCACCCAGACTACGTCCCCAATCCTGGAATCTACCCACTCGTCGTCGATCCCGTTATCGCCAACACACGCCTCACCAAAGTGCTCATGGACAGTGGCAGCAGTCTCAACATCATTTACACCCAGACCCTCGACCTTCTGGGAGTCGCAAGGACACACCTCCTACCCAGTGTCGGGGGCTTCCATGGTGTTGTGCCAAGAAAACGAGCAGAGCCCGTCAAGCTGGTCAACCTGCTTGTCTGTTTCGGTACTCCTGCCAACTTTAGGAAGGAAACTCTCACTTTCGAGGTAGTTGGGTTCCATGGGACATACCATGCCATTCTTGGGCGCCCCTGCTACAGCCGGTTCATGGCGGTTCCCAACTACACCTACCTCAAGCTCAAAATGCCGAGCCCTAATGGTGTCATCACTGTCGGTCCCTCCTACGAGCACGCCTACGAGTGCGACGTGGAATGCGTCGAGCATGGGGAAGCTGTCTTGGAGTCAGCAGCCTTGGTGGCAAACCTCGATGGTTTGGCCAAAGAGATCCTCGACCCCAAATGCCATGCCGGCAACTTCGAGCCCGTGGAAGACGTCAAGCTCGTACCCCTCGACCCCATCGACCCGAACAGAAAGGCGTTGAGCATCAGCGCCGCCCTCCATTCCCAAATAGGAAGCAGTGCTCGTCGACTTTCTCTGCGCAAACATCGACATTTTTGCATGGAGTCCCTCGGATATGCCGGGCATACCCAGGGAAGTTACCGAGCACGCCTTGGAGATCCAACCCGGCTCCAAACCGGTTAAACAACACTTGCACCGCTTCGATGAGGAGAAGCGCAAGGTCATTGGCGAGGAGATCTACAAGCTTTTAAAGGCCGGATTCATCAAGGAGGTTCATCATCCCGAGTGGTTGGCTAATCCTGTATTAGTTAAGAAAAAGAATAGGAAATGGAGGATGTGTGTAGACTATACTAGTTTGAATAAAACATGTTCGAAAGTTCCTTTTTCTTTACCACACATTGATCAAATCGTTGATTCTACTGCGGGATGTGAAACTCTGTCGTTCCTAGACGCGTATTCCGGCTACCACCAGATCAAAATGAAGGAGTCCGACCAGCTCGTGACTTCATTCATCACCCCTTTCAGCATGTATTGCTATGTTACTATGCCTTTCAGTCTACGGAACGCATGTGCTACGTACCAGCGATGCATGCAACACATTTTCGGGGAGCACATCAGACCCACCGTCGAGGCTTATGTTGACGACATCATTGTCAGAACCAAGAGGTTCAGTAGTTTGGTTGACGACCTCGATGTTGCGTTCAAGTGCCTTAAGATAAAAAAACATTAAGCTCAACCCCGAGAAGTGCGTCTTCGGTGTTCCTTGAGGCATGCTCTTAGGTTCATCGTTTCTGAGCGTGGCATCGAAGCCAACCCGGAGAAAATCGCTGCAATAACCAAAATGAGCCCTATCCGTGATCTAAAGGGCGTGCAGAGGGTCACGGGCTGCCTCACGGCCCTTAGTCGCTTCATTTTGTGCCTCGACAAAACGGCGCTCCCACTGTATCATCTCCTAAAGAAATCGGAACACTTTTCATGGACCCTCGAGGCAGAAGAAGCCCTTACAAAGCTCAAACCTACATGGTCTCACTCTCCGATCCTCGTCCCTCCGGCCACAGGGGAACCCCTCCTGCTTTACGTTGACGCAACAACACAAGTGATCAGCGTGGTCTTAGTTGTCGAGAGGGCGGAGGAAGGACACGCCTTACTCGTTCATAGGCCAGTCTACTTCATCAGCAAGGTACTCTCGAAGACCAAGGTTCGCTACCCGCAAATCCAGAAGCTGCTATACACCATTGTCTTGACACGACGCAAGCTTCGTCACTACTTTGAAGGCCACCCGGTGACCGTGGGTTCTTCTTTCCCCCTGGGAGAGATAGCCCGGAACCGGGAAGCCTCGAGTAGGATAGCAAAGTGGACGGTCGAGCTCATGAGTGAGACCCTATCTTATGCATCGCGCAAAGCCATCAAATCCCAGGTGCTGGCAGACTTTCTAGCGGAGTGGACCGACACTCAACTTCCTCCGGTTCAGCTCCAAGCTGACCTTTGGACCATGTACTTCGATGGGTCACTGATGAAAACAGGAGCAAGTGCGGGCTTGCTCTTCATCTTGCCCCTCGGAGTCCACATGCACTATGTAATCTGGCTTCATTTTGCTGCCTCCAACAACGTCGTCAAGTACGAGGCTCTCATCGCGGGCCTACGCATCGCCGTTGAACTCGGGGTCCGACACCTCGATGTTCATGGTGACTCTCAGCTCGTGATCGACCAGGTCATGAAGAGCTCAAGCTGCCGCGATCCCAAGATGGAAGCCTACTGCAAGGAGGTGTGGCGCCTTGAGGACAAATTCCACGGCCTCGAGCTCAACCACGTTGCACACAGATATAATGAAGCTGCCGATGAACTCGCGAAAATCGCGTCTAGTCGAGCCATGGTTCCACCTGACATTTTCGCAAGGGATCTTCATCAACCTTCTGTCGACACGGGGCAATCAGGGGGCTGACAGTCCATCACTCGATCCCCCACTTGAGGTGAAAGCTCCCTCGACTGGGGCTGAAGTCATGCAGACGGAAGGCTCGACCCTACCAGCTGACCTCGAGCCCAACTGGCGTGTTCCATACCTCGACCGTCTCACTCGAGGGGATCTCCCCTTGGATAAGATCGAGGCTCGACGGATCGCTCACCGAGCCAAGACCTTTGTGATATACGGCGACAACAAAGAGCTTTATCGACGCAGCCCTATGGGCATCCTACAACGTTGTATAACAAACAAGGAAGGCAAGAACCTGCTCAAGGATCTACACTCGGGGGCTTGCGGTCATCACGCGGTGCCTCGAAATCTCGTCGGAAACGCATTCCGACAAGGTTTCTACTGGCCAACCGTAGTCTCCGACGCTATTAAGCTAGTACGCTCCTGCAAAGGATGCTAGTACTATGCAAGACAAACCCATCTCTCGGCTCACGCCTTGCAGACAATTCCCATCACATGGTCGTTCGCCGTTTGGGGACTCGACTTGGTCGGACCCCTGAAGAAGATAACTGGTGGCTTCATCCACTTGCTCGTCGCCATTGATAAGTTTTCCAAGTGGATCGAGGCCCGTCCTATCACCAGCATCAGGTTTGAGCAAGCCGTGCTATTCTTCACCAACATCGTCCACCGCTTTGAGGTTCCCAACTGCATCATCACGGACAATGACACCCAATTTACCGGCAAAAAGTTTCTGGATTTCTGTGACAACCATCACATCTGTGTGCTCTGGTCGGCTGTAGCTCATCGAAAAACAAATGGCCAAGTACAGCATGCCAACGACATGGTTCCACAAGGCCTAAAGCCGAGAATTTTCAACAAACTAAACAAACACGGCAAAAAATGGGCCGCCGAGCTCCCCTCGGTCCTGTGGAGCCTAAGAACGACGCCGAGTCGGGCCACGGGGTTCACTCCGTTCTTCTTAGTCTATGGGTCCGAGGCTATGCTCCCAACCAATGTAGATTATGGATCCTCGAGGCTGAAAGCCTACAATGAGCGAAACAATGACGCCACAAGAGAGAACGCCCTCGGCTAGCTCGAGGAAGCTCGCGATGTGGCTCTGTTACACTCTGCAAGGTATCAGCAAAGTCTCTGATGCTACCACAACAAACACATCCACAGACGAGACCTCAACGTCGGTGACCTAGTGCTCCGACAAAGCCAGAACAACAAGGGACGACACAAGCTTACTCTGCCATGGGAAGGGCCGTACATCATCGCAGAAGTATTGAAGCCCGGCACCTACAAGCTATCAAACGAAAAGGGCAAAATCTTCACCAACGCATGGAAGATCGAACAACTACATCGCTTTTTCCCCTAAAGCCTTGAGGCTTTGTAATTTTTTTCACAATCCCATGATAGAATAAAGAATACACCGGTGTTCAAAGCATTCTTTCATAAAAACCAGGGAGGATCGACCCTGTTTTCTTAGAGTTGAACCTCCCTCGGGGGCTGCAAGGGGGAACCCCCTGTGTCCCCATAAAACTCACACTTTTTCAAAAAAAAAGAGAACTTTTACATAGTCGACGAGGCCGCAAGTGCACCCTAAGGTTCAAGGGCTGCCGAGCCACGAGATCACCTACGCCTCGGAGCTATGGTACCTCCACTCACTCCCCCATGCCAAGGGGTGCAACCGCGCGCTAAGTAGACCTAATAAAAGTTCAAGATTTTGAAAAAGCTCGTGTCTAGTGTTCCCATATGCTTCGAATCGAGTTCTTACATAATCAACGAGGCCGCAAGTGCACCCTAAGGTCCAAGGGCTGCCGAACCGCGAGATCACCTACGCCTCCAGGCTACGGTACCTCCACTCACTCCCTCACGCCAAGGGGTGCAACCGCACGCTAAGAAAAACATGCGAGAGTATGATTCAAGCAAGAAAGGGAACAAAAGACTCAAACAAAAACAAACATTTAGTATACATTTACATATAAATGTTTCAAGGCCCCTGAGGCCATCATGGCGCGAGTCACAAATATTAACTAACTTATTCCATGGGCCTTCATGCCCAGGCTTGGCTCATAGGCCCTCATCGTCGGTAGGCGGGACCACCTCGACTTCAAACAGCTTCACGAGATGACCCTCGAGCTCTTCCATAGCCTCGATCAATTCTAGGCAGGCTGCCTCGTTCTCCTCGTCAGTCTTGTCTGGATCCAAGATGAAGCCATCAGCAATGAGGCCCATGTCATACTCAAACCTAGACCGGATGACCGCCATGGCCCTCTTCACACCATGATGAAGCCCGCCTCGAATCTTCTCGCGGACAAGGCAACCTAGCGCCATCATCTGGTGAACAAACGAGTTCCCTGGCGCATCCTCCTTGGTATCAGCATCGGGCTTGACCCCTAGGCCATCGCACACCGAGGTGATCACACCCTAGATCAATTGATTCCACCCGGCCTCAACCTCGAAGAGGTTCTGGAACGAGGTAGTCGTCGCTTGGGCCGCATGTTGTTGCTTTTCCAGCTCTGAAATACAAACACCAAGTTAGCAAAGACTTAGGACCCCGAGGCCAAGGTCAAAGCTTGACAAAGGTTTACCCTCAGCATGGGTCTGCCAACCCACGATCTCATCATGCAACTCCTCACACGCTTTCTCCGTCGCCTGAAGAGCCTCGTCCTTGTCGCGGACAGTCGCCCTCAATGTCTTGATCTCCCGACCGATGCCCGAGAGAGCCTGGTCCCTCTCTCGGACGGTTCCCTTCAACATCGCGACCTCATTCTCCAGGGTCCTGATGCGAGTGGACACCATCCTGATCTGGACGTTGAGGGCATCGCGCTGGCCATAGACTAGAGCGACATCCTCCTCGACCTCATTCAGACGCGCTAATAGCGGCGTGAGGTCCTCACGGGCCTTGGCTGCCTCTTCCCGAGCCTTGGTCGCATCTTCACGTGCCTTGGCCTTGGCCTCCCGAGCCTGCGTCGCCTCCTCCCTGACCACTGCATGGACGACGCGAAGCTTGTCTACTTCGACGCTCTTCTTGGATAGCCGCTCATTGGTTACCTCCTGTCACACTCCAATTAAAGGACAATATGGAGTGCATACATCTTATGTGCACCCCAGGAATAGTCGCACACATAAGCCGACAAATTTAACAAGAGTATCATCACGGTGTTCATACATCACGATATTACAACACTTAGTTCTTAACATAACAAACGGTAAGGCAAATAACACTCTCGAACGAAGTGTCTACTCCACAGGGAAGGACGACTGGTTGACCCAAACCTAGAAATCTTCCGGGAAATCCTCGTAGAAACTATCATCTGTTACCCATCCGGGATTTTTATCCAAAAACAAAATAGCAACAAGTGTGAGTACATTTGTACTCCACAAGTATAGTATGAGGATTCATGAGGCTCAAAAATGTTAGACACGGTTGACTGCAGTTAGCACTTTTAGTAGATCAACATTTCATTATTAATCATTATTAAGTTATGCTCAAGCTCCCATTTAACTCACATGATCCACTACCAGAATTAAGAAGAGAAAGCATCAATATGATCTCCAGCTGGGTATAATCGGTTCGAATCGTTGTTGCTCCTCGGTTATGGAGACTTGATCACCTGACTTACAGCGTAGTTAAGAACTGGAATTGAAAGAAAGAATGAGAAAGGTTTTGATGATAATTACTTTGATCTAGACTAGGATCACCTAGAATTGGTTAATGAACCATCAATGGTAAAAGTAAAATATTGAAGATAAGAATTTACTTTAGTAAGCTTTTCTGCAAAAGAAAAATTTGATTCTTGAATACCCGTACCTTGATTCCCTAAAGCTAGCATGCCCTTGGAGTCTTTGTCTTAGTCGGGTAAGTCTTGTTGAGTACTCTCGTACTTAGGGTTTGTTAACCCCTGTTGCAGGTGCTAACTGGTGCTGCTAATTAGGTCATGTCGGTGGGCTCGACATGATCTGATTGTCCACTCCTAACTTAGGTGCTCTGCCTAAGTTGTCTTCTGTAGTTCTACTCGACTTCCGCAATACAAGTTAAGTTTGTAAAAAGTTAACTTAATCACGATTTATAAATTCGTTGTTATTCTTCCGCACTCTGATGTAAAGTTTTGTAACAAATGTTGTAATGTTGTAGTTGCTCCTTTATTGATCCTGGTATGAGTTGTCAAATGTAGTTGAATCGAGGTCCTGTGAGGGCACCCGACAGATCTTCTTAGGTTATCTGGTGTACATGCATAGCCGTCAGAGGTCTTAGGGACAATGATAGGTGCATGTGGACCATATAATTTAGGAGGTTCTGCTACAACACTTGAGTTGCTTTTCTGCTGCCTTGTCATTCAACATAGCAGCTTCAACCTTACTTTTCGCCATCATTTGTTGCGTCTCCGCCATCTTCTCACGGTCCTTCCTAGCCAATGTACTTACTTCAATGAATTTTTCTAGCTTGTCACTAATAGCAGAATAAGCTTCAGGTGTCTTCTTTTTTCCATAGAGCTCAGCCTTAGCCTTCTTATGACCAATAGGACGAGCATTAGGATTATCTTCCAAATTCACCACTTCAACAGGCGAATTAGCTGCACTCTTATTCTTCTCTTTTTCCTGTTCCCTTTTAAAATATGCATACCACTTCCTTTCATTCCGCACAACCTTCCAAAAGTGCTTCAGTGTAAATTCTTTATCATTATGGTTACGAGCATACATCTTTTCAGCCATTTCCATCAATTGGTCATCACTAAAACCAATTCTGTATACTTTGTTGGTGCTAACCCAACAACCTTGGAAATCCATTATTGGTTTCTTAACACGATCCCAGCGGATCTTCAGTTGGTTCTGGTTTCTCCTACGGCAAACCTCTGTACTTTTATTGTATTCTTTTGTAACATCCTCCCAATATTGATATGTCTTCCTATCGGTTCCATCAACTGGGTCCTTCGAGTTATGCAACCAGGCAGCAGCCTACATTCACAAAACAACAACTCAAAGTCACTCAACCAAGCAGATTTTCCCTAAAGTCCAAGCTCAAAGTTCAATAACTAAGAAAGGATGCTTACCAATCTAACGTCTTTAGGTTTTGTCCAGTTCAATCGCCTCTCAGTCCTCTCGTCTTCGTTGGTTTCATCTGCATCAACATTGATTGTTTCTTTATCTTGTGCATTGCTTTTAGCTGGTAGGGGTCTTTTCAAACTTGGAGCAGTTGGTGAAGTTGTAGTTCTGCTTCTTGTATTGCCAACTAAATGGAAATTGTCTGGACTACTATCTGACTGGAGCAAGCCTGTAAACCCACCTGGTGGGTACATCCTGAAAATTCCATTGAACACATTTATTAGAACGTGAAAACTCTTGTAAATTTGAAATAGCAATATATGCTGAAATAGCAATTCTTGACTAAAAGATGGAAAGAGGTGCACTGTCAGGAAATTGAATCCTAAGAGAAGCATAGCAGATAATTTCAGTTCTGAGAACAAAATATTCAGGCTTTTTGTGGACCCTAAGTAATCTAACTTTCGGACATGTGTATAAGTTAAAATTCCCATCTATGTGACAAATTTTGTCCTCCAACTGAAGATACCTAATGATTACACAGGAACATAATTACTTTGGAGCAAATAAAATTCAGTGTCTCACTAAACTGTGTATCAGACTAAAAATTCAAGGATGTTTATACTAACTAAAACTGAAAGGAAGTAGAACATTCATATCATACTTTAAATAACCAAATGGAGTACATCTGTGACACAAGATTTAAATTTTTAGATTCTTTGATTATGAGAAATAATCTACAGTTTTATACGAAACTAGAAGGCTTCCTACTGTTGCTCACCTTCTTGCTAGCAGTACTAATCCTAGAATACTAATCTGCCAACTAGTAGACGATGCTGCAGCCATCACTGGAACACTAAAACTAATAAGTACACATACCCTTCATTGGAGCCCATCAGAGAGGAATTTGTCCACCATGTTGGAAATCCGGCGGCTTGAAGGCTTGGAAGTGGTGGGGATGCTGCCCTAACTAAAAAGAGACACTGTGCTTTCACGGCGGATAAACAGAACTGCAATTTCAAAGCATTGTCTCAAATTTTAAATAATTACCTAATATGATAATTAGTATTAGTTTGGATTATTCTTTTAATTTCATAGCTGTATATTTTCGCTCCTTTTTTCTGCGCAGTTAATGCTTAGCCGACCTGTCTTCTCCACACTAAAAAATGCAATAGTATAAAACTATGGCGTAGCAGAGAGAAAAGAGAGAGTACTAAGGCCTTGTTTATTTTTTGCGTATAAAACAAATGCACAGGGTAGTGTATAAATACTAAAAAGATAACTAATTGTACTGGTTGCCATTTAGTTTCGAGCCGGAAGTTTCAAAAAAAAAAGTTTCAAGCCGAATTTACAAAGCTAATCAGTGCATGTTCTGTCAAGGTGAGCTACAGTAAGTATGTGGTGATCATCGATTAAGTACGCAAAATTAATTTGTCTAGTGGACTAGTAAGTAAGTCTGATATAATATTTGACTCCACTATTTCATACCCAAATGTGACACCACTGGACTTCCGCCCATGAGTTTTAACACCACTTATATATAGTGCGGGAGGATTGTTCAAATTTGGATGATCTCCGGGGAGCATCAGCTACACTGTGCTTAGAGGGGAAATAAGCAGAACTTCAGTTTGACTGCATTGACTTGATTTTAAATATATTAATCAGATTGGCGTTTAGTATTATTTTGGATTATCCTTGCTGGACAGTAATAAATGCAACAGTAATAAACTAGATGGGTAGCTAGGGCCTCGTTTAGATGTCATCCAAATTCCAAGTTTTTTCACTCTCTCTCCATCACATCAATTTTTAGCCGCTTGCATGGAGTATTAAATGTAGGTAAAAAAATAACTAATTACACAGTTTAGTTGGAAATTACGAGATGAATCTTTTGAGCCTAGTTGGTCCACGATTGGATAATATTTGTCAAATAAGACGAAAGTGGTACTATTCATCGGGTTGAAATTTTTTCAGCATCTAAACGTGGCCTAGATGTAATGAGCACTTTAGGCTGTTGGGCAATCTTTTGGAGATCTGGGCCTTGTTTAGATACTAGATGGGTACACTTCAAATTTCAAATTTTTTCACTATCTTTCTATCACATCAATCTTTACACGCATGCATAAAACATTAAATATAGATAAAAAATAACTAATTATACAGTTTAGTTATAAATTACAAGATGAATCTTTTGAGCCTAGTTAGTCCATAATTAGATACTAATTATCAAATACAAACAAAAGTGTTATAGTTAGAAAAATTAGAACTTTTCATGGTCTAAAGGAGGCTCAGGCGGAAAAGCGTGAAGAGGGGGTATTGCAATTGATGCCTGTGGGAACCGGTTGCATCAGGGATTGATACGACCTGGCATACGCAAACCGAGAAGATAGGGTTGCAAAAAGCGTTTGATTCATGCTTTGGTCCGGTCGCTGGGCTTCACCAGAAGACTGACGGTCCCTCCGCCTGCTGTCGCCCTGCTGTATGCCGCTGACGGTCCCTCTATCTCTAACAGCTCATGCAAAGGGAGACCTAAATCTAAAATAAGTACTGAGTAGTGCATAATATAAATAGGCAAAGAAAATCGGCTCCAACAGATGACGCAAAGTGAGTAAGGCAGTGTTTAGATTCCTCAAACTTCTAAAAATTTTATAAGATTCTCTGTCACATCGAATCTTTAGACGTATGCATGGAGTATTAAATGTAGGTAAAAAAATATCTAATTGCACAGTTTGTCTGTAAATGTCGAGACGAATCTTTTGAGCCTAATTTGTCCATGATTGGATAAATTTTACCAAATAACAACGAAAAGTGCTACAGGAACTTTACACCAACTTTTACACCATCTAAACACTACCTAACTATTTTGGGTAGGAGACCAATCGGGAGGCATATTTGGGTTGTCTTTCTCCGAGATGCAAAGTCTTCGGCGCCCGTAGTGGGGGTCAAGGTGGGGCCCACTGAAAGGTCGAGATAGCAGACTAGAGGGGGTGAATAGTCCTTTCTAAAACTTAATCGCATCAGCTAACCAAAACAAGTGTGGAATTAAAATTATCGGTCTAGCCAAGACTATACCCCTCTATCTATAACTCTAACACCTTACAAAAGTTCCTAATCAAGCAAATAAAATGTCGAACTAGCAAGAGCTCACATAATCAATTCTAGGAGCAATGTCACACAAACTTATGCCACTAGTACTTTGCACACCAGAAAGCTCCTACACAACTAGTAAGCAAAAACACAAAACACTTAAGCTCACTAGCAATGCTCAATAACAAGGCAACCAATGTCAAATTAGAGAGCCCAAATTACTTAGCTACACAAACTAAGCAATGTGACTAACAAGGTTATATAAACCAAATTAGCCACGCAAAAAGGATACTTCTAGCTACACAAGCAAGAAGGTAACTAGCTAGCTACACAAGCAAACTACTTACTAGAGCAACTACACAAGCACTACATATATAATGTAAATATAAGCTTGCGTAGAGATGATGCAAACCACCGTGAAGAAATACATAAAGTTGACACGATGATTTTTCACCGAGGTTCACTTGGTTGCCACCAAGCTAGTCCCCGTTGTGTCGACCAACTCCTCGTGGTTCGGCGGCTAATTGGTATCCACAACCGAGCCTCCCAAAGGCACCGCAAGAACCTACCGCAAGTGTGGTAGCTTAATGACACGTTCTACTAGAGTTGTTCTTCGCGATCCCTACGGGGTGAGCACAATCCTCCTCACAAATCTTCTCCGGAGCCACGCACAATCTTCTTGTGTCCTTCGACGGAGCCACAAGCCATCAAACCGTCTAGGAGGTGACAACCTCCAAGAGTAACAAGCACCACCGGTTTGTAACATGAACACCTAGTGCCACTCAATGCAACCTCACAATACAATCGCACTAGAATCGCTCACTCACTCAATCGGATAAACACTATCAAGCAAGATTGAGTTAGAGGGCTCCCAAACACTACCACATAAGCCACCAAGGCTCTAGTGTGCTCAGCTTTCCTCAGCAGTCGGCCCATGGCCGACTAAGACATCTATTTATAACCCTACGGTCAAATAGAGTCGTTGCCCCTTCACCGGACAAAACTCGATAGCACCGGACTTGCTAGTGCGTACCACCGGACGCAGGCAACCAGCGTCCGGTGTACCATCTTCGTCCACATGTCCTCACGCGTTCAACCTCGGCCGCAAATCTCCAACGGTCACTGTGCACGCCAATGAACAAATGAATGACCGGACGCAGCACAGTGCCACACCAGACGCACCACGCCTTAGCATTCGGTGCACAACAGAGAGCTCCCAGAGCCTCCATTTCGTGATTGGACACGTCTGGTGTACCATGACCAGACGCAGGCCAGCGTCTAGTCCTCCTTGACCTCGCGACGCGCTGCCACGCAAGCGTGGTCGGACGCTGAACACTGTTCAGCCAGAGTCTGGTCCGCAGCGTCCGCTCCTTCGCAGAAACTGACCGGACGCGCAGGTGTGCCATAGGCCAGTACCCGGTGGCAAACCCCCACACGCGCCTGCTCAGCACTGAACTGACTGGACGCGCCGGTGCCTCTGAGGCCAGCGTCCGGTGCAGCGTCCAGTCACCTCCAGTGACCCATTTCGCCTCTATTTCTTCACCGAATCCTGCCGAGCTTGTGAGGCAGGAGGGAGAGGGAGTCTCCACTTTTCTCTTCCTCTCAATAACCCTTGCAAGTGTGCCAACCACCTTGTGTATCACCTTGTGCATGTGTGTTAGCATATTTTCACAAACATTTTTAAGGGTGTTAGCCGCTCAACTCGCCACGCCACTCGATTCTAGCAATGATGCAAAGTTAGATCACTCAAGTGGCACTAGATGACCGATATACAAATAAGTTTGCCCCTCTTGATAGTATGACCATCTATCTTAAACCCGGTCATGCACTTCTCTACACAACTTTTGACCGATGAAATGAAATGTCATAAGTTATACCTTTGTCTTGCACATTCCATTCCACCTCCTTCGATGTTGATGCAACACATGCACCAACCAATCACCAAATGATATGATCCACTTCATATCATCACGTGACCGTATTGGTTCATCGATCTTGACCTCACTTGCTCTTCACCGTTGTGTCGGTCCATCGGCACCAAGTCTTGCTCAAGCTTTACCGTCACACGCAGTCCCTCGCTTTAAAGCCTCTGACTTGCCCTTCACACTTGCAACTGGTCCGTCAAGCTAAGTCATGTCTTGATCTTCTCCACCTTGATCACATGACTCAATGTCATGTCTCATGTGCAATAAGCTCCTCCATCATCACATGTGCAAGCTTTTCAACATCTCCAAGCCATTTCCACCTCCATGACATATGTTGCTTACACACATATACCTATGGACTAATCACTTGTGTATCTCACATAAACACAATTAGTCTACCTAAGGTTGTCCCTCAATTACCAAAACCAAACAAGGACCTTTCACCCACCAAAGGGGACGACGTAGAGCGCCTCGAGGTTGCCGCACCGGAGCTAAGAGCGGCGAGAGGAGGAGAGGACGGTAGGCCGGAGCTGAGGGCAGCGAGGGGAGGAGAGGGCAGCCGGAGATTCGGCTGGATCTAGTGAGGGGAGGTAGGCCTGCGGACGGAGGCGCCAGCGACCTCGGCGCTCAGTGGCTCGACGGGGAGCGTGTGGAGGAGGTCTGGTGGCTGTGGACGGCAACATCGAGGTGGACTGCGGCGCCATCAGGGCGCGGCCAGGCGGGCCCATGGATGGGGGCGGCCAGCGCGCGTGCTCCACCCCTAGTGCCGGAGAGCTACACCGTACGAGTGGCCTCCGCCTCTGGCCTCGTCGCGCGCCGTGGTGGAGGACAAATGGGGAAATTTTGGGTTGGCTGTTTGAGAAAGGAAATTTTGGGTGAGAGACCTAGTAACTGTATGTGAGTCGTGACCTAATCCTTAGAATGGATCTTGTGTTTGGGTTTGGGCTGTTGGAGATAGTCTCATGCATGTTGCATCACAATGGTATTGGTATAGGCGCAAGCCATGAAGGTTGCCTCGAGATCCTGCCATGTTGTCATTCGTGGATGTGCCACCAGAGACTGACCCACTCCAGCCAGCTCAACTAAGGTCTTGTTTAGTTGGAGAAAGAAAATTTTTTAGGTATCACATCGAATGTTTTATGGGATATCGGAAGGGGTATTCGGATACTAATACAAAAACTAATTACATAGCTCGCCTGGAAACTGCGAGACGAATTTATTAAGCCTAATTAAGTCGGTATTAGCACATGTGTGTTACTGTAGCACTTAAGGCTAATTATCGACTAATTAGACTTAAAAGATTCGTCTCGCGATTTCCAACCAAACTGTGTAATTAGTTTTTTTATCTATATTTAATACTCTATGCATGTGTTTAAACATTCGATGGGATGAGTGAAAAGTTTTTAGGTGGGAAACTAAATAGGACCTAAGTAGTGCTTATCATACCAGATGTTGCCACCGCCGTATTGTATGGATGCTGAATACTGAGCGTCCCCTCTAAGGCCCTGTTTGGTTACGAGCTCCTAAAACTAGTCAACTAAAATGCACCTCCTAAAGTTCAGTCCACCCTGTTTGGTTAGGTCTACTAAATAGGACTAAACATGATATCATAATTTTTGAAAGACCAAAATACCCCTAACCTGATGCCCCTGGCCTGCCGCACAACAGAGTAAACAGGGTGGGCTTCCCGCGCTGCTGGCTTGTTCCAGCGCTGCTACTGTAACGGAACCGTCCAAATTATAAGAGCACAAGTATAAAAACAATCACCGAAGTGATCAAATTCTCACACTTGAGCCCATATAACTCCGGTAGTCCAATGAAATCATGAGGGATTTCAAACCAACCAACATACAAGCCAAGATCGTAGTGATTCAACATAACAAGTCACATGTTACATCTATTTCACAAGTAATTCAATATACATCGGAGTTCAACATAGTTATTACAACTTAAGTTCAAAAGTAGCGGAAGCAAAGTAATTTGAAACTAACATTATTCTTATTTCAAATACATGCCAGTACCCCGGTCGACTTCCAACAAAAGCATTAGAGATAAGGTAAATAAGAAGGATCATGCCCATGATCACACTCTACCACAAGGCAGGAGTCAACCAACTCTTGCAGCCGCCATGATACATCATAACCTGCAACAAGTGGGGAAAAAACTTTGAGTACGACAAAGTACTCAGCTAGACTTACCCGTCAGAAACCAGAAATAAGGTGACACCAAGGATCATGCAAGGCTGATATAAGGTGGGCTAGCTTGACAACATTTTGCATAAAAGCTTATTATGGATAAGTAATCATTAATGCTTAAGCATCAAGTTAATTATCATTAGCCTGTCATCTATATTAGAACCTGTACTAGAGCACTCACTTTATTAGGAGCAAACAATATTAACCATAGCAGGTATAAATTGAGGCAACCTTTCCATCGTTATCCAATTAACCATCCATTCAATTTAATGGAATCTACGTTGCCGCTGCTCAAGTCAAGTGCTCACTAACCGGGAGCGACGGCGATTCGAATCGAATTCCTATCCAGCTGGAGGGGTATTTCTAACACTCACCGCGTAGGCCCCTGCTAGGGTCGCACAAGCCACCTTTTCATATGATTCAGGAATCGCGGGTCCGAATGATGTCGCGACCCCAAGGGTGACACTCTACCAGGTGATAGGGACTCTAACCCCCCCTTGGTCTCACGTCAATGTCCCCAAGCACATCCTTTCTCTCCTCCAAGAAGCAACCTACCATTTGATTCCCGGCCTGAATCACATTACTCGGCTTCGCGGTCGGAACGGCTTATCGGACCAACTAAGTGTTAGACTGCGTTCAACATGACTTAAGGACATACAGCGAATCGGTCCTTAAACGACTCAGACGGGCATAGATTCACACCCAAGACCTCCATGCCTTGTTGCTTCACTATCGTCATCCCGCTGAAAGCCCAAGTTTGGTTTTGGTAATTAATGACACCAAGTTGCTAATGCCATGTGTTAAGTGTTTTGAGTTAGGCATAAGCAACACATGTGATGAAGGTGTATGTGGCAAGGAGTGGTGGCCACAAGATCACAAAGAGATAGTGCATGAACATGAAATGATGATCATGATGAAGATGCACATAAAAGGAAGGACATGATGATCAAGTGGAGAAGGATCTAAGAGCTCAAGGCAAAGGTATAACCATAGGGTTTTCCTTTTGCCGGTCTAAGATGAGTAGAGAAGTGATTGACCGGGTTTAGGATACATGGCCGACTATCAAGAGGGGCAATCACGGTTAGCTCGGGAATCAAGTGCCACTAGATCAGTGTCTTGAGCATATGCATTAGGATCTAGTAAAAAGCTAACATAACGCCTTGGAAAATGATTGTGAAATGCTAACACACATGCACGTGGTGGTGTACACTTGGTGGTGTTAGTACGTTTGAGAAGGCGGTGGAGTTTGAGCGGTAGAGAGGGGTTTGGGTTCCTCTCTCCCTCCCGCCGAGCTTGCGAGGCGGGATTCGGCGCTTTTTGGAGAAGTGAAATGCCTATTTTCTACTGCGCCGAAAGTCAGAAAAGAAAGGAAAGCGCGCGATCGGCGCGTCCGGTCCTTCACGGGACCGGAGCGTCCGGTCATGCGTCCAGAGGGGCAGTGAGCAGTGGAGTGACGATCGGACGCGCGGCGCGTCCGGTCACGTACGATCGGACGCGTCCGGTCGCAGCTGGAGCTTACTGGAACGCGACCGGACGCTGACACTGTCGCGTCCGGTCACTCGGTTGAGCGCGTCCGGTCAGGGCAACGGCTAGTTCTGACGCGCACTGTTCACGTTTGTCGTGTAGTGACCGGACGCGTCCGGTCACCCTGACCGGAGCGTCCGGTCAGCGCGTTTTTGCTGCGTCGTCTGTAACGGCTAGTTGCGTACCCCTTCGTTATAAATAGACGTTGGACGGGGTTTGAGGAAAACTCTTGCACATTCTGAGATATAGAGACATACTTTGAGCTAGAGAACAACCCCTCCACTCATCTCTTTGATTAGTTGCACATCTTGAATGAGATTGAGTGAGATTCAAGTGCATTGCTTGAGAGTTGCATTCTAGAGGCACTTGATCTTCGAGTAGCTGCAGATTTCTTGTTACTCTTCCGTGTTTCCCGACACGGTAGACGGCTTGGAGCAGCAGAGGTGATTGAGCTCACAATTGGAGATTGTTGGAGCCTTCACCAAGTGTTGTAAGGGGTTCTTGATCCTTCCCCGCGGGAGTTCGCAAATTGGATACTCTAGTGGAGCTCGTGGCTTGGAGGATCCCTATCTTGTGTGCGGTTGTGCGGCGCCCGCCGAGGGCTCAACTCTTGATAGTTGATTAGCTCGCGAACCGACAAGTGGGTGTATCGCCACAACGGGGAGTAGCTTGCCGGGAAGCAAGTGAACCTCGGGATAAATTCTTGTGTCATTCTCTTCCCGAGGATTTCTCTTGTGTGATTGATTGATTGGTACATCTCATCTCTACACGGCGGTATAATCACTCAAAGCTCTTCTCTTGTATTACTTCTTATTTCTAGCTTGTAGTTGTTGTTGTGTTTAGTGAATAGCTTTGTTATAGACTTGTGTAGGTGGCTTGCTTAATTAGTTAGAGCTAGTGCATTTGCTTCGCCACCTTTCGTACTAACGTGTGGTTAAGTAATTCTTGTAGAAGTTTTAATTAGGCTATTCACCCCCCCCTCTAGCCTATTTGGACCTTACAAGTGGTATCAGAGCCGAGGCACCGTTTATTTGAGGCTTAACAACCTACGGTGAAAAAGAAATGGCTCAATTAAGCTTGCACATCAACAACACTAAGAAGGCACCTCACTTTGATGGCACAAATTATGCATATTGGAAGGTTAAGATGACCGCACACCTAAAGTCAATCAATAGAGAAGTGTGGAAGGTCACCGAAACAAAATTTGAGGTTGCTAATCCGGAAGCACCTACACCGGTGGAAGAGAAGAAGCTCCAATGCAATGACATTGCCATTAGTGCTCTTCATGAGGCATTAGATGACAAGACATTTGAGCAAGTGAAAAACATAGAAGTTGCACATGATGCTTGGGCCAAGCTAGAAGAAACATTTGAGGGCACCGAAGGCACAAAGACCGCTAAAGCATATATCTTGCAAGAAAAATTTTCAAGCTTCAAGATGCAAGATGATGAGAGTGTTCCGGAGATGTTTCATAGATTGCAAGTCATTGTCAATGAGCTCAAGGCACTTGGTGAGGAGGTCAAGGACAATCAATTCTCTATGAAGTTTTTGAGAAGCTTGCCCAAGAGGTTTGATACATTGATCACTGTGCTAGTGAGGACTACATTGAAGGATTCAACTCCTCAACAAATATTTCAAGAGGTGATGACCGATGATTCATATAGAGAAGATGATGAGAAGGATGAGTTGGTCAAAAAGAAGAAGGAAAATGAAAAGAAAGATGATGAAAAGAAGAAGAGTGTGGCATTCAAAGCCACCACATCTAAGGGCAAGTCCAAGATTGAATCATCAAGTGATGAAGACTTAAGCTCTTGTGATAGTGATGACATTGATGAGAAGATGGCTCTCTTTGTCAAGCAATTTGGCAAATTCATGAAGAAGAAGGGCTATCGTGCAAGGAGGAGGAAGAACTCATCTAAGAAGAATGAGCATAACATGAGATGCTTTAGATGCCATAGCAAGGATCATCTTATTGCAAAGTGTCCTTATGATAGTGATGATGAAGATGCTATCAAGAAGGAGAGGAAGAAGCAAAAGAAGAAGCAAGAAAAGAAGGAGAGCTCTCATAAAAGGAAGAATGATTCTCATGTTGCTACATGGGATAGTGATGATTCCTCAAGTGATGATGAGGATGACTACAAGAGCAAGAAGAAGGGACATGCTAGCATTGCCATCCAAGAGAAGGTCTCCCTCTTCGACACTCCATCATGCTTCATGGCTAAGGCCGCTAAGGTATCATCCAATGATGAGAGTGATCATGATAATGCTAGTGATAGTGATAGTGATGAAGAGGAATTCACTAAAGATGAACTAATCACTATGCTAGAAGATTGCACTCAACATTTTAAAGAATCTAGAAAGGAGTGCAAGGGCTTGCTTAAGGAAAAGAAAAACCTTATGCAAGAACTTGATGAGCTTAGGGCATCTTATGAGAGTCTAAAGGTAGACCATAAGAAGCTTCAAAAGTCTCACATTAAGCTAGAAGAAGCTCATTCCTCTCTAGTTGAAAAATATGAAAACATACCAACTAATGTTGAGAAAGCTAAAACTTGCAACATAGGCATATCATGTGATATAATTGATGAAACTTTTCATAAGCCTATTATTGTTGCTCCCACTAACCCTTCATGTAGCGCATCTACATCATCCTCATCTAGTAGTGATGGTTTCACTTGTGACTCCACACTTATAGTTGAGAATGAAAATCTCAAGAAGGAAGTAAAAGAGCTCAATCACACATTAGCTAAGGCTTATGGTGGTGAGGACCGCTTGCTTATGTGCTTGGGTAGCCAAAGAGCTTCTCTCTACAAAGAGGGATTGGGCTATAACCCCAAGAAAGGCAAGGCCGCTTTTGCTCCTCACAAGACTCGTTTTGTGAAGAACAATGGTAGCTATTGCAAAGGTTGTAAACAAGTTGGTCACATAGAGCAACATTGCATGAACAAGAAATCCAATGCAAATGTATCCTCAATCAAGTTTAATTCTTTCTATATGCTTACCAAGGGTACAAATGGTGTTCATGCTAAGTTTATTGGTACACCATGGATGGGCTCAAAGAAGAAAGCCATTTGGGTACCAAAGAGCTTAGTCTCTAACCTTGGAGGACCCAAACAAGTTTGGGTACCTAAAAAGAATTGATCTTGTCTTGTAGGTCAATTACAAAGCCGGAGGAAGGCATTGGGTGCTTGATAGTGGGTGCACTCAACATATGACCGGAGACTCTTGTATGTTCAATTCAATTGATACAAGTCAAAATGGTGGTTTTGATGCTATCACTTTTGGCAACAACAAGAAAGGCAAGGTCAAGGGGCTTGGTAAAATTGCTATCTCAAATGACATGAGCATATCTAATGTGTTGCTAGTTGAGAGCTTAGATTTCAATCTTTTATCGGTGGCACAACTTTGTGATCTTGGCTTCAAGTGCATATTTGGTAGTGATGATGTTGAAGTCATAAGTGTTGATGGATCAAACTTGATATTCAAAGGATTTAGACATGGTAGCTTATACTTGGTTGACTTCAATGATAGTGAGACACAATTGACATCATGCTTGCTTAGTAAATCTAGTATGGGTTGGTTGTGGCATAGAAGGCTTGGTCATGTTGGAATGAAACAATTGAACAAACTTTTGAGGCATGACTTAGTTAGAGGATTGAAAGATGTCACTTTTGAAAAGGATAAACTATGTAGTGCTTGTCAAGCCGGCAAACAAGTTGGAAATTCACATCCTAGTAAGAGTGAGATGAGCACATCAAAGGCATTTGAGTTATTGCACATGGACTTGTTTGGGCCAACAACATACACTAGCATTGGTGGCAACAAGTATGGTTTTGTGATTGTGGATGACTACACTAGATACACATGGGTGCTCTTTCTCTGTGACAAGAGTGATGTTTATGATCTATTCAAGTCTTTTGTCAAGAGGGTGCAAAATGAGTTTGAGACTACCATCAAGAAGATTAGAAGTGACAATGGTAGTGAGTTCAAGAACACAAGAATTGAAGATTTGTGTGATGATTATGGTATTGGGCATCAATTCTCACCAACATACACTCCTCAATCCAATGGTGTAGTTGAAAGGAAAAATAGAACCTTGATTGATATGGCTAGATCAATGCTTAGTGAATACAATGTTAGTCATTCATTTTGGAGTGAAGCTATCAATACGGCTTGCTATTGTAGCAACCGTCTCTATTGCCATGGAAAGCTTGGAAAGACACCATATGAGCTATTGAATGGAAGAAAGCCCAATATTGCATACTTTAGAGTGTTTGGTTGCAAATGCTATATTCTTAAGAAAGGCACTAGATTGAGCAAGTTTGAAAAGAAATGTGATGAAGGGTTCTTACTTGGTTATTCTACCACAAGCAAATCATATAGAGTTTGGAATCTCACAAATGGCACCTTGGAAGAAGTTCATGATGTTGAGTTTGATGAAACCCAAGGGTCTCAAAATGAAGCTCAAAACCTTGATGATGTGAGAGGAGATCAATTATCAAATGCAATGAAGAACATGGACATTGGTGATATAAGGCCGATGCAAGTTGATGATGATGATATTCATGTGATCAACCAAAGTGTGCAAATTAATACAAATCAAGCAAGCTCTAGTGGTTCTCATGATGAAGTGCAAGTTCAAGGTCAAACAAGTGAAAGCAATCAACTCCCAATACTCCAACCTACTAGCATTGCAAGAGATCATCCGTTGGATCAAATCATTGGTGGAATTCAAAGTGGTGTTCAAACTAGATCAAGATTAGCATCCTTTTGTGAGCATTACTCATTTGTCTCATTAGAAGAACCAAAGAAGATAGAAGATGCATTGAAAGATTCTGATTGGGTAAATGCCATGCATGAAGAACTAAACAACTTTGCTAGAAATCAAGTTTGGGAACTTGTTAAAAGGCCAAAGAAATACAATGTGATTGGTACTAAGTGGGTCTTTAGAAACAAGCAAGATCAAGATGGCATGGTTGTAAGGAACAAAGCAAGATTAGTAGCACAAGGATACACTCAAGTTGAGGGTCTTGACTTTGGAGAGACATATGCACCGGTTGCAAGATTGGAGGCAATTAGAATCTTATTAGCATATGCTTGTGCACACAACATCAAGCTCTATCAAATGGATGTCAAGAGTGCATTTCTCAATGGCTACATCAATGAAGAAGTTTATGTTGAGCAACCTCCCGGTTTTGAAGATGACAAGAAGCCCGACCATGTTTACAAGCTAAAGAAGGCATTGTATGGTTTAAAGCAAGCACCTAGAGCATGGTATGAGAGGTTAAGGGACTTTCTCCTCTCTAAAGGTTTCAAGATGGGAAAGGTTGACACCACTCTCTTCACCAAGAAGCTTGGAAATGACTTGTTTGTGTTACAAATCTATGTGGATGACATTATCTTTGGATCAACTAACCAAGACTTTTGTGAGGAGTTTGGAAATATGATGGCTAATGAGTTTGAGATGTCTATGATTGGAGAGCTTAGTTACTTCCTTGGACTTCAAATCAAGCAAATGAAGAATGGCACTTTTGTAAGTCAAGGCAAGTACATCAAGGACATGATCAAGAAGTTTGGATTGCAAGATGCTAAGCCAATGAGCACACCAATAGGCTCTAATGATCAATTGGGTATTGATACTAGTGGCAACATGGTAGATCAAAAGTTATACCGGTCTATGATTGGAAGTTTGCTCTATGTCACCGCTTCTAGGCCGGATGTGATGTTTAGTGTGTGCAAGTGTGCAAGATATCAAGCTTCACCTAGAGAAAGTCACTTGAAAGCAACCAAGAGGATATTGAGATATCTAAAGGGCACTCATGATGTTGGATTATGGTATCCCAAGGGGTCTAACTTTGAGTTGATTGGATATTCGGACTCCGACTATGGTGGTTGCAAGATTGATAGAATGAGCACAAGTGGCACTTGTCAATTGCTTGGAAGGTCTCTTGTTTCATGGTCATCAAAGAAACAAAATAGTGTTGCACTATCTACCGCCGAGGCCGAATACATTAGTGCCGGTAGTTGTTGTGCACAATTGCTTTGGATGAAGGCCACTTTGAATGACTTTGGAATTAAATTCAAGAATGTGCCTTTGTTTTGTGATAATGAAAGTGCTATCAAGATGACACAAAATCCGGTTCAACATTCAAGAACCAAGCACATTGACATAAGGCATCACTTCATAAGAGACCATCAACAAAAGGGTGATATTAGCATTGAAAGCATTGGCACCGAAGATCAACTAGCCGACATCTTTACAAAGCCACTTGATGAAAAGAGATTTTACAAGTTGAAGAATGAATTGAACATACTTGACTTCTCCAACTTGAAATAAGTGCACCCCCACATTCTTATATGACATGCCTCTCCTCCAACATAGCAAGGTAAAGTTGTTTGGCATATCATTCATACTTTGCTAAGGACATGTTTAAGAACATATAGACATATTTGCATGACAAATAGGCTCATTCATGAAAATCAAATAATTTTGATGTATATATGGTACCACTATTGCTTCCATTTTTGATTGATCTAGTGGTAGCATATGACATGTTTGTGGGCTTGCGAACCTAGTGTTGAATCTAGAAAATGAGCTCATGATGTGTAATTCAACATGGTCAAGATAACCCTTATACTTTATGAGGTGTGAAAAAGCTTGTCCTTGGATCAAACCGAATTACATATTCTAGGCAAGTGATCTAGGTTGAACCATAATTTGGACTCCCTCATATTGATTGACTTATCTCTCACTAAAATTACCTATTCTAGGCACATTTTTGGTGATTGTTGACAAAGGGGGAGAGAAAAGTCACAAAGATATTGCAAAGAGGAAATAAAATAAGAGGGAGAGAGAAAAGTCATAGGGGAAAGAAAAGTCACAAAGAGAGAAATTAAATTTGAGCACATAAGTAGGGGGAGCAAGCTCATGGATTATTTGCTGCATTTGTATGAGCATTAACATGATGAAATGTTGCATTGCAAAGTTTAATTTCGATATTCATGTTTGTATGGTGTATGCTAGAAATAGAACTTGAATGATGATTTGTTAAGAGTAGCTTTACAAGTGGTAACTAGACACCTTTTGCTTATAATGTTGATCTCACGGGTACTTTAGTGTTTGTGATCTTTATAAGTGATGTATTACAAGTGGTGTCTAGCTACATCGATGCTAAGGATGGTATATAAAGGCAACTCCGATTGGTATCACGCTTCAAAGGTCCATTCTATATACCTTAGCATCAATTTGATAGTAGTAACTCTCCCAAAATTCAAATCCATACATATGTGCACACTTGAACCAAACTCATGTAAGCACATATGTAGGGGGAGCTAATACTATCGAAATTGAAAATTGATTTCATTTCATATCTTTGTGATGGTTGTCATCAATTACCAAAAAGGGGGAGATTGAAAGCCCAAGTTTGGTTTTGGTAATTAATGACACCAAGTTGCTAATGCCATGTGTTAAGTGTTTTGAGTTAGGCATAAGCAACACATGTGATGAAGGTGTATGTGGCAAGGAGTGGTGGCCACAAGATCACAAAGAGATAGTGCATGAACATGAAATGATGATCATGATGAAGATGCACATAAAAGGAAGGACATGATGATCAAGTGGAGAAGGATCTAAGAGCTCAAGGCAAAGGTATAACCATAGGGTTTTCCTTTTGCCGGTCTAAGATGAGTAGAGAAGTGATTGACCGGGTTTAGGATACATGGCCGACTATCAAGAGGGGCAATCACGGTTAGCTCGGGAATCAAGTGCCACTAGATCAGTGTCTTGAGCATATGCATTAGGATCTAGTAAAAAGCTAACATAACGCCTTGGAAAATGATTGTGAAATGCTAACACACATGCACGTGGTGGTGTACACTTGGTGGTGTTAGTACGTTTGAGAAGACGGTGGAGTTTGAGCGGTAGAGAGGGGTTTGGGTTCCTCTCTCCCTCCCGCCGAGCTTGCGAGGCGGGATTCGGCGCTTTTTGGAGAAGTGAAATGCCTATTTTCTACTGCGCCGAAAGTCAGAAAAGAAAGGAAAGCGCGCGATCGGCGCGTCCGGTCCTTCACGGGACCGGAGCGTCCGGTCATGCGTCCAGAGGGGCAGTGAGCAGTGGAGTGACGATCGGACGCGCGGCGCGTCCGGTCACGTACGATCGGACGCGTCCGGTCGCAGCTGGAGCTTACTGGAACGCGACCGGACGCTGACACTGTCGCGTCCGGTCACTCGGTTGAGCGCGTCCGGTCAGGGCAACGGCTAGTTCTGACGCGCACTGTTCACGTTTGTCGTGTAGTGACCGGACGCGTCCGGTCACCCTGACCGGAGCGTCCGGTCAGCGCGTTTTTGCTGCGTCGTCTGTAACGGCTAGTTGCGTACCCCTTCGTTATAAATAGACGTTGGACGGGGTTTGAGGAAAACTCTTGCACATTCTGAGATATAGAGACATACTTTGAGCTAGAGAACAACCCCTCCACTCATCTCTTTGATTAGTTGCACATCTTGAATGAGATTGAGTGAGATTCAAGTGCATTGCTTGAGAGTTGCATTCTAGAGGCACTTGATCTTCGAGTAGCTGCAGATTTCTTGTTACTCTTCCGTGTTTCCCGACACGGTAGACGGCTTGGAGCAGCAGAGGTGATTGAGCTCACAATTGGAGATTGTTGGAGCCTTCACCAAGTGTTGTAAGGGGTTCTTGATCCTTCCCCGCGGGAGTTCGCAAATTGGATACTCTAGTGGAGCTCGTGGCTTGGAGGATCCCTATCTTGTGTGCGGTTGTGCGGCGCCCGCCGAGGGCTCAACTCTTGATAGTTGATTAGCTCGCGAACCGACAAGTGGGTGTATCGCCACAACGGGGAGTAGCTTGCCGGGAAGCAAGTGAACCTCGGGATAAATTCTTGTGTCATTCTCTTCCCGAGGATTTCTCTTGTGTGATTGATTGATTGGTACATCTCATCTCTACACGGCGGTATAATCACTCAAAGCTCTTCTCTTGTATTACTTCTTATTTCTAGCTTGTAGTTGTTGTTGTGTTTAGTGAATAGCTTTGTTATAGACTTGTGTAGGTGGCTTGCTTAATTAGTTAGAGCTAGTGCATTTGCTTCGCCACCTTTCGTACTAACGTGTGGTTAAGTAATTCTTGTAGAAGTTTTAATTAGGCTATTCACCCCCCCCTCTAGCCTATTTGGACCTTACACCCGCCCGGTCTCATTTCATTTTATTAACACATGATTCCATTCCACGATAGCAAATATAGCCAACCGTGCCATATATGAATGTCCCTATATCTCGCAGGTGACAGGAAATCACCTGACTTCTACCGCTTAAAGCAGGGCTAAGCATCTACTCGATCCTAGTCTATGTAGGATTCAAGGATTCATGTATCTGGACAAGAAATGATATAATGCAGCAAGGTTTTCAACTAACTCCTACCACTTAATGCAACAATACTTATAACATATATATAATTAATTGCTTTGAAGGTAGGAGGCTTATAATGCTCTGGGGCTTGCCTGGGATCCGACTCAAGTTAGAGTATGTCAGATGAAGTCACTTGGCGAGCAACCTCCAATCTACCACTTGTCCGATCCTTCTATCTTCGGAATGAATCCACCAAACACCGTCTTCTGGTTTGGCTCCACGCCATTTCCTTCACACATTTCTGCTAGCGTACCTATATGAGATGCAAGATGCAAGTGCATGAATACATGAAAGTATAATGGACAATGCATCACATACAGTAAACAAGATCACACCATATTACACTCCACATGCATAGACACTTCATGTTGCTTAAATAAACATCACCCAACCTAATATAAAAGATGACAAGCATATTAGGCATTGCACACAAGGTTTCACAAGATCTCATGTGTATTAACTTAACTACCCTCAAAGGCATAAGCACACTTAACAATATACAAGCAAACAACTATAATTGGAATTTATCCATTTCTGGACAAGCAAACAGTAGCTTCACAAATCAATCATATCTGAAGATATACAAATCCAAATGATATGAAATAAGACATTACAGAAATCTTATGAAATTCTCTACATTTTATTTAATATCATCACAACATGATTCTAAAGTTTAACATGTCGAATTTACACAAATACAGAAACTGGTTTAACAAGACAGAGAGCAAGCAATTCTGTACCCCAACTTTAAACAGCTATAACTCCTAAACCACACGTCCAAATGCCACCAAATTTTAACAGCAGCTAGATAAATAAATTATCTACAACTTTTGTATAAATAAGTTTCACAACAAAGCAAATTATCATGAAGAACTTTGCTAAGTTCCCAGATCTGTCCAGAAACCTTATTTGCAAGAAATAATTATTAACTTATGTTGCAAACATATAATTAGACAAAACCAACTTTACCAACATTTCACACATGACTAATGAACATCAGAAAACTTAGTGTCCATTTCTAAATAAATTCTTTTAATGCCTTTTCTTAATTTATTTAAATCATTAGGTGGAATTATGAACACATATCAAAATTGCACAATAAATTCTAACAAAATTACAGGGGTCTACAAATGCTCTCAAAAGTCTACTGTCCAAATTTCAATCCATTTGGGCAAGTATATCAACCTCTATGAAAAAGACAAATTGCTATTGCAATAAATCATGTGAGAGCAAGTTAAACCTAAAACTCAATATTTTCTATGAACACATGGCCATAGAATGAACTAACATCAAAGAGCAACATCATAATAAGGTGATGGAACAACATTTTCTATTTTATCATTTATATATTATTTATAAGCTATTTATCAAGCTATAAACAAGTTAAATCAATAACTTGAGCATACAGTAAGCAATGACCATGAAATTTATACCACAATACATCCATAGCATGATAAGGCTACCATAACAATTTCACATCAATTGGAGCAACACAACCCAAGATATAAAAATAACAAGGAAAACAAGCATTTATTTTCCATTTAACAAGATCTAGGTAAAACATCCTGAAACCCGAAAACAACCTATAAGTTTTATATTTTTCTTAGACAGTGCATATTACTAGAAGACCAACAAAATTGGAATCACTAATTTTGGACTTCTAAAACTCCAGATAATGATGAAAGCAAGTTAATCCATTTCCAAAATCACTTTTCACTAATGAATTTCTACAGCACAAACACATGCATGCATGGCACAACCGATTACCCTAACATGTAGAGCACTTCACAAGGATTCCAACAAAACAAATTACACAATTTTCAGAGCTACCAAATATGAGATATAGATTTTACAAAATAAAAGAAAATTCTGTAAATTTGGGCACCAAATGAAGTCGAGCGGGACCCACATGTCATACTCTCACCCAGTCTTCTTCTTCCTCCAGTTCGCATGAACTGAACAACCGTGAAAGCCGAAAGGGGAGTATGCCGGTTCGGCCTGCAACAGAGGCGGCGCCGGTGGCGAGCGGCGGTGCTGGGATGCCAGGGCTTCGCCCAGACCGTGCGTGCTCACCCGCAGGGGCACAGCTCGGTCGCAGTGGCCTCGCGACCCACCGGCAATGCGAGCCGGCGGCCCGACAGCGGCGAACACGGCAGCGGCGATGGACGGCCATGAGCACGGAGCTAGGGCATGGGAAGACCGAGGAGGAGGCGGTGGTGCGGCCGCAGCTGCGGTGGCTTGGAGCGGTGGAACAGCGGTGGCCGCGGAGCTCGGCAAGCCACCCATGGCGAGCGTGCGCTCGGCGCGCGGCGTGTCGTGGAGTGAGGGTGAGCGCGAGCCAGAGGGAGTGGGAAAAAGGGAGCTCGGCAGCGCAACGTTCCCCCCACATCCACTTAGGTGAAGGCAAGGCGCGGACACGCGGAGGGCACGCGGCGGCAGTGCTGGCACGGTAGAGGGCGCGCGGCGGCTCTGCATGGCGGCCACGCTCAGGGCACGCGGCGGCCATTGCGGCATTTCGTCGACCACGTGGCAGGCAGTGAAGTGGTCCGGTTGGAGTCTAAATTTGGGCTTGCTCTGGGCCGATCTAGGTCTTGGACCTAAAACCAAAGTTGAAGCTCATACCATGCTCTACATTTTCTATTTAAAGGTCATGGTCATTAGTGTTGTAGATTAGGAGATAATCCGTCCCCAATTCACCAGTGTCAACACGTTAAACTAGGGCTCGATTTTTGGGACTTTGCTATTCCAAACCTGGTCAAATTGGTCCCAAATTTTTACATGTTGCTCTCCAATGAATTGTTTCCAACTTTCATTTTTGGGTCAACTTGAGTTACTCAACAAAATTCGGAGAACGTGAGATGCCAACGTCGAAGACACTGAAATCAGGGCTTTAAATGTCTAAGTGCTGAAATCAGCCCTATTTCAGACTTCTGGGCCCTTTTTGAGCATGTTCTACACATTTTCATGACTTGACTCTTAAACAAAGTTTGTTCCTTATAAAATTCTCTACAACTTTGTAAATGGTTGCATAGTCATGCAAAGCTTCTAGGTCACACTTTTGAAATGGTCAAACAAGAGTGTTCTAGAGTCCATACATGGTCAACCATCACTTAGAAGCACATTTAGGCAAAATGATCAACATGAACATTGTTCCATTAAGTGTCCTAAGTGTAGTTAAGGGGTTGTAGAGACCAAACATACACACCACACATAGGTTGCACAAAAGTGTAGGCCTCACATGCACTGAAACATAGAAGTCACAATAATTGTAGTGCTTGTTTCAAGGCCATATTTCAATTGTTTCATGTGTTTGCTTCAAGATACACGCTACACATGTTCCACTAGGGTGTCCCACATGTGTCCAATCTGTGTTGCACATGTTGCATTTGTATGTTGCATAAACACTAGTTACCATGGGATGTAAGGCATGTTTTAGTTATAATCCAAACAAGCATATAACTTATCATTTCATGTGACTTTTTGATTCCAAACTTCATGAAACTTTTCCAGGGATCAATATAGATAGGTACCAAGGTGAGACACATGAAGATATGGCAATAACACCATCCAAACATATATCTTTGAAAATGGCCTATATGTAAAGTAATGGTGCAACATCCAAATTTAGGTCAGGCTCATCTCCATAGATTGACCTTGACATTGCCATCTCCACTTAATCTGTCATGTTTAAGCTCAAACCCACTACTTAGTGAGTGACAAACACCTGGGGTGTTACAGCCCTCCCCCCTTAAAAGAATCGCGTCCCGAGATTCGGAATGGAAGACCTTTTTAAGGAAGAGAGGCACGTTATCTAGTTCCCATCATCTGCTATAGCATTCGGCTACAAAGCTTTAACATTGGTGGAACTATTTGGTAAAAAGGCACTTTCTGTTACTTGCTCTTCATGGTAAACTTTGTCTGAAGAATTTCCTTCATTGACTTCCATGAAGCATTGTTACTTTTGGAGGAATCCAGATAGCACAGTACTGCATTCTCAATGTATGGAGATCATTTGGTCCACGAGCGAACCACTAACAAGTATCTGATTCTTTCGGGAACACAGCATAGTCCATATGAACTTTACATTACACCAAAATCTTCAGAAGTATACTCATCAAAATGACTCTATGTTCACAAAGTTTGAAAAGCAGTCCTCTACCAAAATGGTTTGAGCACAACCTTCCAAAAGGGTGAGACCATAGATGACAAACATCCATTGAGGCTATAGGATACTGACTAACCAATAGACAAGGTCTATGTTGGTCGTAAATGTTCAAACATTCATATATCAGCTAATGGAAAGCTACTTCCTATTTCATGCATGCAGTTCTCCTTCTTTGATGACAACATTGTATTGTCTGAGTCTGTCAAGGGGTTAGTGAATGTGATAACTGACTCTGTCGGCTCCATATTTCAGCCAAATGTTACCTAAGAAGATTCTCTTATCCAAAGGCAACAGTTATCTGGGTTGAATCAGATGCAACCTCTTGAATAAAAACATGTATAAGGTACCAAAGTATGTCATCATTGGAAAATAATTCCCAAAGAAAGATGTAACGAGGCCTTAAGGACAACAAAAGTTGTAATTATTCACTTAACCGCGGGGAGTAGTCTACCACCAAGCGATTGAGAAAAATCTTCCTTGGTGACTTAGTTGTACTATAAGTTGAGTTGACTTGCAGCATAACAACTTTGGTCAGGCCAACTTTCACCATGAGACTTTCTCTTTAGGGTCATATAGCAGCTCTAAGATGAGAAATTTTTTTGTTTGACACTTCTCAGATTGCTTTTGAATATTCCTCAACACTTTGTCCAATAAAGTTATGAACAAACCATTTGTGGCACCTAAGGGCACAAGGATGTTGATCGAAACTAGGGCATGCATTTCTCTAATTCTTCACCGCGGCTGATTGAACACCTTGCACTATTTGTGTGATTGTCCAAGACGGAATTGACTTGATCTCCATGGCTCTGAAAGATAGAGTATCACTCAAGTTGTGGCTAGTTGATTAACTTCCTGTTGGTTATTGCTCTGTAAGACATAGCCTTCATAGCTACCAAAGAATTGTTACCTAGCTAGAGACTAACCTTCCTATTGGTAACTAATTAGTTGTCTCTCAACACTAAAAAGTTCCAAATCTTCATTCTTGATCACAATAATTGTGGTTGATACAAAGCAGATGGTTGCCATCGAAGTCAGCAGATACGGAGTCTCACCAGAGATGGTTGATTTCGATGGTATGGCCATTATGCATACAAAGGTTAAAACTTGCATAATGCGACGATCGAGTCTTATCCAACGGATGACTTGTCCAACAGTAAGTGTGGTGTGTCCTTTTTATCCAATAGAGATGAGATACTTGCTTACTAGATGGTTGTCACCAATACTTGGGACAACTAAGTAGAGTCACATTTTTACCACTTCATGTGGTCTGTTAATGTTTATGTCGGTGACCTGTTCTTCAAAGGTTATCATCTTAGCAACTTCAGGAGGAAGCTCTACTACATTTGGTCCAATATAAGGGTCTTTTGATAAGATATGGAAAAACAACCAAGGAAGAAGGTCATGTGAAAATCACATCAGCGTTGTTCTGCAATGGATTATGATTAGAAACCATGATACCAGCGCGTGCCGAGCAGCACAACCTTGTGTGTGCACCCACAGGAGGCTCTCGGTTTTGTCGCGGCACCATTAGTTGCTACTCACAACACCATTACTGAACATGCACCCGATGAGGAATTTCAAATGGCATAGATTGGGTTGTCAAGGTAGATGAATGAATTTGTAAGCACACAATTTAGAGGCCATAGCAGAGAGACATTGTGTCACACTAGCTAACCTTTGGGAGAGGTAACCGGAAGGTCCAACATGGATTTGGGTACGGTCTCCACAATTGGCAACATACGAACCATGGTCAAAGGCCAGCGTTGATGGAAATTAACTTGGTTGGTCAGTCGATAAAGGTCTTCACAAAGAGGGTTACAAAACATCCACGGCTTATGCAAACATATAGGAGAACTAAACTTTGGGCTTTCGGCCAAGCAAAGGCATGGATACAAACATTCCAAGGCTAACCACCAAGTCTACAGGCTCAGGCTCCTAAAAGAGAAACCTAATTGAAGACAACAACCATACAATTACGTAACGTGAATGTTGTTCTAGGATAAAGCTATGCGACCCTCGTATGCTTACCGAAGACAAACAAAGTGATAACTATGACACTAATTAACTAACAAGCATACATACATGCATCATAACTTCAAGCAACACATAAAGAAGCTTACACAAACGAACTCAAGCAACTAACTACAAGTTTAGTCCAAACAAACGTTAGCTAAGGAAGCCAACTTAGCATGTGCCCAGAATCTGGACAGCAACACAGTAGTTACTTGTTTCAACCATAACTGAGGTTGTAGACATCCCCTAAAGGTGATCCTAGACTTTCTAGAAAGCTTAGGAAGATGACTACACTTTAGTTATTCATACCAACAGCTAATTCATAGATTAACCTGACCAAAAATGCTAATGTTTCAGATCTGTACCAACATGGACAGAAAACTAAAAAGAACTTCAAATTTGCAAAACTGGAGTTCTAGGGACACAACAAGGCTGAGCCTTAACTTTATGTAAAGCTTATTAAGTTGTCTATAACTTTCTCATTATCATATTAAGATGATTCTATAGCCAACAAGGCCAAACAAGACAAAGAAGACATCTCTGCCCCAATTTGGACAGATTCTGTCATTCCATTTTGCAATCTCATAACTAGAGATTTAGACCACCACAATTAGTGCTATAAGACATTTTGGAAAGCTTAGAAAAAGTACTACACTTCTTCTAGTATCTCCAATACATGATTCCATATGCACACAGGTCAAACAAACCAAACATTCAGATATATTCAGAGCATAAGCAAAACCTGACAATAAACTTCTAAAATTCATAACTCTCAAAGCATAAGACCTAGGGTCATAAAATTTTAGGACAAGATAGATAAGTAAGTCAGCTACAACTTTGGTATTCTCTATAACTACAGAAAACACCATTATGATCACAAAAACATCACTACAACAGAAACAGTTCTAGCAGCCAACGTTTAATAAGCAAAACAAAGCTTGTCTTTGTTCTACTTAACAAGAGAGCGCACAGACATGTTATTCTAGTAGCTCTAAATTTTTGTTACCTTAGACCAACACGAATTTAATTCATTCATGAGAACCCATAATTACTTAAGTGAGATCTAAAGCATTGGCAAACGCTTGGGTGAACATATCCACCACTTGGCTAAGCTGGAGGATATCTCTAAGTTCAAGCATGTAGCCACACTTATTTCTAGTAAGGCTAAGCACACATTTTTCTCAAGCAACATGGAACAAGGCATTTTTGTTTTACTTCACTCAAGAAAGATAGTATAACACATTGATCCAAGTTACACACTATAGAACAAGGGTGAGAAGAGTATAGCCATGCATAAAGCAACAATCATGATAATGCATGCTTCATCCTATTCGTCCTCACAAGACTGCCAACCTAAGGTGGCGATCACGTTCTATGTCGGTGGCATAACACGCACTCTCTCAATATATAGCTAGTCAATAGCTACATTCGACTTACGTATTCGTGGTTAGCGTACCTACAGAAAAGTTTCATTGCAGCCCAATATTTCCCAATATAGCACACAATGAAAGCAGAGAAGTAAAATTCTAAGTACTCCCATGTACATATACCCCTGTATATATACATGTAGCACCAAAACTACCCGAATCATCAATCACCCACAATTAAGTACCTTTATATATACATGTGTGTGACATGTAAATAATCCAGTAACCAAAACTAGCTCTCCCCTAGACCGATAGATGTTCGGTCATGCTCTCACAACTCACACTTACCAGAGCGTAGGTGCGATGTTGCATAAAAGTAAACTAGCAACATATATGGCTATTTCATATATGAAGGCTACCTCTAATCTGACACACTGGGTAGCACAGTGTGGGAGAGTTATCACACATACATACCTTGGCCTGGGCGTAGATGCATAAATGAAAAAACCCCCAAGTTAGTACTTATATAAGCCACCTAATAATCCTTATATGGGCATAAGGAAATTGACCACTGGCATACTTAGATTTAGAATTCAGTTTTCACAAACCTATATATAGCTATAAGTTGATAAAACTGATTTTATAAAACAAAACCTTTGTTTTAAATACACATACGACAAGTTTAATGTTGAATCTTGCTCCGATACCAGCTGTAACGGAACCGTCCAAATTATAAGAGTACAAGTATAAAAACAATCACCGAAGTGATCAAATTCTCACACTTGAGCCCATATAACTCCGGTAGTCCAATGAAATCATGAGGGATTTCAAACCAACCAACATACAAGCCAAGATCGTAGTGATTCAATATAACAAGTCACATGTTACATCTATTTCACAAGTAATTCAATATACATCGGAGTTCAACATAGTTATTACAACTTAAGTTCAAAAGTTGCGGAAGTAAAGTAATTTGAAACTAACATTATTCTTATTTCAAATACATGCCAGTACCCCGGTCGACTTCCAACAAAAGCATTAGAGATAAGGTAAATAAGAAGGATCATGCCCATGATCACACTCTGCCACAAGGCAGGAGTCAACCAACTCTTGCAGCCGCCATGATACATCACAACCTGCAACAAGTGGGGAAAAAAACCCTGAGTACGACAAAGTACTCAGCTAGACTTACCCGTCAGAAACTAGAAATAAGGTGACACCAAGGATCATACAAGGCTGATATAAGGTGGGCTAGCTTGACAACATTTTGCATAAAAGCTTATTATGGATAAGTAATCATTAATGCTTAAGCATCAAGTTAATTATCATTAGCCTATCATCTATATTAGAACCTGTACTAGAGCACTCACTTTATTAGGAGCAAACAATATTAACCATAGCAGGTATAAATTGAGGCAACATTTCCATCGTTATCCAATTAACCATCCGTTCAATTTAATGGAATCTACGTTGCCGCTGCTCAAGTCAAGTGCTCACTAACCGGGAGCGACGACGATTCGAATCGAATTCCTATCCAGCTGGAGGGGTATTTCTAACACTCACCGCGTAGGCCTCTGCCAGGGTCGCACAAGCCACCTTTTCATATGATTTAGGAATCGCGGGTCCGAATGATGTCGCGACCCTAAGGGCGACACTCTGCCAGGTGATAGGGACTCTAACCCCCCCTTGGTCTCACGCCAATGTCCCCAAGCACATCCTTTCTCTCCTCCAAGAAGCAACCTACCATTCGATTCTCGGCCTGAATCACATTACTCGGCTTCGCGGTCGGAACAGCTTATCTGGCCAACTAAGTGTTAGACTGCGTTCAACATGACTCAAGGACGTACAGCGAATCGGTCCTTAAACGACTCAGACGGGCATAGATTCACACCCAAGACCTCCATGCCTTGTTGCTTCACTATCGTCATCCCGCCCGGTCTCATTTCATTTTATTAACACATGGTTCCATTCCACGATAGCAAATATAGCCAACCGTGCATATATGAATGTCCCTATATCTCGTAGGTGACAGGAAATCACTTGACTTCTACCGCTTAAAGCAGGGCTAAGCATTTACTCGATCCTAGTCTATGTAGGATTCAAGGATTCATGTATCTAGACAAGGAATGATATAATGCAGCAAGGTTTTCAACCAACTCCTACCACTTAATGCAACAATACTTATAACATATATATAATTAATTGCTTTGAAGGTAGGAGGCTTATAATGCTCCGGGGCTTGCCTAGGATCCGACTCAAGTTAGAGTATGTCAGATGAAGTCACTTGGCGAGCAACCTCCAATCTACCACTTGTCCGATCCTTCTATCTTCGGAATGAATCCACCAAACACCATCTTCTGGTTTGGCTCCATGCCATTTCCTTCACACGTTTCTGCTAGCGTACCTATATGAGATGCAAGATGCAAGTGCATGAATACATGAAAGTATAATGGACAATGCATCACATACAGTAAACAAGATCACACCATATTACACTCCACAGGCTCATCTCCACATGTTGCTTAAATAAACATCACCCAACCTAATATAAAAGATGACAAGCATATTAGGCATTGCACGCAAGGTTTCACAAGATCTCATGTGTATTAACTTAACTACCCTCAAAGGCATAAGCACACTTAACAATATACAAGCAAACAACTATAATTGGAATTTATCCATTTCTGGACAAGCAAACAGTAGCTTCACAAATCAATCATATCTGGAGATATACAAATCCAAATGATATGAAATAAGACATTACAGAAAGCTTATGAAATTCTCTACATTTCATTTAATATCATCATAGCATGATTCCAAAGTTTAACATGTCGAATTTACACAAATACAGAAACTGGTCTAACAAGACAGAGAGCAAGCAATTCTGTACCCCAACTTTAAATAGCTATAACTCCTAAACCACATGGCCAAATGCCACCGAATTTTAACAGCGGCTAGATACATAAATTATCTACAACTTTTGTATAAATAAGTTTCACAACAAAGCAAATTATCATGAAGAACTTTGCTAAGTTCCCAGATCTGTCCAGAAACCTTATTTGCAAGAAATAATTATTAACTTATGTTGCAAACATATAATTAGACAAAACCAACTTTACCAACATTTCACACATGACTAATGAACATCAGAAAACTTAGTGTCCATTTCTAAATAAATTCTTTTAATGCCTCTTCTTAATTTATTTAAATCATTAGGTGGAATTATGAACACATATCAAAAGTGCACAATAAATTCTAACAAATTTACAGGGGTCTACAAATGCTCTCAAAAGTCTACTGTCCAAATTTCAATCCATTTGGGCAAGTATATCAACCTCTATGAAAAAGACAAATTGCTATTGCAATAAATCATGTGAGAGCAAGTTAAACCTAAAACTCAATATTTTCTATGAACACATGGCCATAGAATGAACTAACATCAAAGAGCAACATCATAATAAGGTGATGGAACAACATTTTCTATTTTATCATTTATATATTATTTATAAGCTATTTATCAAGATATAAACAAGTTAAATCAATAACTTGAGAATACAGTAAGTAATGACCATGAAATTTATACCACAGTACGTCCATAGCACGGTAAGGCTGCCATAAAAATTTCACATCAATTGGAGCAACACAACTCAAGATATAAAAATAACAAGGAAAACAAGCATTTATTTTCCATTTAACAAGATCTAGGTAAAACATCCTGAAACCCGAAAACAACCTATAAGTTTTATATTTTTCTTAGACAGTGCATATTACTAGAAGACCAACAAAATTGGAATCACTAATTTTAGACTTCTAAAACTCCAGATAATGATGAAAGCAAGTTAATCCATTTCCAAAACCACATTTCACTAATGAATTTCTACAGCACAAACACATACATGCATGGCACAACCGATTACCCTAACATACAGAGCACTTCACAAGGATTCCAACAAAACAAATTACATAATTTTTGGAGCTACCAAATATGAGATATAGATTTTACAAAATAAAAGAAAAATCTGTAAATTTGGGCACCAAATGAAGTCGAGCGGGACCCACATGTCATACTCTCACCCAGTCTTCTTCTTCCTCCGGTTCGCATGAACTGAACAACCGTGAAAGCCGAAAGGGGAGGAGGCCGGTTCGGCCTGCAACAGAGGCGACGCCGGTGGCGAGCGGCGGTGCTGGGATGCCAGGGCTTCGCCCAGACCGTGCGTGCTCACCCGCAGGGGCACAGCTCGGTCGCAGTGGCCTCGCGACCCACCGGCAATGCGAGCCGGTGGCCCGACAGCGGGGAACACGGCAGCGGCGATGGACGGCCATGAGCACGGAGCTAGGGCATGGGAAGACCGAGGAGGAGGCGGTGGTGCGGCCGCAGCTGCGGAGGCTTGGAGCGGTGGAACAGCAGTGGCCGCGGAGCTCGGCAAGCCACCCATGGCGAGCGTGCGCTCGGCGCGTGGCGTGTCGTGGAGTGAGGGTGAGCGCGAGCCAGAGGGAGTGGGAAAAAGGGAGCTCGGCAGCGCAACGTTCCCCCCACATCCACTTAGGTGAAGGCAAGGCGCGGACACACGGAGGGCACGTGGCGGCAGTGCTGGCACGGTGGAGGGCGAGCGGCAGCTCTGCATGGCGGCCACGCTCAGGGCACGCGGCGGCCATTGCGGCATTTCGTCGACCACGTGGTAGGCAGTGAAGTGGTCCGGTTGGAGTCCAAATTTGGGCTTGCTCTGGGCCGATCTGGGTCTTGGACCTAAAACCAAAGTTGAAGCCCATACCATGCTCTACATTTTCTATTTAAAGGTCATGGTCATTAGTGTTGTAAATTAGGAGATAATCCGTCCCCAATTCACCAGTGTCAACACGTTAAACTAGGGCTCGATTTTTGGGACTTTGCTATTCCAAACCTGGTCAAATTGGCCCCAATTTTTTACATGTTGCTCTCCAATGAATTGTTTCCAACTTTGATTTTTGGGTCAACTTGAGTTACTCAACAAAATTCGGAGAACATGAGATGCCAACGTCGAAGACACTGAAATCAGGGCTTTAAATGTCTAAGTGCTGAAATCAGCCCTATTTCAGACTTGTGGGCCCTTTTTGAGCATGTTCTACACATTTTCATGACTTGACTCTTAAACAAAGTTTGTTCCTTATAAAATTCTCTACAGCTTTGTAAAAGGGTGCACAGTCATGCAAAGCTTCTAGGTCACACTTTTGAAATGGTCAAACAAGAGTGTTCTAGAGTCCATACATGGTCAACTATCACTTAGAAGCACATTTAGGCAAAATGATCAACATGAACATTGTTCCATTAAGTGTCCTAAGTGTAGTTAAGGGGTTATAGAGACCAAACATACACACCACGCATAGGTTGCACAAAAGTGTAGGCCTCACATGCACTGAAACATAGAAGTCACTATAATTGTAGTGCTTGTTTCAAGGCTACATTTCAATTGTTTCATGTGTTTGCTTCAAGATACACGCTACACATGTTCCACTAGGGTGTCCCACATATGTCCAAGCTGTGTTGCACATGTTGCATTTGTATGTTGCATAAACACTAGTTACCATGGGATGTAAGGCAGGTTTTAGTTATAATCCAAACAAGCATATAACTTATCATTTCATGTGACTTTTTGATTCCAAACTTCATGAAACTTTTCTAGGGATCAATATAGATAGGTACCAAGGTGAGACACATGAAGATATGGCAATAACACCATCCAAACATATATCTTTGAAAATGGCCTATATGTAAAGCAATGGTGCAACATCCAACTTTAGGTCAGGCTCATCTCCATAGATTGACCTTGACATTGCCATCTCCACTTAATCTATCATGTTTAAGCTCAAACCCACTGCTTAGTGAGTGACAAACACCTGGGGTGTTACAGCTACGCTGCCATGTTCAATATCACTCAAACATCATTTTAAAAATAAAATATCACTCAAACAAAGTGCAAATAGTTTACAACAATCTTCATTATTACAAACCATTTCTAATCTATGACCTAGCAAACAAAGCATTAGCTATCCAATCACGAAACTCATTCATATTTGGATCTTCATCGCCTTGATGTGATTCTCTCCTAGTTTCTTCCTCCTCCATTGGGTTATAGTTTTCATCTTCATCACACTTGTCAAATAGATCATCCATCATACCACTCCGTCTAATGAAATTGTGTAATGCCATGCATGCCATGATAATTTTGGCTTGTTTTTTCATTGGATAGCTAGGTAAATCCAACAAAATTCTCCACTTCATCTTTAGAACTCCAAAAGATCTCTCTATGACATTTCTAAGTGAAGAATGTGTATAGTTGAACAACTCTTTTTTACCTCTTGGCGTAGGGCCCTGCCTCCATTCTGGCACATGATATTTTGTACCCTTGTATGGCGAAAGATAACCTGGTTGGTTTGGGTACCCCGAATCAACCAGATAAAATTTTCCTAAATAGATGAAACTAATGTCAGTAAAATAATAAGCCAGCTATATAAGAAACATAAAGAAAAGAATGTACTACTGCGTACATACCCTCAGGTGGATGTGGAAATTTGTTACCAAACTTGTTAATTGCATCATTGAACACCCTCATATCATGAACCGAACCAGGCCATCCCGCCACAACAAAGGTGAATCTCATATCAAAGTCACAGCATGCCAACACATTCTGAGTGGTGCAGTGTTTCCTGCCTGTGTATTGGACTACCTTATCAGCTGGCACAGTGACAGGGACATGGGTTCCATCTATGGCTCCAATGCATTTATCAAAGTATGGAGCAAAACGAGCAGACTGTAACCTTGTATGCACGGTTTCAAATTTTGGATCCTCGGGCCTAATGATATCAACAGCAAGCTTCATCACACAAGCCAAAACCTTATCAAACTTGACACTACATGTCTATAGTGACCTCTCAAACCTATTATCAGCTTGTCTCATCGACTGTGGGGCACCACACATCCACAAAAACATAGCTAGAGCCTCTATAGATTTCATTTTTTGTGGACTTCAAACCATACCTCTGAACAAGAATATTGTGCAAGCTATCAAAAACATTTTCGTGCATCCTAAACATGTTATAGCATTGTGTCCTATTGCCTAGAGTTCTCATAGTCCATTGATATCCAGTTTCTTTTGGAATTCTATAAGTAGCCTTGCTCATGTACTTGTCACAGTGGTACATACCTATCATCAAAATAGCAGTAGCAATCCTTCTTCTCTTCTGTTGACATTTCACTACATGCATCATTGCATCATGAGAGCTTCCTCCTCACTATCAGTTGATACCTCTGCATCAGATCCACTAGATACCCAATCATCATCAGTGGACAACCCTTCATCAGATTCTTCAGTAGTAACCCCGTCATCCTCAGTAGACCACCCAACATCATGTCCTCCATTAACAGTCTCTCCTTCTACAGGACCTCCATGAGTAGCATCTCCATGATCAGCTCTCTCAAATGCAACACCCCTAGTAATATTATCCTGCTGGTGCATTAAAAAACCAATCAGTATGTTAACTGACAAAATGCAGCAGTTTTTAACATAATTCAAAACCAATCAATATAAAAATGTGCAACAAAGAAGGCAATAAAGTAATAAATTATAGCTGCCACTAAACAACCCCTGTTGACATAGTTCACACTAGTAGCATTGTTCATTAAACATTACAAAGCTCAAACACAAATTATAGCTGCCACTAAACAAAAGCGCATCCTATTCTTTATCTCCCAGAAACAAAAAGAAGCCAACTAAGCTTCTTGATGACCATCCTATTCTTCATCTCCCAGAAACAAAAAGAAGCCAACTAAGATTCTTGATGACCATCCTATTCTTCATCTCCCAGAAACAAAATGAAGCTAACTGAGATTCTTGATGACCATCCTATTCTTCATCTCCCAGAAACAAAATTGAGGCAGCCCAAACATGAATTTCTTGCACTCTGTCTTCTTCTGCAAACACAAAGGAATACTGTTATGAGACACTATCATGGCAAACACAAATGAGCCTCTAACAATCAAGGTCATATAAATTACCTTGGTGTGCAGTTCCCACCAGCTTAGAGGTGCATCTATCCCACCATTTGCAAGGCAGCCGACCGCTGTCTGGTTCATAGCCCACTTGTAGAAAGTGTACATTTGCTTGAGCTGACTGTATCTGTTCTTTATTTGTTTCAATGTATGGAAGAGGCCAATCTTTCTATGATAGAGGACTTGAATATTATCATAACCTCTCCTGGACATTGTACCATTACTTCCATTGCCCTTTTTCATTTCATCAACAGCAAGACTAGCGAAGATAGATGTATGCATATCTGACCAGTTTGCCTTGTTAGGCTGTTAGAGTGTTAGTGCCTGACAAAAGCTTGAAAAACTATGGAGAACAACACACTATAGGAGTACTATATATGCTAATCCACATTACATTTTATTTCCTTTGCATTATATAGGAGTATGTTAACAAAGGAAGAACTTTGCTTCTTCTACGTGTGCAATGATGCTGTGCATGGAAAAATAAAACTACCACAGCGGTTAAAGGAGAAGAACCAGCTAGGGACACCAGTACAACAATGCCTTGCAAGAACACACACAAGTACTAGGAGTACTCCAGTACTAGGATATGTATACTACTGTCAGTGTGACTGTGTATGTAAAAATAAAATCTTTTGCCGGCTGCATAAAGGTGTCTTAATACAAGATTAATTATGTAATCAAAGGTAGATCAAACAAATCAGATCATAGTTCTAGAAAACAAATGCAATCAATAATGACAGTAGGTAGATCAAAGCAAATCAGATTGTACTGCAAATACGATACCTCATCAGGGAAGACGTTGTCACCTTCTTCTTCTTCCTCAACTGCATCAGATGGGCCATAGGAACTACCGGAAGCCGTGGATGCACGCATCCCAGGTGGCGGCATGCGGGAAGCTGACGATGCGGCACGAGCCTTGCCCGATCCAGACTTTGTGCGGCGACCAGCTGAGCGCGCCGCCGGGCGCTTCCCAGAGCCGCTCGCTCCTCCAGTCGGCCGTGGAGGAACAAACGCCCCTCCAACGGATCTTGAGCCTATGCCAAGAGATGGGAGCCACGACCGGAAACAGTATCTTTGCCGAGTGTTATATGCTTTGCCGAGAGCCAAATATCGGGCTCTCGGCAAAGAATCCTTTGCCGAGAGCCTGCGCTCGGCAAACATTGGCTCTCGCCAAATACTAGCTTTGCCGAGAGCTCGACTCTCGGCAAAGATTGGCTCTCGGCAAAGCCAAAATTTGCCGAGAGCTCGACTCTCAGTAAACAAAAAAATCTCGGCAAAGCCCCAACCCCACAAACGTCACCCTTACGCCGTCATCTTTGCCGAGAGCCTGCTGTTAGGCTCTCGGCAAAATATTTTCTTTGCCGAGAGCCGCATCCAAGGCTCTCGGCATTTTTTTTTGGATTTTTGGTCCCAAATTTTTTGTGCAGCCTTGCTACAGTACTAGAAGCCAAGATTTGAAATTTGGTGTATTTTCCATCCCTCTTGCTATATTTTATGTATTTTTTTCATTTTCTTGATTTTTTCCGCAAGACGCACATTTGTACTGGAGGTGCATGAAATAATGAATCTCAGCGATTCAAAAAATTATATTCATTCTTCTGAGGGTATTTCGACGCCGTATCTTGGGACAGATGCGGAAACTCGACCATCTCGTGCACGCGACATGGCGACCAAGTTGCGTGAGATTTGATTTAAAAATATATAAAATGTGAATGGAGTCGGAAAATTATGAAAATGGACGGCAGACCTTGACATCGCATGTAGAAGCTATAAAAAAAATTTGAAAATGTTTGAAGCAAGTTGTGTCGTAAGATGGTTGAAACCCTTAGATCTCCACATGTGATAAACAAGATATCGCATGCGGAGATCTCAGGGTTTCAACCATCTTGTGTCACAATTTGCTTCAAACATGTTCAAATTTTTTTTATAGCTTCTACATGCGATGTCAAGGCCTCCCGTCTATTTTCATGATTTTCCGACTCCATTCACATTTTATATATTTTTAAATCAAATCTCACGCAACTTGGTCGCCATGTCGCGTGCATGAGATGGTCGAGTTTCCGCGTTTGTCCCGAGATACGGCGTCGAAATAGCCTCGGAAGCATGAATATCATTTTTTAAATCGCTAAGATTCATTATTTCATGCACCTGCAGTTCAAATGTGTGTCTTGCGGGAAAAATAAAGAAAATGCGCGAAATATAGCAAGATGCATGGAAAATACACCAAATTTCAAATATGGCCACCTAGTACTATATCAAGGCTGTTGGAAAAAAATTAGGAGCAAAAATAAAAAAAATATATATATATTTTGCCGAGAGCCTCCTAAAGCTCTCGGCAAAGATCATCTTTGCTGAGAGCCTGGGCTTGGGGGCTCTCGGCAAAGAAAATCAAAAAAATAAAAACTCTTTGCCGAGAGCCGCCTGACCTAGCTCTCGGCAAAGAACGCCGGCAAATGAAATAAAAAAAAGAACCTCTTTGCCGAGAGCTTTAGGAGGCTGGGGCTCTCGGCAAAGAAAATAAAAAAAAACCCTAAACCCTTTGCCGAGAGCCGTCTGATCTAGCTCTCGGCAAAGGGGTTCGTACATTTTAAAAAAACCCGCCCCTCTCACCCCTCACACACGCGCCCCTCTGCCCCTCACCCGACCCGCCGCCGCCCGGCCGCGCCCCCGCCCCCGCCCCTGCCCCTGCGCCGGCGCCACCGCGCCCCCGCACGTCCGCTCCCCTGCCCGGCCACGCCCCCGCACGTCCGCTCCCCCGCCCCGCCCGAGCGCGCGCCCCGCCCTGGCCCGGCCGCGCCCCCGCCCCTGCCCCCGCGCCGGCGCCACCGCGCCCCCGCACGTCCGCTCCCCCGCCCCCGCCCGAGCGCGCGCCCCGCCCCTGGCCATTCCCCGCCCGTCCGACCGGTTGGAGAGGAGGCCGAGAGGGGGAGTAGGTGGAGGAGAAGGACAATAGGAGGTGGAAGAAGAGGGGGAGGAGGAGCTCGCCCCGGCCGTCCAAGATCCGGTGGAGGAGGGAGGAGGAGCTCGCCGCGGACCTCGCGTCGTCCCCACAGCCGTGTATGCATCCATCTCATCTCAGATCTCACATAGGAGAAGTGGCAGTATCAATTGTTTGGTCATGTTTAGTAGTAATCCACTCACATGTCTATTAAATTCTCTATTGTTAGCTGTTTGTTTGCTAGTGTTACCTTGTCTTCTTTCAGTAAAGTACAATGAGAAGTGAGATTAATTCTAACGAAAAACAGAAACCTTGTGCTGCTGCCATACAATGTGCCTGGACTCTGAACTTTTAAACTAGGGATGGTGAGAGATGGAAATTTGAATTGGATAGGTACCTTCCATTGGCATCGTACACGCCCGAATCACCAACGCGTGTCCACACAGATATTTAAGTTTGACTCTAAAACATATTGGAATAGATGGCGATCATTCCACAAATCTCCGAGCAACAAATTATTCATGTGACTGTGCAACAAGCCATGCATCTCGTTGCAACACACATGACATTTGCTAGTACTCCCTCCATCCCTGTCATTCTCACTACCCAAGTAAAATATTTTAAACTTTAGCCAAATATTTAAGAAAATATTAATATTTATGGAATATAATTAGTACCATTAGATAGATTGTTGAATATATTTTCATAATAACCTTATTTGGAGATACAAATATTGCTAATATTTTCTAGGAACCTATTCAATGTTTAAAAAGTTTGAGCAGCACAAAACCTATAGCAACACTTTTTACTGGGATAGAGGGAGTACAACATACAAGAGAAATATGTTTGAGTTTATTAGATCGTACGTTGTAATTATGTCCTATACAATGGTTGGCAACTGATGCCCGTAGTGACATTCAAACCATCAACTTTCCCATAGAAGGGGAATAATCTACTATATATAAAGAAAATGAATCTGTATCCTAGAATTCATGTCTTAGCATATAATCTAGCCCCTCTGTATTTCATCAATGCGATGTGCACAAAATATATGATTGAGCCTCAGTCTTCCACTTGTAGTCGGTGAAGACTTGCCTCAACTGGGTCATTCATCCGTGTTAACCTGCACTGGAACATTATACATATGTGGACAGGTCCAAGTAAATGCATACATATGTTTAGTGCTGGTGCAGTGACAACGCGAGGCAGCAAACGATGTGCAGTTGGGCTGCACCGGCTGCCCATTCTGTGTGCTGACTGCTGGGTACATCCGTACATGTGCATCTTGTGACTCGATCATGCATCTGGTGGTGGTGTGTCTTGATATACGGTTGATTTGCTTGCAGGATAAACAATGTTCAAAGGTTTGGATAGATAGATGTCACGATGTCATGCTTGATTATGGCTTAAACAATGTTCAAAGGTTTGTGTGCTTGATTATGGCTTGATCATGCACTTGGATGTAGATGTAAGTACTCGGATGGATGACCGTCAGTGGATGTACTCGGGCCGCAGAAGCAAGAGTGATTTCAGTGATGAATGGTTGCACAAGACAGATGCTTTCTTGAACCATGCATTTGGCCCGGCTCGGCGAGGAGAGATGAAAGTATTGTGCCCGTGCAGCAGATGTGGGAACCGACGAAGGCAAGACAAGGAGAACATGGGTAAACATCTTCTGAACCATGGATTCACGCCGGACTACACCCGGTGGATCTACCATGGTGAAGTACATCATTTGAGAGAGGAGGCGGTGCGACCACGTATGCAGGACTTTGATGCTGATGCTGGGGTAGCAGACCTGTTAGATGACTTCCAACAAGCACAGTACGCTGCAGGACGTACGGAGGAGGAGATGGAGAAGACCGCAAAGGCGTTCTACGACATGATGTCTTCGGCATAGAAACCCCTTCATGATCGAACAACGGTTTCTCAACTGGATGCCATTGGTCGTGTGATGGGGTTCAAGTCCCAGTTCAACCTGAGTCGAGAAGCGTTCGATGGTATGTTGGCCCTATTTGGTAGCATGCTTCCGGACGGCCACATATTGCCAAAGAGCCTGTACGAGTCACAGAAACTGCTTCGTGCACTGAAGATGCCGTATGAGCAGATACATGCATGTCCAAATGGGTGCGTCCTCTTCAGAAAAGATCTCAAGGATGCAGGTTACTGTCCGAAGTGTAAAGCGTCGAGATACATGGAGGTAGATGATGGTGAAGGCCTGAAGAGACAACTTTCTATCCCCATGAAAGTCCTGTGTTACCTGCCGTTCACACCGAGGATCCAACGTCTCTACATGACCGAGGAATCCGCGAAACAGATGAGATGGCACAAACAGGGTACACGATACAATCCTGAGAAGATGGTACATCCCGCCGATGGTGAAGCATGGGTCCACTTTGATCGCATTCATCATGACAAAACTAGAGAGGCTCGTAATGTTCGTGTTGCGTTTGCTACAGACGGTTTCAACCCCTATGGACTCATGGCTGCCCCCTACACCTGTTGGCCCGTCTTCGTTATCCCCCTCAATCTTCCCCCCGGCGTCCTATTTCAACGTCATACTGTCTTCTTGTCGTTGATAATTCCTGGACACCCGGGGAATAACATGGGTGTGTACATGGAGCCTCTGATTGATGAATTGGAAACTGCTTGGAACGAAGGGGTATTGACATACGACAGGATTCTGTCTATCCAGGAGCCGATGTGTATATTGTGGCTCAACAGGCCACGCAGGTTTATTACACACCATATGCGTGCAAAAGCAAAGAGCATATCTTGGGTTGGTATATTGTGCACAAGATATCGCCACATGCTAAACTACCTCTCCCCAACGATGAGGATTATAACTTCAACACAAACACGTATGATGGGGAGTTCTTTCAAGAAGCTGGGTTACAAGGGACGTTCACGATAGACTTAACCGAAGCGATGGAAATGGAAGTAGAGAATGATGACGAGGACGCTGGGGATGAGGTGGTAAATGAGAAGGACATACAAATGCTAGAACGATTCCTTTTAGGCGAAGCAAATGAAGACAACCTCCCGTCTTCGGATACTGAGGAGTACTTAGACATGGTTGACAGCGATGATGACACTTATGCTCCGGCTAATCCCGATGATGCAGATTATTTATAATTCACGTAATATTATGTTATATTCTACACCTGTTATGTTTTTTCTTAGGATCTAGGGTTTTATTTATTTTGCATATATTTCATTATGTTATTTCTAATACAATATTGTTTGTTCTGTTTAAATGCAGGAGGTCGAGCCAAGATGCCAGGCGGACGTCAGAGGTCGATGAGCTCCCTGTACCGGGCCTCGCAGGACGACGGGCCATCTCGGCAAAGGAGGGGTCGCCGCCGGAGGGAGCTGACTCCACCGGAGGACGAGGTGCCGGCCACGCCCGAGGCTGAGGCTCAGGCGGATGAGGGGCAGGAGGACCCCGAGCAGGAGGACCCCGAGCAGGAGGATGAGCCGTCGGCCGCGGCAGACGAGGGTTCGGCTGCCTCAGGGGCGTCCACACCCTACTTGCGAGGTCCCGCCAGCCTCCCGGCCCGACCGATACCACTTCACCAACGCCCAGTGATCCGCCCCGTTGGACAAAGGTACATGTTTTAACTACTCGTTCATATGATATGTTTAAAATTGAAATAGAAACTAATAATCTTTCTGTATCACTTGTGCAGGCATTGGGAGTTTGTGGAGGGTCGTGGCCGCAAACCCAATGGCATCCCGGGTCTCTTGTGCCGTGAGCACTACCCCGGCATAGTACAGTATGCCGGGAAGACAGAGCCGGCCTACACATTTGACCACTACACCGTCGCCCCAGACCCGGACTACCCAAACAAGGCGGCGAGGGTCAGAGCGGAGCTGTGGGTAAGTCTTCGTCACACAACATCGCATTCATCGTACTTTTCTTGAATTACTTAGAGTTTGTATTGCATCTGTATGCAGGACTTCTATAGGTTTGAGCAGGGGAAGGAGGCACAGGCGGAGGTGGTGAGTACAAGGTCCTGCAGGAAGCTCGTCACCGACATCATCTACGAGGCGAGACTTCAGGCCATCGTCAACTACAACGCCACGGTCGAAGGACGGAGGGTCTCGAAGGTCGAGGCGAGAGGCATGACGCTGAGCCGGGCGCAGTACATTCAGGTAAGCGATTCCTTTTGAGATTAAGTTATGCTCATTTCATCTGACGCTTATATGTGAAATACTTGATGATGTGCAGATGGTCCCCCAATGGTGCCAGTCGTTTCCCGAGTGCTGGGAGATGATCGTGGACCGGTGGCTCTCTGAAGAGTGGACCGCCCAGCACGCCGAGGCCCGGGAGGCGCGTCTGCAGATGCCAGGTGTACCACACCACCAGGGCAACCGCAACCTAGCCGAGTACGCACAATCTTGGGTACGTGAAACACTTTATGTATTGTAACGCTCAAATGTTGCCTAATTACTAATCATCTTGTTGTCTTCCTCGCAGACGACGTCACACGGTGGCCAGCCTTGCAGCACGTTCATGGCATACGCCATGTCCCACAAGGGCAAGGCCACCGCACCGGAGACCTCCTACAACCCCGATGACCCCCCCGAGGCATACTCCAACTCCAGCGTCCACACCCGCCTCACTGACTACACAGAGGCGGCAAGGGCGGTCCATGGGGCCGACTTTGATCCGGCCAGCGAGGACTTGGACGGAAGCCTAGTGATGAGGGTCGGAGGAGGGAAGAAGCACGGGCGTTATTGGCTTGGCGACGGCGTCATCGACTCGTCCTCCACTCCCACTCTGTCCCAGCTTCGAGCACAGACCACGAGCGGGAGCGTCCCCATACGCCCACGCCCGTCACCTTCGCAGTCGCGGGTCGCCGAGCTCGAGGTTATTTTTGTTTTACTCGTCGTACATTGATGTTTAAATGTTTGCATTGTTCTAACATTCCCTTTGTATTATCGCAGGCCCGCCTGGAAAGAGAAAGGGAGGAGCGCAAGCTTGCCGAGGCCCAGATGCGGTCCCAGATGGAGGCTCGGTTGGAGGCCCAAGCTAAGCAGATGCAAGATCTCATCACGTTCATGGCCTCCCAGGGCATGCAGGTGCCCGCGGCGCTCATGGCTCCTCCACCGCCGTCTCAGAACGCGGATGTTACTCCTGTGAGTATCGATTCCTCAATGTTTTGTTTCTGCATTTGCTTGTCTGACATAGACATCTAATTTTTGCAGCCTCCGTCGGCGGGTTCGAACAACCCGCAAGCGCCTGGATGGAACACGCCCGGGGGTCAAGGCGGGACTGCTTCTCCGGGGTGGCCAGGGCAAGGTTGGCCATGAGTGTGTTTAAAGTGTCGTCTCTAGTAGATTGTGAACTTTAGAATGAAAACTTATTATACTTAGATTGTGAACTGTAGAATGGTCATTGCACTCGGCAAAGCTGGGCAACAAAACTGCAAAAATACCCATTTCCCAGCTTTGCCGAGCGCAATGACCGTTGCACTCGGCAAAGAGTTTTCTTTTTTTTTTGGAAAACTCTTTGCCGAGAGCTAGACTGGCCAGGCTCTCGGCAAACATTTTTTTAAAAAAAAAAAATTTGCCGAGAGCCTGGCCAGACTGGCTCTCGGCAAAGAGGTTTCCAAAAAAAAAAACTCTTTGCCGAGGGCCAGTCTGGTCAGGCTCTCGGCAAAGTTTTTTTTTAAAAAAAAAAGAAAAATCTTTGCCGAGAGCCGGCCAAATGGACTCTCGGCAAAGAAAAAGGCCCGTTAACGGCGCCTTTTCTTTGCCGAGAGCCGCGTTGGCTCTCGGCAAAGCCTTTGCCGAGAGCCCGATAAACGGCTCTCGGCAAAGAAGGCTTTGCCGATCGGGTTTTTGCCGAGACAGCTTTGCTGAGAACAGCTCTCGGCAAAGCCTTTGCCGAGGGTCTAAGAGCCTTTGCCGAGAGCCTGGAGCCCTCGGCAAAGCCGCCAGCTCCAGTAGTGAGCCCGGCACCAGCGGGAACGCCATCACCTTGGAGGAGCTCCTGGTACGAGTTGACGAAGGGGAAGCCGTCGTGGCTGCAGTTCAGATGCAGCCCCGCCAAGTTGGGCCGAGCAGAGGAGCGAGCACCATACGCTGGCACCTGGGGGGAGCGGCCGAATCCGCCGGCGTAGGAGGGCAACGACGGGGCGGAGCTATTGGGAACCACGGGAGAAGACGACTGTGACAAGTAGTCCGGATACTCCGACCTGTGGTCATCCATGGCTGATGCGGCCAACGGAGGAGCGGGGAAGATGGCGGCGGCGGAGGGGCTGTGAGCAGGGAAGTGGCGGCGGCGGAGGGGAGGAGTGAGCGCGAGCGCGGAGCAGATAGGCCTGGGGGCGCTCGTACACAGCAACAATGAGGGGCACCCGCGTCCAGGTGGGCTTTTAGGCGCTTTTAGCAAGGGTTGGGCTACTAGTTGGCTGATGGGCTTTTGGTCCAAATTAGAAGGGGTGTTTGGTTACAAATCTACTAAAATGGACTAAATATGACTCATTTTAGTAGCTCCTAAGGGAACCAAACACCCCCTTAATCAGATCAATTTTAGGGGGCATCTGATATAACAATATCAAAACACTAAAAATGAATACATTTAGGGACGGCTCATTAGTACGTGCGGCTCTATTTAAGTAGCCAATAATTGATTTTTTTCAAAAGGAACTGCTCCATCCACAGACCACAGGCTATATATAGCACTACTACAAAAATAATATTTAACAACGCCTCCTTTTTCTTTCTGGGCGGCTCTTTTTTGAGCCGCCCGTACAATTAGTGGCCAAATTAGCTGTTCTATAAATTCATTTTGTAGGGGTCACTAGTACAGCAAAGCTCTGCACAGGCGGTTCTAGAGGTATTTTTACTGGCGTTGAATGCAACCGCATGTGTGAAAGGCCACTGAAAATAGTAAATTTTCACTGGCGTCACCATGAGAACCGCCAGCACAAATGCATGTTCGGTCTTGTTTAGGCCTTGTTTAGATTTCAGAATTCACCCCCAAATTCCACTATGTAAAAAGGAGATTCCCCATCACATTAAAATATCGGCAAATGTATGAAGTACTAAATGTAGATGAAATCATAAATTAATTACACAGTTTTATTGTACTTTGCGAGACGAACATTTTGAGTCTAATTAATCAATTTTTGGACAATTTTTTGCACTAAAAAACAAAATTGCTACAGTACTCGGGGGTGGCACTGTGCAGATTCGGCCACCCGAGTTTGGGATCTAAACAAGGCGTTAGATGCCCGATTCGGGCATCCCCGAATCACTGTAGCACTACTGTGCTACGTTGTAGTAAATTTGTTTTTATTTAGTAATAATTGTCCTAACATTGATTAATTAGGTTCAAAATGTTCGTCTCACAAAGTACAACAAAACTGTGCAATTAGTTTTGATTTTATCTACATTTAATACTTCATGCATGTGTCGGTATTTTGATGTGATGAAGAATCTTCTTTTTGCATAGTGGAATTTGAGGATGAATTTGGGAATCTAAACAAGGCCTTCACCAGCGGCAACCTTATTTCAACCGCCTGTAAAAAAATTATTTGTACGAGACTTTATATCATCCGCCAGTACCAAGGGCATGTTCGTTAAACTTTAACCGGTATTATCATAGGGTACACCATAAAGTGTTCAGAGCTTAATAGATTCATCTCGTAAATTAATCTCAATCTGTACAATTAATTTTGTAATTAGTCTATGTTTAACACTTCATGTGTCAAACATTCATTCAAATGTGATTAGTGTTAAAAAAAACAAAAGGAACCAAACACCCCTTAAATATTTTCCAGCCAAAAAAAGAAATTCCAAATACCATTTATAGATTACATTAAACCTAACGAGGTAGCATAACCTGATTTTCAGCACATAATTAACCAAACGAGGTAGCACAACCAGCACTTTGTCTCTTCAAATATGCAAGAAATAAGCTTACAAGCTATCAACAGATATTACAGATTTAGAAGTTTAGAAAGGTATCCATGGTATTACAGATCCCTAAATTTGCAAGCTTTACACAGGAGCAGTCCAATCTGCCGATGACGCAAAGCACCAAGGTCCGCGCCGCCTCTGAGCATCTGGAGCCACCGCACGCCATGACCCGTGCTGCCTCGAGTGCCGAGGCCTGCGGCTGCCCGCGCCGCCGTGCGGAGAACGAGATGCCACAGACCACATGCCACTGGAGACGAGCGGAGGACGTGAAGAGCTCCACGAGACCTTCGTCCGACGGGGCCATGCTGTCGCAGCTTACTGAGCCTCCATAGCCGCTGCGCATCGTGCCGGTGGGGAGCCACCGCCGCACGTCAGGGCTGCGAATTGAGTCGCATGCTGGGGTCATGTCATCCTCGCGGTGCGCCGGGGCCACGCCTTCCTCACTGCGCGATGAGGCCGCGCCATCGACGAGCGTTGGCTGCCGGTGTGCTGCTGTGGTGCCTATGCAGAGAGATGAGAAAGAAGTGGATGGAGAAAGAGCCGGAAAGATGAGAGTGCTGGTTGCATATTCGAAGAGATAAGACTGTCTCCAACACTCTACCTATATAGTGACCCAAACCCAAAATGCATCACGAACGTGAGAAAAATGGCCTCCAACCGAGGAGCCATACCAAACACCCATTTTGCCTAGACGGAGAGAGAGCACCCAAATATGCGTCCTCCCTCTGACTTCTCTCTCCTCGACCCAAATCCGCATCGTCCTCGACGGAGGACTCGAAGGTGGAGTTGGAGGCGGCGAGCGGGGGTGGGTGGAGGCAGGAGCAGCGGGACGCACGGGGCCATGGCTGCGGCCACCGCGGGCGACACCACCGGCGGCGCGGGCGCTGGGAGCAGGGGCCTGTGGCAGGGGCGGGGGCCTCCACCGGCGGCACGGGCGCCGGGAAGCAGGGGCTGGTGGCGGGGGCGGGGGCCTCCACCAGCGGCGCGGGTGCCGGGAGCAAGGGCTGGTGGCGGGGGCGGGGGGCCTCCACCAGCGGCGTGTGCGCCGGGAGCCGGAGCCGGTGGCGGGGCCGGGCGGCGCCACCGGCGGTGCGGGCGCCGGGAGCAGGAGTCGGTGGAGCTCGCGCCCATCTCCTCCAAGACGGGCTCCTCCACGGGTTGTGCTGTTGGAGAAGTGATATTTTGGGTGTGAGACCCTTCTCCTGTAGGCGACCTAAAGCATGGAAATGGGTCTCGTATTTGGGTTGAGCTGTTGGAGATAGTCTAAGGATATGAACGTGTTAAATAAAGTAGCTAGCCGCTGGGAAGTGTTCGAGGAGACAGCGAGCACGTGGGTCTGCAGACGAAACCAGGCGGGTATTGCATTCGAACCTGATGCGCGCGGATATTTTTGGTTGATGAAAAATATCTGCACGGGCGGATCTCGTAGCTTGCCGCCACTATAAATTTATTTATACAATCGGTCATCTTAGTATACCCGCCACTAAAATACGACTATTTCTAGTGACGGTTGTCTTAATCTATCGCCACTACAAATATTTATTTATAGTGACGGTTTTATTAGGACAACTGTCAGTAAAAGTACCTCTATTTATAGTGACGGTTATATTAGCACAACCGCCTCTGAAAATATTTCTCTAGTGGCAGAACTGAGCTGGGCCCAGCTAGTTATTAGCACAGGCATCACTCCAATACCAACCGTCTGTAGAAAAAAAGCATGGTGACAAGAGAAATCATCTGTGTACTAGTGGGTGGCCGGTGTTATCAGCCGACCTAGCAAATGGACCAATTTGTAGGGCCGTGTCAATGTCCAGCAGCCCCCACAAATCCCATTTGTAGGGCCTGCTCAATATTGAGCTGCCGCTACAAATGGATGCCCAATATTTAAAATGCAACATTAAAATTTGAAATTTTGCAAACGACTTCAGACGTTGAAATTCTAAAAATAAAAGTTGTAGATCTTAAAACGTTATGAAACATTAATGTTTACAACTTTTTTATTTGAAATTATTTACTGCTTCAAATTGCTGTTTGAACTTAAATTTTGAAATTATTGAAGAACTCTTATTTCTCTTTTTAATCTCCGGCTAAAACTTGTAACTAGTTTTTCTCCCTCATATTAACTTCAAATTTGATGTTTTTTTTAAAAAATTTCTAAAATTATGCTCTATCAATTTATTGTGTTCTTAGAGCTATTGTTCTATCCATCTTTTCATTTGACAATGTTTTATCTATTTGAATTTTGAGTTTCAAAAAAGTCAGCTTTTATCATGATTTTGAAACATTAAATAAATTCAGCTAAAAAGTCATGAACATAAAAGTTGTAGGACTCATGAAGATCTACAACTTTTATGTTGATCATTTCTTCATCTGAGATTGTGATAGTAACATTGTTCACAAAATTTACATTTCTCTCTTGTAGTTTCATAAACTACACGAGAGATATCTAAGATTTGTGAACAATATTACTACCACAATATCGGATGAATACATGACCAAAACAAAAAGTTACAGATCTCGATTAGTTATGAAATTTCGTAGTTGACAACTTTTCCATTTGAAATCATCTTGTCAATGTTAACTACCTTTAAATTTCTCAACTTCAAAATTCAAATTTTGTAAACGACATTGGATGGAGAAACTACCAAAATAAAAGTTGTAGATCTCCAAAAGTTATGAAACTTTGTAGTTGACAACTTTTTCATTTGAAGTCAGCTTATCAAGAAAAACTACGTTTGAATTCCCAAAAAATTGAAAATTGAAAATTTTAGAACGACTCTCATGGAGAAACTGCAAAAATGAAAGTTGCGGATCTCGAAAAGTTATGAAACTTTGTGGTTGACTACTTTTTCATTTGAAACCATCTTGTCATGGAATACTACGTTTGAATTTATCAAATTTGTAATTCAAATTTTGTGAAACCTCGGATGTAGAAACTACCAACATGAAAGTTGTAGATCTCTAAAAGTTACGAAACTTTGAAATTGATAACCTTTTGATTTGAAATCCTTCAGGGCCTCAAACAATTAATTTATGCTCAGTCTGGTACAATATTTGGGAGCCACAAACCATTCTACACACTAGTGACTATGAGGTGTAGTAGTAGAGGTAGGTTTGCGCGAGGGGAAGGTCGCGGGTTTGAATCCCCGTAGCCGCGAAAAAATCCATGACTTGCTTTTTTTAGGCTGACTGGTGGGGCCTCCTCCGATTTAATTAAAATGTTTTGCTATTTTTTAGGCCGATTTTTTATTTTTCTGGAAAATAGATTTGTAGGGGCTGCTCAATATCAAGCCGCCCCTACAAATCTTGAACCATGCCTAAAAATGATTTGTAGACACCCCTTGGTACGCCCAGTCGGCAAAACCGCCCCTACAAAGGGATGTTAGCCACACCTAAAAATAGTATCTATACCACCATGCACACCTTCATATTCAATTAATGCCTTTTCCAGTGTAACTTATAATTATAACACTGTTTTTTGAGAGCCATCACTTTTGCTAAATATTGTTTCAGATCGGCCTGGAGACCAACATAAACCAACCAGTTGTACAGAACGACACAGACCCAACCTCTACACAGGCTCAGGTGTTTACATGTTTTAATGTCTCATGGTTATGAGACACTTCACAACCCATTCCAAATCATCTGGACGCCTTACACACAGAATTGCATTGTTATATGTTACTATGCTTACTAACAACAACAACAACATAGCCTTTTGTCCCAAGCAAGTTGGGGTAGGCTAGAGATGAAACCCAGAAGAGACGAGAAAACAGAGAGACACATAAAGGGACAAAAAGAGCACAAGACAAAAAGAGGTCACGGTTTAGGCACGTTGATTGCCAATCTCCAAGCGCTCCTATCCATAGCTAAATCCTTGGGGATATTCCACTCCTTCAGATCTCTCTTAACGGACTCGTCCCAAGTTAGTTTAGGTCGACCTCTACCGCTCTTTACATTATCGGCCCGCTTTAGAACTCCACTACGCACCGGCGCCTCAGGAGGCCTCCGTTGGACATGTCCAAACCATCTCAACCGATGTTGAATCAATTTCTCCTCAATTGGAGCCACCCCAACCCTATCCCGAATATCGTCGTTCCGGACTCTATCCCTCCTTGTGTGCCCACAACACCAACGCAACATACGCATCTCTGCTACACTCAATTGCTGGACATGTCGCCTTTTTGTAGGCCAACACTCAGCACCGTATAACATCGCCGGACGAATCGCCGTCCTATAGAACTTACCTTTCAGCTTCTGAGGCACCCTTTTGTCACAGAGGACGCCAGAAGCTTGACGCCATTTCAACCAGCCGGCTGAAATTCTATGCCTAACATCTTCATCAATGTCTCCGTCCTTTTGTAGCATCGACCCTAAATACCGAAAAGTATCCTTCTTGGCCACCACTTGCCCATCGAGGCTAACGTCTCCCTCCTCATGCCTAGTCGCGCTGAAATCGCACCTCATGTACTCGGTCTTAGTCCTACTAAGTCTGAACCCTTTCGACTCTAACGTTTGCCTCCATAGTTCTAACTTCCTATTAACCCCTGCCCTTACTGATTGAAGTTTTTTGATCTGCAGAATCTAGTGTCTGAGAAGCTTGTAAAGGACAGTGTAACCTCATCTGCAGAGGCTTTTCCAGCTTACAGTATCAATTCTGGGAAGGAAACCGCACATTTAGGCCCCGTTCGGCTGGAATTATAAGCCGGCTGAAAAACATTGTTGGCTGATTTTTTGTGAGAGAAAAATACGGTTCTGGCTGAAAAAACAAGCTGAATAAGACGGATTATAAGCCAGACACCAAACAGGTACCCTGAAATGGGCATTGCACTTAATTCTCTGTCACAGAGTAGTTGGCAAAATAAGTAGAGCAACTGCTGTTAGAGAGCCCATTGCATTAGATCCACCACGCTCTTCATGTGTTTTTCATCTTTTTTGTTCAGAGAGATGGCCAACCGGAGGGCACGCTGCGCGCTCTGACCGATGATGACCTAAGTCCTCATGACAAAACAATCCTGGCTGCTAATGATTCCGAGGCGCATCCAAAAGATTCAAGTATTCCCTATCATCTACAATACCATTACGAAATATCAAACTAGCAAATTACAAACTCAAAAAAAAACATAGGGGGAGCATGGATAAGCAAAATTCCATTCAGCAAGTGTTTTCAATGTTGCCATGAAGATACTAACATCTTTATTGCTGTCATCTTCATTTCCTAGTTTAATAAACCTCTTGTAAAGAATAAATAGTTTTTTTCTAGATCGAGTCTTTTACCTGTATTTCAATAAGAGGAAAAGGCCAAAAGAAAGGCCGGAGCACAGATACAAAGGGCTGACAAGTAATCCAAGGATTACTGGTAGAATCCGAAGAACCACAAACGAAAAGCAAGAATACACGAGGGGGGAGACCCACCACCTCAAAACCCCAACCAGCTGAGCCTAATACATGACAACAACACAATGGTCGCTAATAGTTGTAGGGAACCCGCAGAGATGACAAGGATCAACCTCAGCGGCAAGCATCTGCCAAGGGAGCGAGCACGACAACAGCGGCAAACAAAGCCGCGGCGGCAAAGCATCCGCCCTAACTGCAATTTGGCCGTCATACCCTTAGCAGCAAAGCATCTGCCATAGGGGGAAGGCCATCACGACCTTGGCGGCAAAGTGTCCGCCCAAGCAACCATGACGGCAAAGCATATATCTAGGAACTGCATCCTGGCCATCACGCCTTTAGCAGCAAAACATCTGCCATAGGGGGGAGGCCAATTCGACATCGGCAGCAAAGCATCCGCCCCGTAAAACGACGGCAAAGCATCCGTCGAAGAAGAAAGATAAAGGCAAAGCATCCGTTACTCGGCGTGGTAACACCAACCAACTACTAGACAGACCAAGGCGAAGGAAACATGAAGCACAAACAGGCCCAGCACAACCAGCAGGAACCGAAGGCAAAGGCACGGCCACAGTAGTGATCCAACGAAGCCTCCAACGAGGGGAAAGACATCCTCAGATGCCATCATCGTTGACAGAGCACACAAGATTTACATCCTAGAACCCGCCCAGCGACACGCGCGGTGAAGACAGGCTTCAACGATGCCTTCAAGAAGGAATATGACGCAGGTCGCGCCATCGCCGCCGGCCCGAGCAAGAAGCCGGGCAAGGAAGCCACCCAAGCATAGAATTCGACACCACGGGTCAAGGGGGGCGCTGCCGTGCCTAGAGCACCCAGGCCGGCGAGCAGCAAGAACCGGCCGCCAGGGCAAAGCGCGCACCGAGCCCCACGCTGGCACCGAGCCGAAGCAGAGGCGCGCTTCCAGGAGCGCCAAGGCGAAGTGCAGCACGTCGGCATCGAAGAAGAGTGCCACCGAGCCCCACGTCCTGCTTTTGCACGCTACACGCGCAGGCCCCACACGCGCAGCAGCAGGTCACTGCAGGGGCCGTCGCACCCGCACGCGCAGGCCCCGCACGCTGCACGCACTGGCCTCGCACGCCGCACGCGCAGGCCCCACACGGGACAGCCGGCACCGCAGCGCAGACCGGCCATCGGAGCACGGTCGGACGGCCCAGATCCCTCCATCGGCAGCCCGGACAAAGGACACCGGCCATCGACGAGGAGGGGAGGGCGGATGCGCAGGGCGCCACCGGGGGCAATAGATCCAGCCCCAGGGGCTCTGGATCTGGCCGACCGCCGCCGCTCGCTGCCGCGCGCTGCCGGAGGTGAAGAGGGTGGAGGGGGGAAGTGGAGGAATGAGGGGGAGCGAGAGGGGAGGTGGGAGCGTGCGAACGGGCACCATTTTTGGGGGCCGCGCCATTGGCCGCCGCCGCCGCAGCAGAGGGCAGCGACGGTGGCCGGAGAAGAGGCCGGGGTGGGGGTGCTGTGGATGCTGGCGAGGTCGCCCCCGAGTTGCCCGTTGGGGCGCTCGGGGGAGTCGGGCACCGGGAGAGGCGATGTGTCGGTTTTCCTGTAAAAAGATGTGGTTGTTTCTTTAAGAACAAATAGTTGATTTTACTTTTTCCAGAAGCATGCCTTTTTGCCTTGATGCCCATGTGTAAATAGCATTATAGTTAATCTAAATTCTTCTTTGTTTATTTGCACCCCACATCATCACATTTTCGTAGATCATAAGGCCGACCATTGCGACGGGACGCCGGTTCTGCAGGGCAAAACATTGGCAAAATTTGGAGAGGGAATCACAAAAATGTGTCCAGCAGCTTTCTCCAGGTGCCTCACAACGTCATAAACCTTTTCTGGTCGCATTATTTTAGATTGATGTGTGGATTTCTGTATAATGACTGATATCAATTTAATTTTCGTTGAGTTCAACCACCTGATGTATGGCTGGCTTCCCCACATTCATGCTGCAGTTTCACTGAAGCGCAAGCGTTCCGATCCCTCCACTATTGCGACATCAAGCACACAGCACACAACTCCACAAGTCATCGAGCCACCTGCTGGTCCTAGCAATAATTACCAAAGTATGAATTATTTTGCGGACTTGGGGTGTGTTTAGTTGGCGAAAAGTAGGCAAAAAATTACTCTAGCACTTTTTGTTTTTATTTGACAAATATTATCCAACCATGAAGTAACTAGGCTCAAAAGATTCGTCTCGCAAAAGCCAGACAAACTTAGCAATTAGTTATTTTTTTACCTATATTTAATACTCCATGCATGCGTCCAAATATTTGATGTGATGGATGGAAGAGGAAATATTTTGGGTTGACATGGGAAGTGAACGGGGCCTTGATTGCTTTCTCCACATGATCTACTCTTAAAACAACGGTGTAGATGCATAAAAATGTTATAATACCTACACCAGAAAAACTAATATCGTATCTAATGTTAAAGAGACATAAATGTGTTGCCGTTTTTTTTAAACAGGCTCATCTGCGTCCCCGCTGTTGAAACAGCCTTCTGAAATGCATTCTCCAGGGCCAATGTTTGATTATACACCACCCTCTCGACTCAAGTGTAAGTTTGTCCTGCCGTAAATGTTTTGTCGGTCTTAACAAGTATATCATCACATTGATTGGAAACTCAGAGCAAACCAGTTTTGGACTAAGGCTGTGTTTAGATGGGGGTGTAAAAGTTTTAGAAGCACAATAACTCTTTTATTTTTATTTGGCAATTAGTGTCCAATCATGGACTAATTAGGTTCGAAAGATTCGTCTCGTGATTTACAACCAAACTGTGTAATTAGTTATTTTTTTACCTATATTTAATGATTCATGATGCGTCCAAAGATTCGATGTGATGAGAATCTTGTAAATTTTTTGGAACTTTGAAGCATCTAAACAGGGCCTAAACCACAACATGAATTGTATCTTTACAATCTGAACCCACCACGCGACCTTGTTCATTCAGAGAAGAGCCTGGATCTTCCGTGACCGTAAGGTGCCTCCAAAAGGTGTAAACTACCTAAAACAGTCCAAGCGAATCCAATTGAAACTGTATTATACAACTAATCACTAGCTCATTCTCGGATCTTATAATAAGAGGACCTACATTGTTGCACATTATAGTAGAGTTCAGAGGAAGGAGTGCAGCGTACCTCTTCTTGCAATCGTATGAAGTAATCAGTGGTCTGGTTGATCCAACAGTCACTGCATGTGCATCCGCACAAACTACCGGCAAGACTCCGGCATTGTCATCTGCTTCCGCCTGGGCATCCATGCCCTCGCCGATCTGGATCGCCCGCACCACCGAAGTGCTTCCCTCGCCATCTACACCGCAACAATTCCCAGAGTTTGGGGCTCCGCCGAGATGGCCAGAGTTCGGAGCTCCTACGCTGGAGCTCGCTGCCAACACCGCGGAGGTTGTTGCAATCCCTAACATGCTATGCATATCTGCTGTTTACAACATCACCTCCACTTCCAATTCAGAGCTGTGAAGGACCCTGCGTTTGTTTATATTTCAACAGAAATATGCAGAGCATCCACCCTCCTTACAAAGGAAGCTACCCAACCACCGCATTTAATCTCAAACTGAAAGACAGCGCGGCATTGCCGCACGACTTTGTTAGGCCTTGTTTACATACCTAAATTCACCCTCAAATTCCACTATGCAAAAAGAAGATTCTCCATTACATTAAAATGTCGGTATATGCATAAAGTACTAAATATTGATGAAATCAAAAACTAATTACACAGTTTTGTTGTACTTTGCGAGACGAACATTTTAAACCTAATTAATCAATATTTTGACAATTATTAGCACATAAAACAAAATGCTACAGTGCTACAGTGTTGTACTGTGCGAATTCGGGAGCACCCGATTCGGTCATCTAAACAAGCCCTTAGTGAGGAGCCTCTTGTGGCCACCGTTGTTACCTCTAGTTTTTTTATTATGAGTCTCGTAAGTATAAAACGCTTTGAATTTTAATTTGTGTTGTATAGCAAAACTTTAGGTTTTGAAATTTTGGGGATTTTTTTGTATTCAAAACTTTTTTTGCGTAAAGATGTTTCGGTGTCCGAACTATAGGTACAATGGATCCTATGTAAATATTACTGTGGATGAATTGTAAAAGCGATTTGAATTTGGAATTTTACTCTATAATAATCTATAGGTTTTGAAATTTGAACAACCTTTGTATTGAACACTTTTTTATTTGAAAATGTTTCGATGTTCAAATTGTAGGTACAACGGATCGCATGTGAACATTTATGCAAACTAATTGTGAAAGCGTTTTGAATTTAAAAATTTGCTCTATAATAAAGTTGTAGTTTTTGAAATTTTTTTCAAATTTTATATTGAACAAATTTTGATTTGAACACGTTTTGGTGTTCAAATTGTACATATAATGTTACTCGTGTAAAAGAAACGGATGCGACGGGTTGTGGTTTGGTTTAAATTAAAATCCGAGGGTTTCTCTGAAAAAATCCTAAGAGCCGACCAGGGCGGTGGGTTAATTTTGTGAAAACATAAGGGTTCCTTTGTAAATTTTCCTACACCATGGAGGTTGGACTGCGGGTTGATTTTGGAAAAGTTCGAGGGTTTTTTCTGTTAAAATGTCTAAGAGAGGAGACCGGCTTGCGGGTTTATTCCGTTAAATCTCGAGGACTTTTTTGAAAAATGACCGAGACTTGCCTGATCTGGGCCGTCCGCGCGCCCGATCCGACGGTCGGGATCAGCAGGCGACGTGGCCACGCTGTCCAGCCAGGGTTCCCCTGCGGATTCGTGTTTAGAACTAGAAACCCAGGCGCAGCTTTGCCGCGCCCTATTAGCAGCACGTTCGCTGGGCTGATCTGGCTGACTGAAAGTACTGCTGGCTAGTTTTTTTTGGAGAAAAACACTGCTAGCTGGCTGACTGATTTGGCTGATAATTCCAAGCAAACCTGCTGTAGATCGTCCAGTTATTGGAGTCCATCATAATAACATTTATATAAACAAAATTACTGCACATTGGTACCCTAGGGTCAGAACTTAAAGCAAAAGTTTGAGAGGTCATCACTGATAAGCTATGTTCTGCTTTTGGTGCTACATCCCGTACTAATAGTTCGCCTTTGCTCTTCATTGTCAATAATAATGAACAACAGATCTCAAATGGAAATGAGCTGCAAATATTTTATCATAAAAAATCATGGATTTAACAATAATTGCAAGATGCTGCGAAATAGCACGCTGCATAAAGATTATACTATAATTACCAAAGTAGCTAAACAGAGCAAGATGAAGGATTAGATTTTCCAAAGCAATTCCACTGTTTTTATAGAACTACCCACTTGACAATCAAGGGTTAAAATGGCACACTTTGTGAATTGTCATACTCATATTGGGATTACTTATGATTTTCCTGGCACTACTATATGACATTTTGCTGTACTATAGTCAGAAATTTAGACTACCACTAAGCCAGGCTTCAATCTGAATCTAACGTTCCAGGCTCCTAGTACCTGTACCTTCATTCGCTTATATTGGAGGCACCTACAAATTTAAACCAACAAGGCTGGTCTGCTCCTCCGCCGGAGGCGCCCACCATGTCACCCGAATTCTTTCCGGCCGTCCGATCCGCGATCGTGTGGCCCTGATTTGTTAAATCGGATTCAACCTCAATCCGCTTCAAGTGTTTTCCGTTGCCTGCTGAGCCTTCTCTTCGGCTTCTACTGCTTCTCATCAGAATCTAGAGAAACACATATATACTCAGCTTCCGATTCTACTTCCACCCCCCCCCAAAAAAAAGGGTCGATCTCTCCCATCCTCTCTCTTGCTCGCCCGACACTGCGGGCGACGGCGATGGCGCCACGGACGACCTGGTCAACGGCGGCGGCGGACATCATCCTCCTCCTCCACCTCCTCCTCGTCCTCCTCCTCCTCCTCCCTCCCGCCCTCCCTCCCTCTCTCCCCTTCCTCTCCTTCCCTCCCCTTCCTTCCTGAGGCGACCGCGGGCGCGGCGAGGCGACGACGCCCCCTGCAGGTGCCCGGCACGCCGGCGCGCATGGTGCCTGGTGGCCCCCTCCCTCTCCCTACCCTGTGTGCGGGCTCTTCCATGGCTCCTCCATTGGGCAGCTCCTCAGTGCCTCCTCCTCAACGAAACCCTAGGTGCCTGTGCGGCGGTGGCGAAGCTCGGCTATTGGATTTGACGGTGACTCACCCTCTTCTTCTCCTCCTTCGTCCCATGGCTCCTCCCCCAGATCCTCTCTCCCTAGTGTTTTTTTGGAGCAGCAGATCCTCATAGCAGTTTCTATGGTGGTTGAGAACTACGGATTCTAAAGCTTTTGCTAATTTTTATTGTGTGAATATATTGGAGCAACACATTCTTATATGCATTTGATTTTTTTGTTCCTACTGGTCTACATCTTGCTGATTTTACTCCCTTTAATATTGTATTTCCTATTTCCTGAATTGAAGTATGTTGATTTGTTGAAAACAATACCGCTAGGTTGGTAAAAATGGTTACAGGTACATTCCTGATATACTACTCTGCGTTGATTTTTCATCTCCTTGGAATGGATTGTGTCCATTGATTGAGAGAGCAGCAAGGTCAGTGCCTTTTTTACGCCATTTTTCCCCTTGTGTGATTTACGATAGTGATTGGTCAGTGCATATGTTCATGTGCTACTTCCAGGAGATTTAGGATAGTGATTGGTAACTTTCCAGAAAGAATGTTACTCTATTTTTAATGTCATGCCAATTTTATCTCTATCTACACTGATGAGCTCCATTTTTCTTTATTTCCTGATGTTTCCTCATGTGCATACCATTTTTTTTTACTAATTGTAGTTACGTAATACTTAAATCTAGATGAGTTCTTGGTTCTCACATAGGTATTAATAGCTACTTCTCCAAATGCTATTTAGCCTGGTTCGGGAGGACCATGTCATAGAGAAGAAAGAAGAAAAAACCATATGACTCAATGCATTTTATTTCAACTGATTTTAAGGTCAGCAGGCCTAAATCTTAGAATGTTCAAATTGCAGTGTCTGCAGAGCTTAGGTTCCCATGTTTTCCTAAGGGCATAGAAGCATGGCTCTTATATGCATTCGAATTTTCTTATTAACACTACTGAACATCAGGAATTATTCTGGAAGTTTTATATTTTCTTTGGTCAGGTTAGGTTTCCTTTTTGTATAGTTATCATGCTTCTCTAACTTATTTTGTCATTCTATACTTTTTGCCTGTATTTGTAATCATCACCTTCTCAGGGATTCCAAAACAGAAACATGGTTGACATCAGAATTTCGGCTGAAAGCAACTTCACGCAACACATTCTCATATGTGAATGTGATGTTTGTATTTAGAGCGGCACTATCTCATCTTTCTAAAAGACAAACTGATCTAATATAACATATCAGCTTAAGCATTTCTTAGTTATGATGCCTTCCTTTCTTGGATTAGTAGATTGTAATGCATTTGGTTCAGCATGGGTTCATAATTTGGTTAAGGTCAAGCAGAATCTCAAAAAAAAAAAAAGTTGTCCAATTTGTTGTAATTTAAATCTTCAGTGTTTGCAATAAGAATAAATGTGGCTTATAGATCTTCAGGTAAGAATATGAGTGTACAGACTACGGAGTCAGGAAATTTTTATAGCTTGCATGGTCTGTGTCTTGACTAGGACCCTATTAGAGTTAGGAAATTGAAAGTATGCAATTGATAAACAATATGTGTGGACAATCTTGTTTCTGTCCAGTTAAATCCCTAAAAGTACATCATGTTATTGTTACCTACATGAAACATGACAATATCCAGGTTCTGGATATATAATGGTTGTCATATGACTCATATCCTTTCCATGGTAAATTTGCAGAGCGCATGTTGTTTTATTTCCCTCTATTTTGTCTGTCTCTCAAGTTTCTCTGAATGACCATAATGCTTTGCACATTCTACTTTGTGTTCTACACAGGAATTTTTTACCTCTTAGGCTCCCTGTTGGCCTTATTTTTCTCAACCCATAATTAACGGACTGAAAATCTTAATTGTTGATACAGATATGTTCCATTCGATGCATTTGTTGTGTTCCTTGTTATATTCCGTTTAAATATGTTCTTCACAGCACATTATTCGGCCAAAAAAAGCACATGTGTTTCTTCTTATATTCCTAACATAGATTGGGCTCAATGTTTTCAGGTCGCCTGGTCGAACCTGGTCGACCTGGGACCGACCAGATGACTAATCGCGATTAGTCGTCGACCAGGTCGATTAATCGAACCTGGTCGACCCTGGTCGTCCATCTGGTCGTCCAGGTATATCAGCTGGTCGACCTATATATATACCTCTATATATACACTATATTATACACAATAAAGCAAGCATCAAGACTGCATTAGTGTTTAGCTGGTGACTTACTTGTGGGAGTTGTTTTCTTCTCTTTTCTGCACTGTCGAGAGGTCCATATTCCTGTCTCAGACTCCATTTCTTTACTGACTTGCTGCTGGAAGCCTAGAATATCAAAGAAGACCATAATTAGCAAGTAGCAACACTACTGCAGTCTTGAACTTGACACAGCAGCACTACTGCAATAGCAAATAACAAACATTTAGTAGAGTAGTAGACCATAGCAGCCAGCCAGGCACATAGCCAGCACAGCATATTACATAACCAAACTAGTTCACTAGTACAGATAAGCTAAAGTGTTCAATTCAACACAAAGTCACAAACGTTGACATTCAATAGTCCAGCAAAAGTAGGCAACTAGCCATCTAATCAAGCAAATCATTATTCAAATGGAAGTCTTCATCTCCATCTCCATCTCCATGTCCATCTCCATCTCCATCTCCATCTCCATCTGCATGAGCTTCATCCTCCTCCATTGCTGTTGCTGAATCAGATTCTACATTCTGTTGTTGTTGTTCATCGTCATCTTCATCAATATCTTGAGTCACTTTCTTCCTTGGACGCTTCCTGTTCCTAGCATAAGTGTGACGCACAGGGGCAGCAAGAGCAGCACGAGTAGCAGCAGCAGCACGAGTAGCAGCAACCCTGGGCATGTTACGTCCCTCTAGACCCTGAGTTGCACCAACAGCTTCATCCACAAGATCCCAAGTCATATCATTGCCACCACCTTCATGAACTAGTTCACAATTTTCATTGACCCATTCATTTTCCCACTGAAATTCATCTAGCATGAGTGGATTGCTTCTCTTCCCTTTGGAACCCAGCTCTCTAATTTTTTTAAATCTGTTTTCCATCTTCCGGTTGTAGCTAACATATACCAACTTATTTAACCTTTGGTGCTCTAACCGGTTTCTTTTTTTTTTGTATGGACCTACACAAAATACAATGCAGATTCACAATCACATGCAGCAGTAACAGTGAAAGAAGTGATGGTAGCCTGAGCAATCTTCTTCTTGGCTTGCTTAACTTTTGTTCCAGAACTTGGTACCGGTACAACTGTAGGTTCTTCTGCAACAGCAGCATCTTCCTCTTCATCTTCACCTTCTGCAAACGCCTCCACATGACCAGTCCTTGAGTTCTTTTTCAGGTAAGCAACAATCTCCCTCTTAACTACTTCTGGAGAACAATTACAACCAAGAGCATCTCCATATCCCCCAGCAAGGTGCATCTTAAACCTACTTATTCCGGAAGGGACTACCTTCTTGCAAAATATACACTGCACAAAGTCTTTCTTGGATGGATCTGGCCACCACCCATACTTCCATCCCGGGTCTTGTGATCTTGCCTTCCTCTTTTTGTCAACAGCTTGGGCAGCAAGATCTGGAGGTAGCTTTGCTATAGCCCTCTCAATCAAGGAAGGAATATCTTGAGAAGATGAGGCAGCAGCTGACCCAACAGATTCTGGAACACCTCCTTCAAGGTCAGACACAGGCATTATCACTTCCACATTTGCACAATGTCGATCCACATCTGCAGAAGCACAGAGGCCAGAGGAACACCACAAGTTCACAACAAGCACCAAACAACCTATCAGAGAGCGAGGGATTGGGGGGAGCAAGAAGATGTAGAGGGGAAAGGCACATACCATAACCATCGTAGGAGGAGCTCATGGCGAAGACCGGCGGCGATTACTGGACCTGAGACTTGACAGAGGGCGTCGACGGCTCCTTGCTGCTCACCCGCAGAGCAGACAGCAGAGTACCACTAGAGAGGAAGGAGACAGGGAGAAACACGGGGGAGAAGGGAAGCCGCGGGAAGGGAAGCCGCGCGCGCGGGAGAGTTCAGTCGCGCGCGGGGGAGGAAGGGAAGCCGCGCGCAGGTGAGATTTTGCGGCTGAATCGCGCGCGGGGGGAGGGGAATTGCGGCTGCTGACGCTCGACGGGGGGACTCGGGGTGCTATGTGCCTGCCCTGCCCTCTTATTGTAACCCTAACAGGCCAAAACTAAAGCCCAGTAGCCCACATGTCCACCAAGTAAAACCAGGCCCAAAAGCACAGTGTACACACTGGTCGTCCATATGCCCTGGCCATCCGATTAATCGCGATTAATCGACGATTAATCGGACGACCAGAAAGCTGGTCGAGCTGATCGAATCGAGGCTCCTGATCGACCTCCAGGGGCGACCAGGACGATTAATCGCGATTAATCGGACGACCTGAAAACATTGATTGGGCTGATGTTGTCAAATGCCTATTTCCCAACTGTTTTTCCTATTTCCTTTTCTTGCTTTATGATCATTGAAGTCTACAGTACGGCATCATTTAACGTCATTTGCTCCTACATTCAAATTTGCGAAAATTGCATCTCTCACCTTTCATTATGTAAGCCATGAATTCGTCCATGATATGTTCTGGAAATGTGATTTCCTCCCTACAAGAGGCGCTACAATGTCAAGGTATTTGCTTATTTCTTTGCTCCTTTTAATTTTTCAGGTTCAAATTCAAATATTGAATGCTCACTATTACCTACCTGTTACCAATTGCATACTTTCTTCCATTGCCCATTGTAATCGACTCCTGTTGCCAATTACTCCTTTTCATTTACATTTCACCCACCATTTAGAGACTATAGTTGATTCTCTGTTATCCCCAAATCCAAATTTTCTTGCCTTGTTCTATTTATGAATTATGATATCCACCTACATGCTCTTGTATATGCCTGTGACTTACAGTTACCACATAGTTCAGTAGCACCAACGAATAAATACTTAATTAAGGTTAATCATGATGATCTTAATTTTTTTTCCTGGCCCAAGTTACACTAAAATGAGGAACAGAGATACATCTTTGCAGCTTGTATATAATGCCTGCTGTTTGTGTGTTCAGAATTAATGATTTTATTTGCGTAGAGACTATAATGTTTTTGGTTGGGTTGGAATTGTGCAAGTTTACTGGTCTATGCATCTCCCATCGTTTTGGTATGATAGTGTCTACAGATAGGTAGGACTGAATAAAACCATTGGTCGAATTAGCGAGAACCCATACACCATATTTTGCTATAGGAAATCTAATTTCCAAGGTGATCTGGACATTGGCTTCATCAAGGTATTCATATTTGTGCAGTAGACTCAATATTGATATTAATTTGCCCTGGATCGGTTCAAGTTTGACAATAGGTCATAGTATCTAACTAAGGTAACACCATGTTTCTAGGGCTACATACTGTTCTTCATTGCAGGTACCTTTGTTGACAGGTTGCTAAAAAAATGTGGCTATGTACAGCAAGGAAAAGAGATAGATAAAAGAAAATAGAAATCATACCATCTTAGGATCCACAATATGAGGCCTATACCCTGTTTTATCTATGTTTGTTGCCTCGACATCGAAAATAGCAAGATGAAGCAAATTTTAGCAGAATCAAAGAATTTCTAGCTTCTGAATGTGGAAGATAACCTACCTTGCTTGTCATATCTTTTTATGGTGCCTAGACAAGGACAGATAATTCTACATTCACTCTGGTGTCTCCGTCCAATTAGGCCTCGATGCACTTCTATTTTATTTACCACAAGCCCCTACCGATTCTATCTCAGAATTTATAGTTTACATTCAATTATGTTCAATGTATATACATATATATACATTAGCTTATAAATATGACTCTACGACTTTCTAATTAATAGTGAAACTCACATTTTGTAACCTTCTGTGTTTTCAAAGTGAAAAAAAAGAAAACTTCCCACATGTTGTTTAGGGAAATTCATGTTCATGTAGTGACTACCTACACATTTTAGCGTTGTAAGCATGTGACATTTTTTTCTCTGCATATGTTCTGCTTCAGCTGGCCGATTAAAATTATAGCAACCATTTGAAATATTTGATGGATTGCAGGAAATAAAGCTTCCATGGCTTCTGGTGCTATGCCTTCAAACTCAGTTCGATTGGTGCACCGCAACAAGGGAGGAGATGCAGCAGATAGAGCTCCAAGGTTTTAATTATTAACCATTCACTTTAGAGTTTCGTTTTGCTTACTTTTGCAAACTTAATGGTCAGTTAGTGGACTGAATTACTTGGTTATGTTTGATTTCCAGGTCATATATAAATATGATGTTTGTATTTAGAGTGGCACTATCTCATATTATCTAGCTGCTTCACAGCATGGTCCGCAGCGCCCACCGTTTTTCCTGCACGGGCGCACGAAAGTGCGCGCCCTGACACTAGTTCTATTATATACAGAAACATTGTAGGTGAAACCGTGAAAGTCAATGGAAATTTTGTGATTTACTTTTGTCGTCGTTTTTAGCAGGGTAGCGTAGGAAGTCAATAACTCTCAATTCATTGTAAATACTACCTTTGTTAAGTTTGGACAGTACCTGCGACACCTTCTTGGAGCTAACCTCTTATCTTATGTAAGCCTTGGCCTTTGCAGGTTTCTGAACCTCTATGAGATCTGCTGAGTTCAGACCACTAAACAATCTAATTGTTGGGTCTGCATGAAACATTTATTTATCAAGATTTATTTGTCCAAGCAACTGAAATGACAATGGCTAGAGAACGTTTACATCAATATTTGGCCCGGTTTTAGAAATGAACAACCCAGTATGCAGATTAAAAATAACAAAAAAAATGGTGATGAAGTATAATATGATTGACATGCAATCAAAATATTTTTTAAAAAATTATAAATGAGATACAACAGGTTAGGGGGTAATTATACATATAAAGAACTGATTTGTTTAATATACAGCTAGCAGGTGCATAACGAATTGCCTGATGCTCTGACATTTCAGTTTGAATAGTAGGGTCCTAAGAACTTGACTGAATATATGAATAATATAGTAACCAACAATGTTTTTTAACACATGATGACAGGTAAAGCACAAAGGGCATTAGTACCGCAATATTGAGAAAACGAATTTTTTTGATTTTGCATATGGAAACTAATCTACACCTGGTTTCTAGCCATTTGTACAACAAACTGAACTGGTGAAGCGATATTTAGCTCACTGATCTAACTGATATAACTAAATGGCTAAGTTGTTTACTTATCTGTTAATGGAAATGCAGATCAAAGAACTATAAAAGGTTTGGGAAAATAGATTATTGTACAGCTGTTTCATGACGAAGATCGTGGAGGCAGGCAGCAAGGACTCCAAGGAGAGGAAGCAAGAACTCTGAGGTGAAGATGACGGCACCACAGCGGCAGTCGACGGGAGTGAAGTTCGGGGACCGAGCTAAGCGGAACGTACTGGTGCCAGTCAGCAAGCGCCTGCTACCATGGTTGCCAAGGTTCTGGGATTCAAAATCCAAAAAAATTCGGTGCCCACTGAATTGGGCGAATTTCGGAAAATTCGGAAAATTCAGATCGGTATCCACTACAAATTTAAATGAAATTTGATCAAATTTGAACAAAATTTTCCCAAATGATCAAACATGGTAGTGGGCAAGGAGAGAGTGCATACGGGGCTGGCATGGAATGCACCAGCGGTGGGGAGGGCGGCGATGACGCGGTGGTGGCAGCAGTTGCGGCAGATGGTAGCGACAGCGCGACGGCAGGCGTCGAGGAGCGTCCATGAGATGGGGGCGACCTCAAGGAACATCCAAGGTGCAAGCTCTGACGTCGGGAAGCACCGTGCTGCTCTCACGGTGGCCACGGGAGCGCCGACGCTGACGAGACGGCGCTACCGGCGGCGCTGGCAACGAAGCCAACTCTGGATAAGGGACCGATGGATAGGTTTCAGCATTGGATCGATGGAGTTGTGCTTGTGGGCTTGTTTCTGCATCACAAAATGGGCTATAAATTTGAACTTGGCTGAAATATTTTGGCCGGTTTGGATTTATTCGGTCAGGGCCGAAATGGGCGAATTTCGGTGAAATTGGGTCCATTTGGACCGAATCCCAGAACCATGTGGTTGCCACATACTTGTTCTCGCTGGGGCTAACAGGCAGGGTGTGTCTTTGCGGTCGTAGCTGCGTACAAAGCAGAGCACGCGGAGGGTGGAGGCCAGCGAGCGAGGTCGCCTTGTCTTGCGCCACCCTTTCACCGGCGCCGGCGCCGCTGCCCCACGCTCCATTCTATCCGCCCATGGCACACTGGATTTGCCCGCTCCAAGTGCTACTGGCGTTGCCTGGGAGGAGGGAGACGCGCCGGTGCCGTGCTCAACCCGTGCCTCAGTGCTTGCGGGGGAAAAGGGAGGAGGTGCAGGGGACGATGGAGCAGCGGGCGGAGGGAGACGCGCCAGCGTCGCGGAGGGGACGGGTTGTCCACTGAGCGAGTTCGCGAACAATCGCGACCTTCCGGGTTCATGACTTAATGGGTTGGAGACCCGCGACGAGCCCGATCCAATGGTCCATATCGTGTTTCCGCCAGATCCAACGGTTAGCCAGTTAACGGGCGACGTGGCCCGATCTACTGCCCTGCAGATTCAGACAGAAGAAGATTCACGCGGGCTGGCGTTTTACTGCACCGTTCACTAAACTCTATCCTCCACCTCGGATCCAAGCTGTAAAGTGTAGGTCATAATAACCCGACGCTATGTCGACATGTTTCGCCTTTGCCATTCCCGAATCTCAATGCCGCAGGCCAGAAACAGCCGTTGGATGAGGGTGGGTACCTGGCGCAGGTAACAGCCGAATATTTTCGAGGTCAGGGCGACTCGGCGTGGCGTCCCTGGTTCCCGGCGGGGCTCGGTGGTGAACAGCGTCACGTGGAGGTCGACGACGTGGACGTGGTCGTGGCGCTGCTGCTCCGAGGCGAGGCCGTGGTCGGCACCGGCTTGGCCTCAGGGCGACACGGCCATGGCGGCCTCGGACGGAGGAAGGAGGCAGAGAGGGTGGTGTCTGTGGCGGCCGGGAGAGGGACTTGGTGAGGGCGCAAGGCCGGCTGGGTTCTTATAGCGCCGAGGCTAGGCTTCGCGAGGGGGGGGGGGGGGGGGGGGGTGGCGCGTCCTACGGACGACGGCGATGTCCGGCGTCCGTGCCATGGGGACACGCGGCGTGCATCCGGGGCGCGGGCAGGTGGCGCGGCTCGGAACGTTCGCGAAGGTCTGGGCGCTGCGGGTCCGGAGACGTGACTCTCCCACGTCCTCCGACGGAGAGCGGAGCTTCGCAGACGGAAGCAGAGGATGCGAAACGAAAAGCTGAGGGGGAAGGAGACGGCGCTGAGACGGTATAGCGACGGGAGGGAACGGCGTTACGGCTTGCTTTTCCCACAGCACCTGAAGAGCGGGTCCCGCAAACGGAAGCCGTACAGGAGCGGGAGAACGACGGCGGCGTCGTTCCGTGCGCGTGCGAGGGGCAGGGATGCGGTGGCGCCTCCAGGTGCGTGCGGTGCACGTGAGGGTGGAGACACGGGCTGGCTGCTGCCTGTGCTTGCTGGGCTGGACCTGATGGGCACGAGCTGGGCATCTCGGTGCCTTGGGCCAGGGGCAGGTAAAGAGGGCCGGGCCGGTAGAAGGGAGAGGGCGTGAGGTGGTTGGCTGGGCCAGATTGATAGGAAGGAAGGGAAAAAGGATTTTCCCATTTTAGCTAGGGCTTTAGAGAAGGGCTTTCCTATTTAAGCTCTAGGGTTTTAGGAGAAGGCTACCTCCAAGCCCAACAAAAGAACCAAATCACACATGCATCTTATGCTAAATGGCGCATCAATTATTGTAAACTCAATTTGAAGGAGATGAGAGTGAGTTAGGTTTTCGCTTTAGGAAATCTATATCTATATATACCTAATAATAAAAAGGCAAAATTTCTCACCTCTTGTTTTTGGTTTCTCTCCCCTTAATTTTGGTCTGGCCCTTTCTTTTGCCCAAACGTCTGATAAAATAAAAGTCTTGCCCAGTCCAACACCAATACAAATGTACGTCTCTCTACATACATATACAAAGGCCCCGTTCACTTCCCAAAATATTTCCTCTGCCACCCGTCACATCGGATCTTTGGACGCATGCATGGAACATTAAATGTAGGTAAAAAATTAACTAATTGTATAATTTATCTGTAAATGTCGAGATGAATCTTTTGGGCCTAATTAATTCATGGTTGGATAAATTTTGCCAAATAACAACGAAAGTGCTACAGGAATTTTTCCCCCAAATATTTTAGATCTAAACACAGCCAAAATCTTATTTTCTCGTTTTCTCATGTGATGTGTTTGTCCCCAACTTTGCCATGTACAAGAGTCCTAATTAATTTTAAGTAGATAACAGTTTAAACTTGCATATGTGTACCAAGGTTGAGTACGTGTGCTTTGAATTGTGCAGAGGTGTACCAAGGCCATGTACAAGAGTCCTAATAGGAGTCGTGCATCAATCAAATCAAATCCAAAACGAAATCATGTAGGACTCCTCAGGCATTGAAGTTGCTTCTATACAAAAGCATACGCTTTTTCTGTTGCCGGTTGCCGCTGCTATAGCAAGGCATAGCAAGGCGTGATAATATTAGCTTTGGGTTTGCTCGCTACTAGTGGTATGCTGTATCCATATCAGGAAAGTCCGTTTAGTATTGGTACGGTCGGTGGTATGCTGTATGTACAGGAGTAGTTTAATTCCACCACTCCTTTTGATACCAACACCACGGGGGAATCATCTTCTTTGAAGCTTGATCGACACGATCCAAAACACTCTCGTATAAACTATACGTATATAAATGATGCGAGGTTTAATATGATGGAATGCATGCCATGATGCATGATGATGAATAAGGCATAGCATACAAGAGACATTTAGAAAGGATAAACATTAGTTTTCTACTTGAGTACAACTTTTCTTCGCGGTACAGTTGCAAAACAATAGAAGTACTTTATTAAGCAACATTATTACTTCTTAAAGAACATGTTAATCATGAGCTCAACCAAGTAATTAAGGTGCTAAGGATCATTAAGGGTTAATGACCCAAGGTCATCACTCAGTAAAAAAGGGCACACAACACTTAAAGTTATCAATTTAACATTTAGTTAAATACTTAAATAATTAAGACAGAAATTAAGAATAAATTAAACTTTAACAAATTGAGCTCAAACTTTTCCTATAGATTGATCATAGTCTAAAATAGTGTCAAAACAAATTTCATGATTTTTGGATTAATATTTTAATTACTAAAATTCCTAAAAGTTGCATTTAACATTTAATTGAGCTAATTATTGTTCATGCAAAAAGTACTCATAATTGGCATTTAATATTTTTCCTAGATAGTTTACACCCTGAAAAGCTTGCACAAAAATTTTGAATATTTTTGGAGCTCTACAAAAATTCCATTGAAATAAACAAAAACTAATACTATTTCACATTTTGAAAAATGAAAAACAAAAATGGCACCGCTTCTCTCTCTCCTTCCCTCGCTCGGTCCAGCCAGACGCGCGGCCCACCCATGCGCGCTCTCTCTCTCTCTCTCGGCCCAGCACGGCCAGGCCAGCCTAGCTCCCTTCCCCGCCCTCTCTCTTCTTCTTCCCCGCGTCCCGCGGTCCGACCATGGCGGGACGACGGCCGGCCGGTGGCCACGACCCCGACGACGAAGCTCCGACCAAGCTACTCCGAGCATCATGACCTACACAACCTACTGCACTCCCTCAGACACACCACCTGCCCGCAGACACCATGGAGGGAGCCCCACCCGACCATGGCGGCACGGTGGCCGCGGCACACGGTGCTTCGACGATACAAGCCGGTAACGACTAAATTGGGGGACCGGGAACAAGAGTAGCTCACCGCGAACGTATCGGTGCAACTGGTAGGCGCGGAGAGGCAGCGGGGGTGGCTGGCCATGGTGAGGCGACACGGTGACCGTGCTCACCGGAGAAGAGGAAGGAGATGGTCGCGCGGGCGCATCAGACGGAATTGGCTGGTGCGAGGGGACCTACGAGATGTGCGGGAGTGAGGCGAATGGGTTGACGCAGTCGCCTTAGCCGGAGGCGGCTTGACGGCGGCAGTAGCGAGCGGCGGAGCTAGGCGGCGGTGACGGCAAAAACAAAGAAAGGAGGAAAAAGAAAACGGCAGCGCGAGGCTTTATAGGGGAGGTAGCCAACTCAAAGACGTCTAGCGCGGGTGGCCTGGCCACGCTGAAGCGGTAGCTGGCAATTTTTGTACTTATATGTTGATGACATACTGATCTTTGGGTCCAACCTCAAAGTGATTGAGGAGGTGAAAGAATTTTTATCTAATAATTTTGAGATAAAAGATTTGGGAGAGGCTGATGTTATTATTAATTTCAAGCTTCTGAGAGAAGGTGATGGTGGGGTAACTCTATTACAACCCCACTATGTGAAAAATGTGTTGAGTTGCTTTTGGTTTAGTGATTGTCAGCCTTCTCCTACACGTTACGACCCTAGTGTGCTATTGAGGAAAAATTGGAGAATAGCAAGGGATCAATTGAGATATTCCTAAATTATTGGTTCCCAATTCAAGGCATGACATCTCATTTGCTATGTGCAAGCTGAGATGGTTTGTGTCAAACCCGGGGAATGATCATTGGTGTGCACTTGAGAGAGTGATACGCTATCTAAAAGGCACTATGAGTTATGGTATTCGTTATACCGGACACCCGAAGGTGCTCGAAGGCTATTGTGATGCCAACTGGATCTCTGATGCTGATGAGCTTTATGCCACAAGTGGATATGTGTCTTTATTTGGAGGTGGCGTTGTTTTCTGGAAGTCTTGTAAGTAGACCATCTTAACGAGGTGAACTATGGAAGTAGAACTCACCGCATTGACACCGCCTACGTTGAGGCCGAGTGGCTTCGTGAACTCCTTATGGATTTACAGTTGTTGAAAAACCCATACCGACTATCTCTATGAACTGCGATAACCAGACTGTGATTACAAAGGCTAACAATTTTAAGGATAACATGAAGTCCACAAGGCATGTTAAAAGACAACTAAAATCTATCAGAAAATTGAGAAACTCCAGAGTGATAGTGTTGGACTATGTTCACACGTCTAACAATCTGGTAGATCAATTCACTAAGGGTCTGTCACGTAATATGATAGAAAGTGCATCGAGAGAGATGGGTTTGAGACCCACATGAAATTTACTATAGTGGTAACTTGTTCTATGTGATTGAAAATCCTGTGAAGTAGGATGATGTAACAAGCTAGTAGTAGATTGTGAGGAAAGATCCTTAATAAAACTCATTTCAGATGCATATCTTTTCTATCTATAAGGTAGGTTGGTTTTTACCTTAATATGTTCCAAGTGACTTGCTAAAGCAAAGATGTTGCCCTACAGAACATCTTTTGAGGAACACACCTATATGAGTCAGATTACTGGTCACGGTCTATGAGATTTGGGTGATATCTAAATACTCATTAAAGGCATTGGAGTATGACTTATATGCTTCAAATAGAGGGACTGCCTTTTGCAGTCTAGCACCAGCTAAGGACTTTAGTGACATTCACCTCACACAAAACTGTCAATTCAAGGCATAGTCCATTGTACAGTTATGACTGAGTGAAGCTATTACTCTAGATGGATGTTCAACTTAACAGTCTCCATCGAAACACTGGTATATAAATAAAATGTGGTTCTAAGACTACTTTGTTATAAAACCCTATAGTTTGGTAAGGATTGTTGGATATATTATGGGCTTGGCCCATATAATATTTACTCTATGGTCCGTAACGTTAAGCGATATATTGTTTAGTACCATACGGGATTTTGATAAATTGGTAATTCAACTTATATGGTTGTATTTTGTCTGTCTATATTGAGAAGTTGAGTAAAGGCCGAGGCCGTGGGCGTGGCGTGGCAGGTGAGTGGGTCGGGACGGGAACGGTTTTGTCACTCAATCAACTCACGTAATTGCGGGAGTTACTTCCGTTTTTGCGTCCGTTTCTCCTTCATCGCCGGCATCTTCTCACCTCCCTCTGTCTCTTGATCTCCGCCTAAGCCCATTCGCTTACCTGATATTATCAATATAAGCACTCTAATGCCGTCGGTCATCTTGTTCGCTTCCGAGAGATACCACATCTCCGTTGCTCGCTGATTTTCCCTGTCCCGTACCTCTGCGCGCACGGAGCATCGGGAGAGCAGGTGCCTCTGGAACCCTCGTCCGCCTACGAACCTTGCACGGGGTGTGCGGAGATTAGATTTTTGGGGAACGATTCCGCGACTGCTAATCCACGCCGCTGATGTCTTCTTCCTAGAGATAGCTCGCAGGACAGAAAGGACAGCAAAGTGTCTTCTTCCTGGTGATAGTTCGTGGGACTGCAGGACGAACCTCTTCCTGCATCGACTATAGTCTACGACTTCGAGCAACGCACTATGACTGGTGTGAATGGAGCCTCCGATGCCCTCGGCATGAGACCCTCTCTGGGTACATTCGTGACTCTCTGTTTATCGTACTTTGTGTACTTACTATTTCGATTGGTATATGTTCTTGCATGTTGTAGGTTTTGTTAGTGATATACACATGCACATATATGTCGTCATGAACCTGTTGTTATTTTATTTCTGGATTAAATTGACTTTGAAAATACCTAAATTTCTAACAACACCATTAGTTCTTTTAGATGCCTATATATATTCCAAAAGTAGAGCCTTCGACTGTAGATGTAGTCTAGAGCCTTCAGCAGCCTTTGCGATTGGCTCGTCATTGCAACCATCTGTAGCCCACTAGCCCGCGACACTGTTGATTCAGCGCTCTCTGAGGTGCCCCCTCTGCCGTAAAGGCTCATTTGCCTTTTCTTGTTTCTTTTATTTTTGTTTACGTACTCTTTAATCCATTTTCCGTAGAACACATATGCTAGATGGGGCTATTTGCATTGATTGGTAGCTGACTTATGTTGTGGCACTTTTTATTATCATGTTTTGAGATGTTTTGCTAATTACCTAATTGTTAACACATGCAATTTGCAACAAGATAATTTCACATTTGGGAAAATTTTTGCCCGGTGTAAATTTTTCCTCCTGCTCGGCTAGTATAGATGGCTAAACAAGCAGCCCGCCCTGGCCCTGGCACTAGCAGACACTATGTTTTAACCGTGTGTGTAGGTGTGGGGTGTGGTTCGACATTTATGCTCTGAAAGTTGGTACTTTATAGATTTATACTGGTATTGTATAATACAGATCATGTACAGCAGCACAGTACATAAAGAGGGGTTAGGGTTTTTTTATGTATATGGCACTCTGTCAATGCTACAATTATGGTATATTTGAAGACATCCAATGACTGGAATAAACTGGGCCGACATAGTGCTAGTCCATTGACGTGCTCATACCAGCTCTGTGAGTTCAACTTGTGCCTAGACATGGCACTAGGCCTATGCTTGTGTCGGCACTAGCAGTATAGGTTAAGTGACGTGTCGGACTTGTATCATGCCTTTTTGGGCTAGGTCCGGACTGGGCCATCTTTGGGTGTGTTCACTTCGCGAAAAGTAGATGAAAAATTACTGTAGCATCTTTCGTTGTTATTTGGCAAAATTTGTCTAATCATGGACTAACTAGGCTCAAAAGATTCGTCCCGACATTTACAGACAAACTATGCAATTAGTTATCTTTTTTACCTATATTTAATACTCTATGCATGCGTTGAAAGATTTGATATGATGGGTGGAAGAGAAAATATTTTGGGTTGGGATGGGGAAGTGAACAAGGCCTTTATGTTTAAATAGCGGGCCAAAGTATTTAGCTGTACATGTCTAAAAAAGCTAATAGCAGCTAGGTCCATGTACATGAATACAAATAGCAGCACCCTACCTCAAAAGGCCGGGGTATGAGCCAATAAAGGTCTCATAAGTAGTGATTAATAAAATCAAAGTTGAAGTTGGAGTTACCAAAGTTTGTGGAGTCAGTTTCGATTGATGTATGAATACTCTACGGATAGTTTTTTGCACCGCATGTTGTAAACGGCCAAGAGCCCGTCCGAATTGATCTTGTAACCGATCTTATTTTTCAAGTGATTCATATCGTCATCGTCAAGTATACCCGTTCCAAATTTCATTCCAATCAAATGATCCGTAGCGGCCAATGCATCTCGTGGTAACAAGAATGTATTGCTCTGAGGGATATCAAGATTCAGTCTCCGATTCATATTTCGTCGACCAACTCTTCCTAATTCACATTTTTGTTGAAAATTTTTATTTTGTAATTCCTCACATAAGGACTCCGAAAATAGCAGGTCCCCACCTACACAAGCAAATTGTTGGTAAAACTCCAAAATAGCTTTTTCTTTTGACTCAATCCTCTTCTCCTTAGCATTCGGGAAAGACAAGAAAATTTCAAGGTAGGAAACATTATCTAAAATTTCTCTTAGATTCGAACCCATAGCTGATGATAGAACTAAAATAAATATCTTTTGTTTTCTACTCACGCGAGCCCATATCCTTTCTTTTTTATCAATTGCTAATTCCGACCTTCCTCCCCAATCTAATATTATAGTACCTGTGCATATCGGGTTATAGTGACTTCTATAGCGAGAGATTTAAAACAATAGGCCATCGTGCCTGGCCCGTTTGGTCATTACATTTGTCACTATCTGCACAGCCACGTTTAGCTCAGACAGCAGTCATTTTTAAGCCCCATCAGCAAGAGTATGCCCGGCATATATTGATAGAGAAGGAGCCAAGTATAATCAAAAGAAAAGAAAAAGAAAGCGTCTACACTCACGAAGGAGACAATAAAACTGCCACGAAAATAAAAATAAAACAACACCAACCCAACCATCGAAGCAACAACTGCCAAGACCACCATGCAACCAGTGGCGGAGCTCATCAATTTTAAAGCCTAGGGCCACTATCAAAGCATATGTACTATCGGTATCGGGTGAAATATACCACTCATATAGGGTCTAATACTGAATGATAACAAAACTAGCTTGTAAACGTATAAATTAAATGATGTTTTAATTTTATACTTAAATTCACAACATAATTGATAGAAACATGAAAGTAATTTAAAAAAACTAACTAATGGTGAGTAATTGTCATAGTAACCGGAGAAAACAAGGATTTTAATGTCTCGATCAACTCTACAAAAATCGGCGCAATCAATTAACTAATCAGTCACCTGCTTGGCAAGGAACAGTGACAGCACAACCGGTACAAATACCTTAAAATTTGAGAATGGGAATGGAGAATTACCAATAGTCCAATAATACCAATGGCAAATTTGCAATTGGCAACCGCAAGGAACAGACGCAATCACCCAATCAGGCAACATAGAGCCACCTACTTGGCAGCCTAGCTACGGCGTGCGCGCGGCCTGCAGGCTGCTGCCTGCTCACGCGGCCACGGGGAGCCAAGATGCTGGCCTGCGCTGCCACTGCCGCTGCCGGCACAGGGTCGCCGCACCCGCTCGGCTGGCGGCTAGGGTTAGACACCTGACAGAGTTCAGACTATGGAGTAACGGAGAGAAGGTCGGAGAGTCTGGACGGACGTTGCGCTTCGCTAGATGTCGTGCCTCCTCTCCTGTCTACGTTGGGCCGGAAGGCTACAGCATTTTGCCCAAAGCTTAGAACTGGATCAGAAAATTACATATACTATAAGGGGTATTTTGGGGGCCCCAGTGCCCCGCCCCTGCATGCAACGTAAAGAAACAATCTTTGTAGCAGGGAGGGACGAGGTGTCCACAGGGAGCGACAGCAGTCATCTGAGATATTGGAAATGTTCGTCAATTAGTTTACCATCCATGCGGGGCCCAGTTAGAAAAGCAGCCAATCACAACCACATGTTAAGCTCCGCGCCTGTTCATGTGAGTAGCGTTGATCACTACAAATGGATACCCCTTTTGCAACGCAAATATGTGTTGCTAAAAGTCCATATATACGTTGGCAGGGTCTATACCAACGCATCTAGTATGTGTTGCCTAAAGTGGCGTTGCAAAGATCTATTGCAACACTTATTCATGTGTTGGTAACCTAAACTAATAACCGTTGCAATGTTGCAACGCATAATGATGGGTTATGGCAACGCTTATATATGTTTGTACAAACCATGAGCGAATGACTTCTGTGGCTTGTTGCAACATATATATTTAGTTTGTTGCAACACTTATATATGTTGCAAGGAAAAAACCGTTCAGCCATTTATATAATAATTATTTATTTTGAGTCAATATTTCCAGTATAATTTAACGAGAAATGAAAGATCATGCCACACATATAAAATAAGCATACATAGCCATATGGTATAAAGAATATGTTATATGTTGTTTACAATGTATACCATCCACAAAATTCATGTCACAATTTTTGTTTAGATTACAAGTTCTTATGGGAGTAAAATATGAATCATAACTAGATCCCTCTTAGAATGCCAACAGCCCTCCTTTCTGGTACCACCTAAGCTGAGGATGCCATGGTTTTAGATGGTTAGAAATTGTCGATTCTACTAGTAAACAAAATTGATAGTTCACATCCTTGAAATCCTTGTTGACAAACCGTGGATGCGGACCGGTAGCAGCAGCAGGTCTGCAACACAATTATTTAGCAATATTAGGCTATAAATAAAAGATAGCCAATCCAAAAGTCTCAATTGATTTCACTGGTAGAGCAAATCATATATGGTGCCCGTAGTACACAACCAAAAAAGATATCAAATAAAATAAAATGTTATGGTTCCCATAGAAAAATTCAAATGGTCCTACTACCTTGTTGAATCGGCATGTCATCTCGCCACAATAGTCCAAAGTGATGTGACTAGACAATCTACAGCAATACTAATTATCCAGACACCAGGTAATTGATAAGATGCAATCTGACCAAGAAAGAAAACATCCAGAAATTTATCTAGACCACAGGAATGGTTAGCCCATAGAAAATTAATAAACCTGAGATAGTAAATAGCTACTACATGTGTTCATCTAGCTTTACCAACCCTGGATATGGTCGCATTTGGTTGATCCACCTAAATAAAAGAAACCTGAGATAGTAAATAGCTACTACCTGTGTTACTATATCACTATGAAAACAAATTCAGAAGATCTACACAGGAAGTTCAGAGTCTTCACATGTACATAAATCAGTATTGTTTAATCAAGAAACAAACAAAAGAATTGGGGACGTTAGGGATTGGTGATTATTAAAAAAAATAAAAAAACAGATCAAGAATCTAAGAGGGATAAGGAAAATTTAATGGAAAAAAGGATTAAAGGATCAAAGAGAATTTAGGGTTTCGAGATATGACGACGACGACCAGTGACGGAACCAGGGGGCTAGCAGGGGCCGTGCCCCCCCCCAAGCACAGTAAGTTCCCTTTAATACCTATATAAATATATGAATTTACAGCTAAAAAATATTAATTTTCACCTATTTTTTATTCAAATATTATGATTTTGGTTATAAATAGTGTAAAATATTTAAAAAGTTGTTGAATCATATAATTACATATATTTTAGCACACTAAAAAAATATGATCATATTTGTTTGGCCCCCCTAGTCAGAATCACTGGTTCCGTCTCTGACGACAACAAAAACAACAACATAGCCTTTTGTCCCAAGCAAGTTGGGGTAGGCTAGAGATGAAACCCAAAATACAAACTGTCTGCTAAGATTGTATATGAAGAAAGGAGATAATACCTCATGACTGGCACCGTCGACTGGAGCAGAATGGCTGCATTGATCTAAGGAGATGACGAGGATTCCCTTCAGATCCTAGTAGCACCATTGGACGTTGCAAATTAAGATAGGCGCAGTGTAACAGGTGTCAAGAGACGTTGAAAAAAAAACAGAAGATCTGCAGAAACTGCAGGAGCACACAAAAGACCGATTATGGAATGAATAAAAAATAAATCAAGAGTAGTTATGGATTTCTGCTTTTGTATATATTTCATTGCCGCTGCAACAACAGTACGCATAAGAGCAGTCAGATTATTTGGTACATATACAGATCCCATCTGCAAGGCTACCGTGACCAACCATACTTCCAGATAAAAATAATGGACATGGGGTAAAAAGAGAACCATGATAAATATGGACGCAGTTAACAGAAATCAATTTGGGGATACAAAAGAATATAGGGATTTGGGATAAGATTGATGAGAACACATCTGAAGGAAGCGGAGGAGATAATACCTGCTCAGAATAACATCATCGAGGCCACTTGAGGATATCTGTGTTGACCGGAGAGAAACGAGACGATAGACATCACCTTTGGATCACATCACGGCATCAACTTCCCCTATATCTGCAGCTCCTTGATTGGAAAAAATAACTGCATTGTGGAGAGTGCCAGGGTGAGGGCAGCATCGAGGGTGATGTCTTCAATCTACTGCAGGTCTGGTTGCAAGATTCCAATTCGTAATGCTACCTGATCTAATGGAACTCACCGTATGGGGTTGATTCGAGGAAGATGGTTGTGTGCCAAGGAGAGAGAGCACCAACTTGAGAGGGGGTCGAGGGTTGCCGCAGGAGGAGGTTGTCGCCGGCCCTACGTTTGTGTGGATGGAATGACGGGGTAAATGCCGAAGTGGGGGTGTGCGGTGGTTATTATTGATGGGCTGCAAACCCTGCAACACATCTGATTTCTGTTGCAGCCCATTCGTTGCCAAAGGGGGGTTGGTGGCGTAGTGAATTTCAGCACAGCAATCGCAAGGAGATGCATTGTCCAGCATTTTGAGAAGCTACAAGCTACCAGACAGACCCGAACAGGCGAACAACACTCATAAACTGTTCTCGTTTTCCCGGCGCTAACACACGGACAGAGCACGCCCATGCCTCACTTGGCGAAGAGCACCTCCATGTCCTCCAGGCTTCGGCCCCTCGTCTCCGGTAGCCGCGTGTACACAAACACCAACGCAGCCGCCGCCACGCCGGCGTACAGCAAGAAGCACCCAGGCATGGTGACTGCGCAGGCGAGCGGGATGAACGTCATGCTGACCGCGGCGCACACCAGCCGCCCGACCGCCGTGCCCACGCTTGTGCCCCGCGCGCGCAGCCGCAACGGCAGGACCTCCGCGCCGTAGGCCGGAACCAGCGGGCCGAACCCGACGGAGAACGCGACGACAAAGGCCAGCACGGACGCGAGGCACGCCGACGTCGCGCCGAGCCAGAGCGACGCGGCCAGGGACGCCATCGCCACGGCCACGCCGCCGGTGCTGGCCAGCAGGAGCGGGCGCCGGCCGAGGCGGTCGGAGAGGAGCGTGGCCGCGAGGATCGAGAGCGTCTTCACCGCTCCGACGGCGACGGTGGCGCCCAGGACCGCGCGGTCCGACGACGACGACATGCCGGCGCGCTTGAACACCAGCGGGCTGTACAGCACGACGGCCTCGATGCCCAACGCTTCCTGGAAGAACTGCAGCCCGACGACGCAGGTGAGGATTCGTCGCACTACCGCCGTTGGCCGGACGAGCAGCTCTGTCCATGTGCCGTTGTCGTCTCTGGTGGATCCTGGCACGGCGGTGACGCTGGCGGCGCGCTTGATCTCCTCCAGGCGGAGGTCAGCCTCGGCCAGGGTGTCCGAGGTGCGCGACAGCACGGCGCGTGCGTGCGCATAGCGCCCGCGCATCGCGAGCCACCGTGGCGACTCTGGCATGGCCAGCACCCCCGCTGCGACGAGCACCGGTGGCAGCACTCCGGCGGCATACATGACGCGCCAGCCGAGGTGCACAGGCAGGTCGGCGAAGGCGTAGTTCGACACGTAGCCGAGAAGGATGCCGATGTTGATAAAGATCTGCGTGCCACGAGCAGAGCACATCGTCCATCAATGGAAACCTACAAAGCATCGAAGTCAAGTGCACAAGGTGTGCGTCCGTCCATGTCCACGCAGACACGCACAGACAGGATACTGACATCAAGCAAGGAGGACAGGACGCCGCGGGTGGACGCCGGCGAGATCTCGACGTTATACACCGGCACGACGACGAGGGAGAGCCCGACGCCGACGCTGGTGACGAAGCGGGCGGCCAGGAGCGCGGCGTAGCTGCGGCCAAGCGACATAGAGAGCGCTCCGGAGCTGTGTAGGTTATACTGGTGATGCAACAGTATTGATGCCGGAGCACCCAGGAGCTGTGCCAAACGGGTACTAAGAGTGGCACATTTATTTTATGGCCACTTATTAATTCTGTAATAGTTCATAGCAGACATCTACGCGAGTAACAACGTGTCAGGTGGAACTGCCAACCTTATTGATATTATTAAGGTGCTAGTTGTGAAAGTTAGAACCCAGAATCTTATATAGCTAACACAAGCATACTATTGAATGCTTGCAGTACCGCTTACTGAAGCCCTATTAACCAGATTTATCAATTGTCGGCTTAAGTGTTTACTTGGGAGGCCACTGACTATGATTCTTAAATTAAGGGGCCATTGAACAACCATTTCTTCAAAACACTAAGAAAATGTTTGTTCCAAAATTTTAAATGGCATGCTATAGTCACTGAGTTTGGCTCACAGTCAACTGCATAGAAATTTGCATTGTTTGCCAAGACAATAACCTTTGCAAATATATGATCCAACAAAAGAGTTTATGTTCCTCTTGTATACACCCCAAAACTGTTTATATGGCCCAACTCCACATGTGGAACATGCTTGTATACGCATAACACCTCTCTTATACTTTCGTCATCGCTTTGTGTAAAAGGGTTAACCCGGAGATACTACGTTTGGAACAACAAGGATCATAAGCTGGCTCTCACCCTCCTAAACTTTCAAGGTGATACTAAACCCATCAACTGTAACCCCACATGAGCCACTTTGGCCGGATAGACCAAACTTCACAACTATTATAGACTTCTAATGGGATGGGATGTTACGTCCTTGAACCACCAAATCCAATTCATTCCAATCCCATCCATGAGGAAGAGGTCTGCGGGGTGGAATCGATGAGGTTTGCGGTGGGAAATCCACCTACTGATCGTCGCGCGAGAAGCGGAAGGTCAGGGAGTGGTCGGCAAGACAGGAGGCGACTGGGGCCACTGTCGGATGGCACCCCATTCAACTCTACTGAGACGAAGGAGGAAGGGAGCAGCCTTGGCGGCAGCGGCATGATCGATCATGGTGTGGAAGGTGGGCCCACATGTCGCCACGCACAGAGACGAGGAGAGCTAGAGGGGTGACGAAGGGGTGAGTGTTTCATCCTGGTGGGTAGATGCTGATATATGTATATTGATATAGATAGATGCATAGAGATAGAGATTTTTAGTCCATGTATTCAAACGATACGTATTAAACTTTGGCCACATAAACTAGTCTAACTAAAGTTTAGTCTATCTAAACTTTAGTTTTAAGTGATCAAACAGATACTTAGAACCATATGTTACTATACACGGATGCACCCAAATATTATTTGAACTTTAGACTCTTGGCTGGTGTTAACAGATAGTTGGGGTTGTAACTCATGGACCTCTATATTCATCCTCTATACGTCCTAGTCAGGAAGATTCTCTCCTCTATACTCAATTCTCCCGCACCCATCGTCTATCCACTCTATCCACTATGGGACCCACTTGTCACTTTATCTAAATATATCCATGTGTGATCTAGTTTTGAAGGATTTATTGAGACGATTTTAATGGTGCAATCGAAATTTAATTTGGATTTTTGGTTTATGAGTTATAATATTTTTTTCCTTTGTTTAGCTAATGGGGCCCACCACTGTTGAGTATAGAGTAAGCACAGTACCACTCTAAATATAGAGTGAGAGAAAGGATAGAATATCGTTTTAGAGTACCCAGTGCAGCAGTTTTTACTCTATATTCATACTCTAAAGCTTTAGAGTATCGTTTTAGAGTACCCACTGCGGGTAGTCTAATGCCGCTAAAGTTTTAGATCTGGAGCCTAATCCTGTGCACGTAGCACCTTTACCTCGACAGCACCCATGTTAGCCACTGTAGTAGTTACTATACAGGGCATGCACTTTCAAAAGCTGCAGAACGAAACAATGCAATCGGAGTAACGAATCCATTGTTAGCGTTTCTCCGCGCTGCTGGCATGGACAGAGCACACCCCACACCCCTGCCTCACTTGGCGAAGAGCACATCCATGTCCTCCAGGCTCCGGCCCCTCGTCTCCGGCAACCGCGTGTACACAAACACAAACGCAGCCGCCGCCACACCGGCGTACAGCAAGAAGCACCCAGGCATGGTGATGGCGCCAGCGAGCGAGATGAACGTCATGCTGACCGCCGCGCACACCAGCCGCCCGACCGCCGTGCCGACGCTCGTGCCCTGCGCGCGCAGCCGCAGCGGCAGGACCTCCGCGCCGTACGCCGGAACCAGCGGTCCGAACCCGACGGAGAACGCCACGACGAAGGCGAGCACGGACGCGACGCACGCCGACGTCGAGCCGAGCCAGAGCGACGCGGCCAGGGACGCCATCGCCACGGCCACGCCGCCCGTGCTGGCCAGCAGGAGCGGGCGCCGGCCGAGGCGGTCGGACAGGGACGTGGCCACGAGGATGGAGAGCGTCTTGACCGCTCCGACGGAGACGGTGGCGCCCACGACCGCGCGGTCCGACGACGACGACATGCCGGCGCGCTTGAACACCAGCGGGCTGTACAGCACGACGGCTTCGATGCCCGACGCTTCCTGGAAGAACTGCAGCCCGACGACGCAGGTGAGGATTCGTCGCACTACCGCCGTTGGCCGGACGAGCAGCTCTGTCCATGTGCCGTTGTCGTCTCTGGTGGATCCTGGCACAGCGGTGACGCTGGCAGCGCGCTTGATCTCCTCCAGGCGGAGGTCAGCCTCGGCTGGGGTGTCCGAGGTGCGCGACAGCACGGCGCGTGCGTGCGCGTAGCGCCCGCGCATCGCGAGCCACCGTGGCGACTCTGGCATCGCCAGCACCCCCGCGGCGACGAGCACCGGTGGCAGCACTCCCGCGGCGTACATGACGCGCCAGCCGAGGTGCACCGGCAGGTCGGCGAAGGCGTAGTTGGACACGTAGCCGAGAAGGATGCCGACGTTGATAAAGATCTGCACGCCACGAGCAGAGCACGTCCATCAATGCAAACTAATAAAGCTTCAAAATCATGGGCGCAAGGTTTGCGTCCAGCCGTCCACGCACAGGATAGAGAATACTGACATCAAGCAAGGAGGACAGGACGCCGCGCGTCGACGCCGTCGAGATCTCGGCGTTATACACCGGCGCGACGACGAGGGAGAGCCCGACGCCGACGCTGGTGACGAAGCGGGCGGCCAGGAGAGCGGCGTAGCTGCGGCCAAGCGACATGGAGAGCGCTCCGGCCACGAGGAAGGCGTTGGCGAGCAGGAGCGCGCCGCGGCGGCCCAGCAGGTCCGCCGCCCATCCGGCGGCGAGGATGGGCACGAGCATGTACAGGTTCATGGAGCCCGTCAGCACCTCAGTCTGCGCGTCGGTGAGGCCCAGGTCCTCCCTGATGAACAGCTCCGCGCCACTCATCACCGCGAGATCTGCAAGCACAGAGGTGAACATCGGCTGTAGAGCCACGCATCGGCCGCTAGTGCTAGCTTGAGGTTGAAGATGGAAGAGTAGGATCGACGAACGAACTGTAGCCCATGAGGACGGTGGTCATGGAGGCGAGCGTGGCACAGGCGAAAGGGTACATGTTCCACTTCCACCACCGGCACCGGGGCACGGGCGACTCCGGGCATGGGGTCAGCAGCGGCGCGGCGTGGCCGTCGTCCTCGCTGCCACTGTGAGACGACATGGCTGATCTGGTGCTTTCTCAGTGTCGCCGGTCGGCAAGACAGTGGGAGAAGCGAGCAGAGTGCTCTGCTTTGTCAGGGCGGAGTGGCGGAGGGACCGGGAGAATTTGGTTCTCCGTCCATGGTGCGGTGCGTGGTGCTTGCTTCCATCCATCTCATAGGGCGGCGAGTGCGTGGCCACGTGGCAGCTTGTTTGTGCTGTTGCTGAAAAAACGAACGTTGCTCGCCCCATTTGCAAAATTGCAAAACGGGCTGAAAGGTGACAAGGCCCTTAGGCCAGCTAGGCTTGTTTTTGCATTCGAACAAAGCCCAGAGTTGATTCGGCCGGCAACGAGATTACGGGAGGACAACGGGCGCGTGGGCAGGGTGAGAGACGGGCGGAGCAGCATGGCCGCGTGCTCGTCGTCGGACGCGGGGCTTCGCTCTGTCTCCTGCCCTCGCTATGTGAGAAGGAAACGAGGGCTACTCTGCGAAATGGGACAGGGACGTAGTTAATTCGGAAGTAAATAGCCATTAATCCATCATAGGTGACAAGAAAACGAAGGCTACGCGCTCGCCGGCCTGCCGCTGCGCCTGGGCTGGCACGCCATGTTCGCGCTGGGTGCCCCGCGCACCGCTGCTCCTCACGGCGGGTGTGCTCGCCATGCCGGAGTCGCCCCGGTGGCTCGCCATGCGCGGGCACGACGACGAGTCGTGCGCCATGTTGGAACACACCTCCGACGCGCTGGTCGAGTCCCACCACCGGCTCGAGGAGATCCACTGGTACACTCGAGCTCAGCACTGGCGGTTCCAGAGGCATTTCAACTGGCGGCTGAACCCACCGCCAGTGTGAGAGGCTAGTACAAATTACCAACACTACAGGCGGTTAGTTAAGATGCGCCAGTAGAAATTACTTTGTACCGGCGGTTTCTCTAAAATAACCGCCAGTGATAATAGTATTTACACTGGTGGTTGAAGTAAACAATCCGTCAGCGTTAAAGTATTTTCACTGGCGGTTCGTTTAAGTCAGCGGCTAGTGTAGCTTTTTTAGCACAGGCGGTTGACCTAAATCTTCTGTCTCTAGAATAATTTTTCCAGAGGCGGTTTATTAGCAAAACCTCCAGTGAATTGTTTTTAAAAGCAATATTTCCCACCAGTGAATATTTCCTGCCAGTGAATTGTTTTTATTTCCCGCCATATATTTCCCACCAGTGAATATTGTATACGTATTGAAACGAATCCAAATAGAAATCACAGAAAATTATATTTGCATGCACGAGAAAAGCAATATTTGTTGCAGTCTACCAAAGTCATCACATGCTAATAATGTATACATAGAACAAAGTTTCTTCCACTCATAGCTAGCTCGGTCCCATGACGTACTCCTCTAATAATCCTTGTGGTTTAGCTCTAGCCTGGCAATATCTATGAGATCTCGGTATTGTGGTCGAGCTAATTCCGACCCCGGATCAAAATACTTCCCGTCGAAGTGAATTATTTCTTTCATGATGAACCAGCTAAAGTCCTCGCAAATGTTCATGAGCTCTCTGGAGGCGCCTACTCGTGGGATCACACATGTATACCTATAAAATATAATAAGTCATCATAATTTACAACTAACCAATACAGAGAAGGCATAAGTAGTGACAAAACTTGACATATGACTATTACTTACTTTGCTAGGGTTGTTGGTGTATCTCCCGTTTTCTTTGACAAACTCGCACACATAGTACCCACAGTGCACTGATCTTGGTGATTGCTTGTGGCACTATATATATATATATATATATATATATATATATATATATATATATATATATATATATATATATATATATATAAGAGTTCGCAATTGGTTACTACATAGTTGCTACGTATACAAACATAGAAGACAAATATATGTATGATTATTTAAAATTTACCCGAGAGTTACTCCGCACATGTAGCGGTTTTTCGTCTTTTTTCTGAATTCATTTTCTCTCGGTTCCTATGAGAAAATAAATATTTTAATGTGTGTGGTGTCTCCTAACAAATTTTTTGTTATAAAATAGGGTGTCCACTAGCCAAGAGACTATGTTGGTGTCCACTGGCAAAGTGACTTCATCTTGAACAAACTTTTAGTGTCAGAACTCGAACATAAACTAGTACACAAAGCATACCGACGCGTAGGGAGAAAGAGAATAGATTTTTTTAGTTGGCTTTCTTCTTCAGGGGTCTCATAAATCGAATTCTACACTGCAAGCCTCAAAGCATTTTGACATGCATTGTATCTCGCCATGCAAAGGCCCTGTTTCACTACCACAAAACAGAAATTTCTTGGCGGCCAAAAACCGCCAAGGAATATAGAAAAACCGCCAAGGAAAATTTTCTGGTGGTGCACCGCCAAGCATGAACCGCCAAGTTTGGCTAGCCAGGAAAATAGAGTTTTCTTGGCGGCTAGCCCCCAAGCATGATTTCCTTGACTGTCAACTCGCCAAGGAAAATATAGCCATACTACGTAGCCAAGGAAACGAGTCGGCAGCCAAGGAAATTTATTTCTTGGGGTGACTGACCGCCAAGTAATACATTTGCCACCGCCAAGTAATCATATTTTCTTGGGGGTGTGTGACCGCCAAGTAATTGCATTTTCTTGACTGTCACTGACCGCCAAGTTAATGATGTATTACTTGGCGACTTCTCAGCCAAGAAAATACATTTTGTACCGCCAAGTAATCATATTTCCTTGTCTGTTGCCCCCGCCAAGAAAATAAATTTTCCTTGCTGCCTTCTCAGCCAAGGCAATACATTTTGCACAAATATGGTAGCCAAGGAAATAAGATCTCGCCAAGGAAAAGGAAGAAACGTTTTAGGTTCACCAGAACAATTAAATTGAATGGATCAAACAATATCCATTAATGATCCAATAGTCATCATACGTTGCAACATCCAATGGTTCATTACAACATTGTTCCATGCCTTCATGTCATCAGACATGCTTAAGGCAATCCTGATCACTACATTAGCAAAAGAATAGCTAGCAATCCTGATCACTACATTAGCAAAAGAATAGCTAGTACCAACACCAGTCATGCCTACAACATTGTTCCATGCCTTCATGTCAGCATACATGCTTAAGGCAATACTCCTCACTACATTAGCAAAAGAATAGCTAGTACCAACACCAGTCATGCCTACATGTTAGCAACACATGCTCAGCACCAGCCATGCCTACATGTCAGCAACACATTCTCAGGTAACATGGAGGTACCAGCCAAAAGGTAAGTTGGTACTCACTTGCACTTGGAGGTACCAGCACCAATACACTACAACGCTGTTGGTTTCTACCAAAGTCGACCAAAAGAAAATCCAAACTGCATCCTACCAGTCACTTGGAGCCATTGGCGTTACCATGCCGTGTGCCACTTGCCATCCTGATCTTTTTGATGCGTGCACGTGCATAGTCAGTTAAGGGTTCATCATCATCAAGTTCCCGGTTAACATTCTGTAGATTATTAGCTTCATGGTCATCTTCCTCATGCAGGGCATCATCCACTGACATGTCCTCCTCATCAGCTTCATCATCAGTGCTATCCTCCTCATCAACATAATCGTCCTCATTAGCTCATTCAATAGTGTAATTCTCATCTGCTTGATCATCATTGTAATTGTGGTTGTACCAATCATTATTAACAGATTCACAGCCTCCATGTGATGACCTTGTAGTCTGCAAGAAGCAATATAGTTGTACTCAATAAACTAGTTTCCTATTCTTAGCAAAACTGAAGTGAAACTATACATGGCCTAATCCCTTGTAATATCTCAGATGAACTCGACTGAGACAACTAATGCAATGTCTACCAAATAGCCCATAGCAGCAGACATGCCAATGTCGTAGATGTCAGAATCGACGCAGATATAAGGAGAAGGGCAAGTATACCAGGTGCTTAGTAATACTTTTATTTAATAAAAATTATATGGAATTAGTTTCACCTCCCCTTTAACTATGACTGAAATAATTCTGGTCAGATCTTAAACCTTACCATCAACTTAAACCTAAGAATGACATTTCTAATCAACAAGAAGTCACTTCTTCACTGCCGCAACTTGTGTTGGCATGCTGCCACCAAACATTATTAAATCTCTAGATGAAACGTCCAGAAAATACAAGGCATGATATATGCACAGATAATAAAATGAATGTTGTAACCTGGTTGCGGCGGGCATCAATGTTTGCTAGGCGCTGCAACAGATCAGCAGCTGGTTGTTTCTTGAAATCCGCATAAAATCTCTACAGTTAAAAATCACTCACATAAAAATGCATGCATAGGCGAGTTCCACAGGGTAAACAATAAACAGATTTTACCATGAGAAGCTCACGATGGACACCATTTTCCTCAGTGAGTAGCTCATTAGTTTCTTTCAATTGCTCATTTTCTGCTATCACGCTTTGATACTCATCATGATTGGGTGGCATAACTGATGTTGATTTGCGATGTACTAGAACAGATGCCTTATTCACAGCACCATTGCCCATTATAACACGGCCATGGGGCATTCCACGTCCCATGGTGTACAATGCTTTCCCATCAAATACTTTTGAATTCTCATCTGGAGCTAGAGCTTTGTAGTCATCCTGAAATGATAAGATGAAATTAAGGATGTGCTTTTTTATCGCCATCAAATACATTCAGGAAGTACATGCAAAAAACATCAATAATAGAGAAAACTATGAAGAGCAGACCAAACGTTTCTGCGCTTTATGGCTAGGGATTGGACCACTCCTTCCGGTGCTATCCACTTTTTTAATTCCAGACTTCATTACAGCAAATGTGTTTATATTGCCACTCTGATGCCCAGGCCCAAAAGTATATTCCTATAGAACCAATAAGAAAATTATGCATGAAAAAAATGTACTGTAGGTTGGACTTCAGCAAGACAAAAATTATTTCTCGAATTGTTGTGTCTCTGTAAAATTTCTTAAACCTCCTCTATTTTGAGCAGGATCTTTAGAACTCATGCATGCCTGTTGGGCTCTAAGCCTCTTTTCCTTGTACTCACCAGAAGTCCAGTATTTGGAGAACCAAGCCCAGACTGTCTTATTGCACCATTCAATACTAGCAGACAAGTACTCTGCTTCTGTAAGTTCAATGGTGCGTGCTCGTCTATCATCACAATCCTCACCCTTATCATGAAAGAACATCTTGACGGACTCCAAACGTAGTTGGTATATCATATTGGTTACCCTTTTTCCCAAGATAGATCTCTAGATTTTTCTCAGCCTCTCTCCTATGGTTGGGATGAACTGTAAACAAGTTCTGCATATGTAGGACAAGGCAAAGTTACATATGTATATAGAAGAGACAGAGGGCAGCCAACCCAGAAGCTAGATGTTTACTTACCCAGATCACATGCTTCACTCTCTGAGCATAGCAGACTCCATGTTCATTCTTTTTCCAATAATAGTCATTCCATGATAGTGCTGGCTGTTGTTTAACAATTGTGCCATCATCATCATACACCGTGATAATACCTGGGTACTCCCGTTTTAGAATAGCTCCTACTTGTGATGGGTACTTGTAGCCTATTGGTGTGTAACCAACATACTTGAATTGACTGTTATAAAACAACTAGCAAGTCAATTATTCCTAGTCATCTATATAATTCCTTGCAAATAGTAGAAGAATGATAAGAACTATAGTAATATCTAGTAATGAGCTTATGCATACTTACCAATCACCAGAAGGTTCTAGTTGAACCCTTCCACTACGCGGAACCATTTTCAATTCTGTTCTGGTCAACTTCCCTCTTCCTCTTTTCGAAGGATTCTCACAGCCTTGTTTGGAACCAACATTTAGTTGGGAGTTAACACCTTCAGTACCTTGGGCACCATCACCACTACCATTCTGTTGGGAGTCGCTAGCATTTGCAATTATTCTTTCAGAGTTTCCACCACTAGGACCATCACCACCATTCTGTTGGGGGTTGCCAGCATTAGCATCACTCCTTTCATAGTTCCCATCAACAGTTGCAAGGCTTCTAGACTTATTTCTGTTGAACTGAACACTAGCAGGACTGTTCCTTCGAAAGTTCCCACCATCAGCTGCAATCCTTCTGGACTGATTCCTATTGGAGGAGATGAATTGTAAGTGGCTATCAGCAACTATGCAGAAGATGACCTAATGCACATTAGAGGAATTCACAGATATGTCGGTTTTTATCAAAGAAAACAACGCTAAACAAACTGTAGGCCCCCCCCAGAAAGTGAAGCCTGTATTATTTTCCTTTGTTTTGGGACTTATGCAGGGTGCATATGAAAGCTCATTTAAGAATTAGTTGACCAAGAACTAGTAATCAAACTCATCAAATCATCACACTCGAGTTAATATATAAGCACATAATAATTCCTTGTTTACAGGGATACATCAGCAAAAAGCAAAATTGTGCAGAGTTATTTGCACCATGCAACTGTACTATCTCATACAGGCAGTAGCATACCCTGCAAATGAAGCAGCATAGCGTACTGTAGGCAAGACCTCAGCTGTTGGGCTACTTTTCCATCTGACTACTTGAGCTATATCGAATGGCACCCTTCTGTCGAGAATAATAAGCAGAGCAGAGGTCACAGGATCTCTCTCCCCAGTTGTGCTGCAAAGACCAATGAGCATTAATTGATAGCAAAAAACTGGAATTGATGAGTCCAAATTATGTACAGTTTGATTCAGATCTCACCTTGAGAAAATATTCAGTAGCCACGATGGAAATAGGAAGCACAAGCACAGCTCCTTGCCAGTAACACAGCAGCGCCTCCGCAGGTTCTCCTTGCCTCCACTGCAGGTCCTTCTTGCATCCAAATCAGCACCTCCCTCACCTTCTGCAGCGCCCCCAGAAGGTTCTCCTCACCTCCTCGCAGGTCCTTCTCGCCACCTCAGATTGGGGTCACGAAATTGGGATGGGGCCAGCCCGATTGGGGTCACCAAATCAGCACCTCTGCTCGCCTCCTGCTAGGATTAGGGTGCTTGCAGATCTAGCGAGGATTTTGAAGGCACACCATTGGATGGGTTAGGGCAGCGGTAGGAAGCTTCTAGATGGGGGCGGTGGGAAGCTTTGGGCAGCAGGTGTTCATGTTCCGTGGAGGGGATGGAGGAGGTGGCGCTGCCTTCAGATGGGTTGGCAGCGGCAGGAGTTGGGTCGAGGGAAGGAGTTGGGTCGAGGGGAGGAGTTGGCGCAGGTTTCAGATGGGTGGCGGCGGAAGGGGGATTTTTTGGTCTGTGTTTGATGGGTTGGCGGCGGCGGCTAGGGTTGCCATGGGAGCCAGCGCGGGAGTCTACCAATTTTAGCGCCAATTTTAGTCCCAACGCGGGAGAACAATGCGGACTCGCCAATCTTGACGTAGAGCATTTCCTTGGCTGTTGGACGCTAAAAAAATAGTAATTTTCTTGGGAGTTTTATGAACCCGCCAAGAAAATGTCTATATTCCTTGGCGGGTCTTTTCAACCTCAAGAAATATATATTTCCTTGGCTGTTTTCTAGCACTACCAAGAAAATACCATATTCCTTGGCGGTTTCAATTTGGCCGCCAAGAAATTTTCAGGCCGCCAAGAAATTTCCGTTTTGTGGTAGTGTTTGGTTGCCTCTGTTTTTTTAACAGACATCACATTGAATGTTGCGGCACATGCATGGAGTACTAAATATAGACTAATTACATATATGTCGGCACAGATTAAGAGTAATTTACGAGACGAATCTATTAAGCATAATTAATCCATGATTGGACATTAATTGTCAAATAAGATGAAAGTGCTACAGTAAATGTTAAACTTTAACAGCCCAAAAAAATCGTTGAAGATGCTGGAGCAGTACGTAAAATCCACGGCTGACAAGCCAACAGCGGTGACAATACAGAAAACGGTGCTGCGGTAAGCGTGGCCGCACCGCACAGTCGCAAGGACAGTCTCGAGACGTGTTCAAAGATGAGAAGAGATAAAACTACAAGAGTTGGACAGAGTTGTGCCGCAAACATCCGCCGTCGTTCTCAGTTGCGAAATGCTCTTCTCCCAACACCACACATTCCCATTGTATAGCTGCTCTGCAGAATCGTAAAATCGTATGGACGATGTACAAGAATACATAGCTGGAGAGACAAGAGGGCTTAATAAGCTACCTGGGAGAGGCTTGATGCGATATATATAATGGTGTGCGCAGAATAGTGGGTGGGTGATTTCTTATTTCATTTACAGCTAAGTGGACCAGCACTTTTTTTCTCACACATGCTGCCCTTAAAAGTTGAGCCACAAATTGAAAAGAGTGACATTGAAAAAAAAATGAACAGATACTTCTATGCCTGACAGTTTTCTTAAACCGAATTGAATGAGGGTAATTGTAGTAAGCTAGTTGAGAAATGTAATTAGTGTTTTGCTTGCTCACTGAACATCCGTACTGATCTCCTACCACAGCTACATTATTCAGGATTAGTTTTCGTGTCATCTTTCTCATCTCCGTTGTTCTTTTATTGCTATCCTCATATTTTTCTGCCCTAATTTGATTGAGTGGACGTTAGAGACTTTGGGATAATTAAATTTTGTTCCTTTTACTTTGTAATATTCAGTTTTTCTAAAGTTGTTAACCTTGAAAAAATATTTATTTGCTAGTTATCAATACCTTGCCATGTACGTACTTTATTATGTATGATTCTCGTTGGCTTCAATGCCCTCCCCTATGTCTAAATCCTGCCCCCACCCCTGCTTTTAGCCAATGCCAGATCGAAGACCTTAGTCTTTAGACCATTTTCACATAAAGTAAGCTATCACTAAATTTTCCATAGCATTTTAAACAGTGATAGTGCCGAGGCTCACCCTCTTTTGTCAAAGCTGTTGCTGCTGACCCAATGGTGGACGAGGCCGCCCTGTGCACGCCAACGCACAGCGCCCGGAACAGCGACAGCGACTCCTTCCACTGCATCGACTTGTGTCCATACCGTCGATCTTTCGAAAAAAGACATGTGTCCATACCGTCGCAGCTTGGTGGGGGCCGATCTTGCGGCCGAGTTGGAGCTGCTAAGCACCCACCAGCCCCGGTTGGCTTGGGGCCGCAGTGATGGGCCAGACATGCTATTCAGCGCCTGGCATGGCCCGCGGCTTGGTGGTGCCAAACTGTTCGCCACCAGGCAATGGCTTCTTGTCAGAAGATGTTGCCCAGGAGAGCCCAGCTGTGTGGACGCCGTCGTCTCATGCTGATGCCGGGAGGGTTCCGGGGGCCGACGATGGTTTATGTCGCCAACCAGCCGCCGTCGGTGACCGCCAGTAGCCACACATGCTGACGGACGAGTTCGTCCAGACTTTCAAGAAGACCCTGCAGCCGTCTGTGATCCTGTCGCCGCCCCATCTACGCGTAACCCGAACCCGGGAACGGCGCGACGAGGACCTCATCCCGATGTCCACGTGGAGACGGAACTTCCTGATGAGGCCTCCTTCGACGAGTTCCAGACTGCCTTCGTTTTGCCGCTGTCCGAGTCTACCAGGGAGGCCATGCAGGTGCTATTCCCGGCCCAGAAGCAGCGGACCCTGGGGTCCGTTCGTGCCACCTAGAATGCTCTTTGTGTGTGTCGCGTCTGCCTGTTCCTATGGTAGGGGAGAACATCTTCATCTGGAACGTGCGAGGCCTCAATTCTAGGGCCCGCCGTGATGTTGTGGGCGAGTTTGTGCAGCAGGAACGCGCTTCTGTCGCTTGTCAGAATCGTTCGGCGCGGGACATCATCGGGGCACCAACCACTCAGGTCATCTACCAGTACCTCCATGTTTGGGGCATCCACCGCGGCCTCGGCCTCGATCCTCTGCAGGAAGATCGGTTCGTGTGGAGGTGGATCGCTGATGGCAATTATTCTGCTGTGTTGCAAAATCAGGTGGTCATGTAATAACAAGGCTTGTATCCAGTAGCTAGGGGTTGTGACTAGCTCAAGTTTGGTGGCTATACTCGCCATTGAACTTGAAACTTTGTTTGTTCCGGGTTTTCCTCTTGATGAAATACAGGCGAATGGCCCGATCGTGAAAAAAAAATAGTGCATCCTACTTGTGGGGAGTCAAAGAAAATAGCTTCATCACAACCTCATGTTTTAGATGAAAAACGGTAGGGTTTAAATCAAATAAAGAATGTAGAAGCAAACAGACTAAACATTAAAACAGAAACTTAACCAGTCATTGCACCAAACTATATGGCTTATTCACATAACTACAAATTTATTAAAGAGGACCGAACATATAGTACCCAAAATTGTTATATAGACACTGCCCCAGAACTTATTTTATTAGCTGCTGAGAAACTGACAGGCCATCCTGTTTTGTTCTTTGGAAAACCTCACTGTGCAAACAAGAATACCAGTGAGATAATGGCTAGGACATGTGCAAGCAGCTGAGATAATGAGTCATTCCAATCCCAATAGAATTAAGTATCCATAAACGATTCACTCAATGCAAGGTTACAGAATTAAATTGTTATGAGGATGACCAAAATATCCAATACTCGCAACTTTTTTTCTTCTTATAGTCAAGTTTTTTTTTGACAAGATTCTTATAGTCAAGTTGGTTCACCGAGAAGATTAATGTAACCATATTTTTTTGAGCGCAATTACATGTAACCATATGATTGTCATAAAATTGTCGCCTTGAGTCATGCACCCATGGGATCAGGTTCACCTATTGTTTACACACAACTGCAAGCAGTGCTCGAAGTCATTGTGTTCTTCGTCTTGAACAGGATCAAGTTTTCTATGCTAGCACCAAATTAAGTATCCGCCAACCTCTGTTTCATCAGGAAATGTGTGAGCATGAGCATAATATATTCTAACAATGCCCATGCTCAACAACTTTTATGCTAATCTTCACAATGTCGCAGCATCAAGAATACAAAAATACAGTGGAGACACGGAAGAATAGTGAAGGGAGAAGTGCTCATGTAGAAGAACCCACAATGTGTCATTGAGGTGAGGAGAGTATATATGAGAGATGGAGGATGACTACCCAACAAAAATTTGTTGTTGAGAATGTAATATGTAACTCCATATTGCGCGTAGGATCCGCGTGATGAGAGGCTTCAGTTACTGTTCATTCACTGTTCTCCAATCAAACGTCGCCACGTGCCTCGTGCGTGTGTCTGCGTGCGTTTGCTCTCTCCCCGTTCATTGAAGGAAGGCCGCACGCCTAGGACCTCTAGCCCAAAAAAAAGAAAAAAAACTCTTGCCGTGCCTCGCCGACTCCGCTTCATCCTCGCGCCTCGCTGCCTCCGCCTCCTCATCGATGGTAGTCTTCGTCTCCCTGGCCGCCGCATGCCCAGATGCCGCGCCCAGCCGCCTCGCCCTTGCCGCCTCGCCATCACTGCCTTGCCGTCGCCGCCGCACCATCGCCGTCTCTGTGTCCGATCCGCGCCGACACCGGCTCCCGCCCGCTTCCACCACTCTGCCTCCACCTCCTCTTCGATCGTCCTCTTCCTCTCCCCCAGCCACACCGTGCGTGGATGCCGCGGCCGGTCGCCTCGCCATTGCCACCTCCGCGTGTCCGATCCGCACCGATGCCGGCTCCCGCATCCCTGGCGCGACAAGGTGGGGCGGGTTGTCGTAGTAGCGCGTCTATCTTGACAAAATGACTAAAGGTTGTGGAGGAACTCAAGAACTTTTGGATGCTCTCATATCTGCCTTCAAGGAAACTTTCCATCGCATGAGGGTGCACGTGTACCATCAGCTCAGCCACACCTTGATTTATATAATGCACTACTTGTTTAGATTTCACAAGGACAAGTTTCCTATTTTTTTCACAAAGCTTGCTTAGCTTACTTGAGCGCCCGATATCATGGTCGATCCATCTTCAAACATTCACATGTAGCTTGATTAATTGAATGATGTCGCTCCTATACATTCATGAAGGCTAAAGTTTTCACATGGTAACCATTAAAAAGTAATTTCACCATAAATGAACAATCATGCCGTTACTAAAAAACAATAAACAATCATGTGGTTTACTGTAGCCATTTATTAATGCATAAATGTGGTTTTCACATGGTAAGCATTAAAAAAGTAATTTCATAAATGAATTAATGCATTAAATGGAATACTGCAGAAAAGGAACTACTAGACTTTAGTTCGTCATAAATAGTATCTTGAACTCTCGTAATCTCGAGGATCTTGATGAATGGCAATGTTACATAAAAGCACCAACGAGGGAACCACCGAATGAAAATATGTGACTAGTATATCCATCACATTCCCAACAAAAGCATGTACTGGGAAACAGAGAATAATGAACATTGAAGGCCAAACGCCAGGTGGAATTTACCAAAGGGCTAGCAACATTTGTCAGATTTTTTTTCTAAACCGTGTGTATCAACCTCAAAATATTTTTAAAGCAGTAATTTCATACTGTGAAACAAATGAAAAGTTATAAATGTTTATGTTTCGCTAAATTCAAAAACGGTCAAAAATGGTATTATAATATAGAAAATGAAATGGTGGTACGGGATTTGTCCCCGTCACTTTCACCTATAGCTGGAGGCAATTTTTTTCCAAGAATCGATCCATTGTGCTTTGCTTACCTATCAAATTAGTCGACACAATGAGAAAACGCTAAAACAAACACTAAATAACGTGCAAGCAAGCACAGTTATACGATTAGAAATCACTAATTTCCTTACCTAGCATCTTGTTGGAATTAGCCAATGACGAGTAAAAGAAATTGCTTCCTATATATGAACGCAGCCACTAACTTGTTTGCTTCTGAATTCCGATTATACCAAATAACCACTAAACACAAAATAAAATATAATAGACTAAGAAAACACAAGAGCCAGGACAGGAATCCAAGTTTATGAATTGAAAGCTGAATTGTCAATGTGTTGCACAATTTCAGCAGCCTGCTAGTCTCCTTTGAGTCTACGTTTTGAGTCACGTTCACGTTAGTGGGTTTGCAGCTTGTACTAGGCTTCAATTTTATTGTGACTTGTGCGTTTGGGCTGTCAGCTTACCGGTGCCAGGTATTAAATTTGGTTGTGGTCGTAGCTGTCGAAAAGAAGAGGGTACAAGAGATTCAGAGAAAGTCATCGGGGTCAGCCGACCCCGACGATACGAAGTAGATTCGCCCCCATGCTTGACATAGTGTAGTAGGATTAGTTTTCTTTCCTGGAAAGTTGCTGAGAGCCAATAACATCGTTTGCCTTAGAACATCATTTACCCAAAAATAATGCCTGCGTGCTACTCAAGGAAAAGCTGAGGTGGTGTTGTTATTGTCGTGTAGGTGCAAGTGCCATCATGTCCACCGCCACGGATGCATCCTTGGTGGATAGCCTCTCCAGCTCCTCCACCACTCTGCAATCGCCACCCCACCCCCCCCCCCCCCCCCCCCCCCCCCCCCCACTCCCCAGCACCAAAGTCAGAGGTAGTGACAGTGGGCTCCATGCAAGCACCTTCCGAGGCCACTGCAAGACCTTCATCCGTGGCTGCTGCAAACCCTTCATCCATGGCCCGCTGCACTGTCGGCGCCATCGTCACAACCGCCAGGAACATGGATACGCTAAACAACTCTCCATCTTTGGGTCTTGCCTCCGTGTCGTACCCAACGGTGGTGAGGTTGGTCTGTTCCGCCTCCTTCCTGTGGTCGCGCATCTTGACAATGCAGCGATGCTATTTGGACTGCTGCACCAATCAGAAGGTGGGCTTTGTCACCAGCGAGTTTTCCAGCAATAACAGGCAGCTGGTCCTATGGCTATACCTTTTGGCACACGCATTGAATCATATTAGTGCATCTTTGGAGACGATGAGAAGCAGAGAAATGAAACAGGGGGCACGCACATGTGGGGGGCATGGGATTAGAGGATGAACATGACGGGAAAATGTCAATGCCCCTGTTTTCTCCGCCCTCAGAGCAGAGAAAATAATACTATAATCGTTTCAGTGTCCCACGACAAACAATCAAGCTTTCGTGATGGTAGTTAGGCAGTTTAGCCTTTCAGGTGTGAAATGACCAATTCCATCTATATCTAAACTCACAACAAAATCTACCTTCTTTAAACAATCACAATTCTAGATTTCTCGTCAAGAATGTCAAGCTACAAGATATTGCTCATAGCCCACAGAAAATCCACAATTATCACTCCAATGAGATAAGTATCCTAGAGCATTATTAGTGAACATCAGCTCTTTGGTCAGATATCGTGGTTGTGAAGAGCAAACAAGAAGATGGAACTGACAAGATCACACTCACTTCATTCCCAGTGCCTCTCACTCCCGAATTGCTTGATGTCATGAGTGAATATTTCTATCGACTTGGTGCACTAGCATTTCATCAAAAAAAAAAGACTTGGAGCACTAGCATAAGAATGTGTTGGGGCTTGGCTATCCAACAAAGATGCTGCCATAGAGAAATCTACAAAGAATGGTTGATTAATTTTCAAACACAACAGTACGTCATAACCACATAATATAGCCAGGCGTGGAGTATTTATAGCAGGGCAGTTATCAGAACAAAGTTAGCTATGGCTTTTATTGCCCCTTTTCCGAACTAGGTCTTTACAAAGATACTTGAATATTCAAGGATATAACAGTCTTTACATGGAAACAGTAGTGACAGCTGTCAAATCTTATTAGGTGCTTCAACTAACCAAGACTCTACACTTGAGACTGTGGGTCTCCATCCCAGGACATTGCTTCATCAACTGGAAGCTTCTCTTGGCACATCAAGTTTAAGATTCAGATCTTTGCTTTACTCCAAATTTATGCAAAGGTGCCCAAATATAATTAGGGCCCGTTTGGATCCCTTCATTTTGGAGGAATTGAAATCTACTTAAAAAATTAGGCTATTTGGCTTGGAATTTGAGATTCCACAACTTTTCAAAGTTCACATATAAGTCTGTCTCAAATTCATAGGATGGAAGATAGGAAATAGATTCTATGGATTCTTCTTCTCCAACTTAACGGATTCTATGGATTATTCTTCCACAACTATAGTTTATACAATGAATTCAATTTCGGGGATCCAAATGGTCCCTTAGAGAATTCTCCCCCAAAGTCAAATTTCCAGCAGCATGCCAGTTCAGATAAAACACTTGGCATCCCTTTCTCCCTACATGCTTCATATTCACAAACACAAAGTTACACATGTATCTCGCGAGTGTAAAGGTCATGTTTTGAGATTTATGCACATGTCTATATGTATTGTTTTTGTTTTTCTAAACAAAACAACAATAATATTGATTAATCTCTTTTGTAATTTTTATGGACCACCTTTGAAGGAACACACCTTATGTACTTTTATGAAGCCTCATCTTTTTTCTGGCATGGTACCCTGTCATTTATGGTATTGGAATTTTGTAAGTGTCACCCATTGAGTCGAGTAGATCAACTAAATGGTATTTTTTATTTAGGCATTGTATCGTGAAATATATATAACATCTCTATGATGTCAATAAAATCAAATACAACTTGCCATGACACTGTCTTTCCAGTAGTTAGAACTGTGAATCATTTAGTTTTGTAAAAGTTCTGAACATTTTTATTAAAAAATATGTGTGTAACTTTTTAGATAGTAGTATGAATGTGGTGGTTACTATTATCAACAGTGATTAGTGGCTACATAACTGATGACTAGATGTTTTAATTTTTGTCAGAATTTCTATTATCTACCTTTTTGTCGAGCGCATCATTTGTACCAATTAAGATTCAGTTTTTATTTATAGCCTCCAATTACTTAATAATAAGGTATACTTCTAAACATTGTCTAACTAAAATATAATGACTCATGAAATTTCTAATTTTGTTTGCAAGCATTGTACATTGTAATATTGGGAAAAGAAAAATCCGTGTGTGGACTGAAGTTAGCAAGTTACAATACTAATAATGCAGTATGGAGGTGCACCAACGGTTGAAAAAAAAAACAGTACACCTCATCTTTCCAGGTGCAATTGTACAATCAGGATGAGTGCTTAAGAAACGAAGAGTAATAACCTAATCTGTTGTTTCAGCAAAAAAAATGTCTTGATTATAATGCTCAGCTGAGGACAGTGAGCAATTTGTTCATATTGCTTGACAGGTGGACAAGCACTGTCTCATCAGCTACTGGAGCAATAGGTGCTCATTGATCTTTTTCTGGACACTGGACACACAGTATCACCGCACGTACAAACATGGTACCACGCCTCCTGTCTCATCCTCGTCATTGGCCGTGCCGTGATCGGCACTCTTATTATCTTTTCTGGTGGTGGCGCGTTGATTTTGCGCCCATGTCTCCTACTTTTGCTCCTGAGATATATGTGGCAGTCATGTCTCACAGCCGATTGTTGTTCCTTTATTTGCGACTTACGTAGCTCACAGCCGATTGTTGTTCCTTTATTTGCGACTTCCGTAGCTTGGAGCAACACCGTGAGCAGCATATCAAGGTACGACTTGAGCCTTCTCCTGGTGCCTCTCCTTCTTAACATCAATCCTCTGTGGAATCAGTGCTGTGAACCAGTTGAATGGATCCATGAATTGGCAGCTGGTACATAAGTTAGAAAATCCCTTGTCTGACTTGCTCGATCTTGCACACATATATATTTGTGTTTTTGTCTCATACAACTACAGTTTAATGGATTCATGATTTGGCAGCTGCTATATAAGTTTGGCATAGATGCATGCATATTGCAATGTGGCTCGATCTATATATTGGTTCATTTGCCACAGCTAAATAAGCCTGATCAGTACTCGGAAAAGGTCCGGGACCAATGCAATTAGAAAAAAAAAAACAAGGCAGATTCTACAGGCGATTGGCTGCAACGTTCCACCGGCTGCCCCAACAACCCTGAAATGGTGGCGCAGACTTCGCACGAACTTCAATGACGACCGTCGGAAGGGCATCGACACACTCTTCGCTCTGGTGTATCTTGGCAGCTATGGAAGGAGAGGAATGTGTGATGCTTCCACGATGCGACGACAAGCGCCGGTGACACCATGCAGATCATCAAGTCTAAAGGTGAACGGTGGGTGCAAGCAGGCCTAATTTTTTATAATTTAACCCTTTTTCGTTAAAAATTCACGTTTAGACCCCTAGATGAAGTAAACTCAACTTTGGACCCTTTTCTCGGTGCCATGACCTACGGCGCCGAGATAACAGGTCGGAGGCGAGGAATTGCGTGGCTGGAGACGTGGCGCTGACGTGGACAGAGCTCGACACCGTGAATCACGGCGCCGAGCTCGGCGCCATGATCTACGGCGTCGAGCTTGGCGCCATGATTCATGGCGCCGAGCTCTGATGTTAACCTTAAGCTGTAAATTTATATCACTTGGACTCTAATTTTACCATGAGATGGACATATAAAATTTTGGCTAAGTCTTGATACTTACCATGTGATGGGCAACCTAAAAATTGTTAAGTCTTAATTTTACTATGACTTGACTAAAGTCTAGATTTTTTCTATGATTTGGACATTGACAAATTTGAAATTTTACCATGACTTGGATATTGAGAAATGTGGCTAACTTTAACACTGACCTCATGTTTGAGCACTTAAAACAACCTAGAAGTACTTAGGATCACAAATGAACTAGGGTTCATGTTGATGAACTAGCTTAAAAATGTTTTGTGTTGGATCAATAGCTAACACCATTTTTCATGATGCTGTTTTGACCAGGATAAAACAATAGTTTCTTGTCTAGATATGAAGTTTGACCTTTAATAGAAGTTGTAGTTTGAGCTGAGTATAACAAACTTTGTTTTTGGACCTAAACATAAATCAGACTTCAACATGGTCAAATAGTGACCACAAGTTTGAATACAGTGTTGTTTTGACCCCTCAAAAATCTAAGTCCCTAATCGGCAATAGTTAATTGACATGTTTGCGACATTTTATCTTCAAAATTTCTATAGCAAATCAATTTGATACCTTACTACGAGTTTGAGTACTCTCTGCGGAGATGACAACAAAACAAGTCTCATCAACATTGGACTTAGCCATGATAAAAAATCAGACCATCCCGTGGTAAATATACATATGTCCATCTCATGTTAAAATCACAGACTTAGCCGAGCTTATGATTTTTTTACTATGACCAAGATATGTATGTTAGGATTTGATTTCATGATAACCTCAAATTTGTCGATGTCCAAGTCATGGTAAAATTCCAAACCTAGCCAAATTAGCATGTCTAAACCTCAGTAAATATAAAGACTTAACAAATTCCAACATGTCCACCTCAAGGTAAATTTATAGACTTAGCCCCAACTCCATATGTCCATCTCATGTTAAATATCAAGACTTAGCCAAAATTTAAGGGTGTCTTAGCCAAAATTTAAGGGTGTCTATCTCATTGTAATATGAGGTTAAGGTTAAAATCAGAGCTCGGCGCCGTGAATCATGGCACTAAGCTCGACGTCGTAGATCATGGCACCGGCGTCGAGCTCTGTCCACGTCAGCGCCACGTCCCTAGCCACACAATTCCTGGCCTCCGACCTCGGTGCCATGACCTATGGCGCCGAGACGTGTTACCTCGGTGCCGTAGGTCATGGCGCCGAGAAAAGGGTCCAAATTTGAGTTTACTTCGCCCAGGGGTCTAAATGTGAATTTTTAACAAAAAAGGGGCTAAATTGTAAAAAAAATTAGGGCAAGCGGGTGCTGAGGGACTGCAAGCCCTAATTGGCAATTAGCAGGGCTGCAGCCTGGTTGTTTTCACATGTTTTCAATGTCCAATATGTAGAACCTTGTAGAGCTTTGGGTCTGTGAGGCAACCGTACGCGGCTTTCTTGTATTTTGAACTGCTTCCTCCTAATACAACGATATGCACTCTCGTGCGTATTCGCAAAAAAAAAACAAGGCAGAATGTGGTCAGCCCATCTTCAACTTCTGTCTGAATGAGTAGACCATTGGTGATACCATTCTGTTTTAGAGCACTATGTTCTAGCATAATGTGGGTTTTAGTACCATAAAAAACACAATTGATGACCTGATTTACGCAACATGATTTTGTTTTTATTAATCTGTACGTCAAAAGTGATTGCCAGTTCCAAAGCAATGTGCAACCGTTATAATGATCTGTTTTCTAAATAGTGAAGCAAACAAATGATCAACACACATGGTTTAGTCAGCTGAACTTTTTTGATTTACAGCAAACTAATTTATAAATTTATGACCAATACAAAAATGAGTTTGTTAGGCGCGGTTTACTTAGCAAAATATTTTTAATTAATACTTATTTTCAGGGACGGAACGGCTTAAGTGAACCGCCAATGAAATGACAAATTTCAGTGACAGTTGCTTATGTTAATACCCTCTGAAAATGGGTGATCTCTAGGAGTGGTATTGTTAGGTCAACCGGCCTTAGAAATCTATTTTTCAAGGGTGGTTAACTAATTCGACCATTCTTAATGATAATTGTCGCACAAATAAATTCATACCTTTTCAAATGGTGTCAGAAAAATAGAAAATTTATATTAAATTTATAGCTCAATGAGATCTAATTTTATAGACGATTTTTCTGTTTGAGATCATTTAGGTGTCCTATCTATATCAAAGTTTGTATTTCAAGATTTTTATATATTTAAAGTTCTAATATTTTGAATTTTGAAATTTTTGAAATGACTGCACTCTATATCAAAGTTGTAGTGTTCGATTAGTTCCAATAGATTATAGTTGAAAATTTTCCCATTTAAGATCTTTTACGAGTCAAAATATTGATTACAAGATTGGGACATAATAGTACAAAAGGACAACGTCACTCAGTGCAATGACTACCAAACAAACGATTTTTACAGGTGTTCAAAAATGATTTTAGGGTTGTTTATCAAAACCGTTACTATGCGATCAATTGGGAAAAAGTAGTCATTTTCAGGAGCGATTTTAAAACCAGCCCTAAAAAATTGATTTTCTAGTGTCGTTCTCTTAAGATGATCGTTCCTGAAACTGATTTTCAGCGGTGGCTGACTTGGTCAACCATCCCTTAAAATGATTCCTAGAGTTTTTTTATAAAAAAAATCAATCCTAAGTTGTAAAAAACTAAGAATTTTTTTTCATGTGGTCAGAGGCCTACAGAACTCAATACCAATCACAATTTTGCACTTGTATGTGCATCCACTAAGATTCAAACCCAGAATGACACATCACAGAGTCAGTTGTGACTATATATTTGATGCTACCATTTTATACTGTAATATGTACAGATCTCGTAATTAGTATTTTGACACGTAAACAAGCACTGTATAACTTTGATATAGGGCATGTCTCCATCCAAGATACAAAAAAATCGAAAATTTTAAAAATTGTGGACTACAAATAAATATATCATGTCTGGGGTTAGCTTATAGCATGTAGTTGTGCAAATATAAATATTAATTAAACACTCCACATCAATTATAGACAAATATAACAGTTACGTATATAATCATGTCATCATCCATAAAGTAGTGAGAGACTGTTTTCCTTCAGTTTCACATTCCTCAAGTGCTTGACACCCCAAATCATATCCTCAAGTTCAATCCCAACATGAGATTGCTTGGCTTAAGTCTCGTGAGTTCAGCTCAGTTCTATATGAAGACGTAGCTGATCACAATGACGTGGTTGTGAAGAGCATATAGAGAAGTACAGTTCGCAAGACTGGCCATGATTCATTCCGAATGCCTCTCATATCCTCAAGCTCAACCACACGAGAAAGCATCAGACCTGGCAAGCGAGGCTGAAGCTAAGTAACGACGGTCAAGCGGCGCGATCCTCAATCGCGCCGCAACGGAAAAATAGCCCAATCCCCGAAAGCTAAGATGCTAGAAGGGAGCTTGCGGGACGCTCCCCTCCATCGACCGAAGGGCCGAAACGGAAGGGAGCGCCTCACAAACTTCCTCCCAGCACCACAAAACCCGCACAGAGAATCTCTCGTAGCACCGATTAGGAAAGGGAGCAACGCCCATCTCCACTCACCAGAGTTCTCTTATCATCCTTCCTCTCCCTCAATTCAAAGGAAACAGCATAGAGGCCTAAGAGAGGGCTGAGCAGCCCAAGACCCCCGTGCCACGTGGCAAACAATGGGAGGTCACAGCAGACGTCAGACACCCACGAAAAACAGGGATATCGAGACTCTCACAAAGGAAAGACTGGTACAGCGTCGACGAGACCTCTCGACCCTACCTGAATCACGGGTCCCGATACACAGTACGCTAACGCGTCGGATTCATCAGACACATACCAGGCCGTCAGGGCATCCTGATAGAATAAAACACAATAGCCTAGCACAGCAAAAGCATCAGCCCGCAAGGGATCGGGCAGCAAAGCCCGACGGAAGTACAATCACAAGACCTTGCTCGATGATCGAACGTGCATCATCGCTTTCACGATCACCCCATGATCATAAAAACGCTCGGGGGTTATAATCCCGAGGTGTCTCAGGACACTGATTAGTTAGCAGGCCGTGCGGCCCACTATGCAGCAGCTAGCAAAAGCTCAAACGACCGAGGCCCAGTAAAAGCCGAGCAGAGCAGGTGCTAAGGCTACGGGTGTCCACGACCTCTTCACTCAACACAGCCGCGACCCTCACATACGTGACCTCTCCCTCATCATGACCCCTAAAAAGGACGGAGATAGGTCAAACCCTGCCTAAAGAGCCTGCTCTGACAGAAGCAAGCACGCCGCACCGATTCACCTCGGTCCAGTCAGACGCCGTCCCTGTGCCACGTCGCACCAACAGGACAACACTGCACAGCGGTAACAACAAGTATGAAACTCACCGTCTGAATACGGACTGACAGGACGCATGTACGATCTCACCCACTATGAGATGGGATCTATGACAAGGGTCTCAACCTTGAGACCGTCCCGGCTGGCGGAGTGCCCCGACCCCAACGCTCGGGGTCGTGGCCCTCAGCCCCACAAAGCGACCAAGCGAACAACGACCTAGGGTAGCTACCTACTATGGGTATGACGCCCCGGGGAACCTGGAGACGATGGCGAAGACCATGACGGATGCCACGTTGCACAGGACAGCTAACGAACCATCATCATGGCTACAGTGCCGCCACGGCCAACACAGTAGCACCACGTCAGACCCTACCGTAACGTGGCCACAAGACCATGATGACAACCACGCTAGGGCGAGCATCAGAAGATGGCATAGCTTACAAGCCAAGTTAGCTAGGACCTCCCTCAGACTCTTGACCCTTCGGTCAGAAGAACCTCCTCTTTGTAACGAGTCCTGGCCCCGAATTCTATATAACGGTATCCAGGGCATCATCTCGGGAGACATTCTCATTCTTCATCCTCTACCATTCCACCCATAGCAGTAGGGCTCCTGAAGCTTCCCTTCGGGCTGCTCCTCGTCTAGCATAGGTTCTACCACCTCTTTCACCATTCTTGTACCCCCATTGTAAGAACTTCAGAGCATTCAAGCGAGGAACACGCACTTGATCTTCTCTGAGACTGGACATAGGGTTCCGGTCTGAACCAGTATAAATCCTCGTATCTGTTGGATGCTACCATCGTCTTTCTAGAGCAGCGTGACAATTGTATAAATTTACTAGTCCGGTTTACGAAATACCGACACTACCTGTAGTATCATATGGACAAATTGAATCGCTTTATCCTTTGATCAGGTGGGACAATTAGTATTGGTGCAGCCGTTCCTTTCATGGGAAAAATTGTGTGAAGACCATCCGCACGGAGACACTGTGGGTATGTATGGATGACAACGTCACGTAGTCTATGAGACATCTGATTTACCATATATACGTTTAAGATAATATTGTGGCCCATATATCAGCTACACAGTTCGCACAACATCCTGATAGAGACGATCGGCACCGAATTTTTTTCCGGTTTCATTCGGTTTTTCCCATGCTATAAGCATCAAGCCATCAAACTCAGCAGTTTTATTTCGTTCCGCATCAAGTCACACCAGTTTTAAAAATGGATTTTTTTAGAGGCGGTCATTGCTACAATGTGCGTAGACATTTTCTAATGCGGAGAGTTTTCAAAGACGGTGTTTGAAAAAAATCGTGGAGTCTTAAAATTCAAATTTGTAGTAGTACGTGTTAAAACATTAGGGTATCACGAAATTATTACATAATTGCACACATCAACCATATATACATATATGTATATGTGTCATCCCATGTTAACCTCAAGTAGAAAATGGCACATTCACATTGTAATAAAGCAATAAGCATATACATCCGAGCTAATCTTTGCCTGCTAAGACAGAACAAGGTAGAACTAACGTCGTGGATCACGCTTGATGGCCATCACAGGTTTCGTCATCTCTTTTCCATCACCGATTTACCGTGGGCCTGGGCATGCATCCTCAAGAGAGATCTTTGTAATCTAGCACAGGAATGTGAATCACGGCCTGCATGGCTGCATACGACGACGGCAAGCATATCCTCCTAATGATGACAGCGCTGGATGGGGACGTATCTGCATGAAGACGACGGTGATTCTGCGACGTTGACCATCCACGGAACATCGTCCACTCAATGCGTCATATATATTCACTTTGCTCATGCACATCTGAACTAACATATACACTTTATCATTGAACTAGCAATTAATTCTCTATAGACGTGTCCGCTACTACAAAAATGATTTTGCAAGACAGAGCAAAAATGATTTTGCAAGACAGGGCTCTATGATTTTTCGAGGCAGACACAAAGTCTAGGTGTCTCCTAAAATATGCAGCGAGTTATGGAGGCGGACAAACCATTTTCGGAGGCACTGAAAAAAAATGACCGCCTTAGTAAATCCATTATTAACGGAGGTGGGAAAGAGCTCTGCCTCCGAAAATATAGAGACCATTTTTCAAAGACGAACCTCTAATGAGGCCCGCCTACGGAAAAAGCCAAGACCCAAGAAGCCCAAAAGGCCCGATCACTATGTATGCATGTAAATACTCGAAGTTAGGGTTTTGACACTCGTTCCTCTCAACTGGCTCCCACTCCCTCTCCCAACCACCTCCCTCTCTCCCCATCCCTCAACTGGCTCCCTCTACCTCTCCCTCTGCACGATGGATCCATGGTGATGGCGGTGGATCCATGGTGGCGGTGAGCCATGCCCCCGGCTGCGGCGCACATGTGGCGGCTCTGGCGGGCCCTAGATCCGGTGGTGGCGGCTCCGACTAGTGGCTTCCTTCTCCCTCCGTGTGAGCCCGCCAGATCCGTTGGAGTACCGGCGGGCATTGGTAGCTCTAGCAGCCCCATATCCAGCGGTGGAGGTTCCCTTCTTCCTTCTCCATCCATGCGAGCCCACCAGATCCAATGGAGCAGCAACGGGCGTTGATGGCTCCCCCTCCCACGTGGAACCGGCCACCAGCGGCCTGGGGGTGGATCTGTCCTCCAATGACACGGATCGCCCACCAGTGGCGACGGGAGCATGGATCCAGCCACCAGTGGCGATGGGAGCACCAATGCTGATCCGGCCACCAGCGGGTACAGTGGCGTTCCCTGAAGCAGGCTCGGCGTTGGGCCAGGAAGTGGGCTTGGTGTCAGGCCTGGTATTTTTGTATTTTAAATCGATTTTCGCAGGCGGGAGCAAGCTACCGCCTGTCAAAAAAATGATCAACTATGTGTTTTGTTGGAGGCAGACATGATGCCCGACTCGGAAAACCAAAATCGACCACCTACAAAAAGAGCATTGTAGTAGTGCTCTGGACTAGAATTAAGTTTTCTACATATTCAAAAGCAAAATAACACAGTTACTATTTAATAAAAAACAAAATAACACAAAACTCCTTCCATCCCATAATAACCTTTCTAGCTCTAGACATAGGGATTAAGAAAAATGGAAAGGTATGGTGCATAAAAATGAGAAAAAGATACTAAGATAGAGATGTATCGGGAAAGAAAAAATTATTATTAGGAGTAAAAATAATAGTAAATAATTTAGGAGAACTCTAGAAGGTGACTTCCACGATCGAAGGAGTAGATTGTAGCAACATGTAGTCACGTATGGACAAATTAAATCGCTTTGTCCTTTAATCACGTCACTACTAAAATAGTGGAGTTCTAGTGCACTAAGCAGTAATAAGAACACTACCTGCAGTCCTAACAAATGAGAATCCTCCCTAGTAGGCATTTGGTCGGGAAACTCATACTAAATGTTAAATGCTAAATACTAAAAGAATCCCACATCACTAGAAGAATCTGCGGATTCTAGTTGTGAGTGGTACAATTAATTAGTATTGTGCAGCCGTTCCTTTCATGGGGAAAAAATGCGTGAGGACCATCCGCACCTAGACATCTTTGGAATGCATTGTTGACGCATGTCTCATGAAGCATCTGATTTACTATACATGTGTTTCAGATGATACTGTAGCCACACAGTTCGCACGACGTCCTGGCAGAGATGGTACGCACCGAATTTCTCCCCTGTCATTCGGTTTTTTCCATGCTATAAGCATCAAGCCGAACTCAGGCCTCGTTTAGATGCTAAAGTTTGCGGACAAATTTTACATAGTAAATATCGCGTTATACTGTAGTAATTTTATTTTTATTTAGTAATAATTGTCCAAACATTGATTAATTAGGCTTAAAATGTTCGTCTTGCAAAGTACAATAAAACTGTACAATTAGATTTTTTTATTTCATCTATATTTAGTACTCCATGCCGATATTTTAATGTGACGGAGAATAGGAATTCTATACAGTGAATTTGGTGGGCAAACTTTGGTATCTAAACATGTTCCCACATCAAGTCACACCAGTTTTAAAGTAGTCGCTTTATTTGCAGGCCTGTGGCCATCATCACTTCATCAGAGAACAGATGGCACAAGCACATGGCGCTGAACGTTCTTAATTTGTCATGTGCTCGCTGCTGTGGGTATTTTTGGTATTTTCTCATGTCCCTTTCAAGGCTATAAATGGCCAACTACTTAGTACTACTACTCTATGGGTGTGTTTAGTTCCTAAAAAAAGATAAAAAATATATTGTAACACGTTTTGGTTTTATTTGGCAATGTCCAACCATTGACTAATTAGGTTCAAAACGTTCGTATCGCAAAGTACAACTAAACTGTACCATTACTCCATGCATGTATCACAAGTTTAATGTGACGAGAAATCTTTTTCTGCATAGTTTTTTTTTTTTAGAACTAAACCCAGCCTATATCACACCACGACCTGGTACTATACAGGCCAACCAACTAAGCCGAGGAGCTACGCCGCCGCGCGCCATGGCACAGGCCGCAGTCGGCAGCGCCGACGGCACTGAGGCGCCGCTCCTTCCCTCGTCGGCGGCGGGGACGCCGCCGCCGCAGCCAGCAGGTGCACCGCGCTGGAACTGGTTCGCCTTCGTCTGCGCCACGCTCGCCTCCGTCACCACCATGCTAAATGGCTACAGTACGTGATGCGAGTGTGCTCTGCACATCGCATGCTGCTTCTCCGATCCATCCATGGAGATGTTTGATAAAATATACTCCATGCAGACCTGACGCTGATGGGCGGCGCGGAGCTGTTCATGCGAGAGGACGTGGGGCTCACCGACGCCGAGGTGCTGTCGGGGTCCATGAACGTCTTCATGCTCGTGTCCATCCTCGCCGCCGGCTGGGTGGCCGACAAGCTGGGCCGCCGCCGCACCGTCGTGCTCGCCAACGCCTTCCTCATGGCCGGCGCGCTTGCCATGTCGCTGGGCGACAGCTTCGCCGCGCTCATGGCGGCGCGCTTCATCACCAGCGTCGGCGCCGGGTTCGCCCGCGTCGTCGGCCCCGTGTACAACGCCGAGATATCGCCGTCGTCCACGCGCGGCGTCCTCTCATCCATGCTTGACGTACGTCTGCATTTTGGATACACCATCCATGCTCGCTTTCGTCGTCTTTAATTAAAGACGAAGACGTTCATCGACATGCAGATGTTCATCAACGTCGGCATCCTGCTCAGCTACGTGTCCAACTACGCCTTCTCCGGCCTGCCGGTGCACCTCGGGTGGCGCGTCATGTTCGGGGTCGGCGTCATCCCGCCCGTGTTCATCGCCGCCGGGGTGCTCTTCATCATGCCGGAGTCACTGCGGTGGCTCGTCATATCGCCGTCGTCCTGCGCACGTCGGACGCCCCGGCCGAGGCCGACCTCCGTCTCGGGGAGATGAAGCGAGCCGTCGCTGACGCTGAGCCACCACACGCTGCCGCACGCCACGGCGGCGGTGCTAGTGTCTGGAAGCAGCTCCTCGTCCGGCCATCGACAAGCGTGCGGCGGATCCTCACCATAGTTTTAAATCTCCCGCTATAGCTGCCGCTATAGCCCGCTATAGCTTTTTGAGGCAGTGTGCCGCTATTTGTGTTCATGTACAATTTAGCCGCTATATCCCGCTATAGCCCGATATAGCTCCGCTATTAGCTGTTTTAGAGATATACCGCTAAACACCTTAGCCCGCTATTTAAAACATTGATCCTCACGTGCGTTCTCGGGCTGCAGTTCTTCGTGATGGCGTCCGGCGTCGACGCCATCCTCCTCTACAGCCCGCGTGTTTTCAAGGCGGTCGGCATGGCGTCCAACTCCGCCATCCTCGGCGCCACCTTAGCCATCGGAGCGGTCAAGACGTGCTTCGTCCTCTTGGGCATGCTGTACATAGGAACGAACACGGCGTCGTCGTCAACGGCGACAGCCGCGGCGTGCCTGGCGTTGGTGCTGGCCGTCGTGGCCACGTTCTCCGTCGGCTACGGGTCGGTGGGGTCGGCATTATACACCGCGGAGGTCTTGCCGCTGCGGCTCCGCGCACAGGGCTCGAGCCTCGCCATGGCCGTGAACAAGCTCACGGCCGCGTTGGTGAGCATGACGTTCATCTCGCTCGCCGACATGATCACCATGCCTGGGTGCTTCTTCCTCTACGCTGCGGTGACGGCCGCTGCGTTTGTGTTTGTGTACACGCGGCTGCTGGAGACCAAGGGCCGGAGATTGGAGGACATGGAAGTGCTCTTCGACAAATGAGGGCAGCCACATATATTTTGCTATTTCGATCTGTCCGTTAGATCTTCAATTGTAATGATAGTTTGATCTTTGTATCCATCTGCTCCTACAAGTTTGAATCATGATATATATCCGTCTATAGCGATACATGCTACCTTTGTCCTAGAAAAAAAATGCAACTTCATAATTCAAATGTTGTCCCATAGAAAATACAACATTCATATCAAATTGTAAGTTGTTCTAGCTTTTCTAAATATATAGTTTTTACTACGCATCTTTTTTCTTAGACAAGAATTTTATCCGGTTTCATCCCTTAGAACTAAGGGAATCAGACAACTTATTATATAGAGAGATTAAACTAGCATAAAAAACGTTCACTTAAAACTCAATTCTAACATTATTTGGTCATCTAAAGGAAGCAAAGAAATGCATAGTCGTTGTTGCCGCTTCTAGCTTCCGGCACACTTCTTGAATATGTTCTTTGTTGTCATCACACATATATAGTTGTGTCCAATGTCATAACTAGTGTGTTCCTCTGAACAAGACCTATAAAAATATTTTAGGCTTGCATTTTGCAAAGATAACACATAGATATACATTATATCTAGATACATAAGAAAAAAGTTTTATATCTTAAAAAGTCAGAACAAGTTACAATTTGGAACTGCAGAGTTCAGTTGTAACTTGTGTGGTGCCCTCAACTCTACTCCTAAAAAGGTGTTTTCATGTATATGCGTGATGACAAATAGAGTGCAGATGACAGTTTGTCTTGGCCCAATAAACATGTGGCAGAATGAAGACAATAGGAACACATATGTCGTTTTAGTTGTTCCCTAATTTGTTCACGAAATATATGAGAATCGTTCTATTCTTTATGGGAGGCAGGGTCACGCTCATGGTGTGTCGTCTCATCATGTAGTCGCATCATCGCCTTGAGGACCATACAAGTGTTATAAAGGCCCGTTTTGGTATGGATTCTGACGGCTCTAGCTTCTACAGACACAAGCACCGTTGAACACTGTTCCTAAGATCTCATTTCCACTCTCCTCATTACAAGCTGGAGCCGTTGGAACCCATACCAAAAGGGCCAAAATCAACTCATGTTTCCGTGAGAAAGTGTATGAAATACTCCCTTCGTCTACGGGTTGTGTGCCGGTTAGGGTGGTTCACAACTTCACGTTTGACTTAATTTCTAGTGAATGATATTCATATTTATGCCTCCAAATCAATTTAGTATGAAAATACTTTTCGTAACTAATCTAATAGTATGTATTTGATATTATAAATATTAATACTTTTTTTATCTGTAATTAACCGAACTTAAGATATTTAAATATAACACTGTTAGAATTGTATTTTTTCTTACGGCAAGAGTATATTTAATATGGGAATTTGCGGAGTACTATTATCGGAAAAAAAGAAAGACACTGATTACGTTGTGAATATTTGGTACCCTACTATGACGCATTGACGCACCAGTGAAAGCATGTTCGCCACGACAGTCTCCAGGTAGACCACGTGGCAGTATGTCGTTTTCAGGAGATACTCTCAGCCTGACATTCTCCTGCACGGCCGGATCTCACTTCTCTAGCTACATCAATCATGAATGCGTTCGCATCGATCTGTGTCGCAGTACTACATCAGTACTCATCAAAATAAAGGTAGTTGCATTCATACTTCCGCTATCATGAAAAGATGCAATTCTGATTATATGTTTAATTAGGACAGTGCCAACCCGAAGCTACTAGCACTACTTAAAAAAAACTTTTGCAAGGCATTTTGCATTGTACCTCGGAGGCGGTTGGACCGGCTGTCCGCTTCGGTTATTCATGGTCGGGCAGCCAGCCCAACAAATACCTCGGTTAATGCTTAACCGAGGCGGGCAACATAAGGTAACCGTCTATGCATTAACCGAGGCGGTTGGCCTAACGCAACCACCTCAGTTGGTCCAAAGTAACCGCCTCGGTTAATCAGACCATTTTCGGAGGCCTCCATTAATAAGGTCGAGCCCACCAGTGGCCCAATCCGACCTGGTTACTCTTCCACGTATATAACTGAACAAACCTACAATCACTCTGTCTCTCTCGTTCTCTTTCTCTCGGCCGCCACCCACCGCACTCTGACCCCCGAGATCGAGGCACACCTGCCTCCCTCACTCCTCACTCTCCAGCCGCGCCCCGGACTCCTCAACTCCGTCACTCCTCTCCCTCTCCAATAGCGGCGCTGACCTCCTCCCCTCCCTCAATGGCTCCTCCCCTTCCTCCATGGCCCCACCACGGCGCGGATTTCAGCGAGGAGGAGGCCTCAGGCGGTAGATCCGGCAGGATGAAGCCCACTGGCGGTGGATCCGGCCCGTGCCCCGGCCTCTTCTCCTTCCTCCCTCCTCCCCTCCCTCCATGGCTCCACCATGGCACGGATCCGACGGGGAGGACGCCTCTGGAGGCAGATCCGACCTGCGCCCTGGCGGGGAGGAGGCCTCTGGCGGCGGACTCGGTGGGTTGGAGCCCGCTGGCGGTAGATCCAGCCCGCGCCTAGGCCTCCTCCCCTTCCTCCCTCATTCCTCCCCCTCCATGACTCCACCACTTTGCGGATCTGGCGGAGAGGAGGCCTCCAGCGGCAGATCCAGCGGGTTGGAGCCCACCGGCGGTGGGTCCACAGATCTAGCAGGGAGGAGCCCTCTAGCAGTGGGCTCCATAGCGAGCAAGGCGGTGGCGGCAGGCTCCAAGCAACACGGTGGCAGCTCCTCCCGGCTATTCCGGCTCGTGGGCTAGGAACAGGCTCAGCGGAGGGCTCAGGAATGGGCTTACCGGTGGGCTCATGAATTTTTTTGTTTTTTAATCGATTAACTGAGGCTGGCAAAGCAACCGCCTCCGTTAAGGTCCGATTAACCTTGAGCTTTTCACAGAGGCGGATCAATTACCCGCCTCAGTTAATCGCTTTTGCCCGCCTCGGTCAAAATTACAGTAGTAGTGTAGTTTCTATATCAAAATAACTAGCCATGTAAGCAAACAATCTATGTAGCAAATAATACTTCCTCTATCCCTGAAAGAATCAATTTCTATGCCAAAAAATTGTTCACAAATAAATCAATTCCTGAGGTGGATGCTCCAACCGGCCCGCCTCGGAGTTCCCGTGTCATTTAACCAAACCACGTATCCCCGTCTCTCTCTTATGCATTAACCACATCCTTCTCTCGTACCCTCTCCTCTACCTCATTTGACCGGAACTTTCCCGTCATTCTCCCTACCACCACCACCCCATCTCTCCAATCCACGATCTGCAGCTTTGCAGTGGCCTTAGTGCCCCTGGCAAAGGTCACGGTAGCGGCGGAGGCAGTGGCGGTGGGATCCAGGCTTAGAACTCTCGGATTCAATATCATAGCCACCAGCGCGTGTTCCACAGCCGTGGCGTTGGTGGTCATGGACGCATTAGCCTGATCCGTAGCCGTTGGGTCAGTGGTGGGGTGGTCCAGACTGGGAGTGTCGATGGTGGCATCTGGGCTGAGAGCGACGGCGGGATCCGGGATGGGAGCGACAATGGAGAACTCTATGTCACCAATTCAGACAATGAAGCCGGCAAGGTCGTGCCAAACCCGGAAGAAGAAGAAGAATGTGTTTAGGTGCCGGACTCAGAAGAAGAAGGCCATTAATGTTGCATCCGATGACTGTAGAACCCGAACAAACATTTACCGCTAAGCGTGCAATAGTAAATGGTGGAACTCAAAATAATGAATGGTAGAATGGTCTTTTGTCAACCATACTAATCTGTGTGAAAATTTCTAGGATTTGATTCTTTTAGGGATAGAAGGAGTATAATGCCAGAGCCCTGTGACCATGTGGTGCCCGCACGCCCTTCGACTCAGCCCCCACTCGTTGTTCCCATCAGCTGCCACCTCCTGGATCCACGAGCCCGAGCCTCGCCGCGACTCCCTTCTAAGGACCCCACACCACCACTATGGCGTGCATGGAGTGTCACGTCCGCTTGCCACCATGGCCCTGGCCTCATGCCATCGGCACCCCATGGCCACGTGGCGCCCGCGCACCCTTCGACTCGCCCCCCACCCACTGTTCCTTTGGTCGTGGCCTCACGGATCTGCAAGCCCGAGCCTCGCCACAGCTCCCTTCTAAGGACCCCACACCGCCACTACCGGCCATGAGCATCATAGACAATGCAAGGACATGGACGCAGTACCAAAGCTGTTGTGATCTCCAACAGCAGCCAGAGGAGTACAACGCCCATGCCACCGCGCTCTCCCTAAAAATGTGAAACCCTAGGTTTTGGGGCACGCGTGGTTTGTGGAAGTCGGAGGGATTTTTTTGCTATGATGGCGGCGGCGGCGATCTACGTGGATGACGAGGCCGCCTGCACCGCCGCAATGCGCGAGGATCGAGAAGCTAGATCCGGCTGCCAAGGGATGATGACCATGGCGGCGGCTGTGGCGGTGTACGTGGATGACGAGGCCACCTCCACTGCCGTGGAATGTGCGAGGATCAAGAAGCTAGACCCCGCTGCCTAGGGATGACGGCCATGGTGGCGGGCATCCGCCTCCTCCATCTCCTGCCAGTGCTGGAGCTGTGCCTACGGTCCCGTGCACTTACCCTCCTCTCCTGCTCCCAGTACATCTCTACCCTAACTCCAGACCCAACTCCTACTGATTTCTCTGCCCCAAATTCACAAACTATTGATTCTTTTGCAGGGCATACAAATTTGTTTACATCTCACCGCATCCCTATGTGAGAGGAGAAAAAAAAGAGCTTCACCCATGAAGCAATTTTGAAAAGGGTTGTTTGGCAAAAAAAAAAAAAAAAACAGCTCACAATAGCTCATGAAGCTGTGCTAAACAGGGCCTTATAATTTTCAGCGTGAAAGGGACCAGCTGTAGCAATAGAGCCCTATAATTTGCACTCTCACATTGCCCAGGGTGGAGCTGAAAATTCAGAGCTTCCACCAGCTCCTTTGTCAGACTCACCATACGTACATCTTTGCTTTTTAGTTCACAAGAAACTCACCCCAAAGCTTATCTGCTCGCTTGCGCTCATGAGTCTCAGGCTCTCGGCGCACGACCGGTAGAGCTGTTCCGTCCTCCCTCCATGGATGCCTGTCCTCACTTGTGGAAGAGCACTTCCATGTCCTCCAAGCTCCGGCCCTTGGTCTCCGGCAACCGCGTGTACACAAACACAAATGCAGCCGCCGTCACCGCAGCGTAAAGGAAGAAGCACCCAGGCATGGTGATCCCATCGGCGAGCGAGACGAAAGTCATGCTCACCACCCCGCAGGTGAGCCTGTTCACTGCCACGCCCAGGCTGGAGCCCTGCGCGCGCAGCCGCAGCGGCAAGACCTCCGCGGTGTACGCCGACACCACCGACCCGTAGCCGATGGAGGACGTGGCCACGATGGCTAGCACCGACACCAGGCACGCCGCGGCCGTCACCGGCGACGACGACGAAGACGTCAACGTCGTGCTCGTGCCTACGTACAGCGTCACGGCGAGGGCGGCCGTGGTCACCGCGACGCCCGCGGTGCTGGCAAGGAGGAGCGGGCGCCGGCCGAGGCGATCCGTGAAGAGCATGCCCACTAGGATGAAGCATGTCTTCACCGGGGCAAAAAATCCACTTCCCATAGCGGCCGTGGAGGTTATCCGACGCCCAAGATTCATCCAGGTACATTGAGATTCGGTCCAGGGTCCCCACTTTGCATACAAAAGTACAGCATATTTGGATATTTTATCTACACAGTCAACTTTACATGTGAAAAGTACAGCATCTTTTGAATCCCTAGACAACCAAAAGACGACTCAGATAAACTCCCCGGCCGCTACTAGAATCGGTGATGCATTTCTGATGTCTTCACCGCTCCGATTGCCACGGTGGCGCCGAGGATGGCGGAGTTGGACGCCATGCCGACCGCCAGCATCTTTTGAATCCCTAGACAACTAAAAGACGACTCAGATAAACTCTCCGGCCGCTACTAGAATCGGTGATGCATTTCTGATGTCTTCACCGCTCCGATTGCCACGGTGGCGCCGAGGATGGCGGAGTTGGACGCCATGCCGACCGCCTTGAAAACCAGCGGGCTGTAGAGGAGGATGTCATCGACGCCGGACGCCTGCACGAAGAGCTGCAGGCCGAGGATGCACGCGAGGATCCGCCGCACGCTCGTCGACGGCCGCAAGAAAAAGCTCCTTCCAGATGCCGCCACCGCCGCCGTGGCGTGCAGCAGCGGACGGCGATGACGCCTCGGCATCAGTGACAACTCGCTTGATCTCCTCGAGCCGGAGGTCGGCGTCGGCTGGGGTGTCCGATGTGCGCATGAGCACCGAGCGCGCGTCGCCGTGGCGCCCCCACATCGCGAGCCACCGCGGCGACTCCGGCATAAACAGCACCCCGGCGGCGATGAACACGAGCGGGATGACGCCGATCCCGTACATGACGCGCCACCCGAGGTGCACCGGCAGGCCGGCGAACACGTAGTTGGACACGCGCCACCCGAGGTGCAACAAGCACGCACGGTTCGGAAGCTTCTCTCTCCATGGACGGTAAGTCACTGGGCAAACTTACGTACTGTAGCATGTAGCATGGTGGTCATGGAGGCGAGCGTGGCGCAGACGAAGGCGAACCAGTTCCGTCGCGGTGCACTGGCAGGCGGCTGCGGCCCTGCAGCCGAGGGGCCCGAGGAAGGCAGGAGCGGCGCCTCAGTGCCAGCGGCAACCTGTGCCATGGCGACCGGCGGCGTACGTAGCTCCTCTCGGCTTGGTTTCTCGATCGTCGGCAAGTACAAGCTTGTATAGTGTCGGATGCTAGTAGTATGCGTAGTACAAGGTTGTGATCGTGGTCACTAGCTCGATCGATCGGTGATAAAGATCAAGTAGTTAGCAAATTGTATGGCTTGAAAGGGACCTGAGAAATATCAACACACTCATAGTGACGAGTGGGCAATGAGCACGAGACAAACTACTTGCTGTTGTTGGACCAGTACAGCTAGTAACGCACAGCGCCAAGTGCTTATGCAGCGGTCCCAAATGAGGCAGAACCAGAGAAAACAAAAGGAAGGGGGGGGGGGGGGGGGGGGGGGGGGGTTGGCACAAGATGAAGGAAAGACATAGAGATAGTACCTTCAACAACTCATTTCCTCGAAAATAACTACTACTACTATGGCTGAAGGAGGAGTATATAAAAGAGTGACCATAGCCCCCTGGTTCCGCCAGTGGTTCAGCGGGTCCAACTGAGTTGGGTCAAAGCAAACCCACTTTTCCTTGTGTTTGGTTAGCGGATTAAGTGGAATGGGTGGACCCAGAGTGGAATAACTAATCCAATCAGATGCGGGTCAACCCCGTCCGGCCAAAACGAGCGGACTGCACCAACCCACATCTCGCACGGGCAGAGGCGAAGGCAAGGCGTGAGTAGGCGGACGTGTTGGTCACGTTGAGAATGTGAGCACTGCGGCGCGATGGCGAGGGGCTGGCGAGCCGCGCGTGAGGTGGGGGTGGGTAGCGGCGTGGAGGTGGGGCTGGGTGGTGCGGGCCCTGGCGGCATGGAGGTACGTACGGCATGTCGAGCGGCGGTGCGGGGCGGGGGACCTGGCGTGGGCGGTGTGCCTAGGTGGGGCATGGGCCCTAGCGGGTGTGGGGCACACGGTCTGGCGCCAACGTGGAGGAGAAGCAGGCCATGTCTGGCGGAAGAGCTGCAGGGCACGTGCAGGAGCAGGCCACGCCGAGGGAGTCGTCCCCCGCAGCAGCGACGAAGGAACGGCCATGGGAAAGAGAGAACAGAGAAAAAGCCAAAGGAGAGAACAAGCGGAGAGGATGACATGTTGGCCCCACACGTCAACTACCTCATCCCATATCTATTTGCTCTCAAACCAAACAAGGAACCGGACAACACGCCCTGATTTGTTCACGAAATATGAGGACGTACTCTTTACGGAGGGCACTGTCACGCTCATGGTGTGTCTTGATCATGTAGTCACATCATCGCCTTGAGAAGCATACAATGATACAAATGTTACAAAAAAAAACTCATGGGTAATATCTAAATATGGGTAAGATTTGGGACTTGCCGAGCTTTCGCTCTTTTTTCAATAAATGTACAGTAGGGTCCTCAACCCCTCCTGTTTCACTTAAAAAGAAAGATTTGGGACTTGCTCGTTGGAGTCATAAATAAAGACCGAGTATTTATGAGCAAAGACAAAGAAAGAAAGACTGTATTATTACTGCCTACTAGTATAAAACTCTACGGAGTCCTAGGTTTGGAATCCTTCCACGATGCACCTGTATAAGCATCTTCGCCACGACAGTCGACAGCTAGGCCTCGTGGTAGTAGCAATCAATCTGTCGTTTTCTTCACGGGCTAATTGCAGAAAAGATTAACACTGAGATACTGATGATAGCCTGACTTTCTCGTCGTCTTCTGCCGCGCGTTGCCACTGTGCATCGCCGGATCTCACATCTCTACTTCCCCCATCCGTCCTAAAATGTATCCGGAGAAGTCAAAAATTTTAAAATTTAATTAAATATACAAAGAAAATAATATTAATATATTTCACTAACAATTTAAGGATATTTATTAGTTATTACTAAGGCTGGACGAAAAACTCGAAGCTCGTTAGCTCGCTCGGCTCGTGGCTGGCTCGGCTCAGCTCGGCTCAGCTCGTTATGATAACGAGCCGAGCCGAGCTAGGATTTTAGCTCGTTAGCTATAACGAGCCAAATCGAGCTGGCTCGTGAGCCGCTCGCGAGCCAAACGAGCCGTATTTTTAGAGAAAAAGTCATCATAACTTATATTAGTTTTGTATTACTTCATGTTTTGCACTTCACAAATAGATGATATGTTAGCTCATATGAATATTTTGTTCGATTTAAGGTTATTGAATATATTATTTTTATATTATTAATATTTTTATGCTTTAGATAAATACAAATATTATATTTTGTATATTTTTTTACCTGGCTCGCGAGCCTAACGAGCCAGCTCGAGCTCGTAACGAGCCGAGCCGAGCTGGCTTTCTGGCTCGTTAAGATAACGAGCCGAGCCGAGCTGGCTCGTTATCCTAACAGAGCCAGAACGAGCCGAGTCAAGCCGAGCCGAGCTGGCTCGTTGGCCGGCCTTAGTTATTACACATCGTAAATATGAGTATTTTTATACATACAATTGGTCAAATTTTAAAATTTTGATTGCTGGAAATGAGAGAAGCACTTAGGCCTCGTTTATTTTCAAGGTCTAAAATTTTGGAATGTCACATCGGGTGTCATATGGGGGTGTCGCATGGGGTATTCGGATACTAATAAAAAAATAAATTACAGAATTTGTCAGTAAACCCCGAGACAAATTTATTAAGCCTAATTAATCTATCATTAACACATGTGTTACTGTAGCACTTTATTGTCAAATCATGAACTAATTAGGCTTAAAAGATTTGTTTCGCAAAGTAATCGCAATTTGTGCAATTAGTTATTTTTTAATCTATATTTAATATTCCATGCAAGTATCTAAATATTTGATGAGATATGGTGTAAACTTTTAGAGGATGAACTAAACAAGACCATTTGATTTTGAGACCAAGAGAGTACATCAATCATACACGCGTCCCCATCGATCTGTGTCCCAGTACTGTACATCAGTACTTAGTGCTCGTTCTGAGCCTCGGAGCATCAAATTAAATAAAAGGCAGTTAAATTCATACTCTACCTCTATCCTGAAAAGATACAATTCAGATTATGTGTCTAGTTAGATGACGTGTTTATTAGTTAGTACCACAGCAAATAGATATACTATGAAAAACCTATTGCAAACTTAATAACACTTAGAGTGAAAATTCATTTCAGGTAGCTGAACTTGGTTCATAGGTGCTATTAATGTCCCTAAAGTCTTAAAATGCATTTTTTCTATGAAGTTAGTTCAGGTCTAATTCAGATCCAAATGGGTGTTTACCTGACCCGATAGATGACGTGGTATGCTGACTCAGAGCCTACATGGATCTGATAGATAGCACCTATGGAATTTCATATCATAAATTTCGATGTCTTACTAAATTTTAGTGATAGTTTAATTTGAGCCCCTAGGTGTTTAATTTTGAACTAGACACCAATTCAAACCTCCATCATGGGTGTGCACGGGACCTTTCAGCAATTCAGCCGGCCGCTGCCACCACACCCAACGTCATTGGCGGCAAGGAGTGCATACACGGGTAGCCAGCGCTCCTCTCGCACCCAACGTAGTTGAGTTCTCTAGCCACCGTGTGTGAATTGGGGTGCTGGGTCGTGGATCCTGTCGCCACTGGCCTCGACTCTCCATGACCCCGTTGGATTAGGTCATCGGCTGTTTATCTAGACGCTGCACCTCAGGTCCGCCTCCACCCGACTTGGCGTCATACTCGCTGAATCATGGCGTTGGTCCACGGATCCTGCCACCACCACCTTGGTCCACCAGGTGTGGAGCTAAAGCAAATTTGATGGGGTACGCTTGCCTCGTGGGTGCGTAGTTTTTTATTGTAAGAGTGCGAATATTGTGAAAATTTACTCATAATCACTTGTTTTCTATTTTTGTGTGGGTGCAGCCGCACCCACTAATCACTATGTAGATCCACCCATGTAGTCCACCACGCCCAACTAGATCGTCGTCACGCTGGCGAAGGGAAAGGCATATTAGAGGCAGCGACTACTAGGGGCATGCTTGGTTTCACCAGCTTGCTTACCTAGCCTAGCCCTGCCTTGCTAGCGCGGAGCATAAGAACCTTGTCCAACTAGGTGGTGGCAAGGCAAAGCTTGCCTACAGAAGCCCTAAGGTAGTCAGGCTACTCAACTAGATAAGCAATGTTGTTCGATATCCTCTCTCAGCAAGGTAAAACAGTACTCAGTAAATGAACCAAGCAGCCCCTAGGGTGTCTGGTGGCGATTTTAGGCTTTGCATCGCCGCTTACATAGGGCTTGGAGCATTGCCAGCGTCAGCATCAAACCGAACCGCATGCGTCAGGCCATGAAGGCACCATTTAATTCGCATGCAAGCGAACCGAAGACTGCTCCAGTGTGGAGTTGGCTTTTCGTCTGCCAAACTCGTACAAAACAATAAACAAAATACATATCAAAGCGCTGCTCCTCCTTCTACATGGCAGCATACATTGGGGCTGCCCTTAGGCTCTTATTAGCAAAGGTGGCAATTTTACGTGGCCCTTGAGGTTTAAAAATGATTTTTTTTCAGATATTAACCCTCTCTTCTTGTCCATTTGTAGAGGCGGTGATGCTTGACCATCTCTGGAAATAAAATAGTCTTTCAAAATCAGTTTTGAACCAGTGGAACGAGCTGCACGTGCCGTTGCAATGCTCAAAATGCTCAGATATGTTACTGTTATTTATATGATAAAAATTAGAACCCAACGCGAAACGAAAAACAACAAGATCGATACAAAACACTTCACCAGTGATGAAGCCATCATCCTCTCGGTCGATTTTCATTTGGCGAAGAGCACGTCCATGTCCTCGAGGCTACGGCCCTTGGTCTCTGGCATCCGCACGTACACGAACGCGCACGCAGCGACACCCACGCCGGCGTACAGGAAGAAGCATCCGGGCATAGTGATCCCGTCCACCAGCGAGATGAACGTCATGCTCACCAGCGCGGATGTCAGCCGGTTCACCGCCGTGCCAAGGCTGGCGCCTGCGCACGCAGCCACAGTGGCCTGATCTCGGCGCTATACGTGCCTGCCAGCGGGCCGAACCCGATGGAGAACGCCGCCATGAAGGCCAGCACCGACAGGACGCTGGCCACCATGCTCGCTGCCGATGCCGCGCCGCCGACGCAGAGCATCACGCCTAGCGACGCCATGGATGCGGTCACGCCCGCCGCGCTGGCGAGGAGGAGCGGCCGCCGGCCAAGGCGGTCCGAGAAGAGCGTGGCCACCAGGACAAAGCACATCTTGACGCCGGCGGCGGCCATAGTGGCGCCGAGGATGGCTTTGTTGGACGACATGCCGGTCTTGCGGAACACGAGTGGGCTGTAGAGCACGAGGGCGTCGATGTCGGACGCTTGCTGGAAGAAGTTCACGCCGACCACGCAGACGAGGATCCGGCGCACGCTCGCCGACGGCCGGATGAGCAGCTCCTTCCAGACGTTGCCGCCTCTGTCGCTGTCACTAAGCTGTGGCTCCCTGACGGCCTGCTTGATCTCCTCGAGGCGCAGGTCAGCCTCGGCCGGGGTGTCCGAGGTGCGCACGAGCACCGCGCGCGCATCTGCGTGGCGCCCGCGCATCGCTAGCCACCGCGGCGACTCTGGCATGGCGAGCACGCCCACGGCGAGCAGCACCGGCGGAAGCACGCCCACGGCATACATGATACGCCAGCCGAGGTGCACCGGCAAGCCTGCGAAGGCGTAGTACGTAGCTCAGAAGTAAACCGAGGGTGATGAACATCTGCACGAGCAGAGCAACCACATTAAACTAAGTTCAGAACAAAAACCAGCAATAATGGACGCGTGCTGCGGGCATGCATATACATACGTCGAGAAAGGACGACAGGAAGCCGCGCATGGACGCCGGCGATATCTCGGCGTTGTAAACCGAGGTGACAACGACGGAGAACCCAGAGCCGACTCTGGTGATGCAGCGCGCGGCCATGAGCGCGGAGTAGCTGCTGCCCAGCGACATGGCGAGCGCGCCGGCCATGAGGAAGACGTTGGCCAGCACGAGCGTGCCGCGGCGGCCGAGAAGGTCGGCCGCCCAGCCGGTGGCGAGGATGGACATGAGCATGAACAAGTTGATGGACCCCGCGAGCACCTCGATCTGCGCGTCGGAGAGGCCCAGGTCCTCCCGGATGAACAGCTGCGCGCCGCTCATCAGGGCGAGATCTGCGAGCACACGAAGCACCAGCCAAGTCGGTCACCATGAAAACGAACACATGCATGCACGGTTGCTAACTTGCTACTACGAGATGGTTGAGTGATATGATGATGACGTACTGTAGCCCATGAGGATGGTGGTCATGGACGCGAGCGTGGCGCAGGCGAAGGCGTACATGTTCCAGCGTGGCTTGCCGGAGTTCGCGGACGACGCGAGCAGCGGCGCGGCGGCGCCATCATCGGCAATGTCGTCGTGCGCCATGGCGTCCTTGGTTCCTCGCTCGGTGCGTAGCCCGTGGCGGGCAGAGAACGAGCGAGGGCGGCGTAACAGCTAACTAGCTATGATGATAAGTTATGTACCGTCCTGTTGCCTATTTGTATAGGCTTGCAGACAGATCTCTGCTCGTCGTCCTTGATTGATGGCGATCGAAAGTGAGATCTGGCCACTCGTGATTATTTGTGAAGACGATGAGCAAGTCAGCCTGCCAGAGTCCCTATGCTTCTGTGTCCATTAGCCCATGGAAACGACAAGTGACTGCTACCTAACACGAGAGCTGCCTTGGCCAAGATGCTTTGATTCTCGTAGTCGTAGATTCGAAGCACAGAACACGGGGAGGCTGTAGGAGTAGTAGCACATGTACCTTATACGTTGAGACATGTATTGTATGTGTGTGTATACGTAGGCCTACGGGCACGGTATAGGCACGGAGTATGTGCGTGGTCTCATCACCCGCTCCCGCGATGGCGCACGTAGTGCGCTGGCTGAGTCGGTTGCCAAGCCTTCACTAGTAGAGAACAGACCTTTGATTCTCGGTCAAAATGGACTCTAGTCCCGGAATTTTTTGCCCCCGGGACTAGAAATACCTTTAGTCCCGGTTGGTGGCTCCAACCGGGACTAAAGGTCCCTGCCCAACGGCTACTGCGCCAGACAGAGGTGGCAGGGACCTTTAGTCCCGGTTGGAGCCACCAACCGGGACTAAAGGTATACTTTTACTCCCGGTTGGTGGCTCCAACCGGGAGTAAAGGTCTACTCCCGGGCCGTGGCTACGCCCGGGGTTGGAAAGTTACCTTTAGTCCCGGTTGGATCTATCAACCGGGACTAAATGTTCTCCCTTTATAAATCGGCCGTCTCCTCCTTCCTCCCCGAGCCCGAGCTCAGCACATTTTGAAGCTCACTGGTGTTCTTGCTTCCTCCCTCCCTCCATTGTTCCTCCATCCATTCTTCGATTCCTCCGTCGATTCTTCAGTTGTAAAGGTTACCAATCTCATACTCTCATTTTTTACCATTTTCTTATGCCATTTTATTCACTATATATATTTATGGTTCTTTATTGTGGTTTTTTTTCATTTGTAAGCAATTTGAGCTCAAAATCACTTTAAGCTTGCATATTTACATGAAAGAAGGTTAAAAATATCATTGTTTAGAGATGTAGATAATTTTATAGTTTGTTAATTTTATTTGTTTATAAAAGAAGAAATTTATAGTGTATTAAAAAATGAGTATAGAGAGTAGATGGCAACTGCTTCCGGGTCCTCGGCCTCTCATGGGTTTTCAAAGCGACTTAGGCCGGGCCTTCCTCTCATTCCATGTGGCAAGTGTCATGATGAGACGAAGATTGTGATGGAGTACCGAGTGAAGAAGGAGGGTCCCAACAAGGATCGTATCTTCTACAAGTGTCCGGATCGCAATGTGAGTTATTTTATCGTATTTAATGATTATGGTTAGTTTATACCTATTTTCATGATGGTTGTGATTAAAGTTCTAATTTTTTGTTTTAATTTCAGTGGGATGGCAGTGGACGATGTTCAGGCTTCTACTGGGAGGAAGAGTATGTTGAACTCGTGCAAAAATATCTTGCACAACAGGCAGATACGGCGGCTAATGAGGCAGTGATCCAGCCGAAGAAGCCCAAAGATGTTGCACAATCGGGGGATCTGTCTGTTTTAGTTGAGATTGGTCGCGAAATCCTTGTGCTCCTGAAATGTATTTTAGCTTTAGTTCTTTTAGTGGTAGTTGAGATTGTCTACATTGTAGCGATGCTTTCATAAATTTGTATCTTTTGTGGTGGCACGCATGTTGTATAAATAATTAATTATGATCTAGGTTTTAATATGATATTTATGTCATGTAATGCAGATGAGCCGTCATTGGATGTATAATGCTGATCGCCGCTCACAAGAGTTCATTGACGGCGTGCATTCTTTATTACGTGCGGCCGAGACAAACAAACGCGACGGTTTCATGTGCTGCCCATGTGCCATATGTAAGAATACAGTGGAATATCCTTGCTCAAGGACTCTTCATTCACACTTGTTCAAGTCGGGTTTCATGCCAAACTATATTTGTTGGACAAAGCACGGAAAAACCGGTATTGTAATGGAAGAAGATGAAGAAGAAAAATGGGACGACAATGATATTATTCCTGATGGTGCGTGCCTCAATGATACTGCAATGGGAGAAGCTGAAGAAGAGGTAGCCGTAGAAGATGAGCCGGCTGATGATCTTTGTCAGGTCATTCGTGATGCACAAAGAGAATGTGAAAGTGAAAAGGAGAAGATCAAGTTCGAGCGGATGCTAGAAGATCACAAGAAATTGTTGTACCCAACTTGTGATGCAGGGCAGAAAAAGTTGGGAACCACACTAGAATTGCTGCAATGGAAGGCAAAGAATGGTGTATCTGACAAGGGATTTGGAGAGTTACTAAAAATCCAAAAGAAGATGCTTCCGAAGTACAATGAATTGCCCGCCACTACCTACGAAGCAAAACAAGTTATCTGTCCTATGGGGCTAGAAATAGAGAAGATACATGCATGTCCTAATGACTGCATCCTATACCATGGCAAAGAGTACGAGAAATTAGATGCATGCCCGGTATGCCATGCGTCGCGGTATAAGATCAGGCGAGATGACCCTGGTGATGTTGAGGGCGAACGTCCACGTAAGAAAATCCCTGCCAAGGTTATGTGGTATGCTCCTATAATACCACGCTTGAAACGTCTGTTCAGAAACAAAGAACATGCAAAATTGTTACGATGGCACAAAGAAGACCGTAAGGTAGACAATATGTTGAGACACCCTGCTGATGGGTCCCAGTGGAGAGCAATCGACAGAGAATTCCCGGAGTTTGCAAATGACACAAGAAACTTAAGGTTTGCTTTAAGTACAGAGTTCTACAGAACTCCTCTTTGGTAGATCCGTATATTGAGACACACAAGGATCTCTTACGATCCGAGTTTCCAGGGAAGACTGAAGCTTGGATTACGCATAAGCACATGGAAACTTTCGGCGGTTGGTTGCGAAAAAAATGTCAAGGTGATGAGAGCATCCATGAGCAACTGTATTTATTGGCTATGCAACCATCATGGCATATCGTCACATACAAAGGGTACGAGATAAATGGGAACATATTCTACACAGTAGCCCAAGATAAAAGGAGTACCAACCAAAACAGTGGTGTCCGCATAGATGCCACAGACCCGAATGGGAATAAGCAGACATATTATGGACGCATAGATGAAATATGGGAACTAGAATATGCACCTACTTTGAAGATCCCATTGTTCAAGTGCCAATGGGTCAAGGTGACCGGAGGCGGGGTAACAGTAGACAACGAGTATGGAATGACAACAGTAGACCTTAGTAATATTGGGTACAAAGACGAACCATTCGTCCTTGCCAAGGATGTGAATCAGGTGTTCTATGTCAATGATATGTCTACCAAACCAAAAAGAGGGAAAAACGATAATGACTCAACCAAAGAGCCAAAGCGCCACATAGTTCTTTCAGGGAAAAGAGTCATCGTGGGAATTGAGGACAAGTCGGACATGTCAGAAGAATATGAAAAGGATGACCGAATTCCGCCCTTCAAAGTGAACAAAGACCCTAGCATCTTGGTAAATGATGAGGACACTCCATGGTTACGAAGCGATCATAACCAAGGGACATACGTAAAGAAGAAGTTCACTGCTGTGCCCACTTGATGATATAGTGATTTAATATAGTGTGTGTTTGAGATATTATGTAATAATTGTGAATTCAGATGTTTATTATGTCATGTTTCAAATTAAATCAATGTTTGATTTGGTTACTGAGTGATGAAATATTAAAATATTAACGTTAAAATGATGTGAAAACAAATTTCCTGTCCAAAACCAATAATTTTAATAATTTTAATTAAACAATACATTTTGCATTAACGAAATAATAAATATTAGTTACATTATGTTTCATAATTCTAACAAAAAATAAAAAAAGTTAGGTTATCGATTTTTCCTATGTGCAATAAACAAAAATAAAATTCATATTTTTAACAAAATAATTTTATGCCTTTTATTTAATTTACTATGTATTTAATAAAAACTATTGCATTTCTATTGTATTTAACAAGACTATTCCTTAAAACAGGCGGGAAACGAAACTGCAGGCCACCTTTACTCCCGGGTGGGAAGCCCACCCGGGAGTAAAGGTGGGCTGCAGTTTCGTGGCCCGCCAAAAAAAGCCTTTACTCCCGGTGCGTGTTACCAACCGGGAGTAAAGGTATACCTTTACTCCCGGTTGGTAACACGCACCGGGAGTAAAGGTATACCTTTACTCCCGGTTGGTGGCTGGAACCGGGAGTAATTCTCCTCTGCTATATAACCTCCGGCGCCTGGCAGATCGATCCGCTCGTCTTCTTCCTCGTCGAACACCGCCGCCCTCTTCTCCTCGCACCGCGTCCGTTCGTCTTCCGTGACACCGGCGCCGCCGTCTTCTTCCTCGTGCGGCCTCCACCGCGCGCGCCCGTGCCCCTCCTCCACGCCCGTGGCTCTCCACCGCGCCCTCCTCCGCGCCCGAGGCCCTCCACCGCGCCCTCGCCCTCCTCCGCGCCCGAGGCCCTCCACCGCGCCCTCCTCCGCGCCCGAGGCCCTCCACCGAGGACATAGATCAATGTTTGTTAACGAAATTTTATCCAAATATATTCATGTAGGGTTTTTTTTGAAGGATTTGTTGTAGGATATATAATGGTCAAATAGGAACTCAATTTTGATACCCAGTTTGTAAACTAAGCGTTTTTTAGTTTATCAAAAATATCACATGTTTCTTCATTTGTGAACTTTGAATATACAGATATAATATATTAATGTTGCTAAAGTAATATGAGCATTACATATTTTTTTCCGGGAAGACTATCTTCAAACTTTATATCATAGCATCAGAGATCGCCTGTAGAAGAAGAAAATAAATTTTTATCATTTCGGAAATAGTAATGGCTATATGAGCAATAAGACACATATACTTACATTTCATAATGACTTATACTTATATTATTAACATAGACTTTTCTCATATGATGAATGACTACATGGTTGACGTACTATATATTGGTTTTGTTTTTTGAAGCTAGATGGCCGACCCGAGAAATATGGATGAGGAGGAGTTATCATTAGCTGCTATTGCCTGTAAGTAATAATTCTTTCGATCTATTATTAAACTCATCATATGTGTGTATATGCATATAAATTATCCTAACAAGTACTATATATATGCAGATTTACAATGACAGAGCTCAGAAAGGAAGGATGCAATGAAATTGGTTTTGTTGATCCCCATATAGTATTTAAAGACCCAATTACTCCAATGACTAATTGGAAGTCTGAGTCAGAGAGTAACCTCATGAACTTCTTAGTGAACCAACGCCACAAGAAGGATATACTCTTTCCCTATAACTTCAAGTGAGTGTTAATCATGTCGATCATAGCCTTAATGGCTCATATGTTGATTCTAGTTAATTAATGAGTGTTATGCGTTATATCCTATAAACATATGCAGCAATCACTGGATATTGATGGACATCGATCTGGTGAAAAGTCACTTGATAATCTATGACTCGATGAGAAAACCACAACAAGACTACCAAGATATGATAGATATTATCCAGAGGTAATTTCGGGATCTCTAGCAACTATATATACACACAAACATGATGATTAACTATATCTAATGATGTGGCAAATTTTTTATTGGGCAGTGTTTGGAAAACCTTTATTGAGAAGCAACACATGGAAAAATGCAAAGCGCCACTGAATAATCCCATTGAAAGTAAGTCCCCTGAATCGCATCATCTTTATTAATTAAACATATAGCTTTCACCGGATCACCAGATTGGATGACAAATCTTTTTCTCGTAAAGTGGTGTCTGAGGCAGGAACAGGGGAACAACTACTGTGGTTACTATGTTTGCAAGTTTATCAAGGTGGTCTCCCAAAGAACTCCTACAGAGAGACTCAAAGTACGTTAAAAATACACTATATATTCATTTAATTATTATTATTGATTGTGTTACTATGTCTTTATATATATATATACATATATTAATTTATTTTCCTTTAATTCAAACCTGTAGACTCGATGGTTGGAGGAAAAGGTCATACGGCAAGACCAAATCAAAGCAATTCAAGAGTCTATAGCCGGATTTTTTAATGAGCAGGTCATCGATTCCAAGGGCGAGTTCTACTTCGACCCAACACTGCCATTGAAGCCAAGCTAGAGGATGAGAAGAAACTCGTTATGTCACAACAACTATAATGCAATCTTTTGTAATATATGCACATGAAATAATATAATGTAAAATACACATATGCATGCATGCATGTAAATATATATATGATGCATGCATATATATATATATATATATATATATATATATATATATATATATATATATATATATATATATATATATATATATATATATATATATATATTTCTATGCTTGAATTGTGTGATTTAATACGTTCATTGTGCTTGAACCGAAACATACTATATGCGCGTATAAATGTATAATTAGCAGCGTACAATACGACTTCGAAAACCTATTTTGAAAAGAAAACAAAAAAATGAAAAGAAAAGAAAAAAAAACCTTTAGTCCCGGTTCGTATTACCAACCGGGACTAAAGGTGCTGGCCATCGTGGCATGTCAGGAGGCACATTTAGTCCCGGTTGGTGTTACCCACCGGGACTAAAGGTCCTCCTTTAGTCCCGGTTCCTCACCCGGGACTAAAGGACCCCCTTTAGTCCCGGATGCTTGCTCCCGGGTGGGGAACCGGGACTAGAGGGGGTTCCCCACCGGGAGTAAAGCCCGTCTCTGTACTAGTGCTTGCAACCGTGACGTACTCGACATATATTCATTGGAGATCAATACGATTCGTCGTTGGCTCCCAAATCTATCTCTACGTCACGGGTTCCTTCCTGAAACCGCCTCCTTCCTTCCCCGATCTCCGCTCCCACAGCGATTGCCATGGTCGCCGCGTCGTCCCCACGCCGTCGCCGCGCGCACCGCCATCACCGCGCTGCGATCACTGCACCGCGCCCTTCCCTGTCTGATGCCTCCGTTCTCCCGACCGGCACCCCATGGATCGCAACTCTCTCTTCGATCCTAAGGACTCCTCCAACTCCGACGGCGAGTCGTACATAGGCGCCGCCTCCGTTGTCCTTCCCACTCCCCGTGCTGCCATTCTCCAAACGGTGAACATCAAGTCTCATGTTCCTGTCGTTCTTGTCCTCGCCGACGCCAACTACGATGAGTGGCGCTGCTTCATGGACGCCTTCCTCGGCAAATTCAACCTCAACTCCCACGTCTCCAAGCCGCTAATCGAACTCCACCGACGTGATCCCAACTAGCAGTTCGAGGACCAGTGCATCCTTAGCTAGATTTACATCTCCATCGCCAAAGATGTGCGCGACATCGTGCGCACCCCCAAGGCCACGGCATATGCAATCTCATCTGCCATCCATGATCAGTTTCGTGACAACCAACTTCATCGTGCCGTGTACCTAGAAGCCGAATTCCACAACCTCGTCGAAGGCAACATGGACATCACCCAGTACACTGGGCGCCTCAAGCAGCTCGTGGACGCAGTTCGTGATGTTGGACAGCCGGTTCACGAGACGAGCCAAGTGCTCAACATGCTCCGCGGCCTCAAGCTCTCGGTATCGCCATGCCATCCCCGTAATCACATCGAAGCAGCCTCCGCACACTTTCCTCTCGGCGCGCCTCTTATCTTCTTTTGGAGGAGCAATATGACAAAGAACACGCCAAGACAGAGGCACACACATGCACTGCTCGCCGCCGCTGCACCTCGCCAGTCCACCAACGCCCCGCCCGATGGCAGTACCAGCTCTGGTTCCAGCTCCAACAACTCCGTGCCCAAGTCCACGACGGGTTCCAGTACCTCTTCCTCATGCAACGACAACCGCCGTGGCCGCGGACGTGGTCGTGGGCGCGGCGGCGCTCCTCATGGCGGTTCTGGTGCGCATGCCGTTCCGGCCTAGCCCATGCCATAAACCGTGGACGGGCATGGTCCAAGCCTAGCCCATGCCGTTCCGGCCACCTAGGGCTGGTGTTCTTGGTCCACGGCCCGACACTGCTCCTCATCAGGCGTACTACGTTGACGGACCGCCCCAGTACACTGTCGGACAGACTCCTCCATCGATACCATGTAGAGATAGATTTGGGAGACAACAACGAATCGTATTTGTTATAAAACATGTTGCCAGCGGTTGAAATCTTTCCCTCTCCGTCTCTCATGATCAATATCAATATAGTAGATGAAAGTAGAACACATAGATACAAGATGTAGGGAGACTATTCTTTATTCCTCTGAATATTGGTGATTACAACATAGAGCTCCCACGTATATATAGTCCCTGCCAAGGGCTAAGAGTTTTGGTAAGAGCCCACATACAAACGGACTAGGATTAGGATTCCTCCTTCTCCTTTCCTTCTAGGATTAAGTCCTTATGTTTTACAACACTCTCCCTTGGGCGATTACCACGATATGCACATGCCTCGTTAAAAACTCCATTCGAAAACCCAGTGGGAAAAACAGTTCTTAGAGAAAAGAGTACATCGCATTCGTTAATTGTATTGCACATGTTGTCTCATTAAAAACCTTGTGTGAGAAACCTTCAAGTAAAAACTCACATAGGAAAAAAGAGTACAACATCTAACCTTCTTGGTTATGTATTCTTCAGGATATTCTATTCTTAATGAATAGATATTGATCTTCATGATATATGCATAAACTTCAGTGTTTTAGCAAATATGATCTACTTGATGTTTGTAATTCTGATGGTTTACCTTCAAGGTAGATGCAATAAAATATACTCCCCCTCATAAAGCCATCATTTGAACTACATTGCTCAAACCACATATTTCATAAATGTATGCTTAATAATGGTATGCAGTACCATAATACTATATCCTTCAAAATGTTGGCTCGAAATTCTCTTATGAATTATAATATGAGAAAATAAGAGTGATATACTTCATGCATAAATGACCACTTATTAGTTGTGCAAGACAAAAATTTATCCTTCAGGATAATAAATCATATCAGAGGATTATGGGGGTAAATAACTTACAATATTCAATATCTTCTAGATAGTACACCAAACTTACTATTCTTCCTTAGTAGATTTTCAAATTATATGTTCCACAAATCTTCAAGATTTTGATTATACCACTAAATAATAAAAATCCAGTCTCACATATAACATTTAGGGGACAATTCAATTACCAAAATCACCACTACTCTTATACCTTCATGGTATTTAGAGGATATCAACACTTCATTTCTATCTTTACAATATACACTTTCTAAGTGTTTATATGATTCCTCATTTTCTTTCTCTTAGGTCTCTATTCACTTCAGGGATTAATGGTGTTTATTCAAGAATCGACTGGTAAATCCTTCATGGATTGACTCCTTCAAGGACTTTCTCATTTTTGGTGACTAATATTTCTTTTCTATAAGATATATTCTCTGCTTCATGAGAGATTGTTATATGATATACACAATGAGATAGTGTTATTCACTACAAAGTCATTTAATGACTCTTCCTTCTAGGACATGCTCTTCTTGAGACATATATATTCATTCATGAACATATTCTACTTTAGATTTTTTTAATACTTATATGAGATTTAATTTTCATATGTTATGATTTATATTCTTCAAGAATTTTATGGATTTTCATAATCCACTTATTAACTGCATATTTCATATTCATTCAATTCATTTGCCAGAGGTATAGCAGAACATTTATTTCTTCTTAGTAGGAGATTTAACCTCAATTGCTTTCTTCATTGACCCGATATAATCGTTACAGGCGACTTTGCCATGGACTTTATTTTTTGGATCCAGGTTCTCATAAGAGAAACATTTGCAATTATAGAGGTAGTGTTGTCGACAACTATTATTTTCTCCCAATATTCTCATAATATGAGATTATTCTCTGTCTCTTTGTTATTTCTCAAATAAGAGATGATTTGTTGTTCTGCGTACCCAACACTATGATGCGCGCTTATGTGTTGGATTTCATCTTCATGATGATCCTCTTCATGAGGTGCTTGACCTTTTTCGTGAGGTGTTCTCTTCATGAGAATGAAGGAGTTTGTTCTTATTTTATTTACCAAATGTACACTAAACTATAACCCATAGGCGTCCCCATAGATTTTAGCTTGATAATATACAATATTTAGTTTACTACTAGTAAACATAACTTCTGGTTTTTCTATAACTTCAAGTTACTCCTCTCATTTCAAATATATCTGGCATATGCTCTGCTTCATGCTTCACAAGAGCATTAGTCAAACTATTGTTTGATTTAGTGTGTAATACTATTCCTACTTTAAGATTAAAGGAATATTTTCTTTTAAGATCACTTTCCTTCCATGGAAATAATATTTGGCATTCAACATATCACTTTCCTTCCATGGAAATAATATTTGGTATTTAACATAGCCTTTCTCTCCCCCTAATGCCAATATTAGATCTATAATAGCATACTTCAAAAGATATCCCCTATCATGGGCTTAAAATAATCAAATTCATGTATCTCCAACTACAAGTGGAGGCCCATTCATGTATGCTATGATAAAAATTTATAGGAAATATTCAAGCACATATTTAAATACGGGGTTATTATACATTATATGCAGTGAGCTAGAATACATAAAGTGCAATAAAGAATGTTCATCAATCCTGTAAACTCTGGGGTGTTCTCCCCCTGATTTGCACATATTGTAGTTCAAAAAACTATTTCATTATCTAGCTTCTTTATTGTTTAGCCAAAAAATGATCCAATTACTCATACATAAAAACGGACCATATACTTCAAAAGTATAGATATGCAACATTCAAACTTACAAGGAATTTCTTCTATAATTTTCTAACCAAATGTCTTTTCTTCATAAATCCCAAATCATCATTAAGTGTTTTATCTATTAACTTAATTTCCACTATAATTCAGCCTATTCAAGTGGGTCACTTCTCCATTTAGTTAATTTTAATTTAAGCAACTCCCCCTGATCATAGGCTACTTGGCCATAGACCAATATATCGCTTATGCATGCAACGCATTGAAAGCAAAAATATTTCTTAGTTCAACGGGAACTATATAGACATAGTATACTAGCTAGTCAATCTAATTATGGGGGAAGTGCAAGGTAGCTACAAGCTACAAATATAGCTTCTTTGCTAATATTCATGTAAGAGTGGAGATAGGTGCAGCTCGACGAGAGCATAACATAGTGATACACATTCAAGTGTAATGTGGTATATTGGTATTCAATCTAACGTAATAGATATCAACAAAATGCTACAAGCTTACTTGCAATTAGTGCAATATAGAGAAAGTTAATTCTGCTGGAAAGGACATGACTAGAACTCCAAGTTCTTATACATGCACTTCACTTAAAGATAGATTTAGAAAGACTATGCCTATTAAATATATATTACCCACATTTTCTCATGCCTTTACTTAAAATTCCTCCCCCTTTTCATGCCATAATTACTTCAAGTAGTAATATGCTTCTTGCATATATGAAAAATCATTTCATATATTTAATATAATTCAATCATACTTCTAGTATTCAATGGTTCTGGCATGAAATTCACATATCCAGTATACTATTCAGTGTACAACAACATATTCAGGGTAGGACATAAACTTCTAGTTTCTGGGCTGAAGTATTAAATACTTGCTTCTACCTACATGGTAGTGGTGCACAAAGAACGATAACCTTCATGGTTAACTAAGGCTTCTTTGTGGATAAATTAATGCAAAATTTATTTAGATAGGCAATAGGCAATTGTTTATATGTAAAACACAATTCATTCCATGCAAGGTTAACATATATTACTGCAAGTAAAAATTGCAACTAAAAATATTAAATACTTCATATTAGTCTTCAAGCCAATAGATTAACCATTAACTCTTCTATGAGTATACGAGAACCACTTAATTCAACAAGAATTAAAACTTTATGCACCACCGCTACTACTAATACTTCAGGATAGTAATTTCAAAGACAAAACAAATATATAAGCTCATGATTCAAGTTCTTCAAGAAAAACCCTTAAATATTCTAATTCTAAATAATATCCATTCTTACATGTCTTTACTTCTATGCATAACATGTGGTAGCTTCATGTTTTATTTAAAAGTTATGATATACAGTCACAAGCCTTCAAGGGGTGTAACATATGCAAGCTTACAATATCCTGGTTTATAAAGCTGTCTAAAAATTCCAACTCAATTTCTATTTGAGTATTTTCTAATGATAAATTCAAATACTTCATGTATTGCATTGCTCTTTGATATTCTATACACAAGAGATATTTCTTCGAGAACATTCATTAATAAAATCTTATTTACCATCTTGTCTTTTAGACATTTAATACAAAGCTTTAAACTATTGTTTATAGAGCAGCATTATACCTCAATCCATAGGCATACAAGCTTGAAAATTCAAATGCAATATGATATTCTATAGTCATAATTTGGGTTTTTTCTCATGCAGTGAGTCCCACAATGCATTTGTTATTTCTCTCGGCCATATACTCATTCTAGAGAGTAATTAGGAGATATATATTCTAAATTCACTACACTTCAATGGTAGCAAAATATCCTACATGGTTTTAATAATGACTGCACCAAATAATTCTTATATTCAGAGTAATTTCAGGATATTTCTTCTTCTTTTAAGGCATACATATCAACATAAATTGGACCATATGCATATATGTTTACTACATGTAAACAAGTAGCAAGGTGCAAAAAGGTAGTGGATGGTTATTCAAAATATTCTTAGAAGCATCCTAGCATTTTTAGGATTATGGTATATGTAAATTTTCAGAATTAATACCAAGTATTTGTTCATCCCAAAAAATTCATTACGCTAGGAAAAACAAATGTGAGCCTCTTAAAGATGATAAGTCTAAGATCTACAAGATTCAGATAACTCATATATCTTATACCATGTTTCCTACATAATCATTCAAGATTTTATACTTGCAATTACATGATATATAAATAAGTCATGATGTGTCATAAGTAATTGCATTCAAATGAGCATAAGAAAATATCGACACATAACTCATATACAAGAACATAAAATGATTATTGTAAATGTATTTTACAAAAAGAAACTTAGTTTCCTAAACATCAAGGTGTATTACGGAGGAATATAGCAAGGTGAAATTTACAACTTCCGGTTGCTATTTCGAAAATTTACCCAATTTCGGCTCAATCGATAATCCACCTTTGGAGAGACCGTAGTAGCGGGTGCCACCACGCTAGTGTGCTGCATTCAAGCGTAGATGTGCACACATGCAAGTGCTGATACGGCCCACTGTAGCAGCGGCGCCGATGAAATCCATGCGATAGCACCTGCATGGTACTATTTGCCCATGTAGCGATGTACTATTTATGCAGTAATACGTGGATCATCGTTGGTATATAGGCGTGCAGGCCGAATTCACCATGGTCATAGATACAGGCATACAACATTAGGTTTGAATCTAATCTTCGGTTTGGGACCATGGAAACATGTAACTCGGATTCTGTCCGAGCACGACATGGGATGTCGTTTACTTTCTGCGTAGCCGACGCCAACGCAGGGCCGCCGGATCCAACGGTACTGACTGCGTGTCAAATCCACTATAGATGAAATTGTACTGACATATGGGTAAGCGGTGATGTACTTGTGCACGTTCAAGTTGCCAGGCCAATACTCGTATAGATGTGCTTGCATGCACAAAATTGATGTACGTATACATGTATGCATGGTGTTTTATTTTCTTCTTGCATATTAATTTAACAATAATTAGCGACTGCTGGCCTATAGTTCTGCTTGCGTTCGGCGACGTGCAAGTCGCAGACGGTGGCATGTGTTGCGTGCAACAACAACAGCCACGTTGATTTGCATGTTGAAAAATTCAAAATCAATCTGCTAGATATGGACGATCAACAAGATCCAGTACTCCATGTCATGGCTGCTATGCCACGTGATGCAATGACGATCATGCCGTTGCCTTCTTGGCTTTGTTCTCGTAGATGAAACTCTACGTGCATATTAGCCTAACAAGCTTATGCGATCTCATGGCCGCACCGCATGCATGCAACATAAAAAACGACTCGGTGATCGAGGCCGACACAAGTAGATTAGAAAATAAATCTGATTTCATTGCCAGACGTAAACCAATCTACCGTTTCGAATCAAATCATACCTTTGATTATTAAGGATGCCAATTGATCTACCTCACGTGCCGCGTAGGACAGTGGTTAGTAGATACATACCGCGTAGGGCGTTTGGCATTGTCGTAGAACTGCATGCTTGACGACGATGGTACATGTCGATACAGTGCAATTAGTTGCAGGTAGAGGTAGCAGATCCGTTCCGCTAACAACGTCGGGATGTCGATGTCGTCGAAGTAGTCGCGGCAGCCGGCAGGGACGTCGGTATGAGCGGCAGCGTCGATGGTGACGGCTTCAACGAGATGTCGACGTAGAGCTTGTCGTGCTGATAACGTGTTATAAAACATGTTGCCAGCGGTTGAAATCTTTCCCTCTCCGTCTCTCATGATCAATATCAATATAGTAGATGAAAGTAGAACACATAGATACAAAATGTAGGGAGACTATTCTTTATTTCTCTGAATATTGGTGATTACAACATAGAGCTCCCACGTATATATAGTCCTGCCAAGGGCTAAGAGTTTTGGTAAGAGCCCACATATAAACGGACTAGGATTAGGATTCCTCCTTCTCCTTTTCTTCTAGGATTAAGTCCTTATGTTTTACAACAGTATTGATCTCCAATGAATATACGTCGAGTGCATCACGGTTGCAAGGCTTGGCAACCGACTCAGCTAGCGCACTGCGTGCGCCATCGTGGGAGCGGGTGGTGAGACCGTGCACATACTCCGTGCCTATACCGTGCCCGTAGGCCTACGTATACACACACATACAATACATGTCTCAACACAACCCCCCGCGCGCTGGCATGTGATTGGAACAACACATAGACTGGACCAAAAAGCTTCGAACGTTGGCATAGGAAGGCCCTTGGTCATGATGTCTGCATACTGTTCACCTGTCAGAACATGGAGGACGCGGAGGTCGCCGAGCTGCATGCATTCTCAAACGAAGTGGATGTCGAGCACTTTATGTGCTTTTGTGCGCTTATGGTGCACCGGATTGGCAGACATGTACACCGTAGACAAGTTGTCGCAGTAGGCAACCGTTGCCTTGGAGAGGGAGCACTAGAGTTCGCCTAGGAGTTGCTGTAGTCAGATGCATTCCGTAGCGGCATTTGCCATGGCACAGTATTCGGCCTCGGTGCTCAATCGCGACACTGTAGGCTGCCGCTTCGAGGACCACGAGTCCAGCGAGTTGCCGAGGAAGACACAAAATCCCAAAGTAGAACGTCGGGTGTCAGGGCAGCCCGCCCAGTCGGTGTCGGAGTTGGCCGTCACGGCGAGGTTGCCTTGCAACCATGATGTACTCGACATATATTCATCGGAGATCAATACGATTCATTGTTGGCTCCCAAATCTATCTCTACGTTATATATTATAAAGTAATGTGAAAGATGTTCATACTCTCCTATGAAATTCAATACATCTTGAAATCAAACTCTATACAATTGTTGGATGCAAGCTATCGTAAGTCATATGAGCCCTTCCATACTCTCGCATCTCATGTCCGCCGCCACCGCCGCCTACCTTGCCCTCGTGATGGCCACACTACACCAGCTACCCTCCTCTTGTGCCCCACACCCCTCCCGATGTTCACTTGATGTCTCGGCCCTCCTTTGACACCTCTAGACCTCCCCCTTGCCTCCGCTGTCGTGAACCAAATCCTAGCCTCTGATGTGGCGGCGGACGTGGCCATGGAGGGGATGAGTGACGTGAGTCTAACATAGGGGTATGTTAAGTCCTCAGAAAAGAGGAAGCCGACCGACGGACCCACAGATTGATCCCATGGGTCACTCGGGGATATATCCATCGGGTACACTCGTGTGTACCCTCTGAGTGGAGTCAGGGCGAGGCCGAGCATACACGCAGCAACTGCTTGAGGCCTAGGGGATCAACCAGCCCAGATGGTGACCGACGTCTTGAGCCATAGGAAACTAGCTCAGAATATGTCACATGGCCGGGGCCTAATAGTTAGGGAGATGTTGCTCTGTTTGCTCAGTCAACAACTACAAGGCCCTGTCAGCCACTTTCTCTGCAGGGTCACGCAACGAGCATGACACAACGACCACTTTTTTAGTGACCCCGAGGGCAGAGGGCTTTGGGCCTACTCGTCAGCCTCTCTAGGCAGGGGAAGGCTCCTTACGCACCAAGAAAGCCTCGAGAACACACACTCAGGGGAGGCCTCAAGGCGATAGGTGGCTCCTAAAGGTCAAACGCCACAATGAAGGTAGTGGCGTCAGGGGGCAGTTGCAGCACTGTTGGCTCCCCCTACATGGCAAGGCGATGTCTAGCAATGCCGCAGCAGAGGAATAAAGGGGAGGCACGGTTTCCTAGAAGAGGAGATCCGATTTGGCCCAACTCAGTTATTCAAGGAGAAGGGACCAAGGAGGAGGACACTGAAGAACTCTAGGATAGTATTGAGTGATCCTCTACCAATCTCTCTTGGTTTCCACCATTGAAAACTCTGATTGGGCATTCGTAATAAGAAGATCATTATACTGCTGGACGTAGGGCTCAGAAGCTTGAACTAGGATAAACCAATCTGTGTATGTTCCGTGTTTTGAGTGTGTCCAAGCCACTGGAGACCCACGCATCGACCTCCAACGAATAATTTTGATGTTTGTCATAGTTACGAACCCGAGACAATGAGCTCCAGCCTCCAACTGTTGCTGGTGCTCATTAACGGTAAGTGGACCGTCGGTCGCATCACACATCAGGTTCGACTCCATCAGTGCAACCCTGGACCCATCACCTTCACGTTTACTACCAAGTTACCCAGCCACCATCATTGTGGACTAGACGAGGTTAGATTCATGCAATCAAGTGTAGAGATCACCGGAAACAACGACAGTGCATCGCTGGCGCGCTCATCAACACACACAAATTGAAGTGATCAATAGCCATGGGTGCAACATCATGGCGCCCTACTACAACCATGTCCTTGGCTGTCGCCGTTACCACAATGATGCCAAGATGTGCGGTCCTTGTTCAGTTCATCTCCCCCTCTCGCTTTCCTTCCGTAGTACTTTCTTCTACCCCTTTGGCTTCATCATATATACCAAAAAATGCCCTAGGTTTGTTGTGCATGTAGCCCTCTATGTCCGCAGAACTCGCTCGAGGTTGACCCATAAGACCGGCACAAATATCGCTTGGCACAAAATCAACAAGGTCAATTTTCCCTACTCAGCATCTTGTTTAGAGGCTCTTTGGGAGATATGATTCTACAAATGCAGGAGTTGAAAAAACGTAGGAACAAAATGCCCTGACATCTTGAATCCAATGAATTGAGAAAACATAGGAAATAAATTGCAAGATGAGAAGGTTTGGATAGAGCATAGGAAAAACACAGGAGTCCGATGAGAGAGACTGACACACAGGAAATTTTCCATGAGGTTCAACCAGTGAACCACTTGTGTAAATTTCTCCAAATCTCTAGCCATTCCATAAGAATTTCATAGGATTTATAGGAATCAAATCCTTTGTCCCAAAGGGGTTCATAGGAAATTTTCCTATAGAATTTCAGTCCTCTAGAATTCCTTCATTTTCCTTTGTTTCAATGGAACAACTAGCGCTCGGACATCTGGCGTAGGGACACAATCAGATGTCCACGCCTGCCTAGCCTGTTGTGCCCATCCCGACGGCCCTGCTTTTTTTTTTAAAAAAGCCTGCCCCACCTGCCCCGCGTGCAACTGCTGCCCGCTCGCAACTCTGCGCTTGCACGGCTCGCATGCAATTGTTGCGCCTGCAAACTCGCCCCTGCATGCTAGTGCACCTATGCATGCAATTGTGCGCCTCATGTCTGCTGATGTCCACCTCCTGCCTGCTGATGCCTGCCTCGTGCCTGCTGATACGCATGTAGGTAGGGACCGCTACGCACGCGCTCACTTCGAACGCCTGCTAATGTTGCAACGTGAAAGCACTTTTGCAATATATATATATGAACTGAGTGAAATATTTACAAACATACGTTTGCAATATATGTGTATAACAACTACAACATCCATATAAACACATTTGCAACATATGTTTGAAACAGATGAAACATTTTGAATAGACGCTTGCAACATATGTCTGAAACATATGCAACATCTAGATGAAACACTTACAACATAGGTTTGAAACAGGTGAAACACTTAAAACATACACTTGCAACATATATGTATAGCCACTGCAACATATGTAATATTCAGATAAAACCATATCAAACATTTATGGGGTATATAAACCATATGAAACATTTATTTATCGAGAATTTTAACTGAAAAGGCATTAACACCTTCAACACCATTCCAAACTAAGGCTGTGTTTAGTTCCTTCAAAACACCTGAAAATGCACTATGTAAAAAGAAGATTCCCTGTCACATCAAACTTGCGATACATGCATGGAGTACTAAATGTAGATGAAATCAAAAACTAATTGCACAGCTTGGTTGTACTTTGCGAGACGAACTTTTTGAGCCTAATTAGTCACGGCTAAACAATTATTACCAAATACAAACGAAATGCTACATAGTAGCTACAGTAAATTTAGCACTTCAAATTCGGTGAACTAAACACAACCTAAGTAATTTGAACGGTTTTGAGATTTGAGAGTAAAAAATGTTTTAGTATTAAAGCGTGGGTTTTTTCCTTGTTAGAGCAAGTATTATGGCTGGCTGCAAGCCGGCTAAATCCCCGTTGGCAGAGAGAGCAAAGGAGAGAGAGTGCAGAGCGGGCGTCTCACGAAACACCAGCTTGAAGCGGGCGGTATACGCGTGCCCGTGCTCCGATTCGATGCTCTGCTGCTGCGCTCGCTCCGCATTGGCTGCATGTGCTGCTGCAGAGCTACGTCTGCCACTGCCGCATTAATTGGAAGCCACACTGGAGTTTATTTCGCCGGCGAGCGGGCGGTATCATTGCCCTTGCTCTTATAGGATACGAGGCATATAGGGCCTTAGAAGTGTGGGCGGTCCACCAGTGAGGCCAAGACGCTGAATACGAAACCGACAGCCCGCCAAGTCAGTCCGCGGCCTGCGACCGCGCGCACGCAGAAACGGCCCGGGCGACAGGGAGCCCAAGGCTCGGTTTAGATGCAAAATTTTTGGTAAAATGAGCACTGTAGCGTTTTTATTGTTATTTGGTAAATATTGTCCAATCATGGTCTAATTAGGTTTAAAAGATTCGTCTCGTCCATTTCGTCTAAACTGTGTAATTAGTTTTATTTTTTATCTATATTTAATGCTTCATGTATGTGTTCAAAGATGGGACGAGCGAAAAATTTTGCAATTTTTTTAAACTAAACAGAGCCCCGAACACCGAAACCGGCACGAGCTCCCACGCGCGTTTTCCTCAAAGAACAAAAAAAAAATCCCACGCGCTATAGGCCCCACGCGTCAGAGACAAGCCACCACCACCGCCGAACTGCAAACCGCATCGAACTCCCCCGGGCCCAGCGTCCAGGCACCCCCTTCCCCCGCCTCCGCCACGGCCCATATAAGCCGACCCGTTCGCCTCTCTTGTGCTCTTCCTTCCAAATCCGCCTCCGCCCCCACGCACGCGGACCAACCAACCTACCAACAAAACCCTAGCTAGCTAGATTTCGGAAAAAAAAAATTGTCGCCAACCCGAACCGCCGCCGCCGTGAGATGGCCGAGTACGACGAGCGCTACCAGGGCAACGGCGACACGGCCACGGCCGAGGGCGGCTACGCGCAGGCCGAGTACCCAGCCGTCGCTGCCGCCGGGGGTTCGCCGCCCGCCGGGGTCTCCGACCACGCCGACGGCCGATCCTCCCAGGCCCAGGTTCGTACGCGTGCCCCCCTGATCTGATGCTCTGTTGTTAGGTGGCGCCGACCGCTCGGTTGGAGGCGTGGGTGGGTGACGCGATCTGTGGGAGTTCGAGTTCGATGTGGGCTCTAGAGGGGTAGATCCGATGTGTCTGGTAGATTTGTTCTGTTGGGGCGTTATGGGTTCGGTGTCTAGTGGGTGCAGAGGTTATTATTGCTAGCCTGTGATCTCTCCTGGGGGCTGTGTGGTGATTTGATTCCTCACCAATAATTAATTGCAAATAAAAGTAAAAACTGGGTGGTGAAGTGATGGTTTTGTACGGCTGTGTGGTGATTTGATTCCCCACCAATATTAATGCAAATAAATGGGTGGTGAAGTGATGGTTCTGTACGAATTCATCTGGGATAAGCCTTGTTGGTCTATATAGTGATAGTGAGTTTGATGCCCAATGCTTATCAATTATGGTAGGAAATCTTCTGTTTCTGTCAGTCTTGAGATTTCATGTACAACTTTACTCTGCTTATTGTAATTTTGTATCATCTTATTCTGGAATCTATGATCATGTTTCATAGTTCGTGTTGTGCAGATTAATAATCCACATGTAGGCACTCTATTGCTGGGCGGTTAAAACTTCTTTTGACTAAGTGCTAGGTGCATTTTCTTTTGACCTATAGTTGGACTAGTTTTTGCTGCTTGTGGACTGATGGAGCTGTGTCAATCTTTGCCAACCTTTTTACCTGCTTATTAGTAGTACCATGGTTTACAGTTATTACATTTTTTTGGCTGTTTGTGCTCATAATTACAGTCACCTGACTTATTGAATTATTTCTTTTTCTCCAGCACGAGACACAATCACATGACAGTGGTTCCTCCAAATCTCGAGAAAGGGACCGAGAACGTGATAAGGGAAAGGACAGGGAGCGCGACAGGGATCGTGGCCGAGAAAAGGAGAGGGATCGAGACAGGAATAAGGATCGTGAAAGAGGTGACAGAGACAGAGATCGTGATCGCCACCACAGGGATCGTCGCGAGCGCAGCGAGAGAAGGGAACACCGTGATCGTTCTGACGATCGTGACCGTGACCGTCACCATGATGATCGCGACCGTCACGGGAGCCATGATTCTGACAGGTACTGGGTTGTATGTGCAACTTACTTTTGCATATTTTTCTTTTGCTTTGATGATTTACTTTTTGCTAGTTTTAAACTAGTTACTGAATTGGGAATTTTGTAACAAGTAGCCACCTAACTTGATGAGCCACATTCAGGATATTTGGAAAACTGTGAGAACATATTATTTGCATGCCCTCTAGTTGTCTAATAAATAATTTCTGAGTTTCGCAAGCTAGAAGCTCTGGCTCCAAGAAAGACAGATTTGTTGGAGCTAGATATTTGTAGCTCCAAGAAATCTTGATCTGGAGCTGGAGTATGCCGAGATCATTTAGGTGAACCATTTTGCTTATATATACTTGTTTATTATGCATTTATAATATTTCTACAACTTAATTTAGTCTGCAAACCAACACATCCAACTTTTATCTTGGAGTTAGATCAGTGCCAAAATCAGTCTGTTAGTGGTATTCCCTGATATTCCTAAGCTGCCTAATTTTTTGAAAAACTCAGTAACTAGAACTCTTTGCAGTTCCATAGTCATGCACCACTTGAGGTGTTTATTAGTGACTTTGTGTTGTATTTGTTGGCTCTCATCTGAGCATACCAAAACATGAATTATATTCTGATTCTGTCTTGGTAGTTTACTTCTGCTAGTTTCAAGGCATTCTGGAAACTGGAAATTGGTGCAATATATTTTACCTGTCTAATCTAGGTTTAAAAGTACATTTTAAAAATTTTTTGCAGTGGTTTTCAGAAAAACTGACATGCTTCCATGACACCTAATGTAATTAAAATCTCTTAGTCACTGGAACACTCTTCTGTTCCTAGTCACCTACTGCTTGAGTGTTTATTATTGGCTTTCTGATTTGTCTCTAATCTGAGAGACTGAGACAAAAGAACAATATAGCATATGGCTAACTTTTAGCTAATTGTTTCACATTCTTTAGTGAGCTTTGTTTTGAAAACTGCAAAGATTTTGTAGCAAAGCTATGATTTCAAAGTGTTCTATATTACGATGCCGAAACTATGAAGTTGAAAATAATATACTTAAAGGAAAGGAGACATGTGCCTTGATATTATTATATATCTATTGCAAAAAAATACTTTTGTCTGCTGTTAAGATACGATGGTGTATTCTTTGCTAATGCAGGAGAAGAGATCGTGATCGTGACAGAGATGGCCATCGTAGGCATCGCTCCCGCTCCCGTTCCCCTTCTAAGAGTCGTGACCGTGACCGCATATCTAGATCTCGTTCACGATCGAAGAGGTAAATGCTATATACTTGTTTAAAGTTCACTTTTTTGTTGCTGATCCTACTTTTGGTTTACCTGGACCCAGTGAATACACAACTTGTCTTGTGTTTTGATATCTTTGATGAAATGCATTTTCCATCACTAGTTATTATCTCCACTGTTTTACATGTTGGAAAACTGACTCCGCAGCGAGCATTTTTCAATTGCTATATATGTTTATTTGTTGCTTCAAAATTCAGACATGTATAAATGATGCATTGTATTGTTGATACTATTCTTTCTGGGCACGATATATTCATTTCAAAAGAATGGTTGTTCTTCTTGTCTTATAGTACTATCTGTCAGCTGTATTGTGTTCTGTTGTTTATCTACTTGCTAACATTTATTGTCTTGAACAGCAAGCGCGTGAGTGGTTTTGACCAAGCACCTCCACAACAGGCACTTCCTATTGTTGCTGCTGGTGCTATCCCTGGTATGATGGAAATATCATAGTTCTTAACATATATTTATCCATAATTGGAATTACTCATCAATGAACTTGCTGATCAGTTAATATGCGTACAAGTTAATAAAAATGATATTTAAATTGTTCTTTAAGCTTTATATATCAATATATCAATGTTAATATGTAAACTAGTGGTTCTGATAAGGTATTGAACTTTATTATGCCTAAGATTCTTTAGTGAGTTTGGCATTTGGCAACTCCGCTCTAATCTGAACTGTCTCCACAAAGAGTTATCCTTGTTAGGAATCAGATTTCTTCTGTATAGAACTGTTTAATTTCATTTTATTAAGCCTGATGACTGAATCTGAGTAAAATTTTTCTTGTTTGTTCTTCTTGGTGTTTGTTTTTTTTGTTGTGTATGTATATGGGTTAGAAGGCAACCTTGGCCCACTTTGTCATCTGCTGCCAATGGATTGAGCTGACTGCTGTAGCTTTAATGTACGAGGACACTATCTGGTTTGATATCTTGTTCGTCTTCATATCAGCATGTGTTATATTTTTGGTAGTTTCATAGTTTGATTTTCTTGATACAATGTGCTACAGATGATTTTAGCAATGGTGGTTTTCTATTATTTTGTTCTACAATATCAATTGCTAAGCAAGTTTCATCATCATTTTCATAAATTCTTCTGTTGGTGAATTGCAGGTCAGCTTCCTGGTGTCACTGCTCCTATTTCCGGGGTTGGGGTGCTTCCAAACTTGTATAATTTGGCTGCTGGACAGGTAATCCATATGTTTCCTTTTTGGGTTTTTTAATTTCAGCTTCAACCGTGAATGGTCATTCTGTCATGATCTGGCATCCAAATTTGATAATCAACTGTCCTTGTTTCTTGTACACACTTGTATCTTCTATTATTTGATCATGTTTGTTGCTTTCTAATTTTGCTTGCCTTGCATCAGTTCAACCCCCTTGTTATTCAGCCACAAGCCATGACACAACAGGCTACGCGACATGCTCGGCGTGTCTATGTGGGCGGACTTCCTCCAACTGCTAATGAGCAGGTAATTACTTGGGTAGCTTAATTTTTTTTCACTTGTTCCTATTGGATCTTCTATATCCTTACCAGTTCATTATTTCATACAGACCGTTGCCATATTCTTCAATGGAGTTATGGCTGCTATTGGAGGAAACACAGCTGGTCCAGGTGATGCTGTTCTTAATGTCTACATAAACCATGACAAGAAATTTGCTTTTGTGGAGATGAGATCTGTGGAGGAAGCAAGCAATGCAATGGCCTTAGATGGTATAATGTTTGAGGGAGCACCTGTCAAGGTTAGAAGGCCAACGGACTACAATCCTTCCCTAGCAGCTGCTTTGGGTCCGAGCCAGCCAAATCCGAATCTCAATCTTGCTGCTGTTGGCTTAACACCTGGCTCTGCTGGAGGATTGGAAGGCCCAGACCGGATCTTTGTAGGTGGTCTACCATATTACTTCACTGAGGCCCAAGTGCGGGAGTTGCTCGAGTCCTTTGGACCTCTGCGTGGATTTGATCTTGTGAAGGATAGAGAAACTGGTAATTCGAAGGGATATGCCTTCTGTGTGTACCAGGATCTTAATGTTACCGACATTGCCTGTGCTGCTCTTAATGGCATCAAGATGGGAGACAAGACTCTTACTGTTAGGCGGGCAAACCAAGGAGCTTCTCAGCCTAGGCCAGAGCAAGAAAGCATCCTGTTGCAGGCACAGCAGCAGGTGCAAATGCAGGTACAAGCAAGCACTTTTAGATTGATTTTAGAAGAATAATGACAATGTCTATATTATTATTGTTTCAATTCTGACTTGAATCTTTGTGAACAGAAACTCGTATACCAAGTCGGAGGTGCCCTGCCAACAAAAGTTGTATGCCTGACACAGGTAGTGACAGCAGATGAACTGAGAGATGATGAGGAATACGATGACATTGTGGAGGACATGAGGGAAGAAGGACGCAAATATGGTAAACTGCACGAGACCCATCGACTTCTCTTACCCTCTTTGTTTTAAAAGCTTTTACATTCTGCTGTTATGATTATGATTGCCTACCCTCAGTTACTGAATTGGTTTCCTTTTGTGTTTTTGTCTTTTGTGTGTCTTTTTTGTAGTCCCACATAATGCCATTGCAGAGTGTTTTATAGTCCGACCCTATGCAATATTGGCAATCGGGCCTTAACCCACAGAAGACACTATTCTTTTGAGTTTGATTAATCATTATATTATTAGCCTCTTGTCTATATATGTACTCACTAACACTTGGACAGGTAACTTGGTGAAAGTTGTAATTCCACGGCCTGACCCCAGCGGTGCTCCTGTTGCTGGTGTTGGAAAGGTAGTGTTTTCATTTTCCTTTGATCTTTTACTTTAACAGCATTTGGACAATACTGGCACACATCCTGATTCATGAGCTTTTGCTGCACTGCAGGTGTTTTTGGAATATGCAGATGTGGAGGGCTCAACCAAAGCGAAGACGGGGATGCATGGGCGGAAATTCGGCGGGAACCAGGTGGTGGCCGTGTTCTACCCTGAGGACAAGTTCGCCGCTGAGCAGTACGACTGAAAGTTGTAGAACCTATTCTAGAGTCGCAGTTGCACTACACAATGTGGTTTTTTTTAAAAATCTTTGATAGAACGAGAGCAATTATTCCTATTGGATTTGAATCTTATCTAGTTGAGTTTCGTGCTGAACCAGTCTATATATAAGTGATAAGTTTCGTGCAGAACAGTTAGTCGGATGATGTGTACTGCTAGGACAGCTAAGATGAATTCAGTTGCTGTTTATCCTTGGTGCGCTGTTTGCTCAAATTAACATGTGCCATTGTGGTGCTGTGCTGAGATGGAAAGACGTGAGGGGGGACGGTATGGCTCCTAGTTTAAAATGTGCTGCTGCTGCTGCTGAGGAAATATGGAATATCTGTATGCTGGATTGGGCGTTTTATCTGGAGTTTGTACATTCGTAGTTCGGAAAAATAAAATAGAGAACATCAGTGTACATTCATTCATGAAAGAGTATCAGTAAGGCTGGGGCATGCTGGTTTGGGTTTGTCAAACTTTTGGAAGTGTCTACTTTCTTAAATGTAAATGTGAACTTTTAAGGGCAGCTCTGACAATCGTCTTAAGCTAGCTCTAAGTATTTTTTCTCATTTTAATAGAACAGAGAAAATAGCTAGCTTGTAATTAAAAGCTAAGGTTATGTAAGAGTGTTATATGGAGCTATCCAGGTTAAAAGCTACTTCCTCCATCCCAAAAAAAACATGTGATACCGTGGTTTAAATTTTGTCTAAAAAAACATGTAAACCTTTTTTTTTGAACATAAAAAACATGTAAACCTGAGTTGGATATTAGCGTTTAAGTGGAGCCCACAAAAAAAAAGCATGTAGTTGACAGATCATCACACGCATGACCCTATCCATCCATCTGTCCTCCCACCAAAAAGCCTCCCTCCCTCACCAAGGGAAAAAAAAAATGACGGATCCAAAGAATCCAGAAATGCGTTATGAAACAATAAGGCGGGACACATGAGTAATTTTGCGTTTATGCTAATCCCATCTTGAAACTCGGGATTTCCATGCTTTGTGGGACGGAGGGAGTACGTGCTAAAAGTTAACAATTGACTGGTCCTGGGCTTGTTGCACATGTCGTCATGAACCACATGTCGTGAAATTGTCCTGTTCATAACACTTTTCAGGAGCTGTGGTTCTTTTTGTTAATGAAAATGTATCGTGCCACTGATACTGACCCAAAATCATATCTTCATGGTCCGTTAACGGAAGTCGGAAGTGTGGTCCAAACCTTTGTCTTGCACTGTCTGTGGTCTAGAAAATGCATTGTTTTTCCCTAGCAACAGATGACCAAGAACTTGCAGCTAGGAGATCACAAAGTCTTCAAAATTCTATTTTAACTTTCAGCAGGACTAGATCAGGCTGCCAGTACCGTGACATTGCCATTGTCAACGAGCACTGAAGCTACAACAATACACAGAGGTTGCACTAAGTGTGGCCGCACCCACCACACGGTCACAAAGACAGTCTCGAGACGGCAACAAAGATGAGAAGAGATACAACCCTTAGAGCTGGACAGAGTTGTGCCACAAACATCCACGGCGTCATCTTCAGCGAATTGCTCTTCTCCCGATACCACTCGTTCCCACTGTAAAGCCGCTCTGCACCATCGCAAATTCATATATGGATGTTGGAGAAGAACACAATAACTAGAGAGACAAGACGGCTTATTAAGCTACCAGGGAGGCTTGAGGCGATATATATATATATATATATATATATATATATATATATATATATATATATATATATATATATATATATATATATATAACGGTGTGTGCAGAAAAGTGGGTGGGTGATTTCTTATTACATTTACAGCTACTAAGTGGACCGGCACTTTTACTCACACATGCTGCCCTTAAAAATTGAGCCACAAATTGAAAAGAGTTGACTTCGAAAAGGAATGAACAGATACTACTAGGACATGACATTTTTCTTAAACCGAACAGAGTGAGCTATTGCACATGCCACACAACGGATAACACACAAGCAGAGTCAATTTACAGGTAAACACGGGCGATGTTTGTAGAGAACAAAATGCAACTAAAATATGTGCAATATGGTACATGATATTGTATTAAGCTAGAGACAAGTCGAACACTTGCTCCTTGACCTTATGTTGGAAAATTAGGCAAAAGTTCCATAATTAATTTTAGGATATAAATCATGATGATCAAGGGTCAAGGGAGATGTCGTGTCCGTTACTTTTGAAGTCTGATGTGTGAGAATAACTTAGGGTTACACCTTAAAAGGATCGCTAGTTCTAATTAGGATACCTACTTAATTAGACTTTGGTTAAATCTCTAGGGTATTGCCTTAATTAGTAGAGAAGGGAGCCATTAGGCTTTTAGGTGCGAGGACCCATGCCTGCATGATGTAGGGGCTGATGCTATTAGGTGCGAGGAGACGTAAGGGTGACGGCCTTCCCTTTACTCCAGCAGTCAGTTAGATCTTCGCATTGGCTACCGAGAGGACCAGACAGCCCTATTTTATGAGCGCTGTGTAATGGGGGGCTGCAATCGGGGGTTCGGCATTTCGACTCTGATCAAGTCGTACATGGGGTTTCCCCTGCGGACTTAGTCTTTCGACTGTTCCCTTGAGATCAATTCTAAGTTATTCTCCCCCTTGATTGAAAGACATCCATTCATCAATAGAAATAATACCCGAAGGCAAAGCATTGTGATTGGCTATATCATACCATATAAAATTTCTAAATGAATATTTTCTTAGTCTTTTGAGGAGAAAGTTGCTTCAATGGCCCCTTAATTCTAGAATCATAATCAGTTGCCTCACAGGAAAATACTTAAGCCGACAATTAATAATATTGTGTAATAGGCTTTTACTAAGCGACTGCAAGCATACAATAATATGTTCGTCTTAGCTTATATGATTCTGGGTTCTAGGTTTGACAACTAGCATTTTAATTTTAATGTGGTCGGTCGGCAGTCCACTTGACACATTGTTACTCGCGTAGATGACTGCTATGAACTATTGCAATATAAGTATGTGGTTGTCTTAATTCAGGTACTAATATTAGAAGCAACAAGCGTGCCCAATTAAATCGGGTGAACGTTCGCTGATTAGTCATACTATTTTGGTGTTGCTGTCTCATCTAAATCCTGGGCATTTAGTAAGGATGGTGGTTGTTAGTTTCAGGGTAAGAACGATTTAAATTTCACAAACTTCTATAATTTTGTCACTCCTATAATTTTGTTGCTCATGAGCAATAAAGTTCAGTTCATCCGTGGGGGAAACAAATGTGAAAAATGTGACAGTCACAACCGACTGACCTGTGGGCTTCTTGCACAGTGTGTGATGTGATCTTTTATGATCAATATGTAATGTACAATGTTATTAAATTGCTCGTTTGTACTCATGTTTAATAATATATAATTTTTGCTATGTATCTACAGCTATGTATTTGAAAAAATAACAACTTATAATTTGAAACAGAGGGAGTAACATTTTCAAGGAGCTGGTTAGTCTTAATAAGGCAAATATATTGCGTCGCCCTTTATACTGACCCAAAACCACTCATCGTTCACAGGCCATAAAAGAAAATGTGGTCCAAACCTTTGTGTTTGTTCACCATATGTGGTCTAGACATTGTTTTTCTCTACCACTAGTAGAAAAGAGTACAACGCCGACGCCCCCCTTTTTATACCACAGACGGTTTTAGTTATCACACGCTTGTGGTATAAAAAGGGCGGTCTCAGAGCTGCCAACCGCCTGTGTAAATGATACAATTACATAGCCTGTGAATATGCAGTACCACAGGCGGTTGGCTTATCTAACCGCCTGTGATTTTTCCGGGTATAAATACCCTTTCTTCCTCCCCGAGCAGCACTGTATCTCACAGCCACCTTCCATTGGAGACGATTTTGGAGGTCCAGATTTTATAAAATACAAGGGGGGAGGTTTTGATCTTGATTTCTTGGAAGGAGGTTGCCAAAAAAGGTTAGTTTATGTCCCAATTGACTCAATTTGCTCATTAATGCTCAATTAGAGCCACTTTTTGGATCTAGGGTTTCACCATGAGTGTGGGAGAAGAATAGCTAGCTTCTTGTCTTTATTTCTTAAGATGGTTAGATGAGGTTGCTCAAGATGGTTGGATAATGCCTCTCCTCTCTCCCTTTTCATGTTTGCTTCTCAATTTTTAGCTAGTTTATGCAAGATTGAATCAATGGTGTGTTCTTGTATATTTATGTAGAGAGAGAAATGTAGATTTTTTTATTTTTTAATTATGTGGTACTTCAGTTTTTTTACTTCAATATCTCTCCTTATTTCTTAATTTATTTTCTCCACATCTATATATTTCTAATGAATTGTGTGTTTCTATAATTATGCTATATACTTAGATTTGTTTTAATTATGCAACTTAGGTTTTTTCCTTTAATCCCAAGCTAAACCATAAACCCTAGATAATAAACCCTAGATAAATCCTATCTAAACCCTAGATCATGAATGTTGTTTTACAGGTAGTGATGGAGAGGTCATTCTAGATGTATAATTTATCAAGACTAGATCCATCATACATAACTGAGGTACAGAGGTTTATTGATGCTGCTAAGAACCATGCTTCAAGAACAAGAAAGACGCACATACATTGTCCATGCATGGATTGTAGAAATTTTGCTGTATCTGATGACATTCAACAAATCCTTACTCATCTAGTCCGTCGAGGATTTATGAAGGATTACTTGATTTGGACAAAGCATGGAGATGGTAGCTCTGCGCCTTATGCAACTGGAATTCCTATGAACATCGATGCCGATGGTCCAGAAGTACTTGTTGACGGGTTTGAGTTCATACACGAGACACAACAACCTGACACCGATGGTCTTGCCACTGAACATGTTGTGCCAAATGTTCCTGATCATGGTTTCGCTGGAGGAAATGAAGATGGCACCGAAACTAATATGGCTGCGGAAGATGCAGAATTTCTAGAGGCAATGTTGCGTCATCATGCAGAAGATCCATCAGTGTTCTTCATGAAAGGTATGGAGACCCTGATGACGGCAGCAAAAGAGCCTTTGTATGATGAGTCCAAGGGTTGCACCAAAGAGTTCACAACGCTGCGGTCTGTGCTAAAGTTGTTGGTGTGTAAAGCTAGATATGGTCTTTCTGATGCTGGCTTTGATGCATTCTTGAGCATTATCGCAGACATGCTTCCTAATGAGAAGAAAGTGCCTGCTAACACATACTATGCAACGAAGCTAATCAGTCCACTCACGATGGGTGTTGAGAAGATCCACGCTTGTAGAAATCATTGTATCCTATATCGGGGTGATGATTATAAGGACTTGGACAGCTGTCCGAAGTGTGGTGCAAGTAGGTACAAGACAAATAAAGACTACATAGAGGAAGAGTGTGCTGCTTCCGTGTCTAAGGGGAAAAAATGAAAGAAGACCCAACAAAAGACCTAGAAGAGTAGTTCAAAACCCACCGACAAAGAAAAGGAAGAAGTAGACTATTATGCGCAGAAAAAGATTCCTGCTTTGGTGATGTGTCACCTTCCTGTGGTCGATCGATTGAGGTGTTTGTTTGCTAACCCAGAGGATGCCTAACTTATGAGCTGGCATGCTTCTGATGAGCACAAAGATGATGGGAAGCTTCGGCACCCAGCCGGTGGCCGGCAGTGGAAAGATTTCAATGAAAACCACAAGGACTTTGCAAGGGAATCAAGGAATGTTAGGTTCGCACTAAGTACTGACGGAATGAATCCATTTGCTGAGAGGAGCAACAAGCACAACACATGGCCGGTGATCCTCACCATCTACAACCTTCCTCCATGGTTGATGCAGAAGTGAAAGTACCTTTTGCTAACCATTCTTATCTCTGGACGTACACAACCTAGAGTTGATATGGATGTTTTCTTAGAGCCCTTAATGCAGGACATGAAGATACTGTGGGAAACAGTTGTTCAAATGTTGGACGAGTACTGCAAAGAATCATTCACGCTCAGAGTAATTATCTTTGTTACGATCAATGACTACCCTGCTCTCTTTACATTATCAGGGCAATTCAAGGGGAAGCTTGGTTGCGTGGTATGCATAGATGGCACCGCTTACATGTACCTTACTACATCTAAGAAGATAGCGTACATGAGGCACAGACGCTTCTTATCGAAAGGACACAGGTACCGGCAGAAAAAGATGGATAAGTACTTTGACAATAATAGTAAACTATAGTCTACTGCTCCATCAGGTAACAGTAAAGGCAAAAAAGTTTTCAGCATAGTCAGCAAACTCAAATTTGTTGCGGTGGGCAGCCGGCGATGGTGGAGATGCTGTGGTGGAGGAAGCGGGTGGTGGCCAAGTAATGGATTCGGGGTGTAAGTGTCAGCTTTGACGGAAAGCAGCTGAGGGCATTCGCATGGTGATTCGGGGCTTGACTTCTATGTGGCCGTTGTTGGGCAATGGTATCAGGACCATGTGCCACGAATGTTCGCGAAGTTGGCAAGGAGGCCGGTGCGGGAGTTGGGCTAGTGGAAGTGCAGTGTCTGATGATCTGTGTGATGTCTGATGGCAGCTAGAGGCCCTGCTTGACTTCTCTGCCATCTTGGTGAAGCGGCTTGGTTGCTAAAACCTACGATGTGAGCAGATCTTGGGGATGGCGGTCGGCTTGGTGATGACCAGAGGCAGTTGCTCGTTTTTTCGGCTTGGCAGCTTGCACCAGACTGCAGTGGCTAGCCTTGCATAGCAAGGGTTAGTTCGGTGTAGGACAGTGTCGACAGGCGGCGTAAGCGGGGGTGATGGCATGATGGCTACATGGCTTGCAGCGGATCATGGCGGTTAGCCCTGCACGGCAGCGGTTGACTCGGTGTGGTTCATCATCGGTAACGACGGCACAGGCGGTGACAATGGTGTGTCTTCACGTCGTTTTGTCATCCTTGTTGCTGTTGCATCGAGGCAGGCAGTTGAGGGTTTGGGTGTTTCACGGCGCGTGTTGAGGTCTCAATCCAACCGGCCGTTGTCGATAGTTGAGTTAGTTGCTTCTTGTTGAGTGTTGCTGCTGCTGTTGCTTCTGCTATCGTTGTTGTTGTCATCGAGTGGTGGTGTTGTTGTTTCCGTTGCTCTGTTGTACAGCCCAATCTGGGTTATTCTTCTTTTTAATATAATCGGCAGCTCTCCTGCCTGATTCGTTTCAAAAAAAAAAGTTTTGCGCTTGCTGCTGATACACCAGCAAAATTATTGCAACCACTACTCATCTGCAGTGTGGCCACGCATTTATAGACCACACTCTGTAACTTACCGCCAGCGCTAGGCGGCAGCATTCCAAAAATGAAAGGCATAGTACCGAAACAACTATAGTAACACCAAACTGAATGAACCGCATATAGCATACTGCACATGCCATGCAGCAGATAACACAAGGCAGAGTTAATTCACAGGAAAACACGAGCAATGTTTGTAGAGAACAAAATGCAACTAAAATATGTGGGGTCTAGTATATGATATTGCATAAGTTACAGGCATGTCGAACACTTTCTCCTTGACCTTTTGATGCTTGAAAATTAGATAATTTCAAAATTAATTCAAAGATATAAATCATGATGATCACACCTACTAGCCTGTAAATCTCTAACATACTAGTTGAGTTAAACATCATGGGTAACAACTCTCACAAACAACTGACATGATTAATTAGAAGAGAAACATGATGTAAATAGTAGATCGGATCAAAGCGTATGGACGTCTCCTTTGCAGATGGAGACGCCATGGACAATGGTTGAGTGATGATATTGTTGATGATGTTGGCGAAGACGGGTCGAAGTAGCCGATAGTGGAGATAACAGTACACAATGTCCCTGGGTACAACCACACAATTGAATGTCATGTTCCTTCTGTCTTACTGGTGGCATGGAAGAAATCATATCAGAGAAGGAGAGACAAGAAAGCGTCCAGGAAATTGTCTATTTTGTCATGTCGGAAAGCGGAAGAGATAGGGGAGATGCATGAGAAGCAAAGAACCCCCGGGTACGCAGCCACAACACCAAAATGGGAAAAGCCACAACCGGACTTTCTTAAAATTAATGTCGACAGAGGATTTGATCCTACAACCAAGAAAGGGAGTTGGGGCTATATATTATTCGGGATGAGGATGGGGACATTATCAGAGCTGGAGCTGGGAGTTTTGACTACGCTTCTGATGCTATTCATTCAGAATTAATGGCATGTATACAAGGAAAAAAGTCTGCTCGTGAACAAGGTATAGGAAGAATCATTTTGGAAACTGATGCATTACAAGTGAAGCTATCGCTGTTATCAGCTGATTATCGCCTGACATACTTAGGTGGAATTATACATGACCTGAAGGTCTGTCTATAGGAGGACTTTATTTCTGCACGAGTGGTGCATGTTTCTAGAGTTTGTAATAAAGTAGCTCATGAACTTGAAAGATTGGTGTTGACAACCAAAAATATCCATTTTGTGAAGTTTTCAAAATGTGTAACAGACCTCACCATTGCGTTCCTCTCGTCAGATGGTCAAAAAAATATATATGGAACGTCTAATTTGGGGTCCGGATGAGGGAGTTATGCCTCCGAGAAAATATCTGTTTGGGCTACCGGAACTTCCGGTCCGTACTTCCGGTTCGAGATCGAAACTTCCGGTCTGAGACCGGAACTTCCGGTGGCTGGTGGAGGAAGGCGCAGTTTTGTATGAAAATGAACTACTGGTACTTCCGGTCTGAGACCGGAACTTCCGGTGGGGACCAGAACTTCCGGTGGAGCCTGACCGGAAGTTTCAATAGGTCTGTTCTGAATCTAACTCTCAAATCTCGAACCGATCTGTTTCTAGATCGGTTTTGGGACGTGGAAAACTTAGAAAATAAGCCTTAGAGAGGTTTCCTACTGGGATAAGACCACCCCCTCTATATATATGAGAGGATCATGGCCGATTGAGTTCCCATCTATCCAATCGACATACAAACCAATCAATCTACTCCTTTTACCCTTTTTCTCCTCTCCTTCAACCTCCATGCTGTTCATCCCTTGATCCACGATCAAGGATGGCGCCCTAGGCTCGCCGGCCGACCTAGGGCAACCCGGCGACGTCCTTGCCCTGACGGGGTCCCTCCCGGACGAGAGCTTTGACGGTTCCTTTGCTAGTTTGCCTGAAAACTAGCCGGTTCTTCGTCACGCAAGCACGTTGGTTGTCCTTTGGTGGTTTGCTTGTAAACCTTTCCGTGCTTCACCATGTAAGAGTGATATCTTCGTTACGTTCTTCGGTCCGTGGCGGCCCGGGCGTTCAATGCCCTTTGTGGTGTGTGATTCGGAGCACATCCGACGTCAACACACTTTTTTGCGACTCTGCTGGGGAAGAATTTGCTTCGGCTCTACTTTGTAGCTGATTCTTCTTACCGTAGCCTTATTCCTCGCTGATCTATCTTCTTGAGCTCACTATTACCGTTGCATCTGGCCCAAAAGGCCGATCACATCTAGTTTTGACCCCTTGTAATCTTGCTTGCAATTTTGCAACGTGTTGTGCTTGACATTGGAAAATTCAGCAAGGTGGCCAAGTTCTAAATCATGGAGTACCGAGGTGGTTCATCACAAAACTACTACAATTATCCCAAGTGATTACTACATCATTGATGGAGATCAAGCCCTTACAAGCAACAAAGGAGGGTTATCTGCCTACTCAGAATCGGTTGAGCCGACTTTAAAGTCGGCTAAGCCAACTCCTGCCCACTCTAAGTCGGCTAAGCCGGCTTCCTAGTCGGCCAAGCCGACTGCCCCTACCGCCTACTCTGAGTCGGCTAGGCTGATTTCCTAGTCGGCTAAGCCGACTACCTCTGGTGCCTGCCCTGAGTCAGCTAAGCCAGCTTCCCAGTCGGCCAAGCTGACTGCCTCTATTAGCGCCCAAGTCAGCCTAACCGACTTCCAGTCGGCTAAGCCGACTTTCCTAGTTCTGGCAGCTGCTGATGTATCTTCGGGTGATTTGACCCCTCTTGTTGATTGGTTTCTGGAGAAGAAGAGCAACATCATGCAAATCAAGGATATGCACTTCTCCAACATGGTCAACAAGGTAGAAAACAAAAATATTTTGCTCAAATTCTAATCCGGTCATACTATTTCAATTTTAGCATCTATTAGAGATATCTTTACTAATAGTTGTTATAGATCGATTGAGAATAGCAATTTATTTGTTAATGGTAAAATAAATTCAGATTCTATCGGCCAACACATTGTGCCATATGGCAAGGCCGATAGTGCTAGTTTGTCAAAGCTAAGGCTTCTCAAAAACAGCTACAAAGGTGTGGCCGAATGGGTTGATGTTAAATCTGATCCCTTCGTTTGCCTAGCTTTAAAGCCAACTCCACAAAAGAATTGGCTAATGAAATCAAAATACACCTTTGACTTTACCTTTTGTGATCATGTCTTTGATATCTTGCTCAAGAATAATTTTATTAGAATCATTGATCACGGTGCTTTGCCATCTATTCAAAACTTAGAAGAGCTTACATATTGCAAGTGGCATAACTCATCTGACCATAATACTTCTAATTGCAATGTGTTTCATCGAGTGATCCAATCGGCCATTGATAAAGGCCGATTGAAATTTTCTAAAGCTCAACAGATGGACCAATTGGATTCAATTGGTCTTGATGGAAAACAGGTTTTGAATCGGCTTGCAATAGCCGATTTACTCAAAGCTCAAGGCTCAAATGCCCAAGTGAGAGATGTGGAGCCCTCAAGTGAAGAAAAGGTTGTTGTCCATGAATTACAAATTGAAGATACTTAAGAGGACAGTAATGTTATCATAGTTTCAGA